>CM056744.1:81746634-83049358 GCA_029851415.1 Eretmocerus hayati | reverse complement strand
GTGTGTGGCGTTCCGAGGCCGCGGGCCAAACGAACGTACTGAAAAACTCGGTGAGTATTTTTTCGCGGCTAGCATCGGAGCCATATAGCTGCGGAGTGCGGGCGATGCTCTCTGGCGCTCGCCAACTTTGCACTCGTCGCTTTGTTCCGGCCTCTGATGCACTGGATCCAAAAAGCGTGAGAGTGTAAGAGAGTGCGAGCAGGAGTAGCTCCAAACCAAAGAATTACTCGGCATTTCCAGTACTTAGCTAATGGCGAGGCTCTTTCTCGCGCCCCAGTACGCTTCGGGAGCTGCATTACGATCATGTATAGCGCCAGCTCTCTCGAGTGCGAGGGCGTTAACGCACACCTAACCTCTTTACATGCTCTGGACTCATTGCACCCACTTTTTCCTCTTGAAACTTGTCAAATCCTGAACCAATATTGTTAACTCGGAATCGTTGCCATACATAGTATTTGAAATGGCAAACGATAGCACCTGGAGAAATTTGTGAGGTCTGCCAGTTGGTGTTTCTTAAGACCTTGGAATTTCGATTGAGACCTGGCATGCCGAGTCCTTTGAATTGCAGCATACGTTACTATATGTTGCCCAGGTGAATATTTCAAATTAAAAACGAGCAAATCATCTTTTTCCTCAACTCGAGGTTGCGCTTAGACTCGCAAAATCTTGTGCTTTGCTCGGACTCGGTATAATCTCAATGAATTTCAACAAGCTCGTGCTGCAGTGTGCGGATGCGACTAATTTAACGCCCCCCCCCCCTCATTTTGCACGGCAAGTGTGTGTGTGTGTGTGTGTGTGTGTGTGTGTGTGTGTTGCGCGTTTCGCGAGGACCACCCGCGTACTATAAGAAAACTCAACTCATGATAGCGATGATGCGAGCAAGTGTCTAACAGACTTTGACTTCATAACGCCATACCATTTTAGATGCGAAGAATGTGGGGAGAAATGCAAGATTAACATCGTTAGTGCGATAATGCGAGGGATTTCTAGCTTTCGTTGAGTCAAGAGCGATTTACTCACGATTAGTATTTGGTCTGAAATCTCGTTATCAATCCGCCTATTTAAGAGCTTTAATCGATCTCGGAAGTAAACTGCTGAGAGTTTTTGTCGTCATGGAATAGGTTGCTGGGAGGTGAATTACATTCCGCATTACTTGCTCCCATAAATGAATCATATTTCCTCATCCCTCAAATTCGGGTATGGCGTTGATAACAATCATGAACCTCATTTGCTTTAATGACTAGTTTACTACAATGATTCTTTACACGAATGCAAAACTTTGCTCTACATGAAGAGCGACGCAAAAATTGTTCTATTTACTTTCTTATTATATAATAGCCTATACACAGTCTATTTAAGTCTATTTTCTCCTGAGTATAAATGAAAAAAAATCGGTCGAATGAATACGCAAACCACACAACTTCAAACCATTGAATGACGCTCGCATTCACGAAATTCATCTCTCCTGCTTGTTTGAAATTATCACGAGCTAACAATCGATCGTTGAAAGAATGTTCTAAGACGTGCGGCATTTGGACCCCATGCAAAGACTCCCCTTACTTTGATTTATTTCGGCATCCAAAAATTGATGAACCGAATCAAATGATTCAAACGAATCAGATTGGTCAGTATTCACAGGAGAGAGCAATGACATTGATCCACGACCGTGTTTGGAACATAAAGCGAGACATCAAGTTCCACTTGACTTCCATATCGTTCGTCGCTTCTTCTCGTCCTTCTCATTACCCCATCGCTCGCTATAATAACACTCAATTACGTGAATTTGCCATTTGTCGGCCGCGGTTGGCTGATACGAATTACGAGAGGTTCAAAATCACGTTTTTGCCATGGCCTTGACAACTCCCTTTTCAGCTCGCCACGATCTTATTCTCATCGTTTTTTGCAACAAGAGCAGACGAGACGCTGCGAGCTGTCCCGGTGGTGAGGCGCCTTGCTCGCTAATAACGGCAGGTGCGCCCAAATTTCTGCGCGTCACCTTTTTTGCTCGAGATCCTCGGCCCGCAATCTTATGATTCGTGCAGTCATGTCGGAGCAACTCGTGGGTAAATCAAGACCGGTGTACTTACGGTTTTGTCTCGATTCCACCTTCAACGCCCTGATTACACAAAATTGAAAATGTGGCAGAGAGAGAGAGAGAGAGAGAGAGAGAGAGAGAGAGAGAGAGAGAGAGAGAGAGAGAGAGAGAGAGAGAGAGAGAGAGAGAGAGAGAGAGTAAGATGGTATGCAAGAGGTATATGGCGTAAGTTGCTTACTCGACAGCACCTGCAATCATTCAATTTTGAGATCATTATGGAGAACAATCACGCTTCGAGCAAAAGTAAACAGGCAGTAGTCTCGCCTCGTGTGTAATATCAGATTGAATAGGCTTGGCAAAGCGATCGGGAGTCAATTTCCGCCCCGGTGTTATTATTATTATTATATAGCTTCCAGGACGACGATCGACTGCAGCACCGATGATTCTAGTGAGTCGTCGGTCGAAAATGATGAACAACCGCCCGGTCGAGAAAGAATTGAATGTAAATGATAACGTCAGAGGGGCCACTATTTTCTTTAAGCCCTTAGATATGCAGTGCGAATGGAAGTTTGCACAGAGGGTAAATTGCTCATTATTTGCAATGATTTTCATGAAATGCCGTCGTACATATTCCGGCGCCTGAAATCTATAGTCAATTTGTGCCAATTAGCCAGCACATAAAGGCCAACTTGCACATAAATCAGTATCAAGTGTGACTTTTGCTGTATATAGCACTATATACTATTGACCGAGGGTGAGTGTGTAACGCTCCGACGTTATAACCAGGGGTTAGCACGTGCTCTTAATGGTCAAGAGGGACGAGCGCGAGCAAGCTATGCAGGGACAAAATCGGCGCAACAGCATTCAGAAAATTGTGTAGAAAGGAAGAAATACAGACTTCTTCGGGTTATATACTAAGGAAGAAACTGAAGTTGATATCACTAGGAGAAAAGCAAATTTTTTCCTTCATTGAAGGTAGCGAGGCTTCTCAACATCAACGAGGAATAAGAGGATTTACATCCAAACTATACGAGAAGAAATACTCATCCAATATGAGCAGGAAATGAGTCGAAAGTAGTAGCTAAGTTAGTTAGTGTTATTAATGATACCAGTGTAGTAGAAAACTGCGAAAGATGGAGAGCATGAAAAAGAGCGGCCTGGGGTGCTTTCAACTCGGTAATACGGGTGGGTAACGAGGCGCGAGTAAATTGCGGCTCATGTTGTATTATAGGAATTATCGGTTGAAGTTGAAAGCCGCAAGAGGCATCATGTCTCTCATTTTCAGCAGGAGGTGGTGGTGGTGGTATAAACCTTGTTGTAATGCATACATGCATCTCTCCAGTTGAGCGAGAAGGAGGTAACATCCTCAAGAGATGTTAGAGAGAGAGAGGCCAGGCAGGGCGTTATAATAGCGACCCCAAGATCCCCGGGGACCACAGAAATGCACCGCACTAATGGCCGAACCGTGTTGCATTAGGGGGACTAATGCACGTGGAGACTCGCGTGGTGAGCAAAAGCAAGTCCTGTCTATCCACCTTTGCCACCCTCCGTCGATCTATATCGTGTAGATATTGAGAGAGAGAGAGAGCATCACAAGTTAACTTGTACCTCTGAGAGGTTAGGCCATACCCCTCCGTCTGCAGCCATGTAACGATCACTCGGCGATATTTGACGCGTTTCTGTTGAGTGACTGCTTTGATTCGATGTCACTTGATGGTGAGTAATGAACCTTCGAGGTTATGTAGGCAATCGTCAGTATTCGTTGAGCGTTTGAAATGCAGTTTAGCGCAACGATCCCTTTATAAGTGGGCATTTTTGAAGATCTTGCATATTCTACTGCTGAAGTTAGAAAATATCTACCTTTGAAAATTGTATGAAGCGTCAGGAAATTGCGCTTCATTTAGAATCGACGAAGTAACCGTCGTAGCAGAAAATAGAGCTCGCTTCATCAACGTTTCGATGAATTAATCTCAGCTTCCCGAGCTACATTCATCCTAAAATGATTTGCCATCCGAGTGCAGTGTCCATTTTTACTCGTTGCCAGAGATAGCTCACTACCGTCGCATAGAATGCACTCGAGTTATCCGCCTAAATTGTGCAGAGTTCATTCAACCGCTTGAAATTGGGACGTAACAGCTTATGGAGGGCATTCAGAATGCCCAGATCTATTTCATCTCTCCGAGGATTCAATCCTTTTTCGCTTATTACCAATAGTCGTATCAGACCCGTGGCTTAGAGAAACTTTGTTTCGAAACTCGTTCTATGGCACTGCGCTGGGTGTCAGTAGCGAAAGTTGCAAAAGTGGACCGAAACATCTCTTCTGTGATGGGTTCGAATAAAAAAAATGTTATTTCGCTAACTATCTCTCTCGCTCACTCTGTGTAGTCTAAGCACTTTTTCCAAACGAAGTGCTCGGAAACAAGCCGAAATGACCTAACCTAAAGTCTCGGGAATCTCACTTTAATGGAGATCCGCGGAAGCTTCGTTTTCTTAACGATCCAATCGTGGCTGCGCGGGTGTAGTTTCATTCGCTCTCCACTTGCAGAGGCTAAAAAGCGTGGAAAAAAAGAATGTTGGAGAGGTATATAGAGAAAACAGTGAATAGGTAGAGTCGTTAATTAAGATGCCTGTTTTACCGATGGGATGGAAAGCTCTGAGCGAGCTTCGTTGATGGGGAAAGAGGAGCTTTTATGTCTCAACGCTCTCCCCTGTAGGATCTCGCGCGTCGCTATAGCAGCGCCAGCAGCAGCAGCGTCGCGCAGCCTGCCACCCTATAGAGCGTCGATCGCAAACGCGTGAAAGAGGGGCTCGCTAAATTGTCCCGCGGTGTTTACCTTCTGATTTATGGGATTGACCCTCTATTGATCGGCTGACTCCCGGCCTTTATTTTAAACCGGGATAACTTTAGTTCTCAACCCCTCTCGATCTGCGTGCTTTGGCTGAATCGCTTTTACTCCCGCCGCGAGCGGAGCTTTTATTGTCAGACGCTCTTTGAATAAACTCCCCCTGGAATATTCGATGAAATGGATATTCCCAATCTATTCGTTGTCTCCAGATTGCCTCAATCTGGTTATTTTCCATCGAAAGCAGAGATTAAAGAATGAAAAAAGATCGAAGCTCAGGAAAGTTTGGTTAAAATTGTTACTAGTTTCTTTTCCAATTACTCGTATTAGATAGAAATTGGATGAAATTTATTCGGGATAAGGAATCGGAAGAAATCGAGAAATAAAAAAAAATCAGAAATCACGGTGATTCCAATTTGGAATGTGTTTGTTGTCCGAAAAGAGACGAGTGAATGAAGCGACGCGACGCTATATGATGTCGATATCGCGAAAGGGAGAAAAACAGTAAGAGATACTTGCGACGAACTTTATACGTCGATATGGTGCAGAGCAGTTTGATCGTTCGCTTGAATTGACCGGAATAAAGAGGGAGTATATGTGCAAACCGTGAGGTTGTATACCTGTAACAGCATCAAGAGCAAGAAGAAAAAACTCGCGGCACCGAGCGCGCGCAATTTTTACGTGCGATTCAATTTCACGGGCTGCTTCACCTGGAACGAGTTCGGATGCACAACCTCGGGAATGCGCTTCTCTCTTTTTATTCTATTTCTATTTCTCTAGCTCCAACAACACACGCCGCACCAAAGGCACAACTAAAGGGTACTGCCTGACTCTGATGCTGATGTGGCTTCCGAAGCAGATCAGTATCCTCCGTATTTCCGATTACAAATGGATCTATTTCTTCCTTTTTTTTTTTCAAATCAACCACCTTTCCGCTTTCCTCGCTGTTTGCATTCATACACCTCTAGGGTTATATATACACGCTTCCGTAAAATAGTGATGTGATTCCCGCTCTCTGCACACTCCATTTCCCCCTTCGTTCTCCTCCTCTGTATTTTACACCGCAGTATGTAAAGAAAAATTTTCAAATTCAAAGCGAGAAGTACATTGCAAAAATACCGTAACATATCCTGTGCGCACAGTATTAAATTTCAGACGAACGAAATATCATCGGTATACTCGTTTTCCTTTCTATTTTTCATACTATACTCGTATTCCTTATCAGCGTGTGCTCGAGTCCAATTTTCAGGGTAAACGTCAAAATTTTACATGTACAACTCTAGTTCATATAGAATTCGCTGGGCTCTGTAAATTCATCACTCGGTCGGAATATTGGTTTTTTATATATCCATCAAATTTAATTGAAATCCAACGAATCGGGAGCTCAATCTACTGCGAATATCTTCATTTGGCAATCGTTCAAATTAATCGCGATGATTGGAGTTTTCGAGATAGCTTGACGTGCCATTCCCGATTCTGTTTCCCATCTGAAAATTTCTGTTGGCCGAGTCTACATAGACGCGCTCACCCCGGGCGCGCGCGCTCTCTCCGCTCGCGCTCTCCACCCAAACACTGGATTAGGTACCGAAAATGAGATTTGAAAATATTTTGATGAGTGTTCCCTCTCAATTGGAGTATCAGCACGGGCTTGTGACACAAAAAGCGGACAGTTTATCGCGTAAATCGACCAAAAAATTGATTTGCATCGAATAGAGATGGAAGAGTGAGAGACTTGGATGTCAATCGTTGTGCCTAATATTACCACCCCCAACTTCTCAGGTTCCTCATACTCGCGGCTTATTCAACAATATTCGACATTATTTTGGGTTTGCATTGAGACTTCTCCCGAAACCATGAAATAAGCAAAGGTGTGCGAAATTGTGGTTAAGAAGAATCGAGCTGTTCCACGTGCATCAAAGATCAAATTTGTGATACAAGAGTCACTCCTCCTTAAATTTGGGACATCTCGGGTGTTCTTGATCAGGATTTCATACACTTGAGCTCATTATTCAGCTTCTGGAGTAAGTAGCGATGTATAACCAATATAATTACTGAATTTTGCTGAATGGTTTGCAAGTTGAAGGCCTGATGAGAAGTTGGGAGATGCTTATATGAGACACAACCACGTCTCTCATTTTTCGATCTCTATTCGATGCAAATCAATTTTTTAATTGATTCGTGCAGCAGACTGGCCGTTTCTCATCTCTTCAAACTCGCGCTGATACTCGAATTGAAAGGGAAGACTCGTCAAAAGATGTTTAAATCCCATTTTTGATACCTACTCCGGTGTTTGGGTGGAGAGCGCGAGCGGAGAGAGCGTGCGCGCCCCGAGTGAGCGCGTCTATGTAGACTCGGCCGTTGAAATATGTATGTCACAAACTTGAAACTGTGGACTACATTTTTAGAAAAATGTTCCATTCAATGAATTGATATTATCAAGGCACACGGCTTATGGCTTACAAAATTCGCGCCCCATTTGCGAGCGACGCATGTGTCGCGATTTCATACTGCTACCCATGCAGGCAAGTGTGAGGACATATTCCCGCCACGCGATCATAGCGGGCGCTGAACATCGATTTGTCCGTCAGCGCGTTTACGACGTGCCAGAGATACGCTACTCGATTGTCTCGTTGCAGTAATTGCAATCACGAATGCTTCACTTCAATATGTACACTCTCGCAAATATATGATCCATTCCACCGAAAGTAGGATTTTCCGTGTTCCAAGTTTCTAGGCGTTTGAATGTGCATTGTAGCAATTTTCTAGGGTGTATTCTATTAATGCGCAACTACGTTGATAGTTCTTGAGACGATCCTTTGGTCCCCGTATTTTGCACTGCTTATGAAGGCTCAGAATGTCAATTCCGTCCCCTGATTCTATCCGAACTTTGACTTTTGGACACACCACGACGACGCGACGCGTCTGCAGAGTCAAAAAACCCTATACGCGGCTATGCACTTCAAAGTGTATAGCTTCAAATAACATAATGCTTCACTTTGCGACTCGAAATTGAACTCTCAGCACGAGTTGCACGGCTATTCGACATTTTGAAGACGAGTTCGCACCAAAAGTGCTTGCACAGCGCTAATTAGCTCGGCAAAGTCCCTAATCATCCATGCTTTTCCAACCAATGAGCTTGACTTCAAGGCTCGAATTCATAGTCGTTAATCCTAGATTAGGATCGGCGGATTAGGAGCGCTGCAATCGCTGTGCCCAAATGCTAAATACCTCACCATGGCGATCGCAGCGCCCTAAATCTGCTGACTCTAATCTCGGATGAACGACTATGAATTCCAGCCTTAGATATCCTAATACACCTAATCCATCCTCGACACTATTCGAAAACTTGAACCCGTAATAAACGTGTTTTGAGACTGGTGCACGAAATATGTATTCCGTCAATTCCATCTACATTTTGTACTCCTCCCCAATGCGCTAAATCATATTATTCCCGCGAGCGATAAAGTCTCGATCGTTCATATCGATCGAGACAAAAATTCATTCTAAATGCGCTAAATCGCTTCGTGGAACACATTTTTTTGAAGTGTTTGGGTGCATTAAAGCAAATCTATGGGGGAAAAGTCTACAATTAGTGCGCGAGCCGTGGGGATATTTTTTTGATGAAATATTAACTCTGCCCCCCCCTGTGCAATCCTTTTAACTTGACATATCTTTGTCTGGGTTCAATTTCGTGATACGTGGCTCTAAACACCACCTTTTTGTGCCTAGACGAATGGGAACCAACTGCAACGAGGCATCGAAACTCGTCTGTGGGCTGAAATAAATTCTTGACCAAAATCGTTCCTTGTAACGATTTTAGCCCAAGAATCCCACTCTCAGCGAAATCACCCACATATTATAATGCTTATATGCCTCACATACGTGTTGAAGTGACGTGTGTGTATTTGGTGGGTGAACACGTGAGTGCAGCCGCGAATCGCTGAATAATTCAGACGCGATGCGCTCGCTCCCGCCCGGCCTCCTCCACCAAGTTCACGAACTGCAGAGCCCACTTGCTTCGATGTTCTATGAGCTCTGGTTATATAACACATATATTTCGAACCACGTACGGAAATATCCGCCTTTTGCTACTTCTGGGCCAATATTGAGGAAAGGTTGAGCGACGCAGGAAATACTTTTCGATTCTCAAAATTTCCCATGATGATTCGCGACCTGAATTCACTCGGTCTCCGGAGCTTTCAAAATTTGACAGCTTACGTATGACGTCGCTCCAACTGATGCTGTTTATAGACGGCTTTTCTTGAAAAATTCAAATGTGATTTTTATCCGACGATTTGTACCTATGCACATTTCTACTCATTTTTTTTCCTGGCAGTCATTCATCGTTAGGCATACCGTCTGAACGACGACCTGAGTGTAGTAAAAGAGTTATTGCGAGCGAGTAATCAATCATAACGTAATCCAAGTAAACGTTAGCATTTGCGTGCCTGAATACAACTCATGACAGGACCGAGATATGTCTCAATATCGTTGTTTGAAATATGCTCCGGTACCTAGAAAATCGTGGACAACTGCATTCACAATATTCTTGAATGGACAAACAGCTGTTTGTTTTGCTGAAGCCCAGAAAAGTCTTTGATAAGGAATCTTACAATCAAATGTCGTGGGTAAAACTCGGTTCTGATCGGTCTAGGGAAATTTCATCATCTCGTTCCATCAAAGAGCATCCGCATGGATCGAAATATCAACGAGATCAATAAATTTATTCCATCGCTCATTGTTAATTTCGAATTTTCGGTTAACAAATCTCTTTAATGATTAGTCTGTGAGATTCCAGACTAACAAGAGAAAAGTTGTTGTCGTTGCGCTTCAATATTAAATACTCATTATGTAAGATTTTGGTATGCTACAAACAAGGCACGGCAGGGTGGACTGGTGATTTTCTTGGGCCTAATAATTCGAACAATACGAGCTTGGCCCACGAGCATAACAGCGACGAGGAGAACGAAACCACAGATTTGCATGCGGTTTGAAGCACAGAGCTTTACCTAGCTATAGGTGCACACGTTGAGCACGGTTCGTTGAGCTCTTATCGCGTGTTCGGGCCCCATCAGGCTATGTTCGCATTTCCGATCGATGCGCCAGAGAGCTAGCCAACATCAGAACTCTAGGCGAGGGCGAATCGGAAGAAAGGAAGTGGAGGAACGAGAGCCTCGGGATTTTGCAAACCCGCTCATTTTCGTTGCCTTATCGCTCACTTATCCGGAGCGCAGCCTTTTACTCTGGATCAAACCATTTTTCGCCCAATCCATAGTGTTACACTTTCTGCAAGTCGCTGAAAACGCGATGCCAAACGTACAGATTCATTTTTTCGTCGCTCACCGCGTACTCCGAGCATATTCCTGATATTCGTTCTGAAGTCTCCAATCGCTACTCTGGACAACACCCCAGCTGCTTACACGCAACGCCAGCTAGCTTACTTGGTCAAAGATTCCCGAGCGCGAATATATCGCGTGACCAGGTTGGACAGAGCGAGCTCAAAATTCAGACGATATGATGGGAACCTCGACAGACTATATACATAGAGCCGACCAATTCTCAGTCCTCCCTCATCGTTTTGCTTTCTACGATGAGGTTTTCATCCAGGATCGCAGGACTACGTACCAAGGGTGTATAAGCCATACATATATATCACTCCCGAAACGCGCGCGCTCGATATATCCCGGTATCTAGGTATACCCCTTGTTATATTGTTGCTGTTGTCTACATAGTTCACCTTGTTGCAATGTCGCGGCTGACCCGGGGGGTATGGGTAATTGAATCCGTAACGAAGGTTGGTAGTAGGCGCTGTATAACTGAGCGACGTCGAAATAGAGGCACCTATAGACGATCGTGATGTTGTCGTGTTGATGCGTCGTCGCTAGGGGAGCGCGCATCGTTTCGGTTATGCGATGTATTACATAGTACAAAATACATGGTATGAGAATTATGAGCTTGATCGGGGAAGAAGGAGACTGAGTCTCGTCGTCGGGTGCGTCACGGAACGCGAACTTCCGAGCGATGGGTACGAGATCAATAATAGAAAACGAATGAGAGAAATGAGTTATGAGTTTCGCTCACCTGCATAGTTGGCTTTATTCCTTTTTTTGCTGATGCGTGGAAATGAGACTGATGATAACAAAATCGACCAGAGTTTGAATCTCATTGCGTCGGGGAAGAGGCAGCTATTACATGAGGATGAATCGAGTTTCAATCGAGTCGACGATGGTAGCCGCAGAGTCGTTTGTGATTTGTAGCCGCACGCGGACCTGAGTGTCATTATTTCCGTGTATTTCATTCGCCGCGAGAGAGGAATGCCGCCGCACGATCTAGCTGTACTATTTCACATAATGCAGGTACAATTGCGAGAGAAAATTAGAATAAAGTATTCTGCCAGTCGAGCAATCGAGTATGAGACTTTGCTTGCGTCGAAAATTTTTATTACTACTTCCCATGCTGGCAGATGCTTCGTTCATCCAATTCTCACACTTCGATCAACTTCTGCTCCCTGATATTCACCCTTACAACGTAGATGTCTGCTACTAAGGCTGAAATTTATGACTGTGCGATAAATTTTACAAGAATTATCAGGCTCGCGATCGTCAAAATTTCGATTCCACTTGCACGTTCGAGGGATTCTAGTGTTTTTAAGCAGAAAATATATATTCTCGCTCGTTTGAATCAAAGCAGTAACGCGACCTCAGCGTGAATAGAACAGGAAAGACAGACTCTAAAAGTTTGAATAATGATTGAACCTACTGCAGGTTTGTTCAACTGCACGGTCTGTTGTTTATACTTGCTCATCTTAGTCACTGGAACAGTAGCTTCCTGCCAACTCTCTCTACTGTTACAACATCATCAAATGCTTTGTCTGCACCCTTAGGTCTGCATACGCTACGATTTTGGATGGCTAACCGAACTGGAACCAAACATCAACCAACGGTACAACACTTTGGTCCAGCAAAACTAAACTATATAACATCACCATGTCGCTGCTTTGCCGAGTTTTGATTTGCACCGCTGGCGTCGACGTGAGCAAACTTCTGAGAACGACCCCTGCCTCTGCCCCCCCCCCCCATAGCTGGACTTTGAAGATAATTGATACATCAAAAGCTGTGTGGTTAGAATCCCATGATTATGATGAACTAGACTGCGGTCTAATTGTTAGAATCACGAGAAGAGCCATATCACTCGAAATATCGAATAGCGCACAGGAGTAGGGCAATAATTTTATCACCGTCACTGCTGTGATGGTTGGCTGTATTTTCAGACAGGTGGAGAGTATGGAGAGTCGACCGATAGGTATTGCTGATATTCGGTGAGAGACACACGGATTCGAGTGACCCAACGAGATTCAATTGACCAATCACGCCTCGCTGCACTCGTACCTTACTGAGCTTTGTGTTTTTCTTCCCCCCCCCCCCCGTTTGTTCGTTTTTCCTGCAACCGTTCACTTTTTCATCTCGTTCCAAGTGACCACTCATTCTCCTATCTTCGATCTGTGTCTGTTCATCTACCAAAATTTCATCTAAAGCTTTCCATCGATAACGTATTGTAGAGGTAAATTAGTTGAATTTCCATGCCTTTCATCACTCTTTGAACTAGAATAATTTAAAAAAATTTGATATAGCGGCTATTCATGCGAAATAATTATCCAGCAGAAGGAATGTTGTTGGATGAAAATACTCACCGTAGAGAGAGGTTATGTTGGATGGTGGAAAGAGAAGTTTGTTGTGAAAACAGAGCTTGTCGCTGAGTGCAGTACTTGAGAAAACAGAGACGAAAATAGAGCGACGCGAGAAATACACAGAGATAAAAGCTCGGATAAAGGAGTAGTTGAAGTTCTGACCGCCTGAGGTAATGGTGAGATGCGAGACAAAAAAGTTTAAGAAAGCGCTGAACAAATTTTTTCATGTAAAAGCTGAGGGCGTCACTGTGTGGATATTCTTATCATCGCCATCATCATCTGACACTTTTTCCCGTTCGTCTAATCTTTTTGCTTAATTTAATTGCACGCAAAAAATGATTATCTACCAAGAATAACCGGAAATACAAGGATGTTGGAATTTTTGGAACATTGAAATGTGAAATCAAAGCCTTTTCATCGCAGATCGACCAGTCTCGCACCAACAACTTGACTATCATATTTTGTAATGTTCCATTGAACGGAACGCTCAATGTTGTTTTGAAGGGGATTAATGAACAAACGTGGGTATAGCAAGAAAGTTGATGCTACGACGCTTGTGCAGAACCTAGAATTCTGCAAATTTGTACGGCTCGTGAGGGTAATTAATTCTCTCACAAAACCAAACCAACCCTACTCGCATTTTGCGTAAGATTCTATCCGATAAATTGCCGCTGGGTTTGAGGTACACGATATACTCGCTCTCAATACACGACTCGTCTTTTTGCACGCTTACCGTCTTACTTATACAAGTGCCTATTTTTATCCGGTAGCGTCTCCTTTTTGTCGTTCATTCTCGACCCTTTTAATCGAATTAGTGCTATCGAGATTTTGCGCGACACATAAATTTATTATCTCGCCAGTCCGATCGGTCTCGGTGCGACGCCGATATATCGAGCGAGCGATTCGAACGAGAATGAGTAATAAAGATGCGCACGATTCGAGATAAGAATGAGAATTCATTTCGAGCGCGTAGTTCAAATAAAATCTCGAGATTTGTTGAATGAATTGAAATGAGGGGGGGGGTAGTTGAGTAAAAATAGGAAAAATTGTTATCATATTTGATCGTAGACGCAAAGATAGCTGTCCATATGCCTGATCGTTCTCATTTATGTGTTCAAAGATAGTGTAGCGGCTGCGGTCATTAATTTCTCGAAATGAATCGCCTCAATAACAGATCATTGAGAATTCCACAAAAATTAGTGGTAGTAAAAGGCTCCAAACACTCAAATGCAGATTGTTGTAAGCGACAAGGGCGATTAAATTGTAATAATATATAATGGTGCGGCAGACGTCTCCGAAGGATGTGAAAGATACTGGTTAAAAAAGACGTTCACAGGGATATATAAGTACGTGTGGACACGTAAATTGAGTATATATGTACATCATCAGAATGTAGTCGTTTTGTCGTCGCAAAGCGCGTACTATATGTGAGCAGTCGTCGAGGATCAAAGCCGAGAGCTTGAGCTCGTTAAACGGATTGTAGAGGCTTCGATAAGGCCCGATTATCGGCCACTAACGATCCGTTAAGAGAGATTATCATTTGGACGACGTTATACGACTATTCCCTCCTTCGTCACGTAATACGACAAGGATTAGCCATATACGCGTACGAGGAGACATGGATTGCCTTCAACTACTCGATTCCCCATCACTCCATCCCCTTCCTCTCTATTTCATAGAATGTCTTACATCTCATTCCACTTATCCACCCATTTAATCGCTGCTTTGACATCTCGAGATTCGAGTTTGAATAATCGATTCGAGATTTTTTGTACATTCCGTAAACTCATCATTTCTCAGAGTCCTATTTCGACATTCAAGATTTCCGGCTTTCCAGTCCTTGAAATTTTCATTTACATCGATCAAATCTTCATTACGTTCACTCGTAATCAATTTTTTCTTATCATCATCACAGGTACGATTAATCTATCATCGGTTCACGTACTCAATTATTCGTAATCTCGCTCGGGGAATAATCTCGTAGCTTCGCAGGTGCAACATCATAAAGAGAAGCCGCGCACACGAGCGTGTACATAGGTATAAATAGAGGAAAGAGAGAGGGGGATGAAATGAGCATGCAGAACGTGATGGAAGTACCAATAAGCTAAATTGAGCAAAAGTATCAGCGAGAGTGAGAGGGCCGTAGTCCGCGATGGCTAATTCCAATATTTTAGCATTCGCAATGTGAGGATTAAGCTGGAATAACGAGCCGAGCATCGTAAGGGAGGAGAGAAAATTCAAACGAATGCTGCTGCAGGGGCAATTTCCGATATCCACTAGGTTCCGCCCGATAGCTCTTTTACCTATCGTAATTATCTCTTCTCCTTCATCGCGCAATCGCGTACTATGCCACCAAGCGCCCTCGTCGTCGTCGTCGTCGTACTTAACTTCTATCCGATCGGATCATCTTGCTGATTCTCTCAATTCCCTGTCGTGCTCTCTCTCTTTCTCTCTCTCGATCCCTCGTGTCTAGCTAATTTTCAACCAATCTCGGGCCCGGTATCTATACTCTCTCAGCTTTTTCGTCTCGTATAATTGGACATTTCGTAAATTTAATCTCATACCCTTGTTTACATTACGCTTACGACGGCAAATTACGTTTTAGATAGGTATATATAGTAGAGTCTAGCCTATACTCGTAATTGGATTAAATACACGAATCTGAGAGCGTTGAAGATCGATTTTGTATGAGAAAAAGTAGGGGAGAGACCGAACTAGGACGGATTTTGCAGTGGGGCTATCTGGAGATACTTGGGACTAGGCCCGCTGTGGGACTTTAAAGTTCAACTATTGAATAGATTGTAAAAAAAATTTTCAGACCCCTAGGTCTCAGCGTTCATACTTTTTCTTGAAGTTGAAAAACAAAAATCTGTCCAAATTCGCCCCGAGCTTGGGGGCACTTTTGACAAGTTTTGGGGGTAAATTTGGACAGCCTTCCAAAATTGAGTTATACGGCATTATTCCTTACCTATTAGAGCCGAATTTGCTCACCAAAACACGTGGTAGTAACCATAAATCGAAGAGGAAACTTGCCCGCGACCTGCGCGTCCTCCCATAGCCTTAACAAGCGAGCCATTTTTGTGTCATTTTTGAACATTATTGAATTAGGCGGTTTATTGGCGCACTGCCGTCTTTAGCAACCAGCAATGGTTTCGGAGCCTCTGATAGTCGACTTTCATTAGTTTTTCTTCATATTGGAGGTCTCCCCTTTACACCTGATGATACAGCGCTCGCTTATTATACCTATTTGCCGCGGTGCGATGCAGGAAGTTTCCTCCTGTATATGCAAAACGATGGAATTTTTCAAAATTTACGTAGATGCGGCAACCATGTAAAATATTTTTCACGTCGTCGCGTGATACAGACGATGCGATTCATAAAACATCTAAGTTAAGTGCGTGTGTGTCTTTATAAATCTTGAAAGCTACGCCAGAGGTACATATTCGACGCGCCGTAGATAAGACTCGAGAGGCGTTACAAGTTTCCATCTGTAGGCTTACTTACCTCTTTCTCGTCTCTGCGCTGCTTATGTCTTTTCTCTTGTTTTACGACAGATCAACGAGACGAAAAAGGCTTGCACTCGAAAGGGCCTCTTGCTTGAGTATATAATAGTAAAGCTCGTGGCCAGACGGCACTTCAATGCTTTTTCTCTATCTCTCACCTTCACCTTTCCTCTTTCACGTACCGATCAAAATCTCAATTCAAAACTTGAAAAACTTTCCGTATCTCGAGAAATCGAACTTGGAAAGAATATATACACGTAGACCAGGCATGCTACGAGAGAACAAAAACGAAAGAATGGAAGCAACTTTAAAGTAGTGGACAAGTTCCTGGGAAACAGTGTAACACTCTCGAGACAAAAACTCGTTCGATATCCGTAAATGCGTATCGAGCCCATTGCAGGAGCTCTATCTTACATCGAGGCTGAGACATGATCATCTACAAGCTGCAATTCTGGTCCTGATTGATGTTTGAGTGGGCGTACATAAGAGTTATTGAACCGATGTTGATCAACGTATTACACAAAAAGCCTCCTCATAAACCGATACATAAAATCAAAGTATTCCCGATCAAAATCTCACCGAGGCACCGCATCGTCGTCTTTTTCCAATTTTTTAAAATACCCTCAAAATGTCGACTACATTCTGAACGAAATCTCTACGATTGTGTAGCAATTAAAGAACGAGCTCGTCCGTTATGGGCATGCTTCTTTCATATTCCGTGCTCGCCAAATCCTTTGAAAATTCAGCCAAAAAGAGCTGTATGTAACAATGAAAATATTTGCTCGTGAACTGATGACATAAGAAGACTCATTGGCGACCTTTGTCGCAAAAGTCAGAAAAAATTGGATGAAGAGGGAGGCAATAGCTCTCGTGGCACATTGAATTTTGTATCATTTAAAATTTCGTCAGACAGCCAAAGCAGCAGAACAAATTTTTGTCGTTTCGATTCAGTATTATACCTATGACGACGACACGCCCGGACGGACCCATGAAACCTTCTTTAGCACCCATAGGTTTCGCAACGTAGCGACTATATGTTAACTTTTGCAGTAGAATCCCTCGTATGCAAATAAGTATACGTCCGCCGGCATTGCCACGGAGAAGCCGGCCTTCAAGACGACACGGCACGGGGTGGCGAAATCTTGAGACTCGGTGCAAGCGTTGTTGGGGCAGGGTGACGAATTAGCATATTTTAGAATCGCATTAATTATACCTACAAAGATCCCCACAGTAGCAGTTACTCTCTCGTCCTTTATTTTGTGAGCCTGTGCCTGCCAGTCCTCCGACAAAGCCAACTTTCATTCTGGCATTTCTTTCGAAAGGGTCTGCCCGGCCATAACCCTTTTCTCGTTGACGGTATTATTCTTGGAAACTCGTCAACTTCAGCGAGGGCTCTCGAGCGATTATACGGTAGAGGGTGAAGAAGCTATAGATCGATCCGCTTTGATTTCTCACTCCACCGTTGAATTCTATCTCAATGCTTTCGTGGATTGAGCCTGACAAAGATTTTTTCTGCTGAAAATGTCTTCTTCACAGCCGGTATTGAGACAGTCTACACACTAAAATACGATGAGATATGGTATATGATATGCTTTATTTGGTACCCAGGCTAGAATTCAGACACTTAGACCTTCCAGAGATTGAAATACTGATGAGCTCTCGAACAAGAATAATTGTTGTGATACATTATCATTTCACCCGGAAATGTATAAAAATATGCTCAACTCACAAATATGACAAGTAAATGCAACCAAACATCACTAACATGGTAATTATTGGCAGGGAGATCCTCACACTTTCATCAAGATCGATATCGATGATGTAGATCTATTTATTGAACGCAATACAATCTATACTGACATCATATTGTGCAAGTATCTTTCCGCTTATACTCAAATTTATTGAAAGTCGTAAATGCCAATCATAATTCGTCAAATTTTGTCCTCCTTATCAAACTCAGATTAATCACATCACCTGTCTCGCTACCTCCCTTTGCTATCCTTCTTTTGATGCGTCAAAAAAACTGGCGATATCCGACCAGAAAAAAGAGTCGGAAAAAGGTAATCGAAAAAGATACGAGCGACGTAGGTCGTGACATCCCTCTTTCACCTTCCGACACGTCTTCCCTTATCGTCCTTGAAGTAGCTGATAATGGAAAGCACGTCATTGTTATACCAAGGGCGTCAAAAGGATCACCCAGAGAGATGAAATACTTACTCAACGACATGCCCAAGATGCGCGCTTGATTGATGAGCCTTTCATGACGCTACTCACACTCACCCCAGAGATTTGCGTTTTCGATCCTCGCTAAGAGTTGCTTTCTCCTCGGCGTAATTAGCCGCGATTAACCTGAGCGAGCTGTGCGTCACCCAACCCCTTCATCGTAAATTCACGAATTCACAATTGCATGCGGCATCGGTTTACCAACTGTGCGGATAATGATAATATGACGATGCAGAACGCGCGTGTGTCGCCGAGTGCATTGTCCCTGTGTCTTAACAATTCGCTGCACGAGAGGGAAACGAGCGTGTATATTGCCTTGTCGTCGAGTATTTTTGGACTCGCTGGGTTACGTTCTCTGTGTTGCTCTTGCTCAACGACTCAATCACTTTCAACCCCCTCGCATATATTGTCCCTCTTTTTTTTCAAGAGAGAGAGAGAGAGAGAGAGAGAGAGAGAGAGAGAGTGACGAAGTGTTGCAACGCTCTCTCGGCTTTCTTCGTCTCTTGGAATTGATAGCCGTGCACAGCCTCAACGAGATACTTTGTTTTTACTCTCGACAAACGAAAGCTCGATTTATTTTGCCCGCGCGACTTGTACATTGTAACAGCCTCTTTTATCTTCTCTCCACGCTCGTGTGAAATTCCTCGCGCAAAACTCTGACAAGTTGATCCCTCAACAACATCGCTAGCGGTGCGATTCAAAAAACAATCCGATGCGATGAATCGTCACACGCTCACTCAAACGGTAATCCTCGTGCGCATTGTTGAGTCTGATTTTATTTTGAGGATGCTCGGTATTTTTTGAGGATTAAATTTCAACCGAGAGTCGTGAGGAGCGATGCATTCCATCGGGGCTGAAACGTAAAAAATATTCGTCCTTGCAGTCGAATGTCAAGACGCACGCTGGTGAAATTATATTGAAGCTCTCGAAATATACAAGTTGTGCACCAACGAGTCCGAATTCACAGCGTTCGGATGTACAAGGAATTGGCCCATTCACTACAGAGTTTCTGAATCTCAGTCCCTGGACAACAGAAACAATAGGAGTCGTTGTTATTTTTAAAGATAGATCGTCGGATTCACGAAGACTAGCACATCTCGCTAATGTTGAAGCACAGTCAAGATATGTTGGTTCTTTTGTGAAAAATTATGATGTGTCAGTCTTCGTAGGGGCCGACGAAATACTTAGATGAAAAAACTAACGCCCAATAGTTCATGAAATGATAACTTTGTGGAAGGATATCACATTCCAACAAAATCAGATTTCATGGTTTTTCTCCGTCCCTTTCTGATTTTCAAAACAAGAGCAAATTTAGGTGCATTTAAATTAAAAAATTGATACTCGACACCATTTTGTTTGATTCGGAGAGTGTTCATCATTTTATTCAATCGATATAGTTGTAGGTTATGAGTGCTATCCGAAGTGTTTTGGTAAAAGCGTGTTTGAAAAGAACTTGGGTAATCCTTGGAATCGGGAACAATTTTTTCCTGGCATTCAAGTTTCTGGCGTACATTTAGTACCATTGGGCTAGTTTCATTATGCCAGGATCTTTGAAGATTGGAATTAGAAAATTTTCCTCTACAGAGGAGAAAATAGTGATCAAGTCAAAGACGACACTCCTTGTGTCGAACACCATGCTCGCATTGATCTATACAGATCACCATATCCCATATGGACTGAAAATGCGATGCGCACCCACAGGTTATACAGGGGGTAAGGCCGCGAATGCTACCGCCGTACCCATTACAGAGCCAGACACGAGAGGTAGAGATGTGCTATGGCAGCAGAGGATGGGGAACGAACGAGCAGCACGGCCATCAGTAGTAACAGTCACGCTGCGCTCGTACACGAGAGCCGCTCGACCCTATACAGCTAGTAGATACGTCGTGGTGTGGTCGGACAACGCCCGGACACTCGATCACTCAATTAGCCCGTGCTGTGTTAGTGGGCGGGCCATATATATATATATATAGCTACCCGATCCGTCGCGACACGCATATATAGAGCAAGCTTTGCTCTACACCACGACGGTCTCTATCTGTCTCTTTTTCGATGAGCCTGATGCGACGAGCGCGTGGGCGTGAATTAGATGCGTCGAACCGAGCAGCCTTGGCTGAACGCAAATGAACTCTCTGGCCGTACGCTTAATCTGCGCCATACAACCAAACAATTGTCGTTACAATGACAGATACGTTTTTCCTGCAGCGTGTTGTCGTCCAATGCTTTGTATGGGTGTTGAAATCGCATCGCGACTTAAATCGGAGTACAGTTTTTGGTATAGGGTTCATTGGGGTTGGTTGATGAAAACAGTTGATGCTTGGCACTTTGAAATTTCATTTTAATGCATTCGGTCTCCAAATTCTGGTTCAACTCTATGCTATGTTTTCCCCCTTTTATCATATAAAATTCACATTTTTTAGTGAAAATTGATTGTATTGTTTGACATAGTTATCGTCACAAAAATGGTTTCCCTGCACTACAAAAAGGATTCCTCGAGACGAGAACCCTTTTTTCTAGTTGAGAGTGTGTGCAAATTTGAGAAATTCCGAATCTCTTGTTACAGAATTTTCTCATTTCGAGAACAAGAACATCTCTCTCTGAGAAGCCGCGAGTCTCGAGGCGTATCCTTTTTAAAAAAAATTATTCATATTACTCGTGATCAAACCACAACCCACTTATTAATTTTTTGTTGCATTTGAATTTTACTGAACTCAGAGCTCGGCTTGCATAAATTTGTCTATTGACATTCAAGATTTGCCTTGATTCATCTTTAAAAAGTTCAACACGGCCATGGAAAATTATGGGTTGCGTAAAATCAATATAATCTAAGGAGAGTATATTTATACAGATAGTCGATGAAGCTCAAGACCAAAGTGTCGTTTTTCGAAGAAACTCAATGATATGAAGTGTATTTGGCTCAATAAAAACAACGTTTTGTTTGAGGTTAGTCACGTGGACAGAGGAGCCATTGAATTGCACAAAGCAGTTTCTAAAAATTAAGTAACTACGTACCCATTCTGAAATTTGATTCCACAAATCCACATCACCGCGGCAGATCTCGTTAGCTCGCAAAAAGATGATTTCGAATGGTAGGAAAATTTCGAAACTTGTACGCCCCAACTCGGCAACGATGAATTTCTGTCAACGGAGATGTGCTGACTCAAAGTTGCCATTTGGTCAGAATACATATGATGTTTCACTCGGGGAATATCACACGCGTAAGTAACGGAATTTTGCAATCAACCTCAGTGTTCGACTTATGTCAAAAAATATGCAAAATGAGCGGTGCCTTGGAACATTATAACCCATCGCCGGAGTTATGAAGATTGTAAACACAATACGGGTATAAGTTTTGAGAAAACTTTTCTTTATGTACGAGATTTTCATTTTCTCAATTCGAAAACAATTCTTTCGAGAACTTCAATTTTTTCTCAAATTGACGTCTTGAGCACATGTTTTCCTCAAAATTTGAAGGAAATTTCTCATCTAGAGCAATCAGTTCTAGATTGAAGAGATCTGACGTTAATTTCATTCTCATTCCGAGAAAATCAGTTTTGAGAAGTGAAATACATTTGAGAAATCCTTTTTGTAGTGTGAATCTAAAATCTTTGATATCGAATCGGGCGTCACTCGAGTCCTCGATTTACCATTTTAGAAGCCATGCACACTCGATGTGACATACACAGCGAGTAAGACACTTTCCACGAAAATTTCATCATTCTTCGTGGTCCACGACATGATTCACAGTTGTTTTAGTGAACGTGGTGACTCGTCTTTAATACCATCATGTTTTGTACAATGAAAAATGATCCGTTTGACAAATTTAACGATTGTTCTAACGTATTTTTCCATCTTTTTGTTACAGGTACGTACCCTTTCAGTGTGAATTCTTCCCACGCTCTGGCACGAATCAAACCGGAACCAGACCATTCGAGTGAGTTTACGTCAATCGACAAAACAATGGAAGTGGCTTCGATCGACTTCCTTTCAACAGATACATTTGCAGAATATAATTAGCCTCTATTATATAATTCCCATCCGCGGACTCTCGTTGTGATGATTGTTTGGCAACGGACAACGTGACTATAGAATTCTCTACAATCCCATCGAGTCGCGAGCAAGTTTCTCACGCTTCAATACATCGTCCGATCCATTCCCGATTAGGTATATCGCCTCGAAATCAAATTTTAAAGTATCCTGGTGCTATACTAGAGTGTATCGAGTATGAGTGATTACAGATATACTTTTGAATATTCAAGTTGGAAAAGAAAAAGGAAACCAGCTGAAAGTAGGATATGTTAGGCATCCTGCGACGGACAATACAAACATATTTTTTGAGCTTGCAAATGTGAAAATACATTCGTGCGTGAATAAGTGCACTAGGAAATACACACGCAGCTCGGCTTGATATATGCGCGCGAATTCTGTCGACGACGCGTGTGCGCCCATGTACATCTATGCACGCATGTGGCGCGAAAAGTCGCTACATTATATCACAGAGACGTTTCCAGGTTTACGAGGCCGTACGTTATTGTGCTCCATGTGAGAGGGAAATGTTATACAGCCACGTGCACCCTCTTGTCACATTATCTGCGAAACTATGAATTTATCTCGCGAATCGTGAACTTGACTGTATGCAGCTCTGCGGCTCATAACTAACTATTTTACACATAGTAACGTTCTCTTCATTTTTAATTTGTTTGAGATAGTGATGAACCTTTTTTTCATTTTTCATCTAAAATTATTCCCGGTACGATTCTTACGAATAGCTTTTCGACAATTTAATTCAGAAATTCATCACAGACTGACCCCGCAGCTTGGATATCTCTTTTTTTGCTCTGGGCTTACAAACAACGTCTCGGAAGTAAATTATCATGCGACTCTTGAGATCAGGATGAATTCCTCTTGAAATATGTAAAAATCTTACACATCGCTCGGAAAAATCTCCACCTCGCCATTTCCGATATAATCTACACTTGAACTAGAAACAATCTATCTAAAGTTCTAAAAAATCCAAAATTACACTGGAGCTCTGATATTTGATCGGTTATTGCGCAGAAAAAGTTGGCCATGAGTCCCGAACGTGATACAATCCTCTGCAGAGCCCTACTATTCACGTTGCAGCAGCTCTAGTGAATACAAAATGGATCATAGGATCATTAACATCTGAACGATTTATCTTTATAATCGAATCACGCAATACTCACCCTTGCAAAAGTCATAATGAAAACTTGGTCCTCTGTTAAAGCATGGTCCAATGAAGTCACATGAAATGAACTTTCAAATTTCTTTGTCGAAGAAATAGCAGTCATAGCTCTGTACGCTATTCGTAAGCCAAACACATCCGTGATCGCGCCAGTGATCTGTTCATGCTAAAAATTCTCATAATTAATTTCCAACCCTGCGTTCTGTTGTTCTATATCTGATTTTCATGGTTTTTTAATACTCACAGTGTAGCTGAAATTTTGAAAGCACGCCGTGTAATCACTCGGATATTCAGGGTGAGAGAACCGATAGTCACTTGTGTGCTCATAGCTTCCCTCTTTGATGAAAAAAGATGTAATTTATTATGAGAAAAAGTTTGTGGTATACAGTGAATGCTGTTGAATTTTGTGAAAAGTCTTACCATCTTTGAAAGGATTTTCATACATTAAAGAGTAAAGAAATCCAGCTATTTTCACTCCGTAACTGCCATAATTCATGATGCTGTAAGAGATTGATATTTGTTGAATGTGAAAAAGATTGTCTCGAGCGAACACGAAAAAAAAAATTAATTACCTCGGAGAATCGGCTGACAAATACCGAGCATTGTCGAAGAGTACGTTGAAAACTGAGGTAAATATGAATTCAAGATATAGAACTTTTGCTAATTTAATCTCAACGGGTATACATAATTTCCATGGGATACAAACTGAAACGGTTACGTGGCTCGATCAACTCTGCGATACTGAAGGGACGTTGGCTGAAGAAATGGAATTTATTCTCTATCAATTGATGTGTGCAGTAATTGAAATCTATCATTGGGTTCATACTCACTATGTAGTATCGCGCAGAGATCTAAGTTCTTGATCTCTGTTCAGTTGGCGATATTTGATGATATTGAAGAAATAGCTATCTGTGAAATTAAACTGAAAAACTCTTTGATGAAAGAAAGTACTTCATACAGGAGAGTAAAATATCGTATTCATATTATATTCCATAAAAGCTCTGCAGAGTCATATGTGATCAGAAACTGAAAAAGTGGAGAATTGGTCTATTTACCTCGGCATAAAAGTACGGATTAGAATCAAATACTTTGTCAAAAACATCTTTGGTGATTGATCTCACTTTGTTCTGCAAATACTTCCGCTCTGGATGGGACAAAATAAAAGACCTCGAAATTTCCAGAGACATAACTTGAAGCACGTTCGCCAAGATCTCTTCCATTTCTCTGAAGATCGTAACCTACAACGTACAACATATCAAGATGACGAACTCCTCTCGTAATCTTGTGGAATCCTTTATATGATTTTATACTTATTCTACCCACTGTGTTACTATCTTCATTCACATATTGATACATTAATTTATGAGATGCTCCATAAAGTTTGGTCTCCATAAGACAATATGTTGATCTGTAAAGAGTGACTCTTTGTTCAATCTCATCGACGAACAGTACACATAGAATTCATTAATTTCCTGTGCCTCACTTGTTGATGATACTCTCGAGCGATTTAGTTTGTTCCCAATTGATGTATGCCAGACTTTCTGTGATGATTTTTGCCCACATCGCTGAAACTGAAAGTCATATCAACATATCTTTAACTCATGCTTCTCAATTTTTATATAACTTCTGATGGGTTTTAGAATACCTATAACATGGTTAGAAGTAACTTTGAGGAGTTTTGCCAGCTCCGTAAAGTAAGGTCTATTCACAATTACGAGATGATCGGTGTCAACAACCATGACGCCAACTCTTCGAAAAGTACGTTGAATTATTCTATCCCATTCGATCTGTAAAAATTTGATCTTGAGTGTTTGAGATCGAGAAGACTCGATTTTGCAAATCTCACCTTGGAAAAACCAGCAAATTCACTAAGCTGTGTATAAAAAGTGTCCAAATTGTGTATAGTCATTCTTGCATTTTTCAATTTCTCTGTATACTTTTGGGTATTGATGACTCTTATCTGAAGATAGAAGATATCATGATCAGTATGTAAAATTTTATCCAATTCAATATTTTTTGAGTTTGGAAACCTGTAAGAGATCTTTGAAGAATTTCTGTATCGGCCCTTCGAGATTTTTCTTGACCGTGCCATACAAGTCGTTGATATCGTTGACTTTTCCTTTATCTTTGGTTCTGTTTTGTTGATGGTATATCAAGTTTACAACATTTTGAGTGCGTTGGACCAAATTCCACAACCGAGAAACTTTTGGTGGCTGTAACTGTATTACAGACAGTGGTTATTGATATTTTAGTATCGCTCTCAGTAAAGACATGTACTTGAACTCACAACAATTATTTTTCCGCGACCCTCGTAGTCATCCGCCACTCTAATGTCAAAGAAAGAGTGACCAAACCCTAAGCTGTTCAATCTATCATCCAAATCATGCCAATTATCATCATATTTCAAATAATCACGGATTTGTCGATAGAGTGTTTCGAATGCCAATTCTTCTTGTTCTTGGTGGTACTCATCACCTATATCAGTGAATAAAGTGACTCATTTGGTTCAGTACTATTAATCAAAGTCACTTTTTTGTCAAAAATAACTCATAAAACAATTCGTATTGGTGAAGTCGTGTGTCGAAATCATTCAAAGACTCACCAAGTCGAAGACAGCTCATGTACAATCTTCTTTCGATATTCAAAGAATGAAACGCATTCATTTCGATTGGGCTTGCTAAAATATCTAGAAAATGTTATTCCTAGTTCAATGCTCTGTCGACAGAATGATGTCATATTAGCAAGGCGAGGGTAAATAATTCAAACCTTTTATTTGATTTAACATTTTTGGAACGTCAACTTTTCTCTTGGTTCTATCATAATCCTTGTTTCTGCACATGTAGGAGTGGATATCATCACAAGGGTTGACCGTGTCATCTATTTGACTGATGATTCGGTCACCTAGGATTGTTATTTGTTCATCATCGTGTAATCATCATGTCACAGGAAATTATGGATAAGACTGTTTGTGAACTTACGCAAAACCAGGCAATCGCCGGCGCACTTGTGCTTAATTCCCAGATCTCCATGGGGGTATTCCTCCCCAAATAGACCATCAGTTGTAGATCCAAATATCGACCAAACTGTGATGACGCTGGTGAAACTGAAATTGAATTATTTGAAATCGGATCCACTAAAATCCGGGAACTTTTCGAGAATTAAGGATGTTTCTTACAAAAACACTTTGCTATCCATGCTTCTTATTTCTGAGGCGCCAGAAATGACACTGAGACGAGGCTTCTTTTCTCATCACGGACATAGTTGTACTAATTGGTTTTAATTCAACGCTTGAGTAAGACATTATGGAACCTCGCATGAGTCTTGATCTCATATTTTCAGGCTGGTCATAAAAAATTCTCTGTGAATGAAAACAAAAATAGTGTAATCAAAAAATTTCAATAGACTTATTCATGAGATGACATGTTACCAACAAAGATTTATGATTTCCATTTTTGCTCCAAACACATAGATCACATCGAGGGTATATAATGAGGATGAATCAAATAGATAGACCAGCTTTCAGGTTATTATTTCGAAATCGAGATCGTAGATAGCTCAAGCTGCAAAAGAAAAATCGCGCACTGAAAAGAAAATATCGCAAGCATGGTTAAAGAAGGCAAATGCCTCCGGAACACATAAGCTGATGTATCGACCATCCAAGTGGAAAGATCAGCGAGAGACGATGCATGGGCCGTAGACAGCATCAGCCAAAGGGTAGCAAAAGTAAGGGATGAGATATACTTGCTACACACAAAGTATCCAATTCCCCAGTTGTGCTACACGGATCTGTTTGAACATTTGCCCTTGCCGTGCCTGGGAGAAGACGAAGTATATATAGGCAGTATTCAACGTCTCTTCTCGTTTCTCATTCGGCGCCTTGTCGACTGATATGTGTCGGGAGCTCACCGTCTCTCGCTCTTGCACTTCTATTTCAAATTGCATCCAAGGAGACTCGATCCCATACTTATATAGCCACGATGCCATTGGAAGAAGTCGATACACAAATAAATGGAGTTAAGGCGCTCGAGAGACGCGAGGCATCGCCCGATGTACAACGCACCACCTTTCCTCGATCTCGAATCGATTTTATCGAGGAAACGAAAATCAGTTTCTCTCCGTGGCTTTGTCTCGCGCTCTCTCGCGTTACCCTCTCAGAATATGGCCTTTTCTATCTGACTTGTGTATTTTTACATCGAAAAGAGAAAATTTATCTAGAGTTTATAAAAGTACCTTCCAACATAAGTTTTGTGTCACATTCTTTCTCAATAGCGATCGATCCCGAAAGACATTTTTCCAGTGGTCAGCACCGTATTTCGGAAGCGATCGTCATTGTGTTACAAAAATCGCCACGCTTCGAGCCTTTGCAGACTAACGCGCTGAGTAATCTCTTTGTCGAATCGAGAGTATAAAGTAGGGCCCGATGCGCGTTAGAGCAAATTTGTCGTGTCCATTATTTTGCGTTTCTCCCTGATGTAGTCCAAGAGCATCCCCCTGTTGAACACTATACACATACAATCGCGAACGAGGACTGCGGTGAAAAGCCGAGCGCGTTTGCTGGTCCGTTTTGTATCGCGGAAACAAATGACTTTCAGCCCTACGAATTTCTCAGACAAATGTATTGCCCCCCAGACCATGAGCTATGGACACGAGAAAGCATTTGTACGCAGAGAGGTAGGAAGCGAGAACACGTGCGACCCCGTTCAAAAACTCATCAACTCGGGATCGTTCGATTTTTGATTAAATGCTCTGGAGCTCCGACGATTCTTTTCCGTTTCACAGAAACGCAGATGGCTACCGCATCTTTTTGCGAAAGAACTCGTTGAAAGAAAGCGAGTATTTGATACTGAAAAAGAGTATCGTTTCGACGATAAGATTCATCTTCTACTTTATTACGCGCATTATGGTATAGTAGGTGGCGGGCGCGCGCGGCACCGGACTCGCTGACTCGAACAAACTTCAAGTTCTTGCATATTCTATACTTGGCGCTGATCTGTAATAAAAGTCGAGTTTCCCGCCGAGCCACGTTTTTATCCCCATCAAATGTTATGATATTACTATGAGCCGCAGTGCTATACTGCAGTAGCTAGCTTTGAACAAGTTTAGGATATGGCTGATCTAGGAAAGCTCGCATGTGAAAATTTGCACAGTATAACACGCGTATAAGAGGAAACTTTTCTTATAATCCAGATGTTATACATGAACTCGTGGAGGCACTATCTCTGGGACTCTGTTCTCATCTTCTTTTAAGGGGAGAATGAAAGAATCATTTTCCCTCAAAAGAGTTACGGATTGATATTATGTATTGTCAAAAGAGAAAACAGAGGTGGTCGTCTGATTTTGTTGAACTAAACAAAGAATGCGATGCGGGAGCAAAGTTAATGAGGAAAAATTGTCATTTCATTGTCTGAGAGACAGTTGATTCTGTGACCGATTTGATCTGCTGCGTATCGTGCAATCGAGATGGTTCGGTAAATACATGGGCAGCCTTTCTCTTTGTTTTTTTGTGGTGATTTGTGCAAGATGCTTGGGAAAATGTATCCATCGCTGCAAGATGTAGTCAATACACCTCGAAATATACTATCACAGTAGTATTCTTCCATTTGCTCTAAAAATTCAAGTTCTATCGATCAATCTTCTCTCATATAACAATATCTGATATCGGTAATCACAAGATCTATTGTGAGGTAGTAAACTGACCGAGCTGTGAAAGAAACATATACGATCTTGAAAATACCCTACTTCAGGTCCCATTTGCAATAAAATGAAGCGGCTTCGATCTTTCTGAGGAATTTGCATAGATAGATTTGTATCAAGATTCATACTTTTCACCATAAAACATCCACGGTTTCTATATTCTGCGACGTGGAATATCAACTAGTTTGCAGTAAAAAAGAAGTGATATACTGTCTTACCCACAATTTTGTCTGCTGAATACCAATCAAAACCACATCAACTTTTCACTTTACACATTTTACATTATGAAATGACATCTTTTCAGTTGTAATTTTTTTCGTGAAGTGATTCTCATCCTAATTTTGCCATCTCAGGGTCTTTGAGATCAATTAAAATTTTGACTCCTTAGATAATGAGAACCTCGAAAACGCTCATTACTCTCAGTTGAGAAATACTTTGAGATAATTCCGAGTCTCACAATAATACACTCGCTCAACTTCCGCATCATTGAGCCGGATTTGAAATATGTTGAAAGAGGATTGTAGGCCTGCATACTTGTATGCCAGATACTCGTCTAACTAGCGAGTGCATAAGCTGATTGCAGAATGGAATAAAGTTTCAATTGCAGCATCGGCGTTTCCTTAATCTGTGCAAATTTCAAGTGAGTCTCACTGTTACCATGGATTCGTTCTGTTCAGTTCCGTCTAATTTGCAACTTTATCATACGTGCTCTAGAACTCTCAGTCGAGTATCAAAACTAAACTCATCGTTTACAACAAATTGAAACTCTATGAGTTCAAGTACAATCTTTTACGGTATGTGTTGGATCGGGATTTTTTTTAATTGAATCAATGAATCCGAAACGCATAAGGATGTAAAACGACAATCGTGACTTTAACTACAAATGATTTTTTATAATTTCTTCGTAATTTGTATGATTGATTTTGTTGCTGCCGTGCTTGGTAGCAGATTTGGCGTATCAGCTGTGCTTTTTATAACGTGTGAGCGTGAAGATATATTTTTATTCGTACAAGCGATGCAGTTGGCATGCTCGATACGTGAGCGCAGCTACCATTTTTTGCTACGACTCTCGCGTGCAAAACTCGGCATTCCTCCTCATCTGCTCCTCTACCATATATTTTCTCTTCATTATCAGCATCCCTGTGCTGCTACATAAGAGGCCGACTCGATCTTATCGAGCGCGAGTCAAGTGCGCATCTCCTCCATGCACCTTGCCCGGGGCGCTCCTTCTCTGACGTTGGTCTGCAGGTAACTTTAACCTTACCGAATATCGCATCTTTATCAATCCTGTTTTTTGGTCTCAATCTTCCTACACTAGCTAAAAAATTTGTTTGTGATCCCACTTCGGAGCTAACAATCAGTCAGATTACATAACCTTTTCCAATAGTATTTACCCCGCTAGACGATATGCGTTCATCATACCAGATGTAAGATCTCATATTTTCATAGCGTTTCTCGCTGTAGCAAAATATTTGCAAACTGATATTTTCGCCGGGAGCTTGAGTAACGTTAAATGAAATGTGAATTCCTCGTGAATCGCTATAAGGGGCGGGGAAAGCAATATCAGGAGCAGCTCGAGAACGCCTACAACGCATGCAAAAAATATCCGTATTACTTCTCCGCTGCTGTAGCTTCTCGATACACATCTTGGTGGTGAAATAGAGAAAAAAAGATAGATGCATATCGCTTTGCGTCGTGCTCTAGGCGGCCTCTTGCGCATCACCGCCCTCTGCTCCACAGAGTATTAAAGTGTATAATATAGCTCATCTCCGGGTATGTACGCGATGCTGCGCGGCTTCTTGCATTGCATCGCTCGTGTACAGACAAGCTGCAACGCCACTATATACGTATATGCCCAGAGGCAAAATTCTCTCCGCCTCGTTTTCGTTACGTAGTGCGCAAGTGAGGCGCATCATTCCCACCCACGCCTAACCTCAACTTGCCGATGCTGCTGTCTCACCAGTGTTGGCGGCGAGAGTGGAAAAACCTACCCAACAGCTATGTTCAGGTTTATTTTGCTCTCCGACTGCATCCAACAGTCAACTTCGCGTCGCTCGGCTCGGGGGTCACATGAGTCAGATTGCAGCCAACTGTTGATTTCGCAATTATAAGTCTATATTTGATTGATTTTAGTAATCAGTGGAAGCCAAACTGTGTTAACTCATTGATCGCGCCGATCAATCAATATGCATACGCGTGCACGTCCTGCTGAACGCAGGTTATTCACACGTGCGACGGGAAAATGAGTAAATTTTTGCTATACCTCCTCGTGTAATATTGGAATTATCATGTTGATGAATGAATTTATCATTCTTTCGAGCCACATATGTCGAATTGCGTTCTTCGTGGCTCTACTTTCGTATCAGTGGCTGCATCACGGAGGAATTTTCCAATTTTTAATTTTGGATTCTTCAACCTATTATAGAGAGATTGGCCGAAAGAACGATAAATTCATTCATTGAATGTAATTCAGCAAATCGAGTGGAAGAGTCAATATATCAATGAGATCCACCTTATCGATATAATTCTAATATTATATTTTTATGTTGAGTTGTGGTTATTATTCATTTGCGGTGCGATAATTGTTGCTTGCCGGGCAACTCGATAAATTCAATGTTTGGCCCTACAATCGATACCCATCGAAAGCTTGTGGAATGTTTTTACATAAATTTCCACCCAAGAACGTGATTTGAGATAGTTTAATCCGCGGAATTCGGCTTTTTCGCAGATTTGTAATCATCATTATACAATACCCGTCAAAATTGATGGATCATGCATAGTCTCAGTCAGTCAGCAATAACTCTGGCCCATTCGGTCGTAAAAGAATTTCGGAAAGAGGAAATTGAAGATTAGGAAAAACCTATCAATTTATGGGTTTAAAAAATTTTTTCCATTTTTTTTATTGGGTCGTGAGTGGCGCCGGAAGGATGTTTTGTTTCTCTTCAATCAAACACCTGTAATTTTGACGCGCATCATCCGATCGTAAAAATCTCAACGGTATTTTGTAGCTCTTTTCAAGACCCTTCAATTCCTTTTTTTTAAAGTTTTCTCTACGATTTTTCCCGTCCGACTGGCGAGCTTTAGAAGAAAACTTTTCTAAACATGTGTTCTTACGGAGGCATGGAAGCTCTCGCCGACTTGATTTCTCAATGCTCGTGGTCAATGCAGAAAGTCATCTATAAAATTTTTGTCAGGCATGATTTCGACGTAAAATTTTCAGATCTTTCAGAATATTCTATCAGATTGCCAGTTTAATGAGCCCCAAATGTCTTCTTCCATCTTGAACAGATACTTGATTTTTGTCTTGTTCAAGACAAAAAAGACATTCGGGACTCATTAAACTGGTAATCTGATAGCATATTTTGAAAGATCAGAAAATTTTACGTCGAAATCATGTCTGACAAAACTTTTTTAGGTGAGTTTCTGCATTGCCCACGAGCATTGAGAAATCAAGTCGGTGAGAGCTTCCATGCCTCCGTAAGAAGACATGTTTAGAAAAGTTTTCATCTAAAGCTTACCAGTCGGGCGGGAAAAATCGTAGAGAAAACTTTGAAAAAAGGAATCGAAAGGTCTTGAAAAGAGCTACAAAATACCGTTAAGATTTTGACGATCGGATGATGCGCGTCAAAATTACAGGTGTTCGATTGAAGAGAAAAAAAAAATTTCTTTTGTCACACGACCCTATAAGAAGAATGGAAAAAATTTTTTCAAACCCATAAATTGATAGGTTTTTTCCTGATCTTCAATTTCCTTTTTTCAAAATTTTTCTACGACCAAATGGGCCAGAGTAATCAGTAATTGACTGAGACTGTGCATGATCCATACATTTGGACGGGTACTGTAGAAGTGAGGAAATCAACGAACAATTAGTCTATAGATACTCAAGCAGCTTTGAAGAAAAGATCATTTGTTATCTCATAAATGCTTGGGAATATGGAGCTGAACAATTTATGTAATGAGTAGTTCTGACAGCCCCAGGTTTTGAAAAGATGAGAGAAAAAGGAAACCTCGACATCAAAAAGAGGGAAAAGGGGTTGCTAACGAGATCAGTTGAATGATTCCTCATATCGAAACGTGCTTATTTGTGGTCCTGGATAACTCAAATTCAGTCATAATTTTTTCACTCTGATCAATACTTCATTCCAAGAATCTTCACTCACCGGAAAATTACTGGAATCATCAATGTAATGGGATGATGATATCTCATTTTTCACTTGGAGCTATATTTCATTCTAAAAACCTTGAATCACAGAGATTCAGCTCTAACCAATTTGGTCCTCCCGTCCAGATCTTTCTCTCTAATCTTTTCACTCGAATCCATCTTTCGGTCTGAAATCTCCTTCCTTGATTTCTTCACTCAAATTCATTCTTTATTCTAAAAATCTTGACTCACGAGGATTCAGTTTTGAGCAATTTTCCTCTCTCGCCCAGATCTTTCGATTGTAGGTCGCACTTTTTTTCCATGATAATCATTGGAGAACAAGAAGGAAAATTTATGGCATCCATCGTTGAAAGCGCATTTTTCAACGTATCTACGCCATGCGTAGATGATTAAGAGCATCTTAAAGTGGACACTTACCTTGCATATGTAATTTCAAGAAAATTGATCATTGAGCTGGGGAGGAACCGTTGACGAAGAAAATAACAACGCACAGGCACACATACTAACGGACACTGACAATAGCCCTCAAAGATATAGGAATAATTGCTCAAATCTTTGGGAATCATAATTTCACAAGAAGTGCTTTGAATCCTGCTTGTATACTTCGGAGCAGTAGAACAAGAAGTATCCAAATCCCTCATTCCGCATAATTTGCCTAATTTTGATCTGAGTAATACTTTTTTATGTAATGAAATGTCTTGTGTACAAAGTACGTCCCGTGCTGGAAAGTTTGAAGCAAGGTGCAGCTCAAATTCTCAAGCCTGATGGCTTGGAAAATCGTTGGGATGATGGTCCTACACATAGTTTGTATTTAGATTCATAGACGTTTTTTGATGTAAAAAATACGCTGCTAAAAGTAATTAGCAGAATGCTTTTTCACGGCGTTATATGATGATAATCATAACGGATAAGAAAGTCCCGTCAAATTGAGTAATTTTGACACCCGTGGGGTAACTTTGCTACACCCTCAAAAGGCTTATCCTGCGTTCCAGGAGCAACAAATAGGATTCCATAGTATCAGGATTGATAATAGAATTTGATTGGAGTGCTGTGAAATTAAGTGAGTTGCTCCCGGAGCGTTGTGCAAGACTTTTGAAGGTGTACCAAAGTTACTCAATTTGGCGGTATCCTATACTTTGAGTTATTCTTTTGAGGAAGCATTTCAGAAAAATTTGGGTCATCTAAAAGCAGGGGTTCCCAACAATATCTATCGTTTTGTTGAGAGGAAATTTCGATACCGACGGTTCAAAGATGATTAAACTGGATTACTTGGTTGAAATTTTCTATTCGCGAAAGAAAAACTTGATTTGGATAATGTTCTACAGATTTCAAGGAAATTTTGTATCAACCAATCGACTCAGAATGGCGTATAAGTAAGTCTTTAGGTCATTAAAATTGAGATAAATGAGTGGTGAAGGATGATACGAGGATAAAATGAGTATTCAGAAAAATTTTCCATTATTTTTTGAGTTATTCCTCAGAGAAAGCTTTTTAGAGCGATTTGGGCCATATAGTCTGAGGTTTTCTGGATGATATCTATTGTTTGGTTGAGACGGGATTTGGATGCAGTGGGTTTGAAAAGGGTTAAAATGAAATTTTTGGTGAAAATTTTGATTTTTCCGAAAATTTGAGATCTGTACAGTTTGAATAAAATGTCGGTATTAACCAATCGATAGATCATGCAGAAAAAATCATAGTTCAGGTGACTCAATTCGTGGTGAGATCGTCTTAGAAAAAGATATTTATGTATTAAGAGTCGAAATTTGAGCACTTTTGCTTGAAAAAGCCCATGGATCAAATTTGAGTGGGAGTCGAAAGCTGCTAAATCACTGGGCTCTCAGAAATTTGATTCTGTACAACTTGTAGAAAGCCGAAAGTTGATACGGTGAACAGTAAAAGAAAAAGCGTGTCCGGTATAAAACAAGACACACACACACACACACACACACACACACTTACACACAAACACGGACAAAGGGGTGCAAAGATGAGTCTCTTGCAGATTTGGAAGGACATAAGGAGGAGAACTGTTACCTACAATTGATGGATTTTGGCGAGAGGAAGAGAATGGTCTAAGGCTTTTCTAGATAAAAGGAATTTTGTTGAAGAATATGTTGGTTTTAATGGAAAATTTGATCAAATTTTTGTTGGGGTGAAAACAAAGCTTTCTCTTTGGAAAAAGCATTAGTCGTCTTCACCGATTTTACAGAGATCGATCATTTCTATTCATCAATTCCAGGCGCGCTCACATTAACTGCACGAAAAAAACTTTATATAAACGTTCGACATGGTAAGTAAAGTAATTTGAATTTGGTTTCGAAGAAAACTGCTTGAATGAAAATTGTTCGATATCCGAGACAGTTGAATAGTATAACTATAGCAAAGATGCACGAGAATATATCTCAAAATTTTGTATATTTGGCATCACATGTCGCGAGTAACACTTATCATCGAATGCAGAGGACAGTATAAGCACAAAAAAGCACTGCACTGATCGACCTCCAAATATGACGCACTTTGGTTCATTTGTAAGCTTTGCCTACCCCCTTTTGAACACTTTGAGCTAAACTGATAGATTTTGACGGAGTGATAAGCGAGCTTGAAAAAAGACTATAGGGGCCAGTTAAGCACACTGCTCTTTTCTTAGTAATATGAGCGCATAATTCGTGAATATCGAATTTCGCAATTCTACAGAAGGTAATTTGTAACACGTCCACTGCAATGGGCCCCACAATTTTCCAATTTCTATTCTTTGTTCATTCATACAGTACCTTTCATAAATAATGGATCATGTACGGTCTAACTGAAACAGTGATATTTTTAATATACCTCGGTGTACGAAAATTTTGACAAAAGTAGTCAACGATGAAAATCTAAAAACTTTCTCCTTCAATCAATCACCCACAACTTTGACGTAGTAACCCGATCACAAAAATACTCAAAGGGATCTTGTAGACCGTTTCAAAATTTACTATTTTCTCTCTTAAAAGTTCTCACTACGACCTTTCTTGGCCGAGTAACGAGCTTGGGAAGAAAACTTTGTGTTGCATGGACTGCTTACGGAGATACCGAAGCTGCCTACTGTTTTATTCCCTCTAGCGTTATTCTGGTGCAAAAATTCACCAAAAAAATATCATGGCACATGATTTTGGCGTAAGATGATCTCATCTTTCAGAATTGTTTTCAGATTTTGCCTTGAATGCGATCTATAGGGACAAAACATGAAATTATTCCATTTTCCCAATAAAACTTGAGAAATCGGGGTTGCCTCGAATCCGAGACAAAGTTTGATGAAATATTCTGAGAAAAGAGATTATTTTACGTCAAAATCACGTACCATGATATTTTTTTGATAAATCTTTGCGCTAGAATAGAGCAAGGCGAGACGAAACAAGCGCCAGCCGCAGTATCTCCGTGAGCAGTCCATGTAATACAACATTTCCTTTCCAAGCTCATTACTCGGGCGGGAAATGTCGTAGAGAAAATTTAAAAGGAAAAATTGTAGATTTTGAGAAGGTCTATTAGATCCTGTGAGTATTTTTGTGGCCGGATCATTCCAGCCAAAGTTGTAGGTGATTGTTGAAGGAGAAACTTTTTAGATTTTCATCGTTAACCACGGGCACTCAGAAAAGACGCAAGGAATGTTATAAACACATGAATCAATAGATTTTTTTGTGATCTTCAAGATGCTTTTTTCAAGATTTCCTTATGACCAAATATATTGAGAAGATCACTGTTTTAGTGAGACCCTGCTTGATGTATTTGCAGAAAAAATATTCTCAATGGCCATTTTCATTGGCGTTTTGGTTGGTCAATGGAGAAAATTCATGTAAAAACATTCCACAAGCTTTCGATGGGTATCGATTGTAGGGCCAAACATTGAATTTATCGAGTTGCCCGGCAAGCAACAATTATCGCACCGCAAATGAATAATAACCACAACTCAACATAAAAATATAATATTAGAATTATATCGATAAGGTGGATCTCATTGATATATTGACTCTTCCACCCGATTTGCTGAATTACATTCAATGAATGAATTTATCGTTCTTTCGGCCAATCTCTCTATAATAGGTTGAAGAATCCAAAATTAAAAATTGGAAAATTCCTCCGTGATGCAGCCACTGATACGAAAGTAGAGCCACGAAGAACGCAATTCGACATATGTGGCTCGAAAGAATGATAAATTCATTCATCAACATGATAATTCCAATATTACACGAGGAGGTATAGCAAAAATTTACTCATTTCCCCGTCGCACGTGTGAATAACCTGCGTTCAGCAGGACGTGCACGCGTATGCATATTGATTGATCGGCGCGATCAATGAGTTAACACAGTTTGGCTTCCACTGATTACTAAAATCAATCAAATATAGACTTATAATTGCGAAATCAACAGTTGGCTGCAATCTGACTCATGTGACCCCCGAGCCGAGCGACGCGAAGTTGACTGTTGGATGCAGTCGGAGAGCAAAATAAACCTGAACATAGCTGTTGGGTAGGTTTTTCCACTCTCGCCGCCAACACTGTGTCTCACTGAGAGCTAGGCGAGACTCTCCATCTAGCGGTTTGGGAGCACAAGCCAATAAACGCGAAATCTCGACATCCGAGCTTGCATCACTGCAGTATCTTAGATCTAACAAAAACACACAACAGTCAACCATGTTTGTGCTTTTTTCAACGAGTGATCGTGCTTTTGAACATCTCCATCTCGATGTAGAGTAATGAGGGGGAACCCTTGTAATATGAACGGCGAAGACTACTTGTCAAGTTGGAGCTTTCTCTTCCCTGGAAGGTTGGTTCGAGCTGTGATGCGTCCTGGAGCCGTCGTGGCAAGGAGGACGAACATCCATCGACAAGGCTGCTCGACGAGAACGTCGATTGTTCGACGAAGGGATAGGGCAAAGAGGGAATGGCTGAGCGTAACAATATTCTTGAAGAAAAGCAAATGCGTTCACCGAACTCTCGTCACCCGCGTCCGTACGAGGTAGTCTGCTCACGAAAGGAACTTGTAACGACGGTTGGTTTTTTAGATATTAGAATGTTCCGCTGTCGAGTCATTGTACCTCTTGGTCTCTTTCATCAGACAATTCGCTCACTCGTCTTAGTATGATTTCCCTGTAACGACCACTGGTTACATTCCAATGTGGCTAGGATTGCACGTAGATGTAGGCTAATTGTTTGAGCAATCTGTGACTAGTTCCGCGTGGTCAGTTCTTCATTTAGTGAGAAGGCATATTATCCATAGCCGAACACCCAGAGAAAAGCAGACAGGATCGCACCGGAGACAAAGTCAAGGATGCTACAAACGTAACAGAAACAGAAAACCTTACTACCCAAAGAAGTTGTAGAATTGAATAATTAGCACAGCTGTCACTGGCGCGCCAGAAAAATTCATCAAATAACTGAGGCCGTAGTGTGGGCTTGAAAGAAAAATATAGAAGAGACAGGATACAATGACGCTGTGGCGTCGGCGGCGAGCGGAGGTCCGATGTGTCGCGCTTCAATTACAACAATGTCTCAACTGCCATCGTCGTAGCGCAGACTCTGAGCAGCACAAACTGGCGAGTTAATTAAATTCACCTCGCGCTGGTTTTGCGCGATTTGCTCTTTTTACTCTCAGCGCATACACTGCGGGCGCGTACATTTATCAAAGGAGGCTGCGAGAGAGTGCGCGATGCAACATGTTATTAAGATTGAAGCAGCGGCGACCCACGCTCTACCTCTTTCTGTCCCTCTTATACATCGCAGATAAAGAGAGAGAGAGGAAGAGGCTCTTTGCCTCAGGAGCGCGCCCCTCAACCATCAGTCCCACCACTCAACCTCTCTCCCTCTACCTCCTGGTCGGCAACTTATTCGCCAACGTTAAAAGCTCGTAATTATCGGCGGTATCGGTGTGCCATCTGCATATATTATATTCGCCTCTCTCTCCCTCTCCTTGCGTCCTCCTCTCGTGTGCTATGCTATATTATGGCACTTTTGCACACAAATATAATGTCGACTTGTTTACCGGCGCGAGATATTTCACCCCTGCAATGAAATTCTTCGCGCAAATCTCCATCGCTAACTCACGAATAATGTTCTTGCATGTTTGCACAGCTATCGATCGGCATAAGAATTACGGATTTACATTGTTCTGTCGTTTCCACTTTCATTTCTAAGTACTGTTTGATCTCGCTGCCACACTGACTTTTTTCCGTATTTGTTTTCGCGACGTTCCACTGGTGTCCAACGGTTTGGCGACGGCAGATGCGATGACGGAGGCGACGTCTTGCCTGGTCTGAGTGTAATCATCGTCTTCATGAACGTCGTCGTCTCTCGCGCCACTTTATCTCAGTCTCACGACCTAGTTGTACTCTCGGAGCTGTTCTCTCCCTGTAATACTAGCTATCATCCTTATGTCTGAGTTTTGATATCCGCTCTGTAAAAAATGACTGATTTGCACGCTTTGCGTTCAGCTCTCAGTCTGTCTCACAGCGTTTGATATTGATGAATATTAATACGGAGCAACCCGAGCGCGAGTTTTTGCAAATTATGTATTAAAATATTCAGGATTGAATTTAGCCTCAATGCTGCTCGTCAATTTCGAATGATCAATTTATAAAAAAGGGACGCTGGTCGAACACTGTGATTCAGGGTGGTGCTGCCCAAAACACGCTCTTGCAACTCATGGCTTATTCAGTACGCACGTTCCTATACGTCATTGACAATAATTTTTACGAACGGAAGGAACAAAGCACACGATAATGATCCAATCAGCTATGTTGAGCCCTCCCAACGTTTACAAATATCTTGATTTTTGTGTGGAAATGCTATATCTTGCAGACGTATCACATGGACAATGTGTGTAGTTATATCGTAACGGCTTTCAACGCGATTGGCTTGTATCGATTTATCGATTTGCATTACGTATAGACACTCGCGCGGAGAGCTGTGGACGACAGCCACGACGACTGTCTGACTCTGTGTACACGTATTAGTTTAGGACAGGCTAACCGATGAAACCAACGCATTTGCGAATGACATGTATACCATTGGGTCGTTATCCCACGTGAGATGGAAACGAGCTATATATGATGAAAATTCGTTAAACAAATACTTCGTTGTGCCTTGGACGGTAGGACACAAGCAAGTGCTGAGACGCAGGAAGAGCGAGTCGCCTGGAAGCTAACTCGCAAGTATAGGATTTAGGTGTAGGTATCCATGCATCGCTCGCCCAGACGCCCCTAAAATATCGAGGCTTCACGCGCGCGCCGCCGTGTCTGTGTCAAGCCGTCTGTTACTACTTGCGAGCCTCGATCGTGCCGATCGTGAAACATTCCACGCATGCCTTTCTCCAGCACCTTAGCTGTTCCTGTATTTATTATCGGCTTGTTGCACTCCGAAGCAGCCCACGCTCGCGGTCCACTCTGCGGCTGCATACCCGTAGTATCGCCCATATTTGGAGCAAAGGTTTCAAAAAATGTGAAAGATTCGAGTGAGGTAAGTGAGATCGATGCAGAAGGTTTTCGGGTGATCAACAATGAAGATAAACAACTCGATTATTCTTGTCTGGAGTGGCTGTTGCGCAGCAAAAATGCTTGTGTGAGTAGAATTTCTCAAAAATTCGAAGATGAAAGCTCACATCACTGATTCGCGTTCGCCCACTTGGGAGTTCAAGAACAGGAGGCTATACAATTTTGCATTTGCTGAAGCGGTGCTGAAAGGATATCCGTGTACACGGACGAGCGTTGCGGTCGCAGGACGAATGCTTACGCTCTTAGGAGGTGAGCAACGCGACAATGAGGAACTGGATGAAGCTCAAAACGCACGAAAACGAACATACGAAGAATTATCCGTAACTTTTGTTGAACGAGATTAGACAATAGTGACAACTCTGTATAATCAATTTTGCTTTGGCTGCTAATGCGACATTTGATAAGAGCTATGGATAGTGATTTAACAATTACTATCAAATCAGATACGTGATTCGATGAGGGTTAAACTTGATCGATGCACTCGTCACACTTCTGTACATCATTCAAAGTTTATATAGACGTTTGTTAGATGATCTTTTCGCAACCCTAACCAAGTTTTGTTGTAATTCTGACTGCTTCCCTGTAAGAGAATTGAACGAATAAGGTAGTAAATATCCCTTCAACAAACGCATCACATGGGGTACGGATATTCATGATTATGAATAGTAATATTTTATTTGTTGAATTTGTAACTTTACAAAACTCGCCTCCTTGAAATTTGAATTTTGAATCCCAGTGGATAGAAATCTAAATGCATCGATAATCTTGACCGCGCAATAATTTTTACAAATATTTCTTAGCTCGCTGTCGTGAAACCCTCGTAACATTCAAACTACCCCTTATACTTTTTTGAAACAGAGCATGATCTGTTTTTCCAGTTTGGTACAATTATTCTTGGTGTCTTTACATTAATATAAAATTCTATGTCATTAGCTTACGCGTGTATCAATATCATGTGTCAGTCTTATTTTTCAGATAAGTTCGATGAATAAACAGTTGGATCCTCAGTCTCGTACTCTCGATGAAACTATATTGCCCAACTAACTCAATTTTTCAAAAAGCCATTTTAGCGAGCATTCAAGTTTTTTCCAGTATTGATTCTGGGGAAAAACTGACATCGAAATTGAATTTACACAGGCAACGAAGCCAAAACTGTACCCATCGAACGATATAATCCCTTAGTTTATTGTTAAAAGCCCAGCAAGCAAAGCCGGATTATCACAAAATAACGTGTCTCGAAAAGCCACTGGAGTCCTCTCCATTTTCATTTCAACTTGAACGTTGAAACGGTCATTATTCGTATTCCATTTGATTGGCGATTATCCCGATTTTATCTGATAATTTGGCGAGCGAGAGAGAGAAAAATCATTTGCAGAAATATGATCGGCGTTTTCATTGCAATTTCATTGCGTGTTCATTCAGCTACTCAGGCAGCATAAAAGCTCTCTCTTCTCGATTATATGTATTGAATGTATGATTGCAAGCGCGGTCGCGTCAAGCAGCTTGAATTGGAGCTCAAAAATTATGCATCGCACGTAAAATGGGTCGTAAAAATCCGCGAACAAAGATATAAAATAGTATAGAAGCGAGAGCGAGTCATCCGCATACAAACCGCGAGAATCCAAGAAAAAAAAAAGAATTCATAAACGAGTCGAAATAAACAGAGACTGCACAAAAGACCTCATGCTTGCATGTCGGTCGAAAAAACGAACAAAAAAAAAGCTCAAATCACATCGCACGCACAAGAGAGAGTTTTGGAAGAACAGCTCGGTCGCGTTGCCAAAAATGTGTGTGCGAATAAAAACCTCAAACTAAGCTCGTAAATGCTATACAAGCGCGTCGCGTCGTCGAAATTTTACGAGCCGATCGTCCAAATACGAGTCGAGTTCTGTAAAACATGCGCACCCTCTAAAAATATATACATACTTATTTTACCTCGTGGCTCGAATCTCGCTTGTGTACGGGACATCCACTTCGGCTATCTCTTACGTTAGTGCAAATTCATATAACCAGGTACACCGACTATCCTCACCCTTTCAACCCATGCAACGTTTTTTTCGCGTTCAAACTTTTTTTTGAAAAGTTGATAACATCATCTATTTTTGAAGGAAAGAAAAGAAGGTATCGATAGCTGCTTCGAGCGAGAAGAAGACAGCAAACGAAAAGGTCCAATCCTCAAGTTCTCAAGTGTCAACGTATTCGTAAATGAGCAGGACGACGATGACGACTGGCAAAAAAAATCTCTTCTGCGAGCTCGTTTGTTCACGTGTTATTGCATGCTTGTTTTCAAAAAATTTTTTTTTCGTGCAAAGGTGCTTCTGCAAAGTAATCAATGCCGTTGAATACAATGCTACGAAAAGTAAGTTATTATTTTCGCTGCTCAGTGGGGGCATGAAAATGTTGGGCGAAGGAAGGATAAGAAAAAGAGGAGGAGAACGAGAGGGATGAAAGTTATTACCTCGATTCGTGTGTGGCTTTAATAAGTCTTCCTGTGATTCTCTTATCGGGGAATAAGAGAGAATCGAATTAGAGAAGGTACGGAGAAAGAGGAACAGAATGAAAGAAGACGAGTTTTGTAGACATTGTTTGTGTGTACACACACGTTGCACGAGATGGTCGATATGTCTACTCAATCGATTTGAGCGCTTGTTCGTATAATATAGCTTTCTGTTTGTTCTATTTTTTTTTCTTTTTGACACCGCAGAGGAATTGAACAACATAATCAACGAAGTGAGTTATAGAATTTCCGAATCAGAATTCGTCGAAACATCGATTACTCTTGATAATTATCCAGAACTGCTTCTCTCGTCGCATCTGTATGTGCTCTAAATCATATCAAGCCAACAACTAGTTTGCATCAGATATAAATTTGATTCATGTACGTTTCGCTGGTTTGTGTTATGAAGGGTTTTCTCATCTAAATTTCATTATCCTAACATCACTGCGTGTGATCCTGATGAAGATTATAATCTCAACCGCCATTTTCTAGTGGTACCTTTTTTCTGAATCATCAATTTTTCTTATCCAACATTCACACAGGCGTAGGTCATAATAACAAGTCTCATGAATTTGACACACCAACGCACCCAAATGTGCTTGCATACTCAACCAAGTGGCGATGGCCATGTCCAAATTTTCCACCTGTAGCAATAGCAAGAAAACCCCGAGCGAGCACCTGTTATATTGTTGCTATACGGTGCGGCACAATGCAGCCCAGGGTAATTAGAGGGCGTTGAGCCCACTCTTTCTCTCTATATATCTCTCACTTTTTTTGACCTGTTGCTCCCTATACAAGCGCCAGACGAATGCCCCCACACGCGCTATTGCCGGAAACCGGAGTCAATTTTTCTACGAGCTTTTCTCTCTCTCTCTTGCTCTCTTGCGCTTGACTTTTATACTTTATACCTACTCGTCTCTCTTGCCTGTGAGCTTTTTTCTTTGTTGTGAGTACATTTTACGCTCTGCAATACTTTGCTATCAAGGTTCGCAGCGCGGCAGAGAAGGTTGCGTAGCTTATATTTCTGGAGTATGAGAGCGAGTCTTTTTGGCGAGCTGCGTGCCGCTGACCCGCACGGACGCCGCTTTTATTGTGTGCTAATACGCCGCATTCCTCGAGCATGTCTCCCTAAGATAATACACTATCCACGCTCGGAGATCCCGTAATACTCAACAAAAAGATATCTTTACCCGTAGTACGCAAGCTCATAATGGGACATTTAGCTTCCTCATTGTCGCATCTAACTCCGAAACTCTTCGATTAGCATGACTGAGGAGATTCGAGGCTCATCATTTGGGCTTCGATGCTGAATAGTCCGCATTAGCATGCTTAAAAACTATCGGGAGTGTCCCCGAAAGGGTCTAACGGAAGTGAGTTTCGCAGAGCTTTCAGTAAACTCACTAGCTCGAGCAACATTTGCAAATTCTCCAAACTGACCGAGTTTTACCAACAAGTCTCATTAACCATCCTCAAATTCATTCAGCATCGCTCGGAGGAGTTCGTCCTACATATACCTCGGGCTAATGGTTTTCTCGTGTCCTTTGAGATGACGCAGCGATCGAGTACTGTTTTAGCGAAGGTATAGCCCTAAATGCCCCTCATTGGCAACTAATTACAGATGAGCAAGGATGAATGAATTTCAGGTGGAGGAGGACGTTTGGTACCGGCCAGCGCTTTCAAAATTACTTTTTTGACGAGCAGTAGTTATATATTCCCATCGCTCTTGTATCGGATGACTGTAGAATGAAAATCGAAGCGTCGGCTTTCGGATGCAGCGCAAAATTGAGAAACGAGCACATAGCATAGAGTCGGTATAGGAGTATAATACGGAGTTCCTATACGTTGAGTTGAAAAGCTCTGGAAGAGAGGTGCGCGCGAGAGCTGATAAGTTTTGCCGAGCTTGCGGCATTGACTTGCAAATTCGGCGATGGAACGGAGAGACAATCGGGCGAGTTGAGAGAAAGAGAGAGAGAGAGAGCAAGTCGATAAACAGCTTTGGGTGAGCTTACTAGGCAGATATACGGACTCTGCCGAGCGATGCTGATACTTCAGACTGAAAGTCTATCGCGTATGCAACTCGGAGATGTGAGAAAAAACGAACGAGCGAGCGAGCGGCACTCGTTTTGTCGAATGAGATGTGAGGAGTGTCTTGGCTTTCGTCGATAAGCGCGTCCGGGACAGGTACTTTTTCTTTCTTTCTTTCTTTTTCATCTGTCCTATTTATTCCCGTGTTATCCAGCAGCTCGTGATTTGAATATCTAGTGCGGGACGAGCTGGCTGTCTGAAAAAATTCGCTCAATGAATATCGGCTTGGGGTATACTCCTTATAAGAGTAGAATCAATTGGGTCAGTCGCAAAACTGTCAATATTCAGAATCCCTGGCGAAGATTGCAAGCTCAGTATCTCCGACATTGTGTAACAAATTTACTTTGAACCCCCTAGTAGAAATCTGATCATTTTTTTGGCTACCTATAGCTAGTAGCAATGCGACTTGGCCAGATATTGGCTCATTAATTTTTATCATCGCCTAGTGTGATGACTTTTTGTCTGGCCTTCTTGGATCGAAATCCAAACTTTGTCTACGATCATTGGGAAGAAGAGCTGAATCTCTCGAGTTTGGGCAATAAATTTTTTTCGATTCACTACATTGTACTCTGTTCGTCAAGTTTTATTCACAGGCGCCTAACTGGAATTCAAAGTGGAATCATGAATTGGGAAGCACTATAAATATAGAGAGCGATTTTCTAACGCTATAACTCCTGACCTTCAATAACACCGTAGTATTCTCAAAGAACTTTGATTACAGCAAGCTAGTGCTTTTTTGTTGTCAACGCATGGTTAACCTCTTCTTAAGCATATTTTCCAGGATCTACACTTTTCGATGAGTTCCAAACGGTCCATGCCACCGTAAAAGATACTTGCACAATTAAAAAATTGGAGTTGATACTGCGTTATCGTCCGTCGGTATTTAGCTATAGCATGGTATCGGTGGAGTATGGGTTTGAGGTACAACCGAACAGTTGGAAACCAATTTCGAGATCATGAATGACAATGCGAGCGGCGTTGAAGTACAGGGAATAGTAGTATACATCAACTAACCGCGGATAGATGCCTCACAAGCTATGACCACCCAATACCCCAACCACAGATAGAATCCTCCTCCAAAGAGCTATTCACAAATGAATAAGTCCACGCCATACATACAAGCTCTTGTCCGACATTCTACACGAGTGCGCCTCGCTGTATATACGGCGATTTGCATCTGACTCGCGAATTCAAATACGAGTACTCTCAATCAAACGCCAATCAAGTGCTTGTACATCAGCTCGAAAGAGGCCTTATGATGGACAGAGACGTACGAATTCAATACAAGAAACGCTTTGTGAGGAGTGCGTCAACCTCGATAACTGCAGTAACTGCATGTGACCACTTTGTACGTACGTATTATCAAAAGTCTCTGCTCTTGGCACACGTTTACCGACGGCTCCTTCGGTTTTGGCATCACGGCTTTCCTATATATCTGGCCAATTGGACATGTCGTATTGGAGCTCAACAACGAGGAGACAGGTCCGACTGTATGCTTCGACATTTTCGGACTTACGACTCTGCTTATGCCACTTATTTGCACGACTAAGTGTCACCCAAGTCATACAACCCGTTGCAAAGGATTATTTGTTCGAGGCATGATGCGAATTATGCGCATTTTCTTGCGGCACGCAAGAGATAAGATTCTTCCCGTCGCCCAATTTATGTACCAGCATTCTACAGTCTGCTTTGAGAATTTTGCATTCCGATCGCTTTCCAATTCTGGATATCGCACCGGCTTCGGTTTATCACGAGACTACCGATAATATTCAGGCTTTGAGTTTCGATTTCTGGATGAAATTATGGCACAAGACAAGCATATTGGAATCCTGATATTATTTGAATTTCTCGATTGGTTTTGCGAACTCGGTTCCAAAAACTCGACCGGATACCAAAATACTTCAAGCCCTTGAACATATTCAATCCCAAAGACCACAGAAGGAGTTTTCCGTGAATTAATATTGCAATTCCTATTTTGATAACAGTGTTAGAGTCTTCTTAATCCATCATCGATTTTGAAGGGAAGTAAATGAAGTTGTGCACACTGAATGCCCATGGAAGGAGTTTTTGGCCGTAAGCTCTGACTATCGCAGAGTCGAGGACATCATTTCTGATCGGGTTTGTTCATCTGAGAGTCAAATTAGCGTAGTGTCATGATTCCGGCATTTCAAGCATACAAATTATGCAGTAAATCATTACGCTCAACGCCTGATGCATTTATTCCACTCGTATATTAGTTCATGTATAATGCATAAGTACAGTCCTCTTTGAAACTCGCTACCGCTAAATGAAGACGTTACATGGGTTATTCCATCGGAATGATGATGAATGAATCCACAATCCTGTATCGAAGAGTAGTATTGAAATCGTCAGCACACGGCATAACATCCTGGTTTACCTTTGAAATAGAGAACGTCATAAAACAAACTGAACTCAAATGTTTGTAGAATCTCTTTCAAGTAGTAAAACAAGATCATGAGTCGATGATTTTGTAACACAACTCTATAATGAATTTCAAACCACTGCAAAGCGTTCATCCCGATCCTTTTTCAATAGGAATGAAACGATGGAAGAATAAAGCTCGCGCACGGGCTATCGCATTCGCTCGATTGCACGAGGTAAACGAATCGAATTGTCGAACAGTTTGAAAGTTAACGCGGCTTTTAGCTCGAGCATACAAATACTTTTATCTGCGAAGAGCGCATTGCTCTCGCACTCGCGAGCATTATAAGCAATTTATATTCGAATCGGCGACATCGAATCGGCCGGCGTCGCGCGCGCTCGGGAAATTAAACGAATTTCGGCCTACGACTATCTCGACAGATTTATGTGTCCCTGTGCCAACCCTGTGCAAAACCACTCTTCGATCGGCTGCGCGCTCGGCCGTTCGTTCACTCACTTCTTTTCTCTCACTCTCTCTCTCTCTCTCTGGTTCTTTTTCTTTCTGGCTCTTGCCTCCATGCACTTGCAAACGCGCGAGGCTGCGATAATAGCGCCGCCGATAGAAATTTTATTGTTGAGCGACGGGTTTACTGAGAAAAATTTCCCCCCGGATTTTCGCTCCAATGCGCACGCAAGAGCAAGAAAATGATTCACCTCCGTGAAGACAAGAAGAGAAGCTCCGATTCCGAATTCGTAAGACGAATGGCCAATGTATATTGTACGTGGTACCGGTGCTGAGATAGCCAGAAATCATTAAAAAATGCAAGATTTATTGCCGAATCCCAGCCGAGGGTGATATTTGTAGAAGGAATGAAGCATTGAAAGGTGGGTGGTATGATATAAGCCTTGTGAAAAATTCAGGAAAAAGGATGGTTGGTGTGGTTTCCGAACCATGACGCCGCGGACATCAGTTGCCTCTTATACTTCCTCCACGGCAAGGTTAATATCATCTCTTTGAACGTTATAATCTTAAGATGATCGGAATAGCGAGCAAGGTGAATAAACGCTACAGCTCGCTAGAGGTTAAAGCTTTGCCATCGGTTCAAAGTCATATATTTGAATGTTTGCGTACATACTCGTTCTGCTTTTACGCACGTCTGCGTTCGAATATGCTCTTGCAACCGAGTGCAGACAAGCCTATAATACGAAAATCCTTCAACCCCCTCCCCCTCTTTGATCCGCAGAATTTGAATCTACGGGTGCACGAGGTACTGCATTGTGCTCGAACTCACGTTCGCGCACGCCTAGTTTATTTTGTTATCCGCATTATAGGTTGTTCGTCGGATTCATGCGTAAGCCTATTATGAATTTATTCGAGTTCATAGGAAAACTTGAATCTATCTATTATTCGTAGAAGCGCTCATCAATCACAGAATAATTATTGGAGATAACCATCCAAAATTATATCTCTACGAACGCAACGCTCGAACGCTGTACAATATCGCTCGACCCAAGCGACCACCGCAGGAAAAGTCAACTTTGGAAAGATCGGGCTGAAGTTGATTGAGTTGGAAATTTATCATGACCAAGCCTGTCTTGAGGAAGGCTATTACCGATAATGAGAATCCATCCTTCCGTGGCCAAAATGTCTCGAGTGCCTCGAGCAATTGAGTGACGATGAGATGCGCGGTGAGCGCAAGCCCCAGGGCGATTTCGCATCGAATCTCGCTCGATCGTCTGTGCCATTTATCGAATCCTGGATACGGCGTGAAAAATGCCAAGTGCTGTGCCAATGCAATCGTCTACTGCAGTTGCTGGCGACTCCGAATTGGCTCTGCGATCCGAAGTCGATCCATCAGTGTCTCGAGCCTTCGCCTACCGTTCGCTTTGCGAAATCCGATCCGATGTAAATGATCGAAGAGACTCTCCGTTTTACCTGGTTGCCAAAATTTAACCGCATAAATCACAATCTCGAATTGATCCTTGCACAGCAGCGATGTGGATAGAGAAATAATTTCCCTTTGGTGTACAATAATATCAACTGCCTTGGGTTGATCTCTCATTGTTTCAGTCTCATGATGAACTTATTCATTTATATCAATGGTGATTTTTTTCATCAATGATTCTCCTCCCAAGGGTGCGTGCGGAGTTTTGAGTATTTTTCACGGTATTTAAACACATTGAGATGATCGACTTTGTAATTTGATTAAAATTAAAATTTTCTTCCAATTCACAAAAATGACGACCACAGTTTAAAAAAAAATCGACTCTAGATTGATAGATTTGGAAAGTTCCCAGCCTCAGACTTGCAATCAAAAGTTCAATCACAATTCAGAATTTTTTTGAGCTCAATTGCCATACTTTCGACAGCGCAAAAGTCAATACACTTGAAATACGCGGATCACGACGCTCAATGGGGCGGAATAAAAGCAGCTTCCTACAAAATAACGTACTTCTGTCATTTCTCTTGATTCTCCCCTGCACTATTCGACTCGTTTCCGAATCCCCGTGAGATTTGGCTCGGAAACGGGGCACGAAGAAAATTTCGCAATCCCGCCTTTGTGCTCTTGCAGTGACTTTTCCGTGATTGTGAGCGACGTTATCGCGTAGACTTGATGAAAATACGCACGTGCGGAGGATGAAAAAGAACGAGTTGCTGTCTTCCTAAAGAATTCCTCCACTTGACTTGAGTTGAAAAGTCAGCGACGCGCGACGGCGAATCGTTTGACAGTAATGCGTCTGGCTGCTACTCAATCTCAGCAATCCAAGTGACTATACTTTTTATGGAGGAAACAGTCAATGGCGTTCTTGAAAATTCAGCTAGATTTATAAAAATTTTGACCCCTCTGAACGCAGTTGCCTATCTTTAACCACCAATCTACTCAGGGTGTCTACCGAGTCTGGAAAACCTGGAAAACAGGGAATACTCAGGAAATGGGCGCGGGCACTGGAATTATCCTGGAATACTCAGGAAATGCGACGCCGAATCTGGAAATTCGCGCGAGGCATGAAGACGATTATATTTCGACTTGTATACAAATCATGAAACTTGACGCGATTGACCATTGATATTCTTGAAGCTATAGTCAGAGAATTAGATGAGCTAATAGAGAATATTATCCAAGTCTCTATGGATGGGCCAAATGTGAATTGGGTAGTCCATCGAGAGCTAGAAAAATTGATCTCCACAAGGACTAAAAATAAGGGTCTTGTCGATTTAGGATCTTGCGTGTTGCACATCACTCACAATGGATTCAAAAAGAGTTTCACTCCTGGACCGAAAAATACCAAATTCGATTTCAAGTTGACATGGAATATTGCAATAATTTTGAGAGCTCTATTCAACCTTGTAAATGATTCCTCTGCACGTCGGTCTATTTACGAAGATGAGTCGGTTCTGGATTTGTATCCGATGTTCTTCTCAGGAATCCGCTGGACGGAAAATGGACCGGTAGCCGAACGGGGCCATGAAATTTTGCCCAACATGAGACAATATATCCCAAGTGAAAAAAATCTATGTAGATCATATACAGAATCTATATCCGATTCCGATATATAATTCATATATGTTTTTGGTAATATAGAAAGTCTATATGCCCTCAGTACGAAATTGTTTGACGTATAAAATCAACGCCCGAAAAGGATTTTTTGCGTTTTTGAACGATTCTGAGCACGATTTTTAGTTGCTGTTTCACCTGAGGGGCAGTTTTGCGCGGTAGAAATATTTGAGCAAAACCACCACTATCTGTAGAATTTTGGGGAAATTGTTTTCACCACACTTGCTCATCGTTGACTCGTCACCTGATCCGCACGGCCGAAGTCGGACTGTTACCCACGTACATCGTCTGTTGGAGAGATCGTGGAGAAGAATTTTCGCGAATTTTTTAGCCCGTTGCGAAGCCTTTATCTTCCCTTGCACACGACCAAATGACGATTGCTTCACTCAAGAGCTCCATCAAGCTCAACATCAAGACTGCCTTGCAGAAATTCTGCACAGGAGCTGCAGCTCGGCGGATAGATCAGCGGTTGAGAATAGGATGCAGCGCGACGTAAAGGCCGTCCACAAGTAGCAAACGGCATGGTCAATGGGGCTCGTCGATCGATTGAAAGACCCGTCATTGACACGCGTCCGATGGATTGCGATGAGCTGCGGGACAAACTTTTTCACAGAGTATCACAATGATCCACAAAGGATTGATTCTACTGTACAGATCATTCTCGAAGCGCGCATGGGACATTCAAATAATGAGGTCTCAAAGAACAACAAACTTTGCAGGTTAAGCCGCCGTCGAAGCATCACTTCAAATACATTCAAAGTTATTTTTCACGATGGAGAATACTCATCTGAAGTCTCAATTTTCACAAGCTGCCGTATTAGGTGGTCCACTTTCCAGCTGTCGCAGAGATCTTCTAGCGAAAAATAGGCGAAGATACGCGCAGCGAACTTGCCAAATTTTTCCGTTTGCGAGCATATCGAGCAGACTGAAGTTCGGTGTCAGCAAAACAGTAACAGTCTCAGTCTGCTTGATATGCTCGCAAACGAGAGAATTTGTCAAGTTCACCGGGCGTATCTTCGCCTACTTTTCACTAGAAGATCTCTGCGACAGCTGGAAAGTGGACCACCTAATACGGCAGCTTGTGAAAATTGTGACTTCAGATGAGTATTCTCCATCGTGAAAAATAACTTTGAATGGATTTGAAGTGATGCTTCGACGGCGGCTTAACCTGCAAAGTTTGTTGTTCTTTGAGACCTCGTTATTTGAATGTCCCATGCGCGCTTCGAGAATGATCTGTACAGTAGAATCAATCCTTTGTGAATAATTGTGTTACTATGTGAAAAAGTTTGTCCCGCAGCTCATCGCAATTCATCGGACGCGTGTCAATGACGGGTCTTTCAATCGATCGACGAGCCCCATTGACCATGCCGTTTGCTACTTGAGGACGGCCTTTACGTCGCGCTGCATCCTATTCTCAACCGCTGATCTATCCGCCGAGCCCAGCTCCTGTGCAGAATTTCTGCAAGGCAGTCTCGATGTTGAGCTTGATGGAGCTCTTGAGTGAAGCAATCGTCATTTGGTCGTGTGCAAGGGAAGATAAAGGCTTCGCAACGGGCTAAAAAATTCGCGAAAATTCTTCTCCACGATCTCTCCAACAGACGATGTACGTGGGTAACAGTCCGACTTCGGCCGCGCGGATCAGGTGACGAGTCAACGATGAGCAAGTGTGGTGAAAACAATTTCCCCAAAATTCTACAGATAGTGGTGGTTTTGCTCAAATATTTCTACCGCGCAAATCTGCCCCTCAGGTGAAACAGCAACTAAAAATCGTGCTCAGAATCGTTCAAAAACGCAAAAAATCTTTTTCGGGCGTTGATTTTATACGTCAAACAATTTGGTACTGAGGGCATATAGACTTTCTATATTACCAAAAATATATATGAATTATATATCGGAATCGGATATAGATTCTTTATATGATCTACATAGATTTTTTTTCACTTGGGAATGAAAGAGTTTTGAAAGAAAAGTCGGAGCCTACTTGTTAAAGCTATAGAGTTGTGAAAACGGCTCTGAATGATGAATTCTTAGATGCGAAATTGGCTTTTTTTCAGACTTTTGCCAGTGATTTGGAACCTTTCCTGAAGGAATTTCAGTCAAACGAGCCTAAACTGCCCTATATGTACAATGCTCTCAAGAAAATGATTTTAAATGTTATGAGGCGTGTCGTGAAAGTAGACCAGATGAGCAAATTCAGTAAATATTTGTGGAAATTGAATCTTGATAATGATGACGTTTTACTGACTTCAGAAAAGGTCAAATTAGGATATGCCACAATAGATGCGTTAGCGTTGGTGGAAGATGGTCCAAATAAACTATTCTTCAAGAATGATTGCCGCACCATCCTCATATCATTCTTAAAGTATTACTTGCAAAAATGTCCTCTAAAAAACGATATTCTTAGGGGCGTTAGTTGCTTCGACCCCTTGGTAGCTTATGACCAACCGCTTGCTGAAAGTCGTTTATCTCTTGCTTTGACCAAACTCGTTCGGTTGAAAACTGTAGCATCCTCTAAGGCAGAATTCATTGAGAGAGAATTTTCAGAGTTATTATCTCTATCAAGCACCAAAAATGAATTGAAACTTGCTGTGAAAACTAAACCAAGGCTAGATTCTTTCTGGATGAAACTTATTGCTAATCACGGAGAAAGCAACTATTCAAATTTGATATATCTTTTGAAGAAAGTCTTTATATTATCTCATGGAAATGCTGCGTTGGAGAGAGGCTTTTCCGTGAATAAAGAATGCCTTGCTGATAATCAGACAGAAGGATCTCTTGTTGCTCGGAGGATTATCTGTGACACTATCAATGCAACCGAAAAAGACGCACATGAATATATCATTGATAAAGATCTTATCAATGATGTCAAATCTTCATCATCAAGATACAAAAGCGACCTAGCTAAGAAACAAAAGAATAAAGAGGAAAACGACGAGAGAGTTAAGAAAGAAAAAGCAAAAGCAACTCAGATCCGAGATGTGCAGCAAGAGATACAAAAAACCACTAATGAGTACTTGCAAAAAACAGCAACATTAGAAAGCAAATTGTGTTTGCTTAAAAAAACATGATATCTCTGATCGACCATGATAACATTTTGTTTCTGTTTTCCTAATTATCTTCATTTTTGGAATTTCGTAACATTTGAATTACACTGAGAGAAATTTGGAAATAACTTTTATAAATTTGAAAATAATTTTTGTTGATTCTCTCAAGACTCGTGCGACATCGTGAAAATCAATATTTTTTATAGAATTCGAAACAGAATTCGTTGAAAATTCTACAAAATTCGTTGATTACGTTATAAAAATTGCTGACGGGCATCAAAAATTTCTGCTCCTGCGCCGATGCAACTTTTACTGATTCTCGGATAAAAATTGTTGATTTTCCTTGTAAAACATATTGAATCGCGCATGCGTCAGCTATCAAACATTGTCTGCTCCTGTGGAACTTTGACAATTTGACGCGATGATCGCGTGCATCATGCACGATCGCAATAATTTTGTAGCTCAACGTGATACAAAATTGCCCAAAAATCAACGCTAACTCGTGTAATACCCCCGTGTGACCATAGAGATTAGGTATGATGTAAAGGAGGATGACGCTGCGAATAAAGCAAGTTATAGAATTGTCGCGAGTGCGCATGCTTCGCGAGCGAGCGCGGCCGGCGGCGGCGGCGAGTCGTGCTAACTGCTAATGAGCCGGAGTTGATGGGCAATTGGGCAAAGCCAGGCAAAGCTTCCAAAAGTGCAAAAGCTTCCCAGCCGCATCAAGCCGCATGCCGCAACCGAGTTTTACAGCCTAAATAGCTATAAGTGCTGGCCGAGAAGAAGCTGCAGAAGCTAGTGCTGGTGTCACCCGTGACTGCGTTCTGTTTGTTCCGGAGTGCACTGTTGTACAACCTGATAGATTTTGCATCTGAGCTTCTGGCAACAGTAAGTATTTTGTTTCGTAAATGAGACGTTTATAGTCTCAAGTTTCGGGCTTCAGCTGTTCTTGCGCGAGTCCATCATATGGTTCAACTACAGCATCGCAACACGTTTTCCTCGTTTTATTTTTTGCGAAATATTACCTCGATCCTTGGCTCAAGGCTTCGTTGAATTAATATGACTTGTTCTTGTTAATGTCATCGGTTTTCACTCTATCATGTGGTCCATCTACAAGGTAAGTATAGTTTGTAGGTTATGATCGCTAGCTCAATTTCCCTTCATAGCACAATAGAAATTTGCACAGTTAAGATCACTGTTACATTGAAATTATTTCATCAAGGGTTGTCAGAAAGCAAGTGTAACAGTGACTAGAGAATTACTTCCCTTTGCTCAAAATCTTAAGAAAGTCCCCTCCTAGCACCCCAACATCCAATCTATTTCAGGTGAAAGCCAGTCATACTCAAGGATATTTGTGCTCTTTTCTGTTCCTACACTGTGTAAATAGTCACATTTGGTTCTGAATGAATAATTTTCTCACCTACGCTAGACACTTTTACTCATCTTTCATATTGTATGAGAACGCTGTCAAACTTTTTGAGCAGTGAGCCAATAATTTAACAAAATTTGATTTCTAGTACTGAATCTACTTTCAACAGGTATCCACAGTTGCATGGAATAACTTGATGAAATTATATGGTCAAAAAATTTAGTGGTGAAGTCTTGGGATTCAGTGTTCATACAGAATATTTGTGTCGTTCTTCATCTTTTACATAATTAGTGTCCCAACGTCTCAACTACTAGTGATGAGTTTGTTCCAGGATATTTTGTGAATTGAATGAGTTGTTGCTCTCATTCACAATGAAATGAGCTTGTACTAGTTGGCTTCTTTCAATATTCTAGTCGAGCGCTGTAAAATTCTTTGAGTGAATGATTGCACGGGTAGTCAATTCTAGTTCAAAATCTAATTTCACTTTGCTATTCTACATGAGCTTTGTTGAACTTCTTGAGCCTATGGATCTTAAGTTAGGAAATTGCATTTCAAAATCTACATTAAGTACAATAGTTGAATGAATTTACAGATTGAGATATAATGATGAAATATTATGATGGTAAAGTTTTTCAAAGTAGCAGATCACTGTCAATATCTGTCCTCGTATTACTCATTGTTGAATTTCATGATGAATGAGCTGTTTTAGTGATTTATCGATACCAACTCAGAGATTCTCTTTAACTTTGGAATAATCTCATAAAACATGCACATAAATTCCAAACTCTTCACTGATTCGAGATGAACCTTTTTTTAGTGGACTCTGAGGAGGTTGTGGATCCAGCAGAAGAAATTGAAGAGATAGAGAACGATGTGGTCATGCATCAATCAGTGGCATCACATGCACCAATGCAAGATGTTTCAAATGTTCCAGGAGCACAAGCAAAGCCTGCGAAGGAAGTACCTCTTAAGCTCACTGTGAGTATCATGTTTTACTACCATTGATTCAAGTTAATTTTTATAATAATTTGTGAATTTTTTCAGGGGCTGATAAAGTATATGGAAAAGTCCGCTGATGGGAAAATCATACTCAACTACTACAATACACATGGACTACTTAATCCTAACCATCGAAGGAAGTTGATCAAACTAGTGATAAAGAGAGAGAAAGATAGAGCATTCAAAGATATCAAACCCAATGAATTCCTCAAGAAATGGCCGTGAGTACAACAATTTTCTGTTTCTTGCCTGTATAACATTGCCTGTACAAAATCAATCCTATCAAAATGTGCACATTCGGAATCAGAATGTGCACCTCAGAATCAACCCTTTTTATGATCATTTTGCTGAGGGATCAGCTATTGCACAGATTGATCACTCATCCACAATGGTTGCACTTGGTGACTAGTAAAAAATTTATTTCCAGGCTACTATCACGATTACGTTTAATTTATTCGAATCATCTGCAAAGATCAGATTGAGTCTTTCGGTCGTTTTCGATTGGACGTTGCAAAATCAGCATGCAATTTTGTTGCTCTTGGACTTTTTTCTGAGTCTTTGTATCATTACTACTATGAAATATTTCATCAGACCATGGAATTGATAACTGATTTCTTTGTACAGTGTTACCCCTAATCGATTGGAAATTCTTGCTCAAGAGATAGAATACGAGTTTGATGGAGAGAACGCTTTGGCACATTTTCGAAGATCCCGTAAACACGCTGGAGTATATTCAAAGCCTAGTGGAGCATTGTATAATCATTTAGGATACACCAAAGGAGTATTACGAAAACTTGGGCACTTGAAAGGGGAAAAAGATTCTGAAGTAGTTGCAGAACTACAAGAGTATGCCCCGTCTGAGGAAGGTGAATCTAAGTTTGCCGTTTGAAAAAGTCTATGAATATTACCAAAACTCTCCCTTCACATCAACATTGACATATTGACTTGATCTTCTTTTCCAAATTCTCGTTCCATGAGCAGTACTGAGGAAAGATAAATATTTGCAAACTCACGTCGAGCCTGCTAAGAAAGTGAAAAGATATTGGAAAGCCACCAAAATCCTTCGGAAGACACTCTTAATGGTTGACAAGATTGAAATTCAAAAATATTTACAGAGATACCCACCCTTGAAAACCCAGCTTGCAATAAAGTTGGTGAGTATCTAATTTTGAATCTATTACATGATTCAATAAGGATCAAATTTTGGAATCGAAATCAACATTCTATAGTATCTCTTTTCCCTCGGTTTACTGAATATCTAATTATATCTAACCGATAATGTTGAATGTGCAGTTTCCAATAGATTTCTACGAACTCCACCCCACGAAGGCTAACTCGATGATTGAAAACTGGGGATCTGTGAAGTCTTGTATTCAAGAAGAACTACTTGTTCAGCAACTAAAAAATGCTGATGATTCTGTCCTGCAGAAACTAATCTCCACCAACAAATTGAATGAAGGTGATTTTTGCATCACGAGCACCATTTATCTTCAGACTTTATACTGATACATATTTTGTGATCTTACAGAAGAGTTGAACTGTACGTTGTTAAGCCTCCTGCCCGCTTTGATTCCGGCAAGGCGACCTGGTAGGAAAAGGAAAAGTGATGGAAAAGAGACAACCCAAAAGAAAGCCACGCTTGCAGAAAGGCGCAATAGTTTCATCCACGTCGTTCCGGTAAAATATAATTCCACTTTTCTGATGTTAACAGAGACGATTCCTTTTCAGTTGATGATATTTCAGTTCCAATTTTCTTTATAGGTCGACACTGACTTCGAATCTACCATTGATGATCTGAAGGAACAGTTGGTTTCATGTGGAATCTCTTTCCAACCCACGGTGATATGCGTGGGTGAAGTGATCAACCCCAAAAGCTTCAGAGTGATTTTGGATGATGTAGTCTACAGTTTTGAGACGTGTCTCAGTGCAATCGACTTCACATTCAAGGTGTTTTTTGCTCTCGACTGCAAGTATCCACCACTGAGCGAGACAATCTGGCTTTTCATCCAGCAAGCTATTTATGGCATCGAAGTTCCTGGAGATGAGCTCACATCTTCTATCGACATTTTGCTGGGGAGGGTCAAGAGCATCGTAGCTGTTCCTCAAGACCTATCAAACGTCGAAAACAACGATGGCGAAAACGTGGAGTTGTAGATCTTGTTCAATCTCTTTTGACGATGAACGAGAAGTACTTCATCATTCACAGAGCTGTCCGAGCTCTAAAAACGTCTTCAAGTGTTATTTTGGAACGTGTAAAAGATTGTACTCTAATTTTTATACGTTAAAAAGACACATTAGAGTATCGCATGCAGACTCATGTTTGTCAGATTCATCAAAAGAGTCAATTCATGCGATTGCACTGAAGCAAAGTGATGCATCTCACCCTCAAAATGAGAGTGTTGAAATAGATTCAAAGTTCATTGATGTTAAATATGAATTTGACGAACAACAGAACGACGAACATGAGTCTGAAGACGATATGCAATATTCCAGCGATGAATCGGATACATCTGATCTTTGTGACGAAGATTCCGTAGATGATAGTGACGGCGAATATGAACAATCCTGTTTTGCTTCTAGTAATTTGAATATTGCTGCAGACTTTAGTGCAAAACTTTTTTCATCGAAATGCATTCCCAGGTCAGCCGTCACAGGAATCCTCAGAGATACATCAGATTTATTCAATTCGATTCTTAATAACCTTAAGAGTGAAATCATGCAGAATATGCCAAAGAATAAGGCGAGTGGAGATTGCATTTCCAAAGTCGACGCTATTTTCGAAACGTATCGTAATCCTCTGAAAAGCTTTGATTCTGAGCAAAAATGCTTAAAATTTTTTAAAAAATGTGACACGTATGTACCTCCTGAATCTTATGTCATTGGTGAAAGACGAGATTTTAAAAAAGAAGACGGTGAGATGAAGTTAGTTCATGTGCCTGTAACTATACAATTCATTTCAATTAGTCGCGTACTCAAGAAATTTTTAGAATTACCCGGATTATTCAATCGTATGATGGAATATTTGAAAGATCGTCTGAACGATAAAGTCTTTATAACCAATCTTGTACAGGGTGACCTTTTGAAAGATTTACCTTTGATTGGTCCTGATAGAATAATGATTCCACTCACTATAGCGTTCGATGAATACGAACCTAACAACCCTCTTGGACCTCATAGAGGTATTAGCAAATGCGGTGCAATGTACGTGAGCATACCGTGCCTTCCTCCAGAGTATCAGTCTAAAGTCGAAAACATATTTCTCCTGTTATTATTTAATTCATTGGATCGAGTTGTTTATTCAAACAAAATCGTTTTCACAAAAGCCATTGAAGAGTTGAATCTACTTTATACTGAAGGTATAATCTTGGATTTACCTTCGGGTCCAAAGAGAGTTGTCTTCAAAGTGACGAATTTGGTAGGGGACAACTTGGGAATCCATCAGATTTGTGAGTATCTGGAGTACTTTAGGACGAGATTTTTTTGTCACCTGTGTCTCACGGAGTACGATGCTATTGCAAGTAAATTGTACGAACATGACTGTAATCTGCGGACTCCTGAAAACTATGATTTTCATGTATCTTTGAATAATCCACAAGAAACTGGGCTACACGGAAGGTGTACATTCAATGATCTGCATGATTTCAACGCTACTATCAATGTAGGAGTTGACGTCATGCATGATCATTATGAGGGAGTTTGCCGGTATGACCTGGCACTCATTCTCAATCAATACATTTACGTAGAAAAATGTTTCACTTTGAAAAAATTTAACTCATGGGTCCGCAGTTTCTATTATGGTTGCAGAGGGAGCGTAAACAAGCCTCCAGAAATTTCTGAGCACCAGATTAAAAATAAATGTATAATAATGTCTTCGTCAGAGATGCATAATCTTGTGACACGTATACCAATGATATTAGGACTCAAAGTACCTACGGACACTGTAACTTGGGAAATGGTAATTTTCCTCAAACAGTTAACCGATATTGTATCTAGTAAAATAGTCCACCCAGAAACTCCAGCTCAATACGAAACACTTGTAGCAGACTATCTCGACACAAGAAGGGTAGCTTTTCCAAATGAAAAAGAAAAACCCAAACACCACTTCACTCTTCATGGACCTGGCAGTATGAGCAAATTTGGACCTGTATCAAATATTTCATCCTCCAAATTTGAACATAAGCATCAAGAGGGCAAAATAATCGCTCGTACTGCCAGGTCTCGTGTCAATGTTTGTAGAACAATAGCTATAAGGCATCAACTTCTTTTGAATTATAGATTCAGGTTATATGAGGAGTACCCGCGTTTCACTAAGTCTAAAGAAAAGCTTGTACCTCTATCTTCATTACAAAGATGTTCTGAATTCGTTTATTCGTTGCCTGTGATAAATACTAACTAGAACTCGACACGCGCGCAAGCGCGCTGATTTTCAAAGTTCACGTGCGTTGAAAACTGAAGTAATAAATGGCACAAAACAACCCTCAAGTGTATCAAATTTGTAAATTCGATACACTTGAGAGTTACAGATCATGTTTCATGTTCATCATAATCGCGATCTGCCTCTCCAAGTAAAAGCTTTACTCACAAAATTATTAATTAAAATCTTTCTTCAACTTTTTGCAACAGGAGAAATTGCCAGCTGTTTTCCGTGGAATTGGTTGGTTTTTTCTTAATTCCCTTTAGAATATGGAAATCTCTATGATTGACGTCTTTATAACAATGGCGCAAACATCTTTTCTAAATTACGCGGTTTTACGTTTTTTTTATCTTGGAGGTGTTTTTCTATCATGGGGTAGTCTCCGAAATTTTAGTCGAGTTTTAATGAGTAACTATCTCCGTAGATTCATCTATAGAGCCAGATACTCAAAGCCTTGAAACAGATATTTAAAGAGCATTACTCGATGACGCTTTTGAAATACAACTTTTCGCAATTTTCCAATATAGGTGCTTACAAGATCGGAAAATTGCAATAAATGGTATTCGCACATCGTTCATTAAGTTCCTCGCTTCCGAGCGACTCTTTCAACATCCGCCTGCTATATCGGATCCGAAAATGAATCGCTCAAAAGCGAGCTACAAATTCATAAACTTGGTGTGAAATATACTATTTCTATGTGTCTTCCTCTATCAAATTCTTTGCTCGGCAGTGAGTCGATTCCCATAAGTTCCTCTAAGAGAGCACGGAAGTTTTGTTATTCGCACCTGAAAATGCATCAAGCAATTCTCAATATCCAAATTACGGTGCCTTTAGCAAATTCGATCGGTCAAAACTCTTACTTTTATTTGAATAAATTTAGAATGAAGATTATTTAATTTTTTTAAGGTCGACGAGGATCCATTCTTTGAGCACAACGAACAGTAAAATGGTGTGAAATATCTATAACTCGCATGTCTGTTTGTAGTTGATGCGACAGTCTGTGAAAGGAGCGAGAGCGATCAAAGTGAATCAGCTCAGATAGTAAAAAGATACGATCAATACATGGTTTGAAATTTCTGACATGAAAATTACTAATGATACAATTGATTTACCATTGAGAAATAAGGGGAATAAAGTGGAAAATCACTTGCTTCCTCCGCACTGAAGTGAAAGAACTTTAAGCTATGTAAATCTCTGCTTCATCCCAAAATTGCGTAACTTTATTTCTTTCGAGGCTGCAATCATACTCTTCCCCGCGAATGAAGTGTCAGAGAAATATACAATGAAGATCAACACTTGACAAGATGGATATCACAAAATCTGGAAAACCGTCGCGCGAAAGATAGAAAAAGATACCTTATTCGAGATTCAAACATGAATTTATGGACATATAACACGATGCTATACGCAATGTAACTCCTAGAGTATCGTGCTTAGAGTGAACTTGAATTAAAACTCACCTGTTTCGCCATTCGTTATCAACGAATCGCTCAATTATGGCAATATTACATCAAAATTTAAGAAAAAACTCCAAACCCATCTGTTTTTTCATAGTGTCGAGTCGACTTCAAGTTTGGTTACACATCTGTACTCTTGCTCACACTGATCCCAAAGAGGCACGCATTTATATCTATCTTAGGAGAACGCGGCGCATTTTCTAAATCTGAGATATCACCAATTTGATGCCACAAAACACACTTCTCGATTAATAAACTCTGGATTTCGCGGATTAAATATAAGAACTAAGAAGTATGAAGCACAACAAAACCTCACTTTTATCACAACAAAAACATCAAAATCAAAACATATCAAAAGATAGTTAGTTTGACACAACCACGCTCATTAGATGCTCATTCTCACACAAAGACGAGATATCGCAAATTTCGAGATACGCCAACTTCTCGGATATCCTGCGGATTAATAAAAGAGATAATCTTATGATAAATACTGTAAAATCTATCGGTTTCAATGGTGAAACGATCCAATGTAACAGTACCGTTATAGTCATGTTCAACGAAAACGGGCCAATTTTTCATCTTGTTCAAGATATAATTATAATAGAAAATGACGTTCATATAGTATCGAAGAATTTATACGACTGTTACATGATAGAGGAATTGCAATCTTATAGAATATTCGATCTCGATAAATTCTCGTGGAAAATTCTTCGCCTGAATGATCTTGAAAAAGCTTTTATTACCTATAAAACGTTATTATCTGATCGCGAGAACTACATATTTAAGAATTGGTTATAAATGTTCATAATTTATTAAGATAAGTGTTGTCAGTTTCAAATTTCTATTTGGTCCAATAAACAGATTCAGTCGAATTAGACCTTGATTTACTGTACCAATCCATCATTATAGATTCACATTAATGAGGTGGTAAGAACGATAAACTCAATGAAGTTCGATTTTTTCTTGTCAGAAGAATGCGAAAACTAAGACCAATTGCAAATTAGAAAAATTTTCATTCTTCTAGATCATGGCAAAATGTAGAGTTCGTACAATGAAGCAACTAATCGTGATTTTATCGAATCTTTTCTTACAGTGTAGTTGTTTATCACGAATCTTTTTTTACAGTGTAGTTGTTCATGACGAAATTTCCAAAGATTGTTTATATGACTGCAGTTAAACTGAAATCAAACGAACGACAACCGTTGTTGTAAATATGGGAACCGTTGATCAGTTTTGTCGATCGCATCAGTTGTCGGTAGATGTCTCACGCCATTCGGTTATCTAGTACGGATTGTAATAATTGACATTTTCTGTCAATATCAGTTCGAATTCATCAAAAAAAGTTGATGATGTGTAAATGCTTGATAATTCACATTGCATGCCTCACTCTTTTGTACAGTAAAGATCGTTTTTATATTGATTTTTCATGAAAGTAATGCAGAAAACCGTTTCTCGCAAGCGGTGAACCCAACCTCCCATAAGTATATATAGAAGATCCGAAAACAATTTCTCAGCGATTAGTTAGCGTGCGTACTCCCTGCGATACCGTCCCTATAATAGATAAGTTAAAGTATAACCTTCGACATAAGTGCGACATAACCAGATATAATTGATCTCCTACTACAGTGAACATTACACCTCCAGCGAGCGTCTTCATCAAGCAGTTCAATCAACAATGACTCTGAGAAAGATAAGAAGCAGAAATTTTTGATATCTAGGGTCTAAATCCATTCACCAATATATTCATATTACAAAAAAAATCAACAAAATTTGCAGACAAGTTTATAACTTGTGTACTTTCATTAATAGAAATTCAACGTAATCAAGAATAAAAATTTCTTCCAACGGTTATCAAATTTTGCTTCCGAATCAATAAAACTTATTGAAAGTCACGATGTCGCACGGGTCTTGAGAGAATTAACAAAAATTATTTTCAAATTTATAAAAGTTATTACCAAATTTCTCTCAGTGTAGAATTACAGATGTGCATTATAATATCAATGTATATGTAAACGATGAAGCATCGCGAATGAGTATCGAAAAATTTTAATAAATGATTTCCAAAGCTCGCAAAGGATTTGATTTATTTGATTCCTTGCGTACTGGAATTTCCTATCCAAGGCCTGGAATATTCAGGGAAAACTCAGGAAATCGTTTGTGCCCAGCCCAGTAGACACCCTGCTACTTATCCTGTGAATTTGGAAATCATTCGAAAGTGAACAACTGGAGTCGACATCACCCAATATTTCGATGACCAAAATTTGGATACAAGTCACAACCTCTCGTTCAGGCTTTGTATTTAATATATAGGTTGCTAGCATCCAGTTATTTTTCCATAAGATGATCCGATTTTGACGAAAACAAAATTGTCATGAAGTGACTTTTCTTTGAAAACACCTTTTGCACTTCAAATTTTTCATTTCCACTAAATAACTACAGAGATGAGTGGGCCGTTGGCAGAGTGAAAACTTTTTGAACAAATGCAACATTCATATTGGTCACGTTCTTTGCCGAGTGCTCTGGCATCAAGTGAATTTCATCCTCGCTCATCCATAGCTAGAAGGCTCAAAAGCGAGAACTGCTCCCTATTCGAATATGGAACAGAGAATTGAAAAGAGGAAGTATAGCTTTCGGGTGCAGCAGCGAGGTAATATTCCCGCTGACATGCATATGTAGCCAAGCTGCGCACACGGGCTTGAAAATTCAAAACGCGACGCGAGCATTGGATGGGCGCAATAAATTCCGGCTCTTCGTCGCTCGCCGCTTGTCGCACCTACCTATATCCGCACGAGATACTCCACGGCCTACTAAGCCGGCTTTAACAAACCCTCTCTCGCTAGGATTTGGCCGAATTCCAGGTTCGCGATTCGTTCATTATTGTGTGGAAAATGGGTCGACTATGATTGCGGACTTGGAACCTCAACCATCGCCGGATTCCAATCTCGCAGCTGCTTCCTCATCGTAACTACCGAAATCACGAGACATACTGACTGGATTCGAGTGCTTTTGTGCCCGTTATATAAGGGGTTTCCTGATTGTCCAGACGCAGATTGGAATATAATACTCCCAACACGACTCACTATCTCCAACTTGGAAATCTTGTACGAATTTTGAAGTCGAAATCGCAAGGAAACTCACCGTCTGACCAAAATCTCACTGATCCACTGAATCCATGGTGACTTTGACAAAATCGAATCGCTATCGAAAATCTTCTGTGGCAAATTGGAATCCGATTTATCCGCAATATTCCATACTTACATTGTCACTGTATTGCCGAACTAGAATTTCCTAGTACGTAGAAGCCCAGTGTATCCCTTCGAAATTGAATTTTTACGTTCACCCGGCAGCCAAAACTTACTTACTACCAAAAGCCATCGAAGCAGAGATTGCCGAGCGAGGAGCGCCGCGCGCCGATGAAGGATTCCAGTATCGAAATTCGAGGCTGCATCGACTTGCACAGCTCTCGAGCGCTTGTCTGTGAAATTTGATTAGAAAGTAATTGGCTCGCGAACGTCGGCGTCTGCCTAGGCGCCCAAAAGCTGATGCAGTCTCGCCCGCATACACCCAAGCCCATAGAAGGAGCTTTCGCGAGTAATGAAATAAGGGCTTACACTCGATTTTCTCGTAGAGAACGTCGCGTATAGGTAGAGGTTATTACTCTCCGTTTTCGATGTTTCGATACAGAGTCCCATGGAAAGCAGAAACTCTTATACTCGCGGTGAGAGCTTCTCTGCGTGCTCAAATGTCTGTTCAGCGGAATAGAAATCGCTGGGTTATATCCATCTTGGAGCAACAAGCAATAGAAATATGGAGTTTGTACATGAGTCTTTGGGTGATTTTCTCGAAGTTCACAAATCCGGGGTCGGGTGCCCGAAATTTCATGGACTACTGCGTAATACTGCTTGAAATTCAAATAATAATATTGGATGTGGAAAACGTAACTCAGAAATTGAAATTTTTTATATCCTACCCACTCTGCCTCAGGACATCTGCGTATAACCTCAAACATCCTGAATTTGATTCCAAACACTTTATTTGTCATGTAGTATATGATATACAATAGAATCATAGAACATGGGTAATAATCAATCATTATTTCCTCTCTGTTGCAGGTACGTTTCCAACGATAAGTGTGCGTTTAATGGGCGATACGGGTGAGTAAAAATTACTCAATCGACCATAACGTTTATCGGCACAACAACAAGAGAGCGTGGGAGTCGGAATCAGTCACAAAAGCTCAATACAGCCGTTGATCGATCCCACGACCGTCAATGAGCAGTGCAATGGCACTTGTAGACTAACTGCTGCATCAGGAGGAGAAGAAGCGTGTCGCTCAAAAAGTCGTGGTCTGAGTTGAACAAACGATCCCCCTAATTCCGGTTTATTGTCGCCACAGACCAGCAATTTTTCACATCCTGCATGGTGTCCATAATGTATCTTTGCATGTGGCGTAGCGAATCGATTCCTCTATACATAAAAGTATTCGAGCGCGTGGCTTGTCGATAAGCGCGGTTGCTACGATGCACGCTATCTAAATGCCCGTGAAAACGTGCCGCGCCCCCGCTCAACATCTGAAAGATTCTCTCGAGTACTCTGGGTGTATACTTACTTATTGGTATCAGTATCGGGTGGTAAAAATGCAAAACAGGCACGTGCCCGTGGCCCTGACATTGGCACCTCGAGGGTTGTCGTCGTCGTCGTAGCATGGTAAGGAATCGGGGAGTGACGATGCCCCGGGAGAAAATCATTAGATCGCCACAGCGAGATAGCAATGCTGCACTGGCGCAGTCATCAGATATCGACGCGGTGGACCCGATCGTCTCAGCTAATATTATACACGCTATCGCCCCCGATCTGCAGTGCGCCGCGAGGGATGTACGGTAGTTTAGAAAAAACTGAACCGCCTCACGCTATGAACAATGCCCCTTTGTACGTTATTGCAGTCGCTTCTTGATCAAACCTTGTTCTCTGCTTACAATTTTTTCAATGGAAAATTATGATCAGACTGCGTTCAACGGCAACGCGGACCTCGAATACTGGAAATAATTGAATGAGATCATTTTCGATATCTTATTTTTTGGCTTGATTTTCAATAAGTGATCGGCGGATGATTCGTCCATCTTCATCGGCCGTTGATCAACTTGCGGAAAAATGACTATATTCCAATTTATTTCATTTCACAAGATTAAGGGTCACAAGGATCTCTTATCATAAGTATGTATTACGTCGTTAGCTGCAACGATAATTTATCCTTTTTCAAAGATTCGATGGGAATTTCTTACTTGGCTTCTGGCATGTCTCTTCATTTTGTGACTCTGTAAGATAGAATCACTCTCTATTATACGGAAGTTGATCCAAAATAAGGTTTGAACTCTGAGTAATGTGCATCTGGGCAGGCATTTTGCTGAAAATTTTCAAAAATCGCAGCCATTGATGGTCATAAATGAAATAATTGTCTCGTGACGTGTACTTTCAAAGCCCCAAAACCACCACTTACCTAACGAGAAGGACAAACTGCGGAAAAAGAAAATTTTCGTCGGGTGCTGCTGCGTGTAGGGGCTTTACAAGATAAGGCTTCTGTCGTTGTTGCTGCCATTGGTCTAGCCTGCCTGTCGCGGGTCGGATAGGGCATATCTTATGGGATCGGGATGGCAGTCTGTCTGCCTGGCGCATATCGGGCAATTACTTCTGTCATGGGCACGTGGCAGGCATTACAGAGGCAGCATCACTTTGTAGCTGGCGTATAGAAGCGATGCAACGCTCGTTACCTATTCGATGGTCGTCGATCCAATCTTCCCTTATATGCTTAAAGCGGACAGTGCGCGCGATGGATAAATCGCCTGCCAATTATCGAGTGAGATTTGCCGCAAGGCTAAGGATCTCCGATTTTTCAGATGCACCTGCCAGATATTTACGAATAAAATTGTATTTGGGGAAAGTGGCAGAGACGACACATCGCTGGCCTAATTTGACTAAAGTTGCGGTCGCGCCTCTGCCACGGAAACTTTTACCCTATTGGCCAAAGCTTCTTATTATCGCGACTGTGACTCGTGGGTTGTCGAGCGATTCTCGTTATTTGCATTGCACATAAATGTAATCCCTTTGACATGGATGTCTTTGCAGTCTACCATAAGAATCCGAAAGCGAGGGTTCGTTTTTGTCGAACCAGTGATGTCTACTTCTGCATATTTTACAGAGTTTTGTGATGTAAAATTTCGAATCTCAAAAACACACCAAATGCTAACACACATCTTCGGGTAATGAAGGGGATTCAATCTTGTCTAAATTTGAAGTCCATATTCAAACGCAATTAAAAATCATGTCATTTTCATTACCGTCCAAAGTGGTGGATTATAATTACGTTTGTGAATTCACAGCTCTGATCATGATCGATGCTTCCGAATTTTGTAATTATAGTACTCCAAGGTTTCTCGTTCATAAGCAGTCACACGATGATATATATAATCATGGATTATACGTGTGCGACCAGGTCACAAAAAATTGAAGAGCAGCATCGCATCTCTACAACACTTATGCAAAGTATATGCAAAATATTCCAACAGCTGCATCGGACACGGCAATTAGCATCTGATTACTTATATGATGCCAATGTTCGCGGGAGAAAATTTTTCCACTCGTCCTGTCCTGCGTTGCTTCTCCAATCCACTCGAGAGCTTTCTTCTGAATTTCTGTCCTGATTTGAAAGAATGGCATTCTTCGTAGAAAAATGTCACAAATGAGGCGGAACTAATTCATCCTCCAACTCAAACTCAAATTGTGTCATATCCTAGCAGAGATTTTACTCAAAAGGTGAATGCATCGTTCAATTTCGTGGACAATCGCGCTAATTGGAAAGCCGCAAGCATATTCCGATTACACTAGAGAGCGAAGCTCATATTGCATTGTGACATCTCCAAACTTTTCATGAGTCCGACCCCATGACCTCTTTTCTCGCGCATTCTGCCATTCGAGTTTTGTTTGCAGACTTCCATTGTGACAATCTCGCGTTCCAGATTTTTTTTCACGTCAGTCCCGGCTTACGTCTTCAATTTCAACGTCGACAAAGAGAGGCTTTTCAACGCCGTCGTCGTAATTCCAAGCTCTGCGGATTCAGGAAACCGCATGACCATATATTTCCCGCGAAATCAATCTGCCATCAGCTTTTCTCTTTTCACGTCGCCAATGCCCATTGCATTCCGGCTCCTGAATCATTCCGCTCCAGACCGCATTGTCATTCTTTCAAATTTCCCGAGTTGATTTATTCCCCGGTCTCGGATGTTGGGTTCCCAAAGAGAGTTGGTATCAGGCTCATTTGAAATGTTCATACTTATTACATACCGATTTTCATAGCACACTAAAATTCATCACTAGGACCGGGATTTCGGGGATTTCGAGGGGCTCGCCACTCTTCGCCCGCGACCATATCTAATCCTGCGATTAGCTCCTTCATTGGGCGTGCTCGGTTCGAGATAGCTCTGTAATCCTGCAACGGGTGTCGTACAGCCGAGGAAGTGGTGTCCGATAAGAGACCGACGTTCACCAACCAACCGTACCTTTTGGTAGAGGGGTACAATTTTGGGGGCCACCCTGGTCGAGCGATAATTTTACGAGCTTCGCAGCGGGGATGCTGATGTCCTCTGCATCTCGCACAATGACTTGCGCGCTCGGAAGAGTAGATATCACAGGCGTGGCTTGAGATTCTCTGTATAGCATTCTGTATATTATACTCATGTGGGTCGCACTCGATTTGCGTTGTTCAGAATCAGAAGTGCAGCCGGCCGACAGAATGAGAAAGATGCTTTGCAAGCGACGCAGACCCGTGGGCCCGCCCGGCAGTGCACCACGAGCAAAAACGACACGATCCCTTATTGTGTTTCTTAATGAGGCCTCGAGACTTTTTGCTTCAACTGGCGCCAGTAAGGAGGAGATTGGCTTGTACACACTCGCTTTATTGCTTGTCTAATTAGTAGAAAATGAAGAGGAAAGTGCAAGCTACATGGCGATCGAGAAGAAATTGAGTATTTGAAGATGGTGCGTTTACCTTGAGGGCAAACAGTGAACTCCAATTCTCAATCTCAAATCACCCTTGTGTTACAAGTATACTTACAACAAGCTTTATTACCTTTTGAAAGAATTTCACTTGAGCTTCTTCGGTTTCATTCTCAATATCAAGCAAAATGATTCCGTACGCTTCTACCATTTGTGAATAAGATATCTTGAGAAATTTGCTGAACAAAAGTAAACAAAGAGAACCTGAATAAGTGTTCCGGAAGAGAAATGCAAGTTAGCCTTGGTTTGCCTTCAACTACGTAAGCTTTGTTGTAAAATTTCAACGCTCTCGATAAATATTGGCAAAACAAGCGCTCCCTCCCGGTTCCGCTCGCGATTTGCAAATATTTGCTCAACTTTGCGTTGCAAGGATTAGCAATATTTGCAGGGGCCGCCGCGCGAATAAGTTTGCTTGGTGCGCATGAACCAAAAAAAGTAGCAGCAAACGATCGCTGGTGACTCTCTTTTCAGAGAACGGAGCAAATAAGTTAGAATCACGTCAAATTTAATGTCCTTTTCGTTTCGTCGGATTCGTTGGAATGAGTTTTCATCCGGTCTTACATAAATTGCTGAATGTAATAACGACTTGTATCAACTAGCAATTCCATTTTAATCCGAATTAATAATCCGAGTAACCAAATTTCACTACTCCTATTTTTTCGATTGGTAAGTGTGTGGCGACTTGGAGCTATTTTTCACGGTACAAAGGTAAATAAACAACAGAGTTGTCCCTGTTGGAACCGGAATCAATCCACACCAACCGCATATTTGCATAGAATTCGCCTCGATGCATTTTCGATCACAACTGGTACGAGACAAAGTTGTTTGCGCGTGCAGAGTATAATCATTTGGTGTTTCCGGGGCCAAATAAGTTGCACGCAGGAATGATGGAAAATTCATGAATCTGCGGGAAACGTGCATGCATACGTAGAGGTAGAAGAAGTCACATCGGAGAGACAACCAGCCTCTGAATATTCATAAGTTTTCACTCGGTGGATGCATCCGAAAGATGTCAAGGAGTCTCGGTCCTCCCGTCTGGCTACAGCATTGGGAGGTCCCGTGCTCCAATTTTTTTTTTACTTGGCCCCACGCCCTTCATCAAGTGACAAATCGGTACTATTGGCGCCACAACTAAAATTCTGTGATTCCATCCATACTGCAAAGCGTATTGCCATTGCGGATATTCACCAAGTCCAACAATGGCCCCGATACATCTGTTCCGTTCATCGATTTGATTCCACAATCTAATCTCATTCTTTTTGTAATAGAGTACATTATCGAGTTTGGAGCTTGTCTCATCTAATTTATGTATGTTGCTGCTGTACAATGCTATCTCGCAGTCTCAAAGTTTTATTATACTCCGGATCTCATTATTTGTCTGCTACATCGCATCCAATAGGAATAAAATAAAAAATCGTGACATGATGAATGCCCTCCTCCAAATGGGGGAGCTCAAAACATATCGAAGAGTCGAAACAACTCTATTTGGTATTTCGGCAAAGAGGCCATGAAAACAAAAGGAAGAAACGACGACCTAGAAGAAGATGTTGGCGATTTCTCTGCGGTGGTCGAAATTGTTTGCCTCTGTTATGGAAGCACGTATAGATGCAGAAAGTTGTTTCAAGGAATGGGTTAGAGGAAGAGAGACCACCGTGCGTGGAATATAGTCATACAAATGATGTGCTCGTGCTGCCATGAATCACACAGCTCCTTGGCACCGCGAGCTCGGGCGCCACACGGCAGTTCCCAAATCCTCCCACTCTCTCTTATACACCCGCGCGCCACTTCTCGACTCTTCTTCTTATTACATATGCAGTTCACTGTACAAATCCTTCTTTTTTTCTTTTGAATTTTTCTTGTTCCTCGTATCACAGCATTCTTCCCGAATCCCGAACCTTTTGTTTGGTATCTGTATCAATGACGCATTCAAATGTAGGAGCGCGCCAAAAGTGTTTTCTGAAGTACAAACCTTGATAGAAATGCTTCCGTAACCCCATCAAAGTCAACCATGAAATGGTCAATTTTTGACCAGTGGTAGGAATGCCAAAATTTTGAGCATCTTTTGGGGCAATTTATGACCAGAAACCAACAAATGGCAACACTTGCGTTTCACCAAAGAAAGATCATTACCAAAGTGATTCGACCACACTATTATCATTTCACAATTTCATCAATTTTCTGAAAAAGTCAATTGCATCATGGATTTATGCTTCGTTTGTGGCATTCTCCCACTTGTGCTAATCAAATGGGTCCTCACACAGTCACTTCGCCACTCCAATATCTAAAATAAACTGTCTCAAATATACGATAAGTGCAGCCGGCCGAGTCAAGGTTTGCTAAAAAATGATCGTAGCAAGCAACGGCATCTCTCACGCTCTTTTGCAAAACCGTTTGAAAAAGTCTGCAGAGGGCAAATACACCCTAGGCTCTAATAACCAAAGTAGCCAAACTTGTGCGTTCCTCTCGGGGGGAGGGTAGGGGTCACGAGCGAGGCTCAAGTTGAGTAAAACGAGCGGGCAGGGAGCGATGGAAAAAACGGAACGCGCGGGAAGGAAAAAAAGTAGCCAAAGCAAGTGAAGAGTAGCTATACTCTTTGTGGCGTATGGGCTCTCTGGTTTTTTAATTAAAGGCGTGTGAGCGCAGAGTACGTTGCGGCCATTCCGTGCATGCCGATGCATAGCCCTCTAACGACTCTCCAGTGTGACGAGAATCGCTCTCACTTTTTGCCAAGTTTTTAAGTAGCTTACAAAGGGCTAGTACGCGCTGAGTTTCCTCTAATGTAGTGTATGTGTATATAGCTATAGATGAGCATCACAGCCTTGGTGCTAGAAAGAAATTAAGAGCTACGAGCTGGCCGAGAGGTGGTAAAATTGTAAATTATGAACAACATTGTGGATTTAATGACGGCGGGCTGGAACAAGTATAACTTGGAAGAGATTTAAAGGCAATCGCTGAGTTGGGTAGTTTGTTCATCGTTGTATGCGTGCGTGCAGATTAAATCATAGTTTGCTCGAGTCTTTTGCAGTTTTTTATCGGAGAAATTTTCTGCAGGTTCGCGTCGGTAAAAGAAGGTCTCTCTAATTATGAATACCTTGGATTCGTATAGCTCAAGAACTTTCTCATGAAGAAAGTTGTGAGACTAGACCCGATTGCGAAGAGTTGATTTCAGAAAGATCATTGGTACTGTTTAACACTCCATTTTTACAACAGTCGATAACTGGACCGACATAAACTCATCCGCGGTCTTACCATAGCCGTACTTTGACTACTGACACATCTCCGGTAGTAGTCGGACAGCGCAACTACTTTTTATAGTCGAATAAGATTCTCGTGGATATTTCTACTGTATTGTGTGATATTATTCGCTTTTTTTTCGTCAAGAAATCATCAAATAAAAAGTGTGATTTAGGAGATATTATTGCAGCTTTGGCGTTACATGGCTGAGTGCAGTAATGGGAACTCTCACATTGTAATCTGAATATTTTGGCGTTTCTTTAATCCCTAACCTTGCCGTGGTTTTCTGTTTAATCAGCTGACAAGAATATGTTCCTGAGTCATGCTATTGTCCCTTTTTCACTTCGAGCCTCCACTCGTTCGCAAATAATTACCCGCATAGTATGGTACCTGATCACGAACTTTGGATAACGCTCAGTTCGGTATTCATTCATTATTCAGTGAGTAATATTGATCATAGTTTAGCGATTAATTGTGGGTAGAACAGGTACGGGCATATACTGTTACCGTGTTGGTGATGTTGAACACTCAAAAATCTTTCGTCCACTATCATTCTGCTCGCTACTTAATTGAATACAAATTTTCGGTACACCACTTGATGTGCTCCATCAACTTATTTGCGTATCTGATGCTTCTTTTGTACAAATAAATGTTTCTACTCTTGCGTACACTTCAGAATAAGTTTCTTACACTTCTCTGATTGTTTTTTCACTCCTCATCCTGATCTATATTTCTCGGTAGACATTGTTAAAAGCAAAGTCGAAAATCTCGACTACTGTATACCTCTTCTTATTGACTGACACATATCAGATGCGATACCATGAAATATTTTCCATGAGCAAACTGGCAGCGCACTATGCTGATGCAAATCTCAATGCGGGTGGCTCAATTTACAAATTGCCATTTTATACTCACTCTGTCGAGCGTGATTCGAGGAATTTGCCAAGCAGTTCGCGTCTCGTCCCGCACCATCATGAGAATGCCATCAAAGAGATATTCTGCGTTGAGAGAGAACGGATTCCAGGGGCGTATCTTTGACCCGTATGCTCACCTAAATGCAATTCACCTTTCCGAGAAACGCCGATGATTAATTTGTTCGTGTTTGAAATTCTGTGGAATAGGGGGAGAATGCAATTTTGTCTCATGAATTCAGAATATTTTGGAGACGGATTTGCTAAAATTGGTGCTTCGGGAATTCGATTGTGACGACCGCAAACCTTATTCTCGATCTTTGTACCCAGGACTCAGCTGTTGGACGGGGATGACGAGTTTATCCTATCTGGATTATTTTTAGTCTACACAGTCTGATCTTGGACCATACTGAGCTAAAATCCTCCCTCAAAACTGACAGAGTTTACTGATCGATATGATATCTCTCGGCTGATTAACGGCGCTGCATAATAAGAAAATAGGAAATGTATGTAAGGAGCAATTTGTTCCTCATTCGTGAGCAAGAGCCTGAAGAATGAAAAATTTGAAGATGATTGTACATGTTACGTGTTTTATTACGAGGTTTTAACGAATTATTGACGTTCTTTCTTCCTAAGCCTGCAGCCAAAGATAATCCATACAGATTAGAATGAGCTCGGGACTTTCACGAGATCACGATCTTGAACGATGCAATGTCGATGGTGTACTCTTTGCGAGGCTAAATTTTGAAGCCGCTAACGGGACAAGATTACTCTCAATATTCCTGCCATATAATGCCAGCTAGTTGTTGCTCTTGGCTGCGCTCCACTTTGTCGCAAAGCGATGCAATATACGTATTTATCCCTCGTGATGACGGTGATCATTCCCTGTGCAATGTACTTACATTGAACTTTATTCTAGCTCTCGTGCACCAACAACGGTTATGGTGCGCACGTGTAGCCCCGCGGCGTAACTTGCTGTAGGTACTGAGCATTATGACCGTCATGTGCATCGCTTTTTGCTCGCAAGCTGTATTTACTTAGCGCATCTTCTGGACAAAGAGCGACTTTGATGAGCGGCATCAGCGTGCATCACTTTGGGGTTCTCGGTAAAGAATTATCACCTCTCTTCCGGAATCACTTCAGCAGGAAATTCTGGATTTTCATTGAAATATCGTATATGAGTTGAAATCTTGTCCATCAACGTCATCATACGATGGTACGATCATTTAATCACAACGATAAACAGCTTGGAAACCCCCGGATTCTTCACCATCTGAATTCGTAAAATTTTCGTCCGAAAACAAATATAGCATGATCCAAGATAATTAACTGAATATCTATGATTCAAGATAATTTTCTGAATATCTCCGAATTAAATGAACAAGTGACATGAATGCGTTCAGTGTATCACATTAGATACCCAACTTCGTGGGTATTGGTGACCCACACGACGCTAGCGTTAAATTTAGTCTATGGCCTAAAATTCTCGACGTATATCTATTTGTAAATTAGTTCGCTCATTAAATACCAGGTCTCGCTTAGAGTTATGCAAAAGATTTTCTGGTCATGCTCGTTCCACCGAGTGTATTGTCGTAGCAATCGTAGATAATTGTCGATAGTCCTGATAGGATCCGGCGAAGGCCGCACGCTTTGCGCAGAGAAAAGTGAGTGCACCAGGTCGATCGCGCTCTGTGAAAGAAAAAGACGGTACCCACGAGCCTTGCAAGTGGGAAAACTATTCAAGGAAGTATTTATATATTTGCACAAGGTGAAACAAGAATGAGAGGAAAAATCTCAAGCTTTGGACACCGGGTGTTCACGACGAACCAGTACCAATGGAGCGATTCAAGTAGCTGTATCGAGAAGAACAAAGCTCGCGCTCGGTGGCCATTATACGCGGCGCGTTTGTCGCTATGGACCACTATAAGCAGTGGCAGCACCATATTTGCGATATAATTAAAGTGCATAAATGAGCACAATGGTACAAGGTAAGGCCCTGCCACTGGTCCTGCTACTACTTCACCTTCGAGCAATGCACACGTCGTGTAGTTACCATCTACGGGCATTCAATGCAAATAGCTGGTACAAGTACAGAGAACAGCAGAGGCTTGCAGCGTAACTAAATAAACGTGCATAGGCTCTTTAGGCTGAGTTGCCCTGGCGCCAAAGCTGTGGCGACGCTCGGACGATATTTGTGCGCCGATCGCTCGCTACTGATTTCAGACGTCCTTGATTTGGCTACTTACGCTGCGCGTACTTACACACTTACTAACTTCATTCATTTGCTACAAAAATATCGTGCATCAAATAATCAGGGTGTCTAGTTTACCTGGAAATCCGTGAAAACGTGGAAAACCCGCGAAACTGTCGTTTTAAGCCGTAAAACCTGACATGTTCTACTCATATGTAGTAAAACCTGGAAAATCTGAGCGTTGACCCAATATTCAGTAATCTTCCCGGGGATTCGATTCAACTTGGCGAAAATGTATTATACGTAAAAAAACTCCAAACAGTCCTTGGAGTGCTTGAAGGAAGATGGGAAATGAGCTATCAAGGGGAGGTCCTACCTTGCGAAACACGGATCTTGATGAAATTCTGGGAATGACCTTGTATTGGTGAGGAATGGAATTATCTCCAAGGATTCAATCCCACGGGCTTTCTACCCCGAGATACAGCTATGGAGATTAGCATTATTAGTATGTCTATTAGGCCTAATGTCTATACATACGATTTTCCAAAATGGGCCATTATAAATAACTAGAACTCTGAAACGCGCGCGTTGCGCGCGGATGGTTACGATGACTCAAAATTCTGGAAATTATAGCAAAAGCTAATGTGTTAAAAAAAAAAAAAATTATGCAGGCATATATGGTACCAGGAAGAAGCAAATATAATAATATAGTATCGAAATATGGAACGAAGAAGTTGTTTATCCATGATTATCTATCTAACATGCCTCGAAATCCAAATTTATGAATTGCTCATTCGAAAATTCACGACTGTCTGAGGGATTTTTTGAATGATCTCAAAAAACTATTCGATCTACGAAGTGCGCGCGCTGCGCGCGCATGGTTCAACCACCCAAATGGTGTGGGATCAAAAAACTATACAGTTTTTACGAAATATTATTGAGGCTGACCATCAAGGAATGAAGATCATTTTGAGAACTGGAGAATTGAGATCAACTCCAAAATCAATGATTCAAATCTATGCAACGCTTGTGCATGAAAATCTCAATTTTCACGTGAAATATGTGGGTTTCCAATTCGATTGATATTTTCGAAGGTTTTTACTCATTCTCGGATGGAGACATATTTCTCTCCTCCTCCTTCTTCTCCTCTAAGTCGGCTATAAAAGAAAAGGAGGAAACATTTTTCAAGGATATGCACAAAGACCAGCCAATCAGCCTTTATTAAGCGAAAATATCTTGAATGCTTCTAGTAGAAATTTCACAAATTTCAACATTCACAAAGAGAATTTTAGTTGATCTACCTCAATCACAACATTTTATACATGCAATTTGAGAATCATGTTGAAACATTCATCATTCACGAAAAAAATTCTAGTTAATCTACCCTAATCAAAAAACAGTGATGCAACTCTGAAGCTTGGATCATTTTGTGAATTTAGATAAGATTTCCTGAGGTCTTTTCGATCGTTGAAGGAAGATTAAATATCACATATCAAATCTTCACATGATTACCATTAACCTCATTAATACACGGGATATCCGATATTCCTGTTGCCGGTCAAGCAGCAATCTACTTTCCTATCACTCATTTAGCGCGCGATCCGATTAACACATGCAGGTGTAATAAAACCCGATATAATGCGCAAGCGCGACGATCACCTGCTCAATGTTGACAACAAAGCAGACAGAACAGTGCATGCATGAGTTCAGATGGCTGAATACTTTTCTTTCGATAAATTGGAAATAATCAACAGACATAATAGTTCGGCTATGTAGATCGCATAATTGGATACTTTCAATTATATTGATTTACGTTTAGATAAATTCAATTAATCCAATGTCATTAATCCACAGCAACACACATTGAGACGACTCGTAAAGCGCGCGCGAAATCTCGATCGGAACGCCTCGAATCTCGATATCGAAGTTATCCATTAATAATATAAGATATGTATTGGCCTAGCTAATATCTTTAGCTGTATCTCGAAATAGAAGGCCCATGGGACTAAATATTTTGAGATACCCTCATTTCTCACCAAAACCAGATGATTCCCAGAGTTTCATCAAGATCCATGTTCCGCAGGGTTGGACTTCCCCTTGTAAGTTGAAGTATTTTTGGACAAACGAGGCTGCAGAAATGGGGTTTCTTAACTTGGGCTTCAAAACTTTTAATATAACAAAATAGCACACATTTTTTTTGGTATAATAAATTTGAACCTGGACAAATGAAGTTCTCAGGCCTACAGAACCTAGAGAGAAATCTGGAAATTTGTATTAGTATTTCACTAGACACCCTGGTAACGAAAAATGCACCAAAACTTGGATTTATTTTCTTAAGAGCAATCATGAGTATTTTTTTATATTTTACTCGTTGCAGTTCTCTTTCATGTCTAGTGTTTTTTGACTTACATAGTCCAGTAGTCTCGTTTCACTCCTCAATTCTGTCTCGCTCTGTGCATCCATCTTTTCCGTATGCGGGACACTCGTTCAGTATAGCCAGTCAGTGGGGCGAAAAAGAAAGCGAAACTCAGGGAGCAGCGTAGAGCTGTTCTACCATGGCGCGTGTTGGAATCTATACCAAGCCGCAATCGAAACCTATTCTTTCCGTGCTGGAATTTTTGCTCGAGAGACCTATAAAGGACGAGAAAAATATAGATTCGAATTGAACGTGAGTAGAAAATATCCTGTATCTCAGTGCAGTGTTTTCTATATCTGTAGGTTTTGCTCGAGTGTTTCATTCTCGTTCCTATAATTAATAAGTAAGTAGTATTAAATCACGGTAATCGTAGTGCTCCTCGGTATTGCTATATAAAATAATCTGAAGATCCAATTTTGTGGGGCTATTCCCGCTAACCACAAGCCAAAAAATTCATCATGATCTCTCAGAATCATCTAAGTGCTTGATCACTTCTATGAAGCTAGGTTATATGATTGAAATATTAGAAATAACGCTCTATTTAGTGATTTTTATCGAATTATGAGTGTTTCAAATGCCTCAGGATGATTCAACATTCGCTGCGTAGTGATTTTGGAAATAGTAGATTCACGCATCACGTTGAGATCATGTATGATCTCAGACGATCGGAGGTTGCACCCGCAGAAGAAAGGATCTCATGTACAGTTACAAAGGTCGCCAAAGTTCACAAAAGGCAAACCCTCGTCGACGTCCTGTGTTTGTGAATATTAAAAGCTCTGCCACTGTCTGTATGTGTATGCCCTATAGCATATAAAGCTTCGGCAAACATGGTTGCACGTCCGCGTAAGCTGTATGAAACCAGCTCGTACACCTCCACACATAACGACAGTGCACGCTTTTCGCGCTTGAATCGCATATAATATGCGCTCTCTTCTCTCGCAAGCTCGGTCGAGCCGGCAGCTCTCGGAGGAGTCAGCTGTGTGCACAAGGTCGCTTCCGTGAATCGCTTAGACTAAACTGCAGTCCGTGCATGGGTGTGAGGGCTCGCTTGCCGAGGGTGAAATTCGCCCTTTCTTTTCTTCTTTTTGACTGCAGCGGGCGTCATCTGTACCATACTTTTGTTCTGGCGGAGCGTTGAAAACTCACACGTCTGATGTTGGATGGGCAAGCCCGATTCCTTTCGCTTTTACGCGTCATGGTCCCTTCTGGTGTATTTCCTACACCTTATCCCTGAAAAATTCTCCGCTAGTTTTCCAATTCCGCCATTAACGTTGCTACCATTGCTCCATCCCTTTGAATAATTTTTTCATCTCGTCGTCAAAATCATGTTTTTGATAACCTTCCCAATTCACGCTTGCTAAATAGAAATGATCCAAATTTTGTTTTGGAGATCCATGTAAACGAACGAAACTAACGATAAGTTTGCCTATGTAAACTTATCCCGTCTCTCCACACGAAAAATGCTGTCATTAAATTGCTATCGTCATTCCCTTCTCGACGTCCCCTTATTGTTTGCATCATTCGCTGCTTCATAAAGGCGCATTAGCCTATTGCATGCGGATGCGGATCCTTCATCCGTAAAAATTGCACCCAGCTCACTGGTGCCGATAGGTATATTACATTCATGGTTTCAAAAATGTATACCTCACAAACGAAGCAGCAGCATCAGTCCCAATGGAATGACGCGTGCCTGTTGAGATCGCTTGGGGGAGGAGGAGAACCGTCGAACTCTTGATTTTTAGACGATACGCGACGTATAAATAAATACCTACTATGAAGCTCCCCCAGTAAACGCATGCAGATACTTGGTGAGCCACACTCCTCATTGTTTCGGGTGTCGATTGTGTATATCTGGTCCATGTACATGAAGGGTATATCCTTTTTTATAGACATAGACACGCATAGATGGAGAGCAGGGTGAAAATGAGAATTCGAAGAGCGTTCATTGTTTTGGCCGACGTTTCTCATCTCCTTTCAACGCTCGCACTCGTCTGTGATGGGTTGATGGTTTTGAGATACTGCGAGAGTTGGCACATGCTCATCGATGGCTCCGTTGGTATACCACTGCTGCTGTCTCGAAATTGATTACTGATGGACAAGAGATTGAATCCCATCCCTTTGTCAGATTGTTCTTGCTTCAATAAATGACAAACTGGCATATGACGTCTGATCGGGCGTACACCGTTCTCTGCGTTGGGAAGAAAAACCCGCTTTTTCAGGCTCAGCATGGATGAAAAATTTGTCAACTGCCTGTGCACTTTCTCAATTAAGTATTGAACTCGCTTTTTTTAGAACTTGATTCCAAGCCTCTGAAAAAATTCCTCGACGCATAAAGCGGTAGATACCTCGTGATAATGAAACGCGATTTTCTGAATTCATAATATGTGATTCCGAGACGAAACAAGTCTACTACTCGCAGAGTGACAAAAAAAATCGCAGAATCACGAGTTTGAAAATTTTGGTCTTTCCCAATTTTTTTAAAAACACAAATATGAAGAGACTTCATTATTGTGAGATCCTGTACCCGGCGCTGCCATGTTTCTTGAAGATATTTTTCAAACTTTTTTAGATTTTCATGATGTACCCAACTAAAGTGATCTTGAATATCGGTTCTCGGTAGTTTCAAGTCAACAGGTAAATGGAATTTCATTATAAATATTTCACTGTATAGTTCCAGTTTTTCTCCAGAAATCATAATGACTTTATGAGGATGAGTGCCAATTATCAATATTCGATGATCAAACTCATTGAGACCCCTGTTGATCCACAATGATTATCGGGAATCGCTAATCATCCCCTATCTTCGTGGATATCAGCCTTCTCCTATCGATACATATCGATATACCTATCAACGTTTCATCGCCCCCTCTCTTTTTTCGATTTGTATACGACCAATTAGTGCGTGTCCGCAGTTCTCAAGACGAGGCCGAGTACAGAGCGTTATGAGAGTATAAGTATAAGAGGGATCTTGTGAAAGTATACGAATCGCATGCTACACATAAGGCAAGTAGAAGTACTCATGCAATATTCAAGGGTCCTCCCATCATACACCAAGAGTACTCCACAGATTTTTTCTGCATCGCACCGCTCAACCAATGTACTACCTGCATACATAACGTATTCTCTGTCCTGCATGTGGGTACATATACAAGACAACGTACGCACTCGCACTCGTATCTGATACACACAGCGTGCGTCGCGTGTCACCAGCGCTTCTCGTTAGTTTCTTATAAGCAAGCCGGCCCTTGTAAAATACCACCCTAGATTCAACACCACCATACCCCCCGTGGCATAGTAATATCGCTCGCAAATAAGCACCGCCGCCACCCTCTCAAGACTTGGTGTGTATATTTTATACAACGCAGGGCTATTCATTCACTGAGTGTGTGCAAAGGGACTCGCACTCGTCGTCGTTGTCGTCGCCAGAGCAGCTCGGAGTTCCTCTTTTACAGCGAGTGTGCGTTGAGTGGACCCTTGAATTTGCTCGCTCCAGATCTTGTCCGGAATTGGGGAACCCCCCCCCCCTTGCCCGTTAATTGAAGTTCGACCCAAACTCAAAATCATAGCTATGCATTCCGCTCAAACACATTTACAAACAGATACAAGATCTTATCGCCTTACTATCGATATTTTACTCTTCGAACGGGTAAAGCATCTGCTTGCAAATCGGATGACCCTCGTAAGATACGTTTTGACGCAAGACAATTGGTTAGAAACGAAGATAGCTCAATGAGAGTCCAGTTTAAAAGAGATGTGTAAAGATTTTGCAAAAGATGCAACCGTACATCAGTAGTCTACGAAGTAGCGTGACATTGCAAAAGCTTTGGTGTAGAAGGTGAATGAGAAGAAGAAGTGAAATGGAAGGGACGGGCACACAGAATTTTGTGTGGCAAAAGGGTGAAAATGCCCTATCCTCGGCGCGCCCACTGTCACCCGAGGCAGAATTTGAATTTAACGACAAGGGAGAGCTCGGGGCTGTTTGTACTGCAGCCAGCGCATACATATTGCGATCCAACGGCGATCTTGAACTTGACGAATTGCGTGTCCTTTGAAACTGCTACCACCATGGGCACGCCGCACACTCCTTCCACTCGTCCTTGCATGTACATTGTACAGTGTATGAAATATAAACAGAGGACTGTCCCCGTCGGCGTGAATGTGGAATTGCGAAATCTCAGCCACTGCATATCCTGCATATGCTTTTTTTTCATTCGCCTTGCAGAGCGACCGGCTTTGTTTGCTTTCCCTCAGTGCTTTGCGTATCGCTCTCTGCAACCAACCAACCCTATTGTCTCTCAAACTCTTTTTGCATTCTTGTCGTTCAATTTGCAAGTCTCATCTTCGCCGTATGTTCGTTCGTTAATCGCAGAGCAGAGTATCCTTTTCCTCAAGCATAATCTTGCAAAAGAGAGAAATAATCATCGTCCTAGCCATCTTCATCTGCCTAAGTTCTTCGCTCATTCCAAGGTCCAATCGCTATTGGGGTAGATTCTTGAACGATTCTCCTAGGGATGTTTTCTCTCGTCTCATCCTCCCTCAAAAGTCTGTCTGCGCTCGATTGCTTGCGGAATATAATCGCATATTCATGAGGATTAATTGGGGGGGGGGGGAAGCATAATACACATCGCTCGGAAATCTGCGAAGGCGTATAATTAAATACAAAAAAGCAGAGTAGCGTCTTGATTGCCGCTTCATCGGAGAAGGAGAAAGAGCCGAAACAATAACAAGCATTGGCGGACAGCCGATCTCAAGATTTGCCTAAGAAAATCCCTCGTCGAACCAGCCCCATCGCGTGTATAATTTCCCCGCGCGTACTACACGCCGCAGCCAGCCCAGCCCAACAGCGCTCGATTAGAAGTTGGCGTGCTGCGCTGGTTTGTGGCTCGAGCCATCGAACACGAGATCGCATTACGTTTCTGCTGGAAAAATAATAAGAGGGGGCCCGAATGCTGCTACGAAGCTGTGTAGTGCTTGACCAGCAGACTCCCCCATATCTATATGTATATACCGAATAGGACCTCGGCTTCGCGGTACGGCTCTAATTGGCCGCGGGGGCGACTATATATTGACTCCCGGATAAGACGCTTCAACGAGAAAAACAAATTGAACGGAACCCGGTATCGTATACTGCTGCCAGCTCTGTAAGAAGCTTTCTTTTTATTATCCGCTCTATTCAGGGTATGGCGAATATCTTACTCACATCGCCAACCCTCCAAAATTACGGTGGAAAATTGGAGTGGTACGCATTTTCGATGAAGCCTGGGTGAGTTCCTCCTTTGATATTCCGAATTAGCAATTTCTCAAGGGGCACTGCTCTGCAATACCTGATACGGAATCAAGATAATGAGAATAATCGTATTTTTCATCTTGCCTCTCCTTTGCTGAGCCAAAATTTTCAGATAGACCAGAATGAGAGCGTTATTCAGACCAACTCATAATTTTTCTACAAAAATTTCACAGAAAAATTGTCCATTGCAGAGTCCGCCACGTCCGCCCTACATCAGACAGCACGACTCTTGCAAGTATAATCCCCACCGGGAGAAAGAAAAAATAGCTCGAGCGCGTGATGAAAATTGCAAGCTCGTGGCACGTTTAATTCGTTCTACCTTTTCCACTTTGCTCTAATTCCTTCTCGCTGTGGTCCCTCGGAGATGAGTGAGTGAGTGCATAACCCAGACTTGCCGTCATCGTTTTCTTTTTTTTTCTTTTTTCGTTCTCCTGGCGAAGAGAAAATTCACCCAGGCTAAGGAAATTCTTGAGCTTGAGATACGCACCATAACTCGACGAGCTAATCTTGGGAAATTGTAGAAAAGACAATTGAGTTGGACGTCCGTCTTGCGAGTCACTAGAGAGTACAACATCGCGGTATAAAATTATGCCTATATCGCGCAATAACATTCCCTCTTTGCTCCCCTTCCACCTCGTTCTCTTCCACTGTGTACGGCGTGATTCGCGAGAAGGTCACACGTGTAGACGCTCTCGCGATGTCGCAAATTTATTATAGGCTCATATTTTCTCGCGTGCACGTTTGTTCAGCGATGTGTGTGCCAAATCGTTATCAAACGAGGTGCGCGAGATTTGATCGGAGACCATTCACTACACATTTTGCGACCTGGGGTGAGCCATGAAAATGACAACATGAAAAGTTGAACTGTTATCCTACCTCTTTACTCTTCGTTTCGAACAGAATATCGTGCATAGCAAATACGCTAAATTATTTGATGCTTCGCGAGCTCTGCAGCAAGAGGAGAACGCACCATTTCATACGATTTTTCTGGGTGAAATCTCACGAATTAATAAGGGGATGATTTTTTTAAATTACTTTATCGGTATGTTCGTTGTTTTATCCCCTTGTGTCAACAACTGCATCAACTTCGATTTTTATTCCTTTCACGAACCTCAAAAGATAATGGCAAGTGAGTGGATACTTCTCTCACTGTTGTTCAAGTACATTCGGAGGGCCGATTTGTCGATGGACAAGGCCATTTATGGAAAACGTCAGACTTCGTATAATGAGCTGTTTGAATAACCGTCATTCCAAAAGAAGAAGAATGAAAAATTTTGCATTGTCTCCGAGGCAGTCTGTCATAATATTTCTTCCAGAGCATGCGGGCTATCTCACGTATGTACACAGGAAGCAATAATGAAGCTTCTGAGCCTCGAATTCCAATGAGGTATATGCGTGGCTGCGTGAAAAATCGTCGCTCGTTCATCAAAAGTCATCACGAGCAAGTTGTGCACACACTACTACCTTATACGAACACTCGCAACATGCTTTTAATTATTGAGTACTACAAATCGATGTGAATACTGCTCTTTCAGTTCTTCAAATGGCCTTACGCGTGCAATTTGAAATTGTTACTTTTGCCAACCTAAATCACAGGTTTTTCGAAATTACAAGTTAGAACAGCGTGAAAATGGTCAATCATCTATCGTGCAAAAACTGTGAAGGCCTTCACCCTGCATATACACACGAAGAGACATATAATTCTGTACACACAGTGTGCTGCAACTTTTACGAGGGGGCCATTCATCAAGTTACAAACGAGAGGAAGAGAGTAGTGTCTCGAATCGCCCAAGAAACGTTGGCCAGCGTGTAAGCCATATAATCATCACGCGGTCAACGCTCAAACTGCCATCACTAAACGAGATCCCGAAAGCGCTCGTATCTTACGAGACAGAGCCCCAATCAGGCATTCAAATACCGGTGCTGCAACTGGCTTTGCCGAAAAATCCACGCGCAACGCTGAGGGTCAAGCAGCTATTATTATACTCATCATTTTGCCCTCCCAACGTGTGGCACTGGTTTAAGGTACAACTGTGACAGATTTTCACCGCTGGAACTATCCATCTCAATTATCGAGTACAAACTCAATCCGATCCTAGATTCATTCGCCTGTCGGTAAAAAATGTAGTCGCTCAATTATTTAATTAAAGTAACGCCAAGGCCGCTTATCTATATCTACATCCATTCTAACGCGGGGGATTGTGCAGGTCTTATGGTTCCTTGACAGTTTGAGGTGTATTTGCCATCGCTCCAGAATCATCGCTTGAGGTATTTGATCTAGTAACTCAATCGGGCAGAAGTTCAGAAAAACAGCCTAGCTCAATCCGTACAATTCTATCCACATTTCTTCAAAAGCTGATATTGACTGAAATAGTACTTTGTGACACTGCAATTGACGGGTAGTTCTGTACGAGGGTGTGATTATGTTACCAGCGAAGCAAAGGTCATAAGTCCTCCGTAACAAAATTAGACGTCTGCACGCAGTGTTCTACTACGAATGTTTGAAAATCACATTCAAGCTGCAATTTTTAGGTTAGAGTAACGAAAATCTGTACATTTTTCTTACTGTATAATAGCACATTCCAATCTCCAGGGCATGTCGGAGTCCTATTTCTATTGTACACTTACCAACTTTGTCGAGTTTTTGAATATTTCGATGAATTTTTTAAATGTTGTAGTTTTGTAATCGGGGTTACTTGCTACATTTATGATATCTCAAAAATTCACGGAGATATTTGAGAACTCGATCGTGTCGGCATTTGAGATCCTCTTAAGAGGCTTTGTTCAGTATGCAATCAAACCGTCTTCCTGCGAGCTGTCATCTCTCACCGCGAATGGGATGGTGTACGCCACTTATATGAGACATTTCACATTGCTATAATCTCTCGAATCGAGATGTTAATGGTGTTGAAACGCATTAAAATCGCTGTCGAGTCTTCATGGCAGAAACAAGTGTAAACAGGTTGGATTTATCGGTGTTAATCGTGGGTATGCGCGACAAGAGGGAACGAGATACGTTGAGTTAAGAAGAATTCACCGCAAGAGTCAGCTCGCTAAACAGAGGTGGTACAGACGGGACGCGATGAGCGCTGTGCGCAACGTGTAAACGAGGATCAAGGCTGTAGTTGCACGTGGCAAGGCTGGGGCAGTCGGGAAACTACTTTATTTAATCCCCCGATAATTCCGTAATTAAATGACAGTCGCGCCCGTCTGCGGGCCTCGGCTCGACTCGCTCGAGTTTGTGATGTACCTCGCGCTCATCTCATCCCTAGTCCCGCGAGAGAAGCTCCAGGCTTTCGTTACCGGCAGCTTTTAATTTCCGAATGAGCATCTGCACTTCCTTCCTTCTTATCTTTCTTTTTTGTCTTGGCTTCGATTCACGTAACTCACTTCCCGCAGCCTTTCGTTTTCAAATTCTCATCTCTGATCCTTTTTGTGACCAATGGACTTTGCAATCCCTCGAGCTTCGTAGTGGCTTGAGCTTTCTCTACTGAATTCGAAAGTAAGATGTTCCATCTGCCATTCATCAATCGTTGAAACACTGTGAGCTCAGCGTGCATTCTGTAATTGACGATTCCCTTTTTAATCATTGCAGTTGCAGAACTTGTAGTCAGAATTTCCCAAATTCTTAACTGTCGTGGTTGATCGGGTTCGTCAACTCACCCCGGCGTGCTCTACTTTACAAAAATCTTCGTTCGGATTCTGTCAGGAAAATATGTTAAACTTTCAGTTATCAAAGTCCTTCCTTGATCTATTTTCCCTCTCGAATTTTGACAATTTTCCGCATTTCTCGCAAATAGTATGAAAGCATCCCTCGTAGAACGTGCAGGGAACCCAACTTATCCCTCACTATTGACCATGCTGGCATATATTTGGCATATCCGGACTGTTGGCATATAATGCTTCACCAGTCAGCTTCAATCAGATTCCTACTCTTTTGCTACATAAATCGATAAATAATGAACCATCGGCAGCAGTGTATCGCATCGCTCAAGCACTTCTTCGAGCTTGCCGCACTAATGTGTCTGCGATGTTCATCTACGCCAGTCAAATCCACGCCATGCGTCGGAGTCAATCGATTCCCGGACTAGCGAGCACGGACCGACGCAAAATCCACGCTCCCGTATCCCAAAAGTGCAGTCACGCGCGCTTTCCAACGTCAGAAACAATTAAAACTTCGAAACTAGCCTTCGGCTCGTGGTTTTCTGCTGACGCACAGTATTCGACCACTTAATCGGCTAATGTCCCTTTCAACTCGAAAACGCGTGCGTGCCCAGACCAACAAAGTTAACCTCTAGGTATACATGTATATGTCCCGGTTGTACCTATTCTCAAACTTTTTCCGAGTGCTAGGCCTTCTGTCATGCTGACTTGGGTTATCATTGATAAATACGTGGAACCTTGTCAGATAACTAGTTCGTATTCAATAAAATCTCTCAGAGCTTCACAACGGAGCGAACAGTAGGTTGAACCTCGGCTAAAGCGCAAGTACCATCAGTAATATCTCGGACCTCGGTATACATTCAGAGTTATTTCATCTGGCCCTATTTACTTTTCTCCGCTTGCACTTTCCGTCAACGCGTTCACTATGTGATGTCGCTCTTTCAACGTCTGAGCAACTCCTTGAGCAAAGCAATAGTCTATCAATTCATCAGATCACGATGCTCACCCTTCGTGGCGCGCGAGTGTAAGTAAGTATACACACGTAGATATATACACTCCTCAAGCCGCGGCCGCATACTTGGCAAATACGCGAATGCGAAGTGTATACGTCGAACGTGAACGTTGATGTTTGGGACCTGATGGGGTTTGGGTAAGCGAATTAGCAATAGTAGCTCGAGCACACATCAAGGTTGGAACGTGTGTCATCTTAGCTGTAACGGTATTAACTGCAATTGGCGGGTATTTGAGATCGGCTAGAGACTGCTTTCTCGCCCCCCCCCCCCTTATACAACATCAGTTTCTCCCCGCACTTCAAACCAACAACCAAATACACTTTCGCCCTTTGGATGGTTTGATGTTGCTCGCCACCACTTGTGTTTTGACAGCGACGTGACTCCTCAAGTTCGCTCACTACTGTCAATAAGACCACCCCGGTGGCTTATCGACCCCCTAGCCATGGCGTATACTACTACTTAGCACGCTACTACCTACTTACCTTCAACTCCTTTAAGAGGTAAGATCAGTGGGTACAGCACTTTGGTGCTAACCTCGCGCTCAGTTCGCTGTGGTGCCGAGCGTCGCGTCGTCATTCGCTCTTGCGTGCTCCGAAGATCGCTTTGATCTCAAACTAGTGGCTCGTGTGCCTATTTCACTCTAGCAACAACAATCTTCTACTCATTTTGGTTTGTTGTTCAACTGATCTGAAAAAGAGCCGGGAAACAACGAGGAATAAGCCCATCTATTCTCATTTTTTAAATAAACATTTTGACTTTTTCAAGTCTCATCTTTCTCCGTGTGTAAGGAACGGCCTACGCATTTAGAACAACTCTCTGATGTGTTCAAATGTTTGCATTATTTTCGCCCATCCAAGATGCCAGACACGATCCGATTTTGCCTATAAAATCAACGTCGTTGCCCTGTTGAGTTCAAGCAGGAGCATCATGAACTCGCATACTGTACAAATAGTCTAACTAGGAGAGTGTTTCAGATTCGGGTCACGGATTCGACTGAAACTCTGGGAATAGTCTTCTTTCAGTACCAAAAGAAGGTATCCAAAATTATAAAACCTAACGCTCAAGCATTTTCGGAATACATCTTCAGACATTAGCATTGTTCCTATAGGCCAATGTTAAAAAATGGCATATATTGGTATACGGAAATGCAGAGGCTGCAGCTCGGAAACGCTTGAACGTTAGGGTTTATAATTTTGGATATCTTCTTTTGGCGCTGAAGGCATATACTGTTTCCAGAGTTTCAGCCAAATCCGTGACCCGAATCTGAAACACTCTCTTGGTAAGCTGAGCTGCGACAAATTTGAGAAAATCCATGATTATCTGAGGGAGTTGTCATCCATAGCAATTTGATGAAACATTCGTCGATATTGGTCAATTTGCAACGATTAGATCGCCAAAGGTTGAGTACCTGATTATTAGTGTCGGTATATGGTGAAGCTCGAGGAAAGCCATAATGTTGAGACGCCAGCAGCGTCGTCGCAAGCTCGCCAACGGTCATCACGTAAATCAAGGTGAAAGTCTCCGCAAACACAATGACCCGCTGTACGATCAAGTCTGGGTTGGCGCGCAGCTTAATCGAATCGCTCTCTGGAGTACTCGAGCCCGGCAGCATGCAGCTAGCCCTAGAGCCCTCAGAGAGCTCAACGACGACGTGCAGCTGCATATAAGCCAGGCATCGTCGCGTTGACGCTTGATGGGTGGTGCATCGTCGCGTATATCTCGCCGTTATCACGCGGTCAAGTGCATTGCGACCTGTATACAGGCACGTGCTTTGCATCGCTGATGTAACCTCTGATGTGATACCCAAACGATGTGTCCCACAACGGCAGCGGGGTTAAATAGTTAACGCTTGGCGTTACTGCATGCCATCAGTGTATGCTGCAATGGCGACTGCAGCTTGCAATGCGTTTACCAACACCAGTCGTACATGACATTTGACTGTCGACCTAACGTTGTTGCACGATGGCGCGTTTCGGGCATATATCAAGTACATCTGAATCGCTTTACGGCCTAGTATCAATCATGTGGGCTTGTGCTTTCCCTTCTTCATTCAACACTCCATCGTGCAATTTTTAAATATTCTTATACTCGAACAAAGCTGTTTCCGTAATTCTCCCTCGTTCCACATTTATTCTTGCTTTCAGAGTATACCGTTGCATAAATACTTTTTACGATGGTTATTAGCGGGAAATGCTCGTCCGTGAAGAATCGCTTCGTTCACTGTAAACGACCACTAAGATTTTGATATCTCATTCTCAAGCTCGTTTTCGGAACTATCGATTGTTCTACATGAATATCAATTTAACTAATGCTAAGGATCTTGAAATAATGAGTTATGGTTAGCTCATCCTTTTAGCCAACATATTTCACGACGTAGCCATTTGTAATTTTTACTCATCACAATCCTGCGCTAATACGGCGGCGCCGAATCAATAAATCTCTGCTACCCTTTTCGTTGACCAAATAGAATTATATCCGTCCTTTTTTTGTTTCTTTTTTCCACATCTTGGTTACTCGTCGGATTTTGATTGTTAATGCGGGTGATCGCGAGTTTGATGTAGTTAAATATCTTGTTCCACGTTACCTGATGGTCTTGCAGAACGAGGTCCACAAGGTTTTCTAGAAGCGAAGAGCTTCTCAGCGCTATCCTCGCTGCCCTACGCTCACTTTCCGAATCGTTGTACTGCATTTAAGAGCAGGCTCAGGATCAATCTATCAGTCACTGCCACACGTCTGCCTCTCTCGCGAGCGAACTCGGGGACACATTAGTTGAACATTGATGTGGCGTTCCGCTCCTGCGAGGCGACACGAACATTCTTGAATATTCTCCTCTTTTGCAATTGCTGCAACAATCATGCGAGGCACTTGTTATTGAAGGAAGATTTTTTGACAGAGCTTGCGTTGCTCAGATTGTCTAGGGAACATACAACCCCTGTAGAACCACAAAGCCATCGGGAAGATATGAAGAACCCAACTCCAATATCATTGTAAGTCTCGAATGCAGAGCTGTTGATGGTTTCCATCCTTGTCTGAGACGCTGTGCCATCAAATGTGACGGAAACTCTGTCAAGAAATCTTGCTCCAATAATAAGGTTGTAAGATAAATATTTGTCGTGTGGAGAAAGATATCCCGCGGGCCGGTGCCTCGCACTCCAGCCGACATATCCTCTGGTGGGCAGCTCCCGCAGGATACCGCATTCTAGGCTCGGTCCGGACGGCTACACGGCAAATCCTCCGACGATGTTCCGCTGCTGGTCACTCCTACATAGCCGTCGACTTGGGTTAGGATCGGCGCATACACACCTTCACACACCTCGTATGACACGCGGGTGGTACTCGATTCGTGCGTCAAACTGTCAATCGTCATTTTTGCACTCTTGCCCTTTGCCCTCGTTTCTTCCATGGTCAAACTCTCGATCGTCTAGTTTGCTTCTACCTGCGTGTTGCGACTTGCTTCATTTCAACGACCTGTTAAGGTAGACACCGGAGCAGTCGTAGCGGCTTAGAACCTGGGCTACCCGGACGTTCATCCCTCTATGCTTTTGCTGCATCCTTTTGGCAAGTGACGAGTCTGTTTGAACTGTCGATGCGCGAGATGTACCACGCATGTTCACGGTTGACCCTCTTCAGCATCATATAAGCCCACAAGGCATATGCCGGTACAGTTGGAGGGTTGAGTGAATAAGTGAGAATAGCACAACCCTCTGGCTCTACCTATGGACAGAGGGCGTCAGATGCGTTGCATCGGATAAATCATGCACCAGCTCGTGCTCAAACAATATACGAAGCGTCGACTGGCCAAGCGTCGAGCGCAACCCTTATACCAGCTCCCGTGCACTGTACTGATGATATAATGACGAGAGAGAGAGAGCGAGAGCGATTAGCTCGATTTACGTCCAACAATGAGCTTTCCATCGCAGGGAACAGCCCTTGTCTCTCTGTATATCCCTTATTATTGTACTCTCTCGAGGAGACGGTTGCTCTGGCTGCGATCATTGTGTTTCGTTCTCAATCTCATCGTGGTGCTGTCTAGCGAGATATCTGCAATGGGTTTACACAGAATGCGCGCGACAATGGCGTCGTTCCATTCAGTCGTGTAGTTTTCACCTCGGCTAAAGTCATTATATATGTTTTCGTAGCATCGTTTCTCGCTGCGAGAGCGAGCTGTTTTAATTGCCGAGTAGATCAAGCGGGCCTCGTTTGCCGTGATCGTGGTTACGGCTGTAATAGCTTTAGAAACGTCACAATAAGATCTCTGAATCCATTGACTTGGTTTTAGATCTACACATCGAATGCAGCAGCTGATTCTACACCGTGTATCGTTATTGCAAGAAACTCTGCGTAAATTTACCTGCGCGATGTGTGACTAGTTCAATTAAATGGTGCAATAACGACATCATCCTCGTCGCAGACGTATTAATTTGTCAATTTGTGTACATTTGGGAACTAGGTAATATTTGCTTCAGCTAAATATTAATGCAATACAAAGTGCAACATCGTTGTGGCTGTACAGAATATTGATGATACTCGCATCAAATTCGGAAGGTAAATTTTCAATTGAAACTAACCTGGGACTTCCCTTATAATGTCGACTCTTGATTTGGAGTTGATTATAACACTCTATGGATTTGTCAAACATATTTATTTGTCAGTCCGATAGGCCTGCTGCGCTTTCATTTGGACACTAAATGTGTTCATTTCGTGTGCAACGGTGTAAAGTGCAAAATTAGAAGCGTTTGCGTTCATGCCTTTTCTCTCGCTGCATTAACCTGCGATGCTCGCCACTGTCCGGTGAATGCACCTACGGGTATGAGGCAAAGAGAAGTGAGTTTTTGATGAGGCACTACCGAACATAAATTTCGAACCACACTGGGAGCTCTTATAAATTATCACCATTTTGAGTTTAAATAGAATCCCTGCTCTCTGAATACACGAGTGTGTGGGAAAATTATGGAGGAATGAGAGATTAATCCATGTAACATTTGTTAGTGATTTATTTCGGGTGAGACGTGACTCGTTGAATTGCGTCACCCCCAACTGCTGCGGCATTAAGTAATCATTATGGCAAATTAATTGAATCGGCTTCAATGGACGCGTTCCTTTTTGATTCTCTCAAGAAACCGATAATTCTATCAGTTCCTGACGGCAACTTTTCTAGGCTCAGCTCTGCCAATGATCACTCGCAATGCGTATTTCTCTCTTCTATACCGCTCGAATAATCGTTATCTAACGACTAAGGTAAATGCCATAATATACCCGGCTGTATACATTGCAACAACTTACGAGCCTCTTTTTGACTTGTAAATTTTCTGTCTCTCAGTCGAGCTCTTTTTGCTTTAATCGCACCACTAAAAAGGTATCTGCAATGGCAGTGCAATTTTGAGCTCGATCTCTAGGGTAGCGTTCACAAATCAGCGACTAATTTACGAAGGCTTTACGAGCGATGAGGGCTCGTTAATTTCTTCCAGCAACACCGAATCGCTACAGGCCATGTGAAAAACTTGCCCGCGCTTCGTCGCAAGGGTCTCGCAGAAAATCTATTAAATCGCTTCCTCGACCGAGCAACTTCGTATTTTGTGCGGTGTAGTGGCTGGCAACGTAACCACGTCTTACACAGCGAAAGAGAGCTTTGCAACGTGTGATTTTCCTTATTTACGACCTCAACGTTCGGTAGTGGGAGGGTCATCATCGGCCGGACGTGCAGAGAGACCGAGAGGTTCTTCGAGAGAGAATAAAAAGAAAAAAAAGTGAGAGTAGTGCGAAGAAACGGTAGCCTTATCGGCGTTTAATAGGATCGGGGTCGTAGCAACCCTCGTTGTCGGAGTTTGCGAGCTGCAGCGCGATTACAGGGGGCCCTCTATAACGCTCTAGAAAGCTGCTGCTTCTGTGGCTAGGTATATGCTCTGTATGGCTGACCAGCGCCTGTTATTCTCAGCCTGGCGATCGCGTGCTAGCCCGTTACGAGGCATAAATAAGCGCTACTTACACAGCCATTCCTATGTAAATCGCGCGCCCCGCGACGCCTACTACCTCGGTACACTTCAGATAAATTCAGCCGCCCCCCCCCCCAACCAACGTGTATACTTGCTCGATCGCTACACCTTGCCTTTGCACTCCCGTTTGTCTTCATGCTCGTGACCTCCGGTCACTCCAGTTTTTTTCTTCTTTTTTATTCGTTCATTTTTTTTCATCGGTTTTGAGATGTTGCCCGGCAGAAATCGCCAGAATAATTGCACTTGTCCGAAATACTAAGATATCTATTTCAAGTTGCTCGTTCTGTCGAAAATTTTTTTCATTGAGTTTCATAATAACCGCAATGGCTTAGTAAAAAATGGATAGTTTTTCATTTCACCAATCATCAGTATCATCTCTGTCAATAATTTCGGTACAAATATTTCTCCTCAATTGTACAAGAAAGGATGAATAATTTTGTCTTGAAACTACCTAGAAAAGGAAAATTTTGAAATCCATCATCGTTTTAACGCAGTGCGGGACATCCTATCTGTAAATAATTTACACGTGTGCTATCAATTCACATCGAATGATTCAAGTTTACCCTTTTGAGCTTAACTTGCCGTGATTTGTATTCCTGCAAACGTGATATTTATTCGAGACTGCGATACTAAACGAGCTGCGATCCATAAACCCCGAAAGAGAATGTTATGTACGTCCCTCTATTCTATAACCACTGGCAATGGTCAGTGGCATAAAGACTGTTTCCATTGAATTTTTAGAAAAGAAGAGAAACTTTATGATATAAAATTGACAACATGCATTTCCTTTACGAATGCTTTTCATTTTCTGTTTCGGGTATGCATACTTTCTCATCTTGATGGGTGCGGCGCTTGGAAAATGGTTCGGAAAATCGGTGAGACCGTACCAGCACAACTGCGAGTGCAGAAAAAGTAAATTTAGCGGTCGACTGCGCTCCGAGCCCTCTCTCCAGCGTAATGAATTCCATCCTCATAATTTCGAGAATGTCGCTGCCACATCCGTGAATTTTCATATACACGAGGGCAGCTTAATTCATGCACGTGAAAACCCATCATAAAATTACGCGAGCGAAAAATTGCGTCCTGCTCGGGCTTGCTGCGATTCCTGCCTCCACGCGGCTGTGCTCCAAAATTGAAAATCGCAGCAGCCGCATGAACTCGTTGCCATCGCGAATCACTTGCAACTTTTGCAACAGCATCAGCGCTGAAAATGAAAGCATGTAAAATGCGTATGATTGTTGCGGAAGGACAAGTGTTAGTGCACGTCCACGTCCAAAATGAGTGCAGTTATGCGCGCTAAAGCACAATGTTACTATCGTCGTGAATGAGACTAATTTAGAGGCTCTGAATTATGATTAAACAGCTTTCCAGCTTACGAAGAGAAGGGCTGAAGGGGTTGATATTGGCGGCTGTGGAGTCCCGCGTGAGCGGAGCGTGTACACCCGCAGGTAAACTAGCTCGGGCGACGTTCACTCGCTCCCGGCCGGCCCACCCACCCCCGGCTGGCCGCGCCAAGCTCGTTTAAATTAAATGGATTGCATTCTGGCATCGCAAATACTCGGGCTGCCGGATGTAGGCACCATAACACTACGTGCAATGCTCCCTCTCTCGTAGCGGGATTTTGCCCTCTGTACACGCTTGTATAGGCATGCAAGCCTACCAACCATACAGCAAATGCGCGCAACAGCCGAATATTCTACATGAGCCGGATCGTGTAAGCACCAGTTCGTGCTGCCTTTTTTTTATATACATCGAGCCACGGTTGCATGTTTCCCTTTGTTATGGACGTTATAATATCCCTTCTATCTCATCCGCTATCGTATTTTATCGCTTGTTGGTCGATGATGTTTTTTTTGCAAGTCGTCAAACAAAGTCTGGTTCCGTCTAATTTACGGATTCGTCCGTGATTGCGGAGGTTTCACAGTACCTGCAATCAAATATTGTTACGTTTTCAAAAATCGATTTGCCCAATTTTTCGATACAATCATCGTCAGTGATGAAGCGTAGATTGAAAAAAGCTGATTGCTACCGCATGATATTGTTTGATCATCATTTCGAAATCACAAGTTACATTTTCGACATGAGCCACAAACGAAATCACGATAAAGTGACAAAAGCCCGCAATATTGAATTTATTTGATATCCATTCGATCGTGGCCTGACAATCAACACAGAATATCACTAATAGAAATGTAGAATGTCGAATATTGACGAGGTCGTTTTGAAAATATACATCGTTTTCCATCACTATCTGTATTTTAAAGGTATTGTTAAAACCCCTATGGCCCCGGTGTACGTATATCAGTATCGATACGATTTTATATACAAATCGTCCAGATATATTGCCACTGAGACATTTGTTATCAATCCGTTATTTTGTCTCTGTACGGTCAATAAAACGATTTCTCCTGAAAAGCCTGATAGTTATTCGACAAGGGAATGGTGCAAGCGAATTTTGCACACATCCATTTCGTTTCGTCTATTTCTACATATTTTCTATTCTCAATTCATTCGCTCAACCATCATTCGACAATGAACTGCTCGTGTACGGTTTCCAATCTCCGCTTTTACTATTTTTTTGACGTTTTTTTACTAGTGTTTTTTCACGTTTCTTCAAACTCTTTACTGATGAAATGTTTCAGGAATGCGTCATCAAACACGTATCGATACAACTGATCTCATTCATGTACCTCTATTTTTACTATTCCAACTCAAATTTGGAACAATCGACACGGATTACTCGTATTTTACGAATTTTCATAAGGCTACCATGCAGATTTACCTGTTCCATGAAATCCACCCCATCGACAAATGGCCACTTTCGGCATCGCTTCCGAGCTACACTCGTGGCGCAGACGCTCATGAGTGTATAAATCATCTTTCTAGACAAGCACGAGCTGCCGCTCGAGATCTCATTATCGATTGTCCCGTACGTGCACGGCCACTGCTCGTCGCACTTTTCGGCCGCACGTACACTCGGGTATAATTGAGTCAAAACCCGCTATCACCACAAGCTCCTGCTATGTTTCGATGCTCGCAGCAACTTTCGACCTTCGCCTCTATTTATTCAGTCACAGAGTGGCTTTTTACCGATGGCCCGCAACCACATTAAAATATTATCTCGGACGGACCTGCTTGGAAAAGACTTCTACCTCATAATAATTGCGATTTTTCCCTCTCTCAAGAGTATACATAGAGAACTCAGAGTTGTCTCGGGGCCACTTTTCACGTAATTGCTTGTTTCACTCAACTCTGTTGCCTCGCGTAGCTCTTTGATGTTAAATGACTCGTTCAGGGCAAGAGTGCATCGTAGCGAGTTTTGCGAATCTTTCTGTTTCTTTCGGCCAGCTTGATTCACTTTGTAGCGATACAGCCGCAATTCGTTCTCTTTTTTTTTTTTATCAGTCTTAGAAATTTTCTCTGGAGGAAATTTCACTCAAGCGCTTTCTATGATGCCTCGTGCACTCCTCTTTCTCTCTCAATTCATTTTCCTGAAAAATCAGAGAATCGAATTCAAGGTAGTATGCCATGAGGGCTGTTAGTTATTTCACAGAATGATGGTTAAAAACCAGATATCAATCGCCGCAGAGGCCAATATTTGCCGAAATACGTAAATAGCTCGAGCGTGCGGTCGAGATGAAAAACAGAGGCAATATAACCACCGATGCAGTTGAATGTGTATGTAGCTGGCTCCGAAAAACCACCATTTGGATGGCAAATAAATTGAATCCGGCGAATACGGCCTCCGGACTTCCCTATATACCACCGTCATCGCTCAGGCGTACTACATGTACATGGAATCGTCAATCCCGAGAAGACGCATTGATGGCATTACGAGCTTGCGGAGCATCAGCGGGTCGGAATCAATGAGCCGTGTGCGGTGATACAGCATAGCAAAGTCGGCAATTGGCGCACAACAATAAACGCGTCGCCCTCCCTTTCCGTGTCGGTTGGGATCAGCACGGATCGCGGGCAGTCGTCGTTGGTCTCGGTCGCTTTCTCGTGATGATGGTCGGAAATCTAATTCGACGCTGTTTGGGTGCTTGCGGGCACGTCAGATGATCACCCTATCTCGCACCATGGTGTGATGTTTGCATGTATTTGCAGCGTTTCGCCGTCCCAACACTATGTATATACTCGGAGATGATGTACTCCGAAATTGATGGGCGGTTCGCGGGATTCTCGTCTCGATATACTTTTACGAATCGCTCATCTCCCATACTGACTGGCCTATATGTAGGTGGAATACCTTTCTCGGCGCTTGTCTCATTTTATTGCTCGTACACCGAGCTTTTTCACGACGAACAAGTTTGGCTCCGGGTATGAGAGTTGAGCTTGCAGAAGGCCCGGTACAAACTGTGTGAGCTTTCACAATGGTTGTTGCAAGCTCGCCTCTGTTGTCGGTGTCGCGAATCTCGCGGCTTTCGCGGGCTGATAAAACTTTTCAAGCAATATCTCCAACGAATTGCTGTTCTGAACTGTACACGTTCGCTCGGGGTAAGAATCTACGCGCAGAAAGGCGACAAATTGGACGTGCGAGCGGATCCGAAAGTTTTCTGCGCTCGATTATTATCTTTTTTAGATTGTTTGAACATTTTCTCATAGAGTGAGACGTACTTTTCGAAATTTTTGTTTATCACTGTTATGATTCTCTATATTTGATAAGACTCGAAAATATATCATTGTGTTATCCGTGACATTGACCTTCCTCAAGTATTTGTGGATAAGCTTCAGAAGAGTCATTAGGAAAATGAGCAAAAAAATCTGCACACTCTACATATAATATCGTGAAGGAAATTGATTCAAAGTGTTTTGTCTGCACACGGGACAAATTTTCATGGAATTACGCTCGATCTGGCTATTTACACTACTTTGTATTGTTTTCTCATTCCTCATCCGACACTGTTGCGCATAAAAGTATATAGAGGGTGTATTGCACCGAGCACAACCAGCAAAATTGTCTCAACGAGGGCGAGCTATAGTAAATGAGAAAAGGTTGGGTAAGAGACGCGCAGCAGCAGTATGTCTCAATCGAGTCGGTGCCACCCTCGGGCCACTGGTGCACATCCAGAGATACGCACATGCTGTTACTCCCTACGTTAGGCATTAATATAAACATTGGGTTTGGCTCACCATGCGGTGCGGGGCATTAGAATGGCTGTTGTGGGTGGTACATCAGGGTGTACACACACACAGTATTTATTATACCCAGCCCCGACCAAGAGAGAAAGACAACAAAGATTGAGCTCGAGCATCCCTCCGTTCACAGAGCGTCGAGCGACGATTGCGGGGGAGAGAAAACGTACAGGCATTAACTGGCTGGTACGGGAATAAACGACATCCGCCATCCTGTATTATAAGCGTGCCACCCCCTCGTGCGATTTCTTCCCCTATAGACTACTCCTGTACTGTGCGTGCTGCAGCGTCCGAACCGGGATCCGGATCTACACAGCCACCGCTATAACTTCCGCACACGTGCAGCAGCAGCAGCAGTAGTAGCCACAACCACCCCAATACTCGGACGTGCTGAGCTTCATCTTGGTCATTCTATGCTTGGTTCACCCTAAATTTTGGCCACCACGAAGGGCTAATCGCCCGAGAGACGATTAAAAGCGACGCGGGCTAACTTTTGCGCGCGCGCTCCACCCATGCTGTCGCTGATTGCTATGTAGCTCGAGTAGGCGGGTGACCTTGCTTCCTCGAACTTCAAGCCAAAGGGTCTCAGGGTTCCGGAACTTGAACGACGGACGTTTCTTTTGACCCACGAGATATGGCAACGTGCGCTCGATAGAGACGAAGGTAGGCTGGGTGAACTTGAAAGTTGGCTTTTGAGAAGGTTCGGGGTCCGTGTGCTTTTTATCACGGACTAGGGCATGTGCGTCCCTCGTGGCTCATTCACGCTGGCTCGGTTTAATACGCCATTAAAAGTACAAATATTTGATGAGGGAAAAGTTTTTCTCTGCAAACACGGCGTATCAGGAGCAGTAAAGTATGCATACAAAGTCGACACCCACCCCCTGCCCATCGCCACGGACCTACACACGACTTTCGTCGCACCCTTACCCTGCGTACACTTTACTCAGCAGTGGAGGTATTAGCCACTCAAAGCGTGTTTTCTCTTAATTATCCAAGAGGCAGGAGGTGTTCGCTATTGGTTGGCTGATACAGTGAGATCAACACAGTTGTATAGAACCCAATTGAAATATTGAGAAACACAGCCTCCCGGCAGAGTAATTTGCGTGGCACTGTCGCTTTTTTTTTTAATCCAGCTTGAGCATCTCGGCTGTACTCCGTTGGTTACCATGCGATCACACAGTTTTACTAAGACAAACGAATTTTTATGATCACAGCATTTTTTGATTCACCATAATGCATAGTACGAAAAGTACTTGATGTCTTATCATTGACGAATTGAGAGAGGATGTCGAGTACCGGCATTGCCCAGTTTCCAAGTAACTTCTTGAACTTTTGAGATATTGTGAAAACTTCGAGTACCACAAATGTTGGAAAACTCGACGAATCGGCATTACTTACTACCAGATTTGCTCTCAGATCTCAAATTTTTTTTTGGAAAATTCAAGAACTCAGCAATTCTGGAAAGTGTGCAATGTTGATAGGACTCCGACATCCCCTTAAGGTTGTTTCGTCGCCTCGAGTCTCGTCAGAGTGTGTCCTCGACAAAAATCCACCCAAAATTAATTTCTCGATTGTGTTTCATTTCTCGATGTATGATTTCTACTCGTATTCCTCGCAAAATTTAATCATAACCGTTTCGATTCTGATAAATTTGATGATTGAGATTATCAGATATAAGAAACTTGGATAATCTCCGGCGCAAACTATATTGTAAACAAAATTTGAAAATCAATTTTGAGTCAGCCCCTGCTCCCCAAAGGATTTTGATTCATGAAGAGCAAATACTCTCCAGATCTCTCATTGTGGATCTAATGAACCAGCATGCAGTCCTTATAGTCATAAATATATACCACATATGGGGTGTAACAGCCGTAAATTATGTCCAGGCATCCATATGTACAACTGCGCCCAAATTCGAAACAAATTTGTCAAGAATAGAGTGCAGAGTGGCCCATAGGGTCAAATAGAGCTTTAAAGGCACATCTGCTCGCCATCGTCCAGAGATGTTGCTCTGGTACAGGCCACAAGGTGTAGATTGCGCCATTTTCTCAAGTTGAGCCACCTGCGCTCTTCAAGCGCATGCCCGTGTTATGTCGTTCCGAGAAACTTTGCAGCCTCAATGGCTATGGCCCAGCTTATGTGCTATGATTATGGCTGCATGAGCTCGTGTGATAATAGACTAGCGAAATCATCAATATATTTGAGCGTGCCGTTGTCGGCACCAATATGAGGAAGCTCGGAGCCAGTTACCTATTGTGTATCTAAACTACTGTGCTTTCTCATTCATCTCCGTGCACGCTTTGGGATAATTTGGCTAGAGACCTCATTTGTACTCATCATTTTAATCGAGATTTGAATCCTGAAACCAGTAGGTAAATATTACACTTTTGTATGTAAGTATCGTCGTGTGCTTTCTTTGTGAGCGTCGTCGGCTAGAAGCTTCTGTTTCTGTATGAGGTCTTGTCGCGTGATATTTCCAAATTTTGATTGCGTGCAACTATCTCCTTACACAACTTTGAACCTCGAGCAAGTCTTCAGTGCTGGGTTTGAAAAACATTGAATTTTGTGTCTTAGGTATCCATGCCGGAGCTTAGCACGTTATAAGGGGATTGAGAAAGTGAAGCATTCAAAATTTCTCCTGTGCTTCCAACGAGGATAGCAATTTTTAATAATAAAAATCCCTCGGAAAAATTATTGCAAGCAGTTTCGCAAATCTCGTTAGGAATGATGATTAATTTATTCTAGTTGTTTTTATTATCTCGACCCGATCATCTTTCCATACTCGCAAAGTAGGAAGCTTGAATTTCTATTCAGTATTCAGCACTCGAACTCAATAACTGCTGCTGCTAATGCTCACTCGATCGTCTGAAATGGAGCACTTACAGTTGTCATCCAGGAATCGTGATAATTCCAGCCGATCAAGCAAGAGCAAATCGCACTCTTATATAATTTGCCCATGCCACTGGTGCAGCGTAGCAGCAAGAACCTGCATGCACTGAGCAGCGAACAAGTTCGATAATCGAGCTTCCAGCACACACCGCTGATAGAGTAATTCCCCAAGAACCAGAATCTAGCTTGTCCAACACCTCATGCCTAACAGTCGTGACACCCGAATCGAATGCCGGCCATAATTCATCTGTTGTCACATCCCTCCGCCTTCTATAGCTCATCTCCTCCTGTTCGTCGGTTTTATTCCCATATCTTGGCTGAACTGGCGATCGGTCTCATTATCGCGTTCGGAACAGAACACTCGAGTACTCGCGCACTCGTCAGGCAAAAATCATTGCGTGTGGCTTTCCGCTCCATGAAGCTCTGAGTGCGTTGGTTTCTTTCTCCTCACGCGTCCCCTTTTCGATTCCGGAGCTCGTGACAGTAAAGCGTCGGAGCTCAGTATCAGGAAGGCATCAATATTCGCGCGCGCACATGCTCAAGTGGCCGTCATCATCGTATAGCCGTCGTCGAAATAATTAAGAGTGTGGGTGGGCCAATGGCCTCGTGTTTGCGATACGCAGACGATTGTTTCGTTGTGGCCGGTTCGCCACCCGCACGGCTCTGTCGACGTCCCCCAATGTGATTTTTGTCTGATGGCTATAATTCATATGAGTCCAGCGATGGCTTGCTTTCGTATAGATCTATCCGCGTCCTCTCTTTGTTCACTTATTGCCGATCTTCTATGTAACTATTCTCTAGCTGCAAAAAATCACGTGTTCGCTGAAGCCCAAGTGGAGCAACGAATGAAAGGTATAGGAAGAACAAAAGGCGCACGTGGTAGGAAAGTTGAAGTTAATCCTGCAGGTCTTGGAATCTTATTTTTATTTGGAACTACTCGACTTTACAAACCATTTCCGGCTCTAAGGGTTGTGGAGATATTTGACTTCTCAGTCATTGCAGCTTTTTGAAGCTCTTGCCGTCCGATCGATCTCAACAAACTTTCCGTTAAGAATCCATTTGCAAATAATGCGCAGTTTGATCGGAATTCGCGAGGCCTACTACAATTCTCCATGCTAAGAATCTCACCGTATAAGAAATATCAGCTGCTCTGCAGAGATGGTCGTAAAGTGCACAAGTGTCGATTCGAGTTTCGCGCTCAAGCTTTTGGTACATATATATTCGAGCTCGCTCGTGCGGTATCGGGCGATAAGCGTGAATTACGGCCGAGTAAAGTATCGCGCCCGAAAAATCGAGGGTCTCGCCCAACAACTAGAAACCAAGCAAAGTATTACCCTCGCACCACCACTTTTGCCTCTCGATCCACACTTCTGCAGTACAAGCTCACCCGGGCCGTGTGGTCGCGAGCGCACGTGCAACATCAGAATCGAGTTTTTCGCCCGGGCACGATATACATACATCTCGCGGATACAGAGCACGGACCATCAGAGCGAGTATAACTAACTCGTTGTATTGCTCTCTCGCTCTCACTTACTCTACTTACTCTTGGTATGCGGTAAGCGGGCCAAGTAGGTATGACTCGGGACTGTCTCGTAGTATATGTACTCTTGGAGTTAGGAGCCTCGAACTCTGGAGCAAAGCGTCGGGAAACGGTCACGCGCGGGTCGTTCGTCTGCAGAGAGCGTGTCGCGAATACCAAAGTGCAGCCATATACATATACCTAACTCCGTAGCTCACAGAGTTGGCTGACTTACGACCACCAACGAATCGCCCTCGCCCCCCCCCCTCACATCTGACTGTTGCTGTATTTATTTTTCGAGCGCAATCTATTGCTTGCAAGGGTCATTTCTATACGACGGATAGGTAAACGCTTGGACTCTGTAAAAGCGCGTCACGCTGCAATGAGGAAGGAGTGCTTGGTTGCGGGGTAAAGCGAACCTCTCGATGTTCGGCACACCATTCTAGCAGCAGGACGCTTATTTTCTCATACGCTCGATGAATAAAGAGAAGCCACAAGCATGAGCGACTCTCTGTAGCCACGCGCGCATTGGAGAATTGCATCGTTTCCGGAACGCGTGTGATGTCGATGCCCGCGTTCCCTAGACCCGATTTATCGGCTTGAGTTCTATCCTACCTCGCAGAAATTTGCGCAGCCTTTTTGAATAAAACTCAAACTATTGCCCCGGGCATTTCTCAAGCATTCACGCAGGAGCAAAGAAGTCACCAATTTCTAGCTTACGTTGATGAGAAACTCACTTACCTGTGAAATCTTCATTGTCTGTGTGCAACCCCCCAAGGTTTAATGGCGTTATCAATGTTTCAGTAGGTTTTGCGTTACTTTCCATTATATCGTACTATAACCATGAATCGAGAAGTCTTGCGTATGCTTCTACGAGTGAGGAGGCGGATAATGGAGAAAAAACAACGGTGAACGACCTGCTGTAAGAAGCTCAGACTGTCTTGGAACAAAAAATTAATAAGGCCCGGGTCCGTCTTAATTGGCAAATCCCGTGAAAATAGCGCTCGGATCCTCTACTCTCGGCGTTTCTTGTGCACTTTTTCTCTGATGGTGGAAGAGCTTGAGGTAGAGTCAGAAGTTCAACGAGCGAGTAATCCCACTGGCTCGTTTGCCTCACTTGGCAAAGAAAAGGTAGACAGACGCAGAGTGAGGGGAGCAAAGTAGGAAGAGCAAGGCAGTAGTAGTACTAACTTGATGGTTGAAGCAGATTCCTTGAAATCTCAATCTCGAGACAATTCTCACCAAGTTCTCCTGGCTCTGATATAATTGAGCTCCCTATGTTTCGACGCGCCTCATCTCTCTAGTTTTCAAAACTGCGTGTCTTGGCTTTTCATCAAGCTAGATCTCTTCGCCTTCCTGGAAATTTACTGATCACAAGAGATCCATATTGCGCTGAGCTTATAGTCAAACACGAGAGTTCAACTCTGCCCTTATTATAATATGTACTTACTCGCAATAACAACGATTGCATTGTGTTCATGGAGGAAATACCATGGAATTCAATATGCAGCTCAGCAGTACGAAATTTCTCAGAATTTGTCATATCCAAGATTCTATGATAGCAATCTCATACGAACACCCACTGATCGTGAATTGAGAATTTAAAGAAGAATCCTTTCAGGCTGGAAACAGAACGAACAATGTACTTGGTATATCAAATGCTATGCACTCCAGAGCTTCCATTTCTTGAGGCTTGCAAATTGAGTTTACTCCTCGGAATAATATGATTCCTTGAAGTTCTGTATTTCCAAAGCAGCACGAAAAAAATTAGAGTCCTTACATCAAGTCTGAAAGAAGAATGCTGGGCTCATTTCAAAATGAAAAGTTTTCGCGATCAAAGACTTTTGTGCTTGTTCTTTTCCAATACCCCTGAACCTTCTGGTTTTTTCTCTTTGTGTTTTCTGTTTTCTGTTTGTTTCATTGGTGGTAGAATTTCTTTTTCGATCAAAATCTTCCTTCTCTCGTTCATTTGACTTGTGTCATTTGGGAAATCGTATCATTGTGCCTTCAGAGATTTCTATTTTAGTTGAAGTTGAAAGAAAAGAGTTTCCCTCTGGCCTCCAAACTCTGCCCTTCGCCACAGACAGCATCAAAAAAATTAACTCATCTTTCTGACAACGATACTATTGGGGTCATAGGATATCAGTCTTTTGTGAGAGCTGTGAGCGAAACATCTGGAAAAATATATTTCATCTTATTCCCACCCAAGAGATGAGCAATAAGCTTGCTCACAAAAATGTTTTACTCCACCATAGTTCGAATTACTAAATACCAAAAATTTGTGTGTACGTTTTGAGTGCATTGACTCCAAGCTCCGCGCCCTTTGTTGAAACATCAACAAGAAATTAATCCCTCTCAACAAGACTCAATTTATACTTCAAGGTTGATACTGTTTGAGCGCACAACCGAAACGTTGCTTCGATGAACATTCAAATGAATATGTGGGGGTAATCGGTAAATTCGATGTCTCTGCATCTTCTTCGTACGGTATTCAATATTCAAGAAAATCATCTGGCCGGCTGTTCGGTAATGAATAATTTGAGTGAACCCGGTATACTTTGTTTTGTTTTGGGTGCAACTTGGAGTTAGTGGCTTTTATTGAATCAAATGAAAATTCAATGAAATGTAGAATCTTCCAGAGTTGGTCATCTGTGACCATATCTACATAAGCTGACCAGGGCCCTGGTTAGTACCACGCCAGTTCGAGTGAAGGCACGGTGTGTGTGTGTTATAATTCAACTCCCCGTTCCAATAAAATCTCTCCCACTTTCAAAGAGGCCACTCAAAATAATGATTAGAGTATGCAAACTTGTGCTATTCAAACATTCGATCTGCTATCTGACTGTTTTGTGCAGCCCTGTCTTCTCACCTTTCTGGAAAAAATTGAAAAGCTCTCATACGTTTATGCGCCAAGCTTACATTCTCGCTCAGACATCGTCAGTGTCGGCCAAAGCGAAAAAAAATCCTCCCGAAAGGGAAGTGGGTTCGCGCGCACATCGGTGATGTTAGCTGAGTGCTTTTGCACTCGCGCGGAATGTCCTTCTTCCTTTTTTTTTCTACCGCAAGCTGCTGTCTCGTTCTATCTCCTTTTCTCTTTTTGCCCGACTGCTACACAACAAAATTCGCTAAATGGCCCTTTCGACGCGCGCGAGCTTTGGAGTCGCGTGCGCGTCGCGTCGCGTGATAAATGGAATATAGTGCTGCTCTTGCGTACAAGACCCGATAAACGCCTTATTCTGCGCTCCCCATGATCGCGACTCTGAGAGCGAGGAGTTGAAGAAAAAGTGTCGCCTTCCTTGGAGGGCTCGTTGTGTGAGCATCGAACGGAGGGAACCGATGCAGCCGTCTATGCTTATATTCTTGCAAAGCGCTACGTGTATAAGGGCGTGTCTCCAATTCAAGCGCCTGCCATCCCACGGCCGCACGAGACGGCGCGGCGCACCGCATGCTCACGCGCCGATGTTTGTTTTTGTTTACAAAGCGCTTCTGTTGACATTTTTCAACTCTTGGGTATTAAGAGAGCATTTTTATATCCAAAACTCGTGATAGCATGTGAGACGATTATTTTCTAATAAAAATAGGTGTCGTGGCGTGCGCCGTGTCGTGCGCCGATGGCGTGGCGTGCGCTTGAACTGGAGACACGCCCTAAAGTGAGGCATTTGCATTCTGTATAGCGCTTAGATTTTTGCGTTCGAGGCAAAGTAATAACTTTTCTGAGATTGCGATCCCCACTACTGTGTGCGACGAGTGCTCCCGCGTACATACAGGATTCAATTTTTTTTGCGACCTTGCTTGATGAATGTTTTCAAGAAATTTGAGATAGTATATGAGCGAGGTAGGGTAGAGAGATGAATATTCTGAATACAATTCTCTCATGATCGTTATAATGATGTTATGATCATGAGAAAAATTGGTTATGGTTATCCTCATTTCAACCAGTGGAGCTCCACGCTAGCGTTTAGCTATTTTTACAATCATATATTTTTGCTGTATTTTAAATCGCCCCGGGTATTTGTCCACATACGAACGTGAATTTAAAGGTTGATGCGAACTCCACTCAAATTGTACTCAAAATTCACAAACACTAACTATCCGCCATCAGTCAAAGTTTGGCCGTCACAAGGATTCATCTTCCGTCACATTATTTACATGCATCATGAGAATACTGATTCTGCTGCTTTTCATTGGAACGGCCAAACTGAACTTTCTCATGCCCCTTCATTTTCTCTCCTCACTCTTTTAAGTTTCGCAACAAAAAGGGGCAGCTGCAACTTTTGAACGGGATGCTATCTCACTTGGCATTGACCAAATTGCCCGAGATAATCGCCAAGTTGGGCCTTTATTCTTGCTTGCATTGCTGCTTGGTTTCGGGCATCTATCGCTCCCAATCTCATGGCACTCATCTTTTGCCCTGGGCTCGAACTTTTTCCCCTTGCTTCAATATCGCCACCGATCTTGTTCATGTTGCCCGATCGCAGTATAAGTATGACGAGTTGATTCCCGGCTATGCCGCACCCAAAAAGATTTTGATCAGCCAAATGCACTGGTGCGGTTTCCAAATAAAATTGCACGGCGGAATTCAAAAGATTTCGGTATAACAATGGAACCTTTGAAAATTTTTGACTGATGCAGAGGATAATGTTGAATATGCTTTTGTGTTCTAGTGCTGAGAGACGAGTTTCGCGCAGAGCCGCAGAACACGCGGGTAGCCGCTGGCGAGACGGCCCTGCTGGAGTGCGGACCGCCCCGAGGCCATCCCGAGCCTTTGCTTCAGTGGAAGAAGAATGGCCACGTCATAGACTTCGAAAGCAACAAACGGTAAGTTCATCCCTAAACAGAGACACGGGAAAGAGTCTCCTCGCTCCCCGAGGCGATGAGCCCAACAAACTTGCCGAAACTCATGTTTGAAGTCCAGCTATGCAGACATCATAAATTTTCTTATTAGCTTGAAATTGTGATAAGCAACCAGGTCTTTGACCGAGTTTCTGCCGTTGCTAATTGTTGACTTCAATATAAAAAAAATCACGATTCCTCCGAACTCGATCCTATGGGAAATTCTGAGTAGAGGTAAATTTCATCTGATGGGAATGTCCGCAAATGGATCAACATGAATTTCACTTATATTACCTCAGCGATCAATCATCGCAATTCATACAGAAGTTTGACTTGGAGGAAAGTTGATTTTTCCAACAAATATATATAATAAGTAACATTGCCACTGAGAATCCTCCACTGAGGCTGCCAGTATCAATCAGAGTGACGCAAAAGAATCAAGCTTATCGTTAGCAATCCTCGGAATTTCGCGAAAAAAGATTAGTTTGTTCCATCAGAGCCACGTAACATGAGAACGCTGCTTGAACTTGCATGATCTCGCGAACGGCCTGTAGAAGCGGATTGCAAAAAGTGCAAAAAAGGCGAAATGAGCGTGAAGCTAAGCGTGGTGGCCAAACCCTTAGGGAAATTTACCGTAATTGTTATTCCAAATGTCCGTCGTAGAGAGCGAGAACGAAAATTCACCCTCATGTAAAGGGGTGGGGGACATATTGAACCTGCTCGGAATGGAGCTAGACCCGAACGAGCCGCACGGTCGCACTTGTCCGAATGAAGAACGACGGCATTAGACAGGAATCGCCAATGAAAGAATAATTCGTGCTGGGCAACGGTTGTAATCTGGCAAGCTTTGCATTTGCATGAGAATCAGAGCTGAACTATGTCCCGCCATTACTCTCTCGTGGCGCAAATTCGCGTTATCTGTCGTGAAACGGCGTCGGTCTTCCGCTGCAGGTGTTCCACCTCCAACCTCGGCTGGCCCTATACTCGTAATAATTTTGACTCCTACAATTGAGCCAGATATTTGGTAATACATCTCCATTTCTTTTGCGGTGATTCCGAATCATAAATCTTCGGGTCACGTTGGCTCAAGAGCTGGAAAACTTTTTCCTAACTCTGGTATTTCTTTTTTCTTCTTCAAGAGCACACGGTACATTCGCTCTGAAAGGTGACATCTTCGTCTGTTTGTTCCGGTCTGTGCGATCGAGTGCGCACACCTTCCAATTTGGGCATGATTGTCTTATAAAGTTGTGCGCGACTGCCTCTGGATTTCAAGCGCTTCTCTTTTTCTTTCTATTTCTTCCCTGATTTCAACAAAAGTACCTCTTTGTCAGATCCTTTCATCTCTTGGAAAAATGTTGCCTTTATCTGAGAAAGTTGCTTTGATATCTCGAGATTTTTCAAGTGAATCTGGAATATAACCAATTTTAACAATCCTTTTGGAATTGCTGCGTTACCTTTACATAATTTCTGGATTTGCATTAGGATGCCATTGAGAAAATATTAGCTCAGTCGAATCTCTAAATGATACTTTATAAGCTCAAAGTGTATTAAAATTCCGTAGCGGTGGATGGATAAGCTTTCGCGCAAGATTTGCAGTTACATAAATGTAAATCTACACTACAGATTGCGACCTAATACAAAGCTGAAACTTGGCTCTGCTCTGAGCGATAGCTTGTGTTGAACAAGGAAGCCAAAGGAAGAGCTCAAACGCGAAACGGCATCGCTCAAGCTCTTTACTTCGCATCACAGAGGAAACCTGTCCGTCCAATTTGCTAATAGCTACCTTCCAAGAGTTTCAACTTTCGACCCACAAACAAACTTGAGATTTCCAGCTTTCTCAGTTTGCTCCACTCAGAATAATGCCAAGTTTATCTCGAAAATTGATATTGGAAACTCTCTGACAAGATGAGGAGAATGGAATCATTAGGGAAATGTGTTGCTTTGCGATAGCAATAGCTATGATATAGCTTTCTTGGTGTGCTTTGAATCTGGCGTGCATCTTCATATCTCGTGGCTGGGCCATCTTTTTTTTCATTTGAAATTTGATAAATTCAGAAGTTGTATGTCAGATAATTTCATACGCAAATCGTACCCTGAGATAATCCATCACTCGCAACTCTTAATACTACCATTTACTGCGTCCATGCACCTTTTCACTTTTCCAAGCTATACCTCGTCCTTCAATATCAGTCGGCAATTTGGCATGATGCAATGAATCTTAACCTTGAAAGCGCTTGGAAGCAGTATTCGTATCTCGCTTTCGTTATATAGTCCGCTCTGAGCTTTTGTCAATGTGCATGCACGCACACCATAGCCCAGGCAGCTCGAATTAATTGATACTATAAATTAGAGGATACAATCGAGAATCTATCGATCTCGGCTCTCTTTCACCCTCATGGATTCTTGTGCTTCGCGGGAGTTCGCCCTCTGTGTAAAGTCCTCACAAAGGTCCCGACGACGACAACGACGAAGGCGATGGCGACAATTCTTGTGCCTCGTGAAGGGTATTGAGAGCAAGACGTACGTTATAAAGCCAGATTGCAATTCCTTGTGGGGATCGTAAATTTGCGTGTCACCCGAATAGAGCGTTATCGAAGCCCTTTGTTTCCTACTGCCTTCTTGATGGTGATGAAATGTCGTATATTCCAGGATCAATGCTTGGTAATGAATTTTACGCTCTTAACAATGATATGACGAATCACTTGATTTGCTTTAATATACCTCAGATCTGCCCAATATTCACAAGCTGCTATCCTATTATAATATTGTATCTACTGTAGCTAGGAGTAGACTAGATGAAAAAAATCAGTAGTAAAGGACGAGTATGGTCAGACCAAAATATTTCACGTCGTGGTAGCTTGAATCCAACTTCTGCGTGGACAGTGTGATAGTAAAACTGAAGGAAATAGTTTAAGTCTAACATGACCAGGGGTGAAACTAATCTTGATTTGATCTATTTATCATCTTCAGATAGTTCTTCGGTAGCACGTGTTGATTAACAGAACATTATTTGACTGGTACCACTCTGATTTTAGCCCAGACAGGAAAGCTTTATTAACAAACCAGATTTTCAACAAACAATGATCCGATTGTGATTTTCACGAGGATATTGATAGTATTTCTCAGAAATTCAGACTGAACATGTTTATCTATATCACTTCAACTCATAACTGACGTTGTATCACGCAAATGAGAACCAAGAAAACTCTCACCCAAAGATGTCAAACAATCCGATGAAATCTAACTCGAGTTTTATACTTATTCTACAGGATGACACTCGTTGACGGAGGTAACCTGATGATCTCCGACGTGAAGCAATCAGACCAAGGGAGATATCAATGCACAGCCTCGAACATCGTCGGCTCTCGCGAGTCCAACATTGCCACGCTTACAGTGAATGGTATGCTCTTCTCAATGACCAAATTCATACTTCATCCTGCTTTAGGTAATTCAACCGGAATCAGAACTCGTTTTTAATTGCACCGATTGTATTGCAGTGAAACCGTTCTTCCTTCAAAAGCCACTCAACCAGACAATCCTAATGGATCAGATGGCAGAGTTCGCGTGCCGTGTTGGCGGTGATCCGCCACCAGAAATTCTCTGGCGCAGGGATGATGGTAAAATGCCAATAGGGCGAGCCCTCATAAGAGACGACAAGAGCCTAAGGATCGAGCGAGTCATGGCCACGGATCAAGGCACTTACATCTGCGAGGCTGAAAACGGAGTTGGCGCCATATCTGCCAGTGCCACCCTTACAGTGCACTGTGAGTTTTACCCTCGATGGCTTACCAAGCTACTTTTCCGAGAAATTCTTGTAATCTTCATAGAACTTTGGATTAATTTTTTATCTTTTGCTTTGTTTGTTTTACCTTTGTCGTAGAGCGATGGGAAGATGAAAATGTAAACGCAGCCGACAGTCGCGTTGAGCTGCTGCAATATTTCTCAATAAAATATTGAATTTAAGCTGATGGTTACAAAATTTATACAATGAAATCATGTTCCTCGACAGCTCGACCAGTGTTCACCAACTTTCCTAAAGACGAGGCGGTCAGTCCGGGATCAGACGTGACGTTCGCTTGCTCAGCCAAAGGTGTGCCCACGCCATCGATATTTTGGACACGCGAGGGTTCGCAGGAGCTCATGTTTCCCAAGCATTCGTATCAGGAGCGTTACTCGGTCAGCGAAGATGGCAGTCTACGCATAAGGCAAGTGTCACGTAAGGACGAGGGTCACTACGTCTGCAGCGCCATCAGCCAAGTCGGTGCCGTCACCGCCACTGTATTCTTAGCGGTGAGTACTCATTTGCTTTCTTGTTTAATTCAAACTTCTACGTCTCGAGGTTTGAAGTGATTCTGGACCCAATTTTGAATAAGCATTTGAGTGTACTGTTTGGAGATTTTTTGTCTTACTGTCTTCTACCTTGAGTATCAAGCAACGTTTCTATGACGTACTTGTTAGCAATAATTGATTGACCGTGTTATATTTTGAAATTTCCCCCTTACAATTATAAAAGTGACACGTCGAAAATCAATTCTATTCTAATTTAAATCTCTGAAAACTTTCACAGTAATCGTCGATTTGAGCTATTCAGAAACCATCTCACGCACCATGGTCTTGTTACATCGATCTCTACGAGTGTACTCGAGTGCATTCGAACCACCTCGCACTGCGGTCAAGTGATGCCCTCCTCAATTTCAAATTAAATTTATACAGACTTTGCAGCTTGAATTGTATATAATCCTATACTGAGCCCGAAATGGGCTTGCAAGCAAAGCTGATGTATTTTTCCGAAACGAGAGTCCTGAAACCGCATTCAAACGCAGCATTCTCACGTTAGAGTAATGAAAAATACTTTTCCTTTTCAAAAGAGACCTCTCACATTTCGCAACTCTGTTGATACTCTCGAGTCATCGAAGACCCAACTTGACTTCCTCATTTTAGTCTTTACTTGGAAACAAAATAGTAGACTAACGATGAATTCTCTCGTTGTGCAGGTGACATCGAACGAGGAGGTGCCCCCGCCGATAATAGAACTAGGACCTTCCAACCAAACTCTTTCTCTAAAGAGCAATGCCCAGATGTCGTGTCGCGCGGTGGGTACTCCAACGCCCAAGGTCAGCTGGCACAAGGACGGACAACTGGTGCAGCTCGGTCGACGCATAACCGTGGCCAGCAATGGTAGCCTGCTGATAGGCGAGCTCGCGGGCAGCGATGCCGGAATTTACACTTGCGTTGCCTCGTCCGAGTCCGGTAACACATCCTGGTCGGCCGGTCTCGCGCTTGCGAGTTCCGCTTCCTCGGGAGTGAGACGCGGTCCCGAGATATCCGAGTTGCCTCAAAATCCCAGCAAACCGCGAATCGTCAATACTACCAGCGACTCGGTCACCATCACCTGGAGCCCGGGACACGAGGGCGCGAGTAGCATTCTCGGCTATCGTATCGAATACTTCAGCAGCAACCTCAACACCGGATGGGTACTCGCTGCCACTGGGGTGACCGATGACACCTTCACCGTAAGCTCATCCTTTTTCGCTACATCCCTCTGGCAGACTATTTAATGGTGGATTTTCCAACAGTCTAATTCATGTAAAATTATTCGGCTGCCTAGGTATCGAATCTGAAGCCAGATACAAACTACGTGTTCCTGGTGCGAGCAGAAAATAGTCATGGACTGTCGTTGCCTGGACCGCTGTCAGACGTCGCTCACACGATGGGCATTGACCAACAGCATACGGTACCACAGACTGAGCTTATTCGCGCACGAGATCGACTCAACAGCGAGATCCTTCAGCTCAGAGAGGTCAATCCACTCACCAGTACCAGCGTCAAGATCATCTGGGACGTAAGTATTTCTTATAAAGAAAACTGAGGAGCATTTGCTTCGTGAGTTAACTGTTGTGCATGGGAGAGGATTTGTGCTTTACGAAACCCTGTTTGTTCCGTTAGTTAATCAATTTTTACAACATCGTATCATCGTTTTTCGAGCAAATTGTAGAATCAGTCCTTCATCAGCCTCATTCGCACAATGTTACATGGAATTTTGAAATTTACCCGAACTTATTGTTATCAAGCAATTTTCCATTCCCAATCACGATTCGTATTCATGTGCAAGAGTCATTTCCATGTTCAGCTGATGATTTATTGATGATCGAGGGTGATATGTTTTCGTGACATGCTTCTAACCATATGCTCATACATTTTATACTCTTTACAGATCCTCGGTGCACCTGATCTGGTCGATGGTTTGTACATTCGGTATCGCGAGATGTCGGATAAGCAGCCCGAATACCAGATGGTCACAGTGATGAACGCCGGTGCTACCAGCTACGTGCTGACCAATTTGAAAAAGTACACGCGCTACGAATTCTTCTTGGTGCCATTTTACAAGACGATAGAGGGTCGCCCAAGCAACGTCAAGCTCTCTCAGACCCTCGAGGACGTACCAAGCAGCCCTCCCGAAAACGTTCAAGTGGGCATGATCAACTCGACCTCGGCATTCGTGAGGTGGTCGCCCCCTCCTGCAAGCGAGCACAATGGTCAACTCATTGGCTACAAGGTAAATTGACTTGATTTCCAAATAGGTTTTGATTTGTCCTCTTTCCGCAGCACCCTAATGGCGTCTTCGTTCAATCCACAGATCCAAATAAAAAGTAACAGCAGCAACAAAGTACTCGGTCAGATGAACCTCAACGCGACTACTACATCGGTGATAATCAACAGCCTTTTGGCGAGTGGCGGCCCGTACGTCGCTCGAGTTGCCGGCCTCACTGCCCAGGGTCAGGGCCCCTACAGCAACCCTAGTGTACTGACTATGGACCCGAGTCAACTGTCTTCCGGTGGTGGTCCAGCTCGCGTCGGTGGAGCTAACGGTGAGGCGGACTCCGACGGTTCCGGCTCGCTGCTGCGCGAGACTTGGTTTCTCGTGCTCACTATCATGCTGCTCTTCAGCTGCAGCTCGGTCGCGCTTGGCGCATTTTACGTAAAGCGACGCCAGGCCCTTGGTAAGCAGCTGGGCCATCTGAGCGTGCCCGTCGGCACTGCCAACGACATATGCCAGCTCAATAAAGACAGCCTCTGGCTCGAGCGAGGCTGGCGTCCCAGTAACACTTTGTCCAGCGGTGCCGACAAGGACTGCGAGACCAAGCTGCTCAACAACCATCACGGTTCGCAGCAGCACGGACCCAACAGTCTCATCAACAGTGGCAACTCGGAGTACGCCGAGGTCAACCTCAGCACGTTCTACAACAATGGGCGAACAACCCTGGGCTGTCTTTCAGCCGGTGGAAACGGCCTTATGGGAGGCAAGCCCTCGGCCCCGCCCGAGCCCTACGCCACAACGACTCTCTGCGTCGCGAATCGTAGCCCCGACTCGCTTTTGCTTCAGCAGCAGCAAGAAACGAGTGGTGGTCACAAATCGAGCTCGAGCCAGGACTCGTGCCTAAAACTGCAGCAGGCCTGCGACTATTCGAGCCTCGAGTCGTCCGGACAGGAGCGCGCGCCGAGTGCCGGTAATCGCTCGACCCTGTCGCCGAGCAGCGACAACGCGAGCAGCCTCTACGCCGACGAGGCTGGTCGACGGCCGAATCAAGTCCACGAATCGCAACAGCAGCAGTTGCCCAACTGGTGCGACATGTTGCCTCCGCCACCGGAGCACCCACCCCCCAACGGTCACGGCACCGCCAATCGGGCTCTCCAGCAGCAACAAACTTTCAGCCCGCACCTGGCTAAGCGCCAGCAACAACAGCAGCAAAACGGTGCCCTAGAGTACGGCTTGGGTAGCAGTAGCAGCAGCAGCAGCGGAGCTAGTAGTAGCAGTGGAGGATGTGGTGGCAAGTCGGCGAGCCCGCCAACGCCACCCGCGAGAGTTGGGGGTACGTGGAACGGTGGTTGCCACGAGGCCGGGCCGGGCGGAGCGAGGTATACGAGTTTGCCACCGCAGACGAACCCGCCACCGGTGCCCTCGTTCCCGCACAATTTTTCGCACTACGACCCATACCAGGCCCTCGAGAACGAGTACGAGAGTGGCTCGCTGATCTATGGGCACCAGCAGAGCGCGGCGCGAATGAATCGACAACAGAAGCAGCAGCAACAACAGCAAGACAACGGTGATGACTGGGAGCGCAAATCGTGCGACTCAAACACGCACTCGGACGTGTGCTGTTCGTGCAGCGAGTCTAGTTGTCTCTATGCCGACACGATTGAGTACAACAACCAGTACGCTCAGCAGCTGCAGCAACTCAATCCACCGACCAACTCCAACTCCAACGCGTGCAACAATCGCAGCTCTTCCAGAACGAGAAACAATACGAGCCCGCGCAGAAGAAACAGGTCGGCTTCCCCTGCGTACAGCACCGACAGCAACTACTCGTGCATACCACAGAGGACAACAGCTTGCCCCTCGGTCAACTCACACGACAGGCTCAGGCACAACCGCGCCAAAGGTGAGTTCACTCGCTTTTCAGAATACTATTTTACCGATCCAACGCACGTATCTACCCAATCGCACTCTAATCGTTTACGCAAAGCGCGGACAGGGAATTTTCTCGAATGGGATCTTTCGACTTGGCCGACGCATTGGGAAACCCTGTCTTCAGATTTTGAACCTTCTTTCAATCTATGAGCTAACTGTTGGTTCTCTTCTTATTGAGATAGGTAGTCTGTGCGGTTGGATTGTTCATGCCAAAAGCGAGTTAAAGCTTGAACTTGTTCCTCGAGATCAAAGCGTTAGAGGCAGATCTCAAGTGCACACACTTCTGAACTCTCCAAAAATAGTAGCAAAAGTACAAATTGATCGTAATCTTCCTTCAAAAGCGACGCACGTGGCAATTTCGGTCCCCTCAACGAACGTGTCGTGGTTCTCACATGTGTCGCATGCAGAATGCAAGTTCTCGTGACTAACGAGCAATCAACGTTTTATGTTTCAGACAAAGTGCCTAGCTTCCCGAGATCCGGTATGTACCCGCAACACAACTCATCGGCGACGAACTCAATCGGCAGCTCCAACAGCCAGCGCTATAATAAGCTCAACAGCCTCTTTATGAGCGGCAGTAACAGCAGCAACCCTTCCGAAACGAGTCGTCTCAGTGACCACCGCGACAGCTAAATTTGCTTTTACGCGCGCTCTGAAACCTGCAGCGAGCGTTGACGCAGCACGTGCTTGTGTTACTCAGTCGTCACTGCCTCAAAAAATCTCTTCATTGCCATGCCTCCAAGATCTAAAAACCTGCGAGGTTATTGATGTAAATAGGTCACTCTTTCATGGTTACTTTACCAATGGAGATGAGCGATGGTTTGATGAAACGATCGCGTACTTGATTGATTTTCTCGATTTGTTGAGCCTCCAAACGACTTTTACAAATAACAGAGAATGACGATATGTAAAACTTGTTGAATACGTTCGATTTTTCGAGTAACGAGCATGTGAGGATGAATCTTTATCAAGTCAGAGATCGATATTTCCTTGGCGATGTACAGATAGATTACTGCCATGAGAGCAATGCATTTATACATTAATTTTATATAAGCTCACAAGCCCCACTTCACATCTCGGTACATTGTGAATAAGACTTTTCTGGATGTTGAGCCGCCGAAGAATACATATTTTTTTCTACTTACCAACGTTCCTAAAACCTTTTTGAATGGCGACGCCCGCATAATTTTTAAGCGTAAAATTGCTCGTGTTTGTTAACTTTTTTCACAAAGAAAAATCTCAAATACTACTGATCATCAACTAAAGTGGCAATCAGGTCGAGAACATAATCATCATATCACGTGATTTTTGTAAAGATTGTACAGGAATTGAGAAAATGAATATAGTCATTAGTTATTAATACGCGCATTATCAAGTAATGCTAGATCGTAATACATAATATAATTCATGCGAGATATAGCATGGTGAGAGTGATAATCTTGCATAATTCATTACCTACTGCTACACAGATTATTGTATGTGATGATTAGCGTTTTTGAAGGCAACCGCGAACTGTTGAGACTACTTAAGCCTCTACCCTTCAAGATGTACACAAATAACTGAACGCGAACTGCGTTACAACTATTGATGTAGAGGGAACTGATGACGCTCACAACTACTGCCATGCACAAGTTATTACATTGAACCACTAGCTTTTTTTCTCCCTCTTGTAACTAATGAAAATTGTTGCACAATTTACAACACTAATTTTTTTACGCAATTCCGATTTGCGGAAGATTTTTCTGTAAGGAATGATTTCGATTGAACAAGATGCATGTTCTCGTATTGCTTAATCTTGTCTGTTGCATAAGTAACATTGAAATAAGATTGGGAAATCTATTCAACATTTGTTTGGTTTATTCTCTATCTTTCATCTGTTTGTTCCACTATCTCGACTATTGGTTGGATATAGGGTATGTGCGATACGTGTAAATGTGCTATCAAAAGAAAGTGACAACTTCACATTGTTAAGCCGAGTAAAGAATACATATATTTATTTATGTAATATTTTCCATTTGTACAGAATAATTTTAACTGTCTCGACATGAGCAAACTATCCTCGTGAAATATTATTCAAAAGGGAAAAGCGTGGAAATTGTGATTTTTTCCAAGGATGCATTTCTTTATCTATTGCATGTTTGTGTGACATGTGAGTCATTTCTGAATGGAAATTCCAAAGTGAAAATCCATTTTCATAATGATGGTTTTCAAAAATTGATAAGAATATACTTCGTACTTGTATCATAGTGACAATTTGTTTCAGTGAGGAGCAATCGAAATGAGAGTTGAAAGTAGGTGAACTTGAGAAGTGTAAAATAGCCTAAATTGCATGCCATTGTGATGTTTGCACTGATAAACTATGGATGATAACTTCAATGACGCTTAAAATTTTTTGAAACGTTTGATTATTTAAACAGTTGCGAGTTTCAATTATTGACACAATCCGCCGAATCTTTGTCAAACAATCCGCAAAAACTTTTCGAGTTCCCACTGCGTTTGATTTATATATTCCATTTATTTCTCTGAAAGGTTTGACTTTTGTACAATAACACGGATGGACAAGGTGCAGATTGTAAATCACCAGTGAAGAACGTTCAACATCTTAGTATTCAGCATAAATTCACGCTAATTGGTGTAAGAACACTTCTCTAATATTTTCAACATGGAATACAGCAATCCATAAAGCTTTGATTACAAGTGGTGAAAATCGATTTTCTAAATCTAAAATTCAAAGTCTCTTGATCATATATCACTGATTATTGCATAAGACTGCCAAATTTACCAATCGTCAAAGCTGCCTCGCGCAAATTTATGATTTCTAAGTATCAGCAAATGATACAATCATATCAGTCCTGGGAATGGACTCAAGTCATTAGCATCCACTTGTGCTAAAAACGCATTTACAGTTGATATATCCAATTGATACGCTTTAAAGTGTATATATATTTCAAGTTGATGAGTAGAGTGGTCGATATCTTACCTCGAGATTTTTTTAATATTTTATACTTTGTAAATAGAAGCGCGAAATCATAAATAGGATGTTGATAAAGGAGTACTGTATCTTTTATATCAAATATTGGTTCAACATTACTCCAGTCAGATATCGACTATGGTGTAGAGAAAACAAACGATAATGACTTGTATCGATTTGTTTAGATTATGTAGTCAGTAGATAGATTATACATAGGAAATCCAAGTATAGCTTCGAGAAATACAAAATATGTCTGTAGATAATTCATAACAATCATTATTGTCGAGTACTCCGTGTACGTACATTATTCTACCTTAGGAATTATAATAAAAGTAATACTACAATCTTGTCTTCTTCTTGAATTCTTCCACTTTCCCGTCAACAAGGTTATATGACATGCATACAAGAGCTTGATTGAAACTTTTCAAAATAGAAAGACGCATTCAATAAATTTCTTCCTCGATACATCATCACAGTAATTTAATAAATGTCAGATAGTACAAATCTCATTATAATTGTTTCTCACGACTCACAAATTTTCATTTCTGATAATCCTTGACGAGTTTTAGAAAAATGATAAACACAATTAGTCATAAAGATGTAAGAATAGTAAATGAGTGATTTTATCCAAAGTATAACGTTCGAGACCGAGAAAATTCTACGAGTTGTTTGGAGTAAGAAATCTATTCCAGCCTCAAAGGTACGAGTTTCAATCTCACATACTGAGGACTGGAAAATAGCTATCTAGAGGTATGATGTTCAAAGTCGTTCTCCAAAAAGTTATACCGTTCTTGAAGGATTAGAGAGGATAATTGATTTAATATTCCAAAACGCTTCCACATTAATCCCCCCCCCCCACGACTCAGCAAAAGCAGTCAAATTCCATTTTGATATACAATATACCCTTTCATGAATAATATGGATCAAAACAGTTCTCTATAAATCATTGATTTTTTCAATATACTTGGTCGCGCGGGAATCATAAATCACGAAAAAATCCATCGATTAATGGGTATCAAACATTTTTTTGGAGCTCACCAGTGGTCGTAATCAATGTTTAAAATCTGAAAAACTCTCCTTCAATAGATCACTTACAACACTGACGGGAGTAATCCCATAACGAATATTCTTGCAAGTTCTTGGAGCTCGTTTCAAAACCTCTAATTCCCTCAGTTTTGAAGTTCCTTGCGCGATCTCTCCTGTCCGAGTGGCGAACTTGGAAAGAAGTCTGGTGATATCAAGGCATGCGCCACGTTGATTACTTCAAGTTCTATATTCTAGAGCAAAAATTATTCAGAAAAACATCATGCTACGTAGTTTTGGCGTAAAATGATCTCATATTTCAGAATATGCGGCCAGATTTTGTCTCAAATTTTGACCTGTAGCGACAAAACATGAAATTAATCAATTCTTTCGACGAAAGTTAAGAAATTGTTGTTAACTCTCATGAAACGAAAACTAATAGTATAATCTGAAAGATGAGATAACACAACAAACTCTGTCCTTTGTAGGTGTCTCAAAACGAGGAATTCTCTACCTGGTGATGTCCTTGAAATGAGTGATATTACATTCAAGTCTATGATCAAAGTTCTGAGTAACTCCTAGCTCACAAATGATGCAGAGATTTCTGTTATGTTGTGTAATTGGCTCGTATTTCAGCTCTCTTAACTGTGATATCTTACATTTCTATACAATTCTGAATTTTTTTTATATTCTATTATATTCGTTCTCGACTTGTTTACTATTCTTTCATTTATATATACATTTTTCTTTTTAATTGTATATGTATATGATGATATTGGGCCAACAGGCCTGTGAATTTTCCTAAATAAATAAATACTAAATAAATACTGAACCCTCGCTATTCGCGGTTAATGCACATAAACAGAATACCGCGAATACCGAGACTTTGTGATTATGGGAAAATAGCGGTTACGTACCTATACATGAGGATCAGAATTCAGAAAGTGACGAAAAAATGCCAAACCTCATCTTGAAATGATCAATTTAAGTGAGAATCCTCGCAAATTGACTTTATTTGAGGACGATACGGAGTAACATCCTCATACGATTGAGAAATTCCTGTAATTCACTCCCTCGGAAAAATCTGTTGAAAAAATTATTCATTAGCGCGTGAGAGATGAACTCTGTCACTTTTGACAGGCAAAATCAACGAGCATAGTCCTTGCACAACCTCTGGTGAGTGATGGCCATGCAGAGTTCAAATATTTCGGCCATTTTTTATCCAGGATCGAGCAAATTATACTATTCCAGTTTTTCTGAAAGGCTCACAACTTATTGTCACGTTTTCTAATTGACAAAGATGCATTCTTCCCGCGTTCGTCGGCAAAACTAAAATTCAGATAATACACATATACACTGATGATTTATTGAGGTGGCCGATTAAATCAAGCTTAGAAAATGATAACAATACCAATATCCTGTTAATTCAGATCACGAAGCTGTTTCGGAATGACATGTGAAATTATTCTAACAAAAATGTATCTTTAATAAGCTAACAATAAGTGAGCTCAAAAATCTAGATCCAGACCGCAAATGAGCGAGTCAGGACAACGCGGGTACTGAAGAACGCCGCATTTGTACAGCTGCGAATAGCGGGGGTTGCTGGTATCACGTCAGAATCATGTGGCGTGACATTTTATTGATGCATTTTTGCATCAGAATAGTTCAAGAGCAAATGAAACAGATGCATGCCTTGGTATCTCCATGAGCAGCCTATGCGATGAAGAATCTTCTTTCGAAGCTCGTCATTCGGACAGGAGAAGTCGTACAGTAAAATTAGAAATAGGAAATTGTAGGTTTTAAAATGATTTACATTATCACGTAGGAATTTTCTGATCGAATCACTTTTGCGTCAAAGTTGAGAGTGATCCATTGGTGAAATTTTTTTTTTAATTCTCAACGCTGATTAGGTCCACTTGAGCACGTTCAAACTCTTTAAAACAAATAAATCAATCGATTTTTTCGTGATCTTCAAGAGCCTTTTTTTAAAATTATTTTACGGCGATGTATATTGAAAACATCGCTGTTTCAGTGAGATCCTACGTGGTCCATTATTATGGAAGGTAGTACATTTGTTTGGCGGTGGATGAAAAAGTGATAGAATGAACAACTTAAAAACTTTCGTACGTAAGTATGTAAGATACTATAGTTCATGTACATGCCCATTTGTTTATGAAAAAATTTATTCCAATCAGCAAGCCTTGATAATAAAATGTACATACAGCTAGCGATAAAATATAATTCATTTAACCGATGTATTTCAATAAAATGTTTCAAAAAAACACTGAAGAGATAAAATCATCCTATATTAAAATATTTACAAATTCTTCAAACACTGGATTCGAAATTCTTAAGAAACTAATTTTGTGTTGATTCAAATTACCCGCAACCTCCTCCTCTACAGCCGGAGCGTCTAGGGGCACGATAACGTCCTGCGAGACCGTCCCCGGTCAAGTGATTGTAACCTGGAAAAGATTTACCAAAATAAAAGTATCGAGAATACAATTTCTAGGATCTACATAAAGTAAGTATAAAGTGTAAGTTCATGATTTTGACCAACAAAAGTTCTTCAAACATACCTCGTTTATGATTTGATTTAGAAGATGAAGGCTCGCTGTTTTCAGATATATCGCCATCCAATCGATAACCAGATTCTCCATTATTAAGCAGCCTCAAAGCTTCCTCTCGTTTCTTTTCCTTACGCTATAGAAGGTAAAAATTAATGGCCAATTGCAAGTCTATGGGTATTCAAATTCAATAAGATTACAGGTATTTGATTGTTGCAATAATCATGCAACTATGCGCAAAGCACAATACAAGTCTAAAACAAATGTCGAACTTTTCAAGTGTGCTCCTTGGATTATTATCATCTTCTTCACGTATAAAAAATAGGAAGGTATCGCATCGATAAGAACAATGAGTGCTTCATCATACTGATATATAAGCAATAGACTTTTGCAAAGAAAATTTATATCTTATTCCCACCTCGAGCATATTTGAGTTTCGCAGACCCCGTTACTAGCGTTCACGCATGGGGTGCATATGTGCCGTTTAAACAACTGGGGCGAATGCCAGACTCTTTGCAACATGACATGAGAGAGCAGCTCCTTCGTAGGGAAACTTGTATATTAGACAAAAGAATCGTTATTTTACGGTATAATCATTTCATGATCTCACTAGCTACAAAAATGAGTGAGAAAATTGGTGTTTCAGATATCAAGCAGTTCTTTCAGAAGATACAATATGTCTTTGCTTGCCAAAGCCATTTTTGATGTTGCGTCGGATTTTAACATGATAAGTCTCCGTCAATTGGATCGAATTTCTTTTCTTTCTTCTGGTTACTTTAATGCGGTTGGTGCCTGTACTCTTAATTTACAAAAGAAAATTGAGATTGACTTTCGAAGTAAGATGACTCACAGCTAGATCAAGCTTGTGTGGAAATCAAGATCTTTTCGTGTCACTTGAGAAAAAAAATATTTCCACAATTCTTTGCATGTGCTTGATACCATCTGCAGTTCAGGACGAATATCGCGCGAAAGCGGACCACGAATTGCAAACATGTTGCGAAAAGTTTATCCAACTCGTACTTTCCTCGCACCGATTTTACATTTTTAACGCTCACACAAATCACTTGGCTACTGTTGAGTGGTTCCTCACTCCTCGATTGTAGTTTTCAAACTCAAGCAAGATGTATCAAAGCATGCCACGAGGTCGCTTCTCACCCGCCTGTACTACATAAGTATATCCTTTGCACGGAAGTTTCATTTCTCGAAATAACGTTTCTCGTATTGATAAGATTTTTCTCGATTTATTGGCGGATCATACTCCCCCCCCTTTCCCCCATAGGAATTCATCTTGCTAGAGCTGCTCAGCATCGATTCAACGGAGCACCAAATTACAATGATGAGATTTAAAGATCAAGCAAGTTACCAAAAAAGCACGAGGGAAAATACGATTAGTATACCGACGAAAGTCAGCTTTTCGATCGCTGCGAATCGAAAGAGTGCCGTCGAGGTATTGGCATATTTTGAGCACAGACGTGAAGACATGACATTAATTGGTATTAGAGGTGAGTAAGAATTGATAAATTCTCATTACCAAATTTAAGCAAGATACTGGTGCTTTTTCTCTTGATCATGAGAAAAATCTTGATCTTGGAGAACTAAGTTGAGTGAACAAAACGCTCAAGTAATGCTAATGCTTCCCTTGCATTAATGATTAAACTAGTTTTTTCACAAAATTACTTGAGCCCAGCAGCAACTCATAATAATTTCGAACACTAATCATGAACAGTAACCTTTCTATGAAAATTAAAGATGAAATGTTTGCATTGCAGTTATTAGAATGAAAAAGTTATTCAAGATCACGATAGATGGTTGTTTACCTCTTGTTCTTTTTGGAGAGCGATTTCTCTTTCCTTAAGATATTTCTCTTGCATTCGTTCTCTTGCTAGTTGTGTAGCTAGAAGCAACTTGCTGCTCATATCTACATCTGAAATTAGAAGAATTAAACATTTCATTATTTCAGAATTAAAAACTATCTACTTACAATACTTTACCTTTATGATACTTGGCATCATATTGACTATCATCTCTTTTTTTCTTCCAACTCATGAATACAGTCTGAAGGTAAGGCCATGAGTAAACTAAAAACACAACTGCTCCCAACATGTACCATCCCCAGGTTCTGAGAACTGCTAGAACTGAAGGGAAATTATTCATAAACTGAACAATATCACACAATTAGCCTTAACCATCTCCAAGCTCAAAATAAAAGTGGATCGCCAAAATGTAAGTGAACAATGGATTAATTGGTATTTGAAAATTGAATGAACAGTTCACCCAATGTAGACATGAAGATTGTACCTCACTCTCTATGGTGCATGCGTATTACAGTTAGATTAATGAATAGGGTTTTGGAATTAGTAAGTGTGAGTTGAGGATGGCCGATCAACATTTATAAATGATTTGACTGCAGGAATAGGTAATCAAATTTTTGAGCTTTACGAGTAGGGAAATACTCTACATCATCTATTCAACCAAAACGGAGATGACATGTTCACATCATCATGACTGAGAGTTTTGGGGTAATTTGATATTTGAAAATTGTTCATACAAACAATACAGACGATAGAATACGTGAAAAAATTTTCAGAAACTCGAATTTTCAATTTACATATAACCTATACACAACAGGAAATGATTGAGTGATCAGTATAGTGGATTAGTACCTACAGAATTTGGAGTATGGAGGTTTAAATTCCAATTTGAATTGATCCGAGTCATCATCTTCATACATAGCAATATCTTCCATCATATCTTCACTATCCATTTTGTATCTATATGCTATGATTCTCCGGATTCTGAGTGACACGTTCAAGAAGTGGTCGGCACCGTCGTCTAGAATAATTACCCCTGACTCACTGCAAATACCGTTACTTGTGAAATTTACCACAGAAAAATTATTACGTTACGCGACACGCAATTGCCAAACTTCTGCCACTGCCGCTGACCGCCGCCTGACACTGACATGCAGCAGCTGATGGTAGCTGACTGACAGTGACAGCGTGTCAGCTGTTGCTGTTGTGCTGCCTGATAGAGGAGCTTCGGACACTTCGGATATTGGTTGTTTGTTGCTATCACTCTTATCCCAGGCGGGCATGCGATTTATACTAAACCAAAGAAATTAGGAGAACCATTATTATTGCATATACTTGCAAGAATTTGAAAAAGAGTAGATATTTTTTTTTGAGGCACCAAATTTCTATATCATCAAATCAGTCTTTTAGCAGACGATAATTAGAAAAGGACGGAGCGAATATGCCAGCGAGTGACATTATGCCGGCAAAAAGGTGCATAAACGAGAGGACAGGGAGGACACACTGTCAAAATAAGAACAAATCAAAACTACTCGACTTTGATGCAAAAGTCGTCTTACCGTCACCAACTCTTGACTGCACTTGACGGGGACCATAATACACAGTAGAGGATACATCATATCATCTATATAGTATCAATCATATAGATATATCACAGGTTAGTATGGGTACTATGGGTAGGGTCCCGTAGGTTTGATGTAAACATCACCCGCTGATCAACCTCTCGTGAATTGTAGTTTGGATAATGCATGCTGCAATGGTTGACTTGTTTGCATGCAAGAACAGAATAATCAACAATGGCTCAGCAATCCCTCACCGACATGATTAACTCTACAGTCCATACGTTGTTCTGAAAATAAGGAGCTCAAATAATATATCTTTGACTCTTCCAAGTTTGATTCGAATTTTACAAAGGACACAGAAGATATGGAATCTGACAGTAATCAACAAGTCCATGCTCAAAGAAGTAGTTTAGATATAGTTGCTGGTGACACCTCAGAAGGGAATGAAATTATCAACACAAACAGTAAAGAATGTGATGATCTGCAAACAACTTCGACCCATGAAACTATAACAGAAAATTCAATCAAAAGTATACCGAAAACAATCTCAATGCTCATAAAATTCTTAACTGTGTAGAATTTGTCATGTGTTCAACTCCGTTCTTTCAGGTAGCGATGTGGAAAAAATCCCAGAAGTTCTAGAGAAGGCATCCACAAATGAATTCAAGAAACCTGTTTTATTGATAGGTCCTCGAAAAGGTCATCCTACAAAAGTGAGAACTATTTCTAAACCTGAGTTGGCTCTGGCATCTTCCAATGCTGAACCTCAATCAGAACTTGAACCTTTGCCAGAATGTCCTGTTCCTCCTAACAATGAAGACAAGCAATTACCTGTCAGCGAATCTCAGATAGATAAGAAACTGCCTTTACCTTATTCAGAACCTTCTTGGAGTGGGAAACCTGACGGTGAATACAAGTTTGAAGTCTTAAAATCTGGAGTGATTTTAGAAACAATAGACCTCACAAGTAAGAAATATCATGTGGTAGGGCGGTTACCAACATGTGATGTCCCTATGGCTCATCCAACTATATCTAGATACCATGCCATCATACAATACAAAGAAACTGATGATGCTAAAAATGGCAAGGGAATGTATATTTATGATTTAGGGAGCACTCATGGGACTTTCTGGAATGGTAATCGAATCAAGCCAAAGGTATATGTACGCCTTCAAGGTGGTCATATGATAAAATTTGGCTGCAGTCAAAGGAAGTTCATCCTCCAAGCACCAGATGAAGATCAAGAACAAGAATCAGAATACTCTGTTACAGAATTGAAAGAGATGAGAAGACTGGAGTTGGAAGAGAGAGAAAAGTTGGAGAAGCAAAGGTTGCTTCAAGAGGAGGAGGAAGAAAAACTCAGGAAAGAAAAAGAGGAGAATGAAGGAATAGATTGGGGCATGGGGGAAGATGCTGATGAAGAGACAGATCTAACTGAAAATCCTTTTGCTCAAACTAACAATGAAGAACTGTTTTTAGATGATCCAAAAAAAACCTTAAGGGGTTGGTTTGAGAGAGAAGGTCTTGATATGCAATATCAAGTGGAAGAGAAAGGCATTGGAAAATTTCTATGTTGGGTTGAGTGAGTACTCAGAGTACTTTTTACCCCTTAACTCAGTGCAAGAAATGATTTATTGACTTACTATTGTTCATTTCTTTGTAGTCTACCTATTGATAGTGCTGTTGGACAGTCTGTGCGAGCTGAAGTCCTTGTGAGTGGTAAAAAGAAAGAAGCAGTTGTGCAATGTGCTCTGGAAGCATGTAGAGTCCTTGATCGACATGGTCTACTGAGACAAGCAAATCATGGTAAGATGCACTCATGTAAATGAAGTTAGTGATAAATAAATTTTATTCATCTCCGATATTTTATGATCCACTTTTTAGAAGCGAGAAAGAAAAAATCTAGAAATTGGGAGGAGGAAGATTTTTATGACTCTGATGATGACAATTTCTTGGATAGAACTGGAACTATAGAAAAGAAACGTGAACATAGAATGAGAATGGCGGGCAAATTAGAAAAGAAGGCTGAAACATATGATTCCTTGGTATATTGTTTGAAAATGATCTAAATTTCAATTGGTTCACACATTTTTGCTATGTATTTCTCAATTTATTTTTAGATTGAAAAACACTCTCAAGTAACAGAGAAGATTAAGAAAATCGAAAATTTGCTTGCCCAGCAAAAGGCAAATGAAAAAGAAGTGGATGACTCAAGTGAGGATGCATTGGATGCTTTTATGTCATCACTTGGTTCATCAACATTTGACAAAACAGAAATGAGAAGAATGAAAATTGACCTCATAAATTTGCGGAAAGAAGAAATGCAGCTGTTGAAACTTATCAATATAGCTAAGCCAGCAAATTTACCTCCTCTGAAACCTTACGTTCCTAACGAAGAAAAAATATCTAGGAAGAGGTCTGAAGATACAAAGTCGGAAGTTTGTCAAAAAATACGAAAAAAGGTTCCATTAAAGGTGAGCTGAGAATTGTAATGAGTTAACTACAATTCAATGATATGCATGAGTTATTGAATATTTGAAACTTCATGTGATTAACGAATTTAAGGTTGTTGATGATGCATCAGAATCATCAGAAATTAATTTAGGCAATGATGCATACAAGATGCCAAGTGAAGAAAATCCTGGAACAGAAGCACCCGAAAAAACTCGGAAGGAATTGATGGAAAATGAGGAGGAATCAAGTTCGTCTGAAAGAGTTACACGGGAATTACCTGATGCTGAAATTTCATGTGAACAAGAGAATTACCCTGAAAATGATGAAACGCCTTCATCAGATGATGTATACAGAATATTAGAAGGTAGCGACGTCTCAACTGACAATTTGAGCAAAAAAACTAAGAAAGCGAAAAAGAGCCATCACAAAAAAGAGAAGGTTGTACAGAAAAGCTATGATGGCGATGAATTTAGGGAAGACTACAGCATGTGGCTTCCCCCAGTGAATCAAAGTGGAGATGGGAAAACGAGTCTCAATGAAAAATTTGGTTATTAGTCGCAGAGTTACAACCCAGAAAGGCATTTTTCATGAGTTTTTGTGCTAGAAAAATACTATGATCACTACAGGCTGCGACCCAATTTGTATGTATAATATGTGAATAGAACTTATTTTTATGAAAGTCACTTTCCTTTCAAAAGTTGAACGACTTTGATCCAGTGAGCTCAAGGAGTCAATACACATTCCTCTTCAAATCGACAGGAGAGGCGCTCAGTTTTCACACTGGATAACAAAGTTACGAGATCGAAATATTTTTCACCACATTATGGTCATCATATAGATAGATAGATAGATTATTTCCAAGTACAGATTGGTACAATCTTTATTTTTCCGTGCCCTTTTACGAATGTTCTATATTAGTAAGATTGGTGAAGCTCTTTATTTAGTTAGACAAAAGCCTGTCCCAACTATGTTTCCTTACGTACTGTGGACCGTTAAACTCGATGCTGGGGGTTCCATAAAAGTGGGATACTCCTGGATTGAGACGTTAGCTAACTTCTCGAGTTGCTAGTAGTAAAATTTAAGAGATTTAGCTATTAGTCTTGACATGCTCGTGGAATTAACACGTTTGTGGCGAAATCGATTTTTTGCAATTTTATTTCGGTCATGAATTGAATCGTATTCTGGCAAATACGCGGTCATGGGAATAAATTCTAACTTTTTGCTTTATGCTTATGTTTCTGGCAAATCGAACCACCGTAATCGATTGCCATTGAAAATATTTTTCATGCTTTGAGCCTATTTTAGTTTGTAAAAATTGAAGAATAGATAACTGTCAAGCCCAAGACCTGATACGGATAGAGTACTCAGATATGGGTGATTATGAGATAACTTGGGTATTTCTTGTCCAAAAACGGCGCAGGTCGGGATTTGGACCAAAAATCGACTAGTTGAAATATAGCTGCAATCTGACTGCTCATAGGTATTTTTTAATCTATCTGATATCAAAAACAATTCCCAGACGGGCATAACCGTTAGTCAATCTACGTAAAACATATGAGCAATTTTTGATATATTTTTGCCACGGTAAGGACATTTGGCATAAAAACTGATCTCAAAGTCGTGAATCGAAACGGATCGTTTTTTTCCGAAGACACAGCACTTTTTTGCGGTGAAAGTTGACTGTGGAAAAATTTTTGGACCCGAATGTCGCATAGTGTTCGAGAGCCAGTGACCACGGTAAGGACATCTCTTATTTTGCAACGCAAAAATTGTTCATAAATCATCACTCCGCTGGTGGTAGAAATGTAGAATTGTGTTCGTTGGTGTGTTATCGATAATTTACCGCCATTATAGAGCTGTTTGAAGCGATTCGCTGACCCGGAGTCGAATTATCGAGAAGCATTCGAAAAATTTGCAAAATTCCAGGACAGAATGTCGGCTGTGTTTTGAATATTTCGAAGTGCGACTTGCTACTTGATTTGTACATAATATATCACCTTTTTATAACCCATAACTTTGATGTTTGAGTGGTACGAAACCGAGATTGAATGGATATATCGGTAAACTACACGATTGAAATGTGCAACTCCAGTTTAGGACATGCCACGGTAAGGACATTTTGACCACTTTTGGTAAGCTCAGGTCTACATGAGACTCAAATCCGCTTCCAAAACTATTGGGATATCTTCCATTTAGAATAGATCAGATATCGTTAGACTCATCATATTTGGTCGTTCGTTATGAATGTGAGGTCAGGACATCAAATGCATAAGTTATCTCATAATATCACCCATATATGTATATTGACACCATTTTCTCGGAGGTTTTCCAGAACTTCTCGAGATAACCTTGCTAGCAATGAAAGTTTCTTGGATTCTTGCCTCTAAAATCACGAAATGGTACTTTGTCGCCCCGAGTTCGTGAGGATTCTGCTCGCTTTCGAGCGATTGGATTTTAGTCCGAGCCGCAGGTGAGAGTGGAAGTAATCCTCGAAGTAATCGCGAGCAAGCGAGGTACTTCATGAATGAGCCGCGAAAAGTTCTTGATGCAATTTGTAGACACCCAAATATCGGAGAATTACCATAATTATTAGTCAATCTTTTTCCGCGACGTTATTGATGACATTTGTACATTTGTAATCCGAAAGACGTGCACTGCGGCAATTTTTGTTCACTCTAGATCTCATAGCCAATGGTATATCAATATTGATGCAATCATGCAATCAATCGTCGTCACACGGTTTTTCGTCATTTTGCGGGGCAATCCGACATTTCTATCCTAATAACAGGAACGGCACGTGGGATCAAAAAATGTTTAATTACTTTCGTTACTGGTATAACAATGGCTCTAGGGCAACTCGAAGAATACTATTCATAACTTACAGGTCAATATCCTCAATAATACCCTTAAATTTAACTCGCTTGCAGAAACAAAGAAAATGAGCTCGAAAAGAATGTATCTCCATTTATGAGCATTCCAAAATTGAGCGTATTTCAGTCAAACTTTGCTATTTTTAGCAGGTCGAAAAAAGTATATCGAGCGTCCAGTGCTGGAAAACTCTTTTTGTCAAGAAAAAAAGTTCAAGTGCGTATGCTGTTTTATAAGTTCCTCCATGGAAACAAGCTGAAATTCCGCGTATAGAAATGTGTATAAATCTTCTTATATTTCGTTCGAGGGGTTTCCTAGCCATATTCAAAAAGCATCTTGTTCAAAGTGGGTTTAACAGGTCAGAATGCATACGTAAACACAGCTGGTATAGATTTTTTTCTCTGCATCATCGAGATACTGCATCAATCATGATGATTTCAAACATTTACAAAAAGAACGAATGAGCGTGGTTCTGAAAGAATTCAATCATTTGCGATCAAGAAGAAAGAATTCCGACGTTTATGGCAGTAACGAGCTGCGGATTCGATTTCTACCATGAAAAATACTTAAGAAAATCATATTTTAGTCATTGTATTGTTCTTCTTTCTTGTAGACAAGTGTTATTTATTGCGTGATCAGTCATCACGCAATAAGTAATTATTCCATTGGGAATACGCATCGACATTGTAAATACTAATACCATCGTAATTCAAATAAAATCATGGAAAGCTATTTTAAAAGGAATGTTTTTGTCTAAGTCGTTGCAAGGAACATGTGTGAGAGATCAATGCTGATGGAACTGCAAAACGTAAGACCACACCACAAGAGTTATATTACGTTGGTTTTAATTTTGTCGATATTTTTTCTTTTCTTGGGAATGCATAACTTCGCTATTTTGATCGATCCAAATCAAAAACTCATAAAGAAGCGCCAGTATTGTAAAGTTTGTAGAGATTTCTTCGTGCGACTACGTTGCAAATTAGATATTTTTCGAAAGGGTGACTACTTTTGATGCGAACGTGTATAAATTGGAAAGCGTGAGAGTCCAAATTCTGTTTCAAGCCATGCAGGTTTAGAACAATGTATTGCCAAAAATACATATCAGATTTATAGCTACCCATTGCTGGACATTATGTTGTATGTATTATATTATGTTGTATGTTGTCTTTAGCAGAAAAAGTTCTCATTAACTTGAGGACAGGAAAAACCGTGGACAATCATCAGACAGGTTGTCAAGTATGATCCTCATATTAATTTCCGGGTCTCTCAGGTCTGAAAACTTCATTTTTCCAGGTCCAAATTTATAGAGCCAAGAAACGTTGTGCAATTTAATTATATTTAAAATTATAACAGAATAGATACACTACCGGTCAGAAGCTTGTATAGTCCTGAAAATGAAGAAGCCCAATTTTTGGTTTTTTTTCTCGTGTGTTACAACAGATTGTTGCGAGGTCAAGTTGAATCCTTGAGAAGATCCATCAAAATTATCCCAATGCTCAGACTTTTGCAAGTTAGACGTGAGTTGGTGGATCAAAATGATTCAAAACGCATCTAAAAGTAGAAGTCAAAAGTTCCAAGATCCGGGAGTTATTCTAGGTCGATCCTGGTTCGAGAAATGACGGATTTTCTACATCCATAAAAATTCATATTTTAACATATAAGCATTATTTTTGATTCCTTCCATCGACAATAAGGAAGAATTTGAGAGCAATGAAGGAATATCACCGCAAGTCCCGTTACCTCGCCGTTCATAAACTTTGGGACCTTTTGACGATAGAAATCTTCCGTTAAGGAAACCGCCATTTCTCTAATAAGGAACGATGAAGGGAAAAATTCAAAAACAGATCTAGAAACGCTTATGACTTTCCTTTCAAATGCTTTTAAAATCGTTTCTATCCATCAACTCATGCCTGATTTGCCGAAGTCAGAGCATCAACCCAATTTTCATGAATTTTCCCAAGGATTCGAGTTGAGCTAGCGAAAATCTGTTGTATCGCAAGAAGGGAAACCTATAGAAAGTCCTTGAAATATTTGGGAAAAGCTAACAAATGAGCTGAATAATATACGAGTCGTTTTGGACCAAGGAGGCCGCATCAGAAATCGAATTTTCTATGAAGTCAACTCTTTACTTTTTGTTGCACACAAATTTTTGACCGGTTCTGTAAAATTGAAACTATTCGCTAGAAATTTTCAGGCCCCAAACAAAAAATGCGAAAATTTGAATTTGGGCTCAAAATGACAGCTTCCCAAGTTTTTTCTAGCGAATATTTTTTCCAGGTCATCTGTATGTTTTCAATGTTTTCAGGTCCGTTAGTCACTCTGAAAGGTAAAGAGGGAGGGCCTTCATACAGTTGGGATGTGCTTTTTGGAAGATTTTATTTATAAATATCATGACGATTGTATGTACTTGTGAGCTCACGACGGATGCTGCGATGTTGCTACAGCAGTTTGTGGCGTTACCAGAGCGCCTATCACCTTTGGGGCGGGGGGTGTGATCCTGCACGGAATTTCAAAGTTTCCAACCACAGATTCGATTTCGAGGACATGCGATTATCGAAGAATTTTGAAGTGAAATGAAGTGGAAGCAGCCCTACCATCCGGAAATTTCGGGCAGTTTTTGCGCTTATTCGCTTGGAATGGGAGAGGCGAGCAGAGCCAAGCACGGCGAATCCCGGCGAATGCGCAGCAACAAAAAGCAGAGAGACAGAGAGGGAGCGAAAATAAATGTACGTGCGTTGCACGTGTCCTCCCTTTGTTCGGGGGATGATTTACCTTAGTTCCCAAAAGAAAATATGTTTTTGAGCCGAGTTTACTGTACTCTCCTTCTCTCTACCCTCCCTACTCACGCCGATCCTTCCCATCCGCACATATTGAAACTTATCGGAAAATAGGACTGATTTAAAAATATAAATATCATCAAGGGCGGTCAGCGGTGCAAGTTATTACATTATAATTCTGTTTACACACAATTTTGATGCTGACAATGTCGGTCAAATCTTGGAGTGGAGCGCAACTCATCAAATTGATCTCTCAAAATCGCGAAAAGCGCTGTGAAGGATTCTGATTTTGCGAGCGCTTCATGTTCGGCTTCATGTAACTATTACTTCAATCAATATAACAATCATGTAACTTCAATAATATACCTAACTTGAATCATGTGGCTCGTGCGTGACCGGCCGGAATTTCAGTCGAAAGTGGATGCAGAGGCCCGCCAACTTAGACTCGGTGAAGATCTCGAGGAGGAGCATCATCTGCATGGCATCAAACTCAAATCGCGAGCGATGGCGAGAGAAAAATAAATGTTGCGCTGCTCGATCATCGCAATTCGCAAGCCCCGTTCTCTTTCTTTCTCTCTTTACCTTATATTCTGTGTTCTGCACTTTGCGAGCTCGGTGGCATTACCCCTTGCGTACGCTTTACAATGCAATTATCCGATGCGCACAGGTATACTTGTTTGTACATTGACACCTGACAAACGCTATACTTATAGCGTGCGTGCACCTGAGTGCAAAATCTCTCGAGATGAGCGCTGGACGCAATTATTGCATGCTGTAGGTCGTTTCTTGGCCCCTACCCTCGCTACCGACGTCGTCGTCTCGCGGACGATGTCCCCGTGCAAAATGCTGAGCGAAAAACGAGAGCAAGCGAGAGAGAGAGAGAGAGAAGAGAAGCGCGCGCGCGCGAACCTACCGTGTGCGATTTGCGCTCTTTTGATGGTGGCTGTACGGGACGCTGTATGTGTTGGTTGTCTGTGAATCGCTCTCTTTCTCTCTCTCTCTCTCGCGCGCTCAGCACGGAATAAGGCGCGTATGTCTTACCGAAAGCGAGAGAGAGACAGAGCTTCATGGTGCCGCCATCTGCATTGTCAATGTTGTTGGGCAGCAGAGCAGCAGCCCGAGTTCTCGAGAGCAAGCCCCAGGCCCCAGCAGCAACGGGAACAGCGACGACCTGGGCAGTGGTGCTGTGCGCGAGTGATTGTGTTTGTGAGGATGGGGCCGTAGGTTGCGCTCGTCGCACCCGCACAGGGCCCCATCGCCGAGGCAGCCCATCAGCAGCAGCAGCAACAGCAGCCGCCGTGCTATACAGCCGGAGCAACATCAGCAGCCGCGGTCGTCGCCGTGACCGCCAGCAGCACCGCCACCGTCGAGTGCAGCCACCGTTCGCTCGACGTCCCGGTGGCCCGCACCCCTGGACAGGTCAGAGACCGGGCAGCCCCGGTGACGCGAGGTCCGCGTCGAGCCCTCGCCACGGCCGCCCCGCTACGGTTCGGCCGCCGTCGTCGTCGTTGCTGCAGCAGCCGCGACCACAGCAAAGTGCGCGCCCGAGGAGGCGATGCGCCCCACGGAAGCGTCCGTGCCCCCGCCCTCGGTGCGTAGTGTCGCGGGTGAATAGTGTTTTGAGCCGTGCTCAGCCAGCGGCCGGCCCCCGGTACCGCCGAACAGCGTCCCAATGCGGGTGGCCCCGGCTCCCTGTGCGCCCATCCGTGCCAGCCCGCGCTCGATCGGAACGAGCGGTCCTGCACGCTGCAGCCGGCGACCGCGACCTCGTCCTCGTCGCCAGGACCGCCCGGTTCTGTGACTGCGGAGGCTGGTAGCGACCCGCCACCGGCCTGCGAGTGGCGCTGGCCAGTGTTGATGGGCTTGGCAGGTCCAGCAGGGCCGCTACCCTGCAGCACCCCAAACAGGCCGTCTGCTGGCTGGCCAGGCTCTCTCCATCCTGCTGGTGCACCCAGTGATAATTGCATCTTTGTGTTTTAGATTCATCGCATTACAAATCATTGGAAGATAACTCGATGGATGAATACGTAGTGAGTATCAGTGCGTATGCCTAACCTGTGTTGATCCAGTGTTGTTGTTTGGGCATTTGTCGAAGAAAACCAGTGCCTGCTGAGCGCTTTGAATGACAGAAGAACATTCCCATCCAGAATCAAGCTGTCTGCTTCTGTGAAAATTGATTAAATTATTTTGCACTTGCATTGGATATCATTCAGGTTTGCCAAAAGTCATGAACAAATTTTTCAAGAATGATCATGTCGAAACAATGCTAGAAATGAGTGAAAGATTCTGGATTTTGTCGTCGATACTTGTTCCCTTGAATACTTGAGTTTATCCAGCCAGTTTTGAAGTATATTTACTTATTGACTGTATCGAGTTCATCGATACTGAATTGATGTACTCAGAATCTACTTCTATCTTTTTAGGATGCGCACAGCTTTACTGCATGTGCAGCATATTCTTAGATTGCCTGGTGTAGTAGGATGGCACAACGAGGCAAAAGAATAAATAGAAACGACAATGACTCGGCGTCGTGCCCGGGCGCGATTAAAAGGCGCAAGTGTAGAGTGGGACCAGCAGTTATTGATACGCCAATACCCATGGCCACGCTGGGCCCATCGGAAGAAGAAGAAGCGATGGCATCTTCAAGCCAAGGGGGCTCCTCTTGGACTCCCAGGCCCCTCAGTGATATCAAAATATCTAGTATTTACAACAGATCAGCGGCAGAACCTCCTGCTGAGCTTTATCGTAAAGATCTTATTAGCGCAATGAAATTACCCGACAGTGAGCCTCTCAGTCAGAGTGAATATTGGGTGATATCCGATCAATGGAAACAGGAATGGGAAAAAGGCGTGCAGGTCCCTGTAAATCCAGATTCACTTCCAGAGCCCGCAGTCACCCGTATCCAAACACCATCCATGAGCAAACTTTATGGCGAATTCAAGTTGTAAGTTTTTTATAATTCAGTAAGCAATATTTTTGGTCAAAGTGCTATGCTATGACACAATGTTATGACAGATTTCTGAGTCCCAATCCAATAATCCGATATATCATTCTCTGACATCTGACCAATTGCCACATCATAGTCCCTGCATTCTTACTATTTCAATCCTTAACCTCCAGAATTGACTCTTGCACCTCATGAAATGAATGTGCTAATCTTGGCCTCATACCACATTTTTTCAAAATGTTCTTTAAAATGACTCCTAGATGTACATTTATTGTCTCTTACTCAGGAACGATCTACATTATCACGATTTATTTTACTTCCAGACCAAAAAAGTTTCTGAGGATAACTCGAGATGATTTCTTTAATCCAGAAGACCATTATCTAAGTAATACCCCAGCTAGAGCTGAAAAGGCTTGTGCTTATGACTTGGATGATACTGACATAGCTTGGCTCGAAGTGCTGAATGGAGAAAGAGCATTGGTACATTTCCAGTCATTAGTAAAATGAATCTATAAATTATCAACTTCTCACTCATTCTTCCCGGATTTTAGTGCGGTCAATCTTCAATTACTGAAACCCAGTTGGAGCGAGTGATTGAAGAATTGGAGCATCGCTGTTGGGATAAAATACAAACCATAGTGAAAAATGAAGAGGGTCTAGGCATTGAATATGATGAAAATGTTATTTGTGATGTTTGCAGATCTGTAAGTTCAACACTCAAAGTTTCTTGACCATGAATGGATGGCTACAGTCTTCATAAACGATACCTGATTGACGTAATATTATCTTATTCATACAGCCCGATTCTGAAGAGGGAAATGAAATGGTCTTCTGTGATTTCTGCAATATCTGTGTGCATCAAGCATGCTACGGTATTACGTCTATACCAGATGGTTCCTGGTTGTGTAGAACATGTTCATTGGGTCAGAGACCAGAATGTGTACTGTGCCCTAACCCAGGAGGCGCCATGAAGTCAACAAGAAGTGGTCAAAAATGGGCTCATGTATCTTGTGCTTTGTGGATTCCAGAAGTCAGCATAGGTTGTGTTGAAAGGATGGAACCTATAACTAAAATATCCAGTATTCCGGTAATTGAAAATGTCAATTGCTACATTGACATAATCTAAATTACCGTGAGCTATATGTACATAATAGTTAAAATCTCCTCCATCCGGGTAATCAGACAAATTTTTAGTTGCTATCATTCGGAGCGGCTAGTTGCCTAAAACGTGGCCTCTGGTTTTCCTGATTATATTTTCTAAACAAATCCTGGGCTCGTTCTTGGGGGATTGGTTGATTTGTAAATATGATACTATCGTCGCCGTTTACTATACAATCACCATCTATCCCTAATTCTAGCAAAACTTGTTCAATAATAGCATAATTTATCAAACTATTGCCTAAGGAGGTGTCTACGTCACCACTCATGCGAGTTCCATTGACCTTATACTTTACACCGTCTCTAGTGGAGCAGGAATTACGTAAAGTTTTCTTTGATAAAGCTCGTAGTTTCCTATCATGATAGAAGCAATATTGGTAAAAAGTGTGGGTCAATTTCAATTGTTCCTCCGTGATATGGGCGTCGAAACTGGAATGATCTGCTTCTGTGTAATGAGAATACTTGGTCAAAAATTTCCGTATTTTGGAGCCAATGTCCAAATAATTTCCTTTGCCAAAATGCTTGTCCTTACTGAGTGAGTCTTCAAGGGCTTTTATATAAACACCGTATTCTATATTGAATGTTATGTGTCTTGCTTGTATCATTCTAGGAGCTTTATATTTGGCCGTGCTCAGTTTTTCTATCTTCGGAAAAGGTCCGACTGACGAGCGGCATCTGAAGCCGTTCTCAAGATCTTCAAGAGCGCGTTCATAAAGTTTGCGCTTAGTTGGATCATCAATTCTATCGACGTATTGTCGTCTAGTGAGGATCTTGGGATGTCGTCTAAATTTCTTGAGGTGGCTATAGCAGGAAGCCACTGCTGCAGGCTCGTATTGAGGGAGTTTAATTGCGGCATGTCGATTTGTAAAGGCGACAATTGTTGTAATGTTGTCTTGGGGGTAGTAATAATATTGGTCAGGCTTGAGTATACTCGGGAAGAATAATATAGGCCTGCCAATCCTACTGTAACGACACCTAATCCGATCATCGCGACCTGGGTGCCACTGTACAAACTCGGTACGCGTGAGGAGCTGTTCGAGTTTTCCGACAATTCAATTTTTTTATGCCATGTCCAGGGATTCCACCAAACAGTTTGGTCGATACTGCCCTTAATATTGCTATTGTGTTGTCGCATAGCAATTATGTCAATTAACGACATGTGATCTTCAGTGTGCAGTTGGTCTATGAATTTCCTGATGGAATCTCGAATAATCTCGACACGAGTTTTTGGGTCCACTATGTTTTGTTTGTCTAGGTAATCCTTGACAACTGTTGTGGCGTAAGTACGCCATGTAGCATCCAATTTCTTGCCTTCCATAGCTTCAAGAAGACTGTAGTATGCTTGCTCTTCGTGATTTCTACGTCTCTCCGATCGTTCAGCACGCAGTCTTTCTGCATTGGCTTCTTCTTCTAATGTGCGCCGTTGTTGTTCGGCGTAATCGGCTCTACGGCGCATAGCTTCAACCTGCCTCGGGTGAAGGATCCACGGGACCATGCCCAGCAAACATATTGCGTATATTTTCCATATTGTATAAAGTTTCCAGTTACGGCTGGTTCCTAGCTATTGACTTAGCCTGACCTAGTCAGGGCTACCGCGTTATCCGAATTAGCGGTGGGATGTCGTCAGCTGTTTTCGTAAATTGAAAGGGAGTGTCTCCTCAAAACATCGCCTTGTTGACTAAGTTTGGTTTGAAGTCGATTCAGCTCGCAGTTTTGCGATAGTACAAGTCTTTCTAGAATTTCTATTCTTCTGATCAAGGGTAGATGCTCCATCGGGGTCCCGAGCTAGTTGAGCGTTGGTTTCTTGAATGTGTTTTAAAGATTGGTCGAGTTCTTCCAGTATGTTATAAAAATCGTCTACTGTCCATCCGTATTTTTGGAAGGTCTTAAATTCGCGCTGCCTTTTGGATTTTGAAACAGAGCCTCGCCTTATTCTGGGCATGGACGTGTTGATATTATGGGGCACTGGGGTATACGATAGGAGAACCTGTGCAAGTTAATGCACTAGGGGGTAAGCTACTTATAGGTCTAGAGATATGGGTGGACCTGTGCAAGTTAATGCACTAGGGAGGTAAAATACTTATGGGTCTAGAGGTATGGGTGGACCTGTGCAAGTTAAAGCACTAGGGGGATAGCTTCTTTAATCTATGCCGTTTCGTAAGGCTTGCTTTCGAGATTGTTTTCACTCGAAATTTGACTAGGTAATAAAATATCGACGATATATTTTACGAGGATAAAATTGAGAAAACTGAAATATAAATAATTTAGTGTCAGTAATGCAAAGATTACTCCCAAAAGTAGAAATTCGAAGTTGAAATCCATTCAGTATTCACTCTCAACTATATCGAGGATCCGATTTATAAATGCTCGAAGCCCGAGTAAAAATATTGTGACAAAATTGAATATTATGGTTATAATTACTATGATGTCCACAGCATTTACTTCAGAATTCTTCATTTAATGCGGAATGTGTTGTTAAACTGATCTTGGAATACACTTGATTGAACCTTACTCGATTATGGCAGAGTTGGCTGTGGATAAATCAATCAACTCCGGCTGCTGTGTGATTTGGTAGTTTGAAGTATGTTTGCAGTATATGGACCCTACACTTGGGATCACTACACTCGTGTCACTTGAGACTAACTGATGTGCACTCGACCAAAACTAGAACTCAACTGTGTCTTTGGGTGTCGGTTGCTGCCTTTATCTTGGGGTTTACTGTGGGGTATGCACGGATGCATGAGCTTCCCCTCCTTCTTGTTTTAAACATTTCTATTGACTTCAAACTAGAGCAACTTGCACACAGGTGCGATAAAAAACGGAACTCTTGTTTCCTCGAAAAATTGTGCGCGTAATATAGGAGCCTGCTCGACACGCATTTGCTCCAGGAATCTGATACAAGATGGGTATTGGAGATTTGCCTGCATGGCCTTTACTTGGGCGTTATAGTCGGAGCGTGCCTAATCACCTAAGAGACTTCATTGTTCAGCGCGCGGGATGTAGGCATTGCGTTATCGAGAAACTGTCGTCTTGAAGCAAAGAAATTATTTTTCTCTCTTTGCGGATGCATTTCTTATTGTAACTCGACTAAAGGAATGTCTTCGATGGAAGCTTCCGTGCTGGCTTCAGCTATTGAGAGGTTTTCGTCCCACTTGAAACTTATGACCGGCACAGGAGGCTTGGGTACATCATATATGGTAGACCGTGGCCTGCATTTCTTCGAAATAAGTTGAGGCAGTTCTCGGGCATTATTTCTAGAGTCGATGAATACGTTGTGTGTCAACTGATTCTCGCGTATAGATGTATATTCGATGGTGATCGGTTCGGGAACCCGCTTTTGGAGCTTAATCACGGCTAATAGGGTGTAGATAGTTAATGCCACTACTATGGCAATGGAAACGGAGCTCACTGTTTGGAATGATAGAAAATGATTGGAGGTGGATTTTACTGACTCCCCGGCACGAGCTTTGACATGAATTTTTGGTTCGATTAAGGGTAAATTGCGGTATCCTGTACCAGTTAAAGTGGCGTTGTCGACTCTTAGCCGACAGTCCTCTCTCAATTGAATTACTGCGCTGTGTGGCAACATGTATATTTCAGATGTTTCTCGTTCGCATGTCACTATACCCACGGGATTCTTCGGGGCAGATACGAGCCAGGAATTGGACCTTTTGAGGAAAGTGACCTGAGCCTCTCGTGATTCACGCGTTTCTGTGGAGCACGAATCAGTGGTATTCATTCCTGTAAGAATACCGCCTTCGCAAGTCATCCGTGATTCTACTGGAGTTACTCCGTGACACGCGGCTCCCGTATTGGTGCGAGTACATAACTCGTCTCGTAGTGGTATTAAAATGATTTCTCCCCATGCGTTTAATCCGATATATGCGATTTTCGAAGAGACGACGCTTATGGTGTGTGGGTTAAGCCTGAATTCCAGGGGGTACGTATTATACATTTGGTAGCGTTCTTTATCTAGTAATGGAATTTTCAAATTGGTTACGATCGTTTTGTTCCTTCTTTGGATTGTAAATTGTAAAAGCTCGTCGTTGAGGTCCCATTCTTCGTCTGGGTACAGGTTTTTCATGAATTTTCCGAAACTTTGGCGCCTAGTCTGGCCTAACAATAGCAATGATAACTTTCCGACCCTCATTGTTTCAAGTATTCCCGTGATGCAACTATAAATGGAAGTTTGGAGAGCTTCCGTGGCTTCGAACGCATATCCCCAGGTTTCCGCCGCCCTAAAGTACTCGTCCGGGTTTTTTTGACAAAATAACGTCCGTGTATTTTTCTTCCATGATTTTACTCAAATTTTTGAGTGAGCCTAGAAGGTTGTAAATTTCGGCTGTAGTTGAATGTTTACGTGTTTCTCGTTTTATGGGGGTAAATGAGGTTATGGCTGCTTGGTGGGCTCCTCTATAGATTTTGGGCCATCTAATCTCTTGTGAACTGAAATTTTCGTTGAGAAAAACTATGTTATCTTCGGGGAAAAATTCTTGAATGATTTGTCGGTGGGTCTCTAACCTATCTATTTTCATAAGAAATCCCTGTAGCTTATCTATATAGATTTGGCATACATTTGATGTATTTGGGCATGTGTCAGCGATCGTAGATATTCGGAGTTTGTATGTTTTGTTGATCACGTGAAAATTTGTGGGATCTAGGGTTATCTGATACGCAAAATGCGACCGTATAATTCTCAGAGTGCCTGAATATTCAAAATAAATACCACTTCCTTCGGAAATTTGATGTAACTGGAAGGGCGGATATTGGGTTATTGATTCTGCGGACAACATCGCTATGATTGTGACTATTGTGGCCCGGAAAAGCCATTTGCACGTTGGGACCTTCATAATTAAAATTATTCTCTCGAAGTTTCCCTGGTTTCGGCGCATATCGTTCGTTTGACTAGGGTCGTTCGTCACGAGGGTGACTATAATTGTCACTTGGGATATCGTTATGTTCTCGCGTTTAAAGAGGTCGACTCGCTCTCTATCGGTCATTTCCTAGATTCTGCTCCTTGCGTTATTCCACCTGAAATCCAGCTACACAGAAACCACGCTCTGCTACCAGTTTTAGTTATGTTAGGTTTCTACTCTAATCTTCCTTGAAAGATTAGGGCAAAATCTAACTCAGCGGATCTGCCACCACTCTATTTTCGGTGGGTACCTGGGAATAGAGACCCGCGCAGTGGATAAGGGCAAGAAAATTCGGGATCGTTTCTGATGTATACCCGTACGGATACGTTCACGTCGGCACCGGATCGGGAAAGGGTGCCGCGTGCATGAACGGTCTGGATTTTACTGAGGAGAAATAACTACACCGCCGTAGTTAGGTCAAGTACCGAAGCTTTATTTGAGTTTACTTGTATAAGGAATAAATACGGTTGATATATTCTACGAGAATGAACAGTTACCTTGGCTGTCGAGCCGTGGCGAACGAGAGGTAAAGAAAAAGGAAGAGAGAGAGAGAAGAATACAGTTCGAAAGGACTGGGCGAGTGATCGCTCAGTCTGACTCGCGATACTCCCTTTGTAGTAGGCTGGCTGATGACTCGCTGAACGGACCGTTGCTCTCTATTCTAATTCACTCTGCACTATATATTTGTCACTGAGTCTGGTATTTAATCAGCCTTATTAATCTTTCTTGGACTCAAAAATGTTATCAACGTTTATAAAATCAAATTATTTTCACTTTCGTTTGTTCTCTGAACTACTTGGATTCCACAATTTTGGGATCGGGGCTGGCCTATTGGCTCTAGCTCTACCGTCCCGCTCGCGAGTCTTACTCTTGACTGACTTCTAATCTTATACAGCACGACTCGTCACCTTGCCTTCGGCATGAAGTTATTATTCTCTTTCCACACGTTCGCATTTTACCGCAACAAAAGAAATTCTATCTCTCTCTCTCTCTCTTCTTCTCATTAGTCGGCTACTATACTGGACCCAAGTGGAGGAGTGTATTAGCATCTCCGTTGAGCCTCTGCGCGTGAAATCACTTTTACTTTTCAATGTTGCGAATATACGCGTGAGCTCGAGACGGTAAAATTCGTCTCGGTCGCAGTTTAAAAAGACTTTACTCGGCCAATGGGCTATTGCTATGATTGAATGGAGTGTACCGTTATTCTGTTTCGAGTTTGAGATTTTGGATTGAACGATCCGAATGCAGCTCAGCAATGTAAAAATGTGTCATGCAACACCCATATATATTATTGACGCCATTTTCTCGCAGGTTTTCCAGAACTTCTCGAGATAACCTTGCTAGCAATGAGAGTTTCTTGGATTCTTGCCTCTAAAATCACGAAATGGTACTTTGTCGCCCCGAGTTCATGAGGATTCTGCTCGCTTTCGAGCGATTGGATTTCAGTCCGAGCCGCAGGTGAGAGTGGAAGTAATCTTCGAAGTAATCGCGACGAGCAAGCGAGGTACTTCATGAACGAGCCGCGAAAAGTTCTTGATGCAATTTGTTGACACCCAAATATCGGAGAATTACCATACTTATTAGTCAATCTTTTTCCGCGACATTAATGATGACATTTGTACATTTGTAGTCCGAAAGACGTGCACTGCGGCAAATTTCGTTCACTCTAGATCTCATAGCCAATGGTATATCACTATTGATGCAATCATGCAATCAATCGTCGTCACACGGCTTTTTGTCATTTTGCGGGGCAATCCGACATTTCTATCCTAATAACAGAAACGGCACGTGGGATCAAAAAATGTTTAATTACTTTCGTTACTGGTATAACAATGGCTCCAGGGCAACTCGAAAAACACTATTCATAACTTACAGGTCAATATCCTCAATCATACCCTTAAATTTAACTCGCTTGCAGAAACAAAGGAAATGAGCTCAAAAAGAATGTATCTCCATTTATGAGCATTCAAAAATTGAGCTTATTTCAGTCAAGAAGAAAAGTTCAGAAACAAGCTGAAATTCCGCGTATAGAAATGTGTATAAATCGTCTTATATCTCGTTCGAGGGGTTTCCTAGCCATATTCAAGAAGCATCTTGTTCAAAGTGGGTTTAACAGGCCAGAATGCATACGTAAACACAGCTGGTATAGATTTTTTCCCCTGCATCATCGAGATACTGCATTAATCATGATGATTTCAAACATTTACAAAAAGAACGAATGAGCGTGGTTTTGAAAGAATTCAATCATTTGCGATCAAGAAAAAAGAATTCCGACGTTTATGGCAGTAACGAGCTGCGGATTCGATTTCTACCATGAAAAATACTTAAGAAAATCATATTTTAGTCATTGTATTGTTCTTCTTTCTTGTAGACAAGTGTTATTTATTGCGTGATCAGTCACGCAATAAGTAATTATTCCATTGGGAATACGCATCGACATTGTAAATACTAATACCATCGTAATTCAAATAAAATCATGGGAAGATATTTGAAAAGAAATGTTTTTTGTCTCAGTCGTTGCAAGGAACATGTATGAGAGATCAATGCTGATGGAACTGCAAAACGTAAGACCACACCACAAGAGTTATATTATGTTGGTTTTAATTTTGTCGATATTTTTCTTTTCTTGGGAATGCATAACTTCGCTATTTTGATCGATCCAAATCAAAAACTCATAAAGAAGCGCCAGTATTGTAAAGTTTGTAGAGATTTCTTCGTGCGACTACGTTGCAAATTAGATATTTTTCGAAGGGGTGACTACTTTTGATGCAAACGTGTATAAGTTGAAAAGCGTAAGAGTCTAAATTTTGTTTCAAGCCATGCAGGCTTAGAACAATGTATTGCCAAAAATACATATCAGATTTATAGCTACCCATTGCTGGACATTACGTTGTATGTATTATATTATGTTGTATGTTGTCTTTAGCAGAAGAAGTTCTCATTAACTTGAGGACAGGCAAAACCTTGGACAATCATCAGACAGATTGTCAAGTATGATCCTAATATTAATTTCCAGGTCTCTCAGGTCTGAAAAATTCATTTTTCCAGGTCCAAATTTATAGAGCCAAAAAATGTTGTGCAATTTAATTATATTTAAAATTATAACAGAATAGATACACTACCGGTCAGAAGCTTCTATAGTCCTGAAAATGAAAAAGCCCAATTTTTGGTTTTTTTTTTCTCGTGTGATACAACAGATTGTTGCGAGGTCAAGTTGAACCCTGGAGAAGATCCATCAAAATTATCCCAATGCTCAGAATTTTGCAAGTTAGACGTGAGTTGGTGGATCGAAATGATTCAAAAAGCATCTAAAAGTAGAAGTCAAAAGTTCCAAGATCCAGGAGTTATTCTAGGTCGATCCTGGTTCGAGAAATGACGGATTTTCTACATCCATAAAAATTCATATTTTAACATATAAGCATTATTTTTGATTCCTTCCATCGACAATAAGGAAGAATTTGAGAGCAATGAAGGAATATCACCGCAAGTCCCGTTACCTCGCCGTTCATAAACTTTGGGACCTTTTGACGATAGAAATCTTCCGTTAAGGAAACCGCCATTTCTCTAATAAGGAACGATGAAGGGAAAAATTCAAAAACAGATCTAGAAACGCTTATGACTTTCCTTTCAAATGCTTTTAAAATCGTTTCTATCCATCAACTCATGCCTGATTTGCCGAAGTCAGAGCATCAACCCAATTTTCATGAATTTTCCCAAGGATTCGAGTTGAGCTAGCGAAAATCTGTTGTATCGCAAGAAGGGAAACCTATAGAAAGTCCTTGAAATATTTGGGAAAAGCTAACAAATGAGCTGAATAATATACGAGTCGTTTTGGACCAAGGAGGCCGCATCAGAAATCGAATTTTCTATAAAGTCAACTCTTTACTTTTTGTTGCATACAAATTTTTGACCGGTACTGTAAAATTGAAACTATTCGCTAGAAATTTTCAGGCCCTCAAACAAAAAATTCAAAAATTTGAATTTGAACTCGAATTGACAGCTTCCCAAGTTTTTCTAGCTGCGAACATTTTTTCCAGGTCATCTGTACTTTTTCAAGGTTTTCAGGTTCATTAGTCACTCTGAAAGGTAAAGAGGGAGAGCCTTCATACAGTTGGGATGTGCTTTTTGGAAGATTTTATTTATAAATATCATGACGACTGTACTTGTGAGCTCACGACGGATGCTGCGATGTTGCTACAGCAGTTTGTGACGTTACCAGAGCGCCTATCACCTACACGCACAGAATTTTTCGATAAAAATTACGGGCACAGTTAGGGTAATCGTGGGACGTCCGACATTTCAGCCTACTTATTGCGGATGAGTGTCGAGAAAAATTACCTATCTGTAAGGTAAATTTTATTCCAGGTCAAAAATTGTATCGAATTTGGTGAAAAAGTGCGGTGAATTTGGGTAGATTTTGCGGGCACTTGTAGGGTAATTTTTACCGTACCAGTATAAAGAGCTGCGGGTGCGCCTGCGCGAGCTCGCCAGCTCGGCATCTCATCTACCCTCAAAAAATCTTCGGTATAAAAATACATTATTTGACTCGTTCTGATGAAGATGTCTGGATTTTGATTCGAGGTCAATGCATACAAAGTGATGAAACCAATTGAAACTTGTTGAATCATCTTCATTTTTACTCGTGGTGACTTTAATATTGAACAGAGGAATATCACTGTTAAGTGGCATGACAGAAACCATCTCCTTGGTACAGGGAAAAATTACCCTACATGCCCGTAAAAATTGGCGCTCCTAGTTGGCGCATCCCACACTGAGAAAAATAAAACAGTAATTATTACAGAAATGCCGAGTTATGAGTGTCGCGAACGCATTCCCCTCTCATTTTTCCCTGCTTGTTCCGTAAAGTTTCCAGAACAAAGCATAAATACTCCTGTTTCAAAACAGGAGATCTTACAGATCTGGCAAATCGGCATAAAATCCTGATCAAATCAGGAGTTTTTACCGATCTTGGATGGAATAATACCATTATAATAGCATAGTTTCTCCTGGATCCTATTTCGTAAATATTCCAGTGTGCATAGTCGGGTCAACTCCTTTGTGTTTCGGTAATTACTCCTGTATTTTTCAGGAGAAAATGCATTCTTTCTGCGCAAATTCTGCCGAGGCCGTCTGGTTCTCACTTTACCGGAATAAGTCCAGATTGAAAGTGGACTTATCCATATTTCACTTCAGGAGTTTTTCCATATTCAACTAGAAATGCTCAACTACTTATATATATATGGAAGGGCCGGTGTCAACCGTTTAACGTGCGTTCGATATCTCTGCACACCGGTCAGTTTGATTTCGACAGTGAAACAAGGAGCTGTTTGAACAATAAAAGCGCGCACTGAAATGAGAAGTGAGCAAGTAAGCGTTATAGAAAATAGCTGTGAATTGGCGCGCGTATTTGGTGAAAAAGTGAATAATGAGCTTAATTTTTCTCAGTGTTCCGCACCTGTGACATCTATATCAGATGCGATCTACTTTTCTGTCGGTAGTAGCCCATCAGATTACCCAGAATTCTCCAGAATCGGTGCGAGCTACAACGCATCGCGAGTATGGAGTCGTTTTTTTTTTCAAATCAGTTGATTCCTGCTATTTTGAGGTACTCAATAAGTGATTAACGTGATTATCATTATAGGAAAACGAAGTCCCGCAATCTCAATGTGCTGAACTTTTGAATGCGGAAACAAGTAGTTCGTCGACCTCAAGGTCTCACGAAACCGATCGTACTACAACAGAGGCTCCAGTTATACTTGAACTACCTCTTTTTGAGTAAATATGAATTGTCGAAGTCTACTCACGGATCTCTGAAAAAAATTTGAATTGAGAAATCACGAAGACTATCATGATTTTCAAAAATTTTTGCCTCAAAATTTCTGTACATCAGTAAAAACTTTCGGGTGGATAATGGTGAATGGACGTACTTTGAGACCTGGAAGTATCTTGGTCAGTTTCACAGAGGAAGGCCCCATGTTTGACATAGTGTCGACTATTTTCAGCAGTGGTGAGAGTTTTCGAATTTTCTGCAAGAGACTCCAAGATCCTTATTATAGCATCCACTAACAAACATACTACGTGAAAGACCTGGATTCAACAGAGTGGATGTTTTATGACAATGCCGAAATTATTGATAGGCCAATAACGCATTTCAACTGTCTAGAGGATGGGTACTTTATAACAAAAACGTGGATGTGATTATAACATCATCAGTGAGCCACGTCAGTTAGTAGAAATAAATATTACCGGACACGGCAGCGCACAATTTTCTCGCTAGGTGGACAACTGACAGGCGATATCTTTCTCGCAAGTGGCTACCCATAGTCCTGATTCGTATATAAGTGTGTTCCGAGTTCGGACACCTAAGTGTAATAATAAAGCGTGCGATGACACACACCTGCGAGTGTTGGACTACTGTATAATAAGTATAGCGTGATAAATATGTATAGTGTGTGTAATATTGTAATCAATGAACTGGAAAATTCACTGACATAAACCATAGTATTTACAGAAAAGCAATGTAATTGTATACTAAACCGCTATACCCGCACCTGTTCTTACCATGAAAAATTGTAATCCCCTCTAAACCTTTCTATTGTTTTGCACCTGCATTCTGGAAAAATCCGGTTTTACTTTTTGGCTTAGTCCAAGTCCCCGGAATAATTACCGAAAAGTTCTGGGATAAGTATTGATCTACACAGGAGTATCTCACGAGCATTTGCCGTGAATTAGTACAGTTATTTCCTGGAAAAAGTCCAGATTTAACAAGAGAGAGTCCATAGTCATACCAGATAATGTTCTGTTTTGCGTTTCTGAACAGAACAGGAATTTTTACAGAGTGGTGCGGTCGCGACACTCATTTCTAGCTGTTTCAGTAATAACTCCTGATTACTTTCAGCAATAAGTCCAGTGTAAACCCAGAAAATTCCCTCAATTTTACTTGAGACTTTACCCTTTCGCATTACTGAACGAAACAGGAATATTTACTTCCGAGTGCGTTCGCGACACTCATAACTCGGGCATTTCTGGAATAATTACTGTTTTATTTTTCTCAGTGCACGATTGCCGGCATGTAGGGTAATTTTTCCTTTACCGGTCTGGTAATTTTTATCGAAAAATTCTGTGCGTGTATGGGGCGGGGGGGGGGGTGTGATCCTGGTTACGGAATTTCAAAGTTTCCAACTACAGATTCGATTTCTAGTCCGGGAGCTGGATTGGCTCCCGTATGCACTGAGAGCTGCCACCCTAGAACAAACGGTTTTTGAAGTATGTTTTTGCGTAGAATCCGAATTTGTTGGAATTTTTCCGATAAGTGGCGGTGGAGATCACCCTTAAAAATGCATTTTTGACCTAAAAACGGTTTTTTTCGCGCGGACAAGGGGAACATTTTACCAAACTACTTGGATGATCTCAAAAACATGAAAATATGAGTACCCAAACGTCTAAACGTTATTTTTCAATACTTTTCATCCTATATACAGGGTGTCGAAAGCCCAACGGGGTCGTTTTATGTATTTGAGGGGCCCGAAATGGATGTACTCGAGGTGAATAGTTTCGTACGGTATATTTATGTACCCAGAGCAGAAATACGGAATCTCTTCCTGCAGGGCTAAATTTGAGCTCTTTCATGCCGCAACAAAAATATTCTGAGGATAGGCGTCAAAATCATTCATCTGTGCCTTATTAACGAGGAATAGACTCTCCGTCTGTTTTTCTGGATTGCGATATGGGGTAATGGAAATAAGTTGCATCCATGATCTGGGCACATAACCCAGACAGCATCGAAACCTTTCCGAAACCTTTCAGAAAGCTTTCAGTGAAAGGTTCGAAACCTTTCCGAAAGCTTTCATAGAAAGCTTTCGGAAAGTTAACTATGTCCCTTTCCACTAAACTTTTCGAAAGGTTTCAACGAAAGTTGCTGAACACCTTTCAGGAAAGGTTCCCTACAGGATTTTCGGAAAGATTACTACAAGGAAACCTTCGTGAAAATTTTCTTGAAAGAGATCCAGCAATTGTCACTGACAGGTTTCTGAAGGAAAGCCAACGAACAGCTACTCGAAACTTTCGCTGAAATGTTTCTGAAAGGTTTCTGAAAGGTGCTGACAAAACTCGTTGCTCAAAACTTTTACTGAAAGGTTTCTGAAAGGTGCCCACGAAACTCGTTGCTCGATACTTTTCTTGGGAGGTTTCTGAAAGGTTTCCGAAAGCTCTCAAAAAAAACGGCTCCCCAAAACTTTCGCTGAAAGATTTCTGAAAGGGTTTCGAAAGGTGTCGATGAAACCAGCTCTCCAAAACTTTCACTGAAAGGTTTCGGAAAGGTTACGGAAAGCTGTCGATGGAACCCGCTCTCCAAAACTTTCACTCACAGTTTTCGGAAAGGTTTTGGGAAGCTGTCGATGGAACCCGCTCTCCAAAACTTTCACTGAAAGGTTTCTGAAATGTTTCCGAAAGCTGTCGATAGCAACGGCTCCCCAAAACTTTCCCTGAAAGGTTTCAAAAAGGTTTTGGAAAGCTGTCGATGGAACCCGCTCTCTAAGACTTTCACAGAAAGATTTCTAAAAGGTTTCCGAAAGGTGTCGATGAGACCAGCTCCCCAAAACTTTCCCTGGAAGGTTTTTGAAAGGTTCCCGAAAAGTGTCGATGAAACCCGCTCTCCAAAACTTTCACTGAAAGGTTTCGGAAAGGTTTTGGAAACCTGTCGATAAAACCCGCTCTCCAAAACTTTTACTGAAAGTTTTCGGAAAGGTTTTGGAAAGCTGTCGATGGAACCCGCTCTCCGAAACTTTCACTGAAAGGTTTCGGAAAGGTTTTCAGGGGGTATCGATGAAACCAGCTCCCCGAAACTTTTGCTGGAAGGTTACTGAAAGGTTTCCAAAAGATGTCGGATGAAAGCATATGAGAGCCATGCCTATGTTGTCATTTTAAGCAAAATATCAAAAACTGTATTCTTAATTGTATGCCAAAAATCAGGGGATGATTCCTTTACTCAGATTCTTGTTGATGTTGATAGTTCTTGTATTGAAGAACATAGTCGCACAGTTTAAAGGTCAGGAATAAAAAAACGATTTTTGTAAATTGAGCTCTATGTTTGGCTTTTTCGCAAAACTGCTCGAATTGTATCAACTGTAGCTCCTATGGAAAGTATGATAATCGACTTCTAATACTAGTGGTCAAATTGTGGGGTTTTTCAAGACCTTCAAAATGACTACCAATGGAAGTCGACTATCACATGTCTAGTAGGAGCTACATCGCTTTGGAGCAGGCCCTAAAATCGCTCAAATCTGCTCTCAGCAAATAGCTCCTAGAAGTCACTGGGCCGCACTTTTGATTCTTGACTATTTCTCCCTTGAAAGTGCTAAACTCAACGAAGAAAATGCGCCCAAATACGTGAAAAAAAATTGAGTTTAGTCGGAGCTATGATTTTTGAAAAATTGGCCGAAAAAGGGCCTAAAATAGACCTTTTATGGGCCCTAGGGCCCATGGGGGGGGGGGGCATCGGAAAAATCCCAAAAGAATTTCTTTGTACTCTATAAACATAGTATTGAAGGAAAAAAAATTTTTTGGATTTTTCCCGGACCCCTCTGGTGACGGCTCTGGCCGAAATGCTCCGAAATGACTCATATATACCTCATTGGGAGGGAATTTGAGCCTATTTCATTGGACGGTCTCATTTTGAGTATATGTTTTGAAAGGATTCAGGAAGTTTTCGAGGAAGTTTTCGGTCACTCAAAAATGCAAGGTCTCATGTAATGTCATGAAAACTTTCTGATAGCTTCCATCAAAACTTTCCCTGCAAGGGCCGAGGAATATTATTCAACTTCTCGCTGAGTAGTTCTTGAAAGCTTACAGAAAGTGTCCAGAAAGTTTACAGACACTTGACTAATATAAGCAAGATTCCATGAAAAGTTGACCAAAGGTTTTGGAATGTTCTTACCAAAACTCTCCCTGCAACAGCCTCAAAGTTAATTCTACTTGGACTTTGGCTAGAGGGCTTCTGCCCACGCAACACGGGAATCTTTCAGAAATATTCCAGAAATATTCTATTGAACGATTGGAATATTTCAGGAATATTGCACTGGAATATCCCTGGAATATAGTCATGTCCTCGGCTGGGAATTTTTCTGGGAGCTTTCATGGAAAGATCCCTGAAAATCTTCCGGAAATCTCCCGAAAACCATTCAGTGAATGATCTCTGGAAGATTCCACTCGTAACTTCCTGATATATAGTTATGTCCGCGGTTGGAAATGTTCCTGGAATCTTTCATGGAAGATTCATGGTGATATTTCTGAAATATTTCAGAAAAATCCTGAGTATGTTGCACCTAGATTCCTCAAAAATTTTATGGGATCTTTTACTGTAGAGTTATAATCTCCTGAATTCTCTTACAAACAGTTCAATGGTAGAGATTCGATGCAGTTACCTCTAGAACCAAGACTAGAACTATTTCAAAGTTCAAGTATCCGCTCATGGCAAATCTGAGAAAAGAGTTAGCGGATATTAACTGATTTTGTTCACAGCCAAAAAGCAGCCATGTTGGACAAACTGACAATGTATTTTACATCCGTTGTGTTCATCTAAAGTTCAGACCAGATTCATTCTTCTAGTTGTGGGGACTGAGCTAAAAAAACTGGATACTTTTTAGTACTCCCCTTCTAAAATGAAAAGGGGATATGGTAATAAAATCATTCCTAGCATAGTTTGAATCTATTCACTCCCCTTATAGTAGATTGAGTAAATGTTGTTTGACCATTTAGTTATAATATTAACTTCCCTTATAATGGATTTGATAAGATTAGCTCTGAGGAAGCCAAATCGAGAATTGACGTTGAATAGGTAGTATATCCTAACTGGATCAGGCTCCAAAATTGGGGGAAAGAACTAGTTCAGATTTTACGGCAAAGTGTCACATAGTTTTAGCTCAATGAGGAATTTTTACATATTTAAATTATTCTTGAGAGTATCTTCTCGGATATGTTGACTGTTTGTGGCGTAAGAAAGCCCAAAACACAGAAGCATAATCCCCAAACTTGACTCCATTTCTTTCCAAAGAATTGTATCTTTGAAATAACTGACCTAACATATGGAAAGGATACTTCTTATTGTGGCTCCAGTCTGGTAGCGGAACTTCTCCAAGCTTCCAAACAGTCTTTGATATTTCAACTGTTTTCATATAGGATCGGTTAGCCAATAAATTTATCAAGAAAGGACTTTGAATACAGTCTGAGTTAATGGGTATTGCACAAGATCACAGTAGTCAAGATCAATTGATCTTGACTACTGTGAGTTTGTGCTGTATTCGAAGATTTGAGAATATTCTGCAATGACAATTTGTAAAAAGCACTGTCATAATCCATTTGATGATGATAACAAAGGGCCATAACAAAGCATCCAAGAACGGAATGAAAGTCTACGCTTATCAGTTGTGTTGAATAGGAAAAGTGTACTATAAGACTTACCTCGACAGAATCCTGCAACCATCACTGACGTCGACTCCAGGAATCTTTGTGAATATTGTGTATGACAAGGTGTATAATTGCACTATCATCCCTGCAAGTGGTAGAGTTTATCTACAATACATATGCTGGCACCAATTTTCCTAAAAATATATGTTCTCTTTAACACAAAGGGTCTTGCTCTTTGCTCAAGACTTGAGACTCAACAAGGTTATTAGTAGGCAGAAATATACTCATCTGATCCACAAATTCCACAGCTCTACAAATTTATTGAGGAAACTACTTCAATAAGTCTGATGCGAAAACAGAGTTCAGAGGTTATTTGTCCTCATCGCGACGAGGATACTCCACCAGGAAGTGAGTAACAGAAAAATCAGAAAACATGTAAAAAACACAAGAATGTTCTCGATTTGCACAAATAGATTTCCACTACGAATCGGCGAGCAGGCTTCAATCAAGAGAATAACCGACACACTCAGCACTCGATAATTTGCAGAATTGACTACGAACTGAATGATTCATGCGAAATTCACTCTTGCACGAGGAAACTGGAGATAGTCAACAAACCATCAAGATAGCCGACTTCCCCAAACATGACCAGACTTGACCCTGCAGACTGCCTGATGTCGACTGTCGCATGCACGGTCGCGAGGATGGCCCTATGGTAGAAATAATAGGGTCCCTAGAAGGGGGTCTCGACAAGGTCCGTCATATTCAGACAAATCCGGTAGATATAGGTATACAAAAAGTATGAGTTTGTCTGAATATGGCGGCGATTTACCCAGGGGTGGGAGAACCGTGTCGAGACCCCCTTCTAGTGACCTTAAGAAATAACGAGCATGTGTGAACTGGACTTGGCAATGCGAGGTTCCATAAAAAGTTGCCCGAAAGTTTCTGGACGCTTTCACCGAAATTTGTCCTATGAGCATTATTTGAAAGTTCCATCGGACCTTCCACCGAAAGGCTTCTGAAAGGTTTCAGAAAGTTTTTCGGAAAGTTTTCGAACACTTGGCAAGGCAAAGTTTCGTGAGAGGTTTCAGGAAACCTTTCTGAAAGCTTTCATCGAAAGTTTCACTGCAAAGATGCGGAAATTCTGATGGTCCTTGCGCCAGAAGGCCCCTGGAAGGTTTCGGGAAGCTTTCATCAAAATTTCCCCTGAAAAGATCTGAAAGTCTCATCGGACCTTCCGCCGAAAGGCTTCTGAAAGGTTTCAGAAAGTTTTTCGGAAAGTTTTCGGACACTTGGCAAGGTAAAGATTCGTGAAAGGTTTCAGGAAACCTTTCTGAAAGCTTTCATTGAAAGTTTCACTGCAAAGATGTGGAAATTCTGATGGTCCTTGCGCTGAGAGGCCCCTGGAAGGTTTCGGAAAGCTTTCATCAAAATTTCCTCTGAAAAGATCTGAAAGTCTCATCGGACCTTCCACCGAAAGGCTTCTGAAAGGTTTCAGAAAGCTTTTCGAAAAGTTTTCCGACACTTGGCAAGGCAAAGTTTCCTGGAAGGTTTCAGGAAACCTTTCTAAAAGCTTTCATTGAAAGTTTCACTGCAAAGATGTGGAAATTCTGATGGTCCTTGCGCTGAAAGGCTTCTGAAAGGTTTCAGAAAGGTTTCATAGTATTCTTTCCATGAAAGGACAGGAGAAAGCCTTATGAAAGCTTTCAGAAACCTGTTAGAAAGCTTTCGGTGAAAACTTTCCGTGAAAGTTTCGGTGAAACCTTTCAGTGCTGTCTGGGAAGTATACCGTACGAAACTATTCACCTCGAGTACATCCATTTCGGGCCCCTCAAATACATAAAACGACCCCGCTGGGCTTTCGACACCCTGTATATAGGATGAAAAGTATTGAAAAATAACATTTAGACGTTTGGGTACTCATACTTTCATGTTTTTGAGATCATCCAAGTAATTTGGTAAAATTTTCCCCTTGTCCGCGCGAAAAAAACCGTTTTTAGGTTAAAAATGCATTTTTGAGGGTGATCTCCACCACTTATCGGAAAAATTCCAACGGATACGGATTCTACGCAAAAAATACGTCAAAACCCGTTTGTTATAGGGTGGCAGCTCTCAGTGCATACGGGAGCCTACCCAGCTCCCGGACTATTCGAGGACATGCGATTATCGAAGAATTTTGAAGTGAAATGAAGTGGAAGCAGCCCTACCATCCGGAAATTTTGGACAGTTTTTGCGCTTATTCGCTTGGAATGGGAGAGGCGAGCAGAGCCAAGCACGGCGAATCCCGGCGAATGCGCAGCAACAAAAAGCAGAGAGACAGAGAGGGAGCGAAAATAAATGTACGTGCGTTGCACGTGTCCTCCCTTTGCCGCCGCATCGCAACTTCGGGGGATGATTTACTAGTTCCCAAAAGAAAATATGTTTTTGAGCCGAGTTTACTTTCCTTCTCGCTACCCTCCCTACTCACGCCGATCCTTCCCATCCGCACATATTGAAACTAATCGGAAAATAGGACTGATTTAAAAATATAAATATCATCAAGGGCGGTCAGCGGTGCAAGTTATTACATTATAATTCTGTTTACACACAATTTTGATGCTGACAATGTCGGTCAAATCTTGGAGTGGAGCGCAACTCATCAAATTGATCATATCTCAAAATCGCGAAAAGCGCTGTGAAGGATTCTGATTTGGCGAGCGCTTCATGTTCGGCTTCATGTAACTATTACTTCAATCAATATAACAATCATGTAACTTCAATAATATACCTAACTTGAATCATGTGGCTCGTGCGTGACCGGCCGGAATTTCAGTCGAAAGTGGATGCAGAGGCCCGCCAACTTAGACTCGGTGAAGATCTCGAGGAGGAGCATCATCTGCATGGCATCAAACTCAAATCGCGAGCGATGGCGAGAGAAAAATAAATGTTGCGCTGCTCGATCATCGCAATTCGCAAGCCCCGTTCTCTTTCTTTCTCTCTTTACCTTATATTCTGTGTTCTGCACTTTGCGAGCTCGGTGGCATTACCCCTTGCGTACGCTTTACAATGCAATTATCCGATGCGCACAGGTATACTTGTTTGTACATTGACACCTGACAAACGCTATACTTATAGCGTGCGTGCACCTGAGTGCAAAATCTCTCGAGATGAGCGCTGGACGCAATTATTGCATGCTGTAGGTCGTTTCTTGGCCCCTACCCTCGCTACCGACGTCGTCGTCTCGCGGACGATGTCCCCGTGCAAAATGCTGAGCGAAAAACGAGAGCAAGCGAGAGAGAGAGAGAGAGAAGAGAAGCGCGCGCGCGCGAACCTACCGTGTGCGATTTGCGCTCTTTTGATGGTGGCTGTACGGGACGCTGTATGTGTTGGTTGTCTGTGAATCGCTCTCTTTCTCTCTCTCTCTCTCGCGCGCTCAGCACGGAATAAGGCGCGTATGTCTTACCGAAAGCGAGAGAGAGACAGAGCTTCATGGTGCCGCCATCTGCATTGTCAATGTTGTTGGGCAGCAGAGCAGCAGCCCGAGTTCTCGAGAGCAAGCCCCAGGCCCCAGCAGCAACGGGAACAGCGACGACCTGGGCAGTGGTGCTGTGCGCGAGTGATTGTGTTTGTGAGGATGGGGCCGTAGGTTGCGCTCGTCGCACCCGCACAGGGCCCCATCGCCGAGGCAGCCCATCAGCAGCAGCAGCAACAGCAGCCGCCGTGCTATACAGCCGGAGCAACATCAGCAGCCGCGGTCGTCGCCGTGACCGCCAGCAGCACCGCCACCGTCGAGTGCAGCCACCGTTCGCTCGACGTCCCGGTGGCCCGCACCCCTGGACAGGTCAGAGACCGGGCAGCCCCGGTGACGCGAGGTCCGCGTCGAGCCCTCGCCACGGCCGCCCCGCTACGGTTCGGCCGCCGTCGTCGTCGTTGCTGCAGCAGCCGCGACCACAGCAAAGTGCGCGCCCGAGGAGGCGATGCGCCCCACGGAAGCGTCCGTGCCCCCGCCCTCGGTGCGTAGTGTCGCGGGTGAATAGTGTTTTGAGCCGTGCTCAGCCAGCGGCCGGCCCCCGGTACCGCCGAACAGCGTCCCAATGCGGGTGGCCCCGGCTCCCTGTGCGCCCATCCGTGCCAGCCCGCGCTCGATCGGAACGAGCGGTCCTGCACGCTGCAGCCGGCGACCGCGACCTCGTCCTCGTCGCCAGGACCGCCCGGTTCTGTGACTGCGGAGGCTGGTAGCGACCCGCCACCGGCCTGCGAGTGGCGCTGGCCAGTGTTGATGGGCTTGGCAGGTCCAGCAGGGCCGCTACCCTGCAGCACCCCAAACAGGCCGTCTGCTGGCTGGCCAGGCTCTCTCCATCCTGCTGGTGCACCCAGTGATAATTGCATCTTTGTGTTTTAGATTCATCGCATTACAAATCATTGGAAGATAACTCGATGGATGAATACGTAGTGAGTATCAGTGCGTATGCCTAACCTGTGTTGATCCAGTGTTGTTGTTTGGGCATTTGTCGAAGAAAACCAGTGCCTGCTGAGCGCTTTGAATGACAGAAGAACATTCCCATCCAGAATCAAGCTGTCTGCTTCTGTGAAAATTGATTAAATTATTTTGCACTTGCATTGGATATCATTCAGGTTTGCCAAAAGTCATGAACAAATTTTTCAAGAATGATCATGTCGAAACAATGCTAGAAATGAGTGAAAGATTCTGGATTTTGTCGTCGATACTTGTTCCCTTGAATACTTGAGTTTATCCAGCCAGTTTTGAAGTATATTTACTTATTGACTGTATCGAGTTCATCGATACTGAATTGATGTACTCAGAATCTACTTCTATCTTTTTAGGATGCGCACAGCTTTACTGCATGTGCAGCATATTCTTAGATTGCCTGGTGTAGTAGGATGGCACAACGAGGCAAAAGAATAAATAGAAACGACAATGACTCGGCGTCGTGCCCGGGCGCGATTAAAAGGCGCAAGTGTAGAGTGGGACCAGCAGTTATTGATACGCCAATACCCATGGCCACGCTGGGCCCATCGGAAGAAGAAGAAGCGATGGCATCTTCAAGCCAGGGGGGCTCCTCTTGGACTCCCAGGCCCCTCAGTGATATCAAAATATCTAGTATTTACAACAGATCAGCGGCAGAACCTCCTGCTGAGCTTTATCGTAAAGATCTTATTAGCGCAATGAAATTACCCGACAGTGAGCCTCTCAGTCAGAGTGAATATTGGGTGATATCCGATCAATGGAAACAGGAATGGGAAAAAGGCGTGCAGGTCCCTGTGAATCCAGATTCACTTCCAGAGCCCGCAGTCACCCGTATCCAAACACCATCCATGAGCAAACTTTATGGCGAATTCAAGTTGTAAGTTTTTTTATAATTCAGTAAGCAATATTTTTGGTCAAAGTGCTATGCTATGACACAATGTTATGACAGATTCCTGAGTCCCAATCCAATAATCCGATATATCATTCTCTGACATCTGACCAATTGCCACATCATAGTCCCTGCAATCTTACTATTTCAATCCTTAACCTCCAGAATTGACTCTTGCACCTCATGAAATGAATGTGCTAATCTTGGCCTCATACCACATTTTTTCAAAATGTTCTTTAAAATGACTCCTAGATGTACATTTATTGTCTCTTACTCAGGAACGATCTACATTATCACGATTTATTTTACTTCCAGACCAAAAAAGTTTCTGAGGATAACTCGAGATGATTTCTTTAATCCAGAAGACCATTATCTAAGTAATACCCCAGCTAGAGCTGAAAAGGCTTGTGCTTATGACTTGGATGATACTGACATAGCTTGGCTCGAAGTGCTGAATGGAGAAAGAGCATTGGTACATTTCCAGTCATTAGTAAAATGAATCTATAAATTATCAACTTCTCACTCATTCTTCCCGGATTTTAGTGCGGTCAATCTTCAATTACTGAAACCCAGTTGGAGCGAGTGATTGAAGAATTGGAGCATCGCTGTTGGGATAAAATACAAACCATAGTGAAAAATGAAGAGGGTCTAGGCATTGAATATGATGAAAATGTTATTTGTGATGTTTGCAGATCTGTAAGTTCAACACTCAAAGTTTCTTGACCATGAATGGATGGCTACAGTCTTCATAAACGATACCTGATTGACGTAATATTATCTTATTCATACAGCCCGATTCTGAAGAGGGAAATGAAATGGTCTTCTGTGATTTCTGCAATATCTGTGTGCATCAAGCATGCTACGGTATTACGTCTATACCAGATGGTTCCTGGTTGTGTAGAACATGTTCATTGGGTCAGAGACCAGAATGTGTACTGTGCCCTAACCCAGGAGGCGCCATGAAGTCAACAAGAAGTGGTCAAAAATGGGCTCATGTATCTTGTGCTTTGTGGATTCCAGAAGTCAGCATAGGTTGTGTTGAAAGGATGGAACCCATAACTAAGATATCCAGTATTCCGGTAATTGACAATGTCAATTGCTTATGAAATGAGATTTCCCTTTCCCAATTTTTCAATGATTTTACTGTTTATTTCATATATTTGATGGCAATCAAGTTTTATTGCCTCTCATTTTTTGTCATTTAACGAATCAGCTTAGTCTTTTATCAATTAATTGATCAATCGATCATTCATTATGACGGAAAAACTATAGAGTTTACTCTATCTTGTTCCTCTTACAGCAAAGCCGATGGGCACTGATATGCGTACTATGTCGTGAGCGAGTTGGAGCTTGTATACAGTGCAGTATAAAAACGTGTAAAACGGCTTATCATGTTACTTGCGCTTTCAAGCATGGTCTTGAGATGAAAGCTATCATTGAAGATGAACAGGCTGAAGATGGTGTCAAGTTAAGGGTAAGTTTTCGATCAAATCCATGCCGAAAGCCGTCAACTCATTGATCGAACTCCTTGAAACTCGAAATATTCTCGAATATTTTTAGACGTAACGTGCTCATAATATTTTTGATAATCTTTTCATATCAATGTAATGCAATCTTTTTTTCCAGTCTTACTGCCAAAAGCATGGTAAAATAAACACGAAAGATAAGAATAGTGGGAAGGGAGCAAGAAGTGGAAGTGGTGAACGAGGTTCAGACACAGATGAAAATGAACCTCGACGAAGAAAGCGCAAAGATATGAGTTCTGAAGAGAAGAATCAAGCACGTGCAGCCAAGTAAGTGTGATACTAGTAGAATATTGTTGTGAACCGCTATGGATTCCAGCAGTCTTGAAAATGTTTCTAATTTCAAACTCCAATCTTTGTCAATGTGCGCATTTTATTCTATATTGATTTATCTTGTTTTCACTCCATATGAGTTTTGTAAGATATTGAAGAATACCAGTATTCATCAACACACGAGAAAACTGAACTAAATTGATACGCTTGACATTCAGGCTTCAAGAAATAGAGGCTGAGTTTGACAAGCATGTGAGCTTGAAAGATATAACGAGTCAACAGTTGGAAGTGGATCAAGATGCCGTGGTGTACATATACAATTACTGGAAATTGAAGAGAAGGGTAAGCTTTATTTTCAAGTGTTGAACGTACATCGATAAAATGTTCATCTTGTGGGGAAACTCAGCGGTCTATCCAGCCATTGATTCCGGGGGAATGGTGTTGAGATGTACGTTAGTGATATAACGTTGAGAACACGCCATTCTTCCATTTTGAAAAAACTCAGAATCAATGCATCCAGCCTTTTGCTCTTCAGAGTATAGGTGAAATCTTTCTCGATGATCAGGTTTACATGGTCTATCGCACGGCGTACTTTCCCGATAATTGAAGCTATTCCATTACTCCCAGTATCTTTCGAAAGTCTTCTAACCGAAAACTGAAATCATTAATTCGCAACGCCAGGGCGTAATTCGTCGCCAAGATTCCTTCTCATTATTTCTAAGGCTTACTGATTTCCCTAAACGCAGTCGTTGTAACGTCCGATCTCATGAATGGAAAGATTAACAATATTTCTTTGATGATACTTTTCAATTAGTAGATCTATGCCACTTTCTTTGCATGACTCATTTTTTAAGACTCAAAAATGGCCTTAACCTAACCGGGTTCTTCCAACTTTTATACCGTTTCTCCACTGATAGAGGTGACCTTAATAATTGCAGGCTGGGCACAACAAACCTCTGCTACCACCTCGCTGTGGAGAATTTTCAGGATCTTGTCTACGATCTCAAGGCCAGGCAGACAGTGAAAAGATGCGAAAGTTCGTACAGCTACGACAAGATTTGGAACGTGTGCGTAACCTGTGTTACATGGTGAATCGTCGGGAAAAACTTTGCCGTACATTTCTCCGGTTGCGTGAACAGACCTTTCATAAACAAGTCTCACTGTTGTCGACTGGTGGTCTTTCGCCAACCATTGCAGCAGCTGTATTTGGAGCAAATCACGGCCCATCAATTTATGATCACTTGTATTCGCATTCGGATGCTGAACTACACACCAACAGTATTGAATCAACGCTTCTTCAAATTAAGGGTATCGATTCTCCGGGTACATCAGTTTCGGGTGATGAAAAGAAGCATCCCCCAGACTTCAATGGAGCATCCAATAAGCGGTTACCTTTCAATGGCTCGATTTCACGTAATAACATTTACGGTACTGACTTTTCTTCAATGAGCAGCAGCGAAACAGAGCAGCCTAAATCGAAAAGAAGTTCTGGGGCTAGTAAAACTGCTCCGGAGAAGAAACTGGTGAGTTCTTTAGAAATAAATTCAGATCTTTGTGGTTTTTTCATCAGTTATAATATGGATTCACTATTTTGGAGTAGAGTATAATATAATAGGGATATTAGAAAGTTTGAAAACATACGAATCATGATGTTGCAGAATAGGGAGGTAGTTTGAGAAGTATAAACAAATTCATGACCACGCTTGATCAGTATTTACCATCGTAACCATGTCTTTATTTTATATCGTGACACCAAAGTACACGAATTCGCAAATATTTTGCATCGTAGCAATTTCCCTATATCCATTCGACCTTGTTCCTCTGAATGCATCTTCCGTACCTGCTATTTCTTGGACGCTTCAATATTCCAGTTTGGCCCCAGACGTCAATGCTCAAGTATGAGGAGTTACGCGTTTCCTGATTATTTTTTGATGCATGAATTTTGATATAACAGCAAAATCTTGCTTTGATAGTCAAGTCAGTGAATAACCCAAAACTAAGCTCAATTGACGAACCCACCATAGCTCATCTACTTCAGAAAACGTTCTTAAGAAAAACTAATTATGAAGTCCACCCTATTATTTACAGAAATTATCTAAGATTCTTGTGTATCTTTTTCCAAAACAGGTGAAGAAAGTCAAATCAGAACCAATAATCCCAACTGACTCCAGCACGGAGGAAGAAAACAGCAAGGCTCCGAAATCATCAAGTAAAACCAGCAGTAGCAGTAAGACTAGTCCTAGGCGCAAACCTAAAAATACTAGTGCGCCCGATCGGCCTCGTCCTACTCCTCGCAAAATATTAGATGCAAGCAGTGAAAGTGACACAAAAGCAGAAACAGCTGCCACTAGGTCTCGTACCTTACAGCACATAGAGGCCGAGCTCTCCAGTGCTTCGGGCAGCGATTCAGATGAGTTGATACCCATTAACAATAAGAATTCTTCGGCACGCGATAAGCCAGCAACGAACGCTATGCAGATATATTCAGACACCGACGACTCGTCGTTAGACCGTTCCTCCACAAGATCAGCTCATGCTGTGAGCAGATCAAGTGTAAAAGCTACTTCCACGCCGTCTGAAAGTTTCAAAAAGAAAGAAAAGAGTAAACAGAAACAAAGGGAAAAGAGTTTGAAAAATTCAAAGTTATTCAAGGATTCGAAAGAATCACTGTTTGATGAAGTAAAGAAAGACACCAACACGCAAAATAAGGAAAACCAAAAGACCGCTAATAAGAAAAAAGAATGCATTGAGTCGGTTCTCATTGTTCCACAGCGTCAAGCAGCTAAGAAGGCTTCTGAAATTATGCAACGCTCGCAAGGCAAGAAAGAATCGATAGCCACAACACCCGGCGAAGTTTCAGATACTAAACCTCCTGCCGAAGAAGTCAAACCTGCTTTAAAAATGCCGAAAGATACCAAGGAAAGCAAAGAAACGAAGTCTTCCTCGTCGTTACCTCCGTCTACTTCAAAAAAGCAGAAACACGACGGAAAAGTTGTATCAAAAGAGCTCAAAGATTCAAAGGGCAATGATAATTATGATTCCGAAAAAGATCCAGGTGACGGATCTGAGGTAATATCTTACGTACCACAGCGTCAAGCTGCCAAAAAAGCAGCTGAGCACATAAAAAGCAATATAAGTGCCAAGGTGCCTGTTCCCGTTGCCGACAACTTGGACTCCTCTGACAAGTTGAAAAAAGAATCGCCCGAAGCAACTTCTGCGAAGAAGAAACAAGAGGTGAAGAAGGAAGAATCAATCATCAAAGAGGATCCTCCGTCATCTCCAAAGAAACCAACTCGAAGAGCACCCTCGAAACCGCAATCTGATTCATCGAGCTCGAGTAGCAGCAGTAGTAGTTGCAGCAGCTCGAGCGATAGTAGTAGCGATTCAGACGATTCAAAAAGTCCTGTGCCATCGCGGCGTTCGAGCTCAACGAAAGAGCGGGCGGCTTCGTCGTCCACCTCGTCCGAGAGTGACTCAGGACATCAATCTGACAGCCGTGGCAAAAGTACAGTCGTCAAAAGCAGGTCGAGTCTTGCGAAAGCAGAGAGCAAGAGTGATGTCAGAATTGAAAGCAGAGACACCGTGGAGGTCGGAAGAAACTCGATTTCGTCTCATTCGGGGACGGGGCGGAAACTAAAAAAGCTGCCCGACAAGAAGCTTAAAACTTCCGACGGGCGGCTTGGACACGAGTTTCAGCCGCCGTCTACTGAAAGAGATGAACCGAGTCGAGCCTCCTCTGACAGCTCCAAGGATGAGCAACAGCTCAAGGACGCCAAGCAGCGAAAAGAGCGGCCAATTGCCACAAGCAAGCATAAGTCTTCGGAGCGCACCGATCGCAGCCCCAAGAGATCAGCTGCAGTTCCACCACAGCAACATAAGCATCAGCAGCAGCATCAGCCACAAGCTAAAACTGATGAAAGTGTGCTCAGTAGGACTCGAGATAATGATGGGTCACGAAATATATCTAGGGTCAAATCTTCGAAAAAGCCAAGTCAAGCCACCAAACAGTCCCAGCAGCAAGAGCAGCCTGAGGTACAGCAGCGGCAACAGTCCGATGGCAAGTCAAAAGAGGAATCCTCTGCACCCTCAAAGGGGAAGGCCGCCGAAGCTCGCAAACGAAAATCTGGCCAAAATTCGCAAAAAGAAGAAAAAACTCGTGGCAAAGATGCGCCTTCGCTCCAAAAGGTGGAGAAAAGAGTGAGTGAGAGGTCGAATGACAAGATCAGCTCGAAGGAAAGTATAGATAGCGACTCAAGCCCAACGAAAGAAAAAGTCGCCACCGTAGAACCCTTACAAAAATCATCCATACCCGTAACCGACAGTCCCTCTGCAAAGAGTGACGTTAGTTCGAAAAAATCGAAAAAGACCAATAGCAAGAACGTAGCGGTGACGTTGGAGGAAGAAATGAAACAACGCAGAGCAGAGCGTGAGAGTCCGAAAAAATCGTCAAGAGGATTGGATAAGTTGCTCGAAAAACGTGAACATCTGGACAAATTATCCAAGACAAAAATCGACGAAGCCCCGAAAATTCGATCTTTGGACAAATTTGTAATGGGCAGTCCAGAATCTCACAAGATCGATGAGTCAAAATTCAACGAAACAAAGAGCCTCACGAATGACAGCAGAAGCTCAACAAGGGAAGCGTTCAATGTTTCAATCGACGAAGCCACGCAAGCGAAAGATTCAACGACGTTACCGCTAACGGATCGAATGGAAGATCAGAGCAGGACCCTGCCTGAGGAGAAGACGATCACCTCTTCCGCGGAAAATTTAAACCAGTTCCACAAGGACAGTTCGAAAGACAAGTCTGGCAACGATATGCCCGGCTTCCTTAAGTCGACCCCTGAAAAGTTGGCGCCGCCAGGGGAAGCAACTGACAAAGATAGCGGTAGTAAGAGACGTAGATCAATCAATAGATCGATGTTTTCGCCACAGCATGGTAGCGCGAAAGATACCGGCGTATCGGAATTCTTTGATTTTTATCCCGACATGCTGACGGATGATATGGTTAACGACGATGGCTTTAGCATACCGCGAGATGCCGAAGAGCGTGCTGCGCCACTCACCTTCCACTTTAACAACGAGCTTTTGTTTAAAGAAGACACCAAAGAGGACAGCGCCCGAGAAACTCTACACCTGGTCGAAAAGTTGCGTATGGAGCTTTCAAAGAAGTCAAACTCTAGTCAGTTCGAGTTGGAGCCGACTATTGCGGCCGCCCCGCCGAGTGAATCAAAACTCAAAGTTCAACATCAGCAACAACAGTCGGTTCTGCAATCGCTCGAAGATCAGCAGCTTCAACCGCAGCAGACTAAGCTCAAGCCGACTGAGCTGTCGAGCGCGGATCTGAAGAACGCCAATAGTCTTCCGCACCTCTGCGACAATCTCGCTCACGTAGAGGCTCAGCATCTCGATGAAAAGTTAAAGACCTGCTCTGCTAACAAGAACGAAATGATTTATCAGGGTTATAATGCGGCAGACCTCGTGAGCGGCAAGGTCGCCATAGCCGAGCGTGCCAAACTCGATCGGGCTGAGGCCGACGAGCGATGGGTACCTCCTAGCCTGGACAACCTCACACAAGCCGAACTCACTACCCTAATCGAAAGTCAAGCTCAGCGTTTCGGTTTGATAGCACCTCAACAGCAGCAGCAGCAGCAGCAAGTGCACCACCAGCAGACTCAGCAGCAATTCACAAACGAGCTCGCTGCGGCAGTACTGGCTGCTGGCGAAAACGCTGCCGGACTGCACTCTCAGCTGCACATGAGCATGCAGGAGCAGCAATATATGATGCGCTTCCAACAGCAGCAACACCAACAGCAGCAGCAACAACAGCAACAACAACAACATGAACAACAAGAACAACAACACGCAAATCTGGTGAATCAGCAGCTACCCGTGCACATGCTCGACGAAATGAACCCGATGGAAATGGTCAACAGGCACCTCATGTGTTTGCCTGGAGGTCCTGAAGACGAGCCGACGAGTGAGCTAGAGCGCACCTTCGACAAGGATGACATTGGCTCGGACGTAACCAGACAAACCGACTATGGCACCGCCTCACCCTACAACGATCTCGCAACGGTACGTGCCGGCGGTGATACGCGATGGGCCGAGAGCCAAGTACTGCCATCGCGGCGCTCTACCTCCTCGTCCATCACCTCGGCCTCGTCCATCGACGAGCACTCGAACGTTCCACCTTACCGGGGTCCCCTCTCGACGACCGGGCTTCAACAACAGCAACAGCAGTCGATGGGGCCCACTGGCTTCCAGTCGTGCGCTCTCGAGACAGCTGCCTCGGTTTATCACTCGTCATCGGCGTACGACCCGACGACATCGGCGGCACAGGCGACGACGGCAGCCAACGGTTACTTGGCGCCCGTTTCGTTGTTCCCGCCGCAGCCGAGCGCGACGGCACAGCTGCCCTACCCGTCGCCGGGCGCGGGGCTGTTCCCACCACCGTTCGGTGCGCCCTTCCCTACGCCCCAATCGCTGCACGCAACTGGGTCGGGTGCGCCAACGATGCCTGCCTCCAAGCAGCAGGGCATCGACGAGCAGCTCCAAAGCGCGGTGCAGGCGCCACCCTGCACTGCGGCTTTTACGTCGTCGTCGCACAACATGGCTTTCACTGCGGCCATTGTTTCACCGACGCCACCTGTGCCCGAGCACGACCTTTACAGCGGGCAGCCCAAGGCTGCGGATGGCCAGTCCCAGCTCCTGGGTGAGAGCCCGGCCGTCGCCGTGGCCACCGCTTTCCTCAACAGCGTCGCGGGCGTGACAGACGATCTCATCGAGCAGCAAACGGACCAGCCACAACAGCAGGAAGTGGCACCAGCGGTGGCTCCACCAACGCCAAGTGCACCAGTGGCGACGGTGACGCCCACGAGGACGAGCAGCGCCAAGAGCACACCCACGCACGCTGGTAAGAGGTCGCCGGCCAAGCCGACGCGAACTTCTGCCAGGGTTACATCGCTGCAGGCCAAATCTCCTGGGAAGTCGCCTCGCCAGCAGCAGCAGCAGCAGCCGGTGGAGGAAACTAAACCGTCCAAGAGCTCGAGAAGTCGTGGTCGAGGCTCCAAGTCCGGACAGCAAGGTCGTGGCAGAGGTCGTGGTCGAGGCAGGGGACGAGGTAGGACTCCGCACCACAACAGCTTTATGCACGGCGACGATTCGATACAGCATAAACTCGTGGGCACCGTGTACGACTTTGATTCTGACGAGGACTCGCCGGCGGAGAGCAACATCGCCGATTTGCGCACGATGCGCGAGCGTAAAAAGTCGATCGAGCTATCGGCTGCGATCGGCTCGGAACGTCGCGAATCCGCGGACAGCCGGATGCCGGGCAGCCCGTTCGAGCAGTCCCAGCAGCAGCAATCGTACCAGCCGCTGCAGCACAAGGGGTACTTGGCGGAGGGTAAGCATCGGCACTCGGCGACTGCGGCGAGCTCGCCCTCGATGCCGGGTGACGATTCGACGATAGGTGCCGAGAGCGAAGTCGGTGCCCCGGCGCAGACCGGTGGCTACGCCGAGGCAGTGATGCCTCTGCTGCCCGGTCCCGTTGACATGCGCACCTACAACTCGGAGCTAGAGTCCCGAGGCCAGACCTTCGTCCACGGCGCCGCTGCAGCCGCAGCCTACGCTAACCACCTGCTCGGATCGTTTGGCGTCAACGCCGGTGTCTCGGCCTCGGCTGACTCTATCCCCGACATGGAAGACGACCTCGACAAAGAGCTGCAGTCGAGATTCATGGAAAAGTTGCAGCAGTCGCAGCAGCAGCTACAGCAGCCGCAACACGATCAAGCTCGACACCTACATCAGCAGCAACATCACCAGCTGCAGCAACAGTACCAGCAGCCGGACCTTGCGCGAATCTCGGGCGCCTCGGGGCTCGAGGCTGCCGTCGCGAATGCCGCAATGGGAGAGTTGGGAAGCAAACTGCCGCTCATGGACTCGCGCAACCAGCTCAAAGTGAAGATCAAGGGGCCGTTCCTGGACGCTAACTATGTTGCAGCGGCGTCAGCTGTTTCGGTGCCTCTGGCCCAGCAGCTGAATCCAATAATCCAGCCGGTGGCTAGCAGCGTCGCAGCGGTGGTAGGCTCGGGCACCTCCAATCTGCGTCGTATGCGTAAAAAGGAGTTGCTACGCCAGTACTGCTCGCAAGACATGAACATGGACGACCCGGCAAGTGGCAGCGGAGGCCTCGTCGCTTCGGCGCCTGTCCCTATGCCGCCAATCAGTCGCACGGTCATCACGATTCCCAAAGCCGTGGCCTCGATGACGAGCATACCCACTCGCGAGGACTACAAAGCAGTCGTCGACGCCAACATGGAAAAGAAGCGACGCAAGGAGCGTGCCAGCGTTGCCGGCGGATATCTCGAGGCTTCGGCGCTGGCCGACGATGACGAACAGCAACTGCTGCAACTCCAGCAACAACAGCACCAGATGGCTCAGCCTGCGGGTATGGAACGGCGGCGCTCGTCTGCGGGAGCCTCCGCAGGGACTGGCGCTACGACCGAGCGTAGAAAACCCAGGCAATCTAGGCAGCCCTCCGCTCAGGCATCACCCGCGTCAGGAGCTAGCGGCCCGCCCAAGCTCAAAATCAAAATCGGCGCCGAGTCGGCAAGTGGACAGCAGCAACAGCAAGAGGATAAGAGTAGTCTCAGACCACCCAAGAAGCGCCTAAGCAATATACCCAATTTACCGAGCATGGAAGACCTGAAGCGCGAAAGCATGAAGTACCGACGCATGATCATGGCCGACTTCGATAACAGCGGCAGTGGCGAAAAAGGGGCCAAGCTGAAGCGCGAAAAGAAGGACAAGAACGGCAAGCGGAAGAAAAAGCAAAGCAAGAAAGAGGAGCCGCGCGTACAATTGCTCCAGGACGGTGCCGCACCACCCAAGCTCATTATTAGGCTAGGCAAGAGCAGCGCCAGCGACGAGAGCACCCCTACCAGCCACGAATCGCCAAGCCGTGGAGGAGGCGCGGACAAGGCCCCAACGGCAGCCGGAAAGGGCAGCGACGAGCCCAGTCCAGCTGATGGCAAATCTGGCAACTCTAATAGCGGATCCCACCCCGAGATCAAGCAACCTCCAGAGCACTCGTCCGTAAGCGCGCTGCGGAACGTGCGTACAGCCAAGGTTTCGCCCATAAGGTTAAAATTGACGCGCTGCCAGGAGGGCTATGAGCTCAAATCAGGTGGCCAGGAACAAACGCCGCCCACACAGCCCCCTGGCGCAAAAACCGACCCGGCAACGTCTTCCAGAGGGGAGGAAAATCCAGAAAATTCAACGGCTACGCAGCTGGGTCAGTCCGCTAACGCCACGGCGACGACGGCCGTATCGGCGACGACTCAGTCTAGCCACAGTCCCCCAGGCTGTACGCCTGCACCGCTCCCCCAAGGATGCCAAGTTAGGTGATAGATAATGATAAGTGTAGGATAATTATGAAAGGGACGCACCAAGTCATTCAAGTTTTAACTCGTGGACAATGGTTATATATTATCTATATAATACAGAGTCGTAAATTCTCTATACGGACCCTCATATATATGTATATACTATATATACATGTTTCGCGCGTATGTGTATATATAAAATATTCATATATGTATAATATCCAATGTTGAGACGTACAGACTCACTAGCTCACACATTTATGAGCGGAAAACGCGTCGCTAATGTACATACCTATAAATATCATTTGTTCGGGTAATTCTAATTTAAGTGTAAATGATTTGAGGGTGTAGTGAAATGTCACAAAGTGCCCAAAGTCATCATAATCGCTACTGCATGTGCATTTCAAAGTGAACGATCTAGGAAATTTTATTATTCAATTTTACGAAAGATGACATTAGCCTCACGAATCTGAGCAATGCTGATGATCATCATAGATGTCCGTCTTTACTGATTCTCACAGATTTCGCGATGTTCTGCTCTCGAGAAACAATTTTTCTTAGTGATAAATATATCATTGTTATACTTTTCGATTATGCTTTGTAGGAAGATACCTTCCAGTCTCGAATTTTATACTGCTCGTTTTATTTTATTTTTATATTTTCATTATGTTGCTTTATATTGAAGAAAAATCATAGATTCGTGAACGACACTTTTTTGGGAGCTTTGCGCTATTAATGTATACTTTTGCAAAAAGTTTGGCTAACTACTTTCGAAAATCATTTGTTGAATATTTTTTACACGAGGCTCTTTGGGATTAGATTGAAATCTCCTTGATGAAATGATGGATATAATGATTATTGAGAGTCATACTTCTCGTGATTAATAATGATCGTTTACTTTTGAAGAACAATTTTGACGGAAATGTTCCACATTGGTCTTGTAACATTTTATCTTTAGTACTATTATGATTACTTTTATCGATAAACTTTCAATTCCAATTTGATAGAAAGAATGATGAGTGTGGAAATCGATCTCTGTGATATGAAAATTTGAGATTTTAGATTTTTAGCAAAGAAATCATGCAATAATCAATGACTAACGGATAAGATGAGACTGATTTATTATTTCCGTTTGACACTTTGCTTGTTTGTCTAAGTTAGGGTTTCTTTTTGAAACATGGCGCTTGAAATTACGCGCCATATGCATCTTTGATTCACTGCTCATGATCGCACATTTCCCTTCAAGTTTTCAGTTTTCTCGCATCATTGAAAAGAAGTAAATTCATATGCAGAGAACACACATTTCCCAATATTGGAAGTCCTTTCGAAGTTGAAAATCTTACCTCCTGCACACATGCAGTCTTTTCTCTGATAGATTTTCTTCCATCCAACATTTATGGATCTTCAAAGGTAGAATTGGCGATTATTCCAGCTCTTGTACCGTGTCTCTCGATACCAGTGCTATCAATTCATTATATTGCTCCCCTTGAACGAATTTTCCCATGTTTCGATTATTATGAGTGCACCGTCTCATTCGCCAATCGTTGGATCTTGGACAAGTGTCTGTACGAACAATATTGGACGGCAGCGAGAATTACCAAGTTGTTTGTACTTCAAAGAAGGTACTTGTTCAATAATTCTAGAAGTTCATACTTTCTCGCTCAAGTGTAATGATTTCGATATTAGTTTCAGAATCCAAATCGGGAAGTCTTCATCACAAAAAGATGAAATTTATATCCATTAAATTATCGTCGCTCTGATAGAAAATTTCTCTCAAGTGAAAGAAGTCCAAATGTGTAAGAGTGGTGTGAAGCCATATTGGATATCTTGATACCACTTTTGTGAGTTGAATATCGAAATAGATTTCGCGTCCCCCAAAATTTTGCAATGACGTAAAATATTACATCTGCGATGAAAACAAGACAGGCATTAATGTATTGGGATGAAAATCAATGAGGTCCAATGATTTGATACCCCTTCTTAACGAAATAGGCATGTAACTAATTCATATCGTTTTCTATTCAAAAAGTATTTGATACAACTATGAATTTTGAACTAATCGTTCATTATCAACTTTTTTAAAAGTATACTTGTACAAAAATTCAAAAATGTGCTACAAAAACAGTGCAAGTAACTCGGCGCATTCTGATGAATTCGTCTACATCAATGTAATACCTTCTATCACGATCTTTTGGGATACCCCTTCACAATTTCAGTGAAAAGGGTCCGAAAAAGGCAATGGTTATATTTATTGCGAGTAAAAGCAAAATACCTAACTTTGAATCACGGGTTCTGAGTTCACCTTCAAGTTGAGGAAAAAGCGGCATATTTTGATTTATACTTTTGAATACAAATATTCAAAGCCCGCTAGTATATGGAGTCGAATGGGTTTTGCTCGTTATCGTAAAAGTGATTTTGGATAATACTTCGTGCCATTTGTAGCCGGTGAGATCTGTGAATTGTGGTAATGCATGTAAGACATAAGTTGTAAGAATCTTTGTCCTGCATATTCTTTCATCTAAATTTTTTTGACAGTTCAACTTCATGGTGCGTTTCTTACATTTGATTTCCATTTGAACAATAGAACTGTAGTCCTCTTTCAGTGCTCGATATCACAATCTTTTTCCCTTAACACTTGCACAAACTACAACAATCGGCTTGTAGAATAACCTTTTCGAATATCTAACACAAGCTCGATTATCAGCAATGAGAGCACGATTTAATTAAAATGAAAGGATCAAGCTGTAAAAGATCAATGAGCCATTTTTTTGAATATTCATATGAATCAAGTGACATGAGCAGGATCCCAAACTTCAGGATTCGTAATTTTCCAAGATCTTTCGCCCAAGAACTTTTTTTCGTAAAATCGTCGAAAGAATGATGTTTCATTTCATGTTCCCTTAAAAATCTGATTGAATGCTGTTCCCACATCACCAACAACTTAACGAAGTTTACCCTAAAAAGAGCCGTTTAGTATTGCTTCAAAAGTATTCATAGATGAAGCAGTTTGTACCAAATTTCATGTTTTTATATCTGAAAAATGACGGGTAATCGTTTGTTCGGTCCATTTAGCGACATATGCATGTTTGTTTATGATCTCCCGATTTCTTTCGGATTCAGCCGATTTTTGTACTTTTGAATAATCCAAATAAGGGGAAAATAATTATAAGAACCGTTTTGCATACCGCCTTCTTCCTGTAGCGATAGCCACTGTAAAAAGTGAGAGACTCTGTGCAATCACGACTTTTCATCGCTGAAGCTCAACTCTTGCGGGAATTTGAAACGAAATTTGAACTCTTTGCGACTATGAACAGTGAGGAGTACTTTTTATATGTCCATTCAAAAACGAAGTTTCTACAAATGATTAAATTGTAAAGAATTTCTGTCTTAAGATAATCTTTGATTGATTTCCTTTTCTAAATACGGTTTCTGGCGCAAAAATCTCGTGACATCACATTAATGTAAGCAGTTGAGATTTTGTATCTTGGACTAATATAATTGTCTCTTGTGGTGTGCATGATCATAGTCACTTCAGCTTTTGATTTGCAACACCATTCAACTCACATATATTGCCTTATTTGGCATTGTCAATCTCAGAAGACATTGTCTCAAGCATAAATCCTTGGTATCAAGATTTATTCATTCATTATCCAATCATGAATGATCCAGCTCCTCTTATCTGCATCCCATGTCTTCAGAATTATGCTTCACATATTGAATTTAATAGGATTATGCGTCAAATAATTATTGCAAATTGTACATTGTCAGGTATAAAAAATGTTTCAAGAGCCTATTTATTGTACAGATTAGAATTAAGACATGTTGAATTGGTTTAAAATTTTTTTCAGCTGTCTAGTAAGAAAAGAGAATATTGCTATTAATTACAGGTGTAATAGAAAATAAACCATAACGCTGTATTCGACACGATGATATAAATATATATATAAATATATACATAGTTTTATCATGAATAAAATGAGTAATAATATATTCATATATTGTACATAGTGTAAAAGAGAAGCTGGTCTTGTAAGATAATTGATAAGGTGTTTTAATGTGCACATAGCCGCGTCATTGTCAATAATCATTATTACGATTAATAATTACAATTTTTTAAAAAAAAACTTGTTTTCCATCGTCACCTACCCACTCACCCCCAGTTTCTCGCTCGACTAACTTTACTTTGTCGTCGAGAAATTGTTGATATACATTTTATCAAGTCACTTTTTACTGGTGATTTATAGATAGATTTTTCTGATGACCTTGACTTGATATTGAAAATTATTCATAACTTGATTGTTATGAGAAAGTATAACAAATGGAAAATACGATTCAGGAAAAGATCTAAGCTCAGGTTGACAAATGCTGTTTTCATTATTTTATTACCATTACATTGGAAGAAAGCAATGAACAACACTCAACTTGGTGAAAAATTAATTGTTCCTTCTCTATAAATATAACATAGCGGCTCAATACTTCTCGTATGATTTGTAAATTTTTATGAGAGCCATCTTATGTTGGTAGGTCTTGGAATAAAAACTCCTCCATACAAATCCGCGCTGAGAAAAACTCCTCCAGCCTCCAATTTTCCAAGATTAATGATAAACACGCTGGAACCAAGTACCCCAGTACGCCTCTTCTACTGCACACTCGATGCAGCCAACTCCACAACAAAGGGGAACCAATATCCTACTGGTTTTTGAGGTTTACTATCACTCTACAGAGCCGATGAAAAGTGCGATGATTGAGGAAAGAAGGTACTAGAGCCGTGTTTCGATGCTCGGGCATTAGGTAGTTAAATTACCCTCGAAATTCGATCACTAAGTGGCTAAACTCAGTACAACACAACGTTTGTGGGTTCAAACGATAGGTAATAACTTCAATGATCGACATTAACAAGAATTAATGTTTAAAAATTGGGACGCGGTATAAATAAACAATAAAAACATGAATTTTTTGACCTTTTTCTCGGTTTTTCCACAATAAGTCGGAAAATATCAATTTTTTGAAAAAATTTGTGAAATAACTTTTTGTAGATCTCTGAAAGATTTACAAAATTGATCTGAACACTTTTCCTCGCAAACTGCAACCCTTTCGAGTTATTCCTCATCAAAGTCAAAATCGAATTTGTTTAATCAAATTCGCTGAAATTGTTTATAACGGGCTCAAACTATTTTTTTAAGACAATTCAGTGAATTTGGAGCAAAAAAGGTCTTTAGGTATTTTTTCCTAAACTTTATCGTTTTCGAGAAATGGGAATGGGCAGTTCCGCGACTTGCATCCCTAAGTGCATTCATGAAAGCGCCGCATTGAGGGTACCAAGTCGCGGATATGGCCATTCCCATTACTCGAAAACGATCAAGTTTAGGAAAAAATATCTACATATCTTTTTTGCTCCAAATTCACTGAACTATTTTAGAAAAATAGTTTGAGCCCGTTATAAACAATTTCAGCGAATTTGTTTAAACAAATTCGATTTTGACTTTGATGAGGAATAACTCCGAAGGAATGCGATTTCCAAACGAGGAAAAGTGCTCAGATTGATTTTGTAGATCTTTCAGAGATCTACAAAAAGTTATTTCACAAATTTTTTCAAAAAATTGATAATTTCCGACTTATTGTGGAAAAACCGAGAAAAAGGTCAAAAAATGCATGTTTTTATTGTTTATTTACACCGCGCCCCAATTTTTAAACATTAATTCTTGTTGATATCGATATTATTGAAGGTATTACCTATCGTTTGAACCCACAAACTCCGTGTTGTATCGAGTTTAGCCACTTTCTCGCGCCAGGAGCGTCTTTTCGGGGGTAATTTAACTACCTACATGGACTTATACCGTTCTGGTTCCCAAAACAGTCGAATCTTTTTCCCACAAAAAATGGCCATGGTACTTGTAACGCCTCAGAATGAATTTTCACTTCCGGAGTTATGCGCACATATTTCCACGTGTATTCTCTATCGTTTCCCGACAAAAATTCAATTTTCACCAAAATGGACTCATACCGTTCGGTTGGGGGCCGTCCAAATAGTTGTCTAATACAATTGAGCTTTGGTGATGTATCATTTTATATCATCAATCGACACGGCAATTGGCAGGATCGAATAAAAATTCAACACGGTATAGTCCGAAATAACGTTTCAACTTTTTAAAAAATGATTTGACTTTCCGACTGCCAAGGCCGGATTTGCGAGTCGCTAACCCAAGATTATTCTTTCAAATTGAGATCTAAATCTATGAAAATGAGAGAGTATGCAACGTGAGAGTGAATCGGAAAGAATTGCTAATTCGAATGAACCGTATTCAAATTTTTTTAGACCTCCAAATAGTAACTTCACAAGAATATGAAGTGAAGTATCGCTACGAAAAATGATGTGGTATATTTTGGAAAAATCAAAGATCTAAAAGTACTCATACTTTTCGTGAATGAGAAAAACATCCACTTCTTGATTATGGAATGGAGAGACATCGCATGTCTCACAAATCAAAAATTTTATTCTGAAGCCCTCTCATATTTTTTGATTAATCGAATTTGCTGTCCATAAAATGTAAAACTTATACGATAATTCAAAGTTCGAAGTCCTTCTCATTTGAGCTCGTTGAAAATTCTTGTGATCTCGAGCTGAACAGAGAAATATTTGCACGTTCGCTGCAAAGATGATTTTTCGCAATTTCACTGCGATCATAAACTGGACTCCCGTATTCTATCAAAAATTTCTGTATGGGAGCAAACTCTTTCTTAGCTCGTTGTTTACGCTGTAGGCAAAGTAAGCTATCTTGAAAGATTCTTGTTAAGGATATTTTTCGAATTCATTATGTGATGGTGAAGATTGAAGAATGGAAAATCACGAAGCCCACCGGTGGGCACCGCCGCGCCAACGTGTTGAAACATGACGGAGATTTCTTTTTCGACTTTTTTCAACTAGGCTCTCAAGTCTCAAGAATAATGCTGGACAATATTAGAGAAGGCGCATATAGAAAATAGCAGATGGATCTTCTTCGAAAAGAAATTCTATGAATAATATCATTCACACAAGTTTTAACAAAGGTGGTATGGTAATTCACTCATCGCCAATCCATACATTTTTTCACGTGTACCCTTCCGAAAATTTTTCTTTAGAAACCACATTTCTGTGTGAGGTACTAATATATTATTTTTATAGAAAAAAAATTGTGAGAATTACTTTTCTGGATTTTAGGAACAATGTTGAAGTACTTCACGCAATTTTTGCTCCTTCTTATACAAAATGAAGAGCAGGGCTTTTATTTAACCTCTTACGGGATTATTTTGGGGTGATATAAATGATTCGTCCATTAATTTGGTAAAAACGACAGCATACTACGTCTATGAGATTATGAAGCAGTCGGGAATGTTTAATCCTGAGAAAAGTTGAATAAAAACCCCCACAGAAATTCTGATACGATCTCGGCGAAGGCAACTCTTACAAAATAGTTTAGAATACAAGCCTCGTTTTTCAGTTTGAAAACAATAAAAATATTAGATGAGCTCAGCAAACAAGGCTCAATTCAAATTCATATTTTCGACCTGCGTCATTTTTCAATATTTCCTTTCATCGATTTTCAATTATTATACCTCGAATCATAATCGACACTTCTGCAAAGTATCGATTCTGCGTAATATCAGTGTCCCCCAGTGGTATTTAGCTTGATCTAATCTCAAAGACACCTATCAGTTTTTGCAAATCACGATATCATTTTGGGGCTCGCCTTTGAGTGCGAAATAGCCCGAAAAAAAAATCGGAGTGCGTGTATTCGACGTAAAATTGGTTGAACTTTCGGAATATGTGACAAAAAATTTCGTTTGAGGCAAACCTGAAGAGATACGATCAATTTTCCACAAAAAATACGATTTTGTTTGACCCCCAAAAGCGATAGCTATAGCTCTGGGAGATAAAAAAAAACGTGTTATTGGATCCTGGGCTACACAAATATGGGTCAGAGGAATTGTGAAAGGCGTATCTCAGCTCAAGATACCGACCGAAACAAAAAAAGTTGGGACGCCTTTTCGCCGTCATTATAAACCTCTCGCCCTTACGTGTCTCGCCCTTTGAATCCGACGTAAAAGCGTCTCTTCAGGATTAGGATAGGATTAGTTTTTAGTGAGAAAAGTCCATATTTCTATCAGAATTCATCTTTCTTCGAACAATTTTCATTGCAATTCCATTATCATCGTGGAAATTGATACAATGTCACTCGAGAGATTGAAATATAAAATTTGCAGACTCCTCAACTAAGTATATTTATATTAGTATGCACGTTTGACATCTGAAATAATCATCGAACGGGGTAAGTGTGCCCATAATAAGCTCGCTTCAAATGTTATCCTGTCCTAATTCTGATAACAGACTCTGGAGGAACTGACAATCTCACTTCGAAAAGATGTTTTATGATATTTTTGTCAGAAGCTATTTGATGCTCAAAATTGAGATCAAAAGGGTTGAGAGTTATGATGACAATCAAAAGCCGGCGTTCCAAAACCTTTTTTGTTTCGATCGATATCTTGGACCCAGATTCGTCTTTTAAAATTTCTCTGACCCATAAATTGTAGTTCAGGACCTAATGATACGTTTTTTCTATCTCCCAGAGCCATAGCTATCACTTTCAGGGGTTCACAACGCCATCTAAACCGAATTTGATCGGAAACCCCGTATTTTTTGCGAATAATTCAATATAATTCTTCAGGATTGCTTCAAACAGAATTTCCTATCACATGTTTCGAAAGTTCGGACAATTAGATGTCGAATACATGCACTCTGAATTTTTTCGAGGGCTATTTCACACTCAAAAGCAAACCCCAAAATTATGTTATAAAAGTGTCATTTCAGGCGTTAATGGGTTAAACGCTTCAATAATTATTTATTGATCTTCATCAATTTCAAACGCTGAGGGGACGATATGTCTCAGTAATTTTTTAATAACTTCTTTGCACATAAAAACTATTCGAATATTCTTGAAAAGCTTATTACTAATGAGAAAGCTGTAATGGTAATCACCGTACGGGGAGTCTCAACATTCATGAATAAGTTATCGAAGTGGGCGGCAAATGGGTAATTAATAATAATGACAATATAAATATTTTTCAACTTTTTAATACAGCTTGCGGGGCTTACAGATCTACAAAAATGTTGTTCACAGCTCATAGATGGAGTTTCTTGTTCCCTCGTGATAATTTAAACAGTCATTGTAAGCTTATGCCTAAAACATGATTCAATATTTGGAGAGCAAACCGTTGAAATCAGTGCAAAAAATCACTATACTCTGCATCAAAGAATCGTAAACGAAACAATACCTCGGAGATTTTCTTTTGAGCTTTGTGTTAAGATTCCTGAGTTTATGCTCTCGGGAGTTTTGACCGTTTATACCTAAGACTAGATAAGTTTGCACAACAGAAACATTTCAAGGTCCTTCTATTGCACATGTACTAATAACAAAAGAGAGGACGAGTGAATTTGGTATGGAGAAAAATACTGAGGTGCTATCCTTGTGCTCAAGAACGATCAACCTTTCACAAAGAAGAAAATACATCAGATTATCAAAGACTATTCGTTTGAAAAATTCATTCATCAATTTAAATTCAGTATCTGTATTTTTTACACACCCACAAAAGAAAAATTGACGGTTGCAAATCAAACGAATCTTTCGGGCCCGATCGAAAATCGATGTCGACCTTAACAACGATGAAGCGTCACCATTGCACCCGTGTCACTTTTTGATTGTTCGTGGTGAGAAAGATTCCGAAATATGCCTCAAATTTCTTCTTACTCGCACAAATCAGAGAGATTTTTGAGTTCCGTCAAAGCACGAGAGTGAAATAAGGAACGAGGATCGAGATCAGCGTAATCTGATCAATGGATTCTTCACTGATTTTACATTGCACAAGTTTTGCTATAATAGTACAGACCCAGACATTATCATAAATACCAAATGAATCACATTTTCTATACATTCTTCCTTCAAAATTCCAATGTCTAGAATGTCGGGAATTTATTTGTATCATGCAATGATGGAAATTGACAATTCATTTAGAAATATAAGTAATTAAAAATGAAGTAAATCAACCAAGGTGGTGGACGTCTTAAAAATATTTTCCTAGCTCATGAGGCTAAACCGCGGGTTTTTCGCTTCATTCTGGCGTACGGGCCTATTTCGGGATCCATCACGAATTCATATATCACTGATACCCAAGAATTGTGGTGAGGTAGATTGTCATAGAATTCAGAAGCAATTTTCCTGACCTGAAAATATTCATCAATCTTAATATTTATAGAAAAAAAAAATCATATAGAGTCACGTAGCAGGTCGTCACAATATCTAAACTTGGATGTAAGATAATTAGAGATGTATTCTCTATAAACTCAAGATACTTTTTTCAGAGTCCAAATTATATTTTGGAGGCGATTACCTCTGGAAGTCTTGATCCAGGTACTGCGGGGAAATCATGATGTTCATTGTGATAACCAACATTGAATGTGATGAAATTCAAAGGTCCATAGTAACTGTATGTTTCATATCCTTTTTGGTACATGTAATGTTCAGATATAAAATGTCCTGCTACTGGATGCAGACCCATAGCCATTAAAGCGCCCAATATGAAGTATAATATCACTTTTCCACCTAGAGAAAAGAACTTTTATTTACTGAAAATATATGACAGATGTAAGAGGATGGGATAAATCTCACCAAAGAAATGCCACACAGCTACATCAAAAGCAAGTTGAATCAATAGATTCACAAACTCTAACATGGATGGAGGCTTTGGGTAAGTGATGAAAGGTCGGAGAGTATAGAAAAATGGTTGGAGTATGACCCAACAAAGTTTACCAAATGTTGTGCAGAACAATTTGGCCTCTAACAGTGTTGGCAAATCTGTGTCCAAAATTTCATCTCCTTGATACTAATATGAGAAGCATCCTTTTAATGACATGAGAATTTGAAATAAAGTCGCAGTAAAAGTTGATCACAAACCCTGTGGTGCTCCAGATGATACTTTTTGAAACTAATAGACATAGGTATACACAATGGTAGATTAGCAAAAAATCCAAACAGTTTATTTGCCATAGGTCTTGCATGTCCAAAGGCAAGACCATGAGAAATCTCATGAACAGCTGTAATAAAGTTCAGAAGCTAGTAAAGGTTGGTAATTTCAGTTTTTCAATAAGTTATGTAGAAATAGTTCAAAATAGAGGGTATTTAATAGAAATTGATCGCTAGTTGATGATCTCACCCAACATAAGAGAATGATTGATTACTCCACCAATGCAATAAGCCATGAGAATAAGAGTTGGGTAACTGAGATCCTTCACTATAAACATAGATGCACATTGGAATAGCACCATGCCTAATACCACCCATTTGAAATTAGGATCATAACCAAATAGTTTCTTTATCTGTGGATATTTTTCTGAAAAGAGATAAAGCAAAGTTAGTCACTCGCTCAATAGATGTGGTACCTTTAGAAGTAAGGAAGCACAATTCAAATGATGATGGAAGAGTAGGTATAAAATCTAACCCAGGATGATTTTCCTTCGACTGGCGTGAGGCTCTTCGGTATAGCTCCATTCGAAATCCGACCGAGAAACTCGTTGACCCATTTCGAATTAGATCACCATTTATGAAACATCTGCAAGTAATACAGCACTTTTTGCAATCAGACACCGGTTCTTTGCCTGACACGACAATTCGCGAACAACCAATGATTTATCATCAGCTACTTTGATTACCGGAAGCCGACAAGAATCGCCTCACGACTAATTTATTTGACCCTGCTGGACTGGATAAAGTACGAGCTCAAGAGTAGATCAGTATATACAAATTTAATAAAGTATTGAAAGTAAATGATGAAATATCTGTACACACAAGCTTATCCAGCAGTAGAGAAATATTCAGATGTGTATTTACATTACCATCAGGTCCAAGCAGGTCTAGTTTTTGTAATTGTTATGAAGATTAATTCTTTTATTTCAGATACATGACGTATTTACGATAATTCATCTATACGAAACCGTGGCGAGATGGTGCGGCTATGGAATCGATATGTTTACGTCCGCCATGCTGCAATTCCTCGCCATTCCTCGCGAACAGGTGTTTTCTCATTCCCCGTCTCGCGAGATGACCGATAAGGTACACAGCACATAACTATTTTCTCAAATGTCAAGATTCAAGAAAAGAAAGAAATGGATAGGTCCTATCTATCATGAATCAATAACCACCGAGATACAGACTCTTGGTTTCAAGTTTCAACAGGACCATTTTCAAACTTGAAATCATAATCTCGGGCATGACGTTATAAGACCGTCATTTATGTCCCGAACAGAAATGTCAAAATCAGCTGGCGGCAGCGAGTCAGTCGAGACCTGTGTGCAGAAGAATTGGCAACGGACGTGAACGATTTGTTGATACGTGATACAGGGTTCGTGTTCTGGAGTTCAAGATTGATATTGTAATAAAATGGTTGATGAATCAACGAGGAAAACATTGAGTAGTATTCCACTGCTCAAGACTAGAGCTGGACCTAGAGATTCTGATCTATGGAGCCAAAGACTCAAAGAAGAGTATTTATCACTAATCAAGGTGGTTATCGTATCCAAATTGAATAGCATATGGAACCTCCCATGGCTCTTAAAAAGTTTGATAACATTGAAACTTCTGCCATAAACATTCTCATTTGTTGGACAAATTACTTTTTTCAGTCCACTGCTGGAACACTTGACTTTTCAATTGAATTCAATATTAAAATGTGGATCATTAAACATGTTTTTGAAGATATCCAGAAATCAATTGGAATCAAAGATGAAAAATATTTAGTGGTTTCTCACTCATTTTTTAATTTTTAATTTTCAGTATGTGGAAAACAATAAAAAGGCTGACAATGACTGGTTTCGTCTTCAATCGAATGAACAAGGGACTAAGTGGTTTGGGAAGTGTTGGTACATTCACAATCTCTTGAAGTATGAATTTGACATTGAGTTTGATGTAAGTATAAGCGGTGGTAGTCGATATGAGAAACAAGGCTTTGCTTAGAGCATTGAGAGATGATAGTCTGATTGATCATTCTCAGATTCCAGTCACGTATCCAACAACAGCACCTGAGATAGCTTTGCCTGAACTTGATGGAAAAACAGCAAAAATGTATAGAGGAGGAAAAATCTGTTTAACTGATCACTTCAAGCCTTTGTGGGCAAGAAATGTTCCAAAATTTGGGATTGGTCATGCTATGGCATTGGGTGTAAGTGATTTGATAATTTATCCATACAAGATTTTAGTATGAAATGTTGGCTTTGATACTCATTGCTTTTTGTTGCAATGAATGAACATTTTTCTTGAATATGTTGAAAGATGATGAGTCATTCCTATTTCAGCTTGGTCCTTGGTTGGCTGTTGAAATTCCAGAGCTTATTGAGAGAGGAGTTGTCACACATAAAGATAATGTAAAATCCGACTAATATGTAAAATAATATTCTTGTTGTGTTTGTTGACTCAAGAACCTTGTAAATAGTTTTTCAAGCAAGTTATCAGATAAAATTTACAAATAAAAATATATTTTTATTTAATTGTGACTATACTATATGTTACATTTGAATTTTTTGTACAATATTTACATCAAATTCTATGGTTCAACAAGTAATATTATTTATCTTCATCTGATAGTCTTACTTTCGTTTTACTTTTAACAATCTCATCAATTTTATAGATGTCTTTGAGAGATATTTCTCCCGACCCTCTTTCAAGAGGCTTTGGTTGAGATTCATCTGGTTTCCAACCCACAAGATATATTACTTGAAATGTGGCTGGTACATATTCGCTTCCATCATCTTTGACTTTGCCATAGAGCTCTTTATAAATTGCAGAGGCAGCCATTAAAGTTTCTCTTTTTAAATGCAATTTCCGATTCCTTGCAGCATTGTTCTCGCCCATACCTTGAAAATAAGAGAGTTTTTCATATAAATTCAGAGAAGATGTAAAAATCTCACTATTTGTCTTCATGCTACCTTTCAAGTCCCACATGAGTTCAAACATTGATGGGTAACCAATCACAATTTCATCAGTATCTATTGTCAACATTGAAAATCCTGTCCTATTCAACAAGCCACCTATATCTCGGATCTCTGTGAAAGGAGAAACATGAGGTGCTATGCCTCCATCTCTCTCCAATTCAGCTAACTGCAAAGAACCTCTGAGGATAGTATTAAAAGTTCAGTAAGAGTTGGGAATTAGATAGAGCAGGGCACCGTCAAGAGTTCCTGACCTTAATTCATACAATGTGTCACCTCCAAATATAGCAGCCATGAATACTCCATCTTTCTTGAGGCAATTCATAATACGATCAAAGCATCCAGGTAAGTCATTGACCCAGTGCAAGCTTAAGCAGCTTATCACAAAATCAAAGCTATTTGGTTGCAATGAAAATTCCTCTTCATCCTCAGCTTTTCTTTCAACTTTAATACCGTCATTAGCTTGAGCTTGCATGAGACAGCTTGGGCTGGAATCAACTAAAACAAGTTCATCAACAGACTCTTTTGAAATATGCTTTGAAATATGACCTCTGCCACAACCAAGATCTAAAACTCTACTGAATTTCCTTTTGACATCAAATATTCTATCAGAGAGTCTGTAGCCAATCTCATCTTTGATGTAGTCATAGACGTCAACATCAGATGCCTTTGCAGCTCGCTCTTTTTGTAAAACTTTTGAATTACGATCAAAGACATACATCACACTTTGCGGCGGTAGAGCTAGTGTTACACTTGAACTACTTATACTGCATTTTTGTTCTTTCAGAGTAGGGAGTTTCACGTGTTTGATGCCTCCTGAGAACAAAATGCGACAGTTATAAGATTGTAAAAACCTTCTTCTTCTTCTTCTTCTTTTTGTTGGCTATATCTGATTGTAAAAACCATTGGTGAAAGATTCAGAACTTACGAGCTTTCAGCCTACAATAAATCCTTAATAACAGTGCCATGTCAATGCTTTGCCGATGTAGTGTGCTATTTATCACTATGATTGAAGTATGTACATCATTTCATTGAAGACTGGCATCCAACGTTACCGGATGCCGAATTGCCGACAACGGCTAACAAGTACCCACGAGTGCCCACGAGGTTGCGACCTGGGGCACTAAATAGGAACGAAGAGGCACCAAGAGGTGAAGAGGTTTCGACGGCTCGGCGAGTGCTAGCAGACAACTTTGGACTGCTTTGAACATTATCATATTATCATACTTGCAGCAACCACGATCATAAAAGAACTGAATCCTGCGACATCTTCTCGGGTCCACCAATGATGGAATGCGGGATGCATCACACTTCGCCATCCTCAGCCAATCGACGATCGAGTTTCCCTTTTCCGAATCTGTTCCGCCAATCAAAAGTGGAGAAGGATTTGTAATAAAGAGAACGAGACCTAAAAACCTAACCTACACTGCGCAGGCTGAATTATTGTTTACATTAGCATTAATGCCATTCACATGCATAGTAAAGTAACCGGTCGATGTTCATCAATCATTCTTTGGATTGTTAAAATAGATACTGTGCCGTGAATCGGGATATAGTAAAATGGACGAGGTTAGATTTTTCTGAATATATCCTGATAATTCATCACATTGTCTAAGCTTTAGTTTTGTTTACATTCTGACATAACCTCACGGTTCTCGCGTTGGTGCCGAACGTGTTGAGTTTTTTATAACTCTGTGGGTTTGCAAAACATTAATTTGAAATCAGTGTAAGTCAATATTTCTCTTCTATTACAGGAACTCAGAGTGAAAATTGATCGAGCTTGTCGCACTGCAGAGGAATTTACCAAACATTATTATGAAAGCTTGGATAAGCGGAGATATGTGAGTTATCGTTTGTAATTCCTTCTACTGGTCTTTATTAAATTTTAATACAAATTTCTATCGATAAACAAGCATTTTTTATCCTTCTCAACATCTCTCATCTATGCTCAAGAGTTATAGTTACTCAAATCGATCCTGCATCTTGTTGGAACTCCTTTTAGCTACTCTGTGCAAGATCTGATGTATTGATAATATTATACATGAATCTTGATATATGGCTTACATGTTGCATACATGATAACAGATGATGTCCAGGTTGTACATGGATACTGCAATCTTGATATGGAATGGAAATGGTATTGAAGGCAAGGATCAGATTCAAAACTTCTGGACAGAGCTCCCTAGTTCTGATCACTCTGTAATAACCTTGGATGCCCAACCAATAATAGGTAATACTTCCCTTTGTTGTATACCTCTATCTTTGTTTCTTGTTAGTCTCAACTTGAACACGTACATTCCATATTGCATGTGAGTGGAATAAACTTCCAAAGGATTGCTATAAGAGTATCCCACCCATCACAAACATCTGCCATTTTAATGAAACAGATTCCCACCCAACTTGGTTTGAAATTGAGTAGTTCATGCCTGTCATGCCTGTGTGCAAAATTAGCATGAGTCTGGTTTCTTGTTGACTCAAAGAGAGATTGTTTCACCGTAAACACTTTTGCATAATGATTCCATTAATGAGAAATTTTCACTTTCTATCATTTACTCAATCATAATAGCATTCATCCGATCTTATTTGCCTTGAGAAATTCTAACAATTGGTTCATGTACATGAACCAATTCACTTGAGTAACCCTCATTATGTTGGATGTTTATGGCAAATAATTATCAACTACACCGACTTCATGTTCATCAATGTGCCTTTCCTTCATCACTCAAAAACTCAGTCAAAAAATTGCTCATTCAAACCACTCATAACATCAGTTATTTTGACTATTTTTTTTAATGTTCACGTTTTTTTGAATGTCGAATAAAGTCCAGAATCTGGAGAGGTCCAATGTCTATTTTTCACTATTCTAGAAAAATCGGTTATTACAGAATTTTGATCAGAGGTCTGTTTTATTTTAACCTGCTAATTTTTTGCATCCATGACACTTGAAATTTCGTGCACTCCCTGATGTATCTTGATCAAGAGGTGGTTCAGCATCTTCCAACAATGAGCCCAGTTTATCATGATTTTTATTTGTTGAATTTTTTATCTTCAAAATCTATTTTTTGAGTTCAAATGTAGTCTTTTTTGGAAAAATTTGCCTTAATTGCACCATACATCTATCATTGGCTGTGGCCCGAAAATGGCACGCAGTGTGCAATAACCAATATTCTCGCACTTATACCGAAAACTTCTATTCAGGATTATTGAATTATTAGGAACTCTTTCGTTACAAATGAAAGAAGATATTCGATTTTTTTGAAAATTAATGGCTCAAATAGTACAATTGGTCAAACTAAAGAAGTTGTGCCATCGAAAAGAGAAACTGAAGCTTCATCTGAGATGGAAAATGTGGCTGTTCAACAAATCAGTTTCTATTCTTTAATTCGCCAAAGTTCCGGAGGATAATTTGCTTTCTTCTTCATTCTTCTGAAGCTTCATTTAATGATATTTATATCTCGAAATGCCGGGTCAATTTCCCGGAACTGTTCAGTGGCCCCATTCACATTAAAAAACCATAGTTTATATGAAACTAAGGAAGTCGTGTAGAACTTCGGCAAATGTGAGACGAGGCCTATCATTTGAAACAGTATCATTATTTTGAAAGAATCTAAAAACTATTTTTAGGAACTTCTGCCGACCAACTCTATATCTCTCGGACACCTTTTTCTCTCGGTTATCCCGGTCCATCTTTTGCTGCTTCTTCATTTCTCAAACTATTTTTGAACAATAAAGCATTATTTGTCATAGAACATCGTAGAATATGTCGTATGCACCCTTGACGAAGAACACCTCCTTCGCTTTTTTTCTGATACCAAGTTTTAATTTCTTACACACGTTTCGAGATCTATCTCACGCCCGTGGTACTTCTCATCTACTTACGTGGAATATTCGTCACACAGTTTGAGTACTTTTTATTCTCAATGGTTTTTCTTAAAAATCACTACTATATTCGTTCATATGGATGATTGTTGATCCATTTGATAGAATAAAAAAGCAGGATCGTATGTGTTGATAAAGACTTCCGAAATTATTCTTCCAAGATTCGTATGAACAATCGCATTGCGAAACTGGATCTTAACAGCAGGAAGATGATGAATTTTCAAGTAAGAAATATGTTTGACATGTACGGAGTACTCACTTCACCGTCACAACATTTCAGAGAACTGTTTATTGTAGTTACCGAGAAAAAAAGTCATGAAGATGGTAGCTTATTCGCCCGGACTGCAGCTGCTCTCTCTATATATACTCGATTGCACCATCCGCGCCACTTGAGGACGCCACCGCAAAATATCTCATCTGAAAAAAAATTTTCTCAACTCGTAAACTGCATCGTGGGTGAATCTCCCTAGCTTTCGTCAGTTTTCGCCTGTGGCATCATCACTCGTGCGAAATCTGATTCGGGTCGATAGCTTCATTTGCTAAGAGAAACACGACATTTACTCCTCTGAATCAGATAGACCCAATGAGCAGTTCAAGTAACACTCTTTGGACGATGAAGTTAACGGGTTAATTTTGGCAAAAACGCCTCTTCGAAATTTTTTTGTAGATTAATGACAAAAAACGCTGTCTCGTCCTACTTTTCATTTGGTAATCCACCATCTTCTTGGCATTCAAATTCGAAGTTGAAAAAGTATTGTTCAAGTAATTGTAACAATAACAATGAATTTTGACTTCTTTGGAAAGGATTCGGGACTGCTATAATATCTACAACTTTGCTCTGTTTTGATTTTTTTAGAGAACTAAGGTAAGGGTACCCAACTTTCCCCCATTAAGCCATTTTCTTGGTAACTTTGGTCTACCTCAACAACTAACTTTCAACATGCTTTAGCTCATTTCAAAGCTTGTTCCAAGACCTTCAAAATGAATTTAAAGTACGTTTCAATTCAACTAACTGGAGCCGTGGCATTCTCAATTTTTCTGAAGAGTGATTCTTCAGAGTTTACAAAATGGCGTACCCAACTTGCCCTCATTATACCATTTCCCCAACAACTCTGGTTTACCTCAACATGTCCAATGTCTTTTAGCTCATTTTAAAGCTTGTTTCAGGATCTTCGAAATGCACTAAGCTACGTCTAATTTTGATGAATTGGAGCCGAACTGTCTCAATTCTTCCAAAATAAATTATGGAAATCGGCGATAGAGTGTTTTTATCACCGTGCACGCACATTTGGAGCTCTTCGCCGGTCCAAAACACTATTTCCGACCTATTTTGACGTGATAAACACGTTCTGAGTGGTCTAAAAGTCGCTCTGCACGCCCTTTCGAGATAAACATACGGGGGCATGTTAAGTACACTCCGATGTTGGCATCCTTATTTACAAATCGTCTCCGTATTTTGCACATTAACAGCTTCAAATCCGAATTTCGCAATTCTGCTGAATGGATTTTGAAGATCTTGAAACAAGAGATTGATTGCGCTAAGGTACGTTAAGATTGGTTGAACTCAAAAAATTTGGCGCTAATTCTACTGAACGCAATTCCCTCGGTGCTTCCTTAGCTAAGCAATCACAAAAAATGGAAAAATCACTTTAAATTTTCTGGAGAACGCAGGAATGATTCAGGGTCGACGCAAACTACTTCCTCATATTTTAACATAACAAACGCGAAAAAAAATTGCCGGAAGACCAAGGAGTGCCCAGTCTCGAGATCGGTGTATGAGAGCAAGTTGGGTACAGAGGCAAGTTGGGTACACTTACCTTATATCTTCAGTGATATACCATTTCGTACATCATAAGATGTTTTTTCGCAGAATCAAATTTTTAATGCAAATATCTCTGAAAATGATGATTTTTGACAAAAAGTCGCTCTTGCATTCGTTCTACCACCTAAACTCTTCAAGAACATGGAATATGAACAAAATATAAATAATGAAATTTTCATTTCAAATGGGACGCCCCCCCCCCCCGAAATGTTGTGCAACAATGCGAAAAATTAGAAAAATAGTGCGAGAGATATTGCAAACGTGCAAGAAGGCAAGAGGACTGCCATTGTCGTTGAATTCTGTTCAAAAGATTCGTGCCTTGGTTATAGAGGCTTGATTGAAACTTTCACCACTAAACTACTAAGTGCATGGAGTCGTAAAGCACAAAATTTTGTCCGTCTACCGTGGTAGGGACTCCTGTGAAAGTTGATAATTCAAGGAATATCCGGGAAAATCGAATCGGTCGAAGATCGGTAAAATACCGACGTGGTGCACCATCCACGTTAATCATTCTTCTGATCTCCAACACAGAGTTCATTCAAAATGAGAAATGAAATTTCCGGACTTTCCCAAAGTCTTCTTGTCCATACCCCACGCCTCATTTTTTTCTCTTTCATTTCCAGACTAATTGAAGTCAACGAGTTTTCTAACTTCTGAATAAATCTTGTGTTAACTTTTGAACAAGCTGATTAACGCTCAAAGTGAAATTATCAGAACAGTTGAACGATTTTCATTACTTGCGTGTAAAAACGATTCGAATTTGAATCATCTGTGAGATTATTTCACGTCAAATGGCTGACCATCATAGTTTCAATCGTGACGCAGATACATCATGCTTCTCTCAACTAAAATTTTTTCGAGTTTCACCGGAGAGACCCGCTGCACCGGAGGGTAGCTGACAACCTCGAACTTCCAGTGTCTCCATTGTATCCCTATGGTTAGGGCACACGAAAATTCATAGAAGTACTGCTAAGAGATGTTGATGAGTTATTGAATTTTCAGAAAGATGATTTTCTATAATTGCAAAAATGAATATCAGCCTTCCCTCTTTACCTCAAGGAGATATTATACCAATATCTCTATGCTTTATCTAGACCGAAACATTGTTTCACTTTGAATTATCAAGATCGATACACAATGGATTCTTGTTCTTGTAGTAATTCATAGTTTTTGTATTCAACTTCATCATTGAACTTTTCCTCTCCAAATAGAAAATTGATACTCTGATTATGAAGAACTGTATGATTGCCTTGCGTCAAGATAAAAATGTCCTGTTATGCTTTCTTCAGCAATTCATTTCACAATCTGAAGGATTTTCGCAAGAACCGTCCTTACTCTCTTCTCTCATATACATTTGACATCAATATGCGGACTAATAGTATTTTCTCTCTATTCTTGCCAGGACCTGCAGTAGCTAACCAGCTGACATTTTTAGTCAAAGTAAGTGGACAAGTCAAGTATGCAGACCGTGCATCAAAAACGTTCAATCAGAATTTCCTCATCACTGCATTGGGGGACAAATGGAAAATAGTGAGTGACTGTTTTAGAACTCAAGAAGCATTGGAAACTTAATGGGTCTAATCACAGAGTTTAGATTCTAATTAATTCATCATAGGTACGGATTCTTTGTATATTTATGATTCTGTCTCACAAACCCTCGAGTTCTGACCAAGTATCTAAAAAAATAGTGAAGTACAATTAAAAGAATGTATTTTTTAATAAGACAAATCTTATAACTAGGGATTGTGTAAGTTTGAGGATGCACAATGAAATAGTATGTACAGAATGTGCAGTGTACAATCTAATTCAAATTTATTTTCGATTTGATATCAATGTATAAAGCAATGTTAGAAACTCTGTCTCCATGAGCCAATACATTATTTGAACAAATGATTCCAGTGTTCTTCACTGGGAATGACACATTCAATAGACAAATAACTCATAAAACTTCTATAATACATTATCCAAAGTGACAATTCCATATCCACCCTTAACTGACAATGTGTTCATTCTTGTAATCTTTGTTTCTCACATGATCTGTCTGGAGTGAAATGCATTCCATTCTAAGGAAGAAAAGATACAAGTGGGATCAAGGTCACCCTATCACAGATGCTAAAGAAAAAAGTTGTAAAATCGTTCAATGCATGATCCATAAAGTATAAATACATTATTTAGTACTTTGTTATTTCGATAACAGGCAGTGCAAAAGAGTAGATATTTTATTCATCTTATGACATCATGAATATTTTCCAGCTCTATCCGGTTCTGCAAGCATATCGAGCATGTTTTATTTTATGTATGTACGAAATTTGACAGTAACTACGCTTTTTTCGTCTCCACGCGGTCGGTAGAAAAGCATTTGCATGAAAGTTGTCTAAAACGACACAAGTTATTCTCAAAAGCATGTTTAAAACCTTTGATGCACCCAATGTAACCAACCAATGTTTTGCAGAGCAGGATACTCAATTGGTTGGCATTGAAACGTCGCAGATGGAGAATCTCTGAAACGAAGTTGTACCCAAGATCTCAAGTGTTGTAACAGTATTACGACCACTTCCAGGTTGTCGCATGGTTAGATGAATTGATTACACTGAGATTATCAAAGTTTTTCTTTATGGAAGAACATTCATTGACCCTTGTACGGTAAAGCGCACTTTTTGGGCCATAAGCAGTTTGATTCTTCAATTTTAATATTGGTTTAGATCACAGAAATACATATAACCAATTTCACAATGAGAGACGAATCATGCAAGCGCACAAATACGGGAAGGCCGTTCCCCGACTCGTTTTATACAAATACAAAATTGGTATACTGTCTCATAATACACATGAGATGACTTAACTAACAATAGTTCCTTATATACGAGTCAAGACTTGGCGCAAAGTGTTTTCTAAGCGGTATGTACGTATCATGTATGAGCCACGATGAAAGAACAAAAACCACATGCGATACTGCAAGCAACGTGTGAGAATAAATGTTATTTGCTTTTTGTCATGTTTTTTTAAATTTTACACTTTTCTAGAGTTTTGTCACGTCAGAACACTACCAATTTCAGTTATAAGTCGCAAAGGTAGCAAAACGCGTGGATGAATGATTAGTTTTTGGGTCTTCTGAAAAATGGAGAAGACCCGACCCACGGAGGTAATTTGTTCGCACTGAATTGAGTTCAGGAAGAAGTAAGGACAATTTTACGGGAAACACGGTGACGTGAAAATATTGCCAACCCTCTTCATTCCCACCCTTAGTTTTCAGGATTTCATACGCGCACAGTTATCTGTTTTGATTTATGTCACTCATTCGCACGAGAACTTTGATTGATTAGCTATACTACATTTTTTTGTTCTGTAGTGTTCATTTTGTTCGATCAAAAAATACCGCGTCAGCAGTCTTCGTGTCAAGGTATGCTGTCACATGAAGCAGGCATGCGTCACATTTTCAACATTCATTCGTTACACTACACACACGCACACCGTTACTAATGACTTAGATCGGTGATCTATCCTAGTTACTTAGAACATAATGTCTCAGAGTCGAATGATATAGAGCAGTAATTGTTGATGCTTATACGACAAGAAAAACAAAGAGGGGTCTCAGAAAATGGTCAGACGGCGTATGCGGATAACACTGTCGTCTCTTCTGTCTCGACTCTGGAACATCACTCATGTCTCACAGTGGGCGCGCAACGAGCTCTCACTGGGTTGTAGTCGGTCAACGCAGAATTTGAGGCGCGCTTATCCACGGCTAGACGATGCCACCGGGCGACAATGTCGCACCAGGGGCGTTCGATCACCCCTACTTATCTCTGCATTACATTGTTAACGTCTTTGATGGTGTTGTGCAGGTCGGTGAGGAGCCTCGTGTTCTCAGCGACGTTGCGGGTGCCGGCTACCCTGAGCTGTCTCGCCTGAAGCTCTAGCCTCGACAGCAGGTCACGGAAGTGAAATTTGGCGTGCGCTGGCAAGCTGGCCTCCTGTGCGTGGCTCGTGCACATGGCGTGCAACAGGCCAAGTTTGTCCGACAGCTGTAGCCAGCTGGCCATCACGATATTGGGGCTGGCGCGCAGATTCACTACGCTGTTCTCGATCACGTTGAGCGTTTCGAGGATGCTCTGCTTGCTGTTGCTGCTGCCACTGCCACCGCCGCTCTTTGGGGACTCGTCGTCTCCGGGCTTCTGCGAGTTGGGCGTCGCGTAGATGGACGAGTTGCCAAAGGGCTTTGGTTTGCTCGCGGGCTTTGCGGGCACGGTTGGCCGGTCGGGATCGGATGGCGGCCACTGCACCACTCGCGCGTCGCTTTTACTCGTGGCCGAGCTGCGCGTCGACGAGGCCGCGCTCAGGTCCTCTGGCGAGTTCTCCGTTGGCGCCTCTTCGTGCTTATCCCTGACTATCGCTTTACTGCTACCCAATTTTGGGCTCGGAGGTGGAGGATGCTGCTGCGGAGAGCTCGCATCAGAGGCGGCTTCTTTGTTTTCCCACAACTTCTTCAGGCTGCTGATACTGCCAGTGCTGCGTCTCTTGTCGTCTGATTGCTCGTCGGCCGATTCAGCAGCACTCGCTCTGCTCTCGTCGTCTGATTTTTTGTCCGCTGTAGCGGCAACAGCATTGGCACCATCGACTTTCCTCAGCCTGGACTTGAAGTCAATTATTTGCTGCTGCGGCTGTTCGCCACCATCTTCTCGCGGTGGTGGCGGCGGTGGTGCCCCAGGTGCATTGTTGTTCTTCCTCTCGACCCGCTTGAGCTTAAAGCTACACCCGAGGCCGTCGGCGAGGGGCGACGACGACGACTCTACCCGCGGCTCGACGTTGGCCACCGCGTACTCGTTGCCGCTGTTGGCGGCCGTTGGAGCAAAGCTCGCGCAAAGCTCTGACAGCAGTTGCGAGGCCGGGTCGAGAGCCGTCGCCGGCTGCTTGCTCGCCGATCTTGACGAAGCCGATTGCGGTTGATGTTCGCCACAGCTCTGCTTGATCTCGTTGACGAGCTTGAGCTCGAGCATCTCCTTCATGCCGGGTTTGCTGGAGAAGACGTCTTCACCTTCGACGAGCGGGGGCGGTGGCGGGGGTGGCGGTGACGGTGGAGGCGGTGGTAAAGGCAGCTGACCTTCGTCCTGGGGCGAGGTCTGACCGCAGGCGTCGGCCACCCCGGGCTTGCCGTTGCTCATGAGGTCGCGTCGTCTCAGGTTCACACCGAACCTCGAGCTGGCCTCCAAGGCCGAGGGCTCGGCGCTCTGCAGGTCCGAGGCTCGCTGCGGATGCTCGACGGTCCTCCTGCAGCCGAGTGGCGAGATGGAAGCAGCAGAGGAAGAGGAGGTTGCCGCAGTCGCCGCGGTCGAGGATGACGGCGGTGGTGACGGTGCAGGCGGAGGCAGCTGCTCGAGCGGTGGTGGCGGCGGGAACTCGAGGTCGGCCAGGCTCGGCTGGGCCGGCCGCGTCGGACTGCTGGTCGTCCTGGACAGCGGGTGAGGCGGAGGCGGCGCTCGGAACGTCCTCAGCTCGGAGGAGCCCTTGGAACGTGAGCTTGCATTGCGACTGCGGGGTGAGCTGGGCGGTGGCTGGTGCTGGTACGAGCCAACACCCACGACACCACTGGACGAGTTGCTGCGCGTCATTTGAGCCGGATGCTGCTGCGACTGCCCTCGCTGGCTGCTCTGGCGTGGCGAGAGCGAGCGATGGTGTTGATGGTGATGTTGCAGCGGCTGCTGCTGGATATCGAGCAGGCCCAGGCTCGCCGGCGCCTCAGATGATTGCTGCTGGTGCGGCAGTTCGATACCGTCCTGACTTTGGCGAAGTGATTCGAGGTATGCGCCTATCCTTGCATTTTTGGGCAGCGTGCCGTATCGGTGGATAGCCCTCTTAACATTTTGCACCTCTAAGGCTCCCACGTGCACCAGCTGTAACATATGGTATTAGACATGATCAGATACTGGTCAAATTTTTTCTGAAAGGTGTGGATAGGATGGCATTTTCTAGGGTACCTACTGCGTTGATGAATTGCGAATAAAATTGCACAAGGCTCCATATCGTGATATAGAAGTCATGTAGTACAGCTATGCTAGAAAGCAATACAAATACATAGGCGAATCAAGAAGCAACTGATGCAAAGGGTGAAAACAAAGTAAGTACAATGCGAACCGTACAGAAAGATGAATACCAAAAAGTACTGAGGTTTCTGCACAAAACTTCAGCAACGAAAGTAATGCAGAATCTTTTGTTCCAGCAAGAGTTTCGAATCACTGGATTGTCCATCTCCTCTACTTGTTGATTTTTGCTGTATCTCTCAAATTTAAAAAAATAAAGGGATAGTCTTCCTTACGTTTCCACATAAATCTTTATAGAATCGGCGCTCAAAAACGAAATCTGTTGACTAATCTCAGTACACGCAGGAGGTATACCTAACAATATCAATGCACCAGAGTAACTTGGGTTTAATTTTACCTGAGCCGATTAATTTCGGTGAAAATCCTACCAATTCTCTTCCAGAAAAAATTATTGCCGCAGCGTCGAGAGTACTTTCGCTATGACGGAAAAGATCAGCGACAATTTTAACAACCATTCAGATGTGCTTCAGCACTTTGCTTATTCGTGTGAGCATAGAAGTGAATTAATTTCAGTACTACTGTTTTTGAGAATTATCGGTGACATGTTCAATAGCTAGGAGGAATGCTATACAGAAATTATTTTTCCCGGGATATGATTTTTCGTCTACTTTCTAAAATATGTTCTCGCCAAAAACAATTTCAAGTGAAAGTGGATTGAAATTAGTGATATAAACGAGAGAATCGTCATCTTGTAAGTTATATAATTTCGCTGGAATGGCTGCGAATTTTGTTTTCATTTTTCATCAAACCAATGGGGTGATGGTGAAACAGAGAATATATGGAAGATTGTTGGTAAAATCGACCAGGTAAGTGCATCATTTCATTTTTCAGAGACAGTTTATGAGTCATTCACATACAAAACGATTTCAAAAACTGAAGCTTATGGAAATCAAGTTGCTATTCGAAATCTATGTATCGAAAATTCAATCCAAAATTATCACAGCAAATAACTCACTGTATGGATCGTCTTGAAGACTAAAATACCAGAACAATGATAATATACACCAAGACTTACCAAATATCTTACATGCAAAATATAAAAAAAAAAAAAAAATCAAAGACCAAGGAATATTCTACGTAAACTATTTGAAATGCAAGAGAGCAGTGGATACTGGACCTAAGTCAGCACCCAAGCAGTGTCATCAGGACAATAATCCTCGGCAACTTGTTCGTAGCTTAGTGTTAGGGTTGCGTAAAATCCAGATTATAGCCTGGCTAGGTGATATTTGAAAGCTCTATAGAATTTTCATGAAACTGGAAAGAGAATAGGAAGCCGAAGCGAAACGCGAACATAGAGTAAAACGTGAAAAAGCCGGAAATCCGTGCAAACGAACAGACAAGCTTATTCCTAGAGTGATTCGCTCGGGAATACCTTCTGCGGCAGCGCATCCTTAGGCGTGTGGGTGCGTGTTTTAAATTGTTTGTGGTTGGAATGCGAAGGTTCCGGCGAGGTTGACGACTGGGGAATGAAACTCGGCTCAGATGTACCCAGCGAGCTCTCGCCGTCGTGCTCCATGTCCCAGCCCCCACCAGTACTCGACTGGTTTGCCATTGTTGCGAGATCACGAGTCATCCCTAAATTTTTCTCATTATCATCAAGAAATTCGTTTGAACCTCTCAGATAATATGGTGAGCCAATTTAGAATCTTGTGCGAAAGCAGCACGCCTTTCAATGAGTGATGGAGATTCTCTTTTCAACGAGATCAGAATTTTGATAATTGAGGACAATGTTTCGAAATTTATTGTGTAGCGCAGCATTACTGCTGATTTTGGCACAAGGACGCGTTTGAAGCCCGAGGGAAATAATTTTCACACCCTGAGGGTCGAGAAGTCGAATCTTTTCATTCGGAGGTCGAAAAATCTACAAGGCAGAAAAATGACAGCATGGAGGCTAAAATCTACTATGCACATTTCAGTTGTATGACTTTTTACCGCAGAAGAAACTTGTAATTTTGTCTTCCTTCCGGGCATTTTCAACGTCTTCGAGACTGAAATCATCTGTATGGGCAACTGCGCCCATTCAGACAACATAACCCGTAACACAATAAATAGAACGTAAGTGACTAGGACAATTCGATTGATGTCCAACCAAAAAATTAGCTCTTTCGTTCAAAACATCATCTTGAAACTTGCTTCAATCCCAATTACCACCCAGCATGTATATATTTGGGTCATTCTCGGGGCTTTATTTGGCGTATGTTATGAAAATGATTATATTCATGATAAAAAAATCGCAAAATGAATATGCTAGGGATTGATGAAATGATGATTTCTTAATCGAAATGATTGGATTCGCTAACTTGAGTTTTATAACATACACTGCTTGAATGTTATGATGTGAGCTCAATGAGGATAATTGGGTGATCTAGTGATTTACGGAACGAGTAGGGTATATGAGAAAAGAAATTTTGATATAATCACTACAAACGGCATGTACTCTCGAAAGAGTTGTGGAAAACTCAAATAATGACTGAATTTTACTCTGGGCTCTATAAAAACTAGAGAAATTTACAAGAATGACTAATACTTTGAATACCTTACTTTGGGGGTTTTAATTATTTACACCAGTGAGCCAACCATCTGGACCGACCTATGATATGCGGGAGAATACCTAAACATTGAAATGAAAAACATGCCGGTCGAACTTTCACAAGTTCAAGGCTTTGCGATCGTCATGTCACATTACAAGTTCGCAAACGGGCTTTTCACAACACATGATCGTGATATGATACAGGGGTCCATGACACTACAAGGTAATCAAATGGGGGATGCATAAATGAATTATGATTCGCGGGTTACTGGTCATGCGTTTGTGACTTAGAACTTTAAACTGAAAATTTGATAATTTGTCTCCACAATGAGAGAGAATGACCCAAAAATTGACAAGAGGAGCATGAATGATGGTTCACAACTCAATGCATCAAAATGCCAGGGGCAATGGATAAAAATGTGAATCATTGTCCGGGCAGAAGTGAGCGAGTGCGCATTTTTCATGAAAGACGTGCATAATGTACCATTTGTGAAAACCAATTCGAAAGACGAAATACCTTGAAAAATCTTGTCAATACCATTTAACTCGGTGCCATCGTGCAAAGCATTGGGCGATTCCGCGTTTTGATGGTCTTGATCTTGGTATGCAGAGTCTCGAAAAGAACTACACGACGATAGAAGGCTGCAAATAAACAGAACAGGCCATTCATTTTTACTATCTCTGACAGACAATCGAGTTCTAATCAAGAGATATCCAAGTTTTACGGATAGTTCAGTTCTATGTATTACCAATATGGAAAAAATATTGAAAAGAGTAGAAAAGGGAAAAACAAGCAATCAACGAAGTAAGATTCCAAACCTTGTGCGTTTCGGTGGAGCAGGTGCTTGTTTGCCTTTTTTATTAGTTGAGCGCCGCATTTGTACCATATTATTGTTTCCTTTGCTTGGATGGCCTCCCATGAAGGTACTCAATTTGGCAACTGAACTTGAATCTGTGCGAATTATCATGAATTATGCAATTGAAACTCAATAAAATACTGAAACTTCATGAGAGTATGTTACCCGGAGTTCCCGAAGATGAATGCTGATCCGATGCAAGAACCAAACCTTGGATATTTCCCGAACTACCAGTCTGTGATCTACTACTAGTTGAGTTTTGATTTTGACTGCCGTTTCCTTGTAACTGCTTTTCTACCTCTAAAAATTCACAAAAAGAAAAATTTTTTGAATTAGACTAATAATATTATTAAACATACATGAATAAGTTTCCCAAGAATAGGGGATTGTTTTTCAACAACAAGACTTTGTCGAATTTACCTTCAGTGATACTCGATTCTTGAAACATGTTCTCTAATGAATGATGGATCTCTTTGAATGTTGGCCTGTCTGAGGCAGACCATTGCCAGCACTGTCGCATGAGCTCATATACTTTGGGTGGACAACCAGGAGGACACTCCATTCTGTAGCCTTTCTCAAGCATGTGATACACATCAGTTAAATCCACTCCTGGATAAGGGGACATACCATATGTTGCTAACTCCCACAGTAGAATGCCAAAAGCCCATACATCAGACTGAAAATATTCAAATAGTTTCTATACTCAAAGACTCTATTGATATTAATCAATCGAATTTCAAGAGATGTCGGTAATTACAATCGATTTCTAAAGGGGTGCATAGGTAAAAAAGGAGTTAAAGGAGCGAAATCTAACTTAAATGCGTTGAAGGATCACATGTCTCAAAAAGTTGAGCGAGTCTGAAAAGAGGCGGTGTTCAAGAAACTAAAACCAAGTAATTTTGTTGGCGAGACATTGATCGGACAAGCGAGTTGATGACGGAAGAAAAATTCGATATTGTGAATTAGAAAATTGAATGAAATTACCTTTGTTGAGAACTTGTTGTAAGCCAATCCTTCCGGGGCAGTCCACTTAATCGGGAATTTAGCACCAGCATGTGCCGTATAGGTATCGTCTCTCATCAATCGAGCCAAACCAAAGTCAGCTACTTTAACCAAATGGTTCTCTCCAACCAAACAATTTCTTGCAGCTAAGTCTCTGAAAAATTGTATTAGTTACAACAGTTTAAAAACTTGTTGCGTGATAAAAAATAATCCAATTCACCTGTGTATGAAGTTTCTGCTCTCAAGATAACTCATTCCACTGGCAATTTGTGTTGCCATATGCATCAATACCACAGCATTGATTTGGTGTTTGCTTTCATTTCGCAGATAATCTAGTAAATTTCCTTTACTCATGAATTCAGTGATGATATAAAATGGTGGTTCTCTTGTACATACGCCTATCAACTGAACAAGATTCCTATGTTTCATTTCTTTCATGATTGCGGCTTCTTCTAAAAAGTCCTTTAACGCCATTGTGTCTTCCTGTGAAAGATGACCTCATGAGTTTGTTTCATTTACTCTATCAGTCCAACAAATGAAAGATGAATTAACGTTTGTGACTCACTTTCAAAGTTTTAACCGCAACCGTCATATTATATCTTTTCCAAACTGCTTCATACACATCCCCATATTGTCCTCCACCTAATTTGTGTCTCATGACGATATCTGTTCTATTGATCTCCCACTCATCAGGTTCTGTAAAGTGTATAAGCAATTACATTACATAAATTTTGGATTTTTCCATCCGAAATTCTATTATCCAATAATATCTACTCCACAATTGTTGTAGCTCATCATTTAGAGGACCAAGAAATCAGAGAAGAACAAAGTTGTTTGTATTTAAAAAAGTTCAAAGCTAGATGATTGCCAAGACAGTAATTTCACGAGAAAACTATATATAGTCGCAGGTAGGGTCTCCGATTCCTTTTTAAGTGAATTTTTTCGATTCTATGGATTGAAATGAGACCATCTGTCACGATAAAAAAAATTGCAATAGTATTTTTCGATTCGAAGGAGGGAAGTTTTGTTTCGCTTTTCGAGTGATTGTTTTCGGCCCGAGCCCTGGCGAGGGTCGAAATTATCACGAGTAAAGCAAAAAAAACTTCACCGCCGAGTATCGAAGTACGTTTTTCGATCGACTGGGCGTAAATTAAACGAAAACTACCGTGCGTAAAGCGGTGCTTTACGGACAGTCGATCGAAAAATTTTTTTCGGACCTTGGTACATAAATCAAAATTATGTTTTCAACTTTTTTCATCAAAATTTTCGTAACTTTTTCACACTCAAACCGTTATAGCCTCAAAATAACGTTATAACGTTAGATAGAGGGACGCGGCTCGGCGCATCTGAAAGGTGAGCAAAAAACCTATCAAAAACACTTTGGAGTTCTGGTTCTCATAGAACCTCGATTATGTATGGATGGATGATTTCGTGAAAATCATCTTTTATTTTTTTCCTCAGAAAGCTATTTTTTTGGAAGATTTAGAAATTCATTTCTTCATGTAAAAAGTTGTGTTCTACACGAATAAAATATTTCCACTCAGCATTTTTGGATTGTAAGCTGTTGTCTGGGCATTTTTTCAATTTCAATGACAGAAAACCTCAAATTTCTACGCATGCGCGAGATTTTAAGATTTTGAAACCAATAATTTAGAGAAGCTGAGACAATTTCCTTCAAAACGACTCCTCATAGAGCTGGAATCCGTTGATTTAAACCAAAGTTACAGTGACTTTTGACAGCCTCTACAAAAAGCAGCTTGGCGCGAGGCCCCATATTCGCTTTAGTCATTGCCTGGAAGCCGTCATGTGTTCGCTCAAATCGTTCGACATCATTCGGGCGCTACTACTCCGCTTCTAATTGATGAAATTCAACTCAACATGATGTAATTTTGAAGGAAATTGTCTCAGCTTTTCTAAATAATTGGTTTCAAAATCTTAAAATCTCGCGCATGCGTAGAAATTTGAGGTTTTCTGTCATTGAAATTGAAAAAATGCCCAGACAACAGCTTACAATCCAAAAATGCTAGCTGGAAATATTTTATTCGTGTAGAACACAACTTTTTACATGAAAAAAATGAATTTCTAAATCTTCCAAAAAAATAGCTTTCTGAGGAAAAAAATAAAAAATGATTTTCACGAAGTCATCCATACATAATCGAGGTTCTATGAGAACCAGAGCTCCAAAGTGTTTTTGATAGGTTTTTTGCTCACCTTTCAGATGCGCCGAACCGCGTCCCTCTAACGTTATTTTGGGGCTACAACGATTTGAATGTGAAAAAGTTACGAAAATTTTGCTTAAAAAAGTTGAAAACATAATTTTGATTTGTGTACCAGGGTCCGAAAAAAACTTTGCAATTTTTTTTATCGTGACAGATAGTCTCATTTCAATCCATAGAATCGAAAAAGTTCACTCAAAAAGAAATCTGAGACCCTACCTTCAAAAATATATCGTTTTCTCGTGGAATTACTCATACGTCAACATGTAGAATCGAAAAAGTTCACTTAGAAAGAAATACGAGACCCAATCGTCAGCCATATATCTTTCACTCATGGAATTACTCAAGAGTGAAATGGTTCTTACATACAGAGATTCATACCTGGACTTAGAGGAAATACTGTTGGTTTATTCCTCTTTGGTGCTGGGTATAACAGCTGAGTGATGAGGCCATCTGCGAGCATTGAATGGTGATGTACTAGCTCTGCTAGTGTATTGAAAATGCTTTCAGTTGTGACATACATCTAAAGGAGAAAGACATTGATTAGCATTATTGAAAATGTTGAAGAAACCAAGAGCTTGAGATGCATTGCTCATACTTTTCCATCACTATCTTCATTAATTCTATAATGATAAACCCTTCCTTCATATCTCAGTGATATACTTCGCTGACCAGGGCTACTTTCTGACTCCCGGACCAGAAAACTGCCATTGATGCCTGAGCTCAGCAGGTACTCTGCAGCATTTCTAGATATTCTACCATGATACCAAGAGTGCTTCTCCAAGGAATTAACAGGAGTGACATAGTTTGATGGCACCCAACCAACTTGTCCACTGTTTGAGTGCGCCTCACACCATTCCCCACTCTTGTTGTAACTCAATATACGAACTTGTTCACCTATCACAAAACATGTTTCCAATGAAAGATTTTAAAAGAAGAAAATTTCACAGGAAAGATTACGATGCAAGTTGAAAGATCAAGTTGGAAAGTATCAAATAAATAAGATATAGGAGTCAGATTGAATTTTCATTTTTAAAAAGCTTTGTGGAGTTATTCATGAAGTTGTGATGACTATTTAATGACACTCATGCTGAAATCATGTATCTTGACTTCTGGATGAAATAAGGGGATGTATTGGTAGTACCTTTTTTCAAGCCCAACTGATTTTCCCCACCAGCTTGGAAATCATACAAAGCAACAAAAAGCTGAGGATCATCTTCCTCTTGAGTTAGGAGATTTTCTTTGCTAGTCCATCTAAGTGGGAAATAGATCCATGAATCATCAAGTTTTTGCCCATGTTACAACTGAATAAATATTCCTCAAGTACCAACCTGTTTGCAGCTTCAAGGAGACCACTACTTGAAACAGAAACATGTTGATCTAGATTTGATTGTTGAGAAACGGATTGAATACTGGAACCACTTGGTGGATCACCCTCTGGCAGAGCTGGTATGTGTGGAAGAGGTCGACTCTGGAGCAATGCTTCTATGTGAAAATAATTGATCTAAGGATTTACTAGGTAAATAACTTTCTTATATAATCATAATCATTTGTGGGCTAATTGATCAAATGCATCTGACATCAGGAATCTGATAAATGGTGAAAAACAATGACAATTAGAACAGAGTGCCAACAATAACTATAATTGAAAACAATCTTGTACCCAACACTTTGCTTTCTTAGGCTTAGGAATCATTCTCCTGCAGTTCAAAAGTTTTGATTGATTTCCATGTACCCATACAACTTCCAAGATAAAAGTTGAAAGCATTCAGAAGAATTCAAGTTAGATGAAATTTTTAATGAATGGTGAATAATCGATCTAAAATTTAATAGAATATCAGGCAATCAGTACATGCTTATGATTTATAAAGAAGAGTGTTGAAGACTCATTATGTTAATTCTTTATTGAAAATTAGGAAAGAGTGTGAGAGAGAGAGAGATATATAACAGGATAGAAAAAAGGAATTGGTAACTCATAACAGAGGTTTGGTTGAAGAGATAACACAAGATAGTGGCCTTTGTATTGCACTTTTCTAATATATGAGGGAAGAAAGAACAACAATATTGCATTTTGGCATTGCGGGAAAAGTTTGAACCACCTATGCTGCTGGTGGCACTTAATTTCAAGTGCTGACTGTAGAGAGCAGATATGAATTTCATTGCAGGAATGATCAAGCATGAGATTGAACGACCAATGATGTGTGTTAAGTGAGTGAGATGACTATCTTCAAGTAGAATCCAATGAATGCTCTGATCTAATGAATCAACTGCGCAAAAGTAGGTAATGTTTCAAACAAATGTGATCAATGAGAGTGTGATGTGATAGTCGAGTAGATGCAAAGTTTGCAGTTCATTGCTGCATTACATTCAGAAGTCGAGGTTGATGATCATCATTTGCAGTATGTTTTGGAGGATAGATCAATCAGAGTTGATGTTTGTTATTTGATGTATCCCAATGAATGCAGCAATCTGTCACGTGAAAATGAACAAATGGCGGATGTCAGAGCAAAGAGTGAGAGCAAGTGAGAGGAAAGAAGGAAGGAATAAAGTAGGTACGGAAAAAAGGACGGTTGTTGCAGAGGGGCCATAATAGGCAGGAACGAGGAGCGAGATAGCGAGTTGGAGAGATCGAGCATATAAGCACGAGGGAGAAAGCGATACGCGGTGTGACAGGGGAGCGAGGGGAGAGAAAAAGATAATGGGTACGAGAGAGAAAGATAGCGGTGGTGGCGGCGTATATACCACTGTGCTCGGTGAAGATGTTGGATCCCATTGCCCGAGACTCCTTTGGATTTCTGGGCTGCTTTCGCGTTTGCCTGGAGACTGTGCCCGGCTGGACTACTCGGTCCTTGGTCGGTTGGGCACCCATGGCTCATGACCGCCCGATTCGCGAGGGCGGATCAGCGAAGCAGCCCTCGGCGGCAGCCCCTTATTGCTCTCATCGCGAACCTCTCGAAGATGATCTTCCAACTCCTTCGAGTCCGCACCCAATCGCTGCGACAATTTTTGCGACGCGGTGTCACATACTGCTGGAGGTTTATTAGACACTGCACTTTATTGGCGAGCTCTATTGTGATTCTCCTGCTTGATGCTACTAGCTGCTGTACTTGGCTGTACTGCTGATTGCTGCTGATGCACTTTCTCTCTCGACGGCGCACGGCGCACCGAGCGCGGGTGGCTAGCACACAGAACACGGAGATGACGAGGCTATTGATGCCTCACTTGAATCAGCTCGTTTTTGTACACACGCGCGCATGAGACGAGTTTGAACCTGCACGAGTCCCCGGATGCAGCATCAGCGGCTGAGCCTGAAGATGACGTTGATGGATATGCCGGTCGTCATCATCGGATTTTCAATACTTTTCACCTAGCCGGGGGCGCGGCGGTAAGTACACTGGGTAAGAGGGTAAGTATGGTGGCAGTTGGCATTGGCATCGACTCTACCACTCCGGCTTTTTATCGGCACATCGCGTCGTCTGCAACGAGTGCATTATCCCGCGGAGTCCCCCAGAGTCCCCGGGTTTGTTGGCTCATACCCGATTTTTTGGCAAAATTATTGGCCGCGGTGAACTTGGATTTGAAACCGGGCTGCTCCCCCAAGGCCCGGCGTTCCCGATTAGTCAACTCCTCAGCACTCCTCAGCGACCTGTGGCAACCTGGATCGGCGCTACTCTTACACTGATGCACACTGATGCACTGCCGCATCTGCAAAGAAAACTGCTGTTTCCGATTTTATTCATACCTATACAGGTGATATACTATACAGGGTAATAATACCTATTAGACACTCCTGCGCACCATGCATTGTTTATAAGATCGTGGTTCAAGTAAATAAGTTCGCGGTTTTGGTTTAGAATTTTTGCAGTAATAACTGTAAAAATTTGGCCGATATTTTTCATAATCTTAGTAAGTAATTTTATGTAATGCAGTAAAATAACAATGAATTTGTGACAGATTGTTTTTTTTTGCAATAACGGTGCTAAAATTTAGCACTTTGCTGAAGTGAACTTTTGAAACCTTGTCGCGAAATTGATAATAGAATGTCCAATATCTTGTTTTTTTTACGAAATTTGGCATGGGAGACGTTTAGCACACGAATTCTGACTATAATCGACCAAATTAAAACATTTTTGGAAGAGAAAGTCACAATTTGTGAGCTGCACGTTTGAGATGCCAAATTCCCCAAAGTGTCAAGATCAAAAATTTTCCCGGGGCCAGGTTCCACGAAGACCCATGCCCATGAGCACTGAATTATTTTCAGCAGGGTAAAATATTAGAACGCATTATTTTTGTAAAAAAGCTCTTCTTTTGAAAAGTATTGTGGAAACGTGCAAGTGCAATTTTGAAACGTATAAGAGCTACTTATCCCATCAACTCTTCGTATGATGCGTAATAAATTTGTGACACCAACATAGTGCAATATTATAGAATGCTTGCTCAGTTATCTGATATTCTCATACCGTGTGCCTCGAAATTTAATATTCTTAGTGTGTGAGCTCGAAGACGAAGAATAGAGTCCCAAACTGCAGGCGGGACTGTGGGTGCAAGGTTTTCATAAGACATTAAACAATATCAAATTCACGTCGGACGTGGCCCCCGAGTATGGAACATGAAAGATTTACCAAAAAAGACAAGGAAAACTGCGCCCCCATACAGGATTATGAGAGCGATTTACTATACTATACTTTGTTCTAGGATCAAAATCATTTTGGCAGCAGAAATCCTGATGCGATTTCACAAGCGTGATCATTCATGTTTTATATATGGTAATCGGACAAAAAGCACTTTCTCACGTGGAGACGGCCGTAGCTTGCAAGCTCAAATCTGTCTCATTCTCAGTATTCTTCAAGATATTTCTTAGTTCATTTTGGAGATCATATCCTTCGAACTTGCAAACAAGCTAGACAAATTTGATTCGATTGGAGCATATCCACGATACTTCCTTTTCTAACGAATTGCAACTTTTCGAAACTTCAACTTGAGATCCTTGTAAAGCTTATCTAATACCCTCAAAACAGCTCACATGTTCCTAATTCAAATCAATTCCACAAAAGTATAACCAAAGCTAACGCATTTAGTCGACCACGCATTAGCTAATGTCATGGAAAATTTTATTTTCAAAATAGTACGTTTCGATACAAGGGTGGAAAACCAACAATGTTATCGCGAAGAACAAAGATTTTTGGCACTCGACGGATAATTTAATCAACACAAGGATGCAAAAAATAGGTTTTACACCCATATATCGGACTGTGTTTTTCGACAAACTTTGCGTGAAAGTCGAAATTTAAATCATTTCCGCACAGCGTGTCGAAATAGTATTTTACACGGCTCGACGCGCCGTGTAAAGCGGCATACGCGTCTCGTGCCAAAATAGTATATTACGCAACGATGTCGAAAAGTTGGATTTACGCACGAGTGAAAATCTTTACACACGAGTGTGAGTCTTTACGCACTGGTGAGCGGCGAGTGCGTAAAGTATCTCAACAGTGCGTAAAGATTCACATCTCGTGTGTAAAGTTTTTCCGAGTGCGGAAACCTTTCGACAGAGTTGCGTACGATATTTTTCGAAATTTTGTGCGGAAAGTTAGTATTCTGTCGGTCACCTCATACGCTAGTAACCAAATCGCGATCGGGGTAGGTGGGAGAAGAGGGCGCAGAGCGGGGTCCAGGGGCGGAGCCCCCCGACTGAAAAAAAATTCTGAAAATGTATCAGAAAAAGATCTTTTGATCGATATATCATATGTTATCGCATAGATTGAAAATATCGATCTCAATTCTCAATAGTTCTAGTAACAAACAAGATCAGAGATATGTAATTTCATGAGATAGTATGAATTTGAATTTTGAGGAAAATTATTACAGAGTTATATGAATGTCACCAAGGACGAGCAAAACTGAATCAACGGATTGGTGGAATAATGTTGTATTCCCTTGGTTCGATATAGACAGAACTTGTCAATTATAATGATAATAATAATGTTCCGAATACACGGGATAGAAAGCGCCTCTGACAGAGGAAAACCTCTTTCTTATGAAAAATACGGGGATCCATCACCGGCACTCTTTAATGAGGCGAAGTGTCCGAAAAGTAAATTTACCATTTCCTTAGAACGTACAGTTCAAGGTAGATTTTGAACCACGCAAACCACGGTGGAAGCACTTCAGAAAGGTCTCAGTCGTATATACATGTTGTACTGAATTGAATTAGACCCATATTCTACCGAAGCGATCGATATCCATGTTCAATTCGATGACCAACCAGGATATCCAATCGTATGGACTTACCGACTTACTGAGAGAAGGAAACTGAAGTTTAACAATTTAGAGAGCTCATAAGTATTCATTCTATCGAGTGGAAGAAGTCATTACACCTGCTTTGGACAGCTTCGAATCAACGATTGGAGTACTTCGATTCTACAGAACTAAGACAAAGATCATTTTGCCAGTCAACGCAGAAACTTCAAGAGATGTCGCAGGATATCAGGCTAGAAAGAAAATACGGCAGTGCGTAAAGATACGTACCGGTGTGTAAAGACATACCTTACGCACTGTTGCTAACTTTACGCACAGGTCTTCACGCATTCCGTGCGCAAAAATTTCTTTACGCACGGAAAAATGTTCCTTACGCACTAACTTTACGCACATGATTTCGAAAAGGAATTTTTTATAGGAAATTTTAAGATCTACAACTTTGGTCTCTTGTGTTTTTCCGCGAAATGGGATATTTTTCGAAATAATTGCCAAAAGCTGTAATTTTGCAATAAAAATTGTTATTAACAATCAAACGCTAGGTTTTTCGAACAAAATACATAGCGGAATCGATTCAGCGGGTTGAAAAACCTCAGTAAACATCAAGACATATATTAAAATACGCGTAGCACGCTCAAAATTTATCACACTAGGCCCACGCTAGTCTCGTTCGGCGGAGCCTTCGTATCAAAAGTTGAGTCAGTTTTCACTCGTTGAATTTCCCGATCTGAAAACTATGTGAAAAACTCCTTCAGGTCATCAATTTTGAAATCGTATAGGAGAGAATGCGATTCTGAAAAATTTCTCACTCAACTTTTGCTTTTGAAGATGAATATGACGATTCCGGAGAAAAATTTTCCAGAAATTTCCCAAGGAGGCGGGAAATGCTTCGAAGACTCCGGACTAGTTTTAATGCCTTTCAAATGAGTTCAAAATTGTACATTCAGAATTTCAAGGAGATATATTCATCCACCTCTGAGATCAAGCTAAATGAACACGAAAATTTTAAGAATCTCAAATTTCTCATTTTCACCTAAAAAGTCGATTTTGACATGGCTCCCCCAATTTTAGAGAAAAACAAAGTTCATATTCATATTCAGCACCCTCGAAAACATGAAGTAAGACCTTTCCTAGCGAGTAGGTCGTCCGTGGTCACTCAACTGTAATTTTGGGCCACTTCACGCTTGCCTATTATGAAAAGAACTGTCGGGTTTTGCTTCAAAATAAAGTGTTTGGATTCACTTCGATCATGCCAAATATACTTTAGATCATTTGGAAGCTCTTAGAATAAGCTACAGAATAAGCCACGGTACGTTGCAAAATAATATGAGATAGGTACATTTTTTGAGTTATGGCGACATTGGATGCCAAGGTTGGGGTTTGTGACTATCTGCATGTGGAGAAAACTTTACGTATCAAACTCGTATTCCAAAACAGGAAATTCCAAGAATCCAATTGCAACGTAGGTTTTGAGCTCGGACATTATATCTAGATCGTCCCATCTTGACCATCACGTGAAACCAAAAATTATTGTCCAGGTGAAGACTGAATACATTTACTGAAAGCTTATAATATTGGTTGAGCTCACTACACGCTTGTTTCTGATGAGGTACCTACGTATTATGGTGAGTTCCACCATGGTCTTATTTCAAATCGAGATCGGTCTGTTGACTGCGGAGGAAAACGTCGAGTGGCAATATGAAATTCACTAAATGCATGGAATGACAAAAACCAAGTCTTCATTATATTAACCAAAAATGGAAATATATGAGATTTATTACAATGCTCCTTATGGCGATGCGGTCACCGTGCACGCTGAAAGTTATTCGCACTTTTATCAAATTTGCTTGCGATTTGGGTGAAACGACGAGAAGACGGGTGTTTATTATCATCTAACTCGAGTTCAACTTCTCATCGTTTCGCCCAAATCACAAGAGAATCGGATAAAAGTGCGAATCACAAAGTGCCTATATTATAGGTTAGGAGGTGCCCGCGCCCAAGTTTTTCGCACTTTTATCCAGTTCTCTTGCGATTTCAGCCAAACGACGAGAAGACGAACTCAAATTAGATGATAATAAACGCGGGTTTTCTCGTCGTTTCACCCAAATCCCAAGCAAATTTGATAAAAGTGCGAATAACTTTCAGCGTGCACGGTGCACGGTGACCGCATCGCCTTATTGAAATGGTACATTACTTCTATAACGGTACAAGTCTTTGATGCCTACTTGTCATTGCTTACTTTTCTTTTGCGTCTCATCTATTTTCAATGCCCTATATGGAAACTCTAATAACAGTACAGACGACCCTCGTTCAACGCGGTTTTGCTCAACGCGGTTTTGGTTATACGCGGTTTTAGAAATGCCACCTCGAATGCCACCCTAATTTTGTTCAACGCAGTATGGGACTTGTTCAACGCGGTTTTGAATATCAAATTTTCGGAGAAAACTTTGAGGACTCTACAAAAAAGACGTGGACCCGCAAATATGATGAAGAATTCGCATTAGAGCGAGTCCGCGAAACTGTCAACCGAACTCTGACAAACTCAAATCTGATCCTTGAGAAATGAATGTGAAGACTCAGGTTGTAGAACTTGCCGAACTCGCACGCATCCCTAGGAGATAGTACGGGCTTGATGTAGAAGTCTATATTTCTAGTTTCAAATTCTGACAAATTCTTGAAATATTAGCAACGAATGGCAACTCGTGCGCGTGACACTCCTTATGGGCAGGGCGTATCTATGCCCCACGCCCATGAGGGTAAGCCGTGGTGGAGGCGAAAGCTGGGCACCCGGGGTACAAAAGATAAACTCCTGACTCCATTTTTTAGGGTAAAAACTCAAAAGTTCGTGTATCTCTTGCAAACCGGGGTAACTTTTGAGCACTTCAATTAGAAAAGACATGCTTTTTCGATGTATGGGGTGACTTTGGAACACCTCAATAACCGAAGAGAACCAGGCTTTTTCGGATACCGGGCCCCCGGTATCCGAAGCCCGGTATCATGTGTTCTGAATAAGTTACTCCGCGCAGGGCAACTTATATAGAACACTTGATGATTGGGTTTCATAGGAAGCGCACAATAAGGTTCGTATTTTCCACGAAATCTGTCATGACACATGGGAGCCTCAATAATGATACTGGAGGCTTATTATATCGAAATTTTGATGTTTAGGAATGAATACATAACCATGTCGGAAGTTCTCACGTTACACGTTTACAGTAACTGTTACAATATTACCCCAGTGGGGGTCTAACAAGGGGAGGTCCAAGCCTGCGGAACACCGATCCTGATGAAATTTTGAGGATCATCTTGTTTTGGTTAGAAATGAAGATATCTCAATGGGCCTCCTATTACGAGATACAGCTATAGAGATTATCATTGTTAGTATATCTATGTATACAAATTTTTAACATGAGCCTATACTGGCAATGCTAATCTCCATGGCTGTATCTGAGATTAGAAGGCCCATGGGATTGAACCCTTAGAGATAAGATTTTTCACCAAAACAACATGATCCCCAGAGTTTCATTAAGATCCGTGTTCTGCAAGGTTGGACCTCCCCTTGTAAGTGTGATTCACTTCTTTGAACACCCAAGTAAGGATGTCCAATAATAGACTTCAACACCCGCCAATCGAGAGCTAGAAGTCTATTGACTACAGATACTCTATATTGGCTACAGATTCATTGCACTTTTGCTGTAAGACTTAGAAGTTACAGAGGAATTTCAATTAAAAATGATCATTAGTGTCCTAAGGTTACCCCGTTTGACGGTATTCCAAGTGTCATGAGAGCAATAACGTTCTCGTAACTTTTATTGAGAAAATCGTATAGTAAGTTCAGGGTGTCTCCCGGTCCTTCCAGGTCCTTTTAGTCCTTTAGAATGTCCTCGTTTTATTTGAAAAGTTCTTAACGTTCCAAGAAAGTCCTTGTTTGCATGGCTTGATCCTTACAAATTTGGAATTCGGAAGCAAAAAATAGATGCCTTGCAGAATAACTTCTCAAAGGAGTTGAGAAATAAGAAAAAAGGGTGTCATCAGTGCCAATCCACGCGTGTATTTCATATACTTAGAGATGTTTCTCAATGAGGGTAGAATTTGAAAAATTGGTGCCGACCATATTGGTAGAGATTTTGCGAAAGATCTTGCGGATGAGAGTTTTCAGTGGGCATCGAAAAAATTTAACAGACAAAATGAGCGTCTTCATACAATTTTACTCGATTTGTTCGAAAAAATATATCGCACGCACTAGCACAGCAATTTTATGAGCAAAATCTTCTCTCATAGCAATGCAGCGGCCCGAATTAAAGAGCTTTTCAAGTTCAGAGAACAATGAGTTTTTAGTTGAAAACCTCGACAAAAAGTCTCTAGCTGCACAGCGATCCGTACACGAAGCCATCGTGAGAATTGACAGAGGCATAAAAAAAACTTGGTATAAGCTGGTCAGTATTGCTGTATTTAAAAATTCATCGTCACAGCGGAAAGGTACTCTAGATGAAAGCTTAAGGCGATGCGGTCACCGTGCAACGCGGAAATTATAACTTATTTGGATGTAAATCAAAAAATTTTCACAAAACGAAGTTGGAGACGATTTGTCCATTACGTATTATCATTTGAATTGGGGGGGACAACTCATTATTTGTCACCAATCACAAGGCTGTCACTAATAAACGAGAATAACTTGCCCGCGGGTACTTTCTAACCTACAAATTGGCACATTTTCGTTCACAAAACTCTCAAAATCTAGTCCGATTTAGGCCAAACGAAGAGTTATCCAGGCCAAGTTAGATGATAATAAAGCCTGGATAACTCGTCGTTTAGCCCATAATGGAAAAGATTTTGAGAGTTCTGTGAACAAAGTTCAGCCTGCACGGTGACCGCATCGCCTTAAGATCTTTTAACTTTCAACTTACGAACTTAGTTATTACATAAATTATAGTAAATAGTAGGTTTGAGAATCTTATTTGGGTACTCGATGAGAATGTAGCTCCCAAAACCAAGTCCTTATACAATATCTGGTTTTGCTCCTTCAGAAGTCCTTAAAAAATCCTTCTTTGTCTTGCAAAGATTCCGGTAGACACTGTCCTGCGTTAGTCACAAAGAATATATGCCCGCAACGCGGTTGTGCTCGTGCCAATGTTGAAGAGAATGCTTATTGAAAACCGTTTTTTTTCTTCTCCTTCTCTAATGAGTTGACTACACATCGAAAACCATGACAGTTCTTTTTTTTTCGAACAGATCATACTTTCATGAAGATTGTTGATTGTGTTGAGAACAGAAACACGTAACAGACTTGACAGCCCAAAGTTATAGCAAAGTCGACTTCACGATCTTTCAAGATTACAACAAGAATTCAGAGATCAGTTAAAGCTGTAGTTTCCGAAAGTTCGAAATTTTTCAAGATTTTCTAAAATTATCTCGATCAAGATTGAGACAAGATTTCATTAATTGTCTCGGAATAAAAAATCCCGATGAGACCAGAATATTAAGCGAAAAATCTTGAAACGCTCGAGGGCCTTGATATTTTTTGAGTGATATAATTTCGCAAATTATGAATTGTGTTATCATCTACTGAAAAGTCATTATTAGACCGCATGAATATACAGAGTGTCTGAAAAGTAAGTACCCCCCCTTTTTTTTTAAAAACGATTGGGAATTACGAAAAATCTCGGAACACGTGTTCCCTCATTTTGAGGGACACATCCGATAGTGACCTTGTTTTAGACCTTGGAGGTCATTTTCAAGGTCACTTGGAGGTCAACACAATTTTTTCAAATGAAACCACCATACTCTTGACTTCGGATTCCGAAGAAACGTGAAAAAACATGAAACTTTTGTCTGAAGCTTTTTTTATCCGAATTGACCTTGACGATATAAATGGAGGTCAATACGCATGCGCGCGACTTAAATTTGACAAAGCTATATCTTGTTTCGCAATTTTTAAATGCGTAACTCTAATATGAATACTTTCTTTTTGTGTCCAAAGAAGTAGAATTCAACTGCACCGAGCCACTGCTACTCGTCTGGAGGTGAAATACTTTCTTTGACCCAATAATCACTCTTCACGGCGGTTTTGGCCCCAAAAAGCCCCACTTTCGGTTCGACTTTTGGCGGAATCACCGCCTATTTAAGACGGTATATTCGCTATTCGTTGCCAGATCCTAAAATTATGTGAAAGTCTGATGCCAATAATTATTCGAAAATGCGTTAAGATATTATACGATGTGAGAGGGTCGAAGTTTGAAGTTAGCTATACTTAACTTCTAAATAGCGCGGAGAAGCTAGTCAAATATCCAATAAGGGTGTTCGCATGAGAATATTGGGCGAGACTTCGTCGATTTTTGACTCTTCTCGGAAAGAGCTTCACCGATGCATGATTATACTGTCCTTACGGGGAAAACATTTATAAGAATATATTTTATTCTTACTTCGAATAGCTGCAGTCAGCCCCAGTTCTAGTCAAGGCTGCTGTTCCCGAAGAGAATGAGTAAATCTCGAGACCGACGAGATCTCCTTCACTGTTTCTTCCTGCGCTCCACCTGTACGTGCCGTAATTGCAAAGCTCGGACAAATACGACTCTCTAAAAGTACTCGAGTGGTTTTCATCACTCGAAGCTCAAGTCAAGAAACCAAATCCGGACAAATGACTCATCACCTTTGAGTGAAAATTGAAGAGAACCACTCGCCGTTAGAGTGAATTTTGGTCACACACCACCGCTGCCGAATATCCGAATATCGAGGTCACTGAAAAACTTGTGGTGCAGGAATGCGCCGCACAGAATCGGGTCGATACAAGCCGCGGCGCGCGGCTCGGCGTGCGGCCAGTATGAAAATTTTGGAAATTGCTGTAACTTCCAAGTGATTAGACGAAATGATCTAGGAATTTTTTCACACATTCTTCAATAGCACTGTTTGTAAATAGTGCAAGATTGGTGATGGAAACAAGTACTGAAAAAATTAGAAAATTCATGAAAATTGTTACATTTTTACGGATTTTGTTATTACAAACGTAATTTTCGACATGCGAGGAAATTCTTCAGTTTTCAATTATATCAAAAGTCAAAGTGGGAAAGGTGTTCAGGAGGGCCTCATTGATGTTATCGTCAAATTTTAGACTGAATAAAGCAATAGAAAAAAAGGTTACAGTAGTTTTCGCGTTTAAATCTCGAGCGGCTGCTGAGTCCAAGTCTATAAATTCCCAACGCCACCGAAGAAAATGCCAATCTAATTCCTATAACTTTTTTTCTATTGCTTCAATCAGTCTGAAATCTGACAGGAACATCAATGAGATCCTTCTGAACAGCTTTCCCGCTTTGAGTTTCGATACAAATGAAAACTGAAACATTTCTTCGTATGTTGAAAATTACGCCCTGCTGAAAATAATTTCGTGGGATGCCTTGGGACCAGGTTTATTTTAAATTAGTTATTTTGCAAAATTTGGCACCGCATAGGTGCAGCATACAAGTTTCGAACATCATTTCTCCGTCCCACGAAGTGGTTGATACATGGGAAGTAAAGAATAGATGCTATGTGAATTCTGATCTCGATCTCTGAATGATTACTAGGTATGAATATTTGAAATCGACTGATACTCCTAGAGTGTAAAAAATCAAGCATGGAGAATCAATCCCTTCACTTCTCTCAAAATGTGCCTTTAGCCGAGAGAAGATGCCTATGATGTTGTCACTTGTCAACTGCAGATCAAGTGAAGAACAATGCTCAGAGTGACACATGTCGTCGGTTTCATTTTGGAGAACGTGTATATACTGAGTCATCTAATATGATAAGGACTCGTAGAAACGATGTGACGTACATGAACTTGTTTTTAAGATGTAGTATTGAGCAACTTCGAAATACATAATGTCCCCTGCTTTATGCACCGAGTGTTCCCTATTTGCAATTGAAGCTCCATATCCAAAATCCAATAAAATGTTCAACCCTCAACATTCAAGTGAGTTTAAAGATGTGAATATGTGTTTTTGATGAATATCTGAACGTTGAAACAGAATCCGTGCTCAGTTTTACCTCTAGTCATCAGGATTTTTTACTAGACGTAAAAAACCGAGAAAACGAAAAACGGTCGTTTTTTCAGTCACTTTTATGTTCTTCAAGTGGATGATAGGCGAATGAGTGGGCTATTTCCGATTCTACTGAATTAAATTGAATGTTCCAGGTAGTCATTTTGAAGAAAATTGCACCCGCTATCGATTGGAAACACTGCGGAATGCATGCGCGGTAAATGCGAATCATTGACTCAAATTTTTTATTTAGAAGGGATACATTTCAAATTACGAACGCTCCAAATAGGGCAGCACTTAAACTTCACCTAGATCCCCGAAAATTTTTTTCTCGCAATATCTCACCAAATGATTAGGTTGTGGGGGTGGCATGGGAGATCGGGGGAACTTGGGAATAACGGACACCTTAATGTACCATAACCCATAACCCGTAACCCATCATACATATTTGAGATGGGAGACGGCCTCACGACAGTTCAATTTTTGGTCACCTCATGCTGTTCTCCGTGGATTAGTGGCGCTGTCAGTAGACCCATGTAAAAATGGGGACACTGTTATCACATGTGAACACAGTGTCCAAGAACACTATGATCACATGTGAACACCTGTGAAACGATTGAAAACTTTTTTTAATCATGAGAAATTATTATGGTTCAATTCCCTCGGAATCTAAATAATGCTATTGATTTTACATCACTCGAATAATCCCTCAAAGTCAATCTAGTATTCTGAGAAAATAAAATACAAAACTGAATTCATTTTTTTGATTAGAAAATATACCATTCTCTTCAAAATTCAAAGGGGTATTCGACAGATTGGGGAAGAATCTGCATATTTAAAATGTAATGTTCCTCAAAATGAATGATATTGAGTTTGAATTATGACAAAAATTGGCCAACCATCCTACTCCCAATTTGGAAATGGGATGGCTATGATCACATGTGAACACCTGTGAAACGATCTAAAATCCTTTTCAATCCTGGGAAGTTTTTATGGTTCAATTTTTTGGGAATATAGCATCAATAACTCACGATATTGATCTTACGTCGCTCGAGAAATTCCTCAAAATCAATCTAATATCCAAAGGGAAGAATGAAAAGTTGGAACCATTTTTTATTAAAAAAAATATCATAATCTTCAAGATTTAAAGGGGTATTTGACACATTCGTGACGAATCTGCACATTTGAAATGTAATATTCGTCAAAATGAATGATATTTATTTCAATACAATAATAAAGGTTGGTCAACGATCCTATTCTTCTCAAAGGCTAGAATTTTTCTACAGAATTGATCCAAAATCCCAAAAAGTCGAGTCTAGATAATTTTAGGAGAAAAAGACGAGATTCAAGGGTAAATATGATTTTCTAGTTCAATACAGATACAGATTCTCTCTAAAAAGTGAAGAATCTGTAATTCTTTATTTTTTGACATATTAGCTTTTAGGTATGCATATTCGTCACTTTTTGGAGAGAATCTGTATCTGTATTGAACTAAGAAATCATATTCACCCTTGAATCTCGTCGTTTTCTCCTAAAATTATCTAGACTCGACTCTTTTGGAATTTTGGGTCAATTCTGTGGAACAATTCTAGCCTTACAGTACAATAGTATTGTTGAACAACCCTTGTTATTGTTTTGAAATAAATATCACTCATTTTGAGGAATACGACATTTCAAATATGCAGATTCGTCACCAATCCGTCAAATACCCCTTTGTATCTTGTAAATTATGATATTTTTTCTAATAAAAAATGGCTCCAGTCTTTTTATTTCTCCCTTTGGATATAAGGTTGACTTGGAGGAATTTCTCGAGCGAGGTACGATCAATATCGTGAGTCATTGATGCTATATTCCCAAAAAATTAAACCATAAAAACTTCCCAGGATTGAAAAGGATTTTAGATCGTTTCACAGGTGTTCACATGTGACCATAGTGTCCCCATTCTTACATTGGGAATGGGATGGTTTGGCCAACTTTTGTCATATTTCGAAATCAATATCATTCATTTTAAGGAACATAACATTTTAAATATGCAGATTCGTTCCCAATCTGTCAAACACCCTTTTGAATCTTGAAAATTCAATCTTTTTGTTTTATTTTCTCAGAATACAAGATTGACTTTGTGGAATTATTCGAGTGATGTAAAATCAATGGCATTATTCACATTCCCGGGAAATTGAACCATAATAATTTCCCAGGATTAAAAAAAAGTTTTCAATCGTTTCACAGGTGTTCACATGTGATCATAGTGTTCTTGGACACTGTGTTCACATGTGATCACAGTGTTCCCATTTTTACGTGGGGAGTGCCCACCTCGAATCTCGAGTACCGTTTTGAGTTGTCCGCCGCCGCGGGCCGTGACATGTTGAAACTTGAAAGATCAGAGTTTTTGTTGGTCCATGGGTTTTTCAGTAAATTTTTTCGAGAAAAAGGCGTTCTGGTGAAGCGCGTGCAAATGTATATTGATCTGTCTTGATGGTCCTCGTCATTGTCGTTCGCTTTCACACACTGCACGAATGCGTACCTCGAATACCGAGGTGTCAACCCTGACTACAGCGCCATAATACCACGGATGAACGCGTAAGGTGGCGAAATATTGAACTGTCGCTCTGCCAACTCCTATCTCTATTAGGGCGAAATTACATGACCGGAAAAAATTCGGCCGGAACGGAAAAAAAGCCACCGGAAAAAATTGCAGTCTGCTACTTTTAGAGGTTAGGTCTGCCATCGAATGATATTTCAATAATTTCTATTCACAGTTCTACATTCTAACGACTCGCAATAATCTATATAAACTTCATAATCTACATCAGTAGATAGCTTTATCATAATATAAGGTATTCGTATGGAATATAAACTTTGATGAGCTATCGTTGTTGACGTTTGAACAAACTTTCCGTCGCTGGTAAATATGGGGTTCTACAATTTACATGGACGGAAAAAAGTCGAATTTTGCCGTCCGGATCTAATCATTATTCGGGAAAGCAGTATAGATCTCTTGTACTAATTATTAAAACCGATTAATAATTGACCAATAATCGATATTGACAGTCTCAAGCCACGTCAAAAGCTTCATACATTTGGATAATTGGCATTGCAAAATTCACGATTCCGGCCGTTCTGGTATTCTTTCCGTCCATGTAAATTGGAATCGTCTGTTTCTCCGGCGACGGCTTTGCTCTGATTGGTCGGATTTCTTCCGGCCGAATCACTTTACCGTTCCGGCCAAATTTTTCCGGTCATGTAATTTTATACATTGTCTGCTAGGCAACGCTTGACACCTCGAATAAGTAGTATGTACAAGACTGGTCTCTGAATTAGCAGCCGATCATCAGCGGCAGTGCGGTGCGGTTCAGTGCGGTTGATCGATATGTTGATGGCGATCGATCAATGGCGGGTTAGTGCCGGGTGAGACCTCGCGTTCTTGGTGTAAAATATACGATCAAGGCGCACGTCTCGATACCGCCGATTCTAATCGAATGATCGCGTTAGAATTACAAGCTTTCTTGAAGATATATCATTCATACCAAATCAGTTGTGGGTGCTAAAAACTGTTGCTGCGTTTGCTCCAAATCTTCGTTGTCATAGCCCTGCGTGACACTCGTGTGTACCGTGATTGATATCAGGAACAGCAGAGACTTCCACCCGTGCACGATAGCCTAAATGCCGAGGATCTTTCTCTAGAACCCGCAGCTCTTCTGTTTGGTGAGCAAACATCGTAAATGGAAATATTTTGGTTTCTCGTAGTCGATCAATCTCTGATTCCCACTATATCTAATTATGATACCATTCCTTTAATCAATGTGTTTATGCAGTGGTCAATTGGTCTAATGGTGAAAGGCAATGGATAACGAAGAAGTAGATTGTCTTGATATATTGCGAATGCAAGTGAGTTATTGATCAAGTGTTATGACAAGCTCCTTCTCTTGCATGAAATGTCATAATTTCTCCTGATTCTAGTATGCTGAAGAGTTGGAGAGAGTGTTGGAGTGTATGGTATGCTTTGAAATACCTGTTGGAGAAGTGCGAATGTGCGTTGCAGGGCACCACATATGCTCTACTTGTCAACAAGTGCTCATTGAGCGTGGAGAAAAATGCCCAGAGTGCAATCTCAGTTTCAGTAGTGCCCGCAACTATGCTGTCGAGAAGCTTTGTGAAACATTTACTAACATCAGAGTGAGCACCGTATTCATTATTATCATAACATATAGCATCGTTCTCTAAACAAACTTGAAAAACTTATATCATCAGTTAAATTCAAATTGTTTCAATTCATGTGCAAGGGTTTTATAAATTACATATCTCTATCAATTCTAGAGCTCAATCTTGGATCCTAAACATGCATCCAACTGGAGGAAAATGATATCGACAGGAACTCAAACAGATCCTATATTAGTAAGTCAAGTGACAGCACCTATTGTTGTAAGAAAAAGTAGTCGGATAAAAAATGCCACTCGACAACCTACATCTGAACAGGTTAATTGCTCTAGCAAATTAATCAATGGTCAAAATTCAGTGACTGAAATCAATGACAACTGTAATTTGAATGTTGCTGAAGTGAGTAACCAAGGAAATTAGTTGTTACACCGCACTTGGACCCAGGAGACTTCTTCAATTTGATGGGAATTAAGCATGGATTATTTGTTGATGATAGTGTACCAAACCTTCCTTTTCGCTACTGTTTTTTCTACTATTAGATCACATTTTAGAGATAATAGTTTTATGTAGCATAAGGACATTCAGTAGAACATCTAAATAACCGTGTTATAGTGTTGTGAGGAGTAAGTTGAACTCATCTCAAATCTCTAATTGTAAGTGAATATCAAAGATATGTGTTAAGTTGAGAGTAATCGTAAATATTTTGTGTAAACGGCTGAGCAACATACGGTGTATCATCCCCGTGTTACGCACCAGTGCATCACGACACGCCGATGTTTATGTTCATATAGGGGCATACCAACCCTGTCAAGTGAAAAATTCCTGTAATTTCGCAATAGTATACTACTTATACATCGTGTTGCGGAAGTGAAAAGATACATACAGTGATGAGGTGTTTCAACTAAGCTTCAATAAGCGGGGAAATGCGGTTTTCCCGTACGATGCGGTTGCAGTGCTAATGAATACTCTTTACCAGTAAGCCGATTTGTTTCTATACATTTTTATGTTGTTCAGTAAAGTAATTTTTAATTGTAGCGTACTTCAGTATGAGGAATTTTTACAAGAGGAAATAAATCCGATGTATAATAGCAGCGTTCTGATGTTTTGCAAAGCGACATGACCGCCGGGAGTTGCAAATCGCGCGTAGTGGTTACACTAGACTCAAAGTAGGTAACGCATGTTATGCATGGTAGATATGGGTAGATGTTTTTATTTTTGAAATTCTTACATCGATTAAGAGAAATCGCACGATGCACTGTCTTGTAACGAAAATAATGATATGAAAATGGTACTCTCGCGTCGCTTAGAGTTCGATTACTGGGTAAATTTTGACACACCCCCGCGATACATTCGATTCGGTAGATTAACGTTTTGTTAGCAAAATTACTCACTCGAACAGCGTTTCCGATGCTCTGTGAATTCTTTCACGCAAATAGTATAAAACAGAAATCACATAGTCGAATTTAGCGTTACCGGTAACGAATTAAATCTGAGCTTTAAGATAGCCTTGCTTTTGTCTAGTTGCTGATTCAACACTTTGCATACAGGGCAAGCCCGCGAGAGGGACGTGACACTCGTGACGCGCACTATGGGTATTCGAAAGAATAGGACTCAAATACGATAAAAATTTGATCGCTGCGGGGAGTGATACGATAATACGTAGGCAAAAAACCACCGCTTTTTGGCGTATCCACACTCTTTTGAGCCGCTTTCGACATTTCTCGCACACTCTTGGCATATTGCTATTCATACCTCTATGGAGCACATATTTGAGGGGTTCCTCAATTCCTTGGAGGCAGAAATAATCCACGCATGCGAGGAATGTCGCACTACTAGCGAGAGAAAGGTTTGTGGATAGTACCAGAAATGAAAAGTACCAGTGTAGGAAAACATAAATATTATTTGTCTTTTCAGATTTTTTCTTGACAGTATTTCAAGCCATGAGTACACTATGCATATGCGCTTTCCATTCTCTCTGCGCTTTTCGCAATCATTTTCACGTGGACCATCTTTAACTCTGGATCTATCCCATAAATTGGAACTTTCGGAAACAGTATGAAAAAGTTGGGTATGTACATACACTCACCTGATTATGATATCTGGTCAGTTGTGCTATTATTTGATAGTTTTTGAAATTTTATTGACCCAGGTTTACATGAGAGGAAACTTTATTTGCACCCAAGGCATCTGAAAAGTTATTTTGACACAGGGATTCGGAAATGATGAGAGAAAATCATGTCAGGACATATTTTTACTATATAGCAGCAGTCGACGACTGTATCCTTGTAAGGGTGTGTCCACAAATGAAGCATACGCACTGCTCACGGTTCATAGCGCATACCCACGGCTCATGTGCGCCATGCGCTGCTCATCAGATTTTAGCCGGCGAGTGACATGGATTTCCCGGAAGATCGTCATCCATTCTCGATCGCTAACCTCAAGTTCTGTATTTGATCCAGCCGGTAACAAGGGAAATCCATATCACTCGGGCTCGTTCTACATAGGATGCGCTCAGTGCGTGTGCGTTCGCGCATACACTTGCGCTCAAAGCATTTAATGCAGGGAATTTCATGGAGCAGCCTCACCAGTCGTTTCCTACTCAGAATTTCTCCAAGGAAAGAGTTAGTTGATGCTTGATGTGCTCCGAGTGACATAATTGAGCCAAAAAATCAAGTTTCCTCGTGTTTTTCCACAATAAATTAGAGAAAAAGATCAGCGTTGGCCACCCTAAGAATTACTACGCGACCCATGACATTGAATGACGGAGGTCTTTGAACGACATTTTTGGGTCAGAAACACAATTTTCTTCGTTTTTTCCCATGTACATATAGGATAAACCAGCAGTGGCGGTCCCGCCAGCTAAAAGAAGCCAAGATTGTCAAAAGAAGCCGAGATTTGCAGCAAAATAACAAATCGCAAGACTTTTCTTGAATAATTAGGATGAAAGAATGAAAAAAAAAAAAAAATCAAACGAGTAAAGAGATCTTCAGGGTCACAATTATAAATTCATATCACTCTACACTTGATTAGAAGCACATAAACGAGCATTATACGGTGTACTTTTTGAAAATACCCGTTAAACTTAGCACAAAAACTCACTCTAAATATACCCACGCACATCCCCATGTAATTATAACCGACTTACATACATAGACATATCTATTGGTAAAATCAAACCCAATCAAATTCGTCCTGAAAAGGGCTCGAGATCGGAGGCAGCTGGAAGGAGGCAAGCTGGAGAATAATGCTCATCTCTATCTAGAGTGGATTTTACTCTATCAAATTATCTAAGAAAAGATTGGGGCTTTCATTCAGTACAAGTCATACATCTCGAATCTGATGAGAGTTCAAAATATGTGGTCTGCAGCACGGTTTTATTTTTATTTTCGAAAGACTGAAAAATACAAGAATATTAATTCGTTCAAAAGCCTTTTTTTTATCGTTGCAAAACTGATATTTTGTGTGAAATCCTCTGTTCTTCAAAGGTCCGAATATTCATTTCGCGTTAAGGCCAATTCTTGCTGTTTTCTCCAAATCAAATTCTGTGCGACTAAATACATTTTTATACGTCCATACGTAGAAACAGCATGTTTCTAGGCCTCCTCGCTACGCAAGGAGGCCTGGAAACAAGCTGTTTCTACGTACAGACGTATAAGACTGCATACGAGTCTCGCGCGGAAACATTTTTATAGCAGCACATTTTTATTTTTACAGCATAAGTAAGTCTTTAGGTCATAAAAATTGAGATAAATGAGTCGTAAAGGATGATACGAGGGAAAAATGAATATTAATTCAAATGTTCTACTATTTTTTGAGTTAGTCTTTCGAGGAAGCTTCTTAGAGAGATTCAGGCCATCTAGACTGAGGTTTTTTTAACAAAATCCATCGATTGGTTGAGACGGAATTTCGATGCAGTGGGTTTGAAAAGGGTTGAAATGAAATTTTTGGCGAAGATTTTGATTTTTTCGAAAATTTGAGATTTGTGAGAACTGAATAAAATTTCGGTATTAACCAATCGATAGATAATGCAGAAAAACCATAGTTTAGGTCATTGAAATTGAGATGAATGAGTCATAAAAGAAGGTACGAGGAAAAAGTGAATATTAAGAAAAATTTCTCATTTTGCTTTCTCTAAAGAGAAAGCTTTGTTTTCACCCCAACGAAAATTTGATCAAATTTTTCATTAAAACCAACATATTATTGAACAAAATTCCTTTCATCTAAAAAAGCCAAAGACCATTCTCTTCCCCTCGCCAAAATCTATCAAATGTAGGTAACACTTTTCCTCCTAATGCCCTTCCAAACCCGTCAGAGACTCATCTTTGCACCCCTTTTTCCGTGTATGTGTGTGTGTGTGTGTGTGTTGTTTGCTATCGGACACGCTTTCTCTTTTTCTGTTCACCATATCAACTTTTGGCTTTCTACAAGTTGTGAAGAATCCAATTTCTGAGAGCCCAGTGATTTGGCAGCTTTCGGCTCCCAGTCAAATTTGATCCATGGGCTTTTTCAAGCTAAAGTGCTCGAATTTCGACTTTTAATACATAAATATCTTTTTCTCACACGGTCTCACCACGAATTGAGTCACCTAAACTATGGGTTTTTCTGCAAGATCTATCGATTGGTTAATACCGAAATTTTATAAAATCTTCACAGATTTCAAATTTTCGAAAAAATCAAAATTTCCACCAAAAATTTCATTTTGACCCTTTTTAAACCCACTAAATCGAAATTCCGTCTCAACCAAACGATGGATATTGTTTAAAAAACCTCAGACTAGAAGGCCCAAATCTCTCTAAAAAGCTTCCTCTAAAGAATAACTGAAAAAATAATGGGAAATTTTTCTTAATATTCATTTTTTCCTCGTACCTTCTTTTATGACTCATTTATCTCGATTTCAATGACCTATATAAACTATGGTTTTTTCTGCATTATCTATCGATTGGTTAACACCGAAATTCATTTGAGTCTTCACAAATCTCAAATTTCCGAAAAAATCAAAATTTTCACAAAAAATTTCATTTTAACCCTTCTCAAACCCACTGCATCGTAATTCCGTCTCAACCAAACGATGGAAATTGTTTAAAAAACCTCAGTCTAGATGGCCTGAATCTCTAGAAGAAGCTTTCTCAAAAGAATAACTCAAAAAGTAGTAGAAAATCAGAATTAATATTCATTTTTCTCTCGTATCATCCTTTACGACTAATTTATCTCAATTCTAATGACCTAAAGACTTACTTATGCACCATTCTGAATCGATTGGCTGATACGAAATTTTCATAAAATCCGTAAAACATTGTTCATATGAAAATTTTTTCGGGGGAAGGGAATTTCCACAAAGGACTCCAGTTTAATCATCTTTAAACCGACTATATCAAAATTTTCTCTCAATCAAACAATAGATATTGTTGGAAAAACCTCCTTTCAGATGACCCGAATCTCTCTGGAATGCTTCCTCGAAAGAAAAACTCAAAATATAGGATACTTTCTTTTTCGTTAAAATTATCATCATATAACGCCGTGAGAAAGCATTCTGCTAATCACTTTTAGCAGCGTATTTTTGAGTTATTCTTTAGAGGAAGCTTTTTAAAGGGATTTGGGCCATCTAGTCTGAGGTTTTTTGGATGATATCTATTGTTTGATTAAGACGGAATTTGGATGCAAAGGGCTTAAAAAGGGTCAAAATGAAATTTTTGGTGGGAATTTTGATTTTTTCGAAAATTTGAGATCTGTGAAGATTTTTTAAAATTTCGGTATTAACCAATCGATAGATCATGCAGAAAAAATCATAGGTTAGGTCACTCAATTCGTGGTGAGACCGTGTGAGAAAAAGATATTTATGTATTAAGAGTCGAAATTTGAGCTGTTTTGCTCTAAAAACCCCATGGATCAAATTTGAATGGGAGCTGGAAGCTGTCAAATCACTGGGCTCTCAGAAATTGGAATCTGTACAACTTGTAGGAAGCCAAAAATTGATAAGGCGAATAGTAAAAGAGAAAGCGTGTCCGATAGAAAACATCACACACACACACACACACACGGACAAAGGGGTGCAAAGATGAGTCTCTGAAGGATTTGGAAGGCCATTAGGAGGAAAAGTGTTACCTACAATTGATAGACTTTGGCGAGAGGAAGAGAATGGTCTAAGGCTTTTTCAGATGAACGGAATTTTGTTGAAGAAAATATTGGTTTTAGTGGAAAATTTTATTAAAATCTTGCTAGGGTGAAAACAAAGCTTTCTCTTTAGAGAAAGCAAAATCATAACTCCGACTAGAATCAACATTTTTGGACGTACCTAGGCGCATTTTCTTCCTTAAGACTAGTGCTTTCGAGAAAAAAAATTGTCTATGGTCGATACTTAAGCCTAGCAACTTCTAGGAGCTATTTATTGAGAGCACATTTTAGCGATTTTTGGGCTTGTTGACTGACTAAACTCTTCCGAACCGTCCACTTTTTGGCTAAAATGATAGGTGTCACAACCAATAAACAATATTTACGGGAATCAAATGTTACGGGAGTTAATGTTCAAAAATTTGAGGTTGCATAAATCAACAATGAAAACTTAGATTTTTTGAATCTTTTCGGATTTTCCATTATTTTTCGAAAAATATGGTTTCTTGGAAAAACTTGTAATGAGATAATTTGTGGAGAGCGAGCGTAAGCGAGCGCAGCAATTCCGCTAGTTTGCTAATGTTTCACAACACTAAAAGTTCATCTGAGAGGTCTGATGCGAATCTCCAGCCAATCCAAAAATTACAAAATTTCTTCTGAATATTTCTGCGTACTCCGCAATCAACGTGTTTCTTGCGCTCTGTGTTTCTGATGTAGATGCATTCGAAGGGAAGATGAAAGTCTTAACCCCGTACGCACTTGCAAACTTCAACGCGCATTGCAGAGTTGAATTTGCGCACACCTTTGTATCCATGCACGGTATGCCGAGCTAGCCTCAGGATTTTCTTGTGCACAGTCAGAAACTTTTAAGCAACTTCAATTCTAAAATTCGAACTCAGTTGGTTTAAGGAATTGTGATCTACTTATAGATAACCAAATCATAAGAGTTTTCTGGATATTTTCTGAAATATTGTATAGATTAAAAGGTAGGATCCGCGACCTGCCGGTTTTTTTTATTGACACAATGAAACTGTAAAACCTGATGTTTGATCGTATGGACTCTTACTCTATAACTTTTATAGCTTCTTCGAAACGGCCAACGGCTTTGGAATATTTAGAATATTCACATTATTCCAATACTTACGTCTTGTCGCAGATCAAATATTGAAAGATTTACAAAAGAGAATTTGGGTTAGCATTTGTATGATACTAAAGAACTCATATTTTCATCATCATGGCTTTTACTCGACCTGCAACAATACCCAAAGTTGAAAAGGGGCTTGCGGTTCATCAGTACAGATATCTACATTAACTTATACATACAGTGGAACTTGTCTAAGTTGGGCACTCTCGGTTCCGGAAAAAAATGCCCAACTTAGACAGGTGCCCAACATACAGAAATCAGGACTAAAAACCGTTTTTTGATTCAAAGAGGTTAATTCTCCATGTAATTTTGATTATCTTGGATGGAACACGTAATCCCCTGATGGTCATGTCAATATATTCGTTTGGAATATAGTCATAAAGTATGCTTTTTTATCGAAAAACAGACCTACAGTACAATAATGAATAAATTGGAAGACAGAAACATTCATTTGCGAATCAAACACCCGGTACATGTCGATTACTTCATTCGGCAGCAAGGTAACCACTGATTTTTGACTGCTTCATACTGGATACTTCTTTGTCAATCTTTGATCTATGAATGCATTCCGATTATGTTTGACATCATTGGTGATTCATTGTGTGACGGTGAATACGCTACCAACTTTGCTACAATTTGATCACTGTTGATATACCCTGATATTACAATAAAACTATGGTTTATTTAGATGATTGACTTGATTGACAATTGTTGATGCTTATAATTGTTCAATAACAACGACCTTTCTTTTATCAAACTCTGTCGCTTATTCGTGAACTTATGATCGAGACGACCAGGACGCGGATACGGTATCATATCTCGAGCGTCGAATTAGGTGCCCAACATACACAGTCTTATATTCATGGTATTGTGTTCGACGGGAGGCAAAAATGCGCCCATGCAACTTAGACAGGTGCCCAACATATAGAGTGCCCAATATATAGAACAAAATCCCCATAAGAGCTCATGTAATTTTGCGCGTTCCGCGGAAAAGTGCCCAACTTACAGAGGTGCCCAACTTAACAAGTTTCACTGTATACGAACTCGAACAGTGCGTGTGACGATGGCTCGATCTCTTGATTCACAAAAGTTGTATACAAATAATCATACTTAGCAATCATCTTGGGATGTTTGAATAGCTTCAGTCTGTCTCTTCTACAGCATTGAACCGGGATCGAGAGTTAGCAACTTGCCGACTTTTGCATGTGAAATTTCTCGATTGAATCTTATTGATGCATTCTTCGGATAAACGGATTAGTCATCAAATGTAGCTGCAATAGAATACAGTCGATGAATTATTAGTTGGTCAATGGAAAATACGAGTTTATGGGCAAATGTAAAAGAGTAAATATGTGGATTGTACAGTTCAACACGCCCGACTCAGATCTATATCACATGTTCATATGTACAATTTAGAACTTCTTATACATTAAACCAAGAAAGATAATTCTAAGGTATGTAAAGAGGTTTGATTGAAATAGTAGCCACTATGAGTATATTTTATTCATTGCTACTGTCAATAATACATTTAAATGGATTCGCATTGTTCTTCTATATAGGTTTTTTTTGCATTCGTGCCAAGACCAATAGTTGAAAAATTAGAGTGATCTTGAAAATTTGTCGATTGCGTCATTGGTTAACTCTTATCGCCTTCTTGTCTGCGATTGCGTAGATCGCTAACAACTTTTTGAAAATCTTTCAAATCTCTGGTGAGTTTATGGTCGAACATCAACTGTTAGATGGTGATCCCTATTCCACCATTTTTCATATTATAAACTGTAGAACTTTCCCTTATTATTCCAGGCTGGATTAAAAGCTTCTTGTATCGCTACTGTATAGAATGGAGCCAATAGTAAAAAAGAGCCATCTTGTAAGCAAGCAGATGGATTCGACATACACGATGAATATCGATCGATTGAATGATGACTGCCTCATGAATATTTTCGAATTCCTACCTATCGCCGATCGCTTTCGAGCAGAGATGGTGTGCAAGAGATGGCATCAGATTTGTAATCTTTTATGGAACAGTCATCGCAGATTTGATATCAATGATGAATATCTTCATCTGGGTCGGTCCAAAAAATTTATAAACTACGGTCTTCTCAAGCAGATCCTTGAGAAGTGTGCGCCACACATAGTCGATGTGAATCTATCAAAAATCCCTAAAAAGAGTCAGAAAATTCTCTTCGATCCGGTAATTTGTAAAGAAACCGTGCAATTTGGTACTTTTGACAACATTTCACAAGAATTGAAGAGACTTCTACTAAAATGCTCCAACATCGAGGAACTAACTCTCGATTCGAATATGGTTAGAATCGACAAAGCATTTTTGTCACGCTTGTTATGGAGAAACAGAAAACTTCGATTTTTACGCATCGAGGGCTACGATTTAAGAGGCAAAGGCTCATTTCGCATACGTTATAATAATCTGGAAACTTTGATTATCTTAGCTTGTCAAGTGGATGTTGGATTCTTAGATTTACAATCTCTCCGCGAATCGTCGAAAATGAAAAACTTGTGCTTGGTTGGAGTGTTTCGAGGCCTGACTGAGGTTGAACAAATTCTACCTAAAAATCTTGTTCAGTTACATCTGAACATATCGAGTTATTACATTCACATACCGAGTGTCATAGCCGAGACGATCAATCTGCGAGAATTGAAAATTTTGTCTATTGGTCATCCGGCTCTCAACGACGATGTAATTGGCAATTTGACTCAGCACTGTAAGAATCTAATGGCCATAGATTTGACTGGATGCGACTATGTCACAGATGTTGGGCTGCGTCAACTAAATTCATCTTTGCCAAATCTCATTTGTTTGAATCTCAACTGGGACAATCGGTTCACCGATGCTGGATTACGCAACGTGAACAAGAAACTCAGGGTACTTGTGGCAGTTGAAAATCAGTTTACTGACGGATGCATCGAGCGTGTTCTGCAAGAGGCTCAATTTTTGGAGAAGCTCGATTTAGGCAAATGTATCAATGTGACGGAGAAAATTGTTCGATCTGCGATCAATATTATGTTAGCACGAGCAGCCAATAATAATTCTACTCCAATGGAGATTGGATTGTATAGGAATGGCCTCAGAGTTGCAGAGATAGAAAATCCGTGCCCTCTTCTCAAATTTTCTACGAGAAACTATTTGGGCGTTGATTATAGTTATTTTATTGATTTATGAGAAGAGTATTTTTATTCATCAATTCACTGTAGAAGTTTTAGGGATGAGAGCTGAAATGGTGGGTATAAACTTTTTCATTTGTTGTGGTCATTTTTTTCGCTTGTTTTTATCTGAGGACGTCACGTAACTCTCTAATCGATCAATTTTCTAAAACTCTTCGTAAGAATTTTCTTCACCATTGAATTTTGTGAAATTATTGGCTACTGACGAAAACGTACACTTACTGGAAGTATGAGTTGCAATGCCTTTTCAAGGTAATAATGAAATTCATGAATCCAGAAAACCACGATCTCACGCGGATCTGAGAGAAGACTTTCTCACGTTCACAGACTTTTAGTATAACTCACTGGCTTATTCGTTGTTTTAAATGCTGGACTAACTATAGAATTGTTTCTAGTGGATTTTTGGAAAACCCTGATGTTATCGATTACTATGTATGTATTGTACTCCAATTTCACCCTTGCCTGGCTTATAGTTGTGGGAGCTTTTGTTTTGTTATCGATTGTTTTTATTTTTCTATTTATGAGAGATATCTTATAGCCACGGGAGCACTGTATCATTTTATTATGTTTCGAACTTGCCGACTTGATCGATAAAGTTCCATTTTATTTTTTCTTTGATATGCCAAGATTGCCTAGCAGATATATATATATACTGGTAGTTATGCTCACTTTGTGAAAAAAGCTTTGAAAACTTGAATAAACTTACCTAGTATCATACAAATTGCGAAAGAAAAAATTGTCACCAATATCAAGTTTTGTTGAATCTTTACCAAACAGGGAAGGGATTTGTACCTCTTATATCAGTATTAAGCAGAGCCCAATATAGTATACTACCTATGCGTCGAGTGCCGGTAAACTTTGTTCTTCGGGAGAACTTATTTGCTACAAAGTTTTTGGCACGAGACGCGCATGATATTGATTCGATATGAAGAAATCAATGCAAGTGCAACCTCATCGATAAATATCACGACAAAATTCAAAATTGGTCTCGATCAAATTGTAAAAGTTCTTCTCTCTAAGTCGTGAGATCCAATTTTATTATATTTGGAACTGTCGCTCTCCTCGCGCTTTTGTTTAATTTTTTGGGGGCTTCTTTCGTGACCTCGCAATGGCAACAAGTTGGGAAATTCGAGACGGATGTGAATTCGATATGGAATGTATTGGTTTTTAGAAGAGGAGAATCATTTTGGTAATGAGAGGTCAGAGGGAAGTATTCGTTATGGGTTATTGATGTGCAACTATTAGTACTCTTGATATACGTTTTCTACTGGAAATAATCCGAATGTAATTACTATACGATCGTATAGTAATTACATATAGTTATTGGATCAAGAAACAGGCCAAAAAATCTTGAGTTTGTAATCGTATTGATTCGTTTTCGGGTCTTACAGAACAGCTATCATAGTCATGTAGGGCTGAAAAAAGGAAAAATTTTCTCATTTATTTTGGGACTCTCCTTACTGCATATACTATTGTTTGTTTCAACCAAATAATTTTCAATCTTGATGCCAGCCGGAGAAATCTTGTAAATATTGAGGCACATTTTGCTTACCATGAATATGGACATATTATCCCGCGGGATTCAGCAGCTGCAAGAAACGCGCGCTTTTGGGACGCTGCGCGAGAGTCACGTGATCGGGAAGCTACATTTTTTGAAGGGAATACGGAGAAGAGTTCGCGGACTTGAAAACAAAAAATTTGCCAATCCTTGGTTGGGTTTATTACTTATTCGCATTCATTACCGAAGAACTCGTGCATCGGATTTGCGAAAAAAAATTGCACATCAGGCACGAGTTGTAACTGATTTGACTCTCGGTTATTCGTTTATTGATGACTTTTGTAGTTTTGTAGTCCCGCTAGGCAGAGCCGCGTTTATAAATCCGTTCCGCGGTCCATCACGTTCAAGTCGTTCAAGCATCATCTGATGCTCTTTCTTTCTCTCTTGCATTCCATGCTAATATAATTGCGCGCGAGAAGAAGAAAAAGAGAGAGAGAGAGAGAGAAAAAAAGAAAAAAAAATTCGTCAGGGTTCGTTTTCGTTCGCGCAAAGCTTCTCGCGGTGCAGCAGTTTGCCGGTCCCGCGCGCGCGTGTGCGTCAAAGCGCCTTCTCTGTTCTCAAGTTCTCATCTTTCTTTTGGCCCCGAGGCGCCGTGTGCAGGCCGAAAAGCCGCAGCCTCGTGTGGGCATAAGCCCCCTTCTGCAGCTGCTACAGCTCGAGGTTGCCGATTTTTCATCCGCGGACGAGACATCCTGCAGCTGACAAAATGGATCCGCGGAAGCTCACCGAGCTGCTTAGAGCAACGATAGACCCGGCCCAGCAAAAACAGGCCGAGGAACAGCTCAACCAGGTAGGTTAGAGCCGCCCGGGAAAAAACGTGCTCTCGCGCGCTCTGATGGCCCCGCTAGATCCTTCTATCTCGCGTCGGCCCCAAGCTGCTTTGGGCCCCAGTCCCGATCGGATTCGACTCGTGACCTTTAATTCTACAATGATTTCAGGTTCACAAAATTATCGGTTTCGCGCCGGGCCTCCTCCAGGTGGTCATGTCGAACGAGGTCGACATGCCCGTGCGGCAAGCCGGTGAGTCGGGTTGGCCGAGGTTGCCCTCTCTGCCTCTCTACAAGTTGATCGTTCATTGCTTACCCGCGCTTTTAACCGCCCCTTTCAGGTGTCATCTATCTCAAAAACTTCATCACCACCAACTGGGCTGACCGAGAAGCTGAGAATGCAACTGTTCCTTTCAGCATCCATGAACAGGATAGAGCCATGATCCGGGATGCCATTGTGGATGCCACCGTGCATGCTCCTGAACTCGTTCGGTACTTGACTTTTCTAATTTGTCAGGAGAACCAACTGCTTGTTGTATAATTCTGGCCTCTTAATGTGTTTTCTTTGTGTAATCAGAGTTCAGCTGGCTGTATGCATCAGCAACATTGTCAAGCATGATTTCCCTGGACGGTGGACTCAGATTGTTGACAAGATCACTATCTATCTTCAAAATCCTGATCCTTCGTGTTGGCCTGGTGTTCTTCTTGCTCTATACCAGTTTGTCAAAAATTTTGAGTCGGTATCTTTATCCGTACTCCTTGAGATGGGTATCCCTGTCTAAATGACTAATCTCTTTTTGATCTTTGCAGATACAAAAAATCAGAAGAGAGAGGGCCACTCCATGAAGCTATGAATCTTCTTCTGCCCATGATATATCAACTCATTGTGGGGCTACTGCCAGATTCATCTGAACAATCTGTGCTACTTCAAAAACAAATACTCAAAATATTCTTTGCCCTGACTCAATACACTCTTCCTCTAGATCTTATTTCCAAGCAAGTCTTTTCTCAATGGATGGACATTGTACGTCAAGTTGCAGACAGGCCTGTTCCTCCTGAAACAAATAACCCTGATTTAGATGATGATGAACGAGCAGAATTGCCATGGTGGAAGTGTAAAAAGTGGGCTCTTCATATATTACAAAGGATATTTGAAAGGTATGTTGATGAGTTGAGAAAATCCTTCTCCATCAAACTAATTTACTCTGTAACATACTATTTCAGATATGGCAGTCCAGGCTCAGTTACTAAAGAGTACCAGGAATTTGCCGAGTGGTACTTGCAGACATTCAGTGGTGGCATTCTAGAAGTTCTCCTCAAAATTCTTGACCAGTATCGCAGGAAAATTTATGTTTCTCCTAGAGTACTACAACAAGCTCTCAACTACATCGATCAAGGGTAAACCTTGATCTTCAAACATGTTGACATTACAATCTTGCTTCTGATTCAACCTAACTGTATTACATTTTTAGTGTGAGCCATGCACATTCTTGGAAGTTCTTGAAGCCTCACATGTTTGAAATCATCCGAGATGTGCTTTTCCCCATCATGTCCTACTCTGCTGCTGATGAAGAACTTTGGAATACAGATCCATATGAATACATTAGAGTCAAATTTGGTAATTAGCTGAGACATTATTTGAATGAAGATTTCAAGCTGCTGAACATGATTTGAATATTCCTTTATTTTAGATATTTTTGAAGACTTTGTGTCTCCAGTTACTGCAGCTCAAACTTTGTTACACTCAGCATCCAAAAAGAGGAAAGATATGTTGCAGAAAACTATGCAGTTCTGTGTGGAAGTCTTGACAAGTTCAAATACAGATCATAGACAGAAAGATGGTGCCTTGCATATGGTAAGCAATGTAATAATCATGTTTCTTGAGGTCAGGAATAGTGCTAATTATGCATACCTTATAGGTTGGAACTTTGGCTGATGTATTGTTGAAAAGGAACATCTACCGTGATCAGATGGATAAGCTGCTTATGCAATATGTATTCCCTGAGTTTAACAGCCCCCATGGTCATATGAGAACAAGGGTAAGGATCTTAAAACTCACAATCAGTTCAATTTTAAAGTATTTATTCTGATTTGAAGTTGACCACGAACGGGAATTTCAGGCATGCTGGGTCTTACACTACTTTGCTGAAATCAAATTCAAGCAAGAAAATATACTGGTTGAAGCAGTGAGGTTGTCTGTGAATGCTCTTCTCAACGATCAAGATCTTCCAGTCAAAGTAGAAGCAGCAATAGCTCTACAAAGCTTACTCCAAGCTCAAGAAAAAACCCAAAAATATGTTGAACCATTTATTAAACAAATAACTTTGGAGCTTTTGAATATCATCAGATTGACTGAAAATGATGAACTAACTACAGTAATGCAAAAAATTGTTTGCACCTATCCTGAACAATTAACGCCAATTGCAGTTGAGATGTGCCAACATCTAGCAACAACTTTCAGCCAGGTTTTGGAAACTGACGAGGGTAGTGACGAGAAAACTATAACGGCAATGGGACTGCTAAATACAATTGAGACCCTGTTATCAGTCATGGAGGATCAACCTCAAATCATGAGTCAGCTTCAGCCAATTGTGTTACAAGTCATTGCACATATATTCAACCACAGTGTCATGGGTAAGTTGGCATCCGAGTATTTTTGATTATTATTAGTATTGACTTTGACTAGTCTTAGATTTGTAAAAAGTTCCTCAGCATGGCGGGGTATAGACGGGAAAATAGATGACAAGGAAGTCTACTAATCTGGTATACGATATCATGTTGTAGAAAAAGGTACATTATTACAATTTGAGCATGAAAACAAAATTTTCTCAAAATTTCGGAATTATGGGCCGAGGTAAAATCACCACAAGCATGAGAACAGAGCAAAGATATTTTTCAGTCCATACTTTTTTATCAAGTGTATGTAAAATCTGAGGATGTTTTCGTTTACTTGACCATGTACAATGAATACACGGAGGATCAAGAGTATTGAAATTATCAGACTCCATCATCAAAACTACGCTCTTCAAAGTATCATCAAAATTCACGTACATACGAGTGCAACACTTGATGTTTGAGTTTGGTTTTCTGCGCTCGGAAAACTTCATGATAAGATCTGCGGTTAGGTCGGGCTTAGGGCCATTACATCCTACTCTCCATTCTTCATTGCTTGAATTATAAAAACCTAAAATTATTTCAATCGATGTAAAGGTAGCCCGGTGACTCAGGATGGAGTATTTTCTTTTTCTTTTTTTTAATTGGATTAATACTGAATTTCATTTACATCTCGTCGTTCGTAATTGTTAGCCACACATCATTTTTCCACAATTATCGATGGGAAAGAAACTCATATCCTGCGGATAGCTTACCCGGTTGAGGTACTTTTTTGTGATATTTTCATCGGCCCAGTCAATATGTTGAAGTACGCTCAAATTTCGGAGAACATTCGCTGACCGAATGCGACAATCCTGTTGTGGATAATTTGTCCTTGAAAGTAATGTTTGAGAACGCTCTACAGATTCTGCTGAGAAATCTCGCGTTTTCACAGGGAAGTTCTAAAACACCACGTACAAATCTGTCCTCAATTCATGTGGATACTCAGCTTATGCTCAAAATCTAATTTTCCATACACCATTTCCGCGTCTCGAATAAAAAGATGCAAACTTTTAAAAATCAACATCCACAACTCCTTCACTTGGAAATGTATGCAGGGGAATTCAACAGTCTTACACAATCTCCTCTTTTCAGAATTCTATGAAGAGGCCTTATCGCTCGTTTATGATCTAACTGGAAAGTCAATTTCTGAAGATATGTGGAAGGTCTTGGAACTGATGTATGAGCTCTTCCAGAAAGATGGTTTCGATTATTTCACAGATATGATGCCAGCTTTGCACAATTATATTACCGTAGATACGCCTGCATTTTTATCCAATGAGAATCACATTTTAGCAATGTTCAACATGTGTAAAGCTGTGCTAGTCGGCGATGCTGGGGAAGATCCCGAGTGTCATGCCGCAAAACTCCTCGAAGTGATCATTTTGCAGTGCAAGGGTCACATTGATAATTGTATTCCTCCGCTAATACAACTCGTACTACAGCGATTAACACGTGAAGTCAAAACGTCGGAATTGAGAACCATGTGTCTTCAAGTTGTTATTGCTGCACTATATTACAATCCTACATTGTGCCTTGAAACTATGGACAGACTGCAAGGAACCCTTGGCCAATCTACTGAGCCGATTGCATCTCACTTCATCAAACAATGGATCCATGACACAGATTGCTTCCTTGGGTAAGATAATTTATTTTTCCATTCTCGTTTGAGTTCGATATAATGACGTAAAATTTACCAACTATTTCATCTTCAGATTGCACGATCGAAAACTCTGCGTACTTGGTTTGTGCACAATCATCAGTATGGGACCTTCCAGACCTGCTGCAGTTAATGAATGTGCTCAACAGATAATTCCATCTTTGATTCTACTTTTTGATGGACTTAAAAGAGCTTATGCAGCTAAAGCAGCTGAGAGTGAAGATGAAGATAATGACGACGATGAAAGTGATCTTGAAGAAGGTGAGACTGAAACATGACGTCATGCATAGCGAATCGTTCTGAATTGAATACTATAATCACCGTTCTTAACCTCCAGAGGTACTATCATCAGATGAAGATGAAATTGATGACGCTAGTCAAGATTATTTAGAACGACTTGGTGAAAAAGTAACGAAAAATTCGAGTCATATGTACGGCATAACAAGCGCAATACAATCAGGTGATCATGCCTCAGACGACGATGGCGATGAAGACTCAGATGCCAATGAAGAAACTGCACTTGAAAGCTATACGACGCCACTTGATTCTGATGATAACAATCAAGATGAATTTATACTTTTCAAGGACATTATGCAAAGTAAGTATCGCAAAAAGATCATCGATGACGATGTACTCCATAATTGATTTGACAAAATACTCCTGTTCACAGATATTGAGAGAACAGATACACCATGGTATACTGCTTTGACGAACCATTTGACTGCGGAGCAGCAAGCATCATTGAAAGATGTCATTTTAACGGCTGACAACCGTAAAGCGGCACTTGAGAGTAAACGAATAGAGCAAAGTGGAGGTCAATAAATCTAATATTCACTTTGACTGATTATTAATTCGCGATCTCTTGAAACAAGTAAAATGTTGAATTTCTGACTCTGTTTCAGGTTACTCTTTCCCGTCGCAGACTATACCAACTTCTTTCAATTTTGGAGGAACGCCTTTAGGATGATGGAGAAGCGAACTTTTTATATGTTTGTACAAAAAGAAATCGTACGGTGAGACTCGAACACTCGTGACTCGGGACTGCAATATAATCACTTCCAGAATGATCGTGCATTTCTTACTATTTTTATGTAAATTGAATGTACATTAGACGAAAATTTGGAAGAATTTATGTGAAATCGTGCCCTTAAATTTGTTTATGAGGCTTCTGAACTGTCGATTGGTCACGTCGACTTGTACCAAATAGAATGGGACTCGCTATTTTACAATAATTTTATGTACCCGGTTACGTAAAAAGTAATAGAATATGCCTGACCAACGAGCCATAATTGTGTTGAATGATAACGATGAACTAAATCATAGGCGTTTTTAGTGAGCAAGTGTTATAGTGGAATTTTTTCATGATCCTGTAGGAGAAAATGTGAAACTCAACTTTCTCCGTGTTTGTTGACGGAGATCAAGGAGGACCTGTTAAATTGTTGTAAAATATATTCAAACTTGATTTTTATTAAGAAACAAGAAAATCATACGTTTACAAACCCCGATCCATAAAAAATTCTATTCACAACAATTGTAATTATGTCAGAATATGGATTCTCGTACACTACCACGTAGACGACTCTAACATTGTTGATTTATCTCTGTTACTATAATAGAATACTCTGCGAGTACAATACAGCAATGAAAAAATTATCAACGGTCTAGTGGATTTTATTCAAGTTATGGTCCGGTTAGACTCGCTGCTCTGCAGAGTGTCTCATCTTATCGGAGAAGTGAATCATAGCCGCTGAAAGAACTCTTTCCAATCTAGCTGAAAATAATCGTCATCTTTTTAGAGAATATTTCCGTGTTTTCCACGTTTCAAGTTTCAAAACAGTGGAAAAACAGTACGATGTGCCTTGAATCAAGTTGATCGACCTGGAAACGATTCTGCACTTCTTTATGGAGCGTTTTTGAAAATTTATTGGATTTATTTTCAAGATTAACTATGTTTGGTTCCTGGATTCTTTCGATTCGGATGGAAGGAAATGCGCAAAAATTATGAAACGAAAGTAATTAATTCTCCGAAACCCGAGTGAGTGAAAAGTGAGCAACTACGATAATTGAATAAATCTGGTGACTGAATTTTATGATTATTATATGATTTTTATTGTCGTTGAATTCTTTGATCGGACGTGCGCTTTTTTACAGCAAATGTATCAACTTGAACTTTTAGAAATAATTTTCTTTGTGTATCTCGTAATTTAACAGCAAGCATGCAAAACGTGCAAGAAATACATTTATTTGCAAACAACGTTTTTTTTATTGTTATATTACCACAGATAATCTCACATTGTCAATGTGTTTTTTTTTCAATTTCTCTAGGTTTTTTGACATGGTGGCGAAAATGCAAGCTAAGGTAAGAGTCATGGGAATTTCGTTTACTAGAAGGCGTGAAATTGGCTCATCACAGTCTCCACCATGAGATGATGCAGTTATTGACCTCAGCTTCGGAAATGATCCATCATCCGAGTAAGATCACGAAAAATTAGCGATTCTGTATTTTGTCTACTTAGATGAAAAAGCTGTAAATATTCTAGAATTTTCTGGACTATCTTGGAATGAAAGATGCAGCTACTGTGAATCACCACATGGATGACAACATTTTTATTTTGTACTTTTCCCATTGTATGGTTAGCATAGTCAATGCGTTGTCATTGTCTACAATTCAAGTTTACTGCAAATGATATTATTATGATTCTTTGAAAATCTTGAAGTGACGGAAGTGTACGAATAGTCTTTGAACAATGAGTGATACGTTTAGTTTATTCCTTTGCACATACTTCAAGTATAACGAAAACGACTGAAAGCTATGCAACTGAATGATCACATGTCGTTTTGTTGAGTTATGCGTTTCTTCTCAATCATAAAACAGGCTTTGCCCTGATTATACTCCTTATCTCAATAGATTTCCTTCAAAGTTACAGAAGATTTACTATCCCAGAGCGTGAAATATCTGATGAATTAGATAATCAGAGGCTTGGGAAGACATAAAGAATGTAGGTATACATAGGATAGATACGCAAATGACGGCAAGTACACTGAACCGTCGCGCGTTTCTCCAATATTTGAGTATCTTCCCTCTGACAGTGAGTCTTTGTGGAGATGTGCATAATGTTGGTAAGGATGGAACATTATATCACTTGAGACACTTCTGGAAATAACATTGTCCTACGTAACCCCCTCGCATCGCTTTAGCCACATTTTGTTCAAACACTCGTCGATTGTTTTGTAACACATCTGCCGCATCTTTGTTGAGAGGATCCTCTGGATTGGGTTCCTGTAGGGTTCAATTTTAGTTAATTTCTGGTACCGAATTCGATAGATTCCATACAGTCAATTCTTGAATAACTGGAGTTCAAAATAATAATAATGATAATATACAAAAACTATCACTCAAACGATTAGAGCGACACAAGCTCTGTGAAAGTGAGTGACTCTCACGTCGGCTTTTCTTATACCTTTTTCAGCATAGGGCGACTAAAGACTCACTGTTATTTCTGTCTGTAAACTGAAAATTGGCGGTGGTTCGCCCTACCGCTGAAAAAGATAGCATACGTCCTTCGCTCGCCAAGCTGTTTTGAGGTACAGGGATAGCTTTTCACCTCGCATCGGAAGTGATACACGATTACTCTCACTTACATTCTACAGCCTGCGTTAATAACAGGCGAGAAAAATTACGATTCTATCAGTACTTGGTAAAAGTCAAAACTGTTTAGTGTACTCAAAACTCATTTGTGATAAGGTATCAAATCAACAAGATATCTCTGAGTCTAAATTGATTCTAAAGCTGTGTTCAAAAAGTTGAAAGACGAGGGATTGTGGTTGAATGCATTACGTGATTCAATTATAAGTGATCTTTGTAAATCAATGCATATGAAAACAGCTCATTCTTTCTCCCATCTAAGGAAGATAAATACTATTCTATATCTTGAAACCCCCAATCAATCCATGAAGACCTCTGTTCATAGCTCAGAAAGAGTTTTTGCAGGAATTATTTCAGTGCAGTTTCTCGTATTGTATTGATTTGCTTATTCAAGGTAAGTTTACAACAATTCTTTTCTCAATCTAATGACTGGATTAAGATTCAAGTTTGATCATGATTGGCCAACAAAGTTAGGCATCATCAAAATATCAATGCTAAAAATTACAGGATCTCAGGAATTCAATTCTTTCATGATCAGTCCTCTTGTCAGAATTCATACGGAAGTGCGATACAACCTATTGACGGTTATTACTGACCCAAGGTTTTTTTAGTAGGTCAATAGCAAATGTGATAATTTTACAACTTCTCAAAGCAAATCAAGTGGTTTATAGTATACTTTTGGTCAACATTTTGAAGCATTACTTGTTGAGACATTGAAACAGTACTCGATTTATAGACCTCAAAAAGTGTGCAGGGTTTTACCAGCTAGTAGATAGATAAAAGTTGCAATACTCACTAAAAATAGATACTGCAAGCCATAAACAATAGAGTTTATAGTGAGAACAGGCTTCCAGTCTTCACGAAGGATATTTAAGCAGACATTACCCTCTAAATCAATATTTGGATGATACACTTGTGTTTCGCATTTGACTTTTGGAGGTTCGTGAGGATAATTGGGTCCAACTTTGAAGCTGAAGACAAAACGTCCACCTTTGTAGAATCCCTGGAATGCAAAGTGACGAGTGGGTGAATTGGGTACAAGGTATGTTGACAGAGCTACATGTTTCCACACTAACCTCATCAGGACAGATAATTAATTTAAATGTCAGGAGGTCGTCAGGATCTGGGAACTCTGTCCCGCAGGTTTTTGGCAAGTTTAACTCAGTGAGATCTGGAAAACAGAGTTTAGATAAACCTCAAACTGCAATGCTTGTGATGTAGTCACGAGGGTAATGAATTAATGAAACGTAAATTATCAATGGCAACAGAAATATTCACGATATTGTATCCTCGGGAACAACGTGTTTTGTTGGCTTCGGGCGGTTCGCGATCAAGATACAAATAATCACCTTTTTGGATTCTCAGCTGTGCTGCCGACGCCTTTTTCTGGTTTCCTGGTCTGGGAGCTTCACCGTCTTTTTTGGCGTTCTTCAAAGAAAATAGCTTGATCATGATAAGTCGAGGGTCACCCGCCGAGGTCTACGAAGGCATGCGAATGATGGGAATGATGAGATCCCACTAGATGGGAATGGATGGGAATATCCGCAATCGGGCGGGCTGGCACTGCTAGCAGACTGGCAGTAGTGCAGGTGTGCAGGTCGTTGCCTCGTCGACGATGAGCTGTATGGCTGCTGTTAGAGAGTGGTGGTCGAATTTTCCTCAGCTGCTGCACGCGCACAAGTGAGCGAGCTTTCGAGGTCGACGATCAAGGTGACGATATTATTTTCCTAAACACGCACTAGGTACACTGGCACCACCTCGCACAGACTGCACTCCCGCGCGATAAGTAGGTATTTATGTCGATGGTGAAATTATGATCGTCTACAATCCGCTGGGGGATCCAGGTAAGTAATCACAGAAAAGCAAATTCAGAAGTAAATTGAGGCGCGAACAGAGATGTTGATAGTGAGGGTAAGCACCAGCAGCTAGCTCTGTGGCATCAGCCACTGAAATCCGGACATGCATGTGATGTGGACAAACATCACAGCGGATTTTGATCGAGCAGTAGGTATAGATAGTGTAGTGATAGATATAAATATATAGATATGTAAAACTATGTGAGCCAGGTGTGGGGTGTGGATCGCGGGCTTCCCCAAACCGAAGCACGACCACCCCGTTTCCACCCGCGTCCTGTTACACCACCCCCGCAACCCCGATCACTTGCGTTGCGAATTTAGCTAAGGCCAAACCAAACTGAAGCTAATCATAACTGGTAACACACCTGAACTTGGGCGAAATCGAAGTTGCTCCGATTGCTCCGACTTTACCTCTGCGATCGTTCGACTTCCAGGTTTAGCGTAGATTTTGTCGTTAAGATATTTTTACGATAGTTCTTCTTTTATTCAGCTTTTATTGAATTTGCTTAGAGACATATTCATAGTTTACGGTAACAATACTTATGCAAAGTTTGGGTTTCAGTAAGAATCTCTGCTCCTCGCCTCGCGCGCTGCCTCTGATTATTAGTGCATAGTAATCTCAACTCAAGCTCTTATGTTTTTCAAAATTCTCAGAAAAAGGGGTTAATTTTTTGATACATGCATTAGACGAATTTAAATTTTCGAATTGGGATGAACACTTTTGCTAGACTTTTACTTGCGTCTGATTGATACGCATGGCAATCCCATCATAGTATTCCTATACTAATCGGACGCAAAGTAAAAGTCTCGAAAAAGTGTTCATCCCTACTCAAAAATTCATATTTGTCTAGTGCATGTATTAAAAATTCACCTTATATATATTTAGACTTGGATAAGTCCCGAATATTCCATTCGGAATTCGGATCGTGAGGAGAATTCTTGGAATCATTCGCGATCTTCTTTGGAATGGAATTTGTCGTAAAGGAATATCCTAATTTTGATTTCTCGACCAGCAAATTTGCATTGTCAATTATTAATAAGATTAAGATAGTTGAAAAGCGTCTTTCTAAGTATGATGTGCATCAGTAGCGCGCGACACCAGTTCTCGTAGTTTTTGTTGGGATAGAAGTAGTTCTTTCAAGATTATTATTCCCCAAAACTTAATGTCAACTTTCTTTTGATTTGGATGAAATGAAATCAAGTGTGAAATTGTCGCTATGATCGAAACCCAAAATTGAAATTGATGTCTTTATCTAAAAAACCATCAACGAGCGGCGCTGTTTCTTCTCAAATCAACCAAATTGGAGTAATGGTTTGATATCTCACTCAACTTTGCTGCAAAGTCTTTGCATTGTATATGAAGTGCTAGTACATTTGGTGTCTGTTAAATATCTTTCAGAATACTTGAAAAACGTTCTCGTCGTAACATGTAGAATAAATCGCCATTCCCACGAAGAGAAACACTTTCCATCATGATTGTCCCCATGTATATTTAAATCGGGACGTGTTTTCGTGATGAAATATTTCTGATGAGGCTGGGATAGAGTGACATTAAATCGTGGATAAGTTACTTATCATACTTCCACTTTCAGTCCATCACTGCTAATCGCCATATACAGAAGTAAGTGAACTCTATCAATATCTGGATTCTGATAATATTCAGGATCATATTCTTAACCATGAATATCAGTTATTGTTTTAAAATTCTAAATCTATGTCGGGGTTGGGTGACTGAGGCTTTATAACAAACGAGACGAATTTCTTGAAGAACCGGTACGATGCAGTTATACTCCTTTCAATGGTGCTTTATAGGACAAGAGTCTTCCAGAAAGATTCAGCAATTTAGAAAACCAATGCAAGATTGGAGTTGCAGTGACCATGCATCGCGTGCAAGCTCCAAATTTCAAATTTCGCGGGCTGGGTTGCCATCTTGGTTGTTTCCATGGTTACCGGATGCACAACAAAACTATCAGTTTAACTTGGCGCACATCCGCAGTGATTATTATTCTTCGTATTTTACGCTAAAAATGTTAATTATTTTTAATTCAATTGATTTTCCTATAGTGTAACGAATATGAGGACTTCCGTTGCCTGGGTCGACAAAGTCGAAGATAAATCTGAACAGTGGTAATTACAGAAAAAATAAAGAATAAAATCATATGTGATTAATGAAAAATAAAGAATTTGATATCGTGATAGTTCATTATTGTCTGTATGCACACTGTAAAAAGTTGTTTGAAAAAAAACGTTAAGGCGATGCGGTCACCGTGCAACCCGGAAATTATATCTTATTTGGATGTAAATCAAAAAATTTTCACGAAACGAAGTTGGAGACGATTTGTCCATTACGTATCATCATCTGAATTGTGGTGGACAACTTATTATTCGTCACCAATCACAAGACTATCACTAATAAACGAGAATAACTTGCCCACGGGTACTTTCTAACCTACAAATTGGCACATTTTCGTTCACAAAACTTTCAAAATCTAGTCCGATTTGGGCCAAACGAAGAGTTATCCAGGCCAAGTTAGATGATAATAAAGCCTGGATAACTCGTCGTTTAGCCCATAACGGAAACGATTTTGAGAGTTCTGTGAACAAAGTTCAGCGTGCACGGTGACCGCATCGCCTTAATCTCTGGTTGAATCCGCTGTTTGAAGATTAAAGCAATTTTTTCATAAAGCATTTATACACTGGAATACAATTGATCAATGGTCAAATTTATTTCTTTTCCAATGATCTAGTATATATGATTTGTGCTTCAACCCGAGCGGGACTCAATTGATAGTAGCTGCAGGACAGCATGTTCATGTTTACGAAAGTCATGATGGAGCTTTGATCCAGGTACTCAAAGGTAAGTCGTATATGTCAGGAGGATGTAGTAAAGCTAGAAATTATCCAGATAATTGTAACAATTTCGATTAATGTTTCACTTTCATCCAAATAGGGCACAGAGATGTCGTTTACTGCGTTTGCTATGCGAGAGATGGGACGAAATTCGCTTCGGGAGGAGCAGATAAGACTGTTATTATATGGACTTCTAAATTAGAGGGAATATTGAAATACTCGTGAGTACAGTCAGCCCCCGATATTTGTGGTCCCAGTATTCGCTGTATTCGGTATTCGCGGTCTCTTCAAATACTGCGTAATTATATAACCCCGTAATTGCGGGCCCAAGGCTCCGTGTTCGCGGCTCTGCTCCACATTTTCACAGTATCGTGTACCATGCAACATGAATTTTCGGTGCAATTTCAGTTTCGATTATCCGAATTTGCCATTTCAAAATAAGTTTGAGATCGTTGAGCTTCCATATTCGGGCTGATACTGCTATCGATGATCATGACATTAACGTTCATTTCTGAAAAAAAAGTGTTTCGTCAACTAAAAAACAAGACAGATAATCTCAAAGATTTTGGATAGGATGAATAAGGATGAAGAATATCATTAACAAAATCTTAGAAAGTGATCGAATCGTCGACCGAATTCTCAATTCCAAGCATTAATTTGAGAATTTCAAGATGAGCACATACCAAGACTTTCACAGAGGTAACAAGCGTCAAGGGTGTTGGTTAGAAGTCATAACACTCTTTGGTCAAACTCGAATCCGATTTTTGTGCTCAAACTTGTAGCGAATCCATATGGACATTGAGTTTTCTCTCGTATACAATTAATTCTTTCGTCACGAATGAGAGTACTCTTCATATAAATTATATGAATTCCGAGAAATGTTCCATATTTCTTGTCTTCTAGCCGATCTTTGATGTACGTAACCCCCCGTAACCATAAAGGTAAGGTCTTGCTATCCACGGTTTCGGTATTCGCAAAACTTTGGATACACGCATTAACCGCGAATACCGGGGACTGCCTGTAGTCTGTATAATATAGTTCTCCGTGTTGCTCCGAGTAGGTGTTAAGGCGCTACCTTTGGTTTTTTGATCTGCTTGATTAGCAATTAGAGGAAGCCTCGGAGTAAACGATAGAAGTATCGTTTTTTTTCTAAACAGTTATTGAAATATGTACAAGATCAGATGCTCTTTTTTGCGCCTCTTTCCGAATATTGTCCATCTAGCTTGCCATGAATATTACAGTTTGATATATTTTTCATGAAAACAATCAACTTTTCCAAGGCACAATGAAGCAGTGCAGTCTATGCAATTCAATCCAATGTCACATCAACTGCTCAGTTGCTCGATGTCCGATATTGCTCTTTGGTCTGCCGAGCTCAAAGCTGTACAAAAGCACAAATCAGGAGGAAGAGTCAACTGCTGTGCTTGGACAAAAGATGGCCAATACATGGCTCTAGGATTAGCTTCTGGATACGTATCGATTAGAAATAAGGTAAGCCAACTGCTGTTTTTGATGTTCATTTACTCAGATCAGAGCACTTACTTTGAATAACAGGGAGGCGATGAGAGATTGCGAATCGACAGATCGGGAGAATCGCCGATATGGAGCTTGGCTTGGAGCCCATCGAGGTAAATAGTTTTAATACATTTGAGAGTAACAATTCAAGGACTCGTGGTCAAAATTTTTGTCCTCCAAGGGAAGACTCTCTGGATGTTCTCTGTATTGGCGAATGGGACGGGACACTTTCATTCTTCCAAATAAATGGGAAAATGCTTGGGAGAGAGAGGATTCTCAATTTTATACCTCTCAAAATAACGTATTTTCCAAATGGACAGTACATTATTGTCTGTGGAAGCAATAAGCAATGTCTCCTCTTATCCCCGGAGGGAAGTGGTTTGGCCATGATAGGAAGTACATTTTCATCGTGGACATGGAGTTGCTCTGTTCATCCAGACTCGAGCCATATTGTAAGGATGATGATTCTGATTTTCAAGAAACCATTGCACTTGACAGTAATTTTTTGAAATCCTCCTCAGGCAGTTGGTTGTCAAGATGGAAATATCACGAACTTCGAGTTATCTTGGAACGTAGTTCATGGCCTGTACAAGAACAGGTACGCCTACCGAGAAAACATGACCGATGTTATAATTCAACACCTCCTGACGAATCAAAAAGTTCGGATTAAATGCAAAGATCTCGTAAGTAAACTCGATAGTAAATTTGAGATGCTGGGTTCTTTCATCACACTCCACCAATGTTTCAGATCAAGAAGATTGCCGTGTACCGAGACAGACTGGCCGTGCAATTGTCGGATAGAGTTATAATTTACGAACCGACGGGAAATACGGAAGATATGCACTACAGAATCAGGGATAAACTCATTCAGACTTTCGATTGTAGTCACCTCGTCGTGACCACCAATAATCTCATTCTGTTTCTGGATGAAAGAGTTCAGAGTTTATCTTTTGCGGGTGTGATCGAACGAGAATGGGTTCTCGACAGTCCCATTTGTTACATAAAAGTTGTTGGAGGACTTGCAGGCCAAGAGCGTTTGCTAACCGGCTTGAAAAATGGCCAAGTTATGGAAATTTATCTGGACAATCCGTTTCCCGCTATTTTGAGTAAAGTCGACGGCGCTGTCAAGTGTATCGATATAAGTTCGATGAAGGAAAAATTGGCCGTGGTGAACGATTCTGGTATTCTGACAATTTACGATATTTACAATGACGTGAAAATTCAAGAGTTCCAGGATGTGATCAGCGTTGCCTTTAACAGCAGCTTCGAAGATATGATGTGCTTCTCCGGGCGAGATTTCTTAGCGATTAAAGTTAACAACTTCAACGAGTATAAGCAAAGATTCTTTGGCAACGTGGTTGGACAAGACGGTTCGAAGGTCTACTGCCTCCAGGGGTCTTCAATTGTCACGGTCGAGGTGAGTCTTTCCAGCCAATATCTATAGATATCGTACTAGGAAATTCTTACAACGACACAATTCTAATCGCAGATTCCGCTGTCATCGTCGATGTACCAATACCTGGAGTCCGAGGTGTTCGACAAGGCTTACGCGATAGCCTGCCTCGGTGTGTCCGATTCGGATTGGTTCGCCCTAGGGGCAGCTGCCCTCGATCACTTGGAATTCGGCATAGCCTACGAGGCGTTCGCCCGGACCAGGAAACTGCGTTACGTCGATATCGCTTCGGAGATCGAGGATAAACTCAAATCCGGCGATTGGAGCAGGGAGGCCTGTATGGCAACCTCCGCCGCGGCATTCGGTCGCCTGCGCGAAGCTGCCAAATTGTACCAGAAAGCCGGCCTTCAGCAGCATGCCCTGGACATGTATTCGGACTTGCGCATGTTCGACATCGCTCAAGAATTCGTCGCGACCGGAAACAGCCAGGACAGGACAATTTTGTTACGCAGACGGGCCGAGTGGGCCAAGAGCCTGGGCGAACCGCGCGCAGCGGCCGAGATGTTCCTGTCCGCTGGTGATGTTCAGAGAGCCGTCAAAATCATATCCGATAACGGATGGGTGGATATGCTGATTAAGGTCGGTCGGCAATTGGATAAGGCCGAGCGAGATAGCCTTGGAGTCATTGCCAAAAGGCTGAAGCAGCTCGGAGCTACCCTCGGAGCAGCGGAAATCTTTGCACGTCTTGGCGACGATCCCGACGTTGCAGACGTCCTGGTTGATGCGCATGCCTGGAACGAGGCTTTCGAGCTTGCTGAAAGGAATCCCAAGCTCAGGGCCAGGGTATATGGGCCCTACGCGAGGTGGCTCGCTGAGACTGGTCGCTTCTCCGAGGCACAAAAAGGTATAATAGAAGTCGAAGAGTTTTTCGAGTTTTGAGATTCTGGCTCTCGTATGTTTCTAAATCTTTTAAAGTTCAACCAATGAAAGGTCTATTGATATCCCAACAATCCAAACAGAATTCTCCCAAATACGCTTCCCTGTCGATATGAGATACGCAAATTTTTTGTCCACAATTTGAGTAATTGCAACTATTTGAGATGAAAGTTCTGAGGAACTTGAAAGCACAACGCTTTGACGGCGGATTCAGCTTTTCAGATGGCGGGGCAACCAGAAGAATCGATATCCGTGCTCACAACGTTGGCAAAAAATGCTGTACTGGAAAAGAGATTTCGCGATGCCTCGTATTTCTATTGGCTACTTTCGCAGCTCACACTCGATTTGAAGAAAAACGCAGAAGAAGTGAAATCACAGTTCATGATATATTACGATATGGCGGATGTTTACTACGCTTATCACGAAGTTCACAAGTATTTGGTAAGCACATAACGCTGATTTAGATGATCATAGAATGGGTTATCGCAAGCCAAGCTAGAACTGAACTCGATAAAATAAGTCTCATTGGTCTCGTGAGAATTCAACAGATCGCTTAATGGTTCGTTAAGGTTGTAAAACAACCACAAATATTGATCCTCTCATGAAGAAGAACACACTTTGCCAGTGATCAATTTAACTTTTGAAAAGAAGACAATGCAAAGGTCTGGGACTCGACGATTCACAAAAATCTTACCAACAGATTATTTTTCCTGCAAAATTATCTTATTCTACAGTTTTGAGATTCATGTTTATCCATGTGATCAAATAATCCCATTACAATGAAAAACTAGTTATTTTTTTTGTAGGAAGAACCGTTCACAGCATTGATGCCCGAAGCTCTATTTAACATATCGAAGTTCCTGTTGACCAAAATCCAGAGTATAGACTGCGATGGAGTATCGAAACTGACAATAATATACGCACTGGTCAAGCAAGCTAGATTATTGGGAGCAAATAAGTTGGCCATGCAGTTACTCGATCGATTGCGAAAAATGAAGATACCCAAGCATCTCTTGACGCAAGTCGAGACATGGATGATTGCTATCAAATCTTATCCATACAGAGATCCAGAAGAATTGCTACCATTGTGCAACAGATGCTCTACTTATAACGCATTGTTACCGGCTAACAATGCATCTGGTAATAGTTGTGCACAATGTGGTCTCAAGTTTCAGTATTCTTTCGTTATGTTCGGTGAGTCGATCAATCAATGACTAAAAGACCAATACATTTGCGCGGCAGACAGTTCTTTGCATGGAACGATATCTTACAGAAATTCTACCATTGGTGGAGTTTGAGTTGGAGTCAGGCATAACCGATGAAGAGGCAGAAAAATTGATTGAAGAACCTGTTCAGACTTTTGATAACGCAGCTGAAACCGAAAATCAGTTCACTGTTTCTTCTAAAAGTCAATCTGATCTATTTATGGCTCGATTGGTGCAATACGAGGTAAGACGATTTTTATAAAAGTAATATTGTCAGAGATGATTGAGCGTTTCTTTTTCCGTTCAGGAAAAAATTGGAGGCTCAACTGTGACGGTGGGCCGCAGTGTCTTGAAAAGTATGGATCCCTCTTCTGTACTGATTGTCAAGTGGCCTAAGCCATTCGTTACCAGATACTATCGAAATCTTTTACCGGATTTGCAAGTAACTTGCTGCAAGTCTTGCTTAAAGGTAAATCAAACGGTCAAACTTTTGAAAAGATTTTCCGCTCTGAACTGACTTACATTTTGAAGTCTAATTGTAATCTATGTTCTCCATTTCAGTTATTTCACACAGATGATTACGAGCTGGCGTTGCTTCGATCCAATCATTGTCCATTCTGCAGAACACCTGACATCGCAGTGAGCTAGAAAACCTCGTGCAACAAATGCTCATGCACCTCATATGTATTCGCAGACCGTGAGGAGCGATTTGAAACGTTTAATGACTTAGGAAATGAGATCGTCATGCTAGACAGGAATTCCACAATGCGCAAAAAAGATATATAAATTAATTTGTAAATTAAGTGCCTCATTAAAACTTCATGTATCGCTGGTAGATACATGATGTATAACGTGTGACAGTTATGTCAATGGGTTTCTTCGAGACGTTCTATGAATGTTCACGGTTCAGAAAGTGCTAACTGGCTTAATTCTTGGGGCAAACGACTACCGTTATCTCAGAGGACGAGATCTCCCCTCGAAAGAGTCTGCTCCAGTTCAAGACGTCCCTGAGACATGCTCAGCACGCTTCTCACCGTGACCTTTGCGACTCTCACCATCATTTCTGGTCAGGATTATCTTATGGATGTCGACGATATCCCGAGGGATGGCGTACTCTTACGACGGCAAAAACGCTGTGAGTCTCTGTAAATAATTATTGCTTTTGTTTTAAGTTAGACTGTCAAATTGTACTACATCCCTCGGGTGCATTTCATGGCGCCTGTATAAAATTATTTGTATTTCATCTCGGCCCTCGATTATTTTACCTCATTTCCTTCAAGTTTTCAACTGTACAGATTTTTTGAGAATTAATTCATCTGATACTATGTAATTGAGCTTAAAATTATTCTATATACGCTTCAAATATGCGAGTTGTTTTCAGCTACATATATTTATAAAACTGGTAGCACGGTTTGTGTTTTATGCTAGCAGTGCAGCTACTAAACAATTGTTCAAATACTCGCACCTTAGTCTCTTTTTTTACTGTAATAATTGATATTATCCAATAAACTTTTTATCTTAAACTAGAGGATCCTCATGAAAAGTCCCATGATCTCTTTCTAGTTTTTCCATTATTCAGCGTTGTTCGTTTTCCCAACTCCCAATGCACGGCCAGCAACACTTTCAATGGAACGTGCTTCACGAAGCGAGAATGTGCTTCACAAGGAGGAACTGCGTTTGGCTCTTGTGCGAATGGATTTGGTGTCTGCTGTGTATGTAAGTATTCTGCACTTCGATATTGATCGGCATTAGATACGAATTTTTCAGCGATCATGGAAAAATTTGCGAGATGTATTCGTCCACAATTCCCTTAACACGTTCACTGCGAAGGCGAAATCGCGATATCAGTCTATAGATTGCAAGAGAGTGCAAATGTGCATTTCAGCAGTTACGGTAGCCAAACCTTTTGGAAAATCATCAGTTTGGCATCTATTCACAGTATTTCTATGAAATTTAGTGGGCCCCACCGGTGGGGCCCAAAAATTTTCTGTCACGCTAAGAATATCCATCAGGGTGATAAGGGGTACCAACCAAATCGTTAAAAACGATGTTATCAGCCTCTAAAAAGGCTTGCGCTTCAATATCTTATCCAGACATATAATAATCGTGACCATGGTTTTGCCGCGCTTGCAACTCACATGCATTGCCAAGCCTGATCTCAGGCTGCGCTTCATTGACGCGTTTCAAATATTTGCAGCTTTTGAAGTCAGATACTCAAATAGAGCAATATTTTATCTAGTTTGAATTCCGAAAGTTACAGCGGATGATGGTAACAGGTAAGATGGAGCCAAGGCTGTATTTGGAAGAACCCAACGATTTTCGATTTGTCCCGAGCTTTTCGCGTCAATTGAAGATTACTTGAGTAGCTTTCGACATTCTCCAACGTATTTCGACTCATTTTGTAGGTTTTGAAATGAGCTCTCAAACGAGCTAAGACACATTGAAAACCATCGACCTCGTAGGGGGTGATCTGCCACTCGTCGATTGATCTCACTTGATTAATGAATAACTATGTAAAAAACGGAGATCGAGCAAAACTCATCGAAATCAAGTCCGATACCGAAACTGCTGGGTACAAACGTTCATTACAACCTAAAAAACGAGAAATAATCACGACATAAGCCATTGGATATGTCTCCGCTGTGTAGTGGAAGCTGCAACTCAATAAAAAAAGGGCCCCACTCGTGGGGCCCATCGCAGTGAACGTATTAACAAATTGATTGGTCGAGATTCCCAACTTCAACTTCATGTACACGGATATGATGAAGATCTCTGTATAGCTAATAAACTTTCACGTGCCAGAATGATTCAAGTCTTTCATTCTAGAGACGGAAGGTTTCATAAGTAAGGCATTGGTGTTTTTTCCAATCCGTCAAATTTCCGAAATTCATGAGTTTCATTGGATGGAATCAACGATCATCGGTTTTTGGGTATTTAAATGTATAATCTTATCTTAATATAATGGCCATTACATTTGATAAACATTGGAAAATCACTCATTCTAGCTTAACTCCACGAGCTTTTCTCGCAGCAAAATCGTGGATTATTTCAGACAAATCTATTTTCTCTAACAAATTATGTTCAATATTCATTATCGATATATCGTTCAGACGATTCTGGCCCATGGATGAAGTTAAGGAAGTACCGCACAAGTGGAGGGCGGAATTTTTCTACCTAAACAGAATCACGTGATCACTATTCTAATAGTTGGCTTACGATCAATTGAAGCTCTCGGTAAATTTTTGTAAGCCCAGTAGTCATGGTTCTGGTAATATAAATCAACAAAACTTGACATTTTGTCTTAAGCTCGACATATTCGTGACTTCATGTCTCATTTCCATTGAAAATCTCTTTTTTTACATGAATTAGGTAGGCAATCGTTTAAAAAAAAGTTTACGATAACTTCAGAGGTTTTTGTATCTATGAAAGAATTTCTGTCAAAAATTCAGCGTTGAACTCTGGTAGTGTTTAAACTGATACCTCCCATAAGACCACGTGTTAAATGGCCGAAAATGGATTAGCCATAACTTGTGTCCCGGGTAGGCGAAGTTTACCAAAATTCACATGGAGTCTTTTCACACTAATTTTAACGAATGTGACGAGTTTCAATAAAATCTCAGCGTTGAACCTCTTAAGTGCGGTACTTCCTTCAACGAGTCTTTCTCAACTCCAACTTCGAGAAAGATCGTTCGCATGTACAATTGGTCGTCATACGAGTGAGGTAAATTTCTAAAAGAGTACAAAAATTCGGAAAAATTTCTCTCACGTTTTTCTCGATTATTGATCAATACATTCGAGCTTCCAAACAAGTCGTTTCTTTTTCTTCAGCTGAGACATTGAGTGGATCAATGTCAAATTCTTTGAAGTGCAGGAGTTCAGAATAAATATCTTCTTCTATATGTCGTAACTGTACATCGGTACTACATTGGAGGCATGACCTCTGATTTCTTCGCCTGTCAGAATCGAAATAGCTCAAAATGAGAGCGATTGAGAGATCAGTTCGCTTTTCTGACTCCGATTGAATGAAATCATTCAGACTCAAGACCAAGATGATGTGAAAGGTTTCCTGACACAATGGATCATAATCTTCCCCAGACTTCCAGTTCAAACTCACCATTTTTGACCAAAGGAATTTTTCCCTCAAAAAAACTTTTTCAATACATTCTCAGATTTTCTAGCATCATTGCAGCAAGTACTACATCTCTATTGGTCTAACTTTCTTTTCAACATTCTACGCTTTCAGTTCAAAAATCGTGCGGTTCTACCATGAGTACGAACATCACATATTTTACAAATCCGTCGTATCCGACTACTTACGATGGCGGAGATCGGTGTGGAATTTCGGTTCAAAAATGCAGCTCCAACATTTGTCAGGTACGATCTACTCATTTCGGTATTCATCATAAAATCATAAAGTAAGTGTACCTTACGTGCCCCCCCCCCCCTAAGCTCTTTTACCAATAGTTTTGGCCCACTACAATATTTGTCTACATACTTTATTGCATTTTGAAGGTAGGTTCAATTTTGATCAACCAGAGCCGAGCTATCACGATTTTCCCAGAAAGTTATTCATTGCAAGTTCCCAAAAGTGTGTGCCCAACATACCCCCATTAAGCCATTTCTCAACAGCTCTGGTCTACCTCAAAATTTTCAATGTAATTAGCTAATTTTGAAGCTTGTTTCAGGATCTTGAAATTGAGCTAATGTACGTCTAATTTTGATCAACTGGAGTCGAGCTGTTTTAATTTTCCTCAAAAACCAATATAAATCGCCGATAAAGTGCATAATAGTACATTTCGATAAAAAGGTGGAAAAATAGGTTTTACACCCGTGTATTGAACTGTGTTTTCCGACAAACTGTGCGAGAAAGTGGAAAATCAGTGCTAAAAAGACACTTTTCCGCACAGCGTGTCGAATAGCCATTTTTTATCGTCAGGCAATCATATTTTGGAGCTCTAAACGGTCCAAAACACTACCTCAGACCTGTTGAAACGTGTCAATCATTCTCTGAGTGTTGAAAAAGTTGTACAGCACTCCCTTTTGAGATAATCATAATGGGGCATGTTGACAGTGGGTACATTTGAACTTTAGCCTTCTTGTTCTACAAATCATCTCTGTATTTTGCGCATGAAGTCGCTCCAAATCCAAGTTTCTAATTCCTAAAAACACATTTCAAAGGTCTCGAAAAAAGGAATCGAGTGTGTTTAGGTGTGTGGAGATTGATCGAACCAAAAATTTTTGGCACCGGTTTTACGAAAAGCAATCTCGCGGGCGATTTCTTGAGTGTGCACACATGAAATATGCAAAAGCTCACTTTATATTTTCTGGGAGACACAAAAATCATCCGGGGTCTGTCCAAACCATCGATTTCCTCGTAAAAACGTAAAAAAAGTTGCCCGGAGTTCAACAAGTGCCGGCCAGTTATGAATTCGGTATATGGGGGCATGTTGAGTACACTCACCTTACTTACATCTCGTGATAGGTTTTTTTTTTCTTGAACTTGCTTATCTCTAGTAATATTTATTCATTACTGGTGCAAACTGGCACTGTAAAACGTGGTTCGGCTAATTTTTCAGTTCTATGTCACAATTGGCAAAATGAAATTGGCTACGGTGATTTTCTATAGAATATAAAGCTGAAGCTGAAGCTGATAAATTGAATACGGACGAGAATGCTACTCTCAACAAGAAAAATACCCAGCTCGTCGACATTTGGAAAGCTTGCAATCATATATTTCAATCTAACAAGGAGAGTCCAAGAGGTTCGGGAGCTGGATCTGGCTGAAACTCTGGGAATCATCTCCTTTTGGCACCAATAGATGATACCCAAAGCCGCAGAGTCTAAACGCTCAAGCGTTTCCGAGCTACAGCCCATGAATTGCAGTACATCTATATTAGGGTGTTCCTTATTTCCCAATCTTCGATATCCCACGATACGATCGTGGATTTTCGGTCTTTGATGTATAAAAATGTGAAAAAACTTTTGCCGCATCTAGTGCGATGAATTTCCAGCTGCTGCACGTACACCATGTTTAACATTGAAAAGCCTATACTGGAAAATTCGCCCTCCCGACCCTCCGTGTCTCGAAGGTCGCTTCAATTTTTCATGGTGCCTCTTGTCGCTTGAAAAAAATCTAAACACACTATTTCGACGTAAAATTTTGCTAGAAATACGATAAAAGTATCCGTTTTGGACTCTAAAGTGTCCCTCGCGTGGTCGATTTTTTAAAAAAATAGCTTATACCGTAATAGGCTTACCTCGTGGCTCAGATCTGATGCTTTTATCGTATTTCTCACAGAATTTTACGTTGAAATAGTATATGTTGATGTTTTTCAAGCGACAAGAGGCGCCATGAAAAATTTCAACGAAGGGTTGGGAGGGCCAATTTTCCATTATAGGCTTTTCAATGCTGGAAATTCATCGCACCGGGTTCGGCGAAAGTTTTCTCACATTTTTATACACCAAAGATCGAAAATCCACGATCGTATCGTGGAAAATCGAAGATTGGGGAATAAAGAACACCCTAATTCTACTATATATGTGGAAAAATGGTATATGGATTGTAGCTTGTAGCTCGGAAACGCTTGAGCGTTAGACTCTGCGGCTTTGGGTATCATCTTTTGGTGCCAAAAGGAGATGATTCCCAGAGTTTCAGCCAGATCCAGCTCCCAAACCCCCTAGACTCTCCTTGTAAGTCTTCATTTATTTAGATAAAATAGTTAATTTATTATTTACACCGAGAGGAGATATTTTTTTGAATGGACGAAAAATGATTGAGAAGACTAAAAAATATTGATATTGATGAGAGGTTGACACGATAATGGAAAATTGATGGCTAGCCACATAGACGATAGAGAAAAATTTTCTCTGTAACAATCACGTCAATCTATGAATCTAAGCGGAGTTGGCGAGTTATTATTAAATGACTCTTTGAAAAATACTCAATCATTCATTACAGCTGCGAGTGGATTTCCTAGATTTTACCCTTGCTCAGCCAACATCTGAGGGAGTATGCGACTATGATTTATTGTCCATTTCTGGAGGATCACCTCGAGTTCCAAGAATTTGCGGAGAAAACACAGATCAGCACAGTGAGTTTTTACCGAGGTGTTTTTACTGGTTCTTACGCACTGAAGAGTAAAGCTCAAAATGCACTGTTACGCACGAGATTTGGGACCAAATGTGAGCTTTCCTGTTTCAGTGTACGTGGACTTTGAGGGGACTAACCCTATATCTATATCGATTGATACCAGCACAGAATATTCTATGAAACGTCGGTGGAACATGCGAATACAGCAGATTGCTTGTGACTCGCAGATGCGTGGTTTGTAAATTTTTGAAGTAAAAAACAGCTGCGCTCAAGCTATATTCCCCCTTCAAGTTTTCATCAATATGGATTCTTTCCAGCTCCGAGCGGTTGCCTTCAATATTATACTTCAATATCCGGTTCTGTTACGAGTTTCAACTACGGCACATCGAGTAATCCTCGAATGAGTGATGGTAGGTCAGAGTTTTGTGGAAAATCTCAGCTAAAAGTGCTTGACACTGCCAAAGCTCTTCATCTTTATGCTCATTAATTTCAAAGGTGGCACTACAGGCACAAGAGAAATGTCCGAACTCAACTACGGCGTTTGTGTCAAATCCGTCTCAGGGTATTGTAGTATTAAGTGGTCAGCTGCGGATAATGCGTTTTCAATAAGCGGTGACTCTGGTGAGTAAATTGATAAAACAGAATACCATTCTCTTATAATATGAGTCTAGAATAATTCAAAGTCATATTAATTTCCAAGTATTTTTACTCTGAGATATTACGTTTCAAGTGTTTCGTAACATTTGATTTAGAAACATTGACTGCCGATTTTGGAACGAACTGCACAACAGACTACGTCATCATTCCGAATCCAACAGAAGTAAATTCAAACATGGACAATGAGCCCGTGGATAGGTTTTGTGGGTCTAGTTTCTCTCCAAAGATGTGTAAGTCTTACTTTGTTGAATGGAGATACATCACGTTATTTAAGATTATGAAAGTGAAGGCATCATTTCTTTTACAGCTACTTTGAAACCGTTCCTATTATATGTTGTCACAGACAACACAGAAACTGAGTCAGATACCGGCAATAATGGATTCTCACTCTCATACAAACAAATAATTTGCTCTATTTAGAACAAATTTCGGAATTAGCAGATTATATTTTCTTAAATCAGTGTTTATTTTAAGTTTAAAATGTGAATAAAGCACAATGTACAAGTAACAGTAATAGATGAGCTTATTAATTGTTTGGGTAAACACTACCAGCATGTGATTCAACCTTCTCTCTCATTGCATTATACCACAAACCTAATTTGGTGTGTTTTAATGCATCTTGAAATGCTTCACAGCCTTCAATTGATTTTAATACTCCATAGACAGCAAGATCAGATAGATCTGGATTGGAACCACCCATAAAAGTACCTCCTCGAACCTTAATCTCATTCAGCCAAACATTTATCTCATCATAGAAAGATTCTCGCACATCATCTTTGAGATTGTGTCTCTTTTTTAGTCTTTTCGAGATCAACCACATTGCAAGAGCTCCTACATTAATCATAATGGCTCGTTCCCAAAGTGGAAAGTACTCTTCCCAATGTCCAACCTGTGAAAATTTTTCGTAATAATTTCATCTCAACTTCGAAGAAGTTTTGAATTGTAAGGTAGTCGATTACCTTGGAAAACCAGTTGAACGTTTGAAATGCTTCACTGAGTGTTCTATAAACGTTCGGCGAGAGGGTGTGTACAAAAACCTCATCCGCCCATTGCCTCCATTTTCGCTCTTCACTAATGATAAATAAATTTTAATTGCACCTTTAGCATTTCTAGGAAATATATTGAGACTAGGATTGTTTTGGGAACAAAATTATACTCACACAATACTATTCATATCCTTGCTTTGAGGAGTTACATTTTGGTACATGAGGTAATACTTGTTCAAAATCTCATGCTTGAATGACCCTTTTTCATCATGTGTCCCTATTGCTGGATAATACTTAGAAAGTTCCTCAATTTTGTTTGTTCTATCATTTAAATAAGATGCCAAAACTGATACAATCATGGAACTATCATTCAAAGGTTGATACCCTTTATCAACTTTTACCAGGAGTATGGGAACTTTCCTGTACTCTGACCAACTGATTTCTTGCCTGAGTACAGGGTCTACTTCCACGACATCATATGAAAGGCCATAATAATCTAACAATACCCTCACCTATAGGACATGATGATAAATGATACTGAAGAGTCAATTACAAAGAAGTTATGCTTAGACATACCTTGCAACAAAATGGGCAGGTTTGGTATTGAAACAAAGTCAGTTTCAGCCCTGTTGCATCCACAGGTGAAATCACCTGCAGAGGAAAGAGACAATTGTAAAGATATATTTTCACAATGTACTCGTGTGGTTTAAGTTGAGTACCCAATGTGTAGCTATGATTGCATAAGTAATGATACTTAGAGTCGTGGAATGAACTCTAACAATAAGGGCCTGTTACTTACAATAACTAACATAAAAATAACATAAAAAACAGTAGTGAAGTGTATTACACAACATGTTGAAATATATGATGTTATTACATCCTGTGTTTGGGAGGATATTCTTGATAAGAACAGGTCCTAAACATTATTAAAACACACAGGACATTTTTAAATTCAAAATTAAATCGATACTTGTGATGCTTTTGAATTTCTAACTAATCTCAGTCAGACTTGGCTCAGTCATGCGCAGTTTAATCCAACACATCAAATTTATATTGGTTCTGTAAGTGCAGAGATCTAAATTGGTTGTCATGATTAGCACAGGTAGATCAAAAAAGTTAGCAGCGAATTTGGAAACTATTCATGTTGGACAGGACAATTCTAAGTTTCTAAGTGTGTTGAGCAGATATTGTTTTGATAACCCCCCGACCCCACTTGATAGATCTGCTGTATGATCAAAATGAATCACGTATGAACTGAGAAAATGAAGAATCTTACCTTTCTAGAAGGTTTGACATCTGGTTTATACTTCAAGAGTTTCACTTCAATTTCCGTGCCTTCAAGAGCAATATTCTGTCGATCTCGGTTTATCTTCCTGAAAGCATAACCTGTACCGAGTAAAGCTCCAACGCCGACTCCAATTAAACTGATTTTCAGGATACTTTTGGGTCTTGGTTGTTCTACTACAGTACTAAGACTTCGAGATTTTGATATCGTAGAGATGACATCGCTCAAGCACATGGAATCTCCCAAATATTTACTTTTTTTCACAAAACCACGAAACCTGCAGAGCACCGCCATTCTCGAAATGAGACAGATGGAGACGAGACAGACTGGAGCAGACGCCGACGAACGAAATGAACGCGGACAGTTTGCAAAATCGTCCTGCTATGGAACGATGGAACGGACGTTTCACGCCAGTCCGTGATCCACAGTGATCCGTGACAGTTGACACTTAGGGAGAAATTACATGGAGCGCGGAGAGCGGAAAAAACAGAGCGGAGCGTAAAAAGTTGTAGCCAATCACAGCCCTCGTGATTCAAAATATTGGCGCGTTTGTGGAACTCGAATATTTCGCTCACAATCGCAAAGAATTTTCTCGATTCGGTTGGATTTGAGGAGATATTCGCCCAGAGATGTGACTATTGTCAATAAATAAATGATTTGAGAGCATGATTCCATTATTCTACCAATAAAAGTAGGTATCTCCGTAGGCGATTACATTTTGAGGTTATGAACGACTGTGTTATGCCTAATTAGTTAATTATGATTGTGCTGCTTCCAGCCCGTTAATTTGAATAATCATTGAATGTTTCTGAGATTTTTGTTCAGATTATACTCCCATGACTACAGTCGCACTCTGAAGAATTCGATTGCATGCGAGAACAACAGCTCGAACAGCTGCATTCAGCAGACGACACGCAGTTTTCTCCGCTCTCGCCGTGTGCCCCGGTTTACATGGGGCGTAATTTTGAACGCGGAGCGTGAAAACGAAATCTTTAAAATTTTCTCTGAGAACTTGTGAGGGCCAAAATTATCATAAATAACCTCGTATTGTATCCATATTTATAAAAGAAAAAGAAAATTATATTCGCACAAAGCAAAATTTACTAATTTTCGTGATGAAATATTTTACGCCGCGATTTTTTCCTCTCTTCCGCGTCCATGTAAACGGGGTACACGCTGTTGTGCGGAGCGGAAAGTTTGGAGCGCTCTGATTGGCCGGTACTTTTTACGCTTCTCTTATTTTCCGCTCTCCGCGCTCCATGTAATTTCGCCCTTACTGACACTCTCCAAGGGCTCCAAGATACCACAAGACCGATAACCTTGATTCACGTCAATTCACGTGCAACATTACATTCATTATGTACGCATTTTCCGGCTGAAACAGTAGACGAGTTGTTTCTTACATGAATTACGCAGTGTCATGTCATGAAGTTCATAGCTCGTGAGCCTGAAAGTCTATTCTGTTATCGCAAAGAGTGAATAGGTATTTGCAGTTGTTTGTAGTTTCAAGAGTGATTCAAGACATCTGCGTACTTGCTACAGCAACATGAAGTACGATTAACGTCATTATGTCTGACTCTGTAGAGATGTCAGGTAATACTTGAAATTTCTTTTGATCAAACTTTATATACCGCAATTTCACTCCATGACCATGACATTTATTTATCATGTTTGTAGTCGATGATGCACAGAGTTCGTTACGCAAACCATTTGTGGCTTTTAAACTTAGGGGAGGACCTCTTAAAATTAAGGGAATTTTACAGCAATCAGCGAAAAGAGTATTTGATGATCTAGTAGTGTCTCCTAACACCTCAAGCAGTAAATTGTTCATCCCATCAGAAGAGAACATTGATGAACCTTCAGCTGTATTAGACAAGAATGAACATTCAGTATGTCCTTACACAGAACCTTCATGGAGTTGTTTGCCAAAACATATGTATAGGCTGGATGTTCTGAAATCTGGTACAATTATGAACACATTTTATCTTTTGAGCAAGAACTCATATTCAATTGGAAATTCTCCATCAAGTGACATTCCTGTAAACCATGAGACAATATCTCAATTTCATGCTGTTCTGCAGTATGGAAAAATGATTAATTCTGAGGATGAGGAGGGATTCTACATTTATGATTTACAGAGTGAGCATGGTACTTACTTGAATGATCATCAAGTTCAGCCTCATACTTACGTTTCCCTAGGCGGAGGTCACATTTTATCTTTTGGTAGAAGTCAGAAGAAATACGTTTTAGTAACATCTAGGAAAAATCAAGAGGAATATGATGATATTTCAGCTGAAGAATTACAACCATTGAGAGAATTAGAATGGGAAGAGCAACAACAAATTGACCATAAAACATGCTCGGAAACCAAATATCCAAGTATAGGAGATAGAACAGAGGGAATCAATTGGGGAATAAAAGAAGACTTGGACAATTGTACTAGATTGATGCACACTTCTGATGAATCAGAAGATGCAAATGAAGAGTTATACATAAATGATCCCAAGAAAGCTCTAAGAGAATGGTTTAAGTGGGAAGGACATGATCTAGAGTATTATACAGAAGACAGAGGATATGGACGTTACTCTTGTTCAATTGAGTGAGTCTTGAGCAATGTGAGAGGAATTCTATTGAATCCAAAGATATATTCATTTCTGTGATTGTAGCTTGACCTTAGATGCTGTAGGGACAACAGAGACAGTTGAAATCTTAATAAAAGGAAGCAAAGAGAAAGCCATTGATGAATGTGCACTAAGCGCTTGCCAATTCCTTCATAAGTTTGGTTTACTAAAAAAAGCTCTAGGTAAATGCATGAGAAACTCTTACAATATATTTAACAAACGATTCCTGATACAAATTGATCCTTTTTTGTATCATCCCAGAGGAGAAAAGAAGTACAACCCGGAATTGGAAGGAAGTAGACTATTATGACTCTGATGATGACAATTTCTTAGACAGAACAGGAGTAATAGAAAAGAAACGTCATCAAAGGATGAACGTTACTGACAAGTCAAGTGCTGAAGTTGATATCCACAATGAATTGGTGAGGTATCACTAATTTTATTGTGTTAATGAAAAACTATGATGAAAATTCATGGAGTGATGATGATTTTTTAGGTTGCTAAGTATATAGAAGTAACTCAGAGAATCAAACATTTAGAGGAAAGTATAACTCAACAAAGTAACAAACAGAAAGAGACTAACGATTTAGAAGAAGATACATTGGATGCTTTTATGACAAAGTTGGATTCATCAACTTTGAATAAAACTGAATTACTCAATATAAAGATCGAGCTCAAAAATTTATATCAAGAGAAGAAGTTATTACAGAATACAATTGACGTAAATAGATTGGCCTCTGGAAGTTCGTCAAAAGCGAAACTAAATATTACGGAAAAGACTAAGAACCGGTGCAGATTTGACGATTGTTAAAGAGTTTAATTTGTAAATAATCTGTATATAGTTTTATTAAGACTGTTGACAAGATGTGACTATTGGATTAAGTTTTCTGTGTCCAAACCTCAATAATTTACATAAATTTTGTATCTATTGTACAGATAAGACACTGTTGGGATTCTTGAGCAATCCTTGACCTCATTCGAACATTTTAGTACGTCATTACTAAAGATCTATTAAAATACGCAGCTTCTGAAAACTTCCCGGGCTGTGGGAGCACCCAGAAGTTTTTTTTATCTTTGATCCGAAATATTTATGTATCTAATTTCTTAAAAATAATTGCAGTGACAGCCAATGCATATAATATGCGGGAATTACCTTCAAGCTTTCTACACTTGCGGGCCAATTCGGATACTTTCACACGATGGTTTCAAACTTCGTTTACATCCGGTCGACATGGAGTACTCAAAATTCCTGTGTGATGTGTTTCTGTGCACAAAGAGGTCCATTTTCTGACAAGTATCGGAGCATTCTACGGCTGTTTTTTTTTCTTCAAAATAGTGAGAAAAAGTTGATTTTTCGACGTGTTTCAACCGTAACTCCTCCAGAACTCGAAAGGAACACACTTTTTTGAAAAATGCGTAGTGCAACATAGTGTGGCTTATTGGAATATCTACAAGGGAGATTTTCACACTTGTTCCACTACAACGTATCCTGATGGAGATATTTGGGAATTTTTTTCGAAAGTCCATTTTTGAATTCATTCTATTAGCTTCGTAAATTCAGTAGACCACATTCTATCGAAAAATAAGTAGAGCAACTGTTGGGGGTCTTTGAAAAACGCACGAAAAAGGTCTAGTGCCTTTTCTCTCCAAACGCTCCAAACGCATCCTGTTTACACTATTTCAGGAATTTCTTTCGAGATTCATATTATCTCCATCATTTCTACATGGGTAAGAGTAACATGAATTCAGATGGAAAATTCACTAATGATGCAAACAAAATGCGTTTCACGAGAAAATTCACTGAACCTCTTTTGTTTGTTCTTTGAAGACGTGATTGAAAAAATTGCTCGACACATTTTTCGATAAAACATGTTCTATTAGAGTTAGGGAGCTGAAATGAATTTAGGTCTAAATTTTCGAGATATTCGAGAAAAATTCTCAATTATCCTCAACAGGATGCGTTGTAAGAAAAGAATTATGTTCGGATATAAAAAGTTGCTCCACTCATTTTTCGATTATTTGCGTTATTTTTTAGTTATAGAGGAAATCACGACTAAAAGACGTCGAAAAATCACCTTTCATTCACTATAATTAAAAACGGCTCAGAATGCGTTTTTTATTCATGTCAGAAAATGGTCCTCTGTCCACAGAAACACATCGCTACCCAGTTCAGGATCACCGTGTCAGAGTTCAGAACTAGCGCATTCTCGAGCGCGTTTCTAAGTAGACTGTAGAATCTTTAGAATATCTATGTCAATTTGGACTTGGAGTATGATTTACGAGAAGTTTTTGATATTAATATGTACGCAATGAGCATTCCCTGGTGTGCATTAATAGTCTGTGGTATCCAAAAACAAAATAATATAGATCGCGGTCACGTCAATCCATTCGAGCCTGTACTATACATACTTTATTCGAACACGGTGCCATCCAAAAATGCTTGTCTTTCAGAGATTTTTTTCCACTTGAAATACGTGAAAGATGTATAGATTTTTCCCGTAAGAATGAAAATTATATCTAACCGCATCTGTTTTCAAATGAAAACACAGAACATTTCCTATTATAATCTCTATATAAGGCCGTCTTATTAAGACGAAATGTCAGAGTTTTGTCTTGTTTTGCAGTAAGTTCCATAGGGATACAATTCAGCCGAAGATGCAACTAACGATTATTTGTAGTTCTTTCAAAGATCTTACAGGTGTTGTATTCACATTTATCCACGAATAAGACCTACTTCGTAATGTAGAAGAATGATAACGGAAAATACAAGGAATTGAAGAATTTCATCGATAATTCTCATTTATACCTTCAGAAGGAGTCCGTTCTCCAGTCAATTGAAAAAGACCTCGTAAATTTTGAAAAGATCTTGAATGAGGTCTGCGTACTTTTCGTCAAGAAATTCGTCCTGCTCATTTCTCTCAATATCTTCAATATTATGAATGAGATCTCATTTTTGGACAAATGTGACCGCAGCACCACAACGATCTTTCAAAGAATAGACAAAAGCTTTTCGTAACGAAAAGCTTTTGTCTATTTCGAAACGAAAATTTCGTTGCAATTTTTGCCAAACTCTTTGAATTTCTTATTGTGGGAAAAACCGCGAAAAAAGACAAAACCATATGGAGATTATACTGAGAAATATTTTTTGTCGTTTTTTTTTCTGGAAACAAGAGCGGTCGCAGTTAAGCAATATCTTTCTTGCGGCAAAAATCTACATATTCTTCGCGTAATTACATACTTCTCGAAAAAAATGTCTGAAGGGCGAACACCATCTGGGTATATACGTTAAACTGAGCACCGGTGAGCACCTTATGCGAAGTAGCATATATACACCAGTAGCAGAAAAAAATGACTCATGCTTGATCAGTAAAAATTTATGAGTATTGATTGACAGCTAATCCAACTAATTTAGAATCAAAATTAAAAGTTTACATGCAGTATATGTAAATATTTTTTCGGGCTCTGAGAGAACGTTCCTAATTTTCCGCACACTAATCTATGAGCAGTAAAGTTGGTCTTCGTTGTAGATGCACGTAGTTGCAAAAAAATCCTAAAACAAACCTAAATCGCGTTTTTTTTTACATAAGTTGAAGCAATAACATGTCATCTCTTTACTCCCAAAACACGTATAGGTATACAGAATTTATTATAGCTGAGACTGTAGCTTGCTCCGCTGTCCGCTGCTACAATTAGCAGCGGTCCGCTGCCGGCGATGTGTGTAAATATCTTGTCGTTTGACTTTCAACAGGAGCCTTGCCGAATTTTACCTAATTAACAGGACAGCTGTTGAATGAAACCATGGCTCAACAGCTGCTCTTTTCGGCGAACAAGTTTGAAAGATTTTTGCTCAGCCGTTTAGATTTTCAGGTGATTTCAAATATTCTTTCCACACTCTCTTAACCTATTTCATCATATTGTGAGATACATGATAGATACATGAATGTCTTTGGTGATATAATCAAATGCTCTTTAATCATGTTTTCATCATATTTCACATTTTTGTAAGGAATCATTAGTCTTGTAATTTTTTACTAGACAAGTGTTCTATTAGCTAACTTGAGATCTGATGTTTTTGCAGGCCTGGAGAAAACTTTCACAGCTTAAAAACTCACCCAAAACATCAGCAATCCAGCAGATTCAACATCAATGGAGGCTGTTTTGTACCAAAAAACCTCCCAAAGGTTTTGAGAAGTATTTCGAACAGGGTGAAAAATCAAAAGAGGCTCCAAAAGAAGCTGAGAAGAATGCCAAAGATTCTAACAGTGCTCCAAGCAAGGGATCTTCAAGTCAGTCCTCATCTTCAGGTTCTTCTTCAGGTTCCAAGAAAGATTTCAATTATGGATTGTATCCTGGAAAGAAGATCGGCGGTGGAGGTGATGGGCCTTTCAAAGGAAATGACAAGTTGATAACATTTGGAGCGATAGGAGCACTTGGATTGATCGGTGCTATGATGCTCATGGAAGGAGGCAAAGAAATCACATGGAGAGAGTTTGTTTATGGGTAATTGTTTTGTGCTATTTGTGATTTGTGGAATCATTGCTATAGGTTTAGTAACACATTTATTCTATCATTTCAGTTACTTGAACAAAGGAGCTGTAGAGAAGTTAGAGGTCATAAACAAAAAGTGGGTGCGAGTGCGGTTACATGCTGGAACTAATGCAGAGGTAAATAGCATGATTTTTCAAATTTTGAGTTGAAGTATGCCCAAAATTGAATTGACACATCTATACATTAGGGGACCTTATGGTTTAATATTGGGAGTTCTGACACATTTGAGAGAAATCTAGAAAATGCCCAACTTGAACTGAATATTGAGCCTCAAAACCATATACCAGTTGTATACAAAAATGAAGTGGAAGCTTCACAACTAATTTCTCATCTCCCAACACTCTTGACCATTGGTGAGTTACTTTTCCCAATGAAATGATATTTACAAGTTATATCTTTTCATACAAACCAGTCATCGTCAGAATCTTCATTTTATATTTTTGCCAAAGAGCCCAGAGAATGCTGTTCTACAATCAAAATTCTGTCTTTGCAGGTTTCATGATTTACTTTTTGAAGCAAGGTGCAGGTATGTTTAGTGGTAAAGGCGGACGAGGAAGAGGACTTTTTGGGAATGTTACTGCCTCAACTGCTAAGCTAATCAATCCAAACGAAATAGGGGTTCGATTCAAGTACGTTTTTTCACGTGACTAAACTCAGGGCTTGCCTGTGTTCTAAAATATTCAAAAGGGTATTTGGTGTCATAGAACAGAGATATAACCAAAGAGGTGTGCGTGATTGGAAATGATTGTATAAAATCTTTTAATACTTCCAGAGATGTAGCTGGATGTGAAGAGGCTAAGATCGAAATCATGGAATTTGTTAACTTCCTCAAGAATCCACAGCAGTATATTAATCTAGGAGCTAAAATTCCAAAGGGTGCAATTTTAACAGGTGTCATGATCATTTATACTACGTTCATTCTATAATGTACCAAGCAAATTGCAAATCTATTTTATTTTTTTTTGCAGGCCCTCCTGGTACAGGTAAAACTTTATTGGCTAAAGCCACGGCAGGTGAAGCAGATGTGCCTTTCCTTACAGTATCAGGTTCAGAATTCCTCGAAATGTTTGTCGGAGTAGGACCGTCACGTGTCAGAGATATGTTTGCAATGGCTCGCAAGAAAGCTCCTTGTATTTTGTTCATTGATGAAATTGATGCTGTTGGTAGAAAGAGAGGTGGAAAAAATTTTGGGTCGCACTCGGAACAAGAAAATACTCTGAATCAACTCCTTGTAGAAATGGATGGTATGCGTAATCAATTGAAGCACACGCGATGTCAATTCTATATTTAATTATTCATATGTTAAAGGTTTCAATACAACGACAAACGTTGTTGTACTGGCTGCAACAAATAGAATCGACATTCTAGATAAGGCTCTCCTACGACCCGGTAGATTTGACAGGCAAATCTATGTACCAGCCCCAGATATTAAAGGAAGAGCATCTATTTTCAAAGTGCATCTAGAAATTTTGAAAACAAATCTAGACAAAATAGAATTAGCTCGTAAAATGGCAGCTCTGACTCCTGGCTTCACAGGTGACTTAAAATGCCCTAACTTCAAAAATGAAATTCGCGATTATATCGTTGTGAACTTTTGACATCAATGACAAAATTGTTCGTGTGCAGGAGCGGACATAGCCAATGTATGCAATGAAGCAGCTTTGATTGCTGCAAGAGATAAGAAAGATAATATAGAAATGAAAAATTTTGAACAAGCAATCGAAAGAGTGATAGCTGGTATGGAAAAGAAAACAAACGTTCTGCAACCAGATGAAAAGAAGACAGTTGCCTATCACGAAGCAGGGCATGCAGTGGCTGGGTGGTTCCTCCAACATGCAGACCCTCTTCTCAAAGTAAGAGCAATATCTGATCAGCTGCAAGATGTTTCAGAGTCTTTTAAAATACTCTAACTTTATTCAAGGTATCTATTATACCCCGTGGGAAAGCCTTGGGGTATGCTCAGTATATACCTCAAGAACAGTATTTGTACACTAAAGAGCAGCTATTTGACACAATGTGCAAGACTTTGGGTGGCAGAGTTTCTGAAGAAATTTTCTTTGGGCGAATAACGACTGGAGCGCAAGACGACTTGCAGAAGGTATTCTAATACAACATTTTTGATAGCCGCCGCGGCTATAAAAACGCGTATGTACTTCGTTGCGTAATCGCGGCTTTCCATCACTCGGGCTGAAAACTGCGTTTTCAGCCCTCGTCATGGAAATCCCGCGATTACGCAACTCAAGTGCATAATCTACTATATACTTACAATTAGTCCACGAAGAATCGCCAGACTGGTCTGGATGTGATTTAGTTTGATGCCCCTTAGTCCTCCGTTTTATTCGCTACCTCTAATTTTCGAAGTGAGTATTTTTTGACAAATGTTTCCACTAATAATTCCAGGTCACACAAAGCGCTTATGCACAAGTTGTACATTACGGCATGAATGACAAAGTTGGTCAAGTTAGTTTTGAAATGCCTCGGCCTGGCGATATGGTACTTGATAAACCTTACTCTGAAAGTACGGCACAACTCATCGATCAAGAAGTGAGAAATATGATCAACGCTGCCCACAAACATACGACGGATTTGTTGAAAAAACACAAAAATGATGTTACCAAGGTTTGCGATTTGATTATGTAACTCACAAACCTACCATTTTTTGTTCAAAAATTCTCTCCGCTCAGTACAGTGATCAAATTTAAACATTCCCTGTTCTGCCGGGATAAATTCTAACTCAATAGAGAACTCGCAATCGTTAAACGAGTTGAATTGTTGATGATCAGTCATAGACACAAGTATCAATTCGACCTTTAGTGTATCATCTGCAAGATTTTTGTTAATCTCAATGACTGACTAAGAAATCATGAAAGTGACGGCTTCTAGATTGAGTTTGTAAAGAAGTGAATTCGATCATGGATAGCTTCATTAAAGTATTACATGTTCAGAACTCGTTTAATGAGAAGAGAGATACCCTTGCTGTCGAGCCAAAATATAACAATGAACACTTCTGCAGACCTTCAAAAGCGAATAAATCAAAGCACTCACACAATTGCAAAATATCAGCTCGACGATTTTGAAGTGCATCAGATCTCTTTACTGTTGCAAAATCGTTTGATAACTTGAATCGTCACTGGACGGTTACTAACCACAAAGGTATGAATCCATTTCAAATTCTCGAAAAAAGCTGTGTTATTTCGAATGCTCTTTTTATCCCTCATCACTGTTTGGAAAAGTACTAATGACGTCAGATGAAATGAAAGTCCATTTGCACAATGCATAAATGATTGTTTAAAATCCGGAATGGACTTTGAATGTTTCTGGTTTGGTGCCGACTCATTATTGCTCTATTGCTGCAGAAATGTTATTGCCTCAGCAAACCTATCGCGTTATGATGATTGTGTGTGAGTGAACTTTGCAGATTTTCATGAATACATTTCAAAATTAGGTTGCAGAAAGGCTTTTAAAGCAAGAAATTCTAAGTCGAGACGACATGATTGAACTATTAGGGCCCAGACCGTTTCCCGAAAAATCAACGTACGAGGAGTTCGTTGAGGGTACAGGATCTTTTGAAGAAGATACTACGTTGCCTGAAGGTCTTAAGGAATGGAATAAGTCTAGGGAAGGTAAGACCGAAGAAAGTCCTCCGGGCTCCACCAAGCCATCGTCAGCAACACCGTCTTGAAAGAATAGCTGTGATATGAAAGCCACAGCAAAAGTTATCGTTGTAGTTTCCCAGATGACAACACTATTCAGGATGAATGCTGATGGAGTTTCCTGAAGGATTTGAATTTCTCTCCCAGATTTCTTAAAATTGCTTCTATGTGATCAATGTGCAAACTCGTTTTCATTGCTTAATAGTCTCGAGGACTCTAGAGAAAGAACTTTCATTCACTAGTTTAGTTTCAATATCTAACAAAGTAAAATTATAATGAATTCTGTTTACTTCATCTGAAACCTTGAAATATCTGTCTTTTATCTCTTATTTTTGCATTTGTAGGAATATTACCTCCTGATTTTTTATGACCCCTGTGTAAGTTCGAAACCAAGTATTTTCCGTAGTTCCTTGTATTGATGGCGCATGGATTCTGGGATGATGGAATTTAGAAAAAACAGAAGGTCTGCATTACAGAATTCGAATCGAATTTTGAATACTTTTATAGTCTTGGACTCAGGTTTTTGAAGAATTTAATCGCCGAAACGTAGATTGCTTGTACACATTTTCGTTCGAAAATTTTCTTCTCGTTTATGGAAGTGGATTAAGGATTAAATCAATTTTTCCGCCATCTTATTGAAGTTCAGACCTTTTTTCCAATCATGAATCATTAAAATTTTCGTTTCGAGGAACTGAAAGTTTTCCGCGACAATTTTGTTAATGATGTAAATATAGTATGTAATTTCGACTTATTAGTTATAAAACCGAAGAATATATCAGAGCTAACCCGAAAATGTGAAGTTTGTTTCGATATACCCGGTACACCCTTCCCTCCTCAACGGTGAACAGCTTTTTCAGTCTCGTTGTTGCTCTTCGTGAAAACACGAGATGAAGCACAACTTTCAAGATCGCTATTTCTTTACAATTAATTGGTCGCGTATATTTCAAATATTTTTTTGCATTACTTGAACATCCCGATCGAGAATTTGGCTGAAACTTTGGAAATAGAAGATGATATCCAAAATTATAGACGTTTTGATCGTAAAGGGCCCATGTTAAAAAAGTATACACAGTGAAACTTCGGTTCGCGGACATCTCGGAAAAATATACACACACTTGGAGACGATTAGTTTGACTCTCATGCGTTTAATGTGCAAAGGATATAACTCTTCGAATCGCGAATATTCTTTCAGAGTACCGATATATCCGGCAATGAAAGTTATTGCTATCATCTTTTGTTGCTGAAACATGATTGTTTCAGAAGTTTCAACCAAATCTGCACTCAATGTGTGAAACACTGCTTGTAACTGGGTTCCAAGCTTCAGAAGAAAGCTTGTACCATTTCGCAAAATTCACAAACAATGAGTGTGCCTCAGTCGGAAAGCGCTACTTCTTAGGTGCATTCTCCAAAAAAAAAAGACAGAAACTTTCGCCTTGAGTTTCTCCACCATATGAGGAGATATCATATCGATCATTTCATGTCTATACGACACATCTAGAAAGCATGCATATGTTTTCCAATCTTTTATGATTCAATGGAGACGACTTGAATGGTTGGTTGATTATGATTTATTCAGTAAACTCATCAATCTATACATATTTGTAATAAAATTGTAAAACACGATGTACATACATACATAATCATATCATATGGTCGGGGTATTTTGTATATTATGACTGTTCTGCCTTACTGCTTGACTCAGTAATACTCTGATATATTCACGAATGGATTCCTTGAATCTATCCCATCATAAACTCACGACAAATCCAACTATAGGAATGATCAGAGTTGTAATGCTTCTTATTTCTTACACGAACGCACAAGTTATTTGATAAACCGAGCAAGTTTATATTCACGCATAACCATTTTTTACATAAGACTCTTGGAAAATTGTAGAAAGACCTTGCTTTTTTAAAGAAATAGTTGACAAAAGTATGAGCTTAAGCAACATATTAGTAATGCGGCCAATACATCGTGCATGCACATATCAGAAAGTATCTCGTCTCCGGAGTTGAACAGAAAAGTGAAATTCTGTCATCATTTCATACAATGGAGTTCATGGGTACGTGGTTTTTAACGAACGGACTGTCTTTCTTTGATATAAAATGTAGGTATCACTCGGACTCCAAAATAGGTGGCATTTTTCCCGGCTCGTATGACTTTTGGACCCATCCCATTTTTGACAGATTTTTCTGCTTCCTCCAGCACAACAATATCTCTATGTGCACATACATACCTTCACACGGTTTCCAATGATTTTTTCGTATATCGTTGCTTGCAAAGAAGAAAAACACTTCCACTCTTGTTTATAAGTTGATGTACTTTTGTTCTTCAGAGGCAACGATATGATAGTACGCATAATTCACGAAAACTATTAATCTTCCCTCGAAAAGGTGCGATCCAAGACCTGTTAACCATGGCAGAATTGTATTTGTATAACACCAACTCTAAAGTGAGTGATCATTGTGTAACTATTAAATTTATTGCTTTTATGTAACTTTGTACTCTACAAATTCAGAACGATTTTGATTATTCCTTCTTTTATTGAGGTTTTTTGGAACTGAGCTACTGTATCTCACTCAAAGCAATTTAATCGTTCCTTTCAGAACAATTTGTAATCATTTTAGAATTCTCATACAAAAAAATTACTAGTAATCTGTTAAAAAAACACAATAGTCTGACTTATTTTCTCATTTGAGACTAGTTCACTACTACGTTCTTGTTCAAAATAGGAGCGTAGGCTGCAATAACGTTGCTTTTTATGCCATGAAAATGAGCTCAGGTTGTGAGGCAAAAGTGACTTTTGTGGACCTTCTGTTTTTTTAAAAACGTCTATGCTGTTGAGATGAATGCAGAACCACGACTCTACTATTGATAAAAGAATATTTTGCGCATTGGATGATATATTATACTTTCATTCTTACCATAACACCCTTTTTCTTCTGAATGCAAATTAAAAATATCCCTCCAACTGAAGTCTCTCAAAGAGTATCTTTCACTTTTGCCGCATGACGAGCGCCCGTAGGTGATCATCCCTGTCGGTCACGGATTTGTTTACAAGACTACACAATGCAATCTCTATTATTTTGGCTCAGAGCATTATACACTCCTAGATGGGATCTTTGGTGTTAGGAGAGAGTAACGAAAGCCAAGTATCATATCCTTCAATGAAAGAATTGAAGATTGTCTAAAAAAGGAAAAACATCCAAATACTGAATTGCAGACTGAATTGGAGTTATGGATTCTCGTGGGACAAAAAATTATTCTCTACTAGTCAATTAACGACCACAGGAAATTAGTTCATCATAATAATTTTCATAAATTAGCAAAAATGTGAAAATAAAAATCCCAAACCAAATGAGATTGCTTTGATATTTTTTCACAATTTTGAAACGTCGATACGTCTAGTTTTGTGAGCCAAAAATCTCTGGAAATCATTACTATCATCAGATGCTACACGAACTACTGTAACTTTAATGTGACTCATCTCACGTACGATGTCTGAAGCAGAAAGGTTTAAAATTCGAAATTCTTTGGAGTAAAATACTTCCTTACGCTCACGTCTATCATCGATCTCTATGACAAAAATTTTAATTTTCATGCTCGTCGCTATAAACTTACTTGAGAGAAAGTGCAACCCTCATTATGAAGTCTGGCGAAAGAGATCGTAGACCAAAAAATTAGTAGGTATTACTATTTCCTCAAGATGAAAACAATAGCGTGGTCAGTTTTTAGAAGAAAAAAAATTTTGACTATTTGTATTTCCTGGCTCACGCCCCCTTCAACCGAAACCACACGTCATTTTTTCAAAGTCATAAATAGTACCCCATAAACATGTATATCGATTTTTTAAGTTCAGTTATGTTGGTCTAGTTCCATTTGCTGGGAAAAAAATTTTGCATTTTCAGTCAAAATGCCTCAAAACTCAGATCTATCAACTTCGTGAAAAGTCAAGAGAATAATTTTATTTCAAACTATAAAAATATATCGAAACAGTAAAGAAAAAATTGCATCGGTCAGAAAAATATCATGTAAATTAACAAATATATACGTCTAATTTTTAATAAATCTCCTATTTCACCTGCAATTTTTTCTTCGCTATCTCGATCAATTTTTTTTCACAATAACATAAAGGAATTCGTATAATTTGTCGGAAAAATCGATGTTTTTCGAGTTTCGAGGCATTTAAAAGAGAAAATTCAGGATTCGGACAGGAAAGAAGTGGGACTTGTACCATATATGTAGAAGTCGACCACCAGGCTTCGAAATCTCTTTTAGGAGCGCTTTCTATGATTCAGAACGAAATATTATACTGGTTTGACGATCTGTTGAGGTGGGCGGGAGGCAGAAAATAAAGGTGGCCGACAATTTTTTTCAAAAACTGACTACGCTATTGTTCTCATCTCGAGGAAATATCAAAAAATACTCATGTTTTGGTCCACAATCTTTTTGGCTAGACTTCAAAATTAGGGTTGCATCTCCCGTGAATATCTCAAAAATGTTTCTATGGATATGTATGCCAGGCTAAGTGCTTTGATTGCGATTCCCTTGTCGCTATAGGAAGACATTCTCGCCAAATTTTGCGTGGAAGCGATTTTTGCTCAGAGTATGACATTTCCACCATCACCCCGATTTTACAAAAGTTGAGTTTGGCAAAAGAACAATCTTACTCTCATAATTGTAAGAGTGTGCCTCTGAACTATTTCCTACAAACGCTCATGCACACACTGTTTTCACTCAATAGTCACTATGATGATGTTCTTGATCTGAGACACAGTCGTTAATTTACAATCGACCTGCTGATGTTGGTATTCGACATATTTAAGTATACTTCTCATGTGATACACGTTTACATTATTAAAAAGAAAATGGGCCTAAAAATCTGGTGTGTCAGCGTGAGTCGTGAGCATCGTGTTGCTCAGGATTCGTAATTTTACATAGTACAACGCGATATTGACTATATTGCGTAAATCTATTACTCATTAATATTAATTATTGTTGATTGACTCTTTGAGTATTTTTGGTGAATTAAAATTACATCATTTTTATGAGACTAGTCCACTTTTTGTGAATTTTCAGTGCAGAAGTGTGTACCTTTTGCCCTTATCACAATATCTTTTCGATACTCGTACTCTAAATTTCACGATGTTTTGTGCAATAAGAATAATTCTAACTCGAAACGTGCTCATGTGTATATATATGTATCGGAATCGGAATACATAAGAATATACAACCCTTAATTCCTTCAATAAGCTAGTTTGACCATGTCTTGCGCTAAATTGGAATTTCTACAGTTTTGTTTCCAATTACTTTGATACATGCCGAAATACGTCAGTCTGAGACTTGAATTTTTGCGAATTCCTACAAATCAGTTTGAAATCTATAAAAAAACTAACCAAAGTTATTTAGTTAGTTTTTTTTCCAAAGGAATTTGGAGACACAGATCATTATGAATTAATTGACTTTCCTTACAATCCTACACAGTATAAAAATAGCGCCTCTAAAGTGATCAATACATACACATCCTCCAATTTTCGAGATTAAATATTCTTAGACGATTTGACCCAACGCTAAAGCAATCATAATACTGTGTAAACATCATGAGTCAAAAATAGTTATCGGTAGAGTAGTTCCCAAAACCACCATAATGGACCTCTGCTTCCCCAATTTCAGAAAAATATTTCAAAAGTTTATAAAGAGTGCACCGCAGGTTTGTTCATTTCGGGCGAATATTCTTACTTCGACTATGAAATCAATAAAAATCATAAGCGAGGAAATATTTTGGCGGCTTATTGATTCAGCGAGTTATCCAAATGATCAATCCGAGTTTCGAACGCCGACGCAAGCTTGACACAAAACACTGCTTCGTTGGATTTACTCTCAAGGCCACTCCCTCCAGTCCAAATTTATATCGAAATTCGAAAAACATTTTCATTCCCCGGAGTAGATCATGTAATTTGGGTGAAAAGTAAGTTATGAACACATTCGAATCGCGCAAGGATAGAGTTTCAGCACTGTAATTTAGTTTCATCAGGTGTGCGAAACTGCTTCACAAAACGGTTTTTTTGGGGAAAACCTTCACTTAGAACAGACGGATGATTTCCTCAGATTTGAATAATTATTACGATACCTCATAACGGATGCAATTCGATAAGCTGGTTCACCACCCTTTTTTTGAGAATAACCGTGTTGAAGCAAGCGATGATCAAGTGACGTCTACTTGCGCATATTTTTTATGAGCTCAGATATCAATGTTATTGCATTTGTCTAATTTTTTGTCGAATAGCTTTTATTCCAGACATATTTTGAAATTGTCGGGAACGAGTCAAATATTTCAACATCTTGAGTCAGCAAATAGTATTTTTTTTCATGACGGAAGTGTTGAGCGCGATGATGTTACCCACTGAACACCGTTCGTTCCCGAAACGTACCACAGAAGGTTCCCCCCGGAACTAATGCAACCTTCGCCGGGCGTTGCTACGACCCATCAGCAACGTTGTGGGTAGGTAGAAATGTCCGCGGACGACTACGTATCTAGGGCGTTGTGTCATGGTTCCCGGAACCTTCCAGTAGTTCCGTAATGGTTTTGTAATGGTTGTTCGTTGCAACCTAGAACTTGGACATTTTTTTGTTAAATAAATAAAATAATTGTTATTTTTTGTTGTTTCCCTTGCAGGCTATTCGTTTAATCTCTTCGGCTAGGCTGAATCACAAATACGGTCACTTCGTGAAGAGGAGACAATGAGACTGTCCTCGAATAGCCTGCAGAGGAAAGAAGAAAAATAACAATTATTTTATTTATTTAACAAAAAAATTTCCAAGTTCTAGGTTGCAACAAGCAACCATTACAAACCATTACGGAAGCACGGGAAGGTTCCGGGAACCATGACACAACGCCCTAGATACGTAGTCGTCCGCGGACATTTCTACCTACCCACAACGTTGCTGATGGGTCGTAGCAACGCCCGGCGAAGGTTGCATTAGTTCCGGGGGGAACCTTCTGTGGTACGTTTCAGGAACGAACGGTGTTCAGTGGGTAAAAATGACAGTTTCAAATGCTTCCTTACCAGAACAATATGACGGTAATTTGGTACGATACTGTTACGATGTTCGCATCACTTTTGTAGGCAAGAGTACTGAAACTGTATCAGTTGGTGCCTTCCGATTATTACTTTTCAAAAAATTTTAACATTATCACTTGGTGCATAAGCCCTCTTGTTCAACGTCAAAATAGATTTTTCAAATGGTGATTACCGACAAGAACAGTCTGAGAGATATTACGGCGATTTTAAAAATCGCCGTAATATCTCAGACTGATCCAAAGCTGTTTTGCTCCGCGACCAATTATTTATAAATCATGGTTTGAATCAACGAATACGATCTTGTTCTACCAATGTCTTGCACAGAAAAACGTATAACACTATTTATCTGTGTATAAACAATATGAATCTCTCAGGGAGGATGCACTTTGATCTTCTAATTCTAATTGCAGTATTTTTTGGAACAAAACGAAAAAAAAGGTGTGGAAGTACTTTGCATCATGACTTATCCAAGATATTCTTCTTATGTGTGAATTATTGCATGTTATTAGATGCTTGAAAGTGAATGAATGCTCGAAATAACATTCTATCTATACATAGTGACTTTATAAGTCGTAAAATGACCAATGTGCATCATATAGGTATGTGACACGTACATTCTAACGTGATTATTCGAAAATCTGTCAAGAAAATTGTATCAAACTTCCTCGAATAATATTTTAACGAGTGATGATTCTTTGAATCAGAAGTTCGATGTTTTTTGAATTCGACATTATAACGATATAATCTTACTTGAAGTGTCTCGCACAGGACATTCGGCGTCTGTTTCAGCCGTTAGAGGTCACAACTTGTATGTATTATATACATTTTGACTCTCCCGAAAAATAGTTTTCAATCACAAAGCGCTTGTATTCAAAATGAATAAGCGCAGCTTTTTCTTGCACTGTTAAAAGTTTCGAAACGATCCGTCTTTTTTCACGGATATTATTACATGTATACGAATATATTACGCCCCGATTACATATTTCAATTCATCAAAAATTTCTGTATATTCGTTAAAATTATTTTGACTAGGTAATCAGTGTATCCTAATTTGAATGGTACTTGAGAAATGATGAATCAATGTAGAACATTTCCATTCATGTACGAGATACAAATCATTTATTATAAAAAATTCGAGTGAGGGTGAGCTCATGTATCAGAATATTGTGTATATTATTTGTGTATGTAACTCAGCTCTTAACTTGTTTGCACGTTGCGTTTACTTATGATCTATATGGCGTCTTACATCTATTTCTATCTAAATCTATATAATACTATGAATATCTGCGTCTTTCTTATCAACTTGTATTGCTTGATTACCCTTATACAGATTGAGGAGATGAATAGATTCTCATTTGGTTCTGTTTTTCTTACAAATGTAATGGAATCTCGTGAGCAATTCTTGATACATTCCTGCTAACTCATATAATGAGGAAATTGCACTACAATCATGTACTCATTTATACGTCGTTCTAATTCGACGTTACTACGGTTTCCATGTAATACGCGAGTAGCATTAAAATTCATTATTCGTTGATGTAGATATACAATTGGTTCAACTCGAACGTTACATAAATTACGAAACGTCCTTGCCTTTCCTGGTCCTTGCGAATTCAATCTTTTTTCTTCTTGCTTTTGACGGTTGACTGCCTGCTTTGAATGCAAGCTTGGTCTCAAAAGAGAATACCCAGACCTTTAAGGGAAAAAATAAACGACATGAGGTATTGATAAATCAAATGCCTAATTTCGAAAAATTGTGGCCTATTGGATTTCTTCGATGCCCCAAAACTAGTCATGAACAACAAACTTTGGTTTTTTAACTCAAACTTTTATAAATTCCGTACCAGTTACGATGTAAAAATACAAAAAAGACTTTGCTCAATGGGTTTTCTGTTTAGAGTTGAAAAGAAAGTTGATATTGTGAGTATACCTGTGTAAACTACTTTTCAACACGGGCCTATATGTAAACCGCTAAAGCTTTTGGCTATACATATCTACGAACTTGAGGGTCGTTGGACAGAGATATTCTGGATTTCTCATATCCTAGGTGGTATCAATCCATTGAAAAATTTGGGCAAGACTGGTGCCCTAGCATGTAAGCCGCTCATTGCGAATTTATTCGAGTTCTTGGTGGGATGATCGGGAAGTGCCTCTCGAAACTTCGTAAAATTATTATTTTCAGTACGCAAAGTTACTGGGCCGGTCGAATTTCTGTATTTAGCTTGAAAATTAGCTCATGACGGGACTTCCGTAACCAAAAATAGGTTTTTTGAATGTAGCAAAATGCAAAACTAAACGAAACTAGCCTTGAAAATATTGGTTGCATCGGGTTGATTTGAACATTTTTGCTTAGCAGCTGTTGCAAAATTTATAACGTCAACTGGGCTCTATAAAAATGTTGAAATTCTCCCGAAATACTATTCGAAGCATTTCGACTAAATACCATCGGTCTTCAAAGTTATAAATGATTCAGAGATTTCTGAATAATTCATTTCATCGCCTCAAAAATGAGTTAAGGTTGAAAGTAAAACTACCAGAGCATTCTTACCGGTCGGATCGCTTTCTTCTCGTTTAGATTCGAAAGATCGAGCGCACAAGCTCTACGTCATAGGCGCGTCAAGGGATGACGAGTCGTCCGAGCTGTCTCGTTGGCAGGCTGACTCCAAGTGCTTATTCAGATAAGACTTGAGCGCAAAGGTCTTGTGACACTTGGCGCACTCGTAGTTCTTGTCGGACGAGTGAGTCTGCATGTGAGCACGCAGGTTGGACCTATCGGCAAAGGCCTTACCGCAGTGAGCGCAACCGTACGGTTTCTCACCGGTATGGCTGCGCAGATGGCCCTGGAGCAGCCACGGTCTTGAAAACATTTTTCCACACACTCCGCAACTGTGGGCCAGCTTGTGCGTGAGCACGTGCATTGCCAACGCTGGCATGCTCACGTACGCTTTTCCGCAGTGAATACATTTTTTGGCCGACTGCGAGTCGATGCTTCGATGCGTCTGCTTGTGCCGCGACAGATTCGACGAGGTCGCGTATTGTTTGCCTACACAAAAAGTTATTGCAAAATTAGTACCTTGTCCGAAAGTTATTGTGAAAATTGAATTCCGAGGAGTACAGTGATGGATTTAATTATCACTGGGTGATTTGTTTCTAACCAAATCCAGTGGTCCGCGCCGCAGCGAACGTGATGAATCACGTTACATGTATTTACTGGGTATCCGAGATTAAATTTGAAAATTTGTAATTTCTATTTACAGTTGCCAAGATAAACATTAGAATCGATGAAAAAGATCGTGAATTTTAGATCGTCGTCGCACTTACCGCATTCTGAACACACGTATTTCCCAGTCTTTGATGTCTCAGGCTGTTCACTACCATCAACATCTGCGTTGGGCCTCTTGAGCTGCGACAGTCGTTGTTGTTGCTGCTGCTGCTCTTCAGACAATTGCTCTGACGACGTCTGTTGCTTGCGATTTTTTGAGCGACCGTCAGTGACCAGGAGCGAATCGTAAGTATAGCTGGCCGTCTTAACGTTATCCTGTTGTAACTCCTGTAACGTCTGTACTTCCTTGTCGCGCTGACTCGGTTGTGAATTCGGATTGCTATTTTCTACGTCACTGCTGCAATCGGACGTGGGCGGTGTCAACGGTGGAGCGGCTTCTATCGCGACCGTCCCGTTGTTTCCGATTGATGCCGTCGTCGTCGTCGTCGTCGTCGTCGTCACGAGCACCTGCTGATGAGGAGCGATTATCGCTTGGGGTGGCTGCAGCGGTTGAGCGATAAGAGGCATCGTCGGTGGGCTGTAGAATAGGATTTCTTGAACCGGAGACAATGGGATAAATACTCCGGCGTGACTCTGTAAATATAAGATTTCATCAATTGATCTAGTTTGATTGTTCTATTTTTGATAGGTCATCATCGACGAGGTTACATTTGAGCGTTTTGGGCGAAAGTTACGCAAATCCTCGAACATAATTGAAAATAGTCGGTGAAAACTGTGTGGGATTGGTTCTGAATAAAACTATTTGCATCTGGATTTTTTTTGCCAGGACTGATACATCTAGTTATGGGATCCATACACTGAGGAAAGAATTTTGTACATTGGAGCTTTGATCCTTGTAAGAGTGCAGAAATCAATCGCAAACAAACTTAATCTAGTAAGATGTATTTAATCGATCTTTGAATCACGTAACTATCTCAGACTTGATTATAGAATTATTTGTATGTTCTCGTTTGTCAATATTTCTGTTTTTCATAACTACTTTCTAATCTCTGAAGAAAACGTTGAGAATTTCTTTGAATACCGGTTTCAGGCATCGCATGCTACTTCTTTTATTGTGGCTCGACATATCGAATTGGCAAAATTTTTTTCAATGCGAACATTTATCGCTAAAATGAAACATTCGTAAGAATACATTGTTGAAAGGAATTTGTATCGTAGACAAAGCTCTCTCAGTTCGCGAGCAAATCCTCTATCCAACTTCATTGATCCAATCATATTTTTATCTTTCCTCCGATCCAATCACGCAATGCTATTTCACAATTCTAGGTCACGCTCAGCGAATGAAGCCCCTTCATGCGAACTAGCATGAATTGGCCAGCCTAGAAACTTGTTGAAGGCAAGTGTTTCACGCTCTTGTCTCATTTTAGTAATGAAAAATTCCAACCACTGATGAGTGTACTAATTTGTTGTGATTTTCGTAGAACGTGGAGTGGAACAATCTCTTCGAAGAGACATTAGTTTTCTCGGAGAATAGCATTGGTAACCGGCAGCTGAATATTTTCTCTATGAGAGCATGAGAAATCGTACCGTTATAGTGCCGAGCATTTTCTGCTGTAGTTCACTGAGTCAAATTTAACCGAAAAAGATACAATTCATGCACCAACGCGCCACTCGGAAAAAATTTTTTAGGAAGAGTAAGTAATTTGAATGTAAGACTTACCGCATGCAAAAGAGCAGTGGGCTCATAGACGATAGATGCTGCGGGCGGATGCTGCGGTTGTGGATGATAGATGGTCGCTGTAGTCGGCGAGGCTTGCACCACAGAAGGGGCGAGCTGTTGCACAGGTATCGCTAATGGGTCGGTGGCGCTGAGCTCGATCGCGCTGACCTGGTAGACGTTGCCGGTTGTGATGGTGGCCTCACTCATAATAGGTTGGGCCTGCTGCTGACAGTAGACCGTTGTCATTTCATGCACTTCGCTGGCTGGCTGCTCCGTTACGCTTTGAGGTCCTATCGCCACACTCGGTGGTGCCAGAGGTGGTAGCGAGCGCGAAAGCTCTAGCAGGTCGTGAGCCGCCTCCGTTTCGGCTGCAGATCTGTTGGATTTCAATATATATGTAAGAATCGGCTGTTTGGTTATATTAATTTACCGAGTGGGAGGGTCTTTTATTTAATATTCATGTTCCTTTTTGGAGAATTTTCACAACAGGTGTCATAGCCAACGATAGGCTTACATTTTTTAATAAAAACAATAGTCCTCGGGCAGTTGATTGAAGTCAACAGGAAGAGATCATGGAAGATTATAGCCCACTTTGGACCCAGTCATAATACTTTTGTTTACAAGTGCCAATGATCAGGAATAATTGTTTCAGCAAACACGATCATGTCATTACAAAATATTGGATTTCAGAATCATAGTTTATCAATCAACAAGTCCCTCGAAAAATGAAAGCTCACTTGGTCAAAAATTTTGCTGATATGGTTGTCGCGAATTCGAAAAATAACCCAGAAAATGGAATAAATTGCTAAAATCTCCATGCACACAGTTTTCTGAAAAGGTTGCGAGATGATTTCACTCGCTGGGTCGACAACATTCTATATTTACTGAGTGTTTTACGCTCTTATTCTAGCGACCCCAATTGGAAGGTTGGCATAGAAGCTTGAAGTGGGGTTTCAAGTCTCATTGAAATGACTCACCTGTCTCTGAAGAGCATGTCACTGTTGGCCGGTTGCACGCAGGCTCTGTGTACAAGCAGCCCGTGAGCTTGCGTGTCATTTTCGTACGATTGTACGGATTTGGTCTGTTTGGGCCTAGAAAAAGCTGACTTTGCCAAGGGTTGTTCGATCGTTCTGGGAGGCCGCTCTGGTGATACGTGTAAGCTACCCGTCGCTTCGTTGAGCCTCGAATCACTCGAGCGTACTGATTTGCCATCTTTGCGACTTATCGACGTCGATGGAAGCTCTTTTACTGTCTTCGAAGTTTCTGTGCGTAGCGAGTACGTGGATACGATTACGGGACCTCGCTGTTTTGTTTGATGCGCCTCCGCTGTTTGGGCATCTTTTTTCGATGGAAAATTTTGCCCTAGGAAGAAATTATTGAATCGACACTTAATCATCATGGTTGGTAGTGCTCCAAAATTTTATGAGTGAGATAAACGAAGGTCGGTGTTTAGACTTGAACGCAATTTAAGGTTAAGAATGTTGCTGTTGGAAAAACATTCTACAGGAACTTGAAGCTACCAAGTTGCCGCTGACCAACAGGTGCTTGTTTGTCATAGCAACGAAATCACGTTTGTGGCTATTTATCGCAAATGTGATATACTAGTTGCGAGGAACGTTTTCAAATTTTATGATGAGTAAAATGTTCTAAACTTTTATTCTGATTCTATTTGTCGACCACTTGGGAAATTATTCCTCCAAATACACAAATAGAGCCAGAGAATCATTTGATTTTATGGCTGAGTGGTATCGCGGCATATTTCTTTAGACCATGTATGCGAGCTTCGATCTAATATATCAACACGCGAACGCAACTCATCAAGTAGACTCAATTCAGTCAGGATATCAACTGGTTGATTTGAACATCGTCTCATCATCCAGAATTGAATTGATCTACATACTCACTGTCAATTTAGAGAAGTTCATATAATCTTTGTGGATGGATTAATTGTCGAGGGTCGGTTTAATTTTACGGATCAGAAGTTTTTCTCGCTCAAGATAAAAAAGAAAAATAATCATCGCGAAAATGATTCATGCGTTCCCAAAATCCAAACTCAGGTTTTTTAAAACGAAGTTTGGATGAAAGTTGATGGTAATAGACGAGGCATAGATATTTTTCTAGCTTCATGAATAAGAGTGCTCATAACCATCACAAACAGGGAATTAGTTCTATAAGACAGCATGAAAAATGTCCAAATGAGAATTTATACAAAGTACGAAAGTTCAGTTAGCGTGAAAGGAGATAAAAGTTGCAAGCAGATAAAAATCACAGCAGCGGATCGAACCTGGGGAAGCGTATCGTGGTTTGGGCGCGGGCAGTCTGTTGTGTGTCGAGGCGGAGCGCTGCTGTTGCTGCTGCTGCTGCTCCTGGGGCTCATCTCGTCGCTCGTTTCGTTGCTCGCTCGGCGAGGGTTGCCCCGTTGGTATCTTTGAGACAGGCGGTGGCGTCGGGCTCCTGTATCGCGTGGCCCAGTTGTCGATGCCTTTGCCGACGCTGTTGATATACTTGTTGCACAGCGCCTTCTTCACCATGTAGCAGCGCGGCATTTTACCGGCTTGCTAATTCACGCCTGACTATACGCTGACACGTACCCCTTGCTATACAATAACACACACCTATAACACACACACACGCACACACTTACTCAGATATCACTTATGGCAGCAACTATAACAACAACTGCATCCAAGCGATTAGACTGATGGCTGTCTTGCAGAAACGGAATCTGCCGGCGATGGCGCGGTGGCCGCGCGTCAGGGGACGAACAATTGACGATCAGCCCCCGGCGGCGACGGCGCGGCGGCGGCAGCGTCGTGCCGAGCCCTGCCTTTATCACTTTTGCTGCAAGCTCTCGCAGCGCCTCTCCTGGCCTCTCCTCTCTTGCTCCTTTTCTCCTCTCATTCGCGCATCTACGGCAATGCCTGTGACTGTGTGAGGGTCGGTTGATAAGCTGCTGCAGAGTTGACGCAGTCATTTATTTGATTCAGCAACGGCGAATCTTTGCATCTGATTCGATAACGGCCATGCTGGCGATTTTGCCCCGAGGTGCTCATCGATCCCAGGCTGAAGCCGATGTATGCAGGGCGCGCTGCTTGCCAAAGCTCCGACTTTTCTCCGATGCCTGATACTGACCCGGTGATGCGGGTGAGCTTTGGCGCACCGCATCATCGAACATCGATTCTCGTGGCGAGAACTTTTACACCCGTGTCATCGTTGTAGGGGTTATGGTCGAGCTTTAGTGCACCCCGTAAGAAAGCAACAAGTTGGACAACAGGTCCGCGCCGCTGCTACTGTGGGCACTATTCACAGCCGTTGTATATTATTGCAAGTAGTTCAACACGAGCTACGGTCGGACCAAGTAAACGCGGCCGGGCTCACTGCTCCGCTATTCGCACACACACAACCACGCTCGCACTCTATATTCACGCATCACTTTTCGTCGCTGTGCTCACGCGAAATATTTGAAGGACGGTGTCGAAGCAAGCGGAAGAGCTTGGGTATGACGGACGAGGGAAAAGAAGAGATCAAAGAATGATGAAGAGATGTAGACAGGAAAAAGTGGAAAGTAGGAAGGGAAATGAAGAGAAGAGGTGGTGGTGGTGGCGGCGGGGGCAAGCGCGGGTAGAGGCCACCTGTGTGCGCGCAGAAGCAACAATTGTCCGCGTTGAATCTCGAGGTGGCGGCGGACGCGTCGGTGGACGGAGACGAGTGTGCAGCAGAGCGGGATGAAGAAAAACAGACAGAGAAAGAGAGCGAGGGAGACGACGAGACAGACAGAGGTAGAAAGGGGTGGGCGCGCGCCGCGGCTACATCGCTCGGGTGGCGGCGGGTGTGGCTGCAGCGCTTCGACTGTGGCTATAAGAGAGCTGCACCAGCCACCCCGGCGCGCCGTCCTGCAGAACCATCCCCTGCGATGAGAAAGACGGAGATGGGATTTGGTTCGCGGGGGAGAATTTCCGCAGAGCGAGGCCGCGCAGGCGCGAGAATCGATTTCACAGCAATGGCAACGGAGCGCAGCAGCTCGGCCCGAACAACACCACCTGTTACCCCACCCACGACGACGACCACCCGCCGACACATAGCGATCGATAAGCTTCAGCTCCTTTAACATATAGCGCGCCCGCGCACTGTCTTGTGCCCGTGATTTTCAGACTAGTCGAGCTTGATTTCTATCTATGCATGGGCGAGAGCGCCTCGTCAGCCTGTGTTGCAGCTTATTCGTTCGCGACACTGCTCGCTGAGCGATGCGTTTTTTTTGGGTGGGTTGGCGTGTAACCAAGTTTTGAGCTTGCAAATTTTGTTTCCGCACACGAGTGGTTCCGTTGAAACTTTGATACTTGGAGTCCGAAGATGTGCCAACCCCAAAACTCACTTCCGAAGGTTTTGAGATATATTTTTTGACTTCTTCAAACGTACAAAGTATGAATTAACTCGCGCACGAATATGAAAATAATCACTCATCGGTGTCATAATATCAATAACCCAGATAACGTGGTAGTACGACACGGAATCTGACATTTTGAGCAGCATATACGGAACCCTGACATTTGCCACTAAAATTGATCTCACGGACAAGTGGTTTATGCCACAGCCATGAGATTTTGGGGTTTTCATTTGTCCATCAAATACTTTGAAAAAATTCACGACATCATTCCGAAGTTTCCACGGAACTCCTCACTAATCACACTCTTCTGTGATGCCCAAGACGTTTTTGGGCTATTCTTGTGCGGATATCGTTAGCTGGTTGATACGGCAAGTTATCAATCTAGAATTTGATATGAAAACGCGAACTCTTGGGATAATGGGTGAGCGAGATAATAGTAACTTGTTGAATGGCAGGAAAGAATAATTTGCAATAATTTTCAAAGGACGACCGCTTTAACAACTGCTATTTACCAAGCAGTATTAGTGTAATTGGTACCTAGTCATATTCGAGCTTTGGGTTTACAATGATAATGATGAATTGTAGTTATGCAAAAGTGAAAATCTTGTTAGAATGATCATATGGAGGATATCGACTAACCTATTACATACAATAAGGGAATTATTATAGTATTGGTACTCCAGTTATGTGAAGTTGAATCATGATTTATCATGATGATAAAATACTTAGAAAGTGGGAACAGTGAGCTACTGAGCTGGAGCTTAATTTTAGCATAATAATTTGAGAACAAATACAGTCTTGCTGTATTTTTTTATATGCATTCAATATAATATGCGTGAATCACAAATTTTTCGATCCGACGTTGGACATTGAATCTCTGCCATCAACCTGTTTTCAATATAAAATTATTAGACTATTTCATTTAATAAATTTGTATGATGGGACCTTGAACCAGGCCATCGGTAACTTCAAGGTTTCGGTAGGCCAATTAAGACATACATCAATGCAATTGTGAGGTTCTGTCATATTCTCATATAAACAAGTAGTCGAGCTATTGCTACGGTCAGACGGACGAGTATCACAAAAAGTCTGCGCAACCATGTTGCACGACGAGACAATTGCAGCTCAACTGGTTGCCGTTGGAACGATTCAATTAGTGAATCAAGGAATGCTTTGAAGAAATTTTCTTGTACCCAATTAAAAAAATTATCGAAAGAGTGAAAATGCCAACGTATGAAAATTTAAATTTATGTTCATAATAAGAATTCTTCACAGAGTGATTCAAATTCGATTCATCCTTCAGAAACAAGACAAAATAGTCTAAAATGAATGTCACTACGATTCATAACTGTTCCGATAGTTCCAGCACCTTGCATGGCTATTTTATCTCAAATCATAACATAGTGGAGGTCACTCGCAACGTTACGAAAATTTTGATGCAAGACTCGTGCTTGCCGCATGTAGCAAAAGGGAAGCAACAGTGAGCTGCTGTCGAGCGCGTGCTAAAATCAACAGAGACGCGAGGGTGGTATTACATTGTGCGAAACCCGAGACGGGGACGAACAAGGGCTCGATTGGGGCTGGCTCAGCTCACCACCGCTCCATCACGAGTACGGAGCTGAGTGGGATCTTTCGCTTTCAAGCAACATCTTCTCAAAAAAAGCGCAGAGTCAGGTTGTAAGAGGGATCCGAAGAAGAGCGATGAAGACGTAGAGGCTTCTCGTTTCTGTATAGGGATATATGTATATAGCAATATAGCAGCATCAGCATCAGGGCAGCGAAACGCGAACGGTTGCTCGGCAACGACGAGCGCCCAATGTGTACAGAAATCTACGAGTGCACGTGGGTAAGAATTGCCTTGAAAATCTGTCTTTATTGCGTCAAGAATAAAATTGAGAGCTCATCAAACGCCCATGATAATCAGCTCGCGGATTTTTATCTATCAATATCCATCCCTTTTTCTGCCACGATTCATCACTGTCCAGTTCTGTGGGGTTCCAAGATTTCTCAAGATTCATAACTGCACTTGGCATCGAACAAATTTCAGATTTAGAAAACAAGAAATGTACCATAATACTCAAACTGCTCAGAAACTACGTGCAAGAACGATTTGATTTCATAACACACTGATTCGAGCACGGATTAGTGAATGAGCCCCCGGCGAATACAATGTAATAGTTGAGTGGAAAAATTTGAGAATCATATTGTTATTGAGGTGTACACAACATCGTGAAACCCTAATTTTCCGGCTAGTGTGGAACTCTACTTTACAAAGCAACGAATGCGACCATTGCCACATTCAAAACAAGGGAAATTCGGTAGCTTACACTGATCGAAAACTATAGTTTCTTGTGACTTATATTGTTATCTCTGTCGGTTTCTCGTTAGTTAATAGCCCCAGTTTTGGAGAAAAGGATTCTTGACGGGCGAGACCTGCTCTCGGGGCCCCACCCAAAACTGTCATTATTCTGAACAATGTAGCTCAAATAATTTATTCACAACTCTGTGTATGACTCATTCACCATTCTCCTTACTCGCGTTGGCGAACACCCTCTTTGCTATCTCTCATTGCTTTTGTTGATGAAAAATAACAAATCACCTAATTATTTATGAAAATAGAAGGCCCATACTATCCCTGTCATAAAGAGAAATGAATCGGCTTATATGGTGGTACAACTTCTTGACTTGTTGAATTACTTGTTTCAACATTGTTGAAGAGACTATTTTGATATCGATAGTAGGCGAAGTGATTTTCGCACAAAAATGAACTATTTTTAGGCCCTAGCCGAGGGTTGGGGCCTGAATTATTACGAGTCGTAACTCATCATGTACTCATTAGTGCTTACGAGATATGGAGATTTGTCCGAAATTTCTGATTTCAGATTTGCTTTGAAATCGAGAATCCTGATGAGACAAGAATCAAAGCGAGAGCATTGGAAAAGCGAGAGCTCAAGCATTTTATTCATCTTAACAAATCTGCCGGGAGACAATTATTGTTAGATGAAATGAAAAACATATTATAGCACCTCCAAATTCCATACAGAGTGACTCATCGAGTTTACGAGATAATCTGAGAGGCTAACCAAAATGTTGCTGACAAGCATCATGTGAAGAATTTTCGCTCAATGCGGCTCACGTTACTCTTTCTTAACGTAGACTCGTTCTTGTTCGAGCTACTTGATGTTCCTCAGTGGTCTGAAGAGCATCTGCTCAATTTCTCTGGCTTTTAGCCTCTCCCACGCACATATTATTTCTTTCATCGACCATCAGCTACCTCTGTTTACTCAAGGCGCGTCGCGCATTCTCAGGAAGCTTTATTCTCAGACAAGGAAAAATTTGCCTTCGCTCGTAAAATGCTGCTGCGGTTCTCGACAAATGGTGTGTAAATATCGTCTTATTCTTCGGGCGGATATAAATTGCTCTCTCGCCCATTTTCCTCTCTTTTCATCTGTTCGGGCGATTTGTTTGCAGCCGTGGACGACAGTCTCACGTCTTCCTTGTCAAGGAGTGTGCGAGCATTAAAAAAATTTCGTTGTTCTTGATGTATGACAATAACAGAGCAAACCTCTGTGCAAACGCTAGTGGCACAATCCCAAATATGAAAATACGTTCTCAATACTCGCTGCGTGACAAGAAAGTAAACTCTTCAAGCTATTGTAAATCGTCCTTTCATGTTTGAAAGGTTTTCGGGGAAAAAGAAGCAGGTCGATTGGAAGAAACAGAGATGAAAGAGGGCAGGAGTAGAGAGTCAACAAGTAGTAGTTGGACGCAGATGTATTCGGGGGCTTGAAATAGCTGGTATTTTGCTCGTGTATGAAATATGCATAGAGGCTGCAAACACCGCTTTGTCTGGGTAGCTAAAGACTCGATCACCAGCTTTGTTTCGAAATTGAAAGAATAAAGATTCGCTAGGCAATTTTATACAAAGTGATAATCACAAGCCAAAAAGCTTTTGGTTGAAATGTCTTATTTGAAACACGAATGGGTCTATTTTACATAAATATACAGTTTTCGAAATCGCAACGATACTGTTGACCCTCGAACTGTGTTACATCCAGTATAATTACGCCTCCATTTGCGAAAAATGCCAAGTAGATGGAAGATACGAGAAGTTATCGATCCAAATGTATGAGTCAGATTTGGTTTAGTCAGGCTCATGCTCAATTGTTATTCACCCTAGCGACGCGACAACAAGAACCCCTTGCTATTCATCGCTCCAAATACGTGCCGCTATAATCACTTGGAGGAGAAAGGTGGAAAAATTTATCTTTAATCCTTGTAATCTGAGCATTAGTAGAAATGATCTGTTGTCGATGGAACAATATTGAAATGGTTTGTGATATACGGTCATAATATTTTCGAAGAACTTCTTGAATCAAATACATGATCAATTCGATCCATAGTTCACGTACTTGGCTAGAATTTGGCTATTCCCTGAATTGGCTGTGATAATAATTATTGTTGAGGTGTTATCAACCAATGATACTGAATTTGAAGGAATAAAGGCCCTGATAAGAAAAAAATTATATATCTCCCAATACGAGGTACGGCTATTTTGCGGCACGGCGACAGTTTTTCCCCGAGCGTGACGAGGGGAAAACATCATCCGCTCTTCGTGCCATGCCTCAAAACAGTCTGCCGAGCTAGGCTTTTTTTGATAAGGCGTATAAATGCAAATTTTCTGTTAGCATCTGGGAGTAAAAGTGGCGCTTTAGTCACCTTATGAGTAGTTTCACGGGAAACAAAACCTATGGGGCCATGTTTCGAATGTTTTCTTAGCTTTTTCACTCGCTTCTATGGTACAAAATATGAAGTTTTCACCACCTATGCGGCTCCGCTAGAATTTTCCTGGTATCTGGGACATATTCCTACTTGTCTTTTTCGAATATCTCCCTCAAAAAAATGGCGCTCTTTTTCAATAAAATCGGTATTTCTCGACTCCCACTGGGGATACGGAAATGCGGTTTACGGCTACCAAAAAGTCTTCGGAAAACCTAGCGAAATTGGCCTTGTAGGGTTGATTTGGAGGTTATAGGCGGTTTTATGGAGTTAGAGAGTGAAAAACACAAAAATATCAATTTCTCAGAAAGCCATAATTTTTATTCTCTGAAAATTTGATATATCAAGCAAAATTCCGCGTCCCTCAAATATAAAATAGTCCTGAGAATTTTTTTGCGTCCTAAGGCCTATTTTTGATATTTTTGGCAAATATATATTTCAGGCGATTGAAAACCGTCTGTTTTCTGCGCATGCACAGGAATTTGGATTCCTGAAACTAATTCCAGTGAAAACCCGGGGAAGAATCTTTCAAAATAACCACTTGGCGGAGTCAATTTCATGCATTTGAATCAAAGCTACAACGTAGAAATGTCTGTTTGAGAAAGGAACTATCTGTAAATTTTTGGCGGAAAGGAACTATCTAGAATCGTAAGAATTGAAAGGAATTACCTGAATTTGTCTGATTTAAGAGGAATTATCTGGAAATTTTTGTTTTAGAAAGGAACTATCTGTGAATTTCTGGTTTAGAAGGAACTATCTATGAATTTTTGGTTGAAGAGAACTATCTGAATTTGCCTGATTCAAAATGAACTATCTGAAAAGTTTTGTTTTAGAAAGAAACTATCTGTGTATTTCTGGTTCTAGTGAACAAAATTTACAGATAGTTCGTTTTAAATGAGACGAATTCAGATTGTTCCTTTCTAAAAAAAAAATTTTCAGATGGAACTTTTTAAATCAGACGAATTCAGATAGTTTTTTTTACCAAAAGTTCATAGATAGTTCCTTTTGAACCACAAATCCACAGATAGTTCCTTTTGAACCACAAATCCACAGATATTTCCTTTCTAAAGCAAAAATTTTCAGATAGTTCCTTTTAAATCAGACAAATCCAGATAATTCCTTTCAACTCTTACGATTCTAGATAGTTCCTTTCAGCCAAAAATTTATGGATAGTTCTTTTTACAGGCACTTTTAGATAGTTCCTTTCCACCGAACGTTTTCAGATAGTCCCTTTTAATCAGACATTCACAGATAGTTCCTTTCAAGTCTTACGACTTCAGAAGGAACCTTTTTACTCTGAGCCATCGAATTATTTTTTCTATAGCATTCATCGAAGTTCTGCGATGCATGTGAGAATGTCCACGATTGAGCGAGTCAGATGAAAATGAGCACTCAATTCTCAGCCTAAATTCAAAAATCAGAGGAGAATACGAAGTCTCATAATAATTTTGCCATTTTTGTTTTTCCAATGATTGCTATTTTTTGCTGGGGTAAAATTGAATATAGATCGAAGCATAGCATAGAACAAAGTCCTAGCGTTCAGTGAGATACGGGGCGTTCATGTCTAAAAAATGTGATTTCTATGGATAGAGTTACGAAGTCCCAAACGGACTGACCCGCCCAATCCGCATGAGAGAAGACGATCATCTGAGGAATATGAGCTAATCTACTCATACTCACTCACTAACAACATCTCCATTTTTGTCTACCGTCAACCGGGGTAATTTTGGAACAAAAATTGCATTTTTTTCTTTAAACCTCGCTAAACTTGTACGTCCTCCATCAGAAGCGCATTGTATCTCTGTAGTCAATTGAAAGCTTACAGTTCGAGCTTTCGATTGAGGTGCTTATAACGTCCATTCGGACATCTGTGGTTGGAGCAATGAGCGCTATAAGTCGTGTTCCAAAGTTAGACACGGACTGGGGTAACTTTGGAACAGAAATTGTTATCATTATTCATTCCTTAATTTATTCATAAACTAGATTATACAATCAATTTTCACCATCATCAATCGAAAGCTGAGTGTCGTAGCTTTCCATTGACCTATTGTAGAGGTCCATTCGGTTGAATTTGACTTTTATAATCGAGCATAGACACCGCCAGCATATCTCACTGCTCGCGTGTCGCGGCTAACTCTCGAGGAGGAAAATACCTTCACAGTCGGTTTCCGACAAAAAGTGCCATAACTTGGCTTCCATGGGTCGAAATGAGACGTTCTTTGGCTCATTTTGAAGCTCTCGTCAACGGCTACTCAAGTATGTAGAATTCGAGGATAATATGAATCTTGGGAAATGATTGAGAGTACATGAACAAGTGTTCCAAAGTTACCCCGGTTTCTGAAAAAAAATACATACTTGTCAGTTTTCACTCTACAAAATTGAAACTTCGTGAAAATACTCCAATGTAACAATGGATTCGTCCAGATACGTGTACAGACAAGTGAAATCTAGCTCAGCTACCTCGAATTCGACGTACTAAAGTCGGAACCACACCACTTTTTCCGAGAGACTGTTTGTTGGGTTGAAAACGCACTTTTGAAGAAGTCAGCCGATAATAAACGGATTAATACCTGACGAAGGCCCTCGTGCCAATGCAAAATATTGTTTATGCTTGTCCCAAGTAGAGGCAACCGGTATTAAGCCTTCAGGATCATCTGCCTACCCAACTGTGCGCGATAACCACTCTTTAGTGGGTTGTTCCAAAGTTACCCCCGTGTTCCAAAGTTACTCCGGTTGGCGGTATTTCATCTTTTTCAACTAGAAACTTCATCGCTCTTATCGGATTTTCCTTTTTTTCAAATCCGATTATGTGATGGTTCCATTATAGACTCTAATCCTAGCAACATCTACCATTTGAAGGGCGATGTAGTCTCCAAGAAGCGAGGTCGGGAAGAGTACTTTAGAATCTGTCATAAAGAACTCAATGCTCCAGTATCAGTCAAAAAGTGTACATCGGACTGATTCTCCTGTATTCTCCTTACTCTTGTGCACTACCAAATTAAATTTCAGCTGAAAATATTATGACGTGTCCGAGATAATGGTTTCTGATGGTTTTTGTCAAAACACCGATTTTGTCCAGACTTGGGGTATATTTTTACAGTTTCACGTCTAGTTTCCAGGTATCACTAACAACCAACTATGTTCAACAAGATTCAGGTGGCCACATGCAGAGAGCTCGGGATAAAGTTATTTCTAGCGATTACAGATGATCGATTTGGCGAAAAATCGTATTCCTACATATAGGGCGCCATTGACCAAAAAGTGAATCCAGGCTAAATAAAAAAATACGCGTTGGCTCATTTTGGCTATTAGAGGAATTTGAAAGATGGACCATTTTTGCTACCTGATCTTACATGGAATTGGTTCATGGTCATTTTTGTTAAATGAATAATTTGATCGAGATACCCCGTGCTCGGTTTCGTCAGCGTTACAGTACCAATAGGTGAAGGAATAGAAGACTTACTTTGAGGGTGAATTTTAATTTTGACGTGCCATAATTACCACGAGTTCGGCCAAAAAAACGAGCTCTGTACTCCCAGCTCAATGGAAAAAATATGCGAGCACAACGCGATATTGCCGACGCGAGCCCCCCGCGGTTCTAAAAGGGCTGAGCGGATATTACTCGCTGACACACAGATATGTGTGCCTATTCTGCACATCACATGAGTGAGCCACATTCGTGTAGCCGAGCTCTGCTGAAGTCTGCGGGAGCTGTTAGGTGTAGAGATCGATATGAAAGAGCAAGGATTCGCGAAGCGGATAACCTACACCCTCGCGCTTAGGTTACGCGCGTCGCGCGAATGACTTACGTAAGAATATCGCACCCCGTGCTCGCTACTCTGCAAGGGCGAGGGTTTAAGCTTAGTGGCCCTCTGTGGGCAAGGGTTTGCCACCTGCAGCATAGAGAAAACACAGAGTACTGTCGTTTTTGCGTGCATGAGGCTTGAACGGATATTATGGATAAGCTTCGTTCGCTGAAGCCCAACTTCCGCAAGGCAACGTTCGAGAATTCTCATTCCTTCATTGCACCTTGTTACGATTTGGAATATGCATGAATGCAAAATGCAATATATCTCGAGTTATAATCATGATTGAGCATCAGTAGAATAGTCAGTGATTCAACAGCAGTGACAGGATTACGATCAATCGATGATCTCAATGTGGCTGAATGAGTGGCTCGACGAACGGTCGGGAACAAAGTCAAGCAAAGTGAACTGCCCTGGGTTGACAGTTGGAGGTAGCTCGAGATCTTTCGTCTCTCTTGCAGTCAATGGGTTATAGTACGAGAGCGAGAGAGACGACAGATTTCGAATGGTCACTGACCGTTACAGCCAGCCCAGTTCAGCTCGTTCCCGAGTGTACATTAAATTCTGGAACTCCAATATTCTTCGTTGATGAAATATTCCTCTGAAATTTGGGGATAGCCATGTTAGACTTGCAACCATCCGCCTAAAAATTTGTAAAATTGGCAATATATCCGCAATATATTGCCGATAGAAGTTTGCAATATATTGCGAATATATTGCCAATTTTACAAATTTCTACGCTAATTCTACGATAATTTTTGCCGCGATTATGATAGATTTGGTATTGAGATGACCCGGGGAAAACGCAATGGGCCGTGACCCCCGGGGGCCACGGTCCAGAGGTGGGCCGTGGCCACGGTCCCTGGTGGGCCGTGGTCCCCGGGGGCCACGGTCCAGAGGTGGGCCGTGGCCACGGTCCCTGGTGGGCCGTGACCCCCGGGGGTCACGGTCCTGTGGTGGGCCGGGGTCACGGTCCTGTGGTGGGCCGTGGCCCCCGGGGGTCACGGTCCACCAGTATGCTACAAATTCTCTTCGCTCTATCCGGGTCTTCGACTTGCCATTAAACACTAGGATGAATCAAAATTCAATTTACCTCGCTTCAGTAATATTCTACTGTTGCCTGTTAATAAGAAGTGTATGAGAAGGCTTACGCTGCTTGGCTGAAAGGTGGCATAATCAGGTGGAGGTAGAACCTTAAAATTGTAATGAATTAGTTATGAAAATATGTATATGATGAATTCCTCGCCAAGCGACCTTCGGAAAGGAGTCATCTCTCAGATTCTTTTTTGACCTTTTTCATTCGATTCTATGGCCCAAAATAGGAACTTCGGACCACCTATGGGGTCCAAAAAAAAATTTCTCCTCTCCATTGCACGCACATACGTAAATAGACCGAAAATTCATCGTGTAAAAATCGATGCTCTTTTATTCACCAAAATGGGAATATTTCGAGTTTTTGGATAACTATCGAATTGCGGGTTGCGTCATCTGAAAGGGCATCAGAAAGCCTATTGAAAACGTCATCGGAAATTCTTTCTGTGTGATTTGGGGGCCTTCTGAAGGCAAACAAGTGTTTTTCACAAAATTGTTAATTCCTCAAAAAGCCATCTTTTTATTTTTCGAAAATCAGATATTTGACGTGAAATTTTGCGTTCCTGGGAAAAAATGGGTCCCAGAGAAGTTTGAGGCGGTCCAAGTGACTTATGAGCCATTTGTTGAAAATTTGATCTTTTCGGTTCCAGAAAAAGGCGATTTTCTGCGCATGCGCACAAACGTAGACTTTCAATGGAAAGCTGACAAAATTTCCTATAAAATGACTACCCGCAAAGTTGAAATTCATCACTGAAACGGGATTTGCAACGATTAATTATGTCGAATCAGAATCACATGAAAATTCAGTCCATTAACACCTTCGTGGCGCCTGCTGAGATGACACATTTACGAGATCTTCTCGGGACTCAATTTTGAGTACGAAATTGACCTGAAAAAAATTCGGACCACATGGTTTCAACGTAAAATTGTATGAACTTTCAGAATATGCGATGAAGAACCCCGTTTGAGGCGAACCCAAGGTGCTACATTCGATTCTTGCCAGAAAATACTATTTTTCACATTCAAAATTGCATAAATATGCGATGAATTTTCCATCGCATATTTTGAAAGTTCAGACACTTTCACGTTGAAACCATGTCGTCCTCAAAATTGAGTCCTGAGAAGATCTCGTAGATGTGTCATCTCAGCAGGCGCCACAAAGGCGTTAATGGGCTGAATTTTCATGTGATTTTGATTCCATATAATTAATCGTTGCAGATCCTGTTTCAGTGCATGAATTTCAACTTTGCGGGTAGTCATTTTATAGGAAATTTTGTCAGATTTCCATTGAACATGGCGCCGAAAGTCTACGTTTGTGCGCATGAGCAGAAAATCACCTTTTTCGAAACCGAAAAGACCAAGTTTTCAAAAAATGGCTCGTAAGTCACTTGGATCGCCCCAAACTTCTCCGAAACCCATTCTTTTCGGAGGAACGCAAAGATTCACGTCAAATATCTAATTTTCAAAAAATAAAAAAACGGCATTTCGAGGAATTAACGTTTCAGTGAAAAACACTTGTTTGCCTTCCGGTGGCCCCCAAATCACAGAGAAGGAATTTCCGACGATGTTTTCGATAGGTTTTCTGCTGCCCTTTCAGGTGCCGCAACTCGCAAATCGATAACTATCCAAAAACTCGAAATATTCTCATTTTCGTGAATAAAAATCGATTTTTACACGATGAATTTTCGGTCTGTTTACGTATGTGCGTGCAATGGAGAGGAGAAATTCTTTCTGGACCCCATAGGTGGTCCGAAGTTCCTATTTTGGGCCATAGGATTGAATGAAAAAGGTTAAAAAAGAATCTGAGAGATGACCCCTTTCCGTAGGTCGCTTTGGCGTGGAATTCATCATATAAGACCCATATCTCCACCCATATCTCCTATCACTAGGGTCTTAGGTCCACCATCTCAACAGCATCATGAGGAGAACAAAACTCAGCAGGTGTTCGAACGCCATAACCTTGGAATATGTAGCTAAGAGATAATAATTCGGGTATATAATGGGATACGGGGCGTTCCTTACTTAGGAATATCAAGGGTTTGTAACGGGATATATTTCCAATTCCGTTGGATTTTCTTAAATTTAAATAACTATTAGAGCCATATCACATGGAAATATTGATCTTTGGGTGTCGAAAATGTGCCAGCCTTAAATCTCACTCCCGAAGATTTTAAGGTGTATTTTTCGACTTTTTGGAATATATATGAACTCGCGCACAAGTATCGATATTCTCGAATATTTTTGGCCTGTGCAAAAAATTAGAATCATCAAATACTGCGCGATTTTGCATTTTATCGCATTTTTTGCTCGTGGCTCTTCTGTCTTGATATTTCGATTGTTCTATGTAGCACCATATTGTAGACAATGAAATTTTCTAAATATTTGAAACAAAGTTCATCTTTTTATCTATTATGTAAGTTACTAAAATTGGCAAAAAGGCGAAAAAGGACGAAATTTTCTTTGATTGTTCATTCCGAGAAAAGGCAACCGATTAATGTGTCACTGCCGGGGCATAAAGTCCTCGTTAATCTGAATATGGGCCATTTCGGAGCAAATCGAGGAGCAAATCATCGAATCCCGGCACCGGGGGGTCTGGAACGAATCCCAAAAAATTTTTTTCCCGTTAATACCATGTTGATATAGTACAAAAAAATTTTTTGGGATTTTTTCTGAGGCCCCTGTTGGCCCTGGGGCCTATAAAAAGTCCTTCTAGGCCCCTCGTACTTTCTTCCTTCCAATACCTACCAATTTCTATGAGCTATTTGCTGAGAGAACATTTTAACGATTTTCGGGCTTGCTTCAAAGTGATGTAGTTCCCAATTGACTTTTACCAGTGGTCATTTTAAAGTTCTTGAAGAAAGCTACAATTTGACTGCTGGTGAAAGTCAATTATCGAACTTTTCATAGGGGTTACAGTCATTACAAGTTGACCAGTTTTGTAAAAATGCCAAACTTTGAACTGAATTTGAATTAAATCGTTTTTCTTCCTTCGACCCCAATTCTGTGCGAATATGTTTTTTGATACAAATAATATCAATCAGAACAATAATTTGGGTGGGATATTGAATTCTCGATTTTATTCAGCCAATTTAAAACACTCTATTTTGACTTTTTGCTCAAAATGTCCTCACAGGTATGGCTCGCATATGCTTCCAACTGAACTAGTGTGCAACAACCTGTGTGGGATTACTCTCCAATGTACCCCCAAATGTGTCTGAAATCTCCCGGAGGCGAGCCTCGAGCTAGATGCGAGCAGGAGGTTCTATTTTACGAGTTGAATATGGGCATTATTCCGTTTATTTGGACGCAGGCGAGAGTGGGATTTCACTCATTCTAGCTCACGAATGAGATGAGCCGCTAAAACAGTTATCCAAACATGTTCTCCCGACTCCAAATGACCATTTAAACACGTCCTCATGATCAATTTGGTTCTTATTCATCTGAAGGCACTCCATCGAAAAACATATAACTATAGTGTTTTCTAGTCTGAGAGCAACAATGAATATTTTGGAGCGAAACTGACCCCGAAATCATGTTTAGATGATCATTTTGAGTCAGGCAACCATGTTCGTATCCCTCTTTCGGCTGCTCATCTCATTTGTGAGCTGGAATGGATGAAATCCCACTAACTCTCGCCTGCGTTCAAATAGACGGAATAATATTCGACGGTTTCATTTTCAACACGTAAAATAGGATCTCCTGCTCGCATTCAGCTCGAGGCTCACCTCCGGGAGTTTTTAGACACATTTGATTGGAGAGTAATCCCACACAGGTTGTTGCACACTAGTTCAGATGGAAGCATATGCGAGCCACACCCGTGAGGTCATTTTAAGCAAAAAATCAAAATAGAGTGTTTTGAATTGGCTGAATAAAATCGAGAATTCAATATATCCCACCCAGATTATTGTTCTGATTGATATTATTTGTATCAAAAAACATATTCGCACAGATTTGGGGTCGAAGGAAGAAAAACGATTTAATTCAAATTCAGCTCAAAGTTTGGCATTTTTACAAAACTGGTCAACTTGTAACGACTGTAACCCCTATGAAAAGTTCGATAATCGACTTCTACTAGTAGTCAAATTGTAGCTCTCTTCAAGACCTTCAAAATGACCACTTGTAAAAGTCGATTATCACATGTCTAGTGGGAGTTACATCACTTTGAAGCAAGCCCAAAAATCGTTAAAATGTTCTCTCAGCAAATAGCTCCTGGAAATTGGTAGGTTCAAGTATCGACCTTGGGCAATTCTCTTCTCCGAAGTACTAGTCTTAAGGAAGAAAATACGCCCAGGTACGTCTAAAAATGTAGAGTCTGGTCGAAGTTATGATTTTCTGGAAGTAGGCTAGAGAGGGGCCTGGAAGGACTTTTTATAGGCCCCAGGGCTCACAGGGGCCTTAGAAAAAATACCAAAAAATTTTTGTACTATATCAACATGGTATTAACGAAAAAAAATGTATCAATCTTTTCGTGCGATATGGCTCTAATAATTATTTCAAATCAAGAAAATCCATCGGAATTGGATAATATATTCCGTTACAAACCCTTGATCATCCTGAGCAAGGAACGCCCCGTATCCCGTTATGTACCCGAATGATGATCTCTTAGCTACCTATTTCAAGGTTATGGCTTTCGAATAACTGCTGAGTTTTGTTCTCCTAATGACGCTGTTGAGCTGGTGGATCAAAGGCCCTAGTGATAGGAGATACGGGTACTAAGGTAAGTATACCCAACTTGCCTCTGTACCCAACTTGCCCCCATATCCCGATCTTGGGAATGGGCACTCCTTGGCCCCCGGGCAACCCTCTTTTACGTTTGTTATATTAAAATATGAGAAAGTAAGTAGTTTGCATCGACCCCGAATCATTCCTGCGTTCTCCAGAAAATCTCAAGTGATTTTTCTATTTTTCGTGATTGCTTAGCTAAGAAAGCACCGAGGGAATTGCGTTCAGTAAAATCGGTTCCAAATTCTTTGAGTTCAACCAATCTTAACGTAAGCGCATTCGATTCCTTGTTTTAAGACCTTCAAAATCCATTTTTCAAAATTGCAATATTTGGATCTGGAGCTGATTTATGTGCAAAACACGGAGACGATTTGTAAACAAGGATGCCAACATCGAAGTGTACCTTACATGCCCCCATACGTTTATCTCGAAAGGGCGTGCAGAACGACTTTTTTTACCACTCAGAACGTGTTTATCAGGCCAAAATAGGAAGGAAACAGTGTTTTGGACCGGTGAGAAGCTCCAAATGTGCGTATACGGCGATAAAAACACTGTACCGCCGATCATAATGGATTTTTGAAGAATTGAGACAGTTCGGATCCATTTCATCAAAACGAGACGTAGCTCAGTGCATTTTAAAGGACCTAAAACAAGCTTCAAAATAAGGTTCAATACGTAGGAAAATATTGACGTAGACTAGAGTTGTTGGGGAAGTGGCTAAATGGGGGCAAATTGGGTACGTTATTTTGTAAACTCTGAAAAATCACTTTTTGGAAAAGTTAAGACAGTTCGGCTCCATTTGATTGAATTTGAACGTACTTAGATTCATTCTAAAGATCTTAGAACAAGCTTTAAAATGAGCTAAAGCACGTTGAAAATTGTTGAGGTAGACCAAAATTATCAAGAAAATGGCTTAATGGGGTCAAGTTGGGTACACTTATCTTATACATATTTTTATCACTGATTCATTACAATTTTAAGGCTCTACCTCCACCTGATTATGCCACCTTTCAGCCACGCAGCGTGAGCCTTGTCTGACACTTCTCGACAGGCAACAGTAGAATATTACTGAAGCGAGGTAAATTGAATTTTGATCCATTCTAATGTTTAATCTGGTGATGCCGGCAAGTGGAAGACCCTCATAGAGCGAAGAGAGTCTGTAGCATACTGGTGGGCCGTGACCCTCGGGGGCCACGGCCCACCACAGGACCGTGACCCCGGCCCATCACAGGACCGTGACCCCCGGGGGTCACGGCCCACCATAGAACCGTGACCCCCGGGGGCCACGGCCCACCATAGGACCGTGACCTCCGGGGGCCACGGCCCACCATAGGACCGTGGCCCCCGGGGGTCACGGCCCATTGCGTTTTCCCCGGGGATGATCTTACAATGATTTAACACGTTAAGATAATCTCCTAAACTTCGAGTTTTATGCGGTTACGTATGGTGAAACGGTCAGAGAAACGTTCCTTTAGGTATAACCTGTCAAATTTCCTTTGTTTTGAAGTTTTGAAAGTGGTCAGTGAATTTGGGATCGATTGGTGAAAGTGGGTATGCACGAGAGCCGACTATGTGCGAGAGAACACCTGAAAATCGAGAAAGTGATTTGCTGCGGGAGCTGGACGACTTACTCGGAGAACCGAGGGACTCCCTGCAGGCCGACCTTAAATTTCGATTAAGACTAGGCGGAGACAGCCAGTGACTAGAGATTTCCGCGAGTTCACGCGTTGATTTGCAGTTCCGCGATCCTTAACACCGTGGGCTGGAATCGTGGAACAACGAATCAACGCGCGGGAACACGTGGGATCGCAATGTGCTCGCGGAAACTACTAGCCGCTGTTCTTCTTAACGAAGACAACCGAAATTTAAAATCGACCTGCTGAGCTCCAAGAAAGCCTAGACGAGTTCCTATAGCTCCCTCCCTCCCCTCCTCTCCAAGGCGGGTATGTACGGTCGTGTGCTAGCGTACGCTCCAAAATTTAGTACTTGGCGCAGAGAGATGGACAATTCCTGACCCACTCGTGATTCTAAAATGCCCCTCTTGGAACTGATGGCTGAGGGGGCGGATCCCTGTCCTCGGGGTGGAGGCGAGAACCGAGTACCCGGGATACAAAAGATGAATTCCTGTAATTAGAAAAAGTTGAGTCACTGTAGATCTATGCATCTCCACGGAGAAGGTAAAAAGTCGCAGATACTCTCAAGACATAATCACAATTTCCCTCTCCTCAGATTTTGAAACATTTTAGAGTACAGGCAGCCCCCACTATTCGCGGTCCCGGTATTCGCGAAATTCGCTTATTCGCGGTTTCTAGTTTGCGGCATCCCCCGTTATTTCCGTTTCCCTGACTCGCTTATTCGCGGTTTGGATCTGGATATTCGAGATAACTCACCTCATGAAATGTGAATTTTCGATGGATTTCATTCAAGTGTCTCATCCCAAAACAACTTTGTGATCATCATTTTCAGGATGTTGGTATTGTTATTGTTTCCTGAGACTGATTAATTGGTTATATGACAAAGTTGTTGGTACACTATCTAGATTCTTGTCATGACACAGTACGTAAAAAAGAATGCATATCCGTCAATCAGAAAACGTGATCATAAACTGTGAGCCTCTCGGAGGAATTGAAAATTTTGAATTTGCCTGCCACTAAAATAAAAATGGCCGGAGCTTCCAGAACTTCCAATGGCCACTTACCAGACATCGATGCTGACTACGTTCGTCAATCTCGCTAGTCAAAAGTGATGGAGCTCTCCACTCGCACGCTCATGACTGATTGTTTCAACAGATTTTGGAGTGAATCACAGTAGTTTTTCACTCGTATCAGACTGTTACTTCGTATCTTTCATACATTAATTCATTTTGTTAGGCTTATTATAGAGGTGATGTGTCGATTTTTTTAGTTACTCACGGATCCATATATACGTAACCCCCCTTTTCCCATAAGCCCAAGGTCCTGGTATTCGCGGTTTCAATATTCGCGGCATTTTCTTTATACGCATTAATCACGAATAGCGGGGGCTGCCTGTACCATCCGCTAGAGTAAAGATCATGTATCCCTTTCCCCACGCAAACGCGTTAAAACATCGCAAGACTCAGTGCATTGTGAATAAGATTTTTGGAGCGTTCCTTCTTAACCTCTCGTTTACATACAATCTCGATTCCTCAGACTTCGAAGGTTCTTATCTCAGAATTGTATAAATATCACTAAATTTTCATCAATATTATAATTTTTGTGGCCATACGTCAGAACTTTCAAAGACTTTTTTGTATACGATATGTATGTATTCTTTCTTTCGTCCAAAAGATGAGAGATTTTACACCTCATTACTTTTCTTCTCAATTATTATATGAGAGTTTCCATGGAACTTTTAACTACTGACCCCCCGAAATAGAAAAAAAAAAAATTTCATCGTACACATTTAAATTGGGTTTTATGTGATTCTTAGACCTTGCGCAGAAACTTCACAATCATCTGATCGGAGTCGGAAAAAATTGCTGGCAATAATTCGTTAGATTCGAATATTTCGTGCATGCAAATGACTTTGGAGCTCTAACACTGATTTGGATCGGTAGTTGACTCGATTTCCTTTAAAATAACCTCTTGGTGAAGTCGATTTGATGGAGTAGAAGCGGAAATACACGCTTCAACCGGCAAGCGAGGCCGACAATCTTCCTCCAGGCTCACGGATTTGATACCCAAGGCATTCCTTTTCATTTCAACAGCTGTAGCTCCAATTCTACTGCACGAAATTGACTTCAGGAAGAGGTTTTTTGGAATCAAATTGGACCAGCTATCGATTGAAAATACTTTCAAAGGCAGAGCGTCCATTGGCTCAGTCGGTAGAGGCCTTGTGCCTTGAGCGGGCTGAAACAATGCGCTCGAGGGGGCGTGGATTCGAATCCCGGTCGGGTCACTTGGGATTTTTTTCCCGAGTAACTCAATCGAGAACGCGAATCCTTGCGCTCCGACAAAAAAAATAATGAAATTCTTGAGTGCTGAGCGCTCGGCCAACAATTCGAAATGACGATTGGGCTTTGATGAGGGTTGGTAGTATCCTCCCGCAGCAGTGTCAAGCGTTGAACTTCGCTATGGCTGTCATTGACAGTCCAGAAGTTTCAGCGGACAGACCGAATGGCTGGCATAGAATTGATGGAACCACTGAAACTTGTCGAGTCTGATCAAGGCGGTGAGTATGGGCCTGCATACAATGCAGATCATACTCGAAAAACGCCGCGGTGGTGCTTCAACTCTCGTAGCAACTCTCTGATAGAGTCCGCTCGAAAGTTCGCACCGACCGGATAGGGATAATTGGTAACACGTAAAAACTCGAAAGAGTGTACGTTGGAAAAACCAATACAATACAATACTTTCAAAGGCGTAGAGAATAACGCATGTGCAGGAGATGCTGATTATTGGATAAAAATTTGCTGTCGAAATGAATTTCTACGAATCTGAGCATCTGTCACACTCAAAAAAAAAGACTCGAAACAGTCATTCTTAAGGTAAAACAGCCTCGCAAACACAATGGAATAAGTTGCGAGGTTTTCCCAGGGAGTTGATCAAGGTAAAAACGCATTTTCCGAGTTTTGGAGATTTTATTCGCACTACAAGAGCTCTAGGAGGCTCCAGAAGTAGAAATAATGACTGAAAATTCTCATAAACATAGTTCATTGCTGGAGAAATCGGAAAAATGGATTAGAAACAATCAAAATATACGTCAAAAATGTTATAAGCCAATCCGTGATTTTTGAGTATTTCACCTACCAGCTGTCCAAAAAAAAACAACTCTGGGAGATTTTGCTAGTGATCAATCGAGTGAGCCAACGGAGTTAATAGCCGACTATCTGAGAGCATGCTTCCTCAATATTCGTTCACTTCCAAGTCACATCCATGAAATTCGCCTTCATATCTCTCATGACCCATCAATTCATCTCTTTGGCGTAGCCGAGACATGGTTGGAAGCAAAGATCGATGATAGTCTCATTCAGGTGCCGGGTTTTTCAATAGTCAGGCAGGATCGGAATAGAGTCGGAGGGGGTGTTGCTCTGTATGCACGCGGCGACTATAAAGTCAAGAAACTGGCCAGTTCGGATATAACTTCTAAGGTGAAGCTTCTGAAATCAAGGTATATATTTTGCAGTATACAAGAGGGTGACTCCGCGCCCACACTTGTTGGAGTCATTTACCGACCCCCCGACGTTCCGTTGCACGAAGGCTCCGAGGTATTTGACGTTCTGCGCGATTCGTCATGTGATTCCCGACACAAAATAATTATGGGAGACCTGAATGCAAACCTACTATCCTCTTCTACTGATGCGACCACTATCAGACGTATAACGAACGAACTGTCTTTGCAGCTAGTCCACCATGGTCGACACACCATACCAACACCTCTCCCACATGGATTGTTATGATGCTCGTGGATGACCGCGATACCGTGACCGACGCACAGAATATCCATCTTCCCCGCTTTGGTGGTCATGCAGTGATTGAAGTTACGGTTGACACTTTTGTTCCACGGCCGGTTAAGGAGTCATTTTCATTCCGGAAGTTTAAAAGGATCGACCCCGGTCAACTCAACGATTTACTTCAACAGATGGACTGGACGCCCATAGACAGTGCCGACTCCGATCTGGAGGGAGCCGTGAAATGTCTCAGTGTCAACCTCCAAACAGCTATCGATTCTCTCGCACCACTGAAAACAGTGCGACCCAGGGACTAGCATCCCCCATGGATGGGCCCTGAGCTTAAACTTAACGCAACACGCTGTTGCGTGTTGCCGCGCGGCGAAAAGGCGCTATCGGCGCACAGGTAGAACGACGTCTCTCAATGAGTATCTTCGGCTGGGTCAAGAGATCGAGGAGCGTTCTAATAAAGAGCGAAACATTTTCCTTCCCAATCATCTCACTGGAGCTCTTGACACTAATAAGAACATTTGGAAGGAAATGCGCAACCTCGATCTCTTACCCAAGAGCAAAAAGGAGGAACTGCATGGATTTGAAACGAATGGGGTGAACGCTCACTTTGCCGGAGTCTCCATCTCGCCTTACGAATCAACCGTAGATGCAGAGGAGGCTGTTTCTTCAGCCGATGACAAAGGCTTCTAGTTCAAGCCCACTTCACAGGTTGATGTCATTCTGGATGTGAAACACTTTTCGACCCAAGCTCGTGGGGTAGATGGGATTCCCCAGGTGGTGATCGCGAAAGCTCTTCCGGCCATGGTCGATATGATTGTGAAAAATTTCAAGTCCTCTTTTGCTCAGGGTGTGTTTCCGAAGGCTTGGAGAAAAGCGCAGTTGATTGCGCTGAAAAAGACATCTGCGCCATCGGTCCTTTCGGACTTCCGGCCCATAGCGTTGCTGTGCTTTCTATCCAAGGTCCTTGAGAAGATAGCTCATGACCAACTCATGGAGTACCTGAAAGAGAAAAAGCTGCTTGACTCCCTCCAGACCGGTTTCAGGCGACACAACAACATTCAGACAGCCTTACTGGAATTGACTGACGACATTCGGGTCGCCTAAGACAACAAAATGGTAACGCTACTCTTACTATTTAACTCCAGTAAGGCGTTTGATACGATATCACCATCAAAGCTGCTGCAAAAACTGCGTCTACTGGGTTTCTCAAGGTCGGCACTCATGAGGGTAAAATCCTATCTCGAGGGACGTTGTCAGATGGTGACATCACAGGAAAGTGGTGACTCCGATTGGGTCAATCTTGGAGTTCCTGAGGGTTCTATTCTTGGGCCCCTCTTATTCAGCCTCTACGTAAATGAACTGCATTCTATACTTCGCGAGCAGCCCGTTAAGCACCTATTTTATGCGGGTGACCTTCAAATCTACCTTCACGCATAGAAGGAAAAGATAATGGAGGGCATCACCCGACTGGAAGACGTGGCAGGACTCGTAGCTGAATTGGCCGAGTCCTCCGGGCTGCGTCTCAACGCCGGAAAGACCAAGCCTATCGTTTTCGGCTCTGCGAGTAATGTCAAAGAGTTAAAGGGGATGGGTCTCATCGGCGTTGGGATGCCGGGCGGGGTGACGATTCCCTTCAATGAAACGGTCGTGAGTCTCGGTGTGACACTAGACAGCAAATTAGAGTGGGAACCGCAGATTGATCACGTTGTGAAACCCATCAGTTATCAAAAATCTCAGAGAAAATATTCCATACTCATTTTGAATTGTCTGAAGTTTGAACGAAGGCTTAATTAATGGATGAGTGACATCCGGAAATCATCTGCATCGTGATATTTTCACTTGAGACAAAAAATCCACTCTCGAAAAATTCTTACCGAATCTCGAAACGTCAAATTCTCGATGACATTCAAAAAAGTAGAGTGGAGCTTCCTGAAAATCAAGTGATCTCCACGAGGGACCCGGAAAACAGATTTATCGAAAAATAACCATTTATTTGATACGAAAAATAACAATTGATCCGATCAGGAGGTACCATAGAACAATGATTGCAAAAGAGGCTACATTTCACCAACATTTCTCGCAAAAAGTGAATAAGAACAATTAAAGAGTCGGAAAATAAGAAGAATATCGGAAGTATGAGCGGAATTGATTAAAAGTGAACGACTTTGAGACCATTTTCGTTTGCTGTCCAACCCATCTGTGATATACTGTCTACCTGATTTTTTTAGTCTAACTTTGTGATCGTGGAAGGGATGTCTCTTCCATAATACCCCATGTTCTCGAGATAAAATTAAAATTTGTATAAGAATCCTACGATCAGAAAATCGTATTCACTAGATGAAAATGGAAGCGATCACCATTTAGCGTTTCTATACTGACCGCATGCACGCACGTACATGACAATAAAATCAGAGTCCGGATTGAACAGAATTCCTTATTTTACTTTAAACTAGAGTTGACTCGACATGAATGGAAGAGCCATAACAATGCTTTCCAAAGTTTGATCGTCGTATAAAAACATCGAAAACCTGGAATGAATTCTGACGAAGTCATTGGGAACCTAGATCACATTTTCACACGGTTTTACAAGAATGCATTCGCGAGACATACAGATAATATAAACCTGCAAGTTTCTATCAAAATTTGACTCGTGCCAAGTCAGAGTAAACTCCAACATTTCTACATCAAACCACTGAATTTTCTCACGGATAAATGGATATCTGACTCGTTCTCACACTTGTCTGTGTCTCAATGATGATAAAAATACCTAAGTCGTATTTCTGTTTATACTGATCGATAGATACATGACCACTAATGATTATAATCTTTCTTTGATCACTAATCACGACTCAACCAAATCTACATACAATATTCTTGTGAACTCATCAGTTACACTGCAGCTGGACGATATTTCCTGGCGTGAAGATCTCGTTGAGGCACGTCTATTACCCAATACTTGGGAATTTCAGGAACTACATAGTTTGCCTTTCGAAGCTTTGAGGTAGCCTCGGGAGCTGATATACAACCTAATACATCAGACCAGGGATATTGTATTTCATCTTTTTGTTCTGGCCATTTCCAGAATTTCAGACCAGACTTTTGCATGGATGATATGAAAGGTCCTCCTTTGGCATTTTTTGTCATTTTAACTGGAAATACTTGCCCTTCATAGTTGAAAGCAACGTAAGCTCGAACCCTTTTTTGGAGGGGCAAAGAGATTTGTTGGCTTTCTGAATCTATGCACTTAGTTGGAGTTAGAAGAAAGAGTCAAATTGAGTAAAATATTGGGAGAGATTTATGAATCAGAGTGTTCAGAGTCACCCTGTCGTAACACGCAAGGTGTTCAAAGTTACCCCGGTATCCAAAAAAAAACACGTACTTTTCAGTTTTCACGTCACAGAATTAAATTAGGGTTAAAATACACCAACGTAGCAATAGATTCTTGAAGATATTGATATGGATCAACGAAATATCGCACCATTACCTTGGATTCGCCGTGGAAGTGCTCGAAAGAGACCAATTGTTTGGAGCAACTTCTTTTCGAATCAAAATCCTCTTTTCGAAAAAGTTCGTTATGAACGAAGACACGGCTGATCGAGGCCCGCACACCGGGGTAAATCATTGGTAAAGCACGCTCCTAGCGGAGAAAATTGGTATTGAAACCATAGGGAATCCCTACTATACCGATCTTGAGAGTTCAAAACTTGTACCCCGAGTGTTCAAAGTTGCCCCGTCTGTCCAAAGTAACCCCGGTTGATGGTATATAGAAGAAAAAGATGATCGGATTGAATCTATCACTTCTCGGTGCTTGGTAAGATTTCACCGGCACACAAAAAAAAAGTATCTGTACTTTTGACCAGACCTACTTTTCTTCATGTATTTTGGCACGCTGAATCCGAATCCGAGGTCGGTTTGGCCCGGCTACTTCTTGTTTTCGAGGCAATCGTGAAAATTAGGTGGAAATCGTGGGAATAGTGTGAAACAGCATTACATTTTTGATGAATATCCGTGAATCTACATATTTTGAGCTGAAAACCTGTATTAGGGGGTTTTTGGGGCCGCTGAATACGAATACGGTGTCAGAATACCGATTTTCTTAAATCCAAGATGGCGGTCGGAGAATGGCGGAATGGCAATCTCCGACAACTGCTCAGTTTAACTCCAAAGACTCTTCTCGGGAGTTCTTGGTCGTGTTCGGAGATTTTGGGGGTCACTGAACATAAATACAGTGTCAGAATACTGATTTTCTCAGATCCAAGATGGCGGCTTCAAAATGGCGGAATGGAAATTTCCAAAAACTGCTCATTATATCTTCATGGGTCTCTTCTTGGGGGTTTTTGGGGTTGGTGATCACGAACATGATATCAAAATGATGATTCCGTGGAATCCAGGATGGCGGAGGAGGATCTGACCCAAATCCTAAGGAGGCAACGGACCCTTAAGCTCCCAAATCCTCGGACCCGGTCTACCTCGAGCTCAGTACTCGGGTGGAGAGAAGCGGGAGGAGGATCTTGCTCAAATCCTAGGAAGGCAACCAACCCACAAGCCCCCAAATCCTCGGACCCGGTCACCCTCGAGTTCAGTCCCTTGGTGAAGAGAAGCGAGAGGAGAATCTTGCCCAAATCCAAGGAAGGCAACCAACCCCCAAGCCCCCAGATCCTCGGACCCAGTCACCCTCGAGTTCAGTCCTTTGGTAAAGAGAAGCGAGAGGAGGATCTTGCCGAAATCCTAGGAAGGCAACCAACCCCAAGCCCCCAAATCCGCGGACCCGGTCACCCTCGAGTTCAGTCTTTTGGTGAAGAGAAGCGAGCGGAGGATCTTGCCCAAATCCTAGGGAGGCAACCAACCCCCAAGCCCCCAGATCCTCGGACCCGGTCACCCTCGAGTTCAGTCCTTCGGTAAAGAGAAGCGAGAGGAGGATCTTGCCCAAATCCTAGGAAGGCAACCAACCCCCAAGCCCCCAAATCCTCGGACCCGGTCACCCTCGAGTTCAGTCTTTTGGTGAAGAGAAGCGAGAGGAGGATCTTGCTCAAATCCTAGAAAGGCAACCAATTTCCAAGCTCCTAAACCCACGAACCTACTCCGTCTTGAGCTGAATGAAAATCTCCGACAACTGCTCAGTTTAACTCCAAAGACTCTTCTCGGGGGTTTTGGGCTCGCTGATCACGGATATGATGTCAGAATTATGATTCTGTCGAATCCAGAATGGCGGATCCAAAATGGCGGAACGAAATCTCCCGAAAACTCTTCAATTCAGCGCAAAACACTCTTTTCGTAGGTTTTTAGGGTCGCTGATCACGAAAAAAGGTCCAAAATCCCAGTTCCCTAAATCCAAGATCTTTCTATTTTCACGTTCATCTCCTTTTGTACCGAACTCTCTGATCTTCAAATGATCTGTGGAGTGGATTCCTTCGATCTGGTTCCTTGGTTGGCCCTCTCTCTTTTCAACATCCAACAGAAGTCTGCCATCATATTAACATCCCACTTTCCTTGATACCGCCGCTCCATTTCACCAATGTCTTGATGAAACCGTTCCCCCTGTTCCTCGCTGTAGTCTCCAAGATTTTCGGGAAAGTAGTCAAGATGCGAGTCTATGAAGTGTACCTTCACACTCATCAAGCAACCCAATGTTTTGAAATCCCTTACCAAATTTTGAACCAACTCTCGGTACTCGGAACTCTTTTCGTTCCCCAGAAAATTCTGAGAGACACTCTTAAAACTCATCCATGCTGCTTTCTCTCTGTTGTTCATCTGCTGGGTGAAGTTCTCATCTTGAAAGAGCTCACGGATTTGGGGGCCGTTGAAAACACCTGCTTTCAATTTTGCGTCACTGATAGCGGGATAGATAGGGGGTGATCGGGTCCGAGGATTCAGGGGCTTGGGGGTTGGTTGCCTTCCTAGGATTGGGCGAGATCCTCCTCTCGCTCCTCTTCACCAAGGGACTGAACTCGAGGGTGACCGGGTCCGAGGATCTGGGGGCTTGGGGGTTGGTTGCCTTCCTAGGATTGGGCGAGATCCTCCTCTCGCTTCTCTTTACCAAAGGACTGAACTCGAGGGTGACCGGGTCCGAGGATTTGGGGGCTTGGGGGTTGGTTGCCTTCCTAGGATTGGGCGAGATCCTCCTCTCGCTTCTCTTCACCAAAAGACTGAACTCGGGGGTGATCGGGTCCGAGGATTCAGGGGCTTGGGGGTTGGTTGCCTTCCTAGGATTGGGCGAGATCCTCCTCTCGCTTCTCTTTACTAAGGGAATGAACTCGAGGGTGACCGGGTCCGAGGATTTGGGAGCTTGGGGGTTGGTTGCCTTCCTAGGATTTGGGCGAGATTCTCCTCTCGCTTCTCTTCACCAAGGGACTGAATTCGAGGGTGACCGGGTCCGAGGATCTAGGGGCTTGGGGGTTGGTTGCCTCCCTTGGATTTGGGCAAGATTCTCCTCTCGCTTCTCTTTACCAAAGGACTGAACTCGAGGGTGACCGGGTCCGAGGATTTGGGGGCTTGTGGGTTGGTTCCCTTCCTAGGATTTGAGCAAGATCCTCCTCCCGCTTCTCTTCACCCGAGTACTGAGCTCGAGGTAGACCTGGTCCGAGGATTTGGGAGCTTAAGGGTCCGTTGCCTCCTTAGGATTTGGGCCAGATCCTCCTCCGCCATCCTGGATTCGACGGAATCATCATTTTGATATCATATTCGTGATCAGCAACCCCAAAAACCCCCAAGAAGAGACCCATGAAGATATACTGAGCAGTTTTTGGAAATTTCCATTCCGCCATTTTGAAGCCGCCATCTTGGATCTGAGAAAATCAGTATTCTGACACTGTATTTATGTTCAGTGACCCCGAAAATCTCCGAACACGATCAAGAACTCCCGAGAAGAGTCTTTGGAGTTAAACTGAGCAGTTGTCGGAGATTTCCATTCCGCCATTTTCCGACCGCCATCTTGGATTTGAGAAAATCGGTATTCTGACACCGTATTCGTATTCAGCGGCCCCAAAAACCCCCTAATACAGGTTTTCAGCTCAAAATATGTAGATTCACGGATATTCATCAAAAATGTAATGCTGTTTCACACTATTCCCACGATTTCCACCTAATTTTCACGATTTCCTCGAAAACAAGAAGTAGCCGGGCCAAACCGATCTCGGATTCGGATTCAGCGTGCCAAAATACATAAAGAAAAGTAGGTCTGGTCCAAAGTACAGACACTTTATTTTGTGTGCCGGTGTTTGGAGTACGTCAATGGATCGCAGCCCAAGATCAGGCTCAGCAATGCTGAAACACGATAGAACCATGGTCAAACATTGTTTTCTGGGTGTGGAACGGGATTGAAGTACAGGTTCTCTCAGAGGGTCATAAGATCAAAGGGTATAGCCCCATGTGAAAATGGGAACCCTATGATCATATATGGAGTACGTCCATGTCAAATTCAAACGGTTTCTGCAGCTATTTTTTTAAAATTCCCATACCATTTTTTTCGACGTGGGGTACCAAAATAAGATGTTTCCTATAGTTTGTAGGTCCAAAAAATTTTTTTTGTCTCAGATAGGCCTCCAAGAGTGATTTTACCGAAAAATCAAAAATTGAAACTATCCTACCGTATTTTGCTCGTAACTTTCGATTGCTTTGACCAATTTGGATTTTCCAAAAAGCATTTGAAAGGTGACTCCAAAAGCTATCGATTAACCACTAGTAAAACCTCTCCCAGTTTTTTTCTGAATATCCGAAAGCTGAAATACCCAAAAATCACTGTTTGGCTCATAACTTTTTTGACGTATATTTTGATTTTTTTTATTTCATTTTTTTCGATTTGTATAGTAATAAACTACCTGCAAAAAAATTTTCAGCCATTATTTGCTTTTGAAATAAATTTTTACGAATCTGAGCATCTGTTACACTAAAAAAATACTCAGAACAGTCATTTCTGAAGTAAAACAGTCTTGCAAATATAATGAAATTAGTTGCGAGGTCGCCCGAGAAAGTTGAACGAGGTAAAAACGCATTTTTCGAGTTTTTGAGATGGTTTTGCGCACTTAAACAGCTCTAGGAGGCCCCAAAAGTAAAAATAATGGCTGAAAATTTTTTTGCAGGTAGTTTATCACTATACATATCGAAAAAAATTAAATAAAAAAAATCAAAATATACGTCAAAAAAGTTATGAGCCAAACAGTGATTTTTGAGTATTTCAGCTTTCGGATATTCAAAAGACAACTGGGAGAGGTTTTACTAGTGGTTAATCGATAGCTTCCAAAGTCACCTTCCAAATGCTTTTTGAAAAATCCAAATTGGTCAAAGCAATCAAAAGTTACGAGCAAAATATGGTGGAATAGTTTCAATTTTTGATTTTTCGGTAAAATCACTCTTGTAGGCCTATCTGAGACAAAAAAATTTTTTTGGACCTACAAACTATAGGAAACATCTTATTTTGGTACCCCGCGTTGAAAAAAAATGGTATGGGAATTTTAAAAAAATAGCTGCAGAAACCGTTTGAATTTGACATGGACGTACTCTGATAACAGAGCAATTACTAGACACAAGCTGATTATATTACCAGAAGTGCTAAGGGAAGGGGGAAAGATAAATCATTCATACATAGGAACGTTCTATTTTAATCAATTACCAACGGAACTGAAGTCCCTAAAGGCAAAAGGATCAAAAAGAAACTAGGAGACTGGGTTAGAACTTGTAATGTATTATCAGAAGAAATGGGTTTTACTTGAAACGACTGTACGCTATACAGAAGGCATATGTATGCACATAAAGTATCTTTGTCTGTATTCTATATGAAAGCAAAAGCTGCCTATCACTTCTATGTATATCCTGTTAGTATTTTTCAGTTCATAACTTCTTATATAATAAGTAATTTTCTTCTCCAATCAATGTACATATGCCACTTGCATCTCTGTAGTTAGTACTTTGTATTAGTTGTAGAACCTGGTTAATAATAAATTGAAATTGAAAATTGAATATTGTCGGGAACTCAGGAGTCGTTTGGGATCGGAACAAACCACGTATTCTGTCATATTTAAACACAACCTACGTGAATGAAATTTGAGAAAAGGTCAACGGGTCCATTCCTGAGATCGGTATATGGGGGTATGTTGGGGAATCTTACCTTATTTATAACTCTCGAATTCTGATGCCAACAGCGTGAGTTCGAGAATCAAGACATCATCGAATAGCATATCCTCCCTCGTTCGAGATGTTTTCGTAGTATTAGTCTGCTCTTCTGCGCAAGAAATCTATTAGGACTAATGCACTCTCGATGGGAATTCCAAAAAAATTAAAAGCTTTATCGGTTGCTTGCAGTTTTTGGGTTACAAGTCATCAATCGAGAAACGAGAATAAATCGTTAAGATTTCCTCACACGTTGTCAAAATATCATTTTAAGGCGATGCGGTCGCCGTGCAACCCGGAAATTATATCTCATTTAGATGTAACTCAAAACTTTGATGATACAAAGTTTGAGACGAGTTGTCCATTACGTATCATAATGTGAATTGTGGTGGATAACTCGTTATTCTGCACTTATCCCAAGACTATCGGTGATGAACGAGATTAACGTGCCCGCGGGTACTTTCTAACTTTCCAAATTGGCACACTTTTGTTCACAAAAATTTCAAAATCTTTTCCAATTTGGGCCAAACGAAGAGTTATCCAGGCCAAGTTATATGATTACAAAGCCTGAATAGTAGATTATGCACTTGAGTTGCGTAATCGCGGGATTTCCATGACGAGGGCTGAAAACTGCGTTTTCAGCCCGAGTGATGGAAAGCCGCGATTACGCAACGAAGTGCATACGCGTTTTTAAAGCCGCGGCGGCTATAAAAGGTGGTATGTGAGTTTCTGAAAATCGCATGATCAACAATATATCTTCTCAGGACTTTGTTCAGCACAATACCTTTCATAGAGATTAGAGATTTTGCTATATTTTACGACGTAATGTCAGGATTGAATCAGTTGCCCTGGTACAAAAGTATGAATCGAATTACAAATTTTTTATCACTCTTCTGCATAATGTATGTATGTATGTACGTATGTCAGGGCTTTGGAGATTATGCAGTCTCATACCGCGTCCACTCCCTGCGACACCTTGTGGAGATTTATGAGAGGTGTGCAGAAAGTGGACTTTCCAGGTGACTGATGGGATTGGCATCCGGTAGATCGGCGATCAGGAAGTGTCGGGTAGGCGACCGGGAGACCCGCTCATCGCCCTCCCGATTAGAGAGCTTATTCCGGGTTGAGTCGGCGCGGATTCAAGTCCTGGAATAATGTACCGGAACTGGATTCGGAATTATTCCATTTTGGAACCCGGGTTGGATTCAATTGGGACCCAGCGCCCAGACTAAGAGTGGCGCAGTTCCAGGTTCAATCCAATTCTGATCTGGGTCCCGGATTCACTCTCCAGAACTAAAATGAAGATTGATTTCCTCGCATTTCTACAAAATCCATTGAGAGCTTTGAACTGGAATGTAAAATAACTCTTCGCAATAGGATTGAAATCTCATCTGCAAAATTTTGTAGCTATGCATATGACATTCATGACATGGAAATATATGATGATGAATGTCAGACTCAAATTCTTGTGTAAGGTGATTTCAGTTTTTATTTACACTGTCCACTACATTGAATAACGTTATTTCGGGCGCAATCTAGACTCAATCCAGATCCCGGTACAAAGGGTTTAATCCGGAGGCCTTGTTCCAAATTGGATCATACCCGGACTGAACCCGGAACAATTAGTCCGGATCCCGGACTCAAGCTGGGTCCAAGTTGGATCAGTTAATCCGGGAACCGAATTAATTTTCTTATCGGGTTGTGCCAAGGATTGGGATATGGGTTGGATATGAGTATGAATGTGCCAGTTGTTACTATAGACTTTTTACCTTGGCGACGGAAGCTTGCCAGGTCTCCCTGGTTCTTGCTAGGGACATTTAATTGCTTGACTGGCATTCTATTTTATACGACTCGACGCAGAAATACGCAGTTTCCGCGTCCCGCCGTATAAAACGGCATAAGCTTCTCGTGCCAAAAACTTTGTTCTTCACGATAACCTTGTTGGACGTCGGCGAAGAACAAAGATTTTTGGCACTCGACGCATAATATACTATTCTCGAGGTCGGCTATAACATTGTCGACCCAAAGCAAACGCGGTCTACCTAGCCTCCATGGGAGAGACGTGATACTTGGTAAAATTTTGAACTTGGTTCTGCTTGATCCCATTCTCGCGACGTGGCCTGCCCAGGCGAGTGAACGTGAATTGATACAACTGATTATGGTAGTTGATTTGTTTAGACTTCATCTCAGCATCGTGAGGGATCTTCTACCTGTTTGTTTCTTCATCCATGTTTCTCCCGAAAATGCTCTGTAGAATTCGATTCTCGAATTATTGGAATCGCACTTTCTCTTCTTTTGTCATTGTCCAAGTCTCGCATGCGTATAAGGCGACCTGTATGGTGAATTTATAACACCGTGAATTTCGTTTTCCGGGCTAAGACTTTATTCTAAGGAGTTTTTAGCCTGATTTGAAAGCATATGAAACCAGCAGTGACTCGGTTGATTAGTTCCTGTCTGATGTCGTTTTCGCTCTTGATCATTGCTCCTAAGTATTAGATATCGGATATTGTTTTGAAGCTGAGATTTCCAACGCGCATCAGTTCGGATGCGCGCTGTTCGTTTTTCCTCGCGACCGATAGGATCTTTGTTTTGTCTTCATTGACTTCGAGTTCGATATTACTTGCTCCTTTGATCATCATGTTCGTATTGTGATAACAATACGAACAACTCGGTAAAAACATCTCACGTGAGATCTCACGTGAGACACGTTGGATCTCACGTGATATTGGGCCATAATACAACGTGAGATCTCACGTGAGATCAGAATTTGGAACGCGTATTTCTGGGTATTTCAGTCGAATCCAAGGGTTTTGCACATACCTCCCCTATGCCTCGAGGCTAAATTTGCAACCCGATGCCTCACATTTAGCTATAATATAAAATTTAAACCAAAAAAATCATCCGATGGATGACGCCGTCTGTGCCGAGTGGCGACTCTTGCGCCGCCGTGGTGCGCAGGCGCGTCTCTCTCGTCTCACGTGAGATCTTACGTAGGATCTCACGTGAGATCTCACCTGAAATATTACGTGAGATCTCACCTGAAATATTACGTGAGATCTCACCTGAAATATTACGTGAGACAATAGGAATTACTTAACCTACAATCTGGCTTCTTTATACTGCGCGAGCCGCTGCAGTGTATTTCAGATTTCACTGCAGCTAAGTATGCTGTGTTAAGCATGCATGTGTTTCAGTCCTCAGGTTGTGATCTTCGTTTTACAATCATGCTGGATTTTCCAAAGAATAGCTTCAAATAGTAGTGTTCCCCAATTTTCAAACAGATCTGTGACTAGTGCTGCAATGAAGCCACATGGTGATGAATTTACCAACGATGAGAGAGAAATACTCTCTAGCGAGTTATCAAAATTCCTTGTTGCAGAAGTGAAACTTTTTTTGAGTGCTACTTCTGTTTTCTAATTAATATACCATGTAATAGAGTGATAGATGACATTTCCTGAGATGGCACCGTGTTTCTTCAATACATCATCCAGCTCAACTCAAATTTCCTCCTCAATATCAACCTGGTGTGCTTCAGCTTACAACCCATAACACATCTGAATGAAGATTCACCAGATGAATGACTGAATGGACTGGCTTCATTCCAAAAAGTGATTGTCACATCATGTGTTTATGGTTTCAACTGAGTGCTTATTAGTGCTCCGGGGCATAATTTTCTCCATCATCCCAAAGCCTCAACAATCTTTTCAACTACATTTTATGGTTTCAACTATTAAGGCGCTGTAGAATTGTGTCAGAGTTAAACTCAAGATTCATTAAATTTCATAAGCTCAAATGGTTTGATTGAAATGAGGTGATTCTGTATCATGCGTGGATGAGTTGAACCAAATTTCAAGTAAATAGCTGCACGTCATCCACGTATCACAGACTGGGAATGGATGAACATTTCTCGATACAAGTATTTGGCAACAGACTTTTGAATATGATTCGACAATGACTAGTTACTCAATACAATCATCTGTTGTGGTTGACATTAGATTATATTCAATTTGTAGTTAGCCATGGCAAATCTACTTGTTGTTTGCCGATATATCTACATCCTACAGTGCTTACTGTACCAAGGACTTGAGCAAAAATAGCATAAATTCTCCATTTCAGTCAGCCAAGGAAATCTTGTAACGGATTGAAGTGGTGTTGAGTACTTGGAACTTCTAGTTAATCTTAATCTATTAAGCTGCCTTTTCTCATAAAGAAATATCATCTAGCCAGAAGAAATTAATAACATATTGTGATCCCTAGAAGAAAAGTGTCACACTGTATCAGTTACTTATAGAGAACCATAACTGCTATATATTGTCTAATGCTATCATTTGGCCAATCGGGTGGTCTTTGAGATATTCTTTATTGACTTGTGTTTGATTTACTTTCGATTAATATTCAGGAGAAAAAAGTTCGCAATAATCTCATTGAAGCTAACTCCGTGTTTTATATCTTCAAAACTTTCTCTCACTCTCCCAATGGGTGATAGATATGTCGTTCTATTGATGAGCTTTTAATCAACGTGGGCTTGGGATCATTTTCAAGGATTTGTTTATTTGGTCTTGAAATTCTCCATTATCCACAGCCGCGGGCCGCGAGATGGTTTTCTGAGTGAGAAAAGTCTTATAGTATTGTGAGATTTTGATGCGAGACAGCTTTAGAGAATGGACACTCGACACTTGAGTTTTCCTAGATATGACATCAACTCTTCAGTTCAAAATTGGAATTCAGTAAATTGCAAGGCTGTATCTATCAGTATAATAAAAAGAATATTAGTTTATTAATTTCTCTACTGATGATTTTACAGCATAAACTTGATTATGAAGACATGAATTTCATCCAATCTTAATGGAACAAATGATGATGACATTTCGCTTTTTTTTGTCATCATCGTACAAGTTATAGAACTTTCATACATACATTCCTTATAATAATAGGCCTAGGTTTTTACACACAATAGAATAAAAGTTCATCAAATGATTATATATGGATATTGTCGCGGAAATTTACACGGAACGTCTTTACACCATCTACCACGTCATGGTAGTTTTTTTTCGAATAAATTAAAAACATTTCCAGATCCCCGAAAAATTTGCCGTGATACCACAAAAACAACCGAAAGTAGAAGTAGCACATATTTGTCAAGAAAAGCGTAAGTAGACACTTACGACTTTCTTGTCAAGGACAAGGCGAAAAATGTCCTAGCCAAAACTTGACATACTGTCAACTGTGGTAACTTTGGGGCCGGGGGGGGGGTCACTTTGGAAGAACCCTTGGAAGAGTCGTTATCACGCGCAATCGGCGAGACAGATACTTAGTCCTGAGGCTTTAATGTTTGTCTCTCCTACTTGGGGCACGTATGACATGAGCAATGTTTTGCATTGGTGCGAGGGCTTTCATCAGCTGTAGGTTCGTTATAAACAGACTTTTTGAAAATTACGTTCTTAATCCAACAAACAGTCTCTCGGAAAAATTATCAGGGGACGCTTCCAAGGTAACTAACAAGGGGAGGTCCAACCTTGCGGATCACGGATCTTGATGAAACTTCGGGAATCATCTTGTTTTGGTGGAAAATGAAGGTATCTCCAAGGGTTCAATCCCATGGGCCTCCTATTCTCAGATACAGCTATGGAGATTAGCATTGTCAATATGGGCCCATGTTGAAAAGTCGTATATATAGATATACTAACAATGCTAATCTCTGTAGCTGTATCTCAGGATAGGAGGCCCATGGGATTAAACCCTTCGAGATACCTTAATTGCTCACCAAAACGAGATGATTCCCAGAGTTTCATCAAGATCCGTGTTCCACAAGGTTGGACCTCTCCTTGTAAGCTAAATTTTACTTGTCTGTGCGGATATCTGGACGAATCGATTGTCACATTGGTGTATTTCTACTCAGTTTCAATTCTGAAACGTAAAAACTGAAAAGTATGTCTATTTTCTGCAAATCGGGGTAATTTTGGGACACGACTTTGAGCGACCATAGCTCCGACCAAGGACGTCCGAATATACTTGAATAGTAGTGAATCAGAAGCTGAAAGTATGTAAGCTTCCGATTGATTACAGACACAATGCAATTCTAATGCCAGACCCCCAAGTTACGTGAGTGACAAGGAACGCAAAAGAGAAAGTGCGACTTTTGTCCCAAAGTTACCTCCGTTGACGGTAACCATGAATTATAAAATGTATGCTGTTCTAAAGTTACCCCAAGCCGGTTTAACTTTGGGACACAACTTTGAAAGCTCATAGCTCAATCCAGCGATGTGCAAATGGACTTCATCAACCGCGCAATCGAAAGCTGAAACTGTAAGCTTTTGATTGACCACAGATACAATTTTTGTCCCAAAGTTACCCCAGTTAACGGTAGCACTAGGGGTTACATGCGAATTTCTTGCCAAGGACAGCCAGATATGCCGATCTCAGGGGAAGGCGCTCGCTGACTTTCCCACAATTTCTTTTACGTTCGTTATGTGAAATTATAAAAAAATGAGTGGTTTGGATCGACCCCGAACAGTATTACTGTTCCCCAGAAAATTCAAAAAGATTTTTACATTTTCCGTGTTTGCGCAGCTAAGAAAGCGCGGAAGTTACGTTTGGTAAAACAGATGCCGAATTTTGTTTTTGGCCAATTTGAACGTACTTTAGCACATTCGATTAGTCTTTCAGCCATTAAAATCCGCCTTTTATTAGAGCCGCAGGACTTCGATCTGAAACTATTTTATATAAAAGACGGAGATTTTTCGTAAAACAAGAAAGGCCATCGGAATGTGCCCAACATGCCCCGATAAGGGTGTACAGTATGAATATTTTTCACCACTCAGAATGTGTTTATTGCATCAAAAGAGGTCGTGAACGGAGTTTTGGATTGACGGAAAGCTCCGAATGTGATTTCACGGCGATAAAAACGAGTGAAAACGATTTTATGCATTTTATCGACGATTTACATTGATGTTTTGAATGATGGAGGCAAGTTGCGGGATACATCATTTCGTAATCTCTCAAAAATTACTTCTTGGGAAAATCACTCAGCTCGGCTCCACTTGGTCAAGATTAGACGTACCGTAAACCGGGTGACTATCGCCACTTAGGAGCTTCTGATCACATTCTCGTTGCGATTTTTCGAACAAACCTATATGTATCTTATGTCATTGGACGTGTCTCGACGTCTTCTTTGAAATGCCATGCTCACAATTCAATTCCACCTATATTTGCATTCTTAATCATAAGAACTGTAAGAACAGGCTGGCCACAGACACCCTGGCATCGGGGGTGACTGTGTCCACCTTCGTCGAATACTACAAACTTAGTGTACTATTCAACACAAAAACGGGTATTCTCATCTCCTCGGAACAAATTTTCTGATCACGAATAAGTCCAGAGAAAAAACATGAAAGTCTCATATCTTTATGTCAATGAACTAGATATTTGCCACCTTAGTTTTAATAACGAAATTAAGTCGATTACTACGGGGTGACCAAAGTCACCCCGGTGGTCATAGTCACCCCAGTTTACGGCACTTCAGTTTTTTTTTGAGGCATTTGGAACAAGCTTTAAAAATGAGTTAAGGCACGTTAAAAGATATTGAGGTAGGCTAGTTGGGCCCAGTTTGTTGCACCTACCTGAGATAGAAGCCGCATGTGGAAATTTTTACATCAACTCAATTATTTTTGCAAGCGATTTCAGTGGCGGACTGGAGTTTCGAGTGTATGTCAGTTTCGTGGACTCGAGAGCTGTTTCCTGGGATAATCGGTAGGACAAACATACACAAAAAATGAAACTATGCTTCTCCATACGTCTCATGACATATTATCATTCTACATTCTACATTAAAAAAAACACGAATAAAAAAAAGTCGGCATGAGCATGCGGATACTCAATTTTCAACTTCTAAATTTTCTGGTCCAAAGCGTGTAAGTTTCCGAATAATATCCAAATGGACCAGAGACATTTTTTGTGCGCTCACGCTATCTTATGCTATCGCAAATATTTTTCTTCGATGTATGTATAAAAACAAAAAAATGCGCCATCGAGAGATCAAAAAAGATGTTTCTGGTCCATTCTGAGAGCACTTCCAGATTTATTACACAATCGGTCAGAATTTGCTGATAGCAAATCGGAAAATCAGCCGGTCACTTGTTTTGAACGCACCCTAGCCTTCTAAAATGCCGAAATACATTGACAATGATAGTTCCGATACGCTCTTGGTACACTCAAGGAATGCGCTACCAAAGTCATACACTTAGAAAATTAGCAAAAAGCGCTAAAACACCCCGTATTTTAAAAAACTAGTTTTTTCCGATTGAATAAAATCCTAACGTGTAGAATTTAATCTAGATACGGATTCGATGCCTACGTTGAAAACTACACAAGGAAATCATGTTTCCCGGAACGGATTATTCCGGACCCAAAATTCTGTTTCTCGGTGAAATTGATAAACCCACAGGGGCTTTGTTCAAACTTGAGATTGGAACGAAAAGAAAATCCTCTTCACAGGACTCAATTTTCAGAGCCATGTAGTCTGATTTATGGAAAATAAGCACTTTCAAGCCAGGGCAAATTTTCCCAACACCCACATGGTTCCTCGAACCGCAAGCTCGGGCTTGTTCGAGTTTGGAATTTTGAAAAAGATAGACTATCCCAAAACCCGGTGAGTACTCTCATAAGTGATTTCAGTATTATGGTGAGCAAACAAGTTCGAGTTGAGGAGGGATGTTCTAAGGATGCAGATAATTGGAAAAAACCGCAATCTATCATTTCTCTGAACTTAGAATTTTTACGACAAGAGGAGGAATGTCTCATTTAAAATCGTTCCCAACATCGCAATATGTTGATGTGCGAATTCAATCTTTTGTCCCGAAAATTTTAAGACCCGAGCTCAAGAAATGAGAAATTCATTATTTCTTGAGCTTGAAAGTGTGACGGGAAGAGAGATAATCCCGAAGCCTGAATCTACAAACAGGCTAACAGGATATCTTACTTGAAAAGTTTCAAGACCGAATACACACATCCTTGAAAATGATCCCAAGCCCACGTTGATTAAAAGCTCATCAATAGAACGACATATCTATCACCCATTGGGAGAGTGAGAGAAAGTTTTGAAGATATAAAACACGGAGTTAGCTTCAATGAGATTATTGCGAACTTTTTTCTCCTGAATATTAATCGAAAGTAAATCAAACACAAGTCAATAAAGAATATCTCAAAGACCACCCGATTGGCCAAATGATAGCATTAGACAATATATAGCAGTTATGGTTCTCTATAAGTAACTGATACAGTGTGACACTTTTCTTCTAGGGATCACAATATGTTATTAATTTCTTCTGGCTAGATGATATTTCTTTATGAGAAAAGGCAGCTTAATAGATTAAGATTAACTAGAAGTTCCAAGTACTCAACACCACTTCAATCCGTTACAAGATTTCCTTGGCTGACTGAAATGGAGAATTTATGCTATTTTTGCTCAAGTCCTTGGTACAGTAAGCACTGTAGGATGTAGATATATCGGCAAACAACAAGTAGATTTGCCATGGCTAACTACAAATTGAATATAATCTAATGTCAACCACAACAGATGATTGTATTGAGTAACTAGTCATTGTCGAATCATATTCAAAAGTCTGTTGCCAAATACTTGTATCGAGAAATGTTCATCCATTCCCAGTCTGTGATACGTGGATGACGTGCAGCTATTTACTTGAAATTTGGTTCAACTCATCCACGCATGATACAGAATCACCTCATTTCAATCAAACCATTTGAGCTTATGAAATTTAATGAATCTTGAGTTTAACTCTGACACAATTCTACAGCGCCTTAATAGTTGAAACCATAAAATGTAGTTGAAAAGATTGTTGAGGCTTTGGGATGATGGAGAAAATTATGCCCCGGAGCACTAATAAGCACTCAGTTGAAACCATAAACACATGATGTGACAATCACTTTTTGGAATGAAGCCAGTCCATTCAGTCATTCATCTGGTGAATCTTCATTCAGATGTGTTATGGGTTGTAAGCTGAAGCACACCAGGTTGATATTGAGGAGGAAATTTGAGTTGAGCTGGATGATGTATTGAAGAAACACGGTGCCATCTCAGGAAATGTCATCTATCACTCTATTACATGGTATATTAATTAGAAAACAGAAGTAGCACTCAAAAAAAGTTTCACTTCTGCAACAAGGAATTTTGATAACTCGCTAGAGAGTATTTCTCTCTCATCGTTGGTAAATTCATCACCATGTGGCTTCATTGCAGCACTAGTCACAGATCTGTTTGAAAATTGGGGAACACTACTATTTGAAGCTATTCTTTGGAAAATCCAGCATGATTGTAAAACGAAGATCACAACCTGAGGACTGAAACACATGCATGCTTAACACAGCATACTTAGCTGCAGTGAAATCTGAAATACACTGCAGCGGCTCGCGCAGTATAAAGAAGCCAGATTGTAGGTTAAGTAATTCCTATTGTCTCACGTAATATTTCAGGTGAGATCTCACGTAATATTTCAGGTGAGATCTCACGTGAGATCCTACGTAAGATCTCACGTGAGACGAGAGAGACGCGCCTGCGCACCACGGCGGCGCAAGAGTCGCCACTCGGCACAGACGGCGTCATCCATCGGATGATTTTTTTGGTTTAAATTTTATATTATAGCTAAATGTGAGGCATCGGGTTGCAAATTTAGCCTCGAGGCATAGGGGAGGTATGTGCAAAACCCTTGGATTCGACTGAAATACCCAGAAATACGCGTTCCAAATTCTGATCTCACGTGAGATCTCACGTTGTATTATGGCCCAATATCACGTGAGATCCAACGTGTCTCACGTGAGATCTCACGTGAGATGTTTTTACCGAGGAGCTACGTCCTCTCTATTGTTGTCCTACTACGTCTAGGTCGTTCGCGTATCCCAGAACCTGAACGGGGTTGTTTAGACCTTCGAGTGACAGACCATGCCGCAATTGAGTAAGGGTCTCATGATCGATTCCAGGACATAGTTGAACAGGGGTGGGGATATTGCATCGCCCTAGTTCAGCCCGTTTTCGGTCACGAATGGTTCCGATATATTGTAACCGATCCTCATTCACCCTAATGATCCATCCAGTGTTACACTGATCAGTCTCATCAGTTTGTCCGGGCTCCCTAGTACCCTCAGTGTCTCGTACATTTTTGTCTGGATGATTTAATCGTACGCTTTTTTAAAGTCAATGAATGAGTGGTACATTTTTTGCTCCTTTCCACTTTTTCTCTGATATTGTTCGGACTGTAAAAATTTTTTCGCTTTTTGAGCGGTTTGTCCGGAAAGCGCACTGGTATCTCCCTATGGTTGATTCGGCTGTAGTCACTGATTTTTTTTATCAAAATAATGGACAAAGTCAAGCGTACAAATGTAAATATTGAGAATAAAATCGTATCTATGTTTGAGCTATCACGTTCAATGTAGAAAGCTAAAACTATATCATTTTTTCAATACTCTGAACCCTCATAGGTTAATGTAAAAGGGTCTACCGGGTTTTGTAAACAAATAAAAAAATTCTAAGTGATTGTCATACGTCGAGACCACCGTTGAGATTCAAATCTATGCCTTGTATATTTCCACGAGCGTCACATTGGAATGAATGAATGAATCAGGAGTTATTGATAAATTCAAAATTCATTTTTGGCGATGTATCATGTTCGTAAAGCGCTATCGCTGAGAATCGGTGAAATGTGCGAATAAGTCGGATATTATACGATTCTTGAACGGATTACAGAAATTTGGAAAATCGATATAATTCACAATTCCAATGCGTTTATGAGATTGGTGCAAAATACCTCTCGCACAGTACTTTCGTACAACCACTTCAATTGACCAATATTCAAGTACCTAAGGGCCGTCCATAAACTACGTAGGTGGCCACGGGGGAAGGGGGGGTCAAAAATTTAATTTTAAAAAACTACGTTCGGCTACGGGGGGAGGGCGGGGGGGGGCCATCGGCTCTACTACGTAGCTTCATATTTTTAAATTGCGTGCGTGAAAATGGCTCTCGGTACATGATTTCAATATTCTTATCGGTCAGATAAATTTTGATTGGATGTAATAATAATCTATGAAGCCACACAGCCGATGTTTGTACATGTAAAGCATGTACGTCAGATGTTCATTCGTTCACGTCATTGTTCACATTTGCTGAGTGCTCGTGTGTAAGTATCGTTCGAGGTTCCGAACTGATGAATCGTTTTCATACTTGAGCTTGGCTCACTTGTATATATCCTTTATCAACTATTACCTATGTTTTCCAAATTTATTGCCTAAAATCTTCTGACTTTGAATTCGAATGTCTCTTCATAAGGCAGATAAACCCTCTAATACGTCTGACAAGACGAATCATGCCCGTAATCAGGGAGAAGGTAAATGATCTAAATTATAATCACATAGGATATTCTAAAGCAGTCGTGCTACTCCAACTCAAGATGTTTTGAAAAATAAAATAGTTTCCAGGGTCTTTGGTTCTTTTCGATGGAATAGAACTTTTATTTTTTTTTAGAAAAGCTACGTAGTTTTTTTTGGGGGGAGGGGAGGGGTCAAAAATAATTTAAATCGGTCTACGTAGTCTATGTACGGCCCCCTATAGCTTGATTATTCGTACTCAGACCGGTAACAATAATTACCGTTTCGATAGTTCTGAGTGTTTCTAGCGAATAATCTTCACAGGGAATGAGTTGACTCCCTGGCAACACACGGTGACGAAGCTTGATACAGCTCTTCCTTCTGATTAGTAGCAGTTCACGGCAGCGTCACACGCCTTTTTCTAAAAGATATTGCGAAAAAACCGCGCATCACTGGTTCTAAACCATGAGCGATCATTCATGCTCGAAAGCACGAGATTTCTACAAAATGAGCAATAAAGCAACATCAAGTCTCCAGTTTTATTTATATTTAGATCAGGACGAGCAAGCTCTTCGATTTGGGGTGTAAAAAGCCTCGGCAACGGTACATGTGTATGAGCGTGAGCGCATAAATTCATTTATAGCCTCTACCCTACATGTAGATAACTGCTCAACTTGGCGACCGTTTGGATCGGAGTAAAGCAATCGCGAGCCGCCGAGTAATCCGCTGTGCCGCACACATGTGCATCCTGCGAAAGCCCACAAGTTACCTACACGGTAGTGAGGCATTGGCCGCACGAAGATATTCGATCTATAGGTATAGAAAGTATATGAGGCCCACAACGAAGAAATAATAGCCAGGTGTTACAGTCACAGTGGTATCAGACTGCTTTTTTCAAGTATACATGATACTATTGAGTTTTATTCGGACTGCCCGGGGCCCGCGTGCGCGACAGGAAGAGTTTCAGGCCGCGCTGGTCGATCTCGGCAACGCGCCGCCGGCACGTGCGCATGTGCGATGCATGCAACACATACGATATATTATATATTCTCATCTCACCCCTCTTATTTGGCTCACAGCGCAACAGGGGTGACGCCGAAGGGGGCCGCATCGCTATCAACCACCAACCCCTCCCCCTTCCCTTTGCCATCGCCCCGCAGTGTCGCTCGCCTTCTTCGTCCCGAGTCCATTTAAATTCACGCGCCGACTGTTGCCCAAGCTCAACACGTTATAATGCCCCTTGCACGGTGGTGGCTCAAGGGTGCATGCGCGACTTTGTATATATGTATATATATATGCAGCAGCTGGCTGGCTGTGTCGCAGCCCCGCCGATGAGTTTCGTAAGCCCCGCTGGCACTCATACAGGCGCTGGTCTTATATCTATAACGTCTGCACGTTATTTTGTGGCACCGCACCCCGTTTGTTTTCGCCGTGACTCGCCAGGCAGATATGCATTATGATTATACTTTTGCGCTAAGACTACTTTATGCTAATTGCGACCAACCCCCTATGCTGTATGCTTATATCGTACACTTCCCTCTGCGACTTTGTAGAAACCAACTTTATTTTGTGAATAACCAAGTATTTGCATATTGCTCACACAAGCCATGTGCAAGAGGTAACTCTATCTATCGCTAAGTGGACTCGCGGGTGAGTGTATAATAATATCGCTGGAATTATCCATATTTTACAACAAAGCCGCGCCCCGTATCACTTGACCCAACGCGTTCGCATGGCCTAAAAAATTGTCTGCCTCGCGTTTGGAGCTTGTGTGTGCAAACCTTTTATCCATTATTATAAACTATGACTCTTTTCTATACAATCGCCTAACGCCATATACTTAATTGTATAGCTATCGTACTCGGATGCTGTCAATTCCGAGCGATTCGCTTATATTATGGACCATCATTTGTTGTTCCGAGTTGACGAGTTGGAGCGGTCGGTTTCCTTATGAAAAGCGCACGGATACCATAGTCCTTGCGAGCCTGTACAAGCCCGTAGCTTTGTGTAGCAGGGGGGGGGGGTAGTTGCGAGGGTAGCTCGGTGGGGTGCAACAGCACTACTGGCGAGCGTTCGCTCAGCATAGGCTCGCTTGCTTGGGAATGTCCGCCCGGTCCTCATCTTTTTCTACTGCACGCCTGCTGGACGGGCGGGTGAGATCGAGCGATACGAGTTTTGCGAAATGAATGAGCTTTTGCGAACTAATGCTCTGCGAAATATCAATGCTATACCGCTCGAAAATTATAATTAGAAAGTAGTATTGGAATGCAAATTCGTTTGGGGTGATCGCACCACTCCTCACGCTGAATTTATCGATTGAAAAGTCGCATAGAGACTATTTGCCGCTTAGAATATTGAGTAGCGATAGATGTGCAACAGAGCTTCCCACTCGCGAAGCTCATGTTCCAACTGGAAATAGAGCAGCATCAGCAGCTCCTTGGAAGCTTCGATCGGGTTACATTGGGTGCCGAATAAGCTTTTGCTCAATCTTGGCATATCTAAAAATGTAGCCTGTGAATGCTATAAGCAAGGCTCAAAGGAGATATCGTGTCACACGCCGCGGCGGCAGTAAATTTCCCATCGGCATTACCACTCTCAAAGCGTTGCGCTGCAAGCTAATACACGCGCCTCTCACGGGCATGTATCAGCGTTGCAGAGTTTTTCTCGCAGGGTCGCGTGCGATCATCATACATACCATAGACTCTCGGTTGCGTCGGCGGCAATAGCTAGCGGGCGCGCGGGGGTGGCGACGGCGCGGCGCGGCGGTGGCAGCTCCTTGAGCACGCGCGAGCCGTCAGAGGGGTGGTTTTCAAGCGTAACTGTACGATGTAGCTTGGCGCATCGCTCGCACGTATGGCGGGGAGATCGAGGTGTATGTATGAAACGGTTATACGCGCATATACGACCGGGCGGCTCTCGGGGGGTGTGTGGCTCTGCCGCTGGTGGTGGTGGCGGTGGTGGTGTGGCTGCAACGGATGGCAGAGTAATAGGTACACACTGGTCGCCCTTGCTTGGGCAAGAATATTCGCGTGTGTGTGCGCAGGCAGGGAGCAGCGCAAAGTCAGTGGCTGCAGCAGCAGAGTGGCGAGGAGCGCCAAGTGCCTCGCAGGGGCTGGCTGGCGCGCCAGACGGACTCGGGGAGCGGGCCTCGCAGCTCGGCCCTCTCATTCTTCTTCTCTCTTTCTATCACTCTTCCTTCCTCCCTGCCTCCTCTTCTGTCATCCCGAACACGACTTTCAACCTCGCTCTTACTATCCTGTCCTGTCCCTCGAGCTGCTTCGGGAGTCGGTGGTCGGTGTGCATACGATATAAAAAAAAAAGGAGAGAAGAAAAATTACGGAACGCGAGTGCATGACACCGTCCGCGCTCGACAGTGGAAGGTCCTCTCAGAGCTCTGGCACCATCCGATAAGACGGCGTAATGAGAGGGCGCCGATGAGGGCCAGCCGCTCACCTGCAGCATCAACAACGACCCGGAGTGCAGCAGCAGTGCCGAGCCGAGGCAGCATCAGCCATGCCTCGCTGCCTCATGGCCAAGAAGTGGAAGGCGTACCCGTGGCCGGACAGGGCGGAAGAGCCCTCTTCGGGAAGCGGGACGCCTCCGCAGCCGACCGAATTAGTGCTGCTAAGGGACAAGCGCGAGCACGAGGATGACATCCCGGTCACGGCAAGCCACTGCACCGACGACGAAGAAATCGATGTCGTCGGCGATCCCTTGGACGGACGCGCTCAACCGCAGCCTCAGCAGCAGCAACCGGGATGGGGGCCCCACAGCCCAACCGCTGGGGCCACTGCCCCCAGTCCACCACCCCTCAATGCTTCCGGAGCCCTTTACTATCACGGTGAGTGTAGCTCGTGCGTTGAGTAGTGATCTGTTGCTTCCACATCAGTTTCGGTGGCGTTAGCTATTTCGAATTCACCGTTTTAGATCTCGTGCCCTCGCCTTGCGATACTCGCGCGTGGGGATAACAGGACAATTGTTGTGACCCTGTGTGCAGATGCACCCTGATATGCACGAGGGCTCGTATGTGTATACAGGAATGCCACACCCTCGGGGCAAGCGCGCGCGCAGGTCACAGAGAATATAATAATAAGAGAGGAACGCTCGCGTGCACTTGTGGAGTTGGGCCGTGTTGCAGCGAGCGATGCATCGGTTTGGCCGTCGCCGATCGATCGCGATTAGCATTTGCGCGATGCTTTAGCGGAATAGCTGCTCTGCTGAAAATCGACTTGGGCACGCCGTCGTTGACGTCTTTAATTTACTCGGCCGAGGCATATGTGTCACTTATTGCAAAGTCGCGGAATTAGCCAGCGAAACTACGATGCACGAGGACTGTTCCTTTAATTTTGCACTCTAGTATCCGTGAGATCTGTGCATTGCGCGCATTCGAAACGGACCATGCTATCAATATTCTTGCGGTTGTCGCGTTTCGACAATTACTTTGTGAAAATGTAAATTTTTTCCGCGTAAATAGCAAGCATTCTAAGCGCAATTCTCACTAAATGTCTGGTCGAGATGTAGCGTCATCAGATAATGTGCTCGGTAAAGGTTTAGCATCAGATTATTTACTCGCAACCTGCAAGATCGGATCCTCGCTGATCAAAACAATTGAATAGAGGCGATGACTAAATAATTTTCAAAAGTGGCGAGATTTGTAATTCGACGAGGTGGATTGTGATTAACAAACCGAGTACGATTTTTTTGGCTCGTTCTGACATACATACCCTCGAGTGATTCTTAACCATCTTTCTGTAACGAAGTACCCCATGTGATAAAAAGTAGCCCAAGATTGAAATTCATTCAAATCTCGACAGATTCAAGATAAATTACAATGAATTTTATAGCTCCTCCACGAATACGTTTCCGATGGCCAACCAAGCGTTGTGTTATGAATGAAGGACCCCGATTGATTTTGATTTCAAGGTCAACAGATAAATTAAGTTCTATCTTGCCAATACAAATTTGGAGTATGTATCGTTGGCCCAACGCTTTAGGCCAGCGTTGGTCCAACTATTGAGCCCATCGTTCGCTTATTGTTATCAATTCGATGTTGGGCGGAACATGGCCCAACGCTGGCTGAGCCGACATTGGCAGCCAGTATCGAGTCAATGTCGGCCTGTAGGTTCAGCGTCGGCAAATTCTTCCATGGGACTATACAGTCAGATAATAAATTCTACGCGAAACTATCATGCTGGTGTCTACAAATCTTCGATGAATATATGTTGAACTTTATTAAAAATTCGAAAATGCTATAGATAACAGTTGCTTAAAATCCAAGAAAGTGAACAGATTATATATCTTTATAAGGCGAAGACCATGTCCAATTTTGACTTCCATATGCTTAGAATAATCTAAGCTAACTGGAAGATCTTTGCGGCTTTGGCCGGTCTGCTGTTACAATCAGTATTTATTCGTGCCACGTATATTTATACCAAAAATTATCATGTTCTAACGCTATATCGTTGAATAGTTATTACGAAAATTTTTTGTCCGACATTTTACACCACATCAAATGATAGCCGTCGATGGCATAGCTTGTGCGAGGAACGATATTATCTACAAAATACACGGGCACTTATTAAAGTACCAATAGGCATTCATAAGAAGAGAGCGAGCCAGCTTCTGACTGCGATCATTTCTTATCAAAATGCTTATACCCAAATCAAGTATGATAGAATCGCTGGCTTCTCGTTTCTCCCTAATCGCGGAGTGTAGAATCGCTGACATCATCCTGTCCCAATTTCCGATGATCTATTCAATTCCAGACTACTATTACGTGCATCAATCATCGTCGCTCAAGTCGGATCGCTTGCGTACACCCCATTTTGACATTCGGATTATCATGTATGGAGATATAGGTATCATCGCGTGCTCGTACAAGACGGCAAGCCATTTCTCTCGGCAGTTTACTGCCACCGAGATGCATACAACCGTGCAATCGAAAAACTTTTCGACATACGAATTTATGCGCGCATCATTCAGTTATGTACGTATTTGTATTTACACTATTTACAGTGTCCAAAATCTAGTATGGCTGTCATTGCTCAGGATTATTGATTATCAGTTTCCTGGGGGTCGGCTCGTCGTTAGGGAAGGCAATAGAACAATTTATCGAATACATTCTGATCAACGATGATTCGTCTCCCATCGGAGCACTCAACCGAGCCGCCGATCTATATAATGCACGAGTATAATATGTGAGAAGGAACGAAACGAGTTGTATGTATGCCTTCTGGATATTCGTGTGACACGCTCATGTGGGGTTGCCTGTGTATGTATACTCACAATTCGTTATTGTGAGAATAAGCAAAAGTCCGTATGCTGTTGAAACCCAAGTTCCCTTTAAGGGATTTCGATTCCCCTCGTCTGACCGTTTGCGTGTGATTGGTTGTTACGCTCCGAAACTTTTTATCGACAACTGGATAACCGATAGCAGAAAAGTTTTCCAGACCCTTCTTGAACCCATTTCGACCATTTCCCAACCGGATATGCTTCTTCCCCAGGTCTGGCAAATGACTTTTTACCCCACATTGCCTTGGTAGGACAATCATGTCATGTAGGGTCATTACGATCATTTCATTCTCGTTCGAAAGACAGCGATGAGCGGCATTATTCTTGTAGAAAAGGCTGGGGCGATTACAGGATGAACCCCAATATTTTTTTCGAATAATTTTCACCGATTGTGAAATTGTATACATTTTTCTTATACTGTCCATGCTCATAGCCAACCACGATTGATCCATTCACTCACAATGTTTCCAATATGATGGACAAAATTTTTTCGATCGATTTTCAATAATCGGTGATTATTCTTTTTTGACACATCAGAATAATTTGAAAAATTCATTTATTAAAAATTCATATTAAAATAGCTGATTTTCAGTCGAAATCCGTTCGTGTTCATGTTGAGAGAGTAGAAAGAGCTTCATCGGGAAGATTTTATTTCAGAAATATCTCTTGGCGAGAGCTTATTGATTGAATTTTTCACTCTTCCATTTGTTATCTAGCGTTCCTTGAGAGCATTTCATACCCGGTTGGACGTAACGTTTAATTCGTTTATCTTTATTACAGGCGACAGGTGGCTTCTTTAATAACGCTCTGCGCGTCAGTGCAGAGCGCGATATCGAGGCGTCGTTTCTTCTTCATACAGAGCAGAGTACATGCAATGTATTTTTGTATGGGTTCACTCACTGTTATATATACGACGATCCACTTTTCGTAATGTGATTCATTTTTATGTAATGCAATTAAAATCCAATGAATGCATTTATATAATGATCATCACGGTCTGATCCGAGTTGATTTGAACAACGCTCCAATTTCTGTTATCGACGAATCATGTTGCATTAAATTGAAGAAATTCATTCTCGCAGAGGCTCAATAATTGATCCCATTCTCTCGACGCGCTCGTCGTTATCTATCAACCTTCTCTGAATAATGCATCATCGGGACTGATATCGAGTCTTGCGGTATTTATTGAGGCTGTGCGCGGCGCGAATTTAATATCCCGGATGAGAATCAATTCTCGCGCCGAACTCTCCGCAATCTAATGCGGCAGAAAGAGCGAATGTGGGAGAGAAGTTGGATTGCGCCGGTGGAGTAGATTGGAAAATTCGCTCGCGCCTTTTCGCTCGGCTGAAACATTCAATATCCCGTTTCCGCATCGGTTCAGCACAGGGTGGTCTTCTCATATTCCCCCTGTGACTCCCAAAGTCGTAGCAGGGTATGATGCACTGATCGATGTGAACTTTCACCCCCTCAACTCTGCATGGTAGTGGTCGAGCCAGTAAGGTATTAAACAATATTGTGAGAGCAGTAGTGAGGGATTTGTGCCGCAACAGCTGCAAGAGCTGAAAAAATGGCTGAAAATCAATGAGGGAGCTAGCTAACCGACGACCAACAAGTGGTTAGCTAGCCGCGCTTCGCTACTTGGTGTATTACGTTGCGTAACTGTTTGATGAATCTAGATACCAGTAAACTAGAACAAAATATGCAGCTTTTTTGGGGCCATACTGTTACAAAAGAAAGTGTCCTTTCTGGCATTTCCAATTTTTGACCCATTTTTGGTAGTCTCACTGCGGGGTAGTAATTGTCATTTTTGTTTCTGTATACATTAGGGATTTTAGTGAAAAAAAAACTTAATCTAATTGATGGGTGCACTACACAAAACTATACAGAATGGAATGAGATTCATTGTATTTAGACCATCATAGGTCGGTAAAACGTGTTATACGATGAAAGGAGACTATTTAGAAGCCACCGCGGCCTCGTGGATAAGGTCCTTGCCTTCAACGCAGAAGGCTGGGGTTCGAATCTCGGCCGGCACCAATGTGAATTTTCATAAGTGCTTTTCGGTGGTTTCGGTGGTTCGGAGCCCACCTTAAACTGCAGGTCCCGCAAAATAACCTCGAAAAGAGGTTGAAAATGCGTTAATGAAAAAAAAAAAAAGATTATTCGAGGCTTAGATCAGAAATGATTGAAAATCTTTGTTATTATCAATGGAAAAACAGTGACTCGATTCGAGAACATTTGAATGAGATATTTTCACAGCTTATCTGAACCCCCCCCCCCCCCCCCCCCCCCCCCCCCCACCGCCACTGTCCAGTACAGTGGACATCTCGATTTCTAATAACTTGAGTTAAAAGGAGGAAACAAATTCAACTTTTTTCAATTGTAATCTTCAAAAGTTGATCCTGGAGGCAATACTCACTCAATCCACTCGATCCTTTTTTTAATTTATAGATTTGAAGTCCTAGCAGAGCTTTCCGGGAGCACTTTTCCATCGGATTTCGTGGAAAAATTCAATAAGTAGAGGTTTGGAGTGTCGGTAGAAGTTGATTTTGACATGCCCTCAAAATCATCACTGATTGAATTAAGTCTCAATATGCTCATATTTTCGAAAGAAAATAAAAGGAAAATTTGCAATTTTGTAATTTTGACATTTTTTGTCTTCTTGTATGGCTGTTTATCGATTTTTTTGATGTCCAAACAATTTTTTGAGGCCGGAAAAAGATATCTCACATGATTGGGTCAAGAAATGTTTGTCAAATTTCATGTGTCTCACGAGAAACCTGACGATGGAGGAATAAAGAAGATTGGTGATGAGACTAATTTCTCCCTAAAAGTCAGACAGCTCGGCTTAGCTTGATCAAAAATTTTATGCTAGGCTCAATTTATTTCCAAAGATTAAAAACAAGCTTCACAGTGTGCTAAGATTTGTCGACACATAAGTATTCAATACACAAGTTAGGTGGGTCTTCTTCAGTACATGAGCTTCATTCATAACAAAGTCTACAACATTTATCTTAAGTATTGTGATCCAAGATTGATCAGAAATTTCAATTTTGGAACTAACTTCAGACGAGTCATGATGACTCCGTCGACGAAGATTGAGTATCTATAATTATGACAGAACTCACGTTTCGCAATCGACACACTCTAATCATCATTTGAAACTTACAGACAATCAGCTAATTCTGGCATAGATTATTCTTTGGGAAAAGTACAGAGAGCTTGCTCCGATATACTGAACCGTACACGTAGCACAAAATAAAATGAATGACTTTACACATGTGTCAGCCTAAATGCACTGGGTGTATATCATCAGAGATAACCCAAAGATATTCATGAAGGTTCTATTCCTGATTTTCGTTGTCGTTCAATAATTATTCAATCAGAACCCGATGCATCCGCCCAACATAGAAAATACCAGTATTGGTGGCATTGTGGATTCAAGACTCGCCCAAGTTGAATTAGTATAGGACCGATGCCAATTAGGTCGCCTCGGATGTGACTTGATGTATAGTATAGCACAGATTTGCTGCTCGTTCGATACATTGCCGTCACGCTTCGCAACCTTTGTCCTATTGCAAATCGCTCAATTTCGCTCAGCCTCGTTTCCACTCATATCGATGTACATACATGCTCACGTCAACTTTACTACACGATAGAATCGCCATGGCAATTTTTAAACCAACCGTTGTGCGGACGGGTTGCATAGGCTTAACTATATACATACCGAATGCAGCAGCACCCTAATCATGAATAGCTCTAGTGTTCAACCAAGTTGAAAAGCGTTTCATTATGTGTCGCTGGCGCGCGCCCGAAGGTGGCGATCTTTTGTCGCTGAAAACGCTGCACTTGAGCTTGCGAGCGCAATGAGAAAGAGCCAAAACCAATCAGCTGCACCAAATAGTATCACCCTAGCTGTACGCGTTAATGGGGGTACCAATTGAAAAAATTCACAAGGCTCCGGGCGTCATCGTCGTCATTGCGCTTCTCAATGCTGAAAAAATCGGCCCGTCTCTCTTTACTCATGGCGGCTCATTGTTTTGAGCGTGGACCATCGAATTTGAATACAAAAAAGTACGAAAGGCTTCCGTCTCCGTAAATTTTGCTCCCTGCCTCTGTCATCGATTCTTACACCTAGCTCTGCTAGGCAATAATAGAGAAGAAAAGAGAAGCAATAAAACGGTGGCGCTTCGAGTGCATACATGCAGGGCGAACGTACTCGGTGGTGGCGGGGTCGATCGATGCCCGTACGGATTTTCGAGGTCGGGCCTCGACGGTAGCTGTTTCACACAATATATCGGCAGTGCATTCAGTGCCTGAAATGCATCAGCGACGATCGCAGCCCTCGAGTGCACTAGATAGGGAGCGAGCTGTGTTGCCAGGGCGCAAACGGCCCTCGAACAAGTCTATGCAGAGCGCGAGAAAGAACGGCTCTTGTGTGCATCACCGCGCCGCACCGTTCAACGCGCCTTCTACAGTCTATCGATCCCCCTCGAACCTGATGCAGCCTCCATCATTCCTCGATAGCTTATTGAGTCAGCTCATTGTGAGGCCGTAACACCAATTTTTAGCTGACTCTTCTTTACCTTATTCACCAATAGCATCTCTCGTCATTACGTGCTATTACCGTGAATCGATCCTCGAATTATGTATGGCTGTTAAGGGCTGTAATTGCAATGTATCTCTGTTTCTCGTTAACTCTATAATTTTATGATAATCACGACGCAGATCTGACCCTTAATCGAATATTTGGAAATCAGGAGGGCGGAGAGGTAAAAATTAGGAACGGTCAAAATTCGTTTTGGTCACTTGAAAGGTGAACTCATCTATGACAAATGTTGTATATTCGTAAAATTAAAGTGGTCATCCTGCAGCTATTTATTCATCAATTTATATCTTCTGTCTCAACTCAATACATTTATAGAGCTTCCCTCGTTCTTCGATTTTCCTTAAACGCCTTCCTTATAACTTTTTTGAAATCCTAAACACGACGGGTCTGCGTGACCAACTTTCTGAACTGATAATTGGATCTTGGTGATTCTGGTCATGAGCGACGTGTACTATAAGATTGTACAGCTGCTTTAGGTGTATCTACGACTCCTAAACACTAGTTTTTCTTGAGCAGACGGTTAACTAATAATTATTAGTACATCTTCGAAATATTTTTAATCGAAATTCAAAACTGGTATAAGAGATAAAAATGTCATCTTTAACCTCGACTCGAGTCTGGTTTGTGACAAATATTAAACGCAGACAAATGCAATGGTCTCGCGATCGGCAGAACTACTCGATCAACTGTATGAAATATTCATGAATACACGAGCGCCAGACGCAAAGCCACGAGGGATTTTGTATATTTTTTATTTTCGTCGTCAGAGCAGCCGAGCAAAAAGAGCAGGACATAAGATCGCAACAAAAAGGTGACCGAGCAAAAGAGAAATATGAGCGAGCGAATTACTGGTCAAGCGAGCTGCAGACATTGGCGGGTCGGTTCTTTACGCACATATTACTTTAGACGACAGTACAGCTCATTTTTTCCTGAGAGCGAGGCTTTGGCCAGTACGAAATGCAACAGATACGCAAGCGGCCGGCTTCCCTGCTCATACACAGTTCAAGCCCCTTCTTGGTGTGTATATAGGTACTCGAAGGGGGTCTCTCCTACATGCATGCATACGGCAGCGTAAGGGTGGCGATTATAATGTGGGCCGTTGCTGCGTGTTGAATCGAGCACACATACGTCGAGGCGTTGGACCTCGCGTTGGACGCCACGCTTCCGAACAGCTGGTATCCGTTATACAGTTGCAGGAAATGAAATACAGTTCGCCTTGACATGGTGATTCATGGATGTTAATATTCGTTCATGTGTGGTAGCTGCCACATTATGCTAAATGCATAATTTTGATGTCATCAACTCCACCTGATTGGTGTCTAATATCTCTCATTGTTATCATGATGCAGTGACAATTCTTATGTTGAGACGGAAATTTTCATGGAAGTTTTCATGATGAGTGTCGAGAATCTCGGATTTCTTATGCACGCGATGAGCAAGTTTCAAATTACAATGGGGATGTATCCGTGAGGGAGTGTGAATAGAACTTACAAACGAAAAATTCTGGCAATCACATATTTCCTTCTGGATTATAACTTTGAACTATCAAAGTCTTTGCAAACCCAAACCATTACATGCACTTTCCATTGATCAGAGCTGGATCAAATCGGGTGGGGCTCGTAGGCAGCAAGGTGGTGGGGGCCTATGTGAGGGGAGCGTTTTTTTCAATTCGTCAAGTTTCTACAATTTGAGGGTTTCGCGCAATAAAATTGACAATGATTGATTATTGGACATTTCTAGGTACCTACAAAATATCTTCATTTTGGCATAATATTGCACGAAATTTACATAAACATTGAAATATCATCCATTCTAGCTTATTTGTACGCGCTTTCCTTGCAGCAAAATCGTGGATTATAGCAGTAAAATATATTTTTTGCAATTTCGTGCGCAGAGTTGCAAAAAAATCTAACTTCTCTTCATCATTCGCAGTGCGTAAAGTAATGCAGAAATTATTAACGCACTGGTGAAGTGAGCGTGAAATCAATTTCTCGCGCACTGTCTGTGCATGTTTCACGAACTAAACGTTAGAAACGGTTATGATTCAAATTCTATCACAACTAAGTTTGTCATCTTTCAAATCAGGTATCACATCAACCACAAACTTCAGAGCTCTTGTCATCATATGATCACGTTCTATAAGAGTAGTTCCGCGCGAAACAGACCTACGAAAAAGGGTCATGTCTTAAACTTTTTTCTTGACTTTTTCATTCGAGTCTATGGTACAAAATATGAAATTTTCACTACCTATGGGGCCCCAAAAAAATTTTCCAGGTACCTTCAACGTACATTACTTTATCCTTTTGAATTATTTTCAACAAAAAGTTAGGGTATTTTTTTCAATAAAACGAATTTTTCTCAAATTAGTTCAAAGATACAGAGATGCAGTTTGCGTCATTCAAAAGGTCTTTAAAAAACCTATCAAAATCGAACTCGTGAAGTTGATTTTGATGTCTTGGGTGATTTTATCGGGCAAAAGAGTGAAATACATAGAAGATTAAATTTCTCGAAAACCCAATTTTTTAAAATTCTGAAAATTCGATATTTCAAGTAAAATTTTGTATTCTTTCAGAAAAAAATAGTCCCGAATTCCTTTTTTGCGTTCTAACGCCTATTTTTGCCAATTATCACGAATCCATTTCCAGGCTTTTGGAAATTATCTGTTTTCTGCGCACGCGTAGAAATTTGTATCCTTGAAACCAATTCTATTGGAAAGCCAAGAAAATTTCCTTCAAAATGACCGAAGTCAATTCCATGCATTTGAGCCAGAGTTGCAACGTTCAAAAGACCACTGAATCTTGATAGTTCCTCAGAGGTGGGTCGGAGGTACTGGAGACAGCAGTAAGGAAAATCCACGCCTGCCCCCGTTCGATGGCGTCCATCGACGTGTCGCACTCGAGCTGGAGGATCACCTTTTATACGTTGTAGATTCGGTTCAAACGCATGAAATTGACTTCGGCAAGTGATCATTTTGAAGGAAATTTTCGTGGCTTTCCAATGAAATTAGTTTCAAGGATCCAAGTTTCTGCGCATGCGCAGAAAATAGACGATTTCCAAAAGCCTTGCAAATGAATTTGTGATAATTGTCAAAAATAGGCGTTGGAACGCAAAAAAGGGATTCAGGACTATTTTTTTATGAAAGAACACAAAATTTTACATGGAATATCAAATTTTCAGAATTTCAAAAAATTGGGTTTTCGAGAAATTTAATCTTCTATGTTTTTCACTCTTCTGCCTGATAAAATCACCCAAGACATCAAAGTCAATTTTACAAGACCGCTCTCGATAGGTTTTTCAAAGACCTTTCAAATACCGCAAACCGCATCTCTGTATCTCTGGACAAATTCGAGAAAAATTCATTTCATTGAAAAAAATACCCCGACTTTTTTGTTGAAAATAATTCAAAACACTGTAAAAAATTTCTGCTTGAATATTCAAGAAGTGTTCTTGAAGCTATTTCCAAGTTGGTGCTTGAATTTTTTTCATGTACATTTGGTTGAAAATTCAAGTTGTTTCTTGAATTTTCAATCAAATGTTCTTGAATATAGTTTCGATGGCCAGTTAGAAATACTTGAAAATTTGGTTCAAGTATCGTTTCTTGAAAATTCAGGTACATGCTGTGATTGAAAAGTCAAGAAATTTTTTACAGTGAAGGATAAAGTAATGTACGTTGAAGGTACCTGGGAAATTTTTTTGGGGCCCCATAGATAGTGAAAAGTTCATTACCATAGCAGCGATTGAAAAAGTCAAGAAAAAAATTTAAGACATGACCCTTTTTCGTAGGTCTGTTTCGCGCGGAACTACTCATAAATGAGAATGTCCGTGATAAAGATGACTGATGAGTTTATACTTATTTCATTTAATATTCAGAGAACTGTTCAGTTTCGATCATCCAGAAAAAACTGTAAACGTATACTCGTATCATCGTGTATACTCGAACCAACGAAATAGTATATTTTGTACAAAATTTATGAGGTTGCAGCTCGCTTCTGAGAAATAATCGCTCGGAAGCGGGGAACCTCAAGGCGCAAAACCATTTTATGCAATTTTACGAGCACCCAAACATCGAGAAATTGCATAAACTAATATTTCGTTGAAACTCTAAACTCTACTCCAATTTCCAGTTTGTTTACATTTTGTAAAAAAAATAGTTGAATTCATCAAAAATGTGACTAATCTAGTTCCAAGACTTATTGTTTAATGACTCACCAAGGAATATCAGTTTTGGTAACTAATTAATTTTTCTTATAATATTTGGATATCAAATTGTGGAGCCTTGAGTGGAGGGATGTGGAAGAATTAGCTCTGATTGTAGATTGTGCTACCATGGCTCTTTGCGTGGGAAGACACATTTAGATTCTCGTATCCACGCCGAAAGAGGGATGAATTAAGATCAACCTCTTAGTGAAATGTGGGAGGATGATCCAAAAGTGTAAGAATAGTTCGAGAATCATGCATGAGTATTCACTTCATCATTCTCATCCCAGATGTACAAAATTGATGAGTTTGGTGATCATTACACACGAAATCGAATGATCGAATGTTCAGCACTTGAGTTGAAGTGATTGACGTCATCCCATGAATGCGTTGCTTCAACCTTTTAAATCCAATCATTGCTGCAAGAGAATGATGGTCAAAAAACAAAACTCTTTGAAAGGTTCGGCATCAACACAAACTCAAAAACTCCAATACCCTCTTAGATCTTGTGATCAATACTAACACTCCTTTCTATTTCTTGGCAACTAGTCAGTAAATCGAACAATTTCGATCCCTATTGATACAATTTATAGGGGCTCACAGAAGCTGATCTAGGGAGCGGTAGAGGCGACCACCACTCCCCCCCTCCCCAGAAAAAGATTGCATAGGGAACATGACCACTCTCGCGCCCGGAAAGATTCGAGAATCGCACCCCCCTGTCACCCCTCCCAAGATCGAGCCCTGGATCCGCCTCTGGGAGCTTTAGGAGTTGTCATAACGGTACAAGATGAATAAGTGATCAGTCTTCAAATGCAAAAACTGATGTGATTCAATTTTGCAGGTTACACGCATGAAGCTTGGATAAACCACGAGGAACCACCGAAGTATGCCACCTTACGCTCTGCGGCAGAGCTTGCTCGTCCTCCAATTTCGTCGCCAACTCCTCCACATCACAACCAACTCCAGATCCACGAGCAACATAGTCGCCCGGAAAGTTTGGAGCAGGCCTCAGCTCTGCAGCACCAGCAGCCTCACAACTCAACACCAAGCCAGCACGCAACGGCCTCTGGCCCAATAGTTTTACCTCCACGTAAGAGTCTTTCCATGTGTTTTACTAGTACGGGAACAGCGTTATCTCTGCCTCCAAAGAAGAAGGACATCTACAGGCCATATAGCCTTCAACCAAGCGAGATTCGCACATCTGCCGAGGAAGACCTATCCGCGGCTCAGGCCATTCTCGATCTCAGTGCCTCACCCGCAGCGCCAACGCACTCCATTTTTATCCACACTCTCTCGCCACCGCCACCACCACTTCCTCCTCAGTCACAGCAAACGCATCCCACTCCAATACCAGTGTCTGTGCTGGTACCGCTTCCCACAAGTCACCAGGCCCATCAACAGCAGCATCAGGTTCATCACAAGGTCCTTGATCAGCAAGGTCACCTCGAACCACAATCGCCGGCTCCGGCTGATCTGGATCACGTGAGTTCCGGTGCAGGTAGCGCTGCCGTCGCGCTGGGCAGTAATGGCATCAGCGGGTCCAACAAGACCGTCGCTTACACTTACGAAGCGTTCTTCGTGTCGGATGGCAGGTCAAAAAGGCGTTCGAGCAACGCGAGTGCCACAGTTCCAGATAAACCAGAGATCCTATCTACTGTGACTAGCGGTGAGCGACCCAAGTTCACTTGCACCGAGTGTGGAAAGCAGTACGCAACCTCATCAAATCTTTCGCGGCACAAGCAGACGCACCGAAGCCTAGACTCGCAGTCGGCCAAAAAATGCATTCACTGCGGAAAAGCGTACGTGAGCATGCCAGCGTTGGCAATGCACGTGCTCACGCACAAGCTGGCCCACAGTTGCGGAGTCTGTGGAAAAATGTTTTCGAGACCGTGGCTGCTGCAGGGCCATCTGCGCAGCCATACCGGCGAAAAACCGTACGGTTGCGCTCACTGCGGTAAGGCCTTTGCCGACAGGTCCAACCTGCGTGCTCACATGCAGACTCACTCGTCCGACAAGAACTACGAGTGCTCCCGCTGTCACAAGACTTTTGCGCTCAAATCCTATCTGAATAAACATCTGGAGTCCGCCTGCCTTAGGGACGACGACGGCAGTATTAACGGTGGCGCTGGTGCCAATGGCGAACAAGTGAGTGATGTTGAGCTACCACAGGTGACACAACAGGTTTCCAACAACCGTGGTTTGTAGCGGGCTAACGACTGCATATCGCCCGAGGAGTGGGATAGGATGGATGGAGCAGGAATCGCGATGACAAAATGGCGCAGTTAGCAAAAGTAGAGACGAATATCCAAGAGAGGGTAACAATATCCAGAGGAAGTTCTGTGGACGATATACCCTTTCAGAAATTGTTCATATTGCCGGTGATGATTGAGGTATTTGAGAGTTTCAGGAAATTTGACTGTGCAGAAACAGCGGAGATTTTGATACTATACCCATACATTACCCAAGCAATAAGAGTCACGTGGCATGCGATGATTCTAGCCAAGAGTAATAATGTCACAATTTGGTCATATGTGTGAAAAGCGTTGCGGAGGATCGACCAATTCGTATACATCATCCGTGATGAGTTACTTTGATACAAAACATACAAGCAAACATGGTTTCTCGCAGAACAGCTTCATCACACGGACTCGGTCGAATGAACGTACGACAACGACAACGGTGTATCACACTCATACATCCCTCCCCCTTCCAACACACAAGACCATGTTAACTATGAAGTTGTGGAGATAGTTTTTATAGGTTAAGTAGAAAAGTGCCAGTATCAAGTAGATGAAATAACCTAAGTTAAAATTCATTAATGAAACGTCCAGTAAGTTTAAGCGTAAATGAGGATGAAGTATAATAGGACAAATAATGTCAAATCTTTGATGATTATGCAGCAGTCTAGTCATTCTAGTCGGTTATTGAGACAGAAAGCCATGCATTATACAAGTACAGCCTATTTATTAGAAATATACAAACAAGTTTTCTCTAGTCAATACGTCTATTCAGGACATTTACTCGTAATTCTAAAAAATAAGCGGCTAATTTCAAAGTTCCGCTTGCTTTGATCATACTCCATCGTCCCGTTGTATAGGCCTATGGAGTCAAGTGACTCTAGAAAGAAGCATTTGCAAAATAATACCTCGGTGGCGAAGCCAAATAGATGGTCGAATATATTAACAAGTCTGTATAAAATTACTCGAAACTTTTATTTCGTATTGTTCGGAAATATTGAGCTATTTATGAAAACCTGAGACGAGAGGAATATTGGTATGATTGGTTCATCATTTTTTCGGGAATGACTTGTTTTTGCCAGATGAATAACAGGATCGTTGCACTTTTTGCGCTCTAAGGCATAGCGTGCACACCCAGCTTTTGCGAGTACTTTTGGCATGAAGGATTTGTAGCCCTCGCTGTACTCGGGCGTTGAAGAGCCTTTCTGCTAAATTACTCACACGCGCTCGGTTGCGCGATATACTATGATTTGGATGTTATAAAACGCTGTCAGTTAAAATGATTATTTTGTTCAATGTAGAATAATAATTACGATAATGCTATCGTTCAGAATAGATACAACGACCAGGACTAGAATTGAGGATAGATATTATTTTTATGCTAATATTATCCAGTGAACGCAGTATTCATAAAAATTAAAAAAAAAATTGAGCAATAATTCTCGGAAGCGCATCGGTACAATTTTCGAGGCATATTCCCACCCTATGATCGGGGCAACGGTAGAAACTGCCGAGAGTTTGTTTGAGTGTAAATTAGCAGTTGCAACAATATATGACGATATCCATTGGAGTCAATGATAAGCACGAACTTTTACATGAATTATCACATCAAGTTATCTTGTATTGAATAATATTACAAAGAAAATAGAGCAAACACCAAATAATTAAGGTTGAGAACCGAATTAATGATTCGATTCGAAGTGTACCAAATTTTTAAGGAATACATTGAAAGCAATGCAAATAGAACGACAGGCATCCACGTCAAAGCAATGTTTCGAAACAACGAATTAACCATTTTAAGATAGAAAAAGCAAACATTCAATATCTACCACAAGAACCTTCGAAGAAATGAATAATATATATAATCCATAACTCACATTAGATGATTTGTTGCTTGATCACGTGTCGTCTGAAGCAGTTTGTGATTGCACACGCTTCGAATTCAGCTTGCCGCTTTTGATAGAGTTAACGGGGGCTAATTCTGGGAACGAGATTCGAAATCGTACTACTTGATGAAGATATGGAGTTAACAAAAAATAGCCATACAAAAACCCAGTGCGAAACTATGAAACACTCGGAGCAGAAATGGAGTGAAATATGAAAGAATTATCCTTAAAAGTCAATAAAAATTATCGGCCATATTTATCTGTCAATTATGACGAACAAAATGCAATGATATTCGACCCAAAATGGCCAAGGAAACGAATCAGCGTTGGGGTCACGGATCCACTTCATTGTTTGGAGCTAAATACAAATCAGATCATCCAATGATTTTCGCTTATCGCAAGAATCGGAAGAATGATTTGAATGATAAATTATGCAGTGAAATATGGAAATGAAGAATTTCTCGTGAAATCTTCCAATCAAAATTTTAGCATGACAGTTGTGTCCCAAAAACTCGTACTGAGATCAAATAATAGATCAGATTCATGTAGCAGGTGTCATTGATTTCGAATCAAATCAATCGATTTGAATAATGAAAGAAAAGAGTCAGTCAAAATTTTCACAAACTAGTCATCGATTAAATTGAAAATCTGTGCTCCGATGAAATCCATCGCTCAGTCACAACGCGAAAACAAAGTAGTCTAAAAATGAATAAAGAGGCGCGTCAGAGTGAAACTCAATAGTAAAAAAGATTCTTGCACCCAATATGTTCTTGATTTTATAGAATTTTAGAGTTATATAACAGAGTGAGTGAGTAGCTAATTTGTTTTTACAAAAATACTCTCGTAATTATTATATGCTAGTCGAAGAATCCCAAAGAATGAATTTGAGAATTGAGACAAGGGGCGGAGTATGCTATGCGATCATAGAGAGAATATAGAACTAGAAGCAATAAATGAAGCAGTTGGTGGTTCGTACGTTGCGTGATTCTCCAAAAATTGGAGCCATTTATGAGACTGCGTCGTAATTTTCGGTTCATCTGCGGACACACATTTACTCAAAATATTCATTATGTAATTATCTTCAATGATTTTTATACGCGTAACGCTACCCAAGCCGTTAGAAAATTCATAGATAGAGTTCGGAACGCAGATTTCATAGATCTTTCGAATATTATACGACCCGCACTCAAAATTGGAATATCTTCTGAGAAAAAAAGCAAAGTGTCGTATGGTAAGAGAGACTCATGCGCAAGAATATTTCAAGTGCTTTCACTGCAAGCTCGTTATTATGAGCAGATTCAAATGCAGACTCAGGCTGGTAATGACATGAAACTGTCTTACAATATATTCTTTGGATATCGATCTGTGCTCAAAGCTTAAAAATTTAGTGATATACACACAAATATCGACTGAATTTGGTACTTATACATTCCATCACCAGTAGATGCCACGATGATTATTTTTCATTTATAACAGGGATGTGATTTGTGCTACTTTTAACGCAATTTTACATCACTAGAATTTATACATTTCATTTTACAAGTTATTTTTAAGCCTCATATATTATGTATATTATTTGTGAATGTTTTACGTGAAACAAAGTTTTTTTACATTACAATTATTGTCATTTAGTTACTTTGATCCTACCCTCACCATCCTCCAAAATTCATTACGTCCTCCGTCATAATATTTATACAGCCTATATTCAGGGAACATTATGTAAGCGCCGCGTTACAACGATCGTATACAACGACCAAATAAATTTTGAATTTTGAAAAAATTATTGATCCACTGTATCTAACATTCACCACTGTTCATGTAGCTTCGATTCCAACCATGAATAATAATCCCCAAAGATAGATAAATCATAGCTTTCAGAAAACTGCGAGTAACGAATGTACACAATTAACCGATCATGAATGGCAAAAACCATGATCAACCAGATAATGACGCCTTGATAAGTTTGATTTTCCTTGGATTGACTCTGAAAAATGGATAATTTAAAAAGTGAAAGAAAATTCCATGGAATTTGGTATAGATGATCTAAAAATAAGGAGCCATTCTATGAATCGTTCGTACAAAAAAAGTAGTGATATTCGAACTAGTGAAGATTTGGTGAATTATGCAATACACACGAGATATCTTTATATAAGAATTTTATTCAAAATATTATACCGTAGTATATAACTTGGCCTTGAAATTCATTCGGCTGTAAGATTAACGGTAGCGATTTAGAATCGGTATGTGATATATATTCTTAGTGAGCTTTGGCAGCTGGATATTTTCCATAAGAGACATTTTTTTATCCGAAACTCATGCGAAGGAAACTGGACGAGAATTAAATATTATCAATTTTTCCAGAAAATGTAGTGGTTGAAAATTCCTTCAATTACCAAAGTACTTCTTGCAAAAGCTTTCAGAGTTTGTCAATAAAACTTTGCGAAATTTGAATTTAACAAATATTTGATTCAACTGCAAAACGGCAAACAAACACTCGTGTCAAGCAATCTCTGTCAATTCGAGAAAACCGTTTCGTCGTATTTTATCCTTACAATTTATTCTTACGATTACATCGAAAATGATTTCAAAGCTCTGCCTACATTCTGAAAAATACGCTCGAATCTTATGACGAGTCAACCGAGGCAACTAGACGGACGATATATAAGAGAATCTTTATCCTTTGCTGCGTTAGAGTTTCAGAACCCGAACGAAATGAAAAAGAAATTTCGCATCGAAACGACATTCTCGATTACGCCTTGGAAAAAGTATAACTTATAGTTAGCTAGAAGCCGGTCGAAATAAATTATGAAACCGGTAAGGATGATCGATGTGGAAAATTGCGAAATAGTTTGGCTATCGGAGTCGATATAATCAGCTCATTGGGTCCCTGAAATAGATTGTTGTAATCATGGTCTGATTCTTCTATACATTTCTAACACAGACCAGCTTGTTCCAGCCTATCCACTGTGACGTCTCACTATTCCGACTTGATATATATCTTGATGTCGTCTGTGTATTAGTCTAAAATGTCGCAAAGTGTTCTTCCGCTCCAACTCTGCATCAAGATCTGTGTGTTTGTGTATGTGTGAGAATGTGCTTTTTCCGTATAACTCATAACTTTCAATAAATTCTATAATTCTACAATAAAATGACCCAAAGCTGATCTGTAATTCTTTCAAGCCGATATCAGTAGATATAGAAAAATACTCAAATTTTGCAATGATAACTAAATCAAACTTGTATTTCAAAATGTATGTAGTGTTCCAAAAGCGAGAAGCAGTCTCGATCGGGATTTTTTTTAAATTAAGTTTCCGTAGTCCAGGATTCTTAATAAGCACAAGCCGTTGTTGGATGAATTTTTTAAGAGAATATCAACATCAAAACTCTCTTTTTGACCTATTCATTTACTTCTATTGTGCGTATGATCATGATGTGAATCTCTGAGAATGCTCTATAATTTGTCGTTCTCCAACACGGTATCAGATGACTGATACAGTTCTCTGACCTGCATAAATCTTTGATCACAAACTTATCGTCCGTTATTTGACTTGGAAGCTGAGTTCACACGTCTTTGCCCTTCTCAACTCCACGGTGGCAGTTACATTTTTTTTTTTGATTCGACAAATGTGTCGTTCCTGCGCTCCTAACTCTGGCTCTCTATCTCTCTCTCTCTCTCCCTCTCTCCTTTTTCATGTTTTTCTCTCTCATTACAGCTCTCTTGATGTGTCGGCTTTCTCTCTCAGCTCAATCTTCGTCTGTAAGAATGTATAGTCCCAAAGTTCTAGTTAGATGGTTTTCTCGATGGTTTTACAATGCTATTCCCTTGCACTATATCCTGGATATCCGAAATAAGTGTCGAGAAAAAGAGCAGTGAATGATCTTGCTGAATTTCTCGAGTGATATCAGATTATTGACCGAATAAAGAAATTTTAGCCAGAATGATCAAGCACGTTCAACATGCAAAGAGGATGCAGTGTGATTCAGAACATCAGAACACCGTGTCAAGGCCAGTCCGGAGAGGATTCGGATATTTTGCCCGATAGATGGCGCCTTGATCGTACTGCATGTGCGATGGGAGATTACGAACCACTTTTTTGCCTCATAGTATTTCAAACTCACATTTCCGACCCAAACGAGATATGGAAACTGAAACACCATGATATTTCCCATCGAATGAGTTGTTCCACGCCCAAAAATTCATTCTATATCTCCAGAAAGTCGTAGTTCTTTGGCTCGCTGAGCAAATTATACTGCTCGATGCTCACACTAGTTCAAGGTTTTTGCGAGCTAGATTCAGAATTTTTGAACGTGGGAGGGCTCATTCGACAGGAAATTCCAATCCACAGATGGCCTAGTATCTAATTTTGGCCAAAACTGTTTTGTTATTGAGGAATGAATCGGAATAGTCGCGGACGCGCTCTGTCCCACCAAAAAATTGCCTTCAAGCTTTTCTCGATTCCTAATGAATGAAATGCCATGAAACTTTGCAAGGTATCGTGTTATAAGATTTCACATGTGGCCTAGTATCTGAGTAACACATTCAGTACCAATAAAAGCGTATAAACAATAATATCGCTCTCAGAATCATTGGATGCAGCTGCAACCTGAAAGTACGCCGGTGCGTGTCTGGTTGCGGTTTTGCGGGGACTCCGGACTGGCCTCAAGGGATGATAACAATTTTGAATACAGATTTCCGTAGTCCTGAGGTTTATTCGATTATGCGGGTCGAATCATTTGGACCTCACGGACCTCTCTTTCTAATGCAATGAGTAAGAGAGAGAGAGAGAGAGAGAGAGAGAGAGAGAGAGGTCCGAATGGTCCGACCGGTCCGACCCGCATAATCGAATAAATCTCTAAAATGCACTCCGCAATAGCTTGTGCAAAAATTATGAAAATAAATTAGAGGGATCCTTTGCAATGCCGTTCGTGTTTCTCCAACTCTCTATACGGTACATTCTTCGCATTTATAGCTATCTTGCAAGAGGCCTGCGTCGATAGTGATTTACGGACATAACACCATAATTTTGAGTGTAGATTTAAGGAGTAGGCTAACGATGATGAAGATAGTTGTGATAATATTTGTAAATATAGGAATCACATCATCCAAAATCATTGAATTCAAGATAACCGCTTCTATTTGCCATCAACAATTTTGCCACTTCTCTCGCCGGGAAACAGAATTTTAGGCATTGAACGGCTTGAAGAAAAAAAAGACATGAACCAAGTAGGGTTATGGATATTAGTCTTGTAATTGACAATTGTACCTCAAGTATCTAATACAAAAAGTTGTGACGCACATTGACACTGTAGTGCATTTGCCAGTCTTTAATCAAATGATTTATATTATTCGGAATCTGATATAATATAAAATAATACAAAGGCAAACAGCAAAATATTATTCATGAACAATCTGTATGTACATACTTAGAGATGATAAATTATTTCAAACAGGATTCTTATTCAACTCATTAACCATTATCGTGAGAAATATTATCACTTTGTCAAATTGTTATTTCACATGGACGAATATTTTTGAATTAATTGTGTTGTTCAAAGTCTCGAGAGTAAATAAATTGAAATTACAGTTGTTGCAGTCAAAATTCTTGATAAATTGTTCTGTTCTTGTTGGTCATCAACTTACGGGGTTGATCAATGTGAAATCAGAGTAACGTTAATCTTTTGAGTCGATAAGTGTGAGGTATTGAACAGATCATTCTCCAAAATCACTATTATTAAACTAGTTCGTCGTTAAGGCTATAAATAGCGTATTTTTACAAGTTTGATTGAAATCACTTTCATAAAGATATTGGAGTTTAGTAATCTGAATTCCGAAAATTAGTTTTGTAGCTTGAAAATCTCGAGGACGTCAAACTGTAACCACGAGCAAAAGAATAAAGAGTGATGGATTCAGAGAAATCGTTTCCGTGCTTTTCTTATTCGATTTTGATAACACTTTTTGCCAGATTATTCATTAAAAAAAAACTCAAAACAGTTTATTCATTGCTAAGATTCGCACTAAAGAACAAACCCAAGATTATTCAATTTGGCAATGAGTATACGCATTCAGTTTTGGATCAAAAATTGGATCCATGAAATTCTGTTTCAAGTAACACGCTGTACTAGTATTGAAGTTCTCTTCTGCCAAGGACTGCACTTGAATAAACTTCCATGCATCACCGAAGACGAATTATAACAGTTACCAAGAATGACTTGTGGGAGCTGGTTTGTTTTGTTGTATATCTTTCAGTACTTTCCTTGTAGAAGTTCGGTTGACTCTGAATCTTTAACCATGTAACCTCAATCTTTCATTTTATCTCTCCTTAAAAATACTCTTGTCTAATTCATGCAGTATATTATAAACAATTTATGCGAAACAATATTTTGGACTTCTCACAATTCATTCCAATCACTTTTGGTAGAAGAGAATTCCAAGTATTAAGCCTTGAATAAAATACTGGGGTCAAATTGATCCAAAGCCAAAAAGTTGATACCTCTCGGATTGCATCAAAAATTTAGCATTGAAAAATTTTTTGGTAGTGGTTGAGAGTTCTCAAAACAAGGCCCTAATCCGACAAAGCCTGAAAGGTGCACCCAAAAGTTTCAAAGAAATATTTGGTGTGGAAATTTTGAAAATATTCGAAAAAATCGATTTTTCACTGTAAAATGAACATTTTCCTTCCCTTTCCATGAGAAGGGCTAACATTTTGGGGAACTTTGTATTCAATATTATACTCCAATACGCATCTATCATGAAGAGCCAATTTTGCAAAAAATATATTCATAATGATGAATAATGGAGGGAAGAAAATCGAGTTCTTGCATGCGAGAAGAGAGGGTTATATTGGAAACATACGCGTATATTGAACAATAACAAAATGAAAATTGGGTGAATCGATTCTAAATCCCCAACACGAGTATATATTGGCAAAGAATGTGATGGCGACAGAAAACAATTATGCTCCAGGGTGAGATTCGATGAGCATAAATGACACACTGGGGTCAGCCTGACCCCAGCCGATGACCCCAGCCGAAATGGCGGCCGTTGCACCTGAATCAACCGATAATTGGCTACTTACAAGGGGAGGTCCAACCTTGCGGAACACGGATCTTGATGAAACTCTGGGGGTCATCTTGTTTTGGTGAGAAATGAAGGTATCTCAAAGGATTCAGTCCAATGGGCTTCCTATCCCAAGACCCAGCTATCGAGATTAGCATTGTTCATATAGGCCCATGTTAAAAAGGCACATATTTAGATATACTAACAATGCTAACCTCCATATCTGTATCTTGGGATAGGAGGCTCATTGGACTAAATCCTTTGAGATACCTTCATTTCTCACCAAAACAAGATGACCCCAGGGTTTCATCAAGATCCGTGTTCCCCAAGGTTGGACCTCTCCTTGTTAGACTGAAGGCAGATGGTGCGTGGCGGTCGAATCTCGACAATTCTGACATCAGAAAAATGTTTAACAGTTATACTTAGGGTAATTTTGACCCTGTGTGTCATTTAAGGCTCAAAGCAACGGTTGAATAATCTTGGGAATGAGACAAGAATAAGGTAATCATGAAGAAATCAACAATGTAAGATAAGTAAAGAGCATCCATGATGCGGTACTCAATAAGATTTTTCATACTTAAGTTGTAATTTTTCAAGGCAAAAGATAAACACAGTTCATTATTACAAGTAATTAAGATTACTAAGAGACTCACACCTTAAGGTTTAAATACCAATAGTGTTAAGACTGGCAAAAAATGGGCTCACCAGTGGGCCAATATTCGATAAATATCGGTGTGTATATCTATTTATGCAATCTGGGGAATGTATAGATTGTTGTGATTGTATTTCGGATCAGATGAATTACATCTCACGGTCTCGTGGACCTCAGAACGAAGCATGTAAGTGTCTGTGTAACCATCTCAATGTGCATAATCCTATCAATGCAATGTGTGTGACTATAAGTTGACCATAAATGTGACTGTTTGTTTCCATATGCAGGTTCATTCAATAATGAGTGTGCTTTTTATCGCTTCGATGGCTTATGATTCGCTATGTATTAGTGTTGTCACTGTGAAGAAGAAATAACAATCAGTATTATTTAAGAAAAATCACGACGATGGATCTGAAATAAGAAATACATTGGTAACCGCTCAAGAGCAAAAACTCGAGATGCTATCGACGTGTCCAAGTGCCTAGAGATTTGAGAGGTTTTATTGACTCATGATGTACTTAGCATTTCCTGATTTTGATGAAATATCCCTTGCAACATCGATGACAACGAAAAAAAATGAGTAAAGGCACGTTTTAACGCGTATGACAACGAAACTTATTTTCGTTAGTTGAAAAGATTTATCTCAATTTGGAAACAATTTTGAACTGTAGCTTCTTTGGATGATTTGGTACAACTGTGAGACAGCACTCCGCTCGAATGGAATGATTGATATAATTATTCACAACACCCTTTCGAACTGATTTGGTTCTCGAAAGGGCAAAAATTATTCATCGGTGTAGCGAGAACGCGTGGGAACTCGCTGTTTCTACGTACTGGCCGATATAATAGCATACGCGTCTCGTGCCGAAAACTTTGTTTTTCAGGAAAACCTTTTCAGGAAAAAGTTTACCCGAAGAACAAAGTTTTCCGGCACTAGACGCGTAATATACTGTTGGAAATGTGTTAACGACATGGAAAGAGGGAGGAATCGTTTGGATAAGAAAAAAAGTGAGCTTGAGCTTTCAGTTTGAGTAACGAATCAACGACAGAAAAGCAATAATACGATAGTTATAGTGAAGCAATGTGGTATGATTGTATAAAAAAGAGGGATGATTTGTTAGAAAGATCAATTTCTTGTAACAGAATCATGCAGAAATTTCTTGATCAGAAAGGCAGTTTGATCTATGTGGAGAATCGCCAAGAGATTCATCTATATACAAACGTGAAGTACAAGATCATAGATGAAAACCAAGACCAAATCCATCATGCAATGCCAGCTATTCTTGAATCAGCAAAATATGTTGAAAAAATCGGGTATTATGGAGAATTAATTCCTGATGGCATAACTTTATGCTCAGGCACATTGAAATCTGTTCCAAAAGCTTACAAAAGAGTCAAGGTATGAAAAAACAGACATGAATTAGGAGATAATGGAATGGAACATAGCAGCTATTATGTGACAGAAGAATGAACCTCAACTGATATTTGCAGGATATTGCCCCGTCTGGATGTCCCGAAGATGCCGGGGTATTCAAAGCAATAAAAATGTAGGGCAAAAGATCGTCGTTTCAGAGAAAAACTGAGCTGCGATCTTGGAACATATATTAAAATTAAGATAGTCACAAAAGTAGTATCGATGAGTGAAGCAACATTTTTACCCAATCGAAGAATTTTCCATATTCCTACGTGGAGAATGGAGAAACAAAGTCTCAGAAGATATATTTTCGATGAAGGATGATAGCAAATTTGATGACGTTGAAGGAATTTTAAAAATGCTAGCTCGGTATTTACGGTACCATGTAGATATCGGTAGAGATGAAAAAACATTCAATTTTAGGGGTAGTATGCTACGATATCTAGCTCGCGTTATTAGAAATTGCAATATGAGTATCAGATAAGAAAATGTTCTGCCATGACTATAATTCATAACAGTTCTATATAATCTGTAGAGGGAGGTAGAATATTTTGAGAGTGGTCTAAAGACCAAGTATATTGTATAGATATGATAGTCGCAAAACTATGTAAAAATATCAATGAGAAGAATTCCGACAAGTTGGAGAGAGCATCTTCTGAGAGTAGTCTATGATTTTTTTTTCTTCAATGGTGATGCCGATAAGGGTAGTTGTTTGCGTTTTCTAGAGTAAAAAGAGGCAGATTTGCTTTGAAATCATTCAATGGGTTAGAGTGTTGAAAAAAATGCATCCGTGCGTAATTCGTATCAGAATAAAAAGCACAACTGGAGAGAAAGAGAGAGAAAGAGAGGGTGGGGGCCATTGATGGATCGAAAATTTCGAAAAATATGGAATTTTTTCGATAATTTGTCACAAGATAAGTAACTTATATGTACTCTAAAATAGAAGGCAGACAAATTTCCGAAACAGTTTAAAATTTGATGTAATGGTTACATGGAGTAATTCGCCGGAAACGGTTGATATATGGGTTTAAAAGAGGGCAAGACATTTCTGAACGCTGATAAAAATTTTCGAATAAAATCTCAGACGTATCTGTGAGCTGGAATTACTAACAAATTTTATTTGCACGAAAATCAATACTCTTTTTTTTTCTGCCAAGTTTGACTCGTTTTGCAAATTTGTGCAGAGCTTTTCGGAAATAGATCAGATAATTTTGATCGGTAGAAGAGAATTAGCAGCTCTATCCTTCAAATCAATCTTTAGTCAACTACTCTCTGATTAAATCTGATATTCGAATATAATAGGAGGAGAGAGTAGGGCCAGGTTTTTTTTATAAGTATCGGACGATTAATTTTTTTTGTAGGAATTTTTACGTGCACCAATCCGAGATCTGGTGGATTTTTTCCTGTTTTCGAGGTTGAAATTAGTCAACGTATTATTGGAAATTTGAGAATCATTTGCCTCAAGATTTGATGAAATATTCCATTGAAGATTATGATGAGGTTATGGGGTGGCGTTTGCCTCATCCGCATAATCTAGAATAAAATTTGACAGATATGGGGTTGAGATATCTCAAGGATCGAAGCACATACCAACCAACCTGGATGAAAAACTGATCATCGTCACTCATTTCTTCACCTATTTTTTACACCCAAAACTCTGACACATCACATTTCAATTCTTCACTTGGACAGTATCGTGAACTCTCACAAGGTTATTGCGTGCAAAATAAATTTGTATGGTTGACAGCTCGATGGTGTTGGGTATCAGAGATATCCCACACTTCATCAAGGTGACACGAGGACAAACATAATTTGATAATTCAATGAGTTAGCCTAACAATCTTTGAAAGAGGTTTGCAAATGCAATATGTATAGAACTACAAGAAAAAAATTAGACCTCAAAAACTTATACGGATATTGACTTGTATTTCGTTGAATATTCCTGAGATGATAAAAGCAGGCAAACTTAACGAGAATAGAACATAGAGCATTATCTCTATGGAATAGAATGCCTATTTATAAAACAGGTCACATGAAGGATGATGACTATTGCGAAATATTTAGGCAAATAAACCGCCTTTAAAAATATATGTATATATATATATATATATATATTATTGAGAGGATACGTAGAGCGCATATTCTGGAATTTAGCATTGAGGGCAATAATGAAAAATTGGATACTGAAAATGCTTGACCGATGAAAGAAAAAAAAATAATTGCATGCAGATACAAAAGCATATTATACTGCCGTGAAAGCAATACTATAAGCAATATTATAAGGATAAAAATAATGTAGATTATAGAGAGACTCACTCGGAATATCTATCCCACTATTAATCCATACTTTTTTCCTCTCTCAACTATGACCTAAAGATCCTAAGAAAAATCTTGGACCCAAACTGTAACCCATGACAAACGAGTCGATTTCTTCCAGCGACTTTTGGATGAAATTAATTCGACAAATGATCACAATGTGTTGCAAATGGCAAATATTAATCTCGCGTTAAGAGTCGTGTATGTCAAAATGATATATACAAATTGAGAAACATCAGACCAAATTACCAAAACGTTACAAGTCGTCTTGATTTTTAAGATTCGCTCGACTCGAGGGTCAATTTTTTTTTTTTTATCGTAACTACGGTCACATTTTTCGGTGCTCCTATTTGAATTTTGCCATTTGCCAGATCACAAAAAACGGAGTGTGTCAAGTATATCCTCTTTCCGCATCAAAATTGAGAAATATTTCATTGGTTTGAGTCCTGCTCGATTTCAAAAATGACGCTCTTCATTAAAACTTGATGGGAGGCCTCTACGCTGTGGTCATTTTACAGACCATCGAGCAAAGTGTTGGCAAATAAATTTTCAAACCGAATGGTGACTGATAATTCTCAATATTTTTATAGCTTCTCTATGACGTTAGTTATTATGGAATTCAATTCTACCAAGTGTATAGTAGATCAATATCTTCTAATAGTTTCTCAGAAAGTAATTGATTTCAAGAGCCGAGTATGAACCTCTCGATCAATTAGTTGAAACAAATCAAACAATATCCACAATTAATAAATTTTTTCTCTAATAGTTACTAGAGTTGAGGACACTTCTAAAATGTCAATATAATGATCAAGCTTCTAGATTTATGCAACAAAATTAACAGTGTAGATATTCGTTAGTGGCTGAAAACCCTCTCGATTGGTCATGAACTTTTTTTGTCATTCGTGGAGACTTACGTATTTGAGCGTTACAGTTTGTGAAATGCTTAAAATGTGATGACTGGAAACTATTAAAATTTTCCGTCCATTCTTAAGAATATGTGATTAAAACCGAAACATTTTTTTCCAATCTATTCCTGGGATCAATATGAGGAAGAAAAAAAAGCATTTTGATTGAAAAAGATCATGAATTATGTGACTGACGAATCGAGAGATGACCTATAGGCGTGAAATCTAACTAGAGAAGATGCAGTTATGTAATGTAGAAAAAAAGTATGAAAAATTTGAGAACAAGAAAGGAAATATTAGTTACGCTAGATTGATCAAGTTCAAGCTTGCACTTCTCATTAAGAGAAGCTCATCACTATTACTGATGAATATTTACATACGTTTATATTATTTGTAATAACTAGTCCTAATACAAAACTCCACTGTGTATCGAAGCTTCGCAATTTGATGAAAAAAAAAAGAATCAACGAATGAAACCCTGGAAAGTAATTCATTATCATATCTCATGAATCAGATTTATATTAGTATTAACAAAATTATTTTGTATTTGTTTGCTGAGAATGTTATTCAGGAATTATGAATTTTCTTTGTAATACTTCATCTACTTCACTTTCCTCCTACTAGAGATAAATATAATTGAAGACGAGATTGACATGATTTAAAATTCAAATAATGTTGGACGAACATGTTATGAAACAAAAATTGAAGGAAACGTTGGTTGAGCGTTGTTATCTATGTAATATGACATAGGAAGTTTTGTATTATATTTTCATAATAAATAGAATCGTAGAGAAAATGTACCAATATACGACGTCTTTTTATTGCGGAATTTCCTCGCACAACTTTCTACACCTACTTTCCCCTTTCAAACCTTAGTTACATTTTTTGTGCTTAGAAATAATTTTACTCTCAACGCCATCGCAGTTCACCCAGTTTTTTTGTTTCATAGGATCCGAGATTAATTTTGTCTGCGGAAATTATCTACAGTATCCGCCAAAATGAATGGAACACGGATCCCTTTACTAAAACAGCGATTACTCGGACGTTTTTGGGTCTGTGGCAATTTTACAAAAAGCATTCGAAAGATGAGAAAAAAAGCTATTGTGCTTCGAAATATTCTTGACGCAAAATTCATGTTTTCAATCGGTTCCGCAGAGTGAAATTTTTTTCATTTCAATCAATCATCGATCATTTATCGGGAAATCATGATAGCGCAAAAATCCTTGCGGGATCTTGTAGCTCTTTTCAAGACCTTCAAAATCCTTTTTTTTATACATTACTCTACGGTTTTTTTTTCACCCGAGTTACGAGTGATCTGGCAAAGAGAATTTGGTGCGGGTCGAGAGTACTGGTGATCTAGAGGTATGAGCTTTTTCTTCTTCAAGCTGTCTGGTGTCGTTTCGAGTGTGTTCTAAAACATAGCCGATTCATATTTTATAATTTTTATAAGATTTTACGTTGAAATCGTGGATTGCGCTTTTTTTCTATCTCCGTTGAGGGTCCTCAACGCGTGTGAATTTGCTCTATTTTGATCGCGCGTAACTCGGGTGCAAAAAACCTTAGAGTAATGTTCAGAAAATCGATTTTGAAGTCCTGGGAAAAGCTACAAGATCCCGCAAGGATTTTTATGCTATCGTAATTTCCCGATGAATGATCGATTATTGATTGAAATAGAGAATTTCTTACTTTTCGGAGCCAATCAAAAACATGAGTTTTGGGTTGAAGACATTTTCGGAAGACATGAATTAATAGATTTTTTTCTCATCTTCCGAATGCTTCCTGTAAAATTGCCGTAAACCCAAGGACGCCCGAGTAATCGCTGTTTTAGTAAAGGATCCCGTGTTCCATTCATTTTCAGTTGTTCCGAGCAAATGATTTCATCTTCAAAATCATTTTTCTAAGGAAGCCGACCATAATCGACTACTTCAAGAGCTCTCAAGAGTAATCTCAAACTGAGAAAACTTACCTCTTACAGATATTTTAATAATTTGTGGGATTAATCATCAAAATTCAAGAGTCATCTGACCTCCCAATTTCTGGACAACTCCCATATTATGTGTAATTTTTTTCACGGCTGGGAGCGAGTGTAACCACATTTTCAGTCTTGTATTTGGGAGCGTCCACGCTCCGCCAGCCACCTCGCTTCGAGTCCCGCGTTATTGTTCGAAACACAGCTTTTCCAATTCACTATTATGAATACTCGAGATATCTGGAAAAATGTTTGGATACATATTCTTCAAGACTTTTTTGCGCTCTTTCTCGCGGTGTGATCAAAAATTACGTAAAATTACATCGTGATGGTGATAACCCAGCCTCAAACTTTGCGTTTAGTTCAGACGCACTTCGACTCTCTGATTTTGGAAGAAATATCACGTGGAAGAACAACATTTTGAGAGACTGTCCCCAAAATTTGAGAATAGAGAAATGAACACAACGAGAATCAAAAATTCATGAAAATTGTATGTCGAGCGCGTGACCACATAAGCTGGTTTAGCGATGACATCATCTTGCGAATGAATCAGCACCAAGTATGCAGGTGGGGAAGAACGTTGCAGTGCCGTCTATATTAAGGAACCTTGAAGTACCGCATGAAATTGATATTACTAGAATCGGGACCAGCTAATGTTGTTTCTCGATCCGCGTTGGACAGTGAGAGGATCACAATAAAGACGTCATCAGTCTCGCAACTCATCTTCTCGTTGCAGTCTATTACTCAGCAAAACTCAAAGTTCAGTGAGATAACAGCTGGTAATCAAGAGCAGAGGGATTTATGAAAAGAACGGTGAAATGCAAAGCCATAATCTGTTCGAAAAATGTATACCGAGCTCTTAAACATCGATTGCATCTCACTGCAATTATTGAAATTTGAATATATGGCTGTCTATATGAAATAGTTCTGTACGCCAGGTACTCTAATAATAATGCGACCTTTCTGCGAAAATTCGCCTCAATCAGTCAACCCATCTGAAAATAGAGTTTCCTAAAGCATGCAAACCAGGTGGAACTTTTCTTGTTACGTACTACTAAGTGACCTGAGATTCTCAGGACTTTCATGATTCTATCCTCAGAGTATACTTCGATGAGAAATATGGACATGACTGGTATGGTGTATTTAAGATGGATTCTCATCAGTGGCTTCTCCATTCGAAGTTTAGCTTTCGAGAAGCTTTTTCCAGATATCTCGTGTATTCATATTTTGAATGTTGCCAAACGATTGAGATATCTGATTTTCATTTTTGCTAGACTCAAAAGAATATCATCACAAAAAGTTCCTACAATGATTTATTATGGTCTCTTTCATAGCATTGCAACGCATGGGGTAATAGCATGGGGGAGTGCCTATTCCAATGCAAAATTTCCATTACTTATGATACAAGAAAGAATAACAAGATTGATCGGCATAAAAGAACATGTAAATAGTCCTTCACATATTGATCAAACGTATATGCTGAAGGTATTGATGCATAATTTTCCAAGACTGAGTGAAATGTACCATTCCACTACAAGTTCCACTAGAAACAAGGCTCTAATGCTACCCAAAGTAGAATTGGAAATAGGCTGAAAATCGATGGAATACAAATCTATCGAATTTCCCAACGAGCTACCAAAAACCATCAAAACGTCCAAGAGCGCCATAAACACGGTGAAAAGATTAATAAAAAGTTGGATAAAAAATTCAGACTCAGAACTGCAAGAAGGATAGTGCAAATTATTTGTAGCTAACATAATCTTCTCTAATGATAAATTACTTGAAATATGATCTTGATAATTCCTTATCTGGAATGGATATACCTAAATTGTCTAAACAAGCTTGCTTACAACTATCTATTTTGTGCACAAATTTTTACTCTCAGTTTTATTTTGTTTCCATTAGGATTTACTTTTTGTTATAATTCGCTATTTTTTTTCCTCTTTAGTTCGTAAATTTAGTTCTTAGGGCATCCGCTCCTACGCACAGGTGCGATTCTGTGCCTTTTGTAAGTTACTCTACATCGATGTTATTGTAATTATCTGGATCAATAAAGAAAGAAAAAGAGAAAGAAAGAAAAAAGAGAAGTTTGGGTCTTGTGTGTCCATTTTGTTCGAGCCTATCTTTGTGATTTCTCGCCCAGATGGAATGGTTGCTCATAACAAGTGCTGCAATCCTCTCAGAGAGAATGTCAAACATTCTAAAATTCTGCGGCGTTTCTCGCCAAAACTACAAGCCTATTTTCCTCCTCTTGACAAAGCTTCTAAGATATGTAACACTTGCCGATTGAAGATTGAAAAAGAATACCTCGGAACTGATGAGTATGTCGAGATAGTGCGAAACATAGAACAGAAAATTGATGACGAAAATTCAATAGCTAGTGAACGCGAGTTGATTCTTGGACTTTTGTCAAAAAAATTGGGATGCATGCAGGATTGCTGAATTTTCCGAAGTATCACGATGGATTGCGGGGAAAATCAAGAAGATTGATACTGAACCGGAGACCGAAAGCAGTAGGAAGCTGAGCAATGATGTTGTGAAGCAAGTGAAATCCTTCTTCGAGAGTGATGAGAACAGCAGGATTATGCCTGGAATGAGTGATACCAAGTGTGTTAAAGACAGTGACGGACAGAAGCAGTATCTCCAGAAAAGGCTGATTCTTTTCAACTTGAGGGAATTGTATCCCAAATTCAAAGTTGAACTCCCCGATTTGAAGATTGGAATCTCCCAGTTTGCTGAATTTCGTCCACCAAACTGCGTATTTGCAGGAACGAGTTTAACTCACGTAGCATGTGTTTGTGTTTATCACCAGAACATCAAGTTGATGTTGGAGGGATTGAACATATCGCAGCTAACCTCGAATATTATCAAGGACTACAAGGATTGCATAACAAAAGTGATCTGTCCAGATCCTACTCCTCAATGTCATCTGAATCAATGTGAGAAATGTCCTGGTGTAAGACCTCTGATGGATGAGATCAGTCATCTCTTGGAAACAGAAAACATCGACAAGATAGAATTTAAATCATGGCTGACTACAGACAGAGCATCTCTTCAAACTCGAGTGGTGCCGAGCGAAGATTCTGTTCAAGAACTTGAGAAAGCTTTGATCAAGCTTAAACCTTACTCTTTCTTGGCGAAAGAACAAGGAGCGTTCTTAAACAAATTAAAAGTGACACTGACGATCAGTAAATTTTTATTGATTCTTGATTTTGCGGAGAACTATCAGTTCGTGGTTCAGGTTGCTGCACAATCGTTTCACTCCAACAACGACCCATGCACTCCGGTTACGGTTGTCATCTATTTCTGGAATGAAAGAAACTTCAGCTGTAGGACACAGGAGCATGACAATCTTATCATACTGCTTGATCCACGACACAACAGCAGTCTACTGTTGTTAAGAGATCATCACTAAATTCATCAAGGAGAATTTTTCCTTTGCGAAAAAAATCATCTATTTCTTTGATGGCGCAGCCCAGCACTTCAAGAGTAAGTCCAATTTCGTCAATCTTATTCAACACGAAGAAGATTTTGGTCTGAAAGATGAGTGGCATTTCCACGTGACAACCCACGGTAAAAATGCTTGCGATGGTATTGGAGCTACGATAAAGAGCACCGCAAGACGCGAGAGCCTGCAAAAAGGATCTTCAGGTCATATCTTGACACCATCAGAATTATATCATTGGACAAAGAATCGATTTCAAAACATGGAGATATCATTCTTGTCCAAAGACCACTACGAGACAATGAAGACAAAGTTGGAAAAGAGATTCGATAATGCAAAAACGATTCCTGGAACGCAGTCATATCACTGTTTCAGGGTCTTGAATGGAACAAAACAGCTTGAACTCAGACGGTATTCTTCGGCAGAGAATTCTCTTGTGTTCCCAAAGAGAGTTCAAAATTTTTCGAAGAAGATAGGAAATTCTCGACTCAAAAAGACAACAAGAAAGACTATCTGGCGTCGACTCAAGAAGGCAGTGGGTCACCGACTCAAGAAGGTGGAAGACCATCAACTCAAGAAAAGGAAGCGCAATCTTGAAGACAACCCTCAAAATCTTCGCAAAAAGAAGGGAAAGGATTAGGAACGAGTCCAAGTCTCAACACTACTCCACGTCCATCGAGCTGCGATTTAAACCAACCGGCCCTTTTCAGGGCCACCAATAATTCTCCAAAACGTACAAACAACCTATACCATCCCGCTTGCAATTTTCATGAAAAATGGATAAATACATAATTATTCCCCTTTTACCCAACCTTCCCCGGACAGTGTATTTTCAATCCACGAAAAAACTGAGGCATTCACACGAATTCAAAGGAATGTGGAATTTCATGATATTGCTCACCCCACTACCGTGTGTTAAATGCACGTAGGAGAGTGAGTACCGCGCGCGGTCCGCGGGGACACGCGCTTGACTTGAAATTTTCATGAATTTTCAATTCTCGTTGTATTGATTTCTCCATTCTCAAATTTTGAGGACGTCCTTTCAAAATGTTGTTCTTTCACGTGATATTTTTTCTCCCATAATCAAAGGGTCGAAGTGCGTCTGAACTGAATACAAAGTTTGAGACTGGGTTTTCACCATCACGATGTAATTTTACGTAATTTTTGATCACACCGCGAGAAAGAGCTAAAAAAAGTCTTGAAAAAGATGTATCCAAATAGTATATATCCGTACTGAGCGCGGTAGCCCATTTTGGGCCCCAGGACAGACATGTCCTCCAGTGCCCAAAATGGGCTTGCAAGCGAGGTGCGGATATATTTTTTCATAACGAGAACCCTAAAATCATATTTAAATGCGGCATTTTTAGGTTAGAGTCATGTAAAAATTTTTCCAGATATCTTGTGTATTCATAGACGTAAATTGAGCTGTGTTTTGCGCAACAACGCGGGACTTGAAGCGAGTTGGCCCATTTGTATGTACAACTCATAGTTACCCAAGAAATAAGCTCACGCCTTCCAACTTATGTGGTAGCCAAATGGCATATCTCACAAAAATCACTCTACTTTTTCGAATTTTTTTTAGTGAATGTTGTAGGTGAGTAATTTTCAACAATTTATTTCTTCAAAATATTAGAATACATCAATAATCTGAATGGGTAAAGTAAGAATACGTGGATTCATAGAGAACAGCGAAAAAGTGTCCGTTCTTCTAAATGATGCTGGTGAAAAACTTTACGGTTTCCAAAGAAAGCAAATCGAAAGTGATCAGAATATCCTGGATATGTTTCCACTATAGCTCATGATTAATACTATCTTTACAATATCGAATGTTACGTATCTGTAAGAGAAGAGTAAACACAAATATGCTGATGGCTTGCTTCTCGCCCGGACGGCAGTCTATAATTCGGAAGCAGGTTGTGCGTTGGCTACAAGTTCAGCCAAAAGAGTTTGAATCGAATACTTATATCCTGAGTGTAGACGAATGCACCCTCGGGAAAACTCATCGTGCTCTATAGTCGCTGATCACTGAGACCACGTTCCTTACCTTCAAGGTCAGATATCCATGAAAATCTCATCCCATTTGAAATAATTCGATTCTAAGAGGATGGAATTAGCAGAGCCAGATTAGGGAACGCCCACAGATTACGTAAGAAAAGATTTACGATGTTTCAACACCCCCTTCTTCTTGTAAGGTCTCGTAGATGTAAGTGGCACCCCGCCCCCTCGCACACACATATCACGTAAGATGACAACGTTTGATCCAAGTCCAAATTTTGTGCGTAAAATAAATGAATGAAAAGCTTTCTCTGTTACTGCCAAACAACGCAAGTCCAAATATATTGTACAAAAATATCATGCATGCGAATGTTGCAAAATAATAGTCGTGGATGAAATTGAATGGTCAATTATTATTGATAGTTTTATGTCACATTTTGTCAACTCATCACAAATTTGATTGATGACACTCATAATCGTTTATCCATCTGCGTTCAGCAGTTTCGGCAATTTACCATATTAGTACCTCCGTGGAAACATTGAATTAATGTGTGCCTGCTTGTGAGTCATTTTCGATGCATTATCTTGTACTCTTTTTGGCGCGATCGTTAGTTCTCTGATCCAGAGCTACCCAAAAATATTATCATCGAAAAAGGGGTCAAAATGCCAGGTCCGTGTGATGTGGTTCTTCCTCTTTTCGACCTCTGTGATTGTGTAGCGCCACCAAGAAGCTCGTGAGAGATTTGGGCGGGCGAACTTATCAAATATAATGGTATGGAGCATCAAATCCCATTGCTATGAAAACCCAAAGACCCTTTTTTGTGTATGCGCTGGGCACATACATTTTGTGGTGCATTTTTACTTAAAATTTTACTCGCTCCGTTTTCCTCGCTAAGAGTGAATTTGCCTAATTCTAGACTTTTCCGCACCAACTTATTCTTAAAGTAAATTGTCAGGCGCCACTTTTCCATACCTCAAAGTATCGAAAAAAAATTGGTTTTCATACTTTGGGGAGGACTTTTCCGCGAAGACCTAGTTTTGCTAAATTTTTATGTCAGGTCCGTGAGGTACTAGTGCGAGCCTTGAATGCAAGACTCCAAAGGTTCCAGCCAGTCTTTTTCAAAGTATTTGATAGTCAAATTAAAATCCCAACACCCCAAAGCTGTAGCTCAAACCGTTCGGACGTGAGATCAATTTTAGTGGTGAAATGTCAGGTCCGTGTGTTGCTTCAAAATGTCAGGTCCGTGTGACGCTATATGTTTCAACCGCTCTATTCTTATGGTGCCGATATGTGCCGATATGTGATTGATACTCGTGCGCGACTTGATTTGTGTTTTATATGTTTCAAAAAGTCGAAAAATCCGTTTTAGAACCTTCGGAGGTGGGATTTATGGCTGGCACATTTTCGACCCTCAAATATCAAAATTTCCGCGGAACTACTCATATGTATATATTTGGAATTCTCATTTTTCAAGTACGTCAAAACTGTCAATGTTTCATGACTCTTTTGACCCGTGGTCTCCCCTCTATACGATATATTTCACTTAAATCATGGTTGCACAACAAAATTCGTAGGCAACCAAATGGAAAGTACGATTTCTTTCGAATTATTTATTCACCTGATCGATGATTTTCGAGAGCATCCTTCAGACTGATTATATAGATTTTCTGATTATAGATTTCCTGGATGTATTGTCCTCATTCTTAATGGTTCCATCCATCGGCTTCATTTACGTATATTTATTGAATTGCGACACTTGCGTTTATTCGAGATCAATCTAATGAGTGTAAAAATTTTAAACTCGCACAGCTAAAACATACACTCCTTTTGATTCATTTGAAAAATAATGTGTGTGGTCTTGTTATCTCTGAATGTTAAAATATATCAACAAGTTCGTTCCTTCTCAATACTCGATAACGATCGATCCAGTTTGAATGAACCTTTTGCGGGGGCCGTACATTAGCTCCTTCAATTTAGACAATCAAGCTCAATGCAGAAATTGATTTTTTCAAAGTAACTTTTCAAACAAAAAATGACTAGTGCACATCTCACAATATCTATCTAACAATAAGAAATAAAATAGTAGTATTGCTACGTGAAGAACTCTGTTCAAGAAGTTAGGAGTTTATAGGTTGTCAAGATGATTCTCACCGCAAGCTGTTTTTTTGGATTATTACTTTTCCTGATTTCCAATGTCACATCAACCAGAGCACAGCTACATTTTACATCTGTGGTGCCAACTGATTTGGGTTATGTAGTTGGAAATATTTTGACTACAGTAGAAAGAGCCCAACCATATGCAGCTTTTACAGGGATTCCATACGCTGAGCCTCCGATTGGTGAATTGAGATTCAAGGTAACAAATTTATTTCTGCAGTACTGATCAAATGTCACAAGTTCATTGACCTTGTGTGATTTTAATATTCGTGATTTTGCCCCACATAATTCATATTCATAAGAAACCATGCAGGTACATTAGGGGAAAAATGCGTTAATTCAATACTATTTACTGATAATAGAAGTAAAAAAATTGTCTCGTATCGGATCATTATTGAATATGTTTGAACTTGGTAGGACTCACTTTTGGATGAAAATTGTAGAATGATAGTAAGCTAAGAATTTGGACATCAAATGAATTATCGGGCAGCTCTTTACGAGTTGTCACAGAATTTTTCCAGTACTGGCTTCAGAAATGTCCTCGGAAATGTCAAAGGATAGAACTAAAATCTCATTGCCCGGATCTTGGATAAGCTTATTTCAATATCAAACATCTATTTTTGAAACTAATGAATTATTTGCATGCCTCGCGGATTTGGGGTGTGCTTATTTGACCATTGTTTAGGCTTGCGGAAAGTCGCTTATTTAGGGAAATTGAGGGACCAAGTCACTAATCTCGACAGAGAGTGATTTTTAATTTTGTCAACTATCCCGTATCTCATCTCCACCACAAACTATAATATATGTATATTCAACGAAATTGTTTCACGAATAGACCTTCACGATACAAGTGAGGGCTAAATTATATTCTTATGGTAAATGAGTTAGTCGAGAGATCACTTCAACGTACACTTGAGGTAGTTGCACATTGAACATATTTTCAACAGAAAGCCTGCACTTTTCGAAAAAGTCTAATTTCAATATCGATTGGGACGTGCTCAAAAGAAAAGGACGTTTGACCGCTCCATTTCGCAGACACGATTACTAAAATTTGACCCGTTTTGCATACTTTCGACATTGCCCTCACGTAGAAGAGGACGCAGGAAAAGTTCATCGATTCAGCTCTAAGAAAAATCTTATTAACTGAAAATCATAAAAACTTAGGGCAGAGAATTTTATACATTGATGAATCGTTCAAGTCTCCACGAGATAGACCTGGTGATTTTTGAGTGATCGTTTGTAGAGATTAAGCCAAAATCTCATAACAAGTGACTTGAAATTCCGAGTTCATGGCACGAAGCTATGGGAGTCATGCCTATTATTTTTTACGCGAAGATTGGGTAAATCTTTTTGTGCGTTGTTTGCCTTAAAAAGCGCGGTATCGAATATACTCATAACGAGTCTCGTTGAGCAACCCACTGTAAAGGGAAATAATATTACTAGGAATCCAATACAGCACTGCATGAATGTATCGATTGACTTCTACAAGTGATTACATCAGAGCTTTTATAAACATCAAGATTACCGACCGACATGTTAATGTTCAAAATGGAGTAGTACTTACAATGAAACAACACTTTTGAGTAGCGCAAGACAGTGGATTACTCATACCGCTATATTTTCCATTCACTCTGATACCCAGAACTCATAATTTTTGATAACTTGGAAAAATACGCTGCTAAAAGAGATTAGCAGAATGCTTTCTCAAATCAAATTTATGAAATCAACAATCGATCTATCGATTATCTGGAATTCTAGCAAACGAAGAAAACGGAATAATATGGATTCATAGGTAACGAGAAAACTCAAAAACGCTTAGATAGATTTATTCTTAAACTCTGTGAGTGGATTTGGAAGACTCTCACGCTGAGGCCAGTGAATTTTGAGCATTATTCGATGAGTATTTTTGGACTTATAGATTTTTTGATGACAAATTTTTGATTTTTATTGAAAAAAAATATCTTGAAAATGATTTGTAATTCCTAGTCCTACTTAAAAAAATTTCGAGAGAAGTAATTTTTGATGTTTTTTGAGGGGCTAAATCGATTGGTTGATACGGAATTTTGTTAAAATGTCATTATCATGGTCTTAGAGACAAATGTAAAAAGGAGTACACAAAAGCTAGAATAAAATTGGAAGAAATCAAAATTGTGTATTAACCAATCGATTTAGCACCTCGAAGAACCTCTATATGCAAGGACTCATATTTTTCAAAGGAGGAGGAAAATTTATACATAGTTTTTAAGATGTGGAAAAATGAGAAATTTTCAGGAAAAATTTTCTTATTCGGGGGATAATGGTCGGGGGGTGCTCAAATTAAAGGGTTTCTATCTACAGATGACAACGAATATGTGTGCAAAATTTGGAGGGGATTGGTGAAAACAGTGAGGAGTGTTGCTGCGACATAGGAGGAAAATGAATCACACAAACACTGTCAGAGGGCTCGAAAGATGGGGTGATAGTAATTTTCCAAGGGGTTATCACGGAAAACCGTTACCTACAGTCGATAGATCTGGCAAAAAGGAAGAGGACAGTACAATTTCCATGTATCCAAGGCTTTATTGGGGGAGAAAAAAAGTTCTTGAAAACAAATTCGAGGAAAAACGGAATAATATGGCTTCATAGGTAACACGAAAACTCAAAAACGCTTCGATAGATTATTCTCAAACTCTGAGGGTGGATTTGGAAGACCCTTCCGCCGAGGCCAGTGAATTTTGAGCATTATTCGATGAGTATTTTTGGACTTATAGATTTTTTGATGACAAATTTTCGATTTTTATTAAAAAAGCATATCTTAAAAATGATTTGTAATTCTTAGTCCCACTTTAAAAATTTTTAGAGAAGTGATTTTTGATGTTTTTTGAGGTGCTAAATCGCTTGGCTGATACGGAATTTTGTTAAAATGTCATTATCATGGTCTTAGAGACAAATGTAGAAGGGGTACACAGAAGCTAGGATAAAATTGGAAGAAATCAGAATTGTGTATTAACCAATCGATTCAGCACCTCAAAAAACCTTTATATTGAAGGACTCATATTTTTCAAAGGAGGAGGAAAATTTATAGATAGTTTTCAAGATATGGAGGGAAAAAATTTTTCAGAAAAAATTTTCTAATTCGGGGGATAATGGTCGGGGGATGCTCAAATTGTAGCGTTCCCATCTACAGATGACAACGAATATGTGTGCGAAATTTGGAGGGGATTGGTGAAAACAGTGAGGAGTTTTGCTGCGACATAGAAAGGGAAATACATGTACACACACACACACAGACACGGTCAGAGGGCTCGGAAGATAGGGTGATTGTAATTTTCCAAGGGGTTATCAAGGAAAACTGTTACCTACAATTGATAGATCTCGGGACAACGAAGAGGATAGTTCGATTTTCATGTATCCAAGAGCTTTCTGGGAGGAGAAAAAAATTTTTTACAAAGAAATTCGAGGAAAAATCTACTACCATCAAATGAAAGCTTTCTCTTTTGACAAAGCAAAAGATACATTGACATACTCGACGTCGCTTTCCAAAGATCAAACAATTTGTTTGAATACCTTCCACGTCAAATAACCGATCGACTTAACCTTTGACTAACATGACCGTATCCATATAGCACAGTGGGCATGGTAATTTTGGTATGAGAGTAGGCGAAACTACCGCCATCGTGTGCAAAAATAGTGCAATGGAAATTTTTTGTGGGATACTCACCGCAAAACCTCCCTGATCCTTAAATCATATGTTCCTAAGCCGTATCTGGGTGCAAAATTGTTTAAACCGAAATTGTTTAAACGATTGAATAAAATTGTTTATTTTGGATTCAAAAGATGTTTTTTAGGTAAATTGGAGCATTTTGAACAGAAAATTACTCTTGTCATTTTTCTCTAGGATCCATTGTTTTTGCGCTATGAGCATTTTAAAGTTGAAAAAACTCGAAAATCGCGATTTTGAGGCCCGGATTAAAGTGTCATAATGATGAAAATGTTATGCTCTCACTAGGGAAATTTGTCAATTGGGATCTCCTCTACAAGTTGTGATAGCAAAAACCCATGTTCCTCGTCGATTTCACTTCGTTTTTCGCAGCGCCGGATCAAACATAGGGGGGGCCTGTAGGCACAGTGTGGTGGGGGCCCTTGTAAGGGGAGAGATTTTTCCATGATCAAGAAGTATAACCAAATATTCATGGATAGATTAAAGATGTTAGTGTCACCTCATACTATCCTCTTTTGTTAATTAATTATTTAATTTAATTTATGCATCACTTTAATTACTCATTCAAAAAAGTATATGGGCTCACTAGCCACTCACAAAATAGTAGCTCTCGCACCAAGTTAATGAGGTTGTAGCTCGCTTCTGAGCGATTGGTTTTCGGCCTGAGCCGCAGGCGAAGGTCAAAATAATCGCTCAGAAAGGAGTTGCGAATATTATTTTTCACAATTTTGTAAGCACCCAAACATCGCAAAATTGCAAAATAGTTCTCAAAATTCCAAAAATCCGCCAACAAACCCCTCAAAGGGCCAAAAAACTAAAAAAAGCCGTTTTTTGAACAACTTGGGGTGGGCAAAAATTTGTTTTGAAAAGTGCAACAACTTTGTTCCCCATCAAAATCGACGTCAAATGCTTCACCTCCGAGTTGAATCTCTAATAATACTGCGATTTTCGGTCGATTTTCATGTTTTCATGGATCCCCTTATCATACAAGCTCTAGACGATACTCGCGGGAAAAGGAATCAGATATCTCATGAAAAAGCTACAATTTTTGTTTTTGAAACACTCCGATACACAATTCTAATAGTAACGCATAATTGTGCCAACTTCCGATTTTATTTCCCCACTGTGCGACGAAAGAATAGGCGGTCGTGGTCCAGTGGTTAGGACACTTGGCTTCTGTGTAGAAGGCCCCGGGTAAGGATTTCTGCGATTTCCATGCAAAATCGATCGCTTACATTTTCACAAGTGTATCGACTTTCCATAAATCCTCACGTCACACGTAGTGAATGGAATAAAACTATCTCATGAATCAGCTCTTCCAAGTGCATGACTCATCACAACACCCAATTTTTTCGGTAAAAATGATTTATGTCTCCCCGAAAGCCCCGAGAGAACGAAACAAGAATGGAGAATTCCCGATTGGTTTTTACATCGAAAAAATGGTGGGGGCCCCTTTTTGAGTCATTTTGGTGGGGGCCTGTAGGCCTAGGCCTTCAGGCCTATTCTGTAGATCCGGCGCTGGTTTTTTGAATGTTAATAACGCGTCGTATGGCGCCCGGCCGCCCGTTCGCGTGCTCGCGGGCTCCCACCTCGTGCGTGCAGACGACGCAACGTTGCTATATCGCGGCGCGGGGAGCATTGCGATCACCAGTGAACTGGCGCCATACGACGCGTTATTAACATTCAAAAAACGAAGGTAAAGCGACGAGGAACATGGGTTTTTGCTATCACAACTTGTAGAGGAGATCCCAATTGACAAATTTCCCTAGTGAGAGCATAACATTTTCATCATAATGACACTTTAATCCGGGCCTCAAAATCGCGATTTTCGAGTTTTTTTAACTTTAAAATACTCATAGCCCAAAAACAATGGATCCTAGAGAAAAATGACAAGAGTAACTTTCTGTTTAAAATGCTCCAATTTACCTAAAGAACATCTTTTGAATCCAAAATAAACAATTTTATTCAATTGTTTAAACAATTTCGGTTTAAACAATTTTGCACCCAGATACGGCTTAGGAACATATGACTTAAGGATCAGGGAGGTCTTGCGGTGAGTATCCCACAAAAAATTTCCATTTCACTATTTTTGCACACGATGGCGGTAGTTTCGCCTACTCTATATAATACCTATGAATTTCCAGGGTATATATCCGAATCTTTGAGAGGCGAAGAAGGACTTTTTAAGGACTTTTGAAGGACGAATGTCGGAAATTTTAAGGACTTGGTTTCGGGAGCTGAATAACATTCTCAGATCAACTTCCATAATCCACGCAGAAACTCGATTCTTCAGTGTTCTCTCCGAGGTTCTCTCAGTAGTTTACAGTTGAAAGGTCTTGAGACTTTATTTAAAATATATTTTCGCTTGGACGATCGATTTTTCAATACAGCAATTATTGGCTAAGTTATTCTAAGTTTTTTCTATATCTCCGTCCATGATCACCATTGCGTCGTCCACAAAGCGCTGTGCAAGTAGAGACTTTTCTCTGAGATTTTCAACTGAAAACTCATTGTTCTCTGAACTTGGAAAGCTCTTTTTGGCCGATGTATTGCCATGGGAGATGATGGAAGTTTCGCTCATAAAATTACTGACGAGGAGGGGGTCAGGCCTTCGGATCACGGATTCGACTGAAACTTTGGGAATAGTCTTCATTTTGGCACAGAAAAAAGATATCCAAAACCGCGCTTGCCAACGCTCAAACGTTTCTGAGCTACAGCATACGACCCATGCATTACAGTACACCCATATTCATCAAAAATGGTATATATAGATATACCGTAATGCACATGTTTTAGCCTGTAGCTCAAAAACGCTTGAGCGTTGGCAAGCGCGGTTTTTGATATCTTCTCTCTGTGCCAAAAGAAGACTATTCCCAAAGTTTCAGGCGAATCCGTGATCCGCAGGCCTGACCCCCTCCTTGTAAGCCTATATAGCTGTGCGTGCAGCCTACTCTTTCGAACAAATCGAGTAGAAATGTATGAAGACGGTGAATTTTTTCAAGTCTTTCTGAAAATCCTTCCTTGCAAGAAGTTTCTTAAAATCTCTACCAATATATCGTCAGCAACAATATTGCTTAAACGTGTGATGATGGCATCCATTTCTCGCTTCAAAATTTCAAATGAGTATAAGGATGAAAAATGGCAAATAAGGACTTTCTAAAGACATCATGACTTTTCGAACCGGATAAGGACATTCTAAGGTCTAGAAAGACTGGAAGGACCGGTAGATGCCCTGATACCTAGTAGCGTGTCCAACATCAGAGCTCAAAAAATGCTTAGGATCATTCTACATTTGTTGGAGTAAAATTTGACTTATTAACAGTTGAACTCAACAATGAGATAGCCCGCAAGCCGTCATTTGCTATGACGAGAGAGTGCAAAGAGAGCTCAAACAAACTTCAAATTATAGTGGTGTATGAGCCTCGACAGGTGTACGAATATAGTGTCCAAACAAATTACAAACCATATGATCTAGAATTTCTTTGGAATCTCAATGTCTGATGTGGTCAACACATCCATCGGCGAAACGCCGCAAAATGAGATAACTATTTTGTTCCTAATTATCTATCCTGATCATTCGACAAACACCGACATTATTCTAAGTACAATGAAACCTCCCTTAACGGACACCTTTAACGGACAATTTTCGTGCGACGGACAGAAATACACGTGCTCTTATAATAGCAACACCTAACAATAGTGGACACTCCCAAAAGCTGACACCTCCCTGAAAGTACAGCTTTTTGCACGATTCGACGGGCAGAAATACATTAGTAGAGTAAGTAAGCTCCGAGAAGACGCTTCCTTTTAAGAGTAAGCGGCTAAACTCTCCCGAACCCTCCAATTTTGGGCTCAAATGATGGGTGGCACATCCAATAATCTATATTGATAAGAATTATTGTTCAAAAAATGGGGGAATGCAGAAATAAACAATATAAACATGCATTTTTCCGCCTTTTTTTCGGTTTTTCCATTATAAGTCGGAAAATATTGGTTTTACGGGAAAATTTGTTGTGAGGTAGTTTGTAGATCTCTAAACGGTCTACAAGATTAACTTCCACACTCTCTCCCGTCAAATGCATCCTCTTGGACTTATTCTTGATCAAAGTTATCATCGAATTTGTTTAAATGAATTCGTTAAAACTGTTTATGACGGGTTCAAATCTTTCTTCCTAGGTAATTGAGTCAATTTTTAAACGAAAAAGTCTCCTGGTACTTTTTCCTAAGTTTAGTCGTTTTCAAGTAATGAAAGAAGCAAATTTCGCGACTTCTAAGACCCAATGTGGTGCTTTCATGACAGCACTTCGACTTGGAAGTTGCGAAATCTGCTTTTTCTCATTACTCGAAAACGATCAAACTAAGGAAAAAATACCAAGAGACCTTTTTTTTCTAAAATTGACTCAATTAGTTAGAATAATAGTTTGAAGCCGTTATAAACAATTTTAGCGAATTCATTTAAACAAATTCGATTATAACTTTGATCAAGAATAACTCCAAAAAGATGCAGTAATGATTAATCAATCGATTCAATGAGTCAAATGTGATCCCATAAGTCGAATCATTTCATGAGTCAAACATTTGACCCATGAAATCGATTGATTAATCATTACTATATACCTATGTGAACAAAATGAAAATCATCCAAAAAGATGCATTTTACGGGAAAAAGTGTGTGAATCAATCTTGTAGATCGTTTAGAGATCTACAAATTACCTCTGAATAAATTTTCTTGAAAAACCAATATTTTCCGACCTGTAATGTAAAAACCTTTTATGTAATGTAATGTAATGGAATGTAAAATACCTGTAATGTAATGGAAAAACCATAAAAGGGTCGGGAAAATTCATGTTTTTATTGTTTTATTCTGCCTTCCCCCAATTTTTGAACAATAATTCTCATCAACATTGATTATTGGATGTGCTACCTATCATTTGAGCCCAAATTTGGAGGGTTCGGAAGATTTTAGCCGGTTACTCCTAAAAGGAAGCCTCTTTTTGGGGGCTTACTTACTCTACTAATAAGATTCTCGATGATTACAAGTCTCAAAAAGACACTCTTAATAGCGGACACCTCTCCATAACGGACGAATTTCATGCGACCGCGGAGAGAGTTCACTGTACTTTTGACGTTTTTTGAAAAACAGTAGTGGTACCGTACCGATCGTAGGGCCCCGCGCGCAGGCTCTTTCCACTCCCATGGAGTGCGCCGGTGGTGGCGCTTCGCAACGCTGCTCGCCGTTGCGGAATCCCGACCGACCGGGGCAACCGTGAACATGCACTCATCTATGATCATTGAACCGATGGTGTCGTTGAATTCATCATCTGGATTTATAACCAGAATCTCATATTCATATTTAGTTCGATGGATTTTTAGCCTCCTGTAGAAAAAGCACCATGGAACGATGTATTCTCTGCAACGGCTGACGCGGACATGTGCATTCAAATTGATTTGAGAACACCCAATGTAATTGGATCAGAAGACTGTTTATATCTCAATGTTTATACACCACATGTAATGTATCTTTTTTCATTTCCAATACATCACATGAACTGCTAGATGTGAATTTCAGGTCACCATTAATTTAACCTCAACTTTACAGATCAATTTTCCCCAAACGAATTTAAAACCAGTCATGGTTTGGATTCATGGTGGCGCATTCAAAACTGGCAACTCAAACAGAACATACTATGGACCTGATTTTCTACTCGAAGAAGATGTTGTAATTGTATCTTTCAACTATCGTCTTGGACCTTTCGGTATGACACTCGAATACATATGTTGGAGAGAATTACAATTTTTGCTTTCATCATTTGTTTTCGGTAAATTTTCTAGGATTTTTGAACCTTCATCACCCAAATGCTACAGGAAATATGGGTTTGAAAGATCAAAACTTAGTTTTGAGATGGGTCCAGAGGAATATTGCTAATTTTGGGGGAGATCCCAATCAAGTGACAATTTTTGGTCAAAGTGCTGGATCTATTTCGGTCGATCTTCACATTCTTTCCGAAATGTCTTCAGGTTAGAAGAGTAATAGCCATATGTACCTATGACCAATAACTAGTTATTAGGAAAGGGCCAAAAGTTCGAATGTTCGGAAAATCATCAGCAGAGGGATATCAAGACCTTACTTCTTACTTAATCAAACTGCTTTCCAAGCTGCTCAAAAATGAAATCTCTAGTTCGACCAAAAAACGTAACGTCACAAAAAAGAACAATAAAGAGTCTACTAAATACCTGTACTCGGAGTAGTAGAAAATTGGCAGCCATCGGAGAGGGCCAACACTGGGATACATTTTCTTTGCGTAATTTCCGATGTGAAATCAAAATAGCGCTGATTTTTCTAGTTTTTTTTGGCAGAAACAAGTCTTGAGAGCCTACCTCTAATGATTTCTCGGTATTTTGATCTCTTTACCCATTTTAATCAATTCCTTTCGCGCACAACCACCTCAGCAAAAATTTTGAGTACAGTCAAATTGGGCAATTTTGGTACGATTTCGTTACTTTTCACTTTGTTTGGCTCGGCATTTCAACATTGACAGAACCCACTCCTACTAGTGGTCAATCAAAAACTCACAGTCTGAGCTTTTGATTGATGGGCTGCAAAGTTCAGTCTGATATGTCTCAGCTGGAGCTATTACCAATTGAAGGAGTGTACTAAAGTTAGACCGAGACCGGGCAACTATGATACACTTACAAAATATTTCGTATTTACTGACCACCGTGCGAGTGAATCAATTTCAATCGTTCAGAAGTCTTTTTCTCAGCTGTTTGGAACATTTTACAACCTCACGGACCATCGCTAGATTCACGATAGGCCAAAGAGGAGTTGTCATACAGAATTGAACCAAAGTTACCCCATCCTAATGCTTCTTACTTAGAGACGGGTAACTTAGGTACAATTCCCTTTAGTTTGTTTTGCTGTTTTTCGTTCATTGTAATTCCAAATACTGCAAATGCTCCAAAGTAATGCCGATTCCTTCAGTATGGTGCTAAATGTGGTCGAATTTTAGCACTATGCACCCTTACCCTTAGTTTGTCCCGGAACAGTTCTTGCCAGGTTCACTAACTGGACCACTCGCGTATCGCTGCTAAATCACTCTTTTTGAAAAAAGCTTCAATTAACGAATCCAATCATTCACACGGGATCTACGGTGGCTTGACACATTGTTTATGTGTGTCAAGAGGGGAGGATAGGTTTCAGAGCGACAGCATCATTGACCTTGCCGAACGCAGCTCTGAAAGTCTTTTTACAGGGGTGTACCAAAGTTACCCAATTTGAAGTTACCACAAGAATTATAATTCATAGGAAGATCCTTTGACTCGGAGCATCACTTTATCTACATACATGCCATCACAAGTTCATAACATCAGTAGCACCTTCGATAAGTTTCGTACCCAAACGATAATTACTCTTTTTATTCTTCGCGGAACCATTTTCATGCATATGGAATCTTCCAAATATGATTGAGACATATAATTTTGTTTGTCTCGTCGTCGAATGCCACCATTTCCTTTGGAATCATGTTGTCAAGAAAGCTGACCAAGAGTTACTTTCCATCTAACGTAATAATTCCCATGTTCTTTTACGACCAGGACTCTTCAATCAATCAATTGCAATGAGTGGGGCACCGCTTTGCTTATACTGGGGATTCCAAACAGGACTTGCAGCGGAGGCACAAGCTTTTTTCCTCGGTGCAAAACTTGGAGTGAGAACATTGAATAAAGATGTTTTACTCGAGAAGCTTATGAGTGTCCCTGCTGAAGATCTTGTCAAAACATCGGAAGATAAATCCGTGGTGCGTATTACTTTGAAATTCATTCTGTTGAAAGTTTTTGCGGGGGTTCGATAGTGACTCGCGAATCGAAGTGAAAACCGATAGTAGCAATGAATCCAAAAATTCATATTCGCGTTCCTGGCTGCTTTGATTTCTATCTGTTAATTCAAGAAATAAATTTAGATGAGGCCAGGAATCAATTTTACATGATAGAACCTGTGAAATCATGGATTATAATTTTTGGTACATCGCTTGACTACCGTAACCTCGCCGCAAGGCGGCAACGAGCACGGAAATTACATGTATAACCTCCGCGTCATCAGTTTGTATTCAAAAGTTCTGTACAAAATGTCCGTCAACCCTTTATTTTTATCGAAGCTTCCAACGCGCAGTTTCTCATTATTGTGGCCGATGAATACGGAAGAATATCCCGTCATTTTTTGGTATAGAAACTTTGATACGCCCGTAACACGTGAGCCAAACGTCCAATTCTCAAATGAGTTCTCGAGTCAAAGTCAATCCATATTTTTCTCACCGGAAATCGATCCGGAGGCTCTCAATCTAATTATTCTATCAATCCTAGCATCCTGGCCGCAAAAGTCAGTAACTATCGAACCCCCTTAAGACATCTCTGCGAACTGAGGAAGTGCACAAGCTTCAGATAATAGAAGCTACATACCTCCCTGGTAGGAATTCTACTTAGTACAACACAGGAATCAATTCCTATATACCAAGGTCGTACATGGTCGCAACACAAAATTACAGAATATAGCACTTGCATTGCGCTTATTATGACCGGTCTACTGAATTGAAATACGTTGGTCGTATACAAAATAAGTTCAGTAGTACATAAAGATAATCACTGAGAATAAAATATTGCCGTCTGCACAATACGACTGCATTGTTACGTGGTATTGCCATGGTATTGCTGTCATACCAACACTGGATTGTCACCACAGCACCATATACTGCTGCATCAATCTGTATGAATAACCTCAAAAAATCTTTTGATTATAGTGATTTCATTACCGTTCTTATTCCGTGCAAAACATTGGCAGCTTCCGTGGCAAAGTAGTCGTAATGTGACTGATGAATTCCACGCCAAAGCGACCTACGGAAAGAGGTCATCTCTCAGATTCTTTTTTAACCTTTTTCATTCGATTTTATGGCCCAAAATAGGAACTTCGGACCACCTATGGGGCCCAAAAAAAATTTCTCCTCTCCATTGCACGCACATCCGTCAACAGACCGAAAATTTATCGTGTAAAAATCGATGCTCTTTTATTCACGAAAATGAGAATATTTCGAGTTTTTGAATAGCTATCGATTTGCGGGTTGCGGTATCTGAAAGGGCATCAAAGAACCTATCGGAAACGTTGTCGAAAATTTCTTTTTTGTGATTTGGGGGCTTCCTGGAGACAAAAGAGTGTTTTTCACTAAAATGTTGATTTCTCAAAAAGCCATTTTTTTTATTTTTTTAAAATGATATTTTCGACGTAAAATTTTGCGTTCTTTCGAAAAGAATGGGTTTCAGAGAAGTTTGGGGCGATCCAAGTGACTTATGAGCCATTTTCTGAAAATTCGATTTTTTCGGTTTCAGAAAAAGGCGATTTTCTGCGCATGCGCACAAACGTAGACTTTCAGCGCTACTTTCAATGGAAAGCTGACAAAATTTCCTATATAATGACTACCCGCAAAGTTGAAATTCATGCACTGAAACGCGATCTGCAAGGATTAATTATGTCGAATCAAAATCACATGAAAATTCAGCCCATTAAGGCGATGCGGTCACCGTGCATCGTGACCATGGACCTTGAAAATACACCTTACATGAAAAGTTTGATGATTCAAAGGGTGAGACGAGTTTTCGAATACTTGTTATTGTCCAACTTGTATTCCTCAATCCGTCGCTTAGCCCAAATCATAAGAGAATCGGAGAAAAGTGGGAACAACTCGGTGGCGGGAACCTCCCAACCTATAATATACGCACATTTTCATTCCCAACTTTCTCCGATTCTATTGCAATTTGGGCTTAACGAAGAGCGAACAAATCTAAGTTAGATGATAACAAATATTTGTGCGCTCGTCGTTTAGACCAAATCGCAACAGAATCGGAGAAAGTTGGGAATAATTTTCAGCTTGCATGGTGACCGCATCGCCTTAACGCCTTCGTGGCGCCTGCTGAGATGACACATTCACGAGATCTTCTCGGGACTCAATTTTGAGTACGAAATTGACCTGAAAAAAATTCGGACCACCTGGTTTCAACGCAAAATTGTATGAACTTTCAAAATATACGATGAAAAACCCCGTTGGAGGTGAACCCGAGGGCATACATTCAATTTTTCGCAATTTTGAATGTGAAATATCGTATTTTCTGGCAAAAAATTGAATGTAGCTCCTCGGGTTCGCCTCAAACGGAGTTTTTCATCGCATATCTTGGAAGTTCATACAATTTTACGTTGAAACCATGTGGTCCGAATTTTTTTTAGGTCGATTTCGTACTCAAAATTGAGTCCCGAGAAGATCTCGTGAATGTGTCATCTCAGCAGGCGCCACGAAGGCGTTAATGGGCTGAATTTTCATGTGATTTTGATTCGACATAATTAATCCTTGCAGATCGCGTTTCAGTGCATGAATTTCAACTTTGCGGGTGGTAATTTTATAGGAAATTTTGTCAGCTTTCCTCTGAGAGTGGCGCCGAAAGTTTACGTTTGTGCGCATGCGCAGAAAATAGCCTTTTTCTGAAACCGAAAAAATCGAATTTTCAGGAAATGGCTCATAAGTCACTTGGATCGCCCCAAACTTCTCTGAAACCCATTCTTTTCGAAAGAACGCAAAATTTTACGTCAAATATATGATTTAAAAAAAAATAAAAAAAATGGCTTTTTGAGAAATCAACATTTTAGTGAAAAACACTCTTTTGCCTCCAGGAGGCCCCTAAATCACAGAGAAGGAATTTCCGACAACGTTTTCGACAGGTTTTTTGATGCCCTTTCAGATTCCGCAACTCGCAAATCGATAGCTATTCAAAAACTCGAAATATTCCCATTTTCGTGAATAAACGATAAATTTTCGGTCTGTTGACGGATGTGCGTGCAATGGAGAGGAGAAATTTTTTTTGGGCCCCATAGGTGGTCCGAAGTTCCTATTCTGGGCCATAGAATCGAATAGAAAAGGTTGAAAAAGAATCTGAGAGATGACCCCTTTCCGTAGGTCGCTTTGGCGTGGAATTCATCACTATGATTCCATCAAGTATCAGGGCATTTGAAAAATAATTCTGGCAGCAATACCAGATCGCCAAATCATTCTAATGCATTGATGCGATAACAAAATCAATATTGTTTTCTGGCAAAATACTATTTTGGTCTTACGGCAAAACGCATGACCGTAATTGGCCAAAATTCTTTTTTCAGTGATGCGTGGTCGCATATTCAAAAATTTTAGTCACCCTATAAAAAATCAAAAAGCCATCCATTGGCTCTCTAGAGAAAGCGGCTTTCATTTCTAAAAAAACAAACCACATGTTTTCAAGTGAATTATTTGAAAGTAAATGTGCCGAGATTCCTGAAATACGTTGTATTTTGACTCGAAGCGGGACCTAGTCCCTTTAGAATTTGCCACAAAATATCCTACAGCTCGTGCCCCAATATCTAGCCGTACTCTCTCTACTCCAATCAGTTAGAGCTCACTGATTATCAGTGCATGAGCATTGATTTGTGGGGGCGGTTTATGCTGATTGGTCAGTGGGCCTATTACCGATTCATTCGTATTCTTAAAGCTACCTGGTTACTCTGATAGCTATTATTAAACCTATCACGCATTGCAACTACGTTAGCTTGTGTTGTGAATGTCGAAGAATCGTGCCAAAACCCCTTTCATATCGTTCAACTCATACCACGGTTCACTGATTCATGGGTGATGTTTTGTAAGGGTGGGCATAATTTTCAGCTTTATCATTGATAGAAGCTATTCCCATCAGCCATGGAGTTGGTGATTAATTCTCTCACAACGCATTTCGTCTTGTCTAAACACCAAAAGATTCTGTTAATGTGCCAATTACCGCAGTAACATGAGCGCAGAGACACTGATTCGTCAGTGGCGCTCGCATTACTTCATAAAGATGATATACTCATAATATCTTCGACACGCAACTGATGCAGATGCAGTTTCTCGTTCTGTTTGATCATACAAATGTATTTGATGCATAGCAAAGGACCGTGATAGCTCTGGTCTGTCTGCTAGGTTGCAATCCTATGATAGCCCTAACCTGGCCCCCAATCAGCGGCACTGAATTAGGTTATCTCGAAGCAGAAACAAATGTTAATTAAGATTAAGATGTTATGAAATGGATTTGGGCATGATTATTTGACTCTTACAACAAGCTGACGTAGTTTCAATGGATGCCAAGCTATAGAATAACGATCAAAACCACCAGGTAGCTTTGAGGTTACTAATGAATTGGTAATAATCTCACTGATTGGGGCGCGGAGAGAGTAAGATCGAGCTGATGATTTTGATCATCGAGATCGAATCTTCTTGCTGAACTAAACTATCTTTCGATTGTAAAGATGTATGGAATTTGCGATTAAATCACGATACGACAAGGATGAATACACTTCGGAAAACTGCACCAGGTACCCATGCCCTAAGAATGAACTCGTGCTGGAGCATTCACGAAACATACACTTCTTTACTTGTTCGAATTCAGATTCCGTTTAGGCCGACTCTGGAGAGAAGAAATATTGCACCAGATCAGGAGAAATTTTTAACCGAATGTACCTTGAGAAAGTATTACAACGGAAACTATCACAAACGTCCTCACTTGATGGGATTTACAGCTACAGAGACACTATCGTTCGCTCGACGTGAGATATCATTTTACAATATGAAAAAATACCATTTTTGAAGAGAGAAAATATTCTCGCTAAAAGTGGTGTTATTCCGTTTAAGGTATTGGTGATTTATTAGGAATGGTGAGAAATGCTGTTAGCGATGTGAGAAGAGCCCTACTGCCGATTGATCTTCCAGTCTTCACAAGCATCGCTAATTTGAAAGAAAAAGGACTTCTCAGCTTGGCTAATTTCAAAGTTAAAAAACTCATCGAGGTAATATGTTTGTGTCTTGCTGAGTGAAATTATTCAAAATCTCTCAGAAATGAATAGATACCCATGAGAGTTCAATTTTTAGTATAACCTTGAGTAAAACATCACCGATTCTTCAAAGGAGATATCATCCAAACGTTATGTTTTTCAGGAATCGTCAGACCTCCTATTCGTAACGGGTATAGATACAAAGCAGAGACTGTTGAGCGTTCACAATGGCTATCCAATATATTATTACCGCTTCTCTTTTGAACATCAGCACAGTGCGCATAGATCGGAAGGGGTCAATTTAGATGGTAAGCACAGCATTTTTCATAGTTGCACGCAAATTCAGGTATTTTCAGTCTCAAAAAATAAAGCAAAATCATTCATTATAGTATAAGGCGAATAAAGATTGATAAGGAACATGACACACTCATTGATAAAAATATGTTATAAAACCTTAGGTGTAGCGCACGAAGACGAGTTGCCACATATTTTCTACAGACCTCATTTGGATTTACCGATTCACCTACCAGAAATGACAGTGACAAGGCGGAGATTTGTTCGGATGCTCGCTAATTTTGCCAAATATCAGTGAGTATTATACTTTGACGGATCATGGAAATTTCAGAGAAGAATCAGAAAATGATCTTATGGAAAGATGTATTCGGTTATTAATAATGTTTCAATTCTAAATTCTAGGAATCCAACACCCCATGGAATCAATGATCCTCTTCTAAATATAACTTGGCCTGACTCTGGTGCCGAAGGGACGCATTTGGAATTCAATCACAATCTGAGTGTTGTGAGATCACGACCCACGAGTTTCACAGTCAAGCTATTTCAGCTGGCTCACTTAGGACAGTCTTACATATTGAATGATTGCCCTAAAGAAATAATACACAAAGCCATTGATTTCACCAAGAGTATCGTTGATAAAGTTGCAATTAAGCCAGCTAAAGCTATCAAGACGTTAGTCACAGATTCTGCAGAAAAGATTTCCGATACTGTGTCGAGCTCTGCTGATGCAGTCTCGGATGCTGTAGAGGGCGGTGCTAAGCATGTTTCAAAAACATTAAGCAATATAAAAGATAGCACCAAGAATGCTTTTTCAGGAGTTTTCAAATCTTTGACTGGGTGAGGTTGAGATGAATATGGCCATAGACTTTCAAATTTTATCATCATGACTAAGTTATATGAGTAAAGGAATTTTCTACATGACATCTAAGTAGTCCTTTGCTTTTGTGATGTGCCTTTTTTCCATACTCTTTGTGTTTGAAGTGGAACAATCCTCGGAAAAATCAGCAATGATGGACCGGTGTAATGGTTACCAAAATGTGATATTCACAGAGGACCTAGGATTTTGCATACATTACCGATGAAACTGAGTCGAGATGGCTTCATCTTAGTTTGGTTAAGAAATGCTTAACCCTTAGCTGGCACACTTCCGTCACATAACGTAATTGGCACACTTAGGCGGATTACACCCACGACGAAAAATTGGTACTGTGGATACTATAATCAATCTTTCAACTTCAAAAATTTTCTGTAGCCTCTTTGAAATGTTTTGAATTGATCACTGTGCCCAGATAATCGTCAAGATCGAATGAAGAATTTCAAAAAATACAAACGTTCAAAAAAGTGCAAAAAATCATTCTTCTCCCTAGAAAAATTCTAAAGGACGCAAATTTTGATGAAATAGGCTGAAAATTCAACTGAGTCATCTCAAGATAAGGTTGATTTGAGAAAAAAAATAGCGCGAGAGTGGATCTTGAAAAAAAGGTATTTATTCTGACATATTTCGACGCATGAATCTAGAATTTTTATCTTCGCTTAATATGCCGGGATGAAGACCTCCCTTGGAAGATCGACTACAGCACAATTTTTTGTCATATCTACTTGATCTTGAGGTGACTTGGATGAATTTTTAGCTCATTCCATTGAAAATTGCTTCCTCTAGAATTTTTTTAGTGACAGGATTATTTTTTGCATTTTTTTGCAATAATTGATTAGTAAAAAAAATCATCTTTCGCACCTTGTCGTTCTTATCTCGTACGTCTGTCAAAAATGTGATAGCTGGCTGTATGAACCCATAGTCAGAGGAGGAAACAACGTATGTGACCGATAATTATACGGAGTTAGTTCTGATCCATGAAACAAACTCGAGTGAAAAATACACGACGCGCGCGCAGCTGGCACTCTTGGGTGTCGAACACCCAGTTGGTTTTTTGCTCGGCTCTGTGCGCGGTCGGTAAGTGGCACGTCTTGACTACCAACAGGGTTCACTATGAACCAGGGAAACTTTGAGTTACGAGCGTGGCGTACTCATGAAGCAGGCCTTGGGTGTATTCCACCCAAGTATGCCAGCTGAGGGTTAGAAAAAGGTAGTTTGTGAAAACTCCACCAGAATACGTCAAGCTAACCGTGAAGCACAAGAATGCAAATGAATCTTTTATTTGGAACATATCTTTTTCCTCATCTCAAACTTGGTCTAAACATGCGTAATCACATGGCATGCTGAGCACAATTCATCGATTTATTATGAGTGATTCGTATTTCTGAGAAAGCACGAATTCGATCGAATGAATGACCGCAGTCAAAATGCATCAGTTATGTCTCGAGAAGCTCGTCCGTTTGTTATCATAACAGGAAAGTATTCAATGCAAGACTGGACTTTCTTGAGTTTCCGCATCGTCGAGATGATGGAAGTGACCACTTTGTCGTGTCCAATGAAAGTGTCAACGTGAGTATCTCAATCAGTGTAAGACATATTTTAGTTGCAGCTATCAGTTATTGAGTGTGCAGTGGTGCATTAATTTTTGGACACATCTCTAGTGAAAATGTTGTGACACGTGCAAATTGATGACAGATTGCGGAATACTATCCAAGAACCTCACGTAAAACACTTTTACTATACATCTAGCCAGATTCATGTGAAACTCAAGTTAGGCGTAGAAAATGTTGATATCATGAAGAGATCATTGGTCATAACTTTTCGAAGAATATGATATGTAATCATTCGGAGGACTGAAGTGATCTACACACTTGTCCGATAGAAAAAAAAGGAAGGTGAGATAATAATGGAGAGGAAGTTTCTAGATGAATGTTCTTCGGTTCAGTCAGAATGACAACCCATCTGCTGGGTGATACCTGAATTATCGAGGCTTGATTATAACGAAATGACGTATGACAAAAGCTAAGTGATTTGAAACTATTCTTCATAAAATTTCAGGATGCTAACATTTCTAAAAACGATGATTATTCATTATGTATTGATCATCTACGTAGCTGTGAAAGTTGATTGTAGAATGACAAATGTGATAGTTACAAAGTATGGCCGAGTTCGAGGACAGATTTTGGAAACGGTGATCAGTTCGAGAAAGTATTCATCATTCAAGGGAATACCCTACGCTGAGCCACCTATAGGACTTTTGAGATTCAAGGTACTATCTTATAAGCAAGGCTACTAGCTCTTGGAGAAGGTTTTAGTCGTGACCTGGCTGATCAAGTAAAATAGAGAATGAGGATTCACCTCGTTCTACGTGGTGGGCTAAGATGCCTAGTTTCTTTTTGAACAAAGTGGAATACACAGTCCCTGCCTGCAACATTAGCGACTAATACAGAGGCTCTTTCAGTGGGCTTCACAAGTTTGTGAGGCAAATCAGCTCAGCGCGTTAGAATGGCCCAACCGCGCGTTTAGAAAGTCCGTCGGCCACTGGTTCCACAAAACTGCTGAATTTCTGAATCCGCGAAAACCCAGAGATTGAGTGGATCAACTTGGTATTACATGCACGAGTATGTAGTCGTGACATTTGAGGTCTGTAACGCGCATTGCACAGCTCGTTTTTCAACAAAAGTCCTCAAAGAATGGTTTCACGAACTCATCTCGTAGGCAAATCAAGTTACTCTCAAACTTTTCTCGGCATTTTTTGCAGACGTATTACGAGTTGATCACTAGGTTATGGTTCTATTAAATTTGCAGTAAAAACACAAAAATAAAAATAGGATCAGAATTTCTTCTCAATCAACTATATCTCGCAATGACTCCCGTCACTTTGAAATTTTGTACGCATATCGAGGGTCAAGTTTCGTTCCGGATAATGGGAAATAATGTGTGCAACTTTCAATCAACAACTTCCTCAAAAACACGTTGTAATAGAGACATTTACTCCGTGGGGTGGACATCTTGCAAACTATTTTAGGCCATCAAATAAAGAAAAAAATTACCGAACATAGCTCTGAGTGGCTACTTTGATTCTGGTGCGAGTCGTGATACTGAGCGCTGAATCACAGAATGGAGCAATTTTTCCCCTGTGCATTCTGGAGTAGAATGTTTTTTATGCAAATCAAATCACTTTTTTGGCGTTTTTGCGTATATGGCTATCTATTTTCAACATGGCTAATATTTCTGAAAGATTTTATAATAGATGATGAAGTTCTTGACAGAACTATCAATGAAAGAGAAACATTCGCCTATGACTCTTCTAGTCCCAGATAAGTAACAATAAAGGAAGTGGTTATTCGCACACCTCCCGTGTAGAGTCCGTGTAAAAAACCTCGGGAGTACGTGTAAAACGGACATTTTCCGTGTGCGTCCGTGTAAGTCTTTGACAAGAAGGAGAAGAGCTTGCAAGCTCAACGTCCGTTTCTGTCCGTTCGACTCGCCGTTTTTTTCCGTTTTGCCGCAATCACCCTCTCCAACCCGCCCGTTTCGGTCCGTGAGATTTTGTCCGTTTTTGTCCGTGCGCCCGTCCGTTTTTTTCCGTTTTGCAGGAAATCCTCAGTTAAGCACGCCCGTTTCGGTCCGTGAGATCTGGTCCGTTTTTGTCCGTGCGCCCGTCCGTTTTTTTCCGTTTTGCAGGAAATCGTCAGTTAAGCACGCCCGTTTCGGTCCGTGAGATCTGGTCCGTTTTTGTCCGTGCGCCCGTCCGTTTTTTTCCGTTTTGCAGGAAATCCTCAGTTAAGCACGCCCGTTTCGGTCCGTGAGATCTGGTCCGTTTTTGTCCGTGCGCCCGTCCGTTTTCTTCCGTTTTGCAGGAAATACTCAGTCGAGCACGCCCGTTTCGGTCCGTGAGATCTGGTCCGTTTTTGTCCGTGCGCCCGTCCGTTTTTTTCCGTTTTGCAGGAAATCCTCAGTTGAGCACGCCCGTTCCGGTCCGTAAGATCTGGCCCGTTTTTGTCCGTGCGCTCGTCCGTTTTTTTCCGTTTTGCCGCAATCACCCTCTCCAGCCCGCCCGTTTCGGCCCGTGAGATCTGGTCCGTTTTTGTCCGTGCGCTCGTCCGTTTTTTTTCCGTTTTGCAGGAAATACTCAGTCAAGCACGTCCGTTTCGGTCCGTGAGATCTGGTCCGTTTTTGTCCGTGCGCTCGTCCATTTTTTTCCGTTTTGCAGGAAATACTCAGATCAGCACGCCCGTTTCGGTCCGTGAGATCTGGGCCGTTTTTGTCCGTGCGCCCGTCCGTTTTTTTCCGTTTTGCAGGAAATACTCAGTCAAGCACGCCCGTTTCGGTCCGTGCGATCTGGTCCGTTTTTGTCCGTGCGCTCGTCCGTAAGATCTGGTCCGTTTTTGTCCGTGCTCTCGTCCGTTTTTTTCCGTTTTGCCGGAAATACTCAGTCAAGCACGCCCGTTTCGGTCCGTGAGATCTGGTCCGTTTTTGTCCGTGCGCTCGTCCGTTTTTTTCCGTTTTGCAGGAAATACTCAGTTAAGCACGCCCGTTTCGGTCCGTGAGATCTGGTCCGTTTTTGTCCGTGCGCCCGTCCGTTTTTTTCCGTTTTCTAGGAAATCCTCTGTTAAGCATGCCCGTTTCGGTCCGTGAGATCTGGTCCGTTTTTGTCCGTGCGCTCGTCCGTTTTTTTCCGTTTTGCAGGAAATACTCAGTCAAGCACGCCCGTTTCGGTCCGTGAGATCTGGGCCGTTTTTGTCCGTGCGCCCGTCCGTTTCTTTCCGTTTTGCAGGAAATACTCAGTCAAGCACGCCCGTTTCGGTCCGTGCGATCTGGTCCGTTTTTGTCCGTGCGCTCGTCCGTAAGATCTGGTCCGTTTTTGTCCGTGCTCTCGTCCGTTTTTTTCCGTTTACCGGAAATACTCAGTCGAGCACGCCCGTTTCGGTCCGTGAGATCTGGTCCGTTTTTGTCCGTGCGCTCGTCCGTTTTTTTCCGTTTTGCAAGAAAAAGTCAAGCACGCCCCTTTCTCGTCCATGCGGGTTTGTTCGTTCCCCCCGTTCTGTCCTTATCACATATATCGATAAACTGGGAGTCGCATGCAGTGTCTTCCGACCGCACTATTCCTTGTTTGTCACTCAAGCATATACTATAGATGATATCTGAAGTGAGTCAACCCCCCCCCCCCTTCATTCCCATGCCCTGAGCGAACTTGAGGAGAACTTGAGAATACATCTTCCAAAAAATCTTGATGATCTGAGATGTGAGACGAGTTGTCGAATCCCTGTTATCATCTCATTTGAATTCGTCTCCTCTCCGTTTGCGCGAATATCGGAGAAATCGCGAGAATATCGGAGCAGAGTGTGGCCACGGGAGCCTTTTAACCTATAATATAGGCGTATTTTCATTCTCATTTCCCCCCGATTTTCGAACGATTTGAGCTAACCGATGAGTGGACGAATTCAGAATAGATGATAACAAGTACTCTTCCACTCGTCGTCTAGCCTGAGTCGCAAGAGAATCGCAGAAAAATAGGAATGATTTTCAGCTTGCACGGTGACCGCATCGCCTTATCTGACGTAACCTTAGCAATCTTAGAGTAGTGACATGCGGAGTTCCGCTTTCCATACGGAAAGTGAGAATACTAGAACCACTGCCCTCTGATGACCGAGTTCGCAACTGCCAATTATCTGATTCAGGATTGACAGATGAAAGTATCGATTAGATAATGTATGAAGTGGAGTTCGATACATGTAGGTCTATCTCGAATCAGTTCCATGAATGTTGGCCGTATTTTTGCAAGTACACCCTGTATATTGCATGGGAAAGGGGGGGCTTTTGGTATCGTCATATAAAGATGTCGAATTCAGATCAATTTTGAGCCCCAAAATGAGCTGATTCGATCGGATTGAGCATGAAACGAGAAATCTCGTGTAACGGGTCACTTTTTATACACTATCGCTGGTTACAGCGACAAATACCCTGTACATGGCTCCAAAGAGACTCAGATCTGATGTTCAGATACTTCAGATGAAAAATTCCAACGCATGCATAGATTTTCAACCATGAAACACGACTGCTGTTAACAAGCTCACAAGAACACAAGTTTTAGATTAGAAAAATGCATTTCTGCAGGTGATCTGCACCACTTATGTAAAAAATAACGACAAATTCGGATTCTACACAGAACAATACGTTGAAATACGTTGGTTTCATGGTCGCACCTTGAAGTGCATACGGGAGCCTACCCAGCCCCCGGACCATGACTCTTACAACTCATAACACAGTGATTATATTTTATGATTGTGATGCCCGATTATACATGATTGGAGGGTTCAGACTTCTCATTTTGATTTGCAGCTCAGAATTTTGATAAGTTACGAGTTTATTCGTTTTGGCAATTTACTGAGTTTGTGACTCTCAAACCTCTTGCTTTTACTCAAATAAAAAAAGGGAGTGGAATCTGAGCATCCCATTCGATAATCTGAATACTGAGTAAATTTTCATCAGGTCGTATTCGCGCAGATTATGTGCATTTATCGCCTGCAGATGATCAAATCAGCCCCCCCCCCCGCACAGATATTTACTCAAGTAAAATCATAGGTAACGTATTTCGATGAATATAATAGCGATGTTAAAAAAAGTGGAAGAAGCGTCGCGTCGTGCAGAGCAACGTTTTTATTGAGATTTTCGCAATATGTGAAGCATTTGGTTGAAAATATCCATCAACAAAATTTATTTCATAGAGATGAATAGTATTGTTTAGTCCTAGTCAAGTTTTGTTGACCTGTGTGTGATTTTAACGCGACGCAAATGAGAATTTGAAAACTAGAGTATTCCTGAAAGTGGATTGATTTTTCATAACTTTTTCCAGTAAGAATATTTCTGAGCCAATTCAGGCAGAGGATCGGGAGAAACTCGGCAACAGTCATCGAAAGTATTCTCTTAGTCTCGAACAAGATGGTTCTGCACGATACCAGATTATCGATATCTCACTCACTTTGGGGCGAACCTCATTGGAATAATAATTTTTTGAATCACGCGCTTTGTGTTTCTCCAGACCCATGGATGATAGAATTTTCTCAGAGGATTAATCGTTACCGCCCAATCAATTCGTAAGACGAACTAACTTTTTACACCTATACAAGTCGACTCCCGATTCCGACACTCAAACCGAACCTCAAATTTTTCTCTTCATAACAAAAAGATCAAAATTCATCTTCAAAATATTCAAAATATAAACAAATAGTCAGGCACAACTATACTCATACAGATCTTCGCACAAAAATGAGATATCGAAAAATTCGAGATACGCCAACTTCTCGATAGCCTGCGGATTAACAGGAGGGAACAGAATAATTTGAGTGTTTCGACCAATAAAATGCACATCTTTCTGATCCGACTGATGATAGTAGGATACAGTTCGCGGCATTCGAGATGTTCTGAAAATCTCTATTGAAATCGGCCTTAAGAAGTCGATTTTCAAGTTATGAAGTTTCATTGTGCATAAAAATGAAATAAAAAAGGCATATAAATCCCTCGGAAAACTATTCTTTTCACCCTGGAAAATTCAAATTTCGATGGAAAATTTCGTGATCTCAATAATGGCCCCAAACATTTTTTTCGCGTCCTAGGGCCTGCTCTTGCTATTTTCTGCAGAATATATCTCGATGCGATTGGAAATTGTCTGTTTTCTACGCATGCGCAGGAGTCTGGAATCAACCTGATTAGAAAGCCACGAAATTCCCTCCGAAATGACCACTCAGCGAAGTCAGTTCCACGCATTTGCACCAGAGCTACATGCTCACTCCCACCCTTAAAACTCGATTGACTTGAATCTCGGCCGTGTTTTTATGGAATTATCACATAGTGATACAGTCTTGGCAGAGACATAAGCTATGAGGAAATTGAAAAATCAATTTTCGGGCTAAATTTTACCATAAGTATGGTAATCGGGAACAGATTGAGGGTCACTGTTCGTCGAAACAGGCGAATAGGCAGACAATACACGTAGATGGGCAGAAAAGATCAGATGCGGGAAAAACAGCCTGACTTGGATCTGAACTCTTTCGGGGGTTATTTTCCCCTTGACAGAAGGGACGAGTGACGCGCACGGGAGTAACAACTGGCTCTGAATGCGGTTCCATTACGCATCCTTTCCATAAGCATGTATTTTCTGTGGAACGGGAATAAACGGACGAGCGCACGGACAGAAACGGACCAGATCTCACGGGCCGAAACGGGCGGGCTGGAGAGGGTGATTGCGGCAAAATGGGAAAAAAAAACGGACGAGCGCACGGACAAAAACGGACCAGATCTCACGGACCGAAACGGGCGTGCTTGACTGAGTATTCCCTGCAAAACGGAAAAAAACGGACGAGCGCACGGACAAAAACGGACCAGATCTCACGGACCGAAACGGGCATGCTTAACTGAGGATTTCCTAGAAAACGGAAAAAAACGGACGGGCGCACGGACAAAAACGGACCAGATCTCACGGCCCGAAACGGGCGTGCTTAACTGAGTATTTCCTGCAAAACGGAAAAAAACGGACGAGCGCACGGACAAAAACGGACCAGATCTCACGGACCGAAACGGACGTGCTTGACTGAGTATTTCCTGCAAAACGGAAAAAAACGGACGAGCGCACGGACAAAAACGGACCAGATCTCACGGGCCGAAACGGGCGGGCTGGAGAGGGTGATTGCGGCAAAACGGAAAAAAACGGACGAGCGCACGGACAAAAACGGACCAGATCTCACGGACCGAAACGGGCGTGCTTGACTGAGTATTTCCTGCAAAACGGAAAAAAACGGACGGGCGCACGGGCAAAAACGGACAAAATCTCACGGACCGAAACGGGCGGGTTGGAGAGGGTGATTGCGGCAAAACGGAAAAAAACTTCGAGTCGAACGGACAGAAACGGACGTTGAGCTTACAAGCTCTTCTCCTTCTTGTCAAAGAGCCACACGGACGCGTACGGAAAATGTCCCTTTTACACGTACTCCCGAGGTTTTTTACACGGACTCTACACGGGAGGTGTGCGAATAACCACTTCCAACAATAAATGTAAAAAACAATGTCTCTCAACACTATTCATTAACGCTAAAACATTGAAGGAAGTAATTTGCCAATCATAGTCCAGATATGTTTCATAGTTCTTAGTTACTATGCACAATTTCGAGAAGATCGGCCGATAAACATTCGAGTTATTCCATTTGTTGATAAGGATTGCTCTTTTTTGCGATGCTTGACACTCATTATTGGACCGGGAAAATCCGATGTAGGAATTCTGAGGAGTACCCAGAACCCCCAACTACCAGACGGGACTGAGATATCAATAGCTCCTCTCATTTCCTCCGCTCCAGAGTCATTTGTTCATTTATTCGTAGTTTTTGAACTTCCAGATTCCATTCCGAGTGCAGTTTTGCACAAATTGAATATTCCGATGCGACTATTTTAGGCTCGTAAAAGGCAAATTCTTATCGTAGTAAATAAAAATCAATCCCAGGACGTCTGAGAGCGAGATAATTTTTTTCTTTTTTTACAAATCGAAATCTCATAAGCAATTGCTCATACGGGGTGTTCCTGAAGCGCTCGAAAGTTTTGCAAAAATGACGAAAAAAAAATATGTGCGTGGCGACCACGCGCGCAGGAAGGCGAAACCAACGTGGACCTTTATCCTACGGCTATTTCTTGTTACGAATGACAATTTTTGGGATCGAGAATCACTTTATGAGATGTCCAGGGATGGGATGAGCCACTCTGGTCTGGGGTCGGGGAAAGGCTCTGAAATGGGGTAGTATAGGCTGGGCCAGGATAGGATGAACCTGGGTTGGACTGTGATTCAGTGGGATGGCATGGGCTGGGCCGGGATGAGATGGGTTGTGCTGGGCTGGGATAGGATAGGATGGGATGAGATAAGACCAGCTGGGGCGGGGATAGGCTGGGCTAAGTGAACCTAAGATGGGATGGGCTTAACTAAACTGGGCTGAGCTGGGCTGGGAAGGGATGCGATGGATTTGGCTGGGAAGGTCTGGGATCAGTGGGTGGATGGATGGATGGATGGATGAGAGGATGGGTTGGTGGGTTTGTTACGTGTGAACGTAACGCTCCAAACTGTGCGCACCCAGCTTGGATTTCCCCCTGCCACACCGTCGGTAAAGAAGGTTTCACCTTCAAAAACTGGATACGCTATCATCTTCCTCTCGTTTTCCCGTTGAAGAATCCGTTTTGACCGAAATCGGATCTGCTTCGACATTAATATGCGGGGAAAAATGTGGAAACCCCATATGATCACGTGTATTTTAGTTAGCCTTGATAATGACTCGACGGGCAAAGATATAGCCAGTTGCTGATTCAACGTTTCTGGGCGGATTAAAGGAGAAGAAACATGTATTTTCATAGGAAATTTTTCGTAGAATTAGCTGGTCCAATTCATTGTCTGATATCTAGGATCGTATTCAAGATGCGGAGGAAATGACGCGAGAACTGTCAGTAGAATTCGATCTGGCAGCAACGCTTGGGCTCATGAGTGCATTCGGCAACAGGGTATGGAGGTCTAAATAACGGTCTGATTCATTATTTTTTAACGTATTTTCTCATGTCGAATCGAATTTTGAGGATTCTTTTAATCCTACTCACTAGGTTATATACCATTGGAATTGCGGAGAACTACCACGGTTTCCCAAGATCCATCACTTTATCGATTCTCAGCCAAGGTTTCCAGTCTATCGATCAAGGAGGTATTTTTTGCAATGAGACAGGACATCTCCGCAGAGAGTTGAGTTCGTTCGAGTTTGCTTAGTCTGCTGAATATGATCACAAAGGTGAAATAATCTGAAAACGTACCTAGATTGTACCTCAAGCCTACTTCTCCAACTTTTGTTCTGCGAAATTGTGATGGTTCTTGGGAAATCGTGGTAGTTTTACGCAGTTCAAATGGTAATCTAGCAAGTAGGATTGAAACAGACCTCAAATTTGGATTCTACATGGAGATATACGTCAAGAAATGATGAATCAGCCCGTTATTTAGACCTCCATACCCTGTTGCCGAATGCACTCATGAGCCCAAGCGTTGCTGCCAGATCGAGTTCTACTGACAGTTTTCGCACCACTTTCTCCGCATCTTGAATACGATTCTAGATATCGAAAAATGAGTTCAACCAGCTAATTCTACGGGAAATTTCCTATGAAAATACATGTTTCTTCTTTTGTAACTCGCCCAGAAACGTTGAATCAGCAACTGCCTATATCTTCGCCCGTCGAGTCATGATCAAGCCTAACCAAAATACACGTGATCATATGGGGTTTTCACATTTTTCCCCGCATATTAATGTCAAAGCAGATCCGATTTCGGTCAAAACGGATTCTTAAAGGGGAAAACGAGAGGAATATGATAGCGTATGCAGTTTTTTTCGTCATTTTTGCAAAACTTTCGAGCGCTTCAGGAACACCGTGCATAGGAAGCTCTCGCGATGGGCAAATCTTAAGGTCAGGCTAGCTGTCCTCTGGATAGACGTAAATCCGTTCGGAGGATAAGTCGAATTTTACTTGACCAAATGACTTGGGATTTCACATGCATGTATAGAATGCATGCCCAAATCGCGCTACGAAGCCAAATATGTCAATTTCACTGAAAGAAAGTGTCCAGATGAGGTTTACTCGAGACGTCGTAGGTTGCCGCTCTCTAGCAGACGACGTTTGTGTACATCTCGTTTGGATACTTTTTTGAGTGGAATTGACCTATTTGGCTTCGTAGCGCGATTGAGACATGTATTCTATACATGTAGGTAAAATTCCAAGTCATTTGGTCGAGTAAAATTCGACTTATCCTCCGAACGGATTCAGGGCTACATTCAATATGGCGGCGGACTACGGCCTGGCCTTAAGAAGAATCTGAGGATTCACGTAGAAAATGTTTCACGTACAACAAATTTGCGTTTATCTCTTTAGCATATCAGTTTTTTTTTGAGAAAATAGTTGCTTGGGCTGGAAAGGTTCCATGGCGGCGTGGTGAGGGAACTCCCACGGAACCGGCCACAGCTTCGCGGAAACTGAATCGCGCGTTTCAAATTCGAGCGCGCGGAATTTATGGTGATATTTTAGTCTTTACTCAATAGATCCGACTCTCATCTTTTATCAACGAGATAGCTCCGCGGAAAATGACGTTTCCGGGTGCAAGAAATACTGGTCGAACCAAATCTTGTTTATGAGAGGTAAACCTGTCATCCGAGGAGTAAAATCACTTCCTTTTTTCGGTTCAAAAATTTTCCAGAATTCAAAAAATTGTATGTAAAGGCTGTAGTGCTCGAATGATTATTATTTGGAACATGGAAAATATATGATTTTTTCAAAATATTTCCGGAGAACAAGACAATATTATATATTTTCGTACTGAGCGCGTTAGCCCATTTTCGGCACTAGGACAGTTTGTCTGCCGAGAGAAGCGAGACAGAGATGTCCTCCAGTGCCCGAAATGGGCTTGCAATCGAAGTGCGGATGTATTCTTTCAATGCGAGAATCCTGAAATCGCGTTCAAACGCAGCATTTTTAGGTTAGAGTAATGAAAATATAATTCTTCTCCATATCAGTGCGAGGGCTGGAGGGGAAGGGATGGTTGAGTATGCAACTCGTGCTCCTGAGAGTCTGAAGGAGTTTTCATCTGTAATATGAAGCACTACATCGTAACGAGGCTGTCAGACCGTAAACCTGGCGTTTTCTGTTACTAAAAATCATAATGCGAAATTATGGTTTTTTGCAAAAATTGCTGGAAATATGCGGTTTCACGAAAATTTTCATAAAACCATAGTTGAGTGCAAAATTTCTCATTAATGAGATCCAGACTAATTTTCTGGGAGTCCAAAGCCCGGGACGGGAGATGCGCGAGAACCGTCCTCCCAACATGGGCTTACTGGATAAAAATATTTATCTGAAACATGGTGGTCGGTCTCAAAATGCGTCGATAATTCAAAAAGTTTCTCGAAAGTATTGTAATTTGTGTAAATTGCAACGGCCGCACTTACTGCATAGCCGTCAAATGTTTTGTGATCCCATTACAACCAGATAGGAAGCAGAATTTTTGCTCTTCTCAATGAATTCATCTTCCGATCTTGTACCTACAGCCCACGCAGAATGCCATGTATTATTGTATGAATTCTCATTCTATACGAGCCCAAGGGGAGAGGCTAGAGTGGAACAGTTCTCACTTTTCAACTTCTTATTTTGAACCTCACCCCCCATTCATGTTTGACAAGCGTCACTTGGATTCATTTTCAATAATTCCAGACCCGAAGAGAGTACTAGAATCAACTCTCCACTCATGAATCAAGAGTTATCGAATTTCTGGACTCGAATATTTCGATAAGAGCTAGGAAATCGGTCGAAAACCCATCACTATTGTTGCTCATGTATATACAATTGGATGAATTATATCCCCATTCCGCGGGCGTGGGAATCTCAGAAAAATCTAGTGGCTCAGTCTAGATCGGAATTCAAAATGCACCCCTGATAATATTGTGGAGAAACTCCAAGAAGATCCCCAATGCTGATAATTTTCATCGTGTAAAGTTTACATTTTGAATAGCAGAATGCCGTGTGCTCTGTGTTAATGATTTGTTATTGGGGTTTTTTTTTTTCGTTTTTTGCAGCCACCCATCAAAGTCAAACCATGGTCGGGTGTACTAGACGCAAAAATTGAAGGAGCCAACTGTGTTCAGAAGGATTTTGTATACCATGACAGTTACACTGGATCCGAAGACTGTCTGTATTTGAATGTTTATACACCACAGGTAACTCAACTTCTGAGACCTCCGTTTGATAAAATCATCATTCGCGATGGAAAGCGGCAGATGACAGAGTTCACAAAAATGCTTGTCTTGAGAGTAATTTTGAAAGTAAAGTACCTGTCGAGGTCAATGGACCACGCATGGTGTTAGCAAATTGACGATTTCTCCAAAACACTTGGTCAGCTCAGATTTTGAGATAAGCATCCCGGAAATCGCACAAAAATCGATCGATTCATGAGTTCAAAAAATTCTTTCAAATTTTCTTCATGCTGATGATTGCTGTACGAAATCTTCCAAGTGGATCACCTGTAATTTTGATGGAAGTTGCGTGGTAACAAAAATTCCAAAGGGATATTGAGGATCATTCAAAATCCTACTAGTTCGTCGTTTGAAAGTTTTTTATTATCTGGCCCGAGCCACGAATTTAGGTAGGGAATTTTTTGTATACATATCTGCCGTTGATGCTTACAGAGACGTTGATAGACCATGCTCCAACTTCACTTGCTTCGGTTGAATCTCGCTACCAAAAATCATCCCAAAAGCATGACTTCAGCGTGAAATTTCCTGACATTTCTTGACATGTTCTCAAAGTCCTTCTTCGTCGTGGCCTGGAGAGGCTATTTTGGAATTAAGTGCATTTTGGAGCAAAAGTTATGAAAGCACTTGTTGCATGATTACATCGAAGTAGAAACCTGATAGTTTATTCAAAAAATTTAGAAAATCCTACGCCGAAATCATGCTATCCAATGATTCTTGGGATGCGTTTGAAAAAGATTTCTTTTCAAAACTCGGGTGACTTAGATCAGAAAGGTCGTGGAAAATACTCTCAATCGACAAAACTGGAAGTTTTCAACTATCGACAATAGGTTTATTCGATTATGTCGCTCACAGCGCTCACAGTGCTCAGAGCACTCTCAACGCTTTCTAATCGAATGCTCGTTCGGATTAAAAGTGTTGAAAGCGCTTTCGTCCACTTTCGCTATAATTCCGTTCCTTCTACCCAGCGTCGCCCTGGTTCAGGTGGTTCGGCTATTCCAGCGTTAGTATCCGTGGCCATTTGGAAGGAACGGATTCCAGTCGAAAGTGGACGAAAGCGCTCTCATCGCTCACAGCCCGAACGAGCATTCGATTAGAAAGCGTTGAGAGTGCTCTGAGCACTGTGAGCGCTGTGAGCGACATAATCGAATTAACCTTACATCTCGTTAGAATCGTTGTGATCGAACGATTCCCATCAAATATATAGCGATTTCTGACATCAATGAACAGCACAAAATCAGTGTTGATAAAATTTGTTGAGACCATGAACCGGTAGGTTTTTTGTGATCGATGAAATGTTTTTTCCAAAACCTCCGTACGATGAGCTGATATAGAGGAATAGTTGATTTGATGAAGACGATACTGTGCATGATCCATGACAGGATGCCGATTCGAATTCAATGAGAAATGCGTGTGATCGAAATTGAGAAGCTCATTCTAACTCGCAAGAACGATGATTTCTGTGTTGTATAGAAAGGAAAGAGACCGCTCGTGTTGTTCACGCGAAATTGTTTGAAAAAGTTATGTCATATGATGAAATCGATGTAAGAGGGCATTAAAAATACGGTTGAGTGATATTATCCGTGTTCATGTGCAAAATTGACGCTGAACATTTTTTCGGTTGGTAGATTGATTTCACTAGACGAAGTTTCGATTTGAAGCCAGTTCTAGTATGGATACATGGAGGATCTTTCAAATCAGGATATGGAAACTCGTCGCTATACGGCCCAGACTTTTTCATAGAAGAAGACATCGTAGTTGTTACTTTCAATTATAGGTTGGGACCACTAGGTAAGATTCCTTTAATAAAATTCTCATCGATCCACTCTTCTTTTTTAAATTCTACTCGTTTGTACAAAATTTATGACGTGTTCCGAAAAATGAAATTTCTAACAGGTTTTCTATATGTGAATCATGACGATGCAACTGGCAATGCTGGATTAAAAGACCAAAATTTAGTTTTGAGGTGGGTCAATGAAAACATTATTCATTTTGGAGGAGATCCAAGCATTGTGACTCTGTGCGGACAAAGTGCTGGTGGCGTCTCAGTAGACTTACATGTACTATCTGACATGTCTCGAGGTATTAAATTTATTACATATCTATGATTTTAGACTGAGATTCTCATGAAAGAATTTTTTTTATGACTGCAACTATGATAACAGTTTCCAAATTTAGTCATTTCGACTAAGAAGATTGTATTAAAACTGAATGAAATTGGTACTGAACTCTGCGAGAGGGTCAATTGTACTTTTTCCTTCCTGAAACAAAATTTTTCTGTGAGCACAGGATTATTTCATAGAGCTATATCTATGAGTGCCTCGTGTTTGTGTCCTTGGGCGTTCCACAAACCACGTACAGCGGAGGAACTAGCCTTTTCTCTCGCTGAAAATTTGGGAATCACGACCAAAGACAAAAAGTCGCTCTTGCAAGAGCTTCGTAATGTCTCAGCTGTAAAACTCGTTGGCGCGTCTGAAGATCTTCGAACGGTAACAATTAGATTTCTTATAATTTCTGTTTGTGGTAGAACTGGATTACGAGTAGACAGTGAAAAAGCCTTGAACTTGTAACAAAAACAATGGATCAAAGTTCATTTCAAATAAATTACGGATTATCCAATAATTTATTTCTTAGCACCATCCAGTCTCCACACAGTAAATGGTGGAAGCTGTGGCTACTTGGACAGGTGTTGTTGGCGGGAAAATTCTGGATTTTTTCTGGGGTCTAGTCGGTTATCAAAGAGAAGATCTTCAGAATGAGCCCACATAGATCAAAATCGATTGAGTGGTTTACGAGAGAGAAAAAAAAGGCCCGAGAGTGGCCACAACTGCCCTATGTTTTAGTATAGTACCCCCCCCCCCCCCCTAATACTCCACCCTTTACTGTCCTATGCTTATGCATTGCGAAGGCGGGATCTGATTTGGATCCTTTTTTGGTTTTCTTTTAATGACGTATCTCGGAAACCACTCAATCGATTTTGATCCGTAAGGGCTCATTTTGAAGATCTTCTCTTTGATGATCGACCAGATCCCAGAGAATTGCAATAGCTATATTGATAACAGAGATAAGTGTTTCACATGTAGCCACATTGGCGTTTTTTCCAACTTCGACATCGATTTTCTCGAAAATGTGACGTGATAGAGCAATTCTGAGAACGGTTGTGAATTCTGCATGACAAACTACGTCGAAAACTATATCAATAACTCCATCCCGGCTCAAAATGGTCAAGCGACCGGCTGTTGTAGGATATGCAGGCGGTGGACTGCCGAAAAAGGCCAGAAGGCGAGGAATACCACGGAGGTACAGATGGCACCCATGACAGTCCTGGACAAACTACTACTGATACCCCATACACTGCCAGGATGGTACCCGCTGCATCTGGTCGCGCGACAGTTGCGCGACGGTCGCGCGACCGAGTACCAAAACCCCCAATGTCGAGCCCAATGTAATCGCGTTGATTTGCGAAGCTATATAGCTAATTTTAGGCTCAAATTAATACTTTTCCACAGTTTGCACGTGTTTATTAGTAATAAACAACATGCAAAAGTCTCCCCCTGTTTTAATGTGGCATCGTATACGATACCTATCAAAATTTCAGAGATCCACGGCAAACACCATCGATCTCTACTGTGAACGTTTGCTTCTGGAGTACTGTATGCCGACATCAAAGTTCCTCTTCAGTGTTGTAGAATGAAGCCCGATCAGAAAAGATCTCGAAGCTACCATCAAGGCTTGATCAAGTACTTTAATACCGTGTTCAAGCGTTGATCAAGGTATGTAGTGGTGCCTTTCCCAAGCCTTGATCAAGCTCCTCTTATTTTGGAGTCCCGCGCATGCGCGTATCAAGTTTTTATTTATTGGAGGCAAAGGATTAGCATGTAGTCATAGATATAATACATGCACATGTATTGCATTTATTCACGTGGCTATTATGAGGGAAAATGTCCGAGTGAACAAACAGACAATTCAAAAATTTTGATGAGAAAAACCACGAAACTTGGTGCTGACGCGGTTTTTTTAGCTTCATGTCGCTGGCGAGTATGAGCAGACGAAAAATCGAGCGAGGCGCTGTGCCTATCTATACCTTGAATTGGGGTTTTTTAACCTCACACTTTTTTTCTACTTGGATTATTAACCTCTTAACGTTGCTCATAAAGCTCTGCAATGCTTTAGCAAAGCCTTCCTGAAGCGATTCAGAGTTCTGTACAAATATTTTTTCAATCCGACTACTGGTCGCGTTTTATTCAGAACCGCAAAATTCATGCCTTCGTTTTACATCCCAGTTCGATTTCACCAGCCCCGTGCTTCGACTCGAGAAATATCGAAACGTCTCTGCTACACATGTGTTGGGTATGCAAGATGGTCGAGGAAGAGAGAGAGAGATGCAGAGAGAGATGGAGCGCGAGCGCAAGATCTTCCTGTCCGGTTGACCGTTGGCGGCAGTCTGCAATGAGGCTGTCTGCTGCGTACCGGGCAACGCGGGCACCGACCACCTGGTTTGTTATTGCGGATAAATGAAATTTTCGAATTATCTGAATTTCTCGATTCTATAATTATTGCATCAGATGTGGATACTCGAAACTAACCACGAACTAGAGGTGACGTAAAGATCAAAGCGCCGCATTCGAGAAGGACAGGGAGGAGAGATTCGTCTGCTTTGTTGTGTTTTGTGTGTTCGTCGCGGCTCCGCAATATTGCTCTTGCCTGTAGCTGCATGGCTCCCCAGATTGAACTGAACAAAATATACACTGATAGTAGTGTATTTTTTTATGGAAAACATGACGGAGCCGTGTGTAAGAAATTCTCAAGTGCGGTGGGGACAAGTGCTTGGAAAATTTGTGGTTACCCTTGGATTTTTATAACCAAGGAGTGAGATCCCCCCCTCCCTCATTCACTTTTTTTCAGAAGTAAAACTAGGCGAGTATGAGGTTTAGAAAAGAACCATTCATCTCCAGTACATTAAAACTTCAAATTTTATACGACATGGTTTAAACTCTTGAAAGGAATGAGATCTAAAAAAACCATGTCGAGTATTTTTTGAGCCGATTTGTCAAGATCAACATATCATCACTGGTAGAGACTAGAGCCACTTTCCTCCAATCAAATCTTTCTTTCAATTCATCCTAATGCTGGTGGTTTGACAATTCCTTACTAGCTAATTGTCGATGAAATGACCCGAAGTTTAGGTGAATAGAAGAGGTACAGGGGGATATCGAAATAGAGAAAATATAACTGAGTTTAATTTGGTTTTCATGATGATTCACTAAAATCTCATATCATACTCAGTTATATTTTCTCTATTTCGTTTTTCTCCTGTACCTCTTCTACTCACCTAAACTTCGGGTCATTTCAGCGACAATTAGCTAGTAAGAAATTGGCAAACCACCACCATTAGAATGAATTGAAAGAAAGATTTGATTGGAGGAAAGTGACACTAGTCTCTATCAGTGATGATATGTAGATCGTGACAAATCGGCTCAAAAAATACTCGACATAGTTTTTTTAGATCTCATTCCTTCCAAGAGTTTAAACCATGTCGTATAAAATTTGAAGTTTTAATGTACTGGAGATGAATGGTTCTTTTCTAAACTTCATACTCGCCTAGTTTTACTTTTGAAAAAAAGTGAATGAGGGAGGGGGGGGATAAGAGTTTCTTAACCATAGAAAGTCTGTACACAGGGTACAAATGATAGTTTTTAAAGATGCTAACCAACTATCTTAAATTATATTACTGATCAGGGTTGAAGGTATACGCAAGTTTTTTGAAAACAACTCCGTTGTTTTCAGTTTTCACGCGCTCAGTTTTCACTCGTTGTTTTCAGTTTTCACGCGCAATGTGCTTATCTCATCGAGCTGTTTCTCGGTATATTTTCACTCTATTTTGTTGAAAAATTTTACTCTTCCCGAGGCTTTTTTTGCTTCAACGCTCATATTGGAATAACTTGGAACCAGCACGCTTGAATCAACGAGTTGCAATAAATTTCGAGAAGCACTGGTGGAACTCGTGATCAATTAATGAGCTTTCAACTTTATGTTATAGGATGTGTATAAAACATCGCAGCCCACGAAATTATAACCTAACTTCCCCTCTTCATTCGCCTGTCAGCAATCATATAAATCCAGAGATTTGTCTGCTCATCTGCTGCAGCATCGAAGCCTTACATCACTTTTACAAATTCGAGTTTCCAAACGTTCCTATCGAAACATTATTTTAGCATTTTCTGAAACTAAGGATGGTTGAAATTCGCTGCCTCAAATCAAATACGAGATGATCAGCTGAGACGCGAGGACAGACGACGCGTGCGCCGAGCGATTCTGAGGAGCTTGATCAACGCTTGACAGAGGCGCCATTACAACCTTGATCAAGGCACCATCAAGGAGCTTGATCAAGGCTTGATGTTTTCTTCAAGCCCGTTGAATAATTTTCTGATCGGGTAATGAGCCAACCTTTTACTTCTGACGAAAAGTGCAGAATTTCTTTCCGCCAACTTCACCGCTAGGTGGCGGGGACCTCATTCCGCAACATTCAGGGCGAAATTACATGACCGGAAGAATTTGGCCGGAACGGTAAAGTGATTCGGCCGGAAGGAATCCGACCAATCAGAGCGAAGCCGTCGCCGGAGAAACAGACGATTCCAATTTACATGGACGGAAAAAATACCAGAACGGCCGGGATCGTGAATTTTGCAATGCGAATTATAAAATGTATGAAGCTTTTGACGTGGCTTGAGACTGTCAATATCGATTATTGGTCGATTATTAATCGGTTTAAATAATTAGTACAAGAGATCTATACTGCTTTCCCGAATAATGATTAGATCCGGACGGCAAAATTCGACTTTTTTCCGTCCATGTAAATTGTAGAACCCCATATTTGCCAGCGACGGAAAGTTTGTTCAAACGTCAACAACGATAGCTCATCAAAAATTATATTCCATACGAATACCTTATATTATGATAAAGCTATCTACTGATGTAGATTATGAAGTTTATAGATTATTGCGAGTCATTAGAATGTAGAACTGTGAATGGAAACCATTGAAATATCATTCGATGGCAGACCTAACCTCCACAAGTAGCAGACTGCAATTTTTTTCCGGTGGCTTTTTTTCCGTTCCGGCCGAATTTTTTCCGGTCATGTAATTTCGCCCTCAAGAGGAACTTTGATGTCGGTATACAGTACCCCAGAAGCAAACGTTCACAGTAGGCCCCCGCAAGGGAGATCTTCGGATCTTGGGAGAGTAACGACTCCCCGGCCCCAGTTCCGCAAGGAGGATCCTTAGTTGATCCTGGGAGACAGACGCACTCCCCGGCCCCAGTCCTCCGGCAAGGGAGATCTTAGTATCTCGGGAGCACACGACAACTCCCCCGCCCCCAGTCTTCAGCCCCAGCACCCATGTGTGTGCTTTCACCACCTCGTCCGCCTCAGTGCGTATGAGCCCTGAGTGGCATCTTGGACCACTTTAGGGCTCCCGCTTCCTCGCAAGCCTCCCTGTATCTTTCATCTTTTTTCTACTCTCTGTTCCTTCCTTCCTTCTTCTGGGACTATAACCTTCGGGTTGGCGCCCTCCGGGGAGGGGTTTTAGTCGGTAGGTGCCCGAGTCTTCACGGGTGAATCCGACACTACCCACACTCTTGTGGGTGTCTATGAAGATTTCCCCTTCCCGGCCTACCAAAAAAAAGAAAAAAAGAAAAAAAAAGTTCACAGTAGGGATCGATGGTGTTATAGCCATTGCGCTCTGATATTTTGATGGGTATCGTATACAATGCCACATTAAAACAAGAGGAGACGTTTGCATCTTGTTTAATACTATTAAATACGTGCAAACTGTAGAAAATTATTAATCCGAGCCAAAATTTAGCTGTATAGCTTCGCAAATCAACGCAATTATATTGGGGGTTTTGGTACTCGGTCGCGCGACCGTCGCGCAACTGTCGCGCGACCAGATGCAGCGGGTACCATTCTGGCAGTGTATGGGGTATCAGCAGTAGCTTGTCCAGGACTGTTATGGGTGCCATCTATACCTCCGTGGTATTCCTCGCCTTCTGGCCTTTTTCGACAGTCCACCGCCTGCATATCCTACAACAGCCGGTCGTGCGACATTCGCGGGCCATGAACATAGCCCAACAGGGGTCTGATTGTGGAATCTTGCGCGCGCGCTGCGTGGCGTAGGATAGCGTAGGAGAGTAGGATATCTTTCCTCTATTCTGATTGGTTGGAGCCGGGAGAAAGAGCCAATCAAAAGAGAGAAAAGATATCCTACACTATCCTACGCTATCCTACGCAACGCAGCGCGCGCACGCGCAAGATTCCACAATCAGACCCCAGTCGCGCGACGGTGGCGGGACAGAAGCGCCACTGTTGCGCGACAGGCGCGCGACCATTTCCAGCCGGGATTCACATGAAAAAAGTCGAAATTTGTAGGATAGTGTAATGATTCATTGTCTATCCAGGTGGGACCTCCTTTCAGACCAACTCTTGAGAACAAACAAGTAGCTCGAGGAGACAGCAAATTCCTTACAAAATGCAGTTATGATAGATATCAAAGTGGAAATTTTACCAAAGTTCCTTATCTGATGGGATTTACTAAAGACGAAACACTATTGTTCGCTGAAGGTATGTAATTGGTTCATATTTTAGAACGATTTGCCACTGATTTGGAATGAATAAACATGATTATTATCATTGAAGGATTACTGCCTCTGCTAAATATGGTGGATACTCCTAGCAAGAATGAGAGTTTGATGTCATCGACGCTCAAAGCATTTCCGTTGATCTCGGATGGGTATAAAGCTATGTCGCGAAGTATGTTCAAGCAGTTAATTGGGGTGAGTCATCAACCACTGAATTTATGTGGAAAATAGGAACATTCATGACGCAAACGCCATTAACAGGCTTCAGGGGCTTCTGCAAAGACGTGAATATCGTGATAAAATGTTTCATTTACACTCTAGATGGGTCAAAAAATGAGTCGGTGAACTTTTTCGATATTTTTCATATTATTATATTCGGTATTCGGTTTCATATAATATATTCGGTCATAAACAACTGCATTCTGGTTTTAGTAACAAAATGAATAGGGTAGCAGTGAATTTTTGATCATACTGTCATCATACAGGAATCTCGATCAAGACAAGTATTATGATTTTGATAATTCCGTTGGATTGACATTTTTATTATTAATGTCTTTATTGTTAAAGACATTTTAATTGTTCAGCTGTTCTGTACTTGAACGTATGTTACGTGCAAAGTCCAAAATTGTGCAGTCCGGGAAGTGCACAACGACTATTTGTACACAGTCCGGTAGATCAGGCTTTACACACAAAATTAGTTTACAAAATCAGGTCCACCGGACACCTCTGCACACCTCTTGTTATGCAAAGCTCGATATACCGAGTTCTGCACAGAGAATCGGTCTATGTGAGCGATGTATTAGAGGTTTGTCGAGAAATCTCTGATAATGATGCAAATAATGTTTAATTTACATGTAAATGCTGCAGCAGCTAATCCTGCGAGGCCAATCAGATCGACGATAATTTAGGATACAAAATCATTGATCCCAATAGCGTTGATTCATTTCAGGATGACTCTATTTCTAGAATTGATTCAATTGTGTTGATGGATAATAGTTGTTTGATGAAGCGCGCAATAGACATCAGAATCTTATTGATAGTTTGATTGTGTCCTAGCTGCTAAAGATAAGATGAATAAATCATCGCTCGACTACAGGAGACTGGCGAGGTACCTACAGTGTGTTGTCTGTGAACGCAGTATTTCACATCACTTTCGTCATTTGCTTTCATTGGCACGGCGATTCATTCACTTCATTTTTGGCAGTTAGGACACTATCAATAAGATCCCGATAGTCTACTGCACGCTCGATCAAACTGCTATTATCCTTCAATCATTCATCCTGAAATGAATCAACGATACTGGGATCAATGATTTCGTATCCCAAATTATCGTCGAACAGATTGGCCTCGCAGGATTGGCTGATGTAAGTTGAAAATTATTCCCATCATTATCAGAGATTCCCCGACACACCTCTATACTCGATATATCGAGCTTTGCAAATTAAGAGATGTGCAGAGTTCGGTGGACTTGACTTTGCCCACGAACTTTGTGTGAAAAGACCGATCCAACGGACTATGCACAAACAGTCGTTGTGCACTTCCCGGAGTGCATAATTGCAGACTTTGCACGTAACGTGTATACAGCGACAGGTCAGTGCAGATCATTGTGGTAGGTATTGATGTCATCTACAGGGTTCATTATGACCAAGTTAGAAGTTCATATCTGGAAGTACGAAAGTACCTGGTTCGTTTCCTGAAGGCAAATAATGAGTATATTGGAATATTTTCATTATCATTATGATGAAATTTCCGCCATCTGTGACAACTGGCTTATGTGTGATTTATCAAAATCGTTAATTTAGATAAGAGGATATGGGTATGAAGTTCTGTCGGGATTCAAAGAGTTGACTGATGCTTAAAATTCAATGGATTTGAATCAACTTAGCCGAGATTCAAATTCCTCATTCGAATGAACATTTTCTTTCCTTGTCTCATGTTGAATTTCATGGTATTATTTCAAGATTTCCTATATAATATGGAGCTTTGGATTTTCCAAATTTTATTAACCCAGGGAGATTCGAGGCTCTGTATGACTTGAGTATGCTCTCTCAGCATGAATCAGTCAGATCTAACTGACAATCAGTCCATGTGCACTGATTGGGTCAGTTAAGTGGGATCAATTTTAACTGAATGAATCAGTCTGTATAGACTGATTCATCAATAAATCTGTGCATGTTTTACTGATTCACATGTGGTTTACTGATTCAAACTTTACTGATTGACAAGTGTCACGCGAACTTTACTTATCTTCTTTGACAAAAATACGTCAGAAAACATGTTCAACCGAATCGTGATCCTCGACCGCAAACTCACTGTATGAAGATGATAACCATGCGTAAGTACGAGTGAAGACACTTTTCGTCGATTTCTCTTGGAATTTCATTCAGAGCAACTCATCCCAAGTAGATCCCAATTTGTTCTAAACGATTTTCGATGTCAAATTTTACGAGTGATCCGATGAAAATGTTAGATTCGAGCTATTAAATTACTAATACCCAACAATTACTTTTTTTTTTTCAAAAAACTACTCTTTTTAAGGTTAAATTACCCTTTTCCGATTCTGCGAATATTTTTTTCGAAAGGTTCCGCTTTTTTTACGTCGAAATGTGTGTTTGTAATATTTTTTTAATCAAGCCACATGGAAAATCGATCAAAAAATGCAAAAATTGTATTTTTTGCGAATTTTAAAAACGAAAATAGGCCGCTCAACTTGCACGGATCACTTTCGGGGCCTAAAACTGATGTGTTTTCCACCTTCTTTCATGATGTATAACATGTACCCAAAGTTACAAAAGAATCCGTGACCTGCGACCCAAAAGTTGACAATATTAAGAAGAATGACTCAAATGTAGCAATGCACGGAACTGAAATTTCGACCCTCTATTCTCGAAAATAAAAAAGAGAAGTGAACGGATCGGTCTGAAAATTCATTCCCAAGTGTATTATAATAAAATACAAGGAAGAAAATTTGAACGGAGTAATTCGGAGCTCGCTCGTCGAAATGAAAGGTCATAACACGTTCCGTGTAAGTTATCGCGATGATACCGATATGGTAAATACTGATTCAAACTTTCCTGATTGATAACTATTTCGCAAATGTCACTGATTCATCAGTAAAATTCTCGGGGTATTTATGCTAGAAAAAACAAGTTATACCGAATCAGTACTCTAGGCGCTAACTGACCGGATCAGTCCATATGGACTGACGATCAGTCAATCGATTTAGGATCCATTATAACTGATGAATCAGTGTGCAGTACCTTTCATAAATAATGGATCAAGTAGGGTCTCACTAAAACAGTGATATTTCCAATATACTTTGTCGTATAGGAATTTTGAAAAAAGCATCTGAAAGATCACAAAAAAATGTATCGATTCATGTGTTTAAAATATTCATTGCGTCCTTTTTGATCGCTCGTAGTCAACGATGAAAATCTCAAAAATTTCTCCTCCAATCAATCACCTACAACTTTGGCGGGAGTGATTGGATCACAAAATTTCTCACGGGATCTTGTAGATCTTTTCAAATCCAGCAATTTCCTTTTTTTAAAGTTCTTTCTACGACATTTTCTGTCCAAGTAACGAGCTTGGAAAGAAAACTTTGTATTACATGGACTGCTTATGGAGCTACCAAAGCTGGCGCCTGTTTCGTCTCGTCTTGCTCTACTCTAGCGCAAAAATTCATCAAAAAGATATCATGGCACATGGTTTCAGAGTGAAATGATCTCATCTTTCAGAATATTTGATCAGATTTTGTCTTGAATGTGATCTATGGGGACAAAACATGAAATGAATCAATTTTCCCAATAAAACTTGAGAAATCGGGGTTGTCCCCAATCCAAGACTAAATCTGATCAAATATTCTGAAAGATGAGATCATTTCACTTCGAAACCATGTGCCATGATATCTTTTTGATGAATTTTTGCGCTAGAGTAGAGCAAGACGAGACGGAACAGGCGCCAGCTTTGGTAGCTCCATAAGCAGTCCATGTAATACAAAGTTTTCTTTCCAAGCTCGTTACTTGGACAGAAAATGTCGTAGAAAGAACTTCAAAAAAAGGGAATTGCTGGATTTGAAAAGATCTACAAGATCCCGTGAGAATTTTTGTGATCCGATCACTCCCGCCAAAGTTGTAGGTGATTGATTGGAGGAGAAATTTTTGAGATTTTCATCGTTGACTACGAGCGATCAAAAAGGACGCAATGAATATTTTAAACACATGAATCGATACATTTTTTTGTGATCTTTCAGATGCTTTTTTCAAAATTCCTATACGACAAAGTATATTGGAAATATCACTGTTTTAGTGAGACCCTACTTGATCCATTATTTATGAAAGGTACTGTATGTGGACTGATCCGGTCAGTTAACTCAATCAGTAGTAATGACTTTCGAGAATTTGATGATCAGCTGGCCTTTGGAGCAAGAAAAGAATTACTGATTCAATCAGTGACGTTTTTAATTCTGATAGAATCAATGACAATCTGACTGATTCGTGCTGAGAGAGTGCCATTTGCCATGGCAGGAATCAAGTTATAAATATCGGACCTTTTTTTAACGGAATCAAAATGGCTTGAAGCATATCATCATCTCCAAATGTTAACATAGTGAGACACTGAAAAAAAGCTGAATAAAAACCATCTTTTAAGGTAACGACTAATCTATTATTCCTGCGAGGGGTTGAGGCAAGACGAAAGCTGCTAGAAAGATATTCCGATCAACCTGTCTACTTTTATCATTTCTGCCACGATAAAAAGCAGTCTGTTCATCGTCTTCTCTACAATATAAACTATGATGGTAAGGTTAGCAAGGTCTCAATTCGTACGACTGGATGGATTATTTACATATGTTTTCTCTTGCAGGTGTAGCACATGGAGATGATTTAGGCTACATCTTCCATATGAAAATTATCAATCTTCTACTAAACCCCAGAGATCCGGAAGTTACGTTTCGGAAAAAAATTGCTAGACTATGGTCAAATTTTGCAAAATATGGGTACATGATGCAGAAGTTTTCCTTGATGTTTCGTTACTGTCAAAGTTAGCATCATCGAGTTTACTGTAATTATTACTTTATTAGGAACCCAACTCCACGTAGAGCAGTTGACGATATTTTACGAGGCGTCAGATGGCCCAAATCCAACAAATCTGGAGCTTATTTGGTGATTGATGACAAATTAGTCGTGCGAAACTGGAATCCAAATCCGAGAGACCGGTTCTTAGCCCTCATATACGATATTGCCATGCGCTCCCAAGCTGGATGTTTTGGAATTGATGCACCATGAATTCGACGAAATGTATGATGGGCTCATTTCATCTCAACACTATCATTCAGAACCAAATTGTGCATGAAACATGTGAATATCTTTCATGATACAAATGACCATACAAAAGTTGCAAATGTTGGAAATACTATCAAGAACACTGAACGTTTTAGGGAACTGGTGGTAATATTATCTCTCAATAAAATATATCCGTCATCCAAAATTACAAAACAAATGATCATTTCAAACCCATTTTTACACACTTCTATTCTACCGCCTCCGTCTATTTGGAACTATACCACCATCCGGTTCATCTTTGCATTCGCATATAGGCGACTCTCTCAAGAACTCGGTGCAGCGGGCACATGCGCATCGGATACCCCGACCCTCACTTTCAGTGCAGGACAAAAGTTCGAACCATGTGAGAATCAACTTCGATCGAATTCGTACCTCGCATTGAAAAAAAATGCCAAGGCGTATACACCTTAGTTTGGTCATACGATATAGATAATGATACATGAATCGTAGACAGATGAGTATCATCGCGAAAACTTACACGGAACGTGTGTTATGACCTTTCATTTTGACGGTCAAACTCCAAATCACTCCATTCAAATATTCCTACACGTATTCTACTGAAATACGCTTGGTACTGAAGTTTCAAGTTGATCCGTATAGTCATCTCCTTTAATTTTGAAGATTAAGGGTGGAAATGTCAGTTCCATGGACTGAAATAATTGGACTTTGATGCATACTCTTGGTGCTAACATTGAGATAATGGGTTCACCTGAATTTTTCTCTTAAAATACAATGTTGAGCCAACTATTTTCCAACAGGTTCTATGACCACAGTGCTCAGATTAGACCCCGAGCCATGCATTTCTTTCTTGTAATGGGATTTTCACTAAAAATGAGACTATTCTTTGAAATAACAACAGCGCATACCAAATCCACTCTGAAGGACATTGTCTCAAAAAAATGTAAAGAAAACATTTCAAACAATCGAGTCACATTGGCCCGGGATCAAAGTTTCTTGTGCTGCATGTAGATTTGTAGCCGAAAATGAGCCATGTAATAAAGTCATGTCAGGTCCACGTTATGTTAGGTCCATGCACTCAAACGCCGTTTCCTCGGATAATCAATAACACAAAAAAGACGTAGGAATGAAATAATTTGCTCCAAAGAATGTACTCAAATCAACCATCTAAACTCGAATTCCAAGGTTTTTTGGTCTAATCGCGTCAGGGTTTCTCGCTAGACAATAAAACGTTAAAAACCGCAAATGTCGGTTCCATGGACTTTTTTCCCTATGTCTTTGACGTGTGAAAATCACATATACAAACAATTTCTGCATATTTTTTATCACATATTATCATTTCAATGTGCGAAGAGAAATGGAAAAAGTTGTCATATGCACGTGGAGACTCAATGTTCAATTTTTGAATTTTCGGGCACAAAATGTGTTAGTTTTCCCTATTATATTCACAAGTAGAGGTCCAACCTTGCGGGTCTTGGATTCGTCCCATACTCTGTAAGGATTTAGTCTCATTGGCCTTCCATCCTGAGATATAGCTGTGGAGATTTACATTGGCCGTATAGGTTTATGTTGAAAAGTCACACATATATATATATATATATATATACCACGAATGCATAACAGTATCTCAGGATGGGAGGCCCATGGGACTAAGTCCTTCGAGATACCTTCATCTCTCACCACAACAAGATGATCCCCAAAATTTGAGACGAATCCATCAGGGCCCGCAAGGTTGGATCTCTCCTTGTCAGTTAGTTTGAGAGTCAACGATGCTTCAAAAGTTGGAAGGTAACAAACATGGCATTCATTTCTTATACTCTTCTGCACATAATCAAGATATCTCTCGCACACGATATTAGAGTGGGACCAGTATGCTAATCATTGAATCATAATATATATAGATGCTCACACTCCTTCGAATCTTCAGTCGTTCTTGAATTATCAAGATAAGAGATTCTAAGTTGTTAGTTTTCTGTGTACATATTTTCACACGCAGGTCTAGCCTTGGGTAAGTCGTAAGTGTCTACTTCAAAAACTATTATTTATTTGCTTTTCATCTCTTTGAAAATATTTTTTTGAAACCATATTTTCAAGGATTTGTTGTAAAGGCGAGAATCTTTGAGCCTATGCACTCAAGGTGTCCAATGTATTGGGTAGTAATGTGGAAAACAACTCATGAACCTCTAGAAGCATCAGTAATCTGCATTCTCATGAATTTGCACGAGTATGACCTTCGATATACATCTATGCTTCCATGCTGTAGCAATGTGATGAGCAGTCATGATTAATAGTAGTAGTCCCTTGATTATTGTACACATGTACAGCATAACAGTAAAATATTTAGTAGTAAATTGTCGTACTCTCTTTGACAACACTAGCTGAGCTCACTAACCCACAAGTTTTGCTGAGGTAAGTGAGCAAGTGTAATGGAATGAAATTAATTCGCGAGACTGTCAAAGTTACATACTTATCTATCAACACTGGAGAGTACTAATAATCTGGTATGCGAAAGCACTACCAATATCTTTCGTGACATTTTCGTCGTGGGCGCATAAAGAGGCCCCTGAAGCAGAAAAATCTGCTTCCCGGGTTGTTCTCTTCCCGGGAAGCAGGTTTTTCTGCAGTAAGGGCCTCCTTGCATCCAGAAATGGTGGAATATTGATATAAGGTAAGTGTACCCAACTTGCCCCCATTAAGCCATTTTCTTAATAACTGTGGCCCATCTCCATATTTTCCAACGTGTCTTAGCTCATTTCAAAGCTTGTCTTAAGACCTTCAAAATAAGTTAAAGTACATTCAATTTGAACCAACTGGAGCCAAACTGTTTGAATTCTCCCAAAAGGTGATTTTTGAGAGTTTACAAAAGTGTGTACCCAACTTGCCCCATTAAGCTTTTTTCTTAATAACTTTGGTTGACTTCAACGATCTCCAACGTGCTTTAACTCATTTTGAAGCTTGTCTCAAGACCTTTAAAATGCACTAAAATACGTCCAATTTGGATCAATTGGAGCCAAACTGTCTCAATTCTTCCGAAATAAATGATGGAAATTGGCGATAAAGTGTTTTTATCGCCGTGCACGCACATTTGGAGCTTTTCGGTGGTTCAAAACACTATTTCTGACCCATTTCGACGTGATAAACACGTTGTGAGTGGTAAAAAAAGTCGTACTGCACGCCCTTTCGAGATAAACATATGGGGGCATGTTAGGTACACTCCGATGTTGGCATCCTTGTTGACAAACCGTCTCCGTGTTTTGCACATAAAACAGCTCCATATTCAAATTTTGCAATTTTGAAGAATGGATTTTGAAGGTCTTGAAACAAGGAATCGAATGCGCTAAGGTACGTTAAGATTGGTTGAACTCGGAGAATTTGGCACCGATTTTACTGAACGCAATTCCCTCGGTGCTTTCTTAGCCGCGCAAACACGAAAAATGGAAAAATCACACAATTTTCTAGAGAACGTAGAAGTGATCCGGGGTCAACGCAAACTACTTACTTTCTCATATTTCAACATAACAAACGTGAAAAAAAATTGCCGGGAGCCCAAAGAGTGCCCATCCCCGAGATCGGCATATGGGGGCAAGTTGGGTACAGAGGCAAGTTGGGTACACTTGCCTTATTCGATCAATTTTTCACCATTTTCGTCGTGGGCGCATAGAGAGGCCCCTGAAGCAGAAAAATCTGCTTCCCGGGGTCGTTCTCTTCCCGGGCTATCTTGACTGTAATTATTGAACCGTCGGAAATGGGTATAGAATTGATACGATAACAATTCTTCACGTGTTTTTCTACATCAAAGCTATTTTACGATACTTTTCTGAGCTCGCAAGGAGAGTTCCGAGGGTGTGGGTCACTGATTTTGCTGAATTTTTGGAAATAGTACTTTTTTAGCATCAAATGTTGATGTACGAAACAGCAAGGTCTAATGTTTTTCTGTTGATGAAATTGCACTAAATTTACTTGAACCATGGTTAAAGGTTAAAAAATAAGTTACAAATAATAGTAATTTGACGTGTGAGCTCATTGACAATCGACATGTCTTGATATGACCTACGGTTAGTTCAAGATCGAGAATCGATTAAATCTGAGGTGTAATGTAACCTCTGGAAATGAAGTTCATGACATTTGGAAGATTTAAATCGATTGGAGATTCCTCATTGTCAATTGTCGATATCCAATAATAGCTTGTAAAATCGAAAAAAAACCTGAAAAATTCTGAAAAATCAATGTCGTATCATACCGCGATGGACTATGGGGCCCAATGTAAAACCACGAGGGGGACAAATAAATGTCAACATCTGTCGAAATCCAAATTTGACAATCTTTCAACCTTCTTTTACGACATCTGTGATGCCACGGGCAATTTTGTCTTGGACGTACAAATGTCAGAATTAGTTCATTTGAACAACGACACAGCTGATATCAATAAAGAATATATTATTTACCACATAACAAACATGGCACAACGCTACGATAATTTTGACGCTATTAACTTGACCTGATTATTTCTTAATAAGTTCAGTTTATCGTTTGGATGTTAATGTAGCTCGAAATAATTCAGAGGAGCTTCTGTGTTGACACTTTCTCCGTCAAAACTTTATCAATTTTATCCTGTTTTTTCTTTAATGACTCAGATACGAGAACTATGTTCACTCGGTGACAACTTTTTCAACTTCGAGATATTCTACCTCATTTACATTTATAGGCTTTGCATTCTATGATCCATGAGTGGGAGTGAGAAAATACAATTTTAATCTTGAACAGCTCAAGTTATCGCTGAGTGTCCGTCTCTTAATTCCAATTCAGTTCTTAGGTATCAACTCCGTTACGTAAGTTTCAACACGTTCGCTGTCAGGGTTCCAATTGGTGGACGTTCCAGTTCTATGTGAGCTTTCCAAAACTAATGGAGCTTGCCGCTATAGGCCCCGCCACAGCAAACATGTAATAAGTAGTGCAAAAATTCCCAGAAACGACAATTTTAGAGTAAACATCCACCAGATAGATTGAAATTCAATCAATTTTTTCATGAACATAGAGGCCTGTCAAGTACAACTACAATCATTCCATTGTATAGAGAGATCTTTGAACCTCGATACAGTTATACCCTGCAAAAAAAATGGAACACGGATACCTTGACTAAAACAGACATCACTCCGGCGCGTTTGGGTCTACAACAATTTTCCAAAAGACACTTGGAAGATGAGAAAAAATCTATCAAATAAAGAGTTTCAAAAAATTTTGATTGAAATTTTATGCCTTCAATTGACACTCAAAATTGGAAAGATTTTCATTTCAATCAATCACCCTCCATATATATGATGAATTCCACGCCAAAGCGACCTACGGAAAGGGGTCATCTCTTTTCTAACCTTTTTTAACCTTTTTCATTCGATTCTATGGCCCAAAATAGGAACTTCGGACCACCTATGGGGTCCAAAAAAAATTTCTCCTCTTCATTGCACGCACGTCCGTAAACAGACCGAAATTTCATCGTGTAATAATCGATGCTCTTTCACTCACGAAAATGGGAATATTTCGAGTTTTTGATTAGCTATCGATTTGCGGGTTGCGGCATCTGAAAGGGCATCAAAAAACCTATCGAAAACATTGTAGGAAATTTCTTTTCTGTGATTTGGGGGCCTCCTAAAGGCAAAAGAGTGTTTTTCACTAAAATGTTAATTTCTCAAAAAGCCATTTTTTTAATCTTTGAAAATCATATATTTGACGTAAAATTTTGCGTCCTCTGGATAAAAATGGGTTTCAGAGAAGTTTGGGGCGATCGAGGTGACTTATGAGCCATTTTTTGGAAATTCGATTTTTTCGGTTTCAGAAAAAGGCGATTCTCTGCGCATGCCCACAAACGTAGACTTTCGACGCTACTTTCAATGGAAAGCTCACGGAATCTCCTATGAAATGACTACCCGCAAAGTTGGAATTCATGCACTGAAACGGGATCTGCAATGATTAATTATATCGAATCGAAATCACATGAAAATTCAGCCCATTAAGGAGGCCCGAGCGCGTAGGAGCGTACCAAGCACGGGGCCCCGTGCGCCTTTTCCCCTTCCACCGCGTTATTGCCGCTATACATAGGTATACTCACAATGCAAGCGCTGGCTGCAACGCTAGCTTTTTTACTTCCACTCTAATTTTCACGAAATTTTGATGGTTGACCCATAGTTTTCCTGGTATCGATTTATAGGGAATAGATAAAAGAACCGTTTCTCCTGGTCAGAACAGATATCATATGAATAGTTAGCCCGCAATCTCATCTCAACGCGTGTAGTCCATAAGGTTACGTGTAGTCAGAAATAATTTTCGAAGTCGTATAGTTAGCAATCATGATTACTCATCAATTCTCCATCTATGTGGACTTACTTCCATCAAATCTTATTTCTGTTACCACGATTATCTACTTTCCTATAAAATAGTGCACAATTATGTTGCTGATATCAAAGATCTAATTAGTTTTGACTCAAGAAGTATTAATTACCCACTGCGCCAAGTTAGACCTTTTGTAGAAACTGTTTCCACTTGGAACAAACACCTCAATTCTTGTAGTATAAGACTTAAAAGAATGTGGAACACACTCCCGGAAGAAATTAGATCCCTTCGTCTAGGTCAGTTCAAGAGCCGAGCAAAATTGTTGTCAGATAACCCATAAATCCATTATTTGTTATAAGTTTATTTATTGTATGTTACCTACTATTCTAGCGCTGCTACACCATATATATTTATATTTTGTATGGGTTTAAGGTAGTTGTACACCAAAATTATTCATCAATATAATTTCTCGAGATTCTGCAGAGAGATAGTTCTAATATCAAAGAGTACGTGTGCAAAATTCCAGAACGTCTGACCATCCCGTTTTAGAGTATCGATCGTCACAATTTGACCAGTTTTGCACATTTTTAACATTGCGCTTATGGGAGCGGGCCCCAAAAACAGCACAAAAACGGGTCCAGCGCAAAACCTGATCAACAGAAAATGGTGGGACTGCGAAAGATCCGAGTTTATGTATCAATGAATCATATGGCCAAGCCTGGAGATGATGGACCACGTCGTTTTTCAGTAATTGTTCATACAAAGCGTAGAATGCAAAAAATGCGACACGTGATTTCGATTTTAGGGTAGATAACTTTGGAAACCATGCCTGATTCTGTTCAGAAAGGCTTAGATGATCGTTTCTGTTTGTTGCTTGATGGAAAAAGTACAGTTATTAACAATAATAATAATTTCGAATATTTTGATATGGGCAAAAAAGTGAGAATAAGTCTCTCTGACTCACGTAGTTCGTGTACAACTACCTTAAGCCCGTATATTGGAAATAAAATAAAATAAAATAAAATAAAGTCAATTTGCTCTCGATTTTGGTGGTTGACCCCATGTTTTCTCAACGGTTATACATTTCTGGTAGTTTTAGCTATAGTTTAAGCTCACTTGCGCCAAAAACAAATGTTTTATACATTTACGAGATCTTCTCGGGACTCAATTTTGAGTACGAAATTGACCTGAAAAAAATTCGGACCACATGGTTTTAACGTAAAATTGTATGAAATTTCAAGATTTGCGATGAAAACCCCCGTTTGAGGCGAACCCGAGGTGCTACATTCAATTTTCGCCAGAAAATACGATATTTCACATGCAAAATTGCGAAAAATTGAATGTAGCGCCTCGGGTTTGCCGCAAACGGGGTTTTTCATTGCATATTTTGAAAGTTCATACAATTTTACGTTGGAACTATGTGGTCCGAATTTTTTTCAGGTCAATTCTGTACTCAAAATTGAGTCCCGAGAAGATCTCGTAAATGTGTCATTTCAGCAGGCTCTCATGGGCTGAATATTCATGTGATTTCGATTCGATATAATTAATCGTTGCAGATCCCGTTTCAGTGCATGAATTCCAACTTGGCGGGTAGATCATTTCATAGGAAATTTTGTCAGCTTTCCATTGAAAGTAGCGCCGAAAGTCTACGTTTGTGGGCATGCGCAGAAAATCGCCTTTTTCCGAAACCGAAAAAATCGAATTTCCAAAAAATGGCTCATAAGTCACCTCGATCGCCCCAAACTTCTCTGAAACCCATTTTTATCCAGAGGACGCAAAATTTTACGTCAAATATATGATTTTCAAAGATTAAAAAAAATGGCTTTTTGAGAAATTAACATTTTAGTGAAAAACACTCTTTTGCCTTTAGGAGGCCCCCAAATCACAGAGAAGAAATTTCCTACAATGTTTTCGATAGGTTTTTTGATGCCCTTTCAGATGCCGCAACCCGCAAATCGATAGCTATCCAAAAACTCGAAATATTCCCATTTTCGTGAATAAAATAGCATCGATTTTTACACGATAAATTTCCGGTCTGTTTTCGGATGTGCGTGCCATGGAGAAGAGAAATTTTTTTTGGACCCCGTAGGTGGTCCGAAGTTCCTATTTCGGGCCATAGAATCGAATGAAGAAGGTTAAAAAAGAATCTGAGAGATGACCCCTCCCCGTAGGTCGCTTTGGCGTGGAATTCATCATATGCGAAGTCATGCTAGCGTAAAGATTCTTGCTTGATGATGTAGTTCTCTCCAAGACTTCAAAATCTTTTTTTGAACGTTGCTCTACGATTTTTCACACCCAAGCTACAAATGATCTCGTAGAAAGAATTTTGTACGGGTTAAGGGTAACAAAAATACGGAAAAGGTCATAATCCACGATTTTGAGGTAAAATCTTCAGAATATTATGAAATTATTGTCAGATTCATTTCAAAGATTGGTCGAAATGACTTCCGCCCACTTCAACTAAGAAAAACTGATGTCTCCATACTTTCGATACTTGAGGTAGTCCTCAACCCGTCCAAAATTATTTCTACGAGATCGCTTGTAACTCGGGTGTGAAAAATCGTAGAGCAACGGTTAAAAATAAGGTTTTGAAGGTCTTGAAAAGAGCTACAACATCCTGTAAGAATTTTCGCACTAGCATGACTTGCATATGAATGGAGGGTGATTGATTGAAATGAGAATTTTTCCGGTTTTCAGTACCAGTTAAGGTAGTACTAGCGGTACTGATGAGTCCAAGTGCAGATTATACCCGCGCTTGACTCTTTTTCGCCCGCGATATAGTTGTAGTGAATGCACGCAGCAGACGACAACCTAACCCCGAAAGCGCAGAGATGAGTGACACTTGGGTTTAGATCTTCTTTTGTAGGCTCTGAATCGGTAATCTGCTGGTTTCTATGTGATTTTCGTGCACTCTTCTTCTTGTGTACCGACTCTCGTGAAAATCTGTACGGTAGATGTTACTCCACTCGTCATTTTCCATTAAACGATGTGTTGAATGTACTTTCACAAAACTGCTCAGAACTTTTCTCTCAGACTGAAGGCTCTTGAAATTTTAATTGGGTCAATTTGAGATATCAATCTACCACTGTGCCGAATTTCGTAATTTTCTGTACGGTTATTCGAGGACCGCTAATACTTCCTTCAAGGAATGAAATTTCGATCAAAAAAAATCCTTAAAACCCATAATTTGATGGATTCCCTTCTCATCTTTCAAGTGTTTTTTGAAATATTATCATACCCAAACGCGTCGGAGTGATGGCTGTTTTAGTGAAGGTATCCGTGTTCCATTTTTTGCAGGTTACTGTATGTTTCTTCGGTCTCTATGGAAATTGCCAGTATTTTTTGAACATTACCAATATTCACGGCCCGCCTTGCTTACGTCGTTATCCAAGGTGAGCTTTGACGAAGCACAAATACATCTCGTGCGCTTTTTGTGATCTCAAGAGTTTCAAGTTTATTATCTAGAGTTCGGTTATCGATGTAATCACAGATGCATAGTTATCAGAATAAATAGAGCCTTGAGTCGTGATGTCGAGTTCAATCGAAAAGACTGGATCGAGTATGCAAATCCACCAAATTTCGCTGCGCGAGTTGGTTGTTCTGTTCTATCGACATGAAGGCCTCCTGATATAATCCTCACAGTAAATGTAAGCTTTTTTCCGGTCTGACCAGTAAGAATCTCTTTTTTTCTATCCAATACTCTGAGCATGAGAGCACAATTTAATTTAGTTATCCTCATTGATTAAGATCTATAAAAAGAATTCAATTTTTTCACTGAACTCATAAAATACTCAACTTAGTCAGCGTATTCTTGGTCATTAAAAAACTCTGTAATGAAAACATTTGAAAACTGTTTTCACCCGCAGCGGGCGTTGAAAATATTGATTGATTCCTCCGAAAAATATTGATAAATTCTTGCTCGAAGATACTCATTGATATTGATGAAATAGTAATCGAGTTGAAAATTCAAAAAATTAAAGTTGTGAGAACTTATTTTGGGCCAAGAACCGAATAAAAATGTTTGAGCGACTATGTTTCAATTTTTTGAGTGAATCAACCAAGTCTATACTGAGAACACTTTGGACACAGTAAATAGTAATTAAGAATGGAATAATGGTGGTTCACTTTTCAGAATTAGTATCTGTGGCACGCTGGACAATCGTCGATTACAAAGTAAAGTTACTGGCGAAATAATTTTCGTCGGATAAAGAGGTACGAAAGACACCAATACGATCGATTTTCCGCCTTCACGGTATCACGTCAACACTTATGTGAACTTTATCGAGAACAAAGTTTCGAAAATTAAAGGAAGAGTGACAAGCTAGACTCTGCGGTAGAGGATGAATAACTCTCATTTAGCCATAGTCGATAAGCAAAAACTCTTCGCATTTAGGATACCTCAGTTTGTAGATTCGAGGAAAAAGTTGCGCTTTCATTACTCTTCGACATTGCATCATGGCATTTCTGAGATTAAAATATAAATTTATTCCGAAACACGCATCGAAGAGATGTATTCTAACTTCAAATTACATTCCCCGATCGTCACTCAGACGAGTGAACCTTGCGGTTCAAATATGGTCAAATCTCGAGAGATCCACTAGAATAATTTAAGCATTACATTTTTGACAGCTCATCAAGACGACCACCACGCCGCAGAGATCACAATTATCCTGTTTTGATTAATTGAAAGTACTCGTGCTATTTTTCAAGATTCTAAGTCATGATTCTTTACATTAATTAGATCAGATATTTGAGAATATCAGATTCCACAAATCTTTAAGAGGAATGGACTTTGAGCTTTGATTATGAAAAATAATTCTACTAACCATTACAGATCAATCGGGAGCCAAGCTTGTCACTGAATTCACGAGTGATCTGCTCTGAAGGGATTCTGAGAGCCGTCAGGGGAATTATTCATCGTAAGGATGGATATTCTGTTGCTGTTCTTCGCGGGACTCGTGAGCGGGGTGAAATCACACCCATCACCTTTGGTTGAAACACAGCAAGGGTCAGCTCGCGGAGAGATCCTCAGAACGGTCATCAACTCGGTTGAATATTCATCATTTAAGGGTATCCCTTATGCTGAGCCTCCTTTGAAACATCTGAGATTTCAGGTAAGCTAATTATTAGACGAATAATTACAGTTTTTTGATGATGAAGAAATATCAGAACAGTCAAATGTGATTAGACTATTATTATTTTGAGTTCCAATTTGTTGACACATTGTTAACTGAAGTATGATCATAGACTGCAGTCATTTTTCGAATTACTAATAAGAGAAAAGTGACATAGACTAGAAAATGAATTTATTCAGAAAATACTGGCTCAATTGAAGAAAAGGGAGAAGTTTTTCGAATTCATGGGCATTCCTTTATACTTATAATTGAACTTTGAACGATGAATTGTTTGAAATACTGATAAACAATGTGGTGGTGCATGACTCTTATTATCTTTCCAACTAATTCCCTCGAAAAAATCATAGTTTCCACGATGAATATTTATGAGAAAATATCTATCATCACAAATCGAAACATCTATCCGATCAGAGTATTTGGATGAGCTCGCTTGATTTCGCTGGAACTCCTAGCGTACAAATCAAATTAATTACCTGTCACTCTGTTAATTTCCACTCAAGCAGAAGCAATTATCAAAATAAAAGGTAATCTCATAACATTTTCAATGAACATCTGCATGAGAAGTCTTCATTCTTTTTGGCAGAGATCGATACAAGAATGCCTACTTAATTTATTCACCTAAGAACAGAAGAAGTTGAGATGTAGTACGTAATAGCTGTCGCAAATGGGAGTCAATTAGTATTTTTCCTATTTTTTTTTTTCTAAAGGCCAATGATGAGTTGATAATCTATTGAAACCTACGGAATTAGTAGATAACAAAATTCACGAGAGCACGTGTAGAGACGAACGAAATTTTCCATATCTTTGTGTTTGTCTGGGTATATATTCTAACTCTGGAATCAGTTTTTGAAATTCTTTTGATTCAGCAAAAATGCCTTCAATCATAATTAACAACTCAACGTGCGATTTCTCTCCTAAATTGACGACTACCAACACAGAATCGTTCAAATAATAATTTGGGATTAAATCACTCGTTTTGAAGTAGAGTGCACGCATACTTGGGTCACGCATTATGGTCATAGTCGATGTGATATTGGTCATCGAAACGGAAAATCAGAATGCTGGAAAGAGTACATGATCGAGATATTGTGAGATTTGCCAGAGATATAGCATAAATTTGTATTTGATCAAATTGGCGGAGTCAGATTTTCTTAGAAACTCTTTCAAAGTTCTCATCACGTTCCCTCTAAGTGGTACTAAACGATTCAACGTGCCAGCAGAAAGAAAATTCAAATTTTATCCTTGTGGCCACAAAAAGACAAAAGAACTACAATTCATGTTTGAAGTATGATTTTCTGCAAATCTCAGACGGAGAGAGTTTAAACTAGTGTATACTTACAAAATGCCTCCATCATGATTTAGAAAAGGAATGAAAAGAAATCAAAATTTATAAAAGATGCCGAATTACAAACTATAAGGTTTGCGGGGAAATATTGTTGCGATCTTCGCCATGTGACTTACTTTTCGGATTGCATATACGTAACTCTTTCAAACATGCGAGACTTTTGAGTGGGATTTGTTGATCAGAGTTCTTCCCTCAAGTACTTATGAGATTTCTGTTCTAAAGTCGTAATAAATTGTAGTTTGAGAAGGCTCGAATTTCGTCAATTGTAATTCATGATGTTTTCAAGAGATTACATACCAAAGTTTTTATAAAAACGTATACAAAAGAATCTCATAAATATTTATTCCCTTTTAGCCACCAGTACAGAAAAAGTCATGGGAAGGTATTTGGGATGCTACGAAAGAGAGAAGCCATTGTGCCCAAAGAGACTTCATTTACGAGTCTCAATTCACTGGATCAGAGGACTGCCTTTACTTGAATGTTTATAGTCCCAAGGTAAGTTGAGTGTTTGCCCGATAAGATTGTCAATTTTTTTCCTTCGTGTAGCTCATACTTCAGTATCACAACGCAATAGTATACGCACAATCAATTCCTCCAATATCGTGTATGGGTTATAGGTTAAGCCATTTAAATATTTGGTCGAAGAGCGTCTCGGCGTGCGGCCTCGATAAGAATTGTTTTGGGAGCTAAAAAGCACGTCATCATCACGAGACATAATCACCTGACCGGGGCCAAGGGAATCGAAGTTATCTCAAGCGTTACCGAAGTTCCGATTAATTTTCGGGGCACCTTTTCGATCTTTTCCATTGAGTGAAAAAATGTAAAGAATTCTTGCTCAAAGTCATTTGGAGATGCATTAGTGACTCCTCCGAGGCTTCACAGTCCTAAATAGTATTTCTTGAAACAATAGCGGGCAGGACTGGATTTTATAATTCATGTTCCTTTTTTCGCTTCGAGCCGAAGTTGAGGGTTGGAAACACCCATGAAAAAGCGAGAACTAATTCTCCTGATCGTCGAAATATATTGTTTCATCATCTGTGCGAAGAGCAAATTCAATGCCAGTGCTTCATGCCCAGTCGATTGAAAGAGTGCTCTGCAAGAAAAATTGTACAAATTCTTTAAAAATGTACTGATTTTGAGGAACTAGAGGCTATTGGGTATATCTCTATCAACTCATCTTTGAACTGCAATCTGTAAAATGTCATCATATCCTTAGCGGATGGAAAAGATTCAAGTCGCAATGCGGGAGGGAAAATTTGAATTTGGTGCATGTTGTGCAACCTAATATGTAGTGATTAGAACAAATGATGTATCAGACTTTCAAAAATCGTCTATATTCTCTATGACGTACCAAATATTCATTTTGATTCGACCGAAAACAGGTCATGGCATGTGCCTACTGCTCAAATTCCATAGTATTGGAGACGACCATGGGTGGGTTTCATAACTAAAAATTGAAGACAATGGCCAACGTATAACAAGACATTTTCCTCAATTCTAGTTGGATTTTGGAGATTCGAAACAAGGTTCAATCCCGGTGGTGGTTTGGATTCACGGTGGTTCCTTTAAAGGAGGCTATAAGGATAGCTCTCTCTATGGACCAGATTTCTTCATCGAAGAAGGCGTGGTTCTTGTAACATTCAACTATCGTCTGGGTCCTTTAGGTAAATAGACCTTTGTAAACGATGTTTTTCTTCGTTCAGTCGTATATCATCAAACTTCTCAACTTTAAATCAACATAAACTTATTAAATCAGGTTTCCTCAACCTCAACCATGAAAAAGCCACAGGCAATTATGGACTCAAGGATCAGAGAATGCTTCTACTTTGGGTGAAGGAGAATATTATCTTCTTTGGAGGTAATCCAGATAATGTGACACTCATTGGACAAAGTGCCGGCGGTGTTTCTACCGACTTGCACGTATTGTCGGACATGTCGACAGGTACACCATCCCCATATCTAGATTTGTGGTTGAAAAAAATAATATCGAGGTATGACCATGAGGTATCAATTTTCCGTGAAACTAGGTTTATTCCATCGTTCCATTGCTTTGAGCGCCTCTCCACTGTGTCCTTGGGGATTTCATACTACCAGTGCTGCGGTCAAACAAGCTTACACTCTGGGCAAAAAACTGGGAAAAGAAGCAAAAACAGACGACGAATTATTAGAATTTCTACTAGAAGTTCCTGCCATGGATATTGTGAAAGCTGCTGATACAATGGGCTTGGTGAGGAACTTTGGTTCGATCTGCAGATCCGGACACTAGACTTGAATAATGTGGAATAAACTTTGCGTTTTGACTGTACACTTACAAGTAATCCATCTTTCCAGGCTGACCCACCATTCAAGCCCAGCATTGAAAGCACCGATCTCGCAAAAGATCAAGATAAATTTTTGACGCAATGCCTGATTTGGAAATATCTAAATAATCGTTTCAACAAAGTTCCGCACATAACTGGATACACAGCCGCAGAAACGGTACTATTTGCCAAAAGTAAATTGAACTATTGTTTTTTGCAATGGGATAACTGCAACTGTATTCATTAACAGAAACTGACAAGTGAGAACTCAATCATTTTACAGGCGTTGAGACTATCCAAGATCTAGTGAATACTACAGCTAGCTCCATAGAAGCGTTTCCGAATCTATCTTCGATCGAGCTACCTATGATCAAAACAATTCTCTCGGCATTCAAAAATGGTACCATGGATCTTTCAGATGCAGTAATTGATAATATAATTAGTGTAAGTATTGCTATACGACTGACATATCCAATGAATGGGCATGTGCATGAACTTTTTTCGCCCCGAAACAATATAATTTCAGTAAATCTATAGACTGTTAATATGACAATATCAAATCGCTTGTACGGGAAGTCGAAATTTTACCAGCAAAGAAAAATCGTATGACGCAATCAAAAGAAAAATTAATGACTGAATGAATAACTAATTTCTCTGAATTTATCACAGGCAACATCAGTTATACTCTTCCAAGTCGGTATCGATACTAAGAGATCAATAATGCAACGGCAAAGTGGTGAACCGGTGTATTATTACCGCTTTTCTTACGACACTGACGATTCCATGCATCAAAAGATCTACAACATTTCCCTCAAAGGTAGGTCTTCTGAACAATCCGATAAAGTTATGTGTTGATGTTCACGGGCATTCCGGATAGAAAAATTCGGGGTAAAATCTTCCCCCTGCCGATCAATTGTTACCCAGTATGGGTAAATCTACGGTCAATTCCGTAAATCGCAGAAAGCCTCGAAAGTGGCAACCTTTTTTTGAGAATCAAGCATGAATGTGCTCTCACTCCTACAACTCATTTTTGTGTTCTATTGTTTTCATCCAGAAAGTACGGTAAAAAAATGAGTAAATCTACGTGAGAGGTTTTCAATCTATGAATTACATTTACGACAGAATAACTCTCAACAGGTACAGCCCACGGTGATGATCTCCCCTACATGTTCCGAGTGGACAACTTTTCGTTCGATCCAAACAGTCTCAACTTCATCACTAGACAAAGGATGGTTCGGCTATGGAGTAATTTCGCTAAATACGGGTGAGAGAAAATTTGTAATGAATTCAAAATGCAGGTCCCATGATAGTATTAATAATGTGACATGACAACGGATCGAAAATTATACAATAATTTGCTCTTGTGTATGTAACTACTTATTATTACAAGATCGCTGCCAAGACGAGTCATATCTATATTAGCAAGCTACACAGCGCGCCACGAGCAAAAATAAGTTTGCCTGAAGTGACTCAAAAAACTAAGAACCGGGTCTTGATTGGAATGTCCAGATGTAATGAAATCCCATTGACAGGAAACTGGAGCTGATTTTATTTGCGAATTTTGCGATGAATGAGTTGAGTACGTGAGACTTATGGCATATAAGGGCTCATAGGTGATCTGCTCTTGATTAGAATAACACTGCGAGTTTTGAAACATGGTCGGCCCGTGCAAAAACTAGCTGATCACAATTTTTCACAAATAAAAAAGTAAAAACTAGAAAAAAAAAAAAAAATTTCATACGAAAACTAACACATCACGCCTATGCTTCAACATTTGCAAAATATGCTAGTCTTAATGTGAAAATTGAGTTGTGTTAGTCTTCGCAAGGGCCGACGATACTATCTCCAATTCTATATCAAATTTTCCGACAATAATCTGGATTCCGTTCCGCTTCGGGCGATGAATTTTTGAGAGATACAGTACCCTGCAAAAAAAATGGAACACGGATACCCTCACTAAAACAGCCATTACTCCGACGCGTTTGGGTCTACGCCAATTCTCCAAAAAACAATTGAAAGATGAGAAAAAAATCTATCAAATTATGTGTTTTTAATTTTTTTTTCGATCGAAATTTCATGCCTTGAATTGATACTCAAAATTGGAAAAATTCTCTTTTCAATCAATCATCAATCATTTATCGGGAAATTACGATAGCGTAAAAATTCTTGCGGGATGTTGTAGCTCTTTCCAAGACCTTCGAGATCGTTTTTTCATACATTACTCTACGGGTTTTTATACCCGAGTTACGAGCGATCTCGTACAAAGAATTTTGTACGGGTTGAGTGTAACAAAAATACGGGAAAGGTCATAATCTACGATTTTGACGTGAAATCTTGAGAATTCTATGGAATAATTGCCAGGTTCATTCCAAAAATTGTTCGGAAGGACTTTCGCCCACCTCAACTAAGAAAAACTCATGTTTCCATACTCCCGATACCCTCAACTCGTACGAAATTCTTTGTACGAGATCGCTCGTAACTCGGGTGTGAAAAATTGTAGAGTAATGTATAAAAAAACGATTTTGAAGGTCTTAAAAAGAGCTACAACATCCCGCAAGAATTTTTACGCTATGAAAATTTCCCGATAAATGATTGATGATTGATTGAAATGAGAATTTTTCCAATTTTGAGTATCAATTGAAGGCATGAAATTTCGATCGAAAAAAAAATTAAAAACAAATAATTTGATCGATTTTCTCCTCATCTTTCAAGTGCCCTTTGGAAAAATGGCGTAGACCCAAACGCGTCGGAGTAATGGCTGTTTTAATGAGAGTATTCGTGTTCCATTTTTTTTGCAGGGTACTGTATACAAAGAATAGATGTAACCATTGGACTTTTAATTCACCTCAATCTCCAATTAGCTCGCTTGATAAAATAAAGTAGTTACACAGTCGAAATGGTTTAGCCCATTCCGAATGCCGGTTAGTGCTTATTTGGGGTTTGAAGCATGCGAAAATGAAGACAACAGTATTTGTGGGCCACATTCCTCCACCATTTTCATTGAGAGAGTGCATTTGGGGCAAAACTAATGGACCAAACCAATGTCATTCTACGAGACACTGTAGTCGGATTGAAGTTTTTGCTCTCAGATCAATTCCAAGAATTCTAATGGGTCTAGGCGGATTTTTCTCCCGATATCAGTCCTATATAATTTTTTTCTCGATTATCAACATCAACTTCTTCATATCGAAAACATTTCTGCGATCGAAACAAAGATCGAGAATTCGATCCATTTCGAGTTGCACTCAAATTAGACTGTCTCGTGGATCAGTTCAGTGCTGGCCGCACAATATATAAAACTTTTCAAACGGGCTTCATAATGAGATTTCGTTCGAGTTTTTCCGAAGTGAGAACAGCGTTTAAAATACTATAGCAATTTTTTGGAATCCTGAAACTGGCTTATACCGTTCTGACTTGAAGCCGTCTCCTCGGCCGTCTCTGTATACAATCAACTGTCTGTAGGCAGTCATATTTATAGGAGCCGAGACAAAAAAATGTGCGGAGATAAATTCCTAACCATGAGACTAGTCGACAACATTCTGAGGTCGAAAGTGTGCAAGAGTCAAACAATATCTTTCTTAGGTATTTTCCAACTCAGAAACCGAATCCCAGCCTATTTTGTATCTTCGCGTCAGGCTTCCTTGTAAGACGCGAAACAACTTATTTTTTCAGAGGATTTCTTTGATCTAGACAAGAACTGCATCGGGGTAGCTCGTAATATGGACCACAGGGTTGTGTTCCGGGCGGTTATTTTCATCGGGAAAGCGTATTTGAATGACTCGTGCAGGTGAGAACTTATTTTCCCTTCGTTGAAGCTTCAGAACAGCAAAATTCGTTGCAGAAAGAGTCGAGCTACGAGGCAAGTCATGATTTTTGCGTAGGTCAAGAAAACCTCTGAAAGGAGAGGTCTTTTGCGTCTAGCAAGAAATCCTGACGTGCAGGCGCGCAACGGGCTGCCGATTCGCTTTTTACGTTGGAAAACCCACACGAAAAAAACTTTTGGATTCTTGTACACCTGCGATCTCAAAATGTTGTCGAGCAGCGCAATTGCTATCGAGTAACCTTCAAAAATATTCAAGCACTGATAAATGGTAGATAATGACATGGAGGATCAATTCGACTTGATATAATCAGAACTTCATTTCAGAAATCCCACGCCGCATGGTAAACAAGATTCACTACTTCAAGGGATAACGTGGCCGAACTCAGAATCATCCAATCAGTACCTAGAATTCAATGCTAATCTGACAATAGAGAGTTATCCAACACTCGATGCATTTGACGCAATAAAGACCTTGAATTATGGAATACTACCAGTTAAAACAGGATGCATCGATGAAATTAAAAAGAAAGCTTCTAAATTGTACGCAAGAGTATTTTTTGTGTGGTGTTTTTTCGAATGAATTCATTGACAGACGTTTTCTCAATGGTTTCTTTTTCAGACTCAGCGACTCGTTTGTCGCGAAGGGAGCACAGAGCTTGAAGGAAGGAGTGGATAACGTTAAAGATACAGTGAGCAGCACGGTGATCGACAAAATAAAACCTAAAATAACAAATATCTTCAGAGGATAAACCAGAGCCGCTTATAGAACTTACTCCTCAAATGATTTCGATCAATCAATATGTTCAAACTACTTTTATTTCATAAATTTGTTACCGACGATGATGTAAGACAATCCAATACGAGAACCAAATAAACTGAAATCAACACAGTCTCGTGAAATATTCACCCTTATTAACACTCTTTTGAGCTGCCATTGGACATATTCCTGATCACGATCACGACTCGAATTGAATCCCGATTCTCCCTTGCGATTGAAAAGTCATTCTCAAGTGTAGCTCAAAATTTAGCATGCTCAAGATAGCGAGAGTGGTGCAAAAGTCCTGGTCCCACTCTTTCTCACAATCTTAATAGCTAACGATGGTCCATGCGTGTTTCTATCTCTCGCATATAACGCAAATTTGTATGATGCAAAAAGAACAACTCGCCATGCGAAATTACTCTCTCCGCTCTCAGAAATCTTATTATTAGTTTATTATACTGCTGTTACATGCCTCAGACGCGCGGGACAAGCTCATCATAGCACTGCAGCATACTCAGCCTAAATATATCCGGTATTTCGGTTGCACGTTGCAGCCGGCTTTCAGAATTCGATGGAAAAGTAATATTCACGATGTTTTGTAAATTGCGGAATCAAATGCAAAGCTAATACGATCTCGAAGCTAACCACACGGTTTATCATGCACAGTTTGAATCATACAGGCCGAGCGGTTCATTCTCAAACGGTCAAATGTAAACACAAAACGTGAGCTCTCACCTCGGCCTCGTTGATTGTTGTGTAAGTTCATCATCTGTCAGTATATAATTGAACATCGAAGACGACTGTTCGTAAATAAAGGGCTGAATCTTCCTGCACGAATACACACTAATTAGTACACGATTCAGTTTGCTCTGCTTTCATATCAGATCAACATAACCTGTACTTCTTGCGAAAAGTGCAACGGCGATGCGGTGCGAACTTGTGATGATGATATATGTGATGAGTATTGAGTGATTTCACGTGTTGCGTCGAGTTTTAATAAGTTAAATTATATATACACTTCAACTGAACAAATTGAGCTGGCACTTCAGTGAACAACAGATTTCGACGTCAACTGATATAGGGGTACAACGACATTGTCATGTGAGACCAGAGTAGTCGGCTGCTGCGTGCTGCTGATGGACCGCGCGTGACACGGCGTGGATTCGGTAACCCTAAGGTATGTGTCACCATTTGAGTATGGGTATTGTTTTGATCGAGGTTTTGATAGCATTATTTTTTATTTTTAACCAGCTATGCAAATGGCATCTCCTCGAGTATCAAACTTTATTAACCGCAACACAATTTCGAGGAAAAACAATGTCTGTTCTTACGCCCCTTGCACTCACTCGCGTCGACCAATTTATCAGATTTTGATGTTAGCATTGTTTAGCATTAACAGCCCAGTTACATACGTTTTGTTGAGTTAATGCAGCTTTTCATGACTCGCAAAACTTTTCGGTTTTTCGTAAAAATGCGCGCGTTTCAGAAACTCGACGTATTTTTATGCACAGGTATTAATATCGATGCCTTCTTACGAAGAGCAACAATATCATTACCATTTGATTTAGACGAATAGATTGACGTTATTGCACAAAGACTTATGGATATCGAACCGATAGATCGGCCCAATAACGTTTAGTTTTATCGGCCCCGATAAGACAAATGTGTTACTCTTTATGCCGTTTAGGAAAAAAAAAAAAATCTTTGTTACAGAATGGAATGTGTTATAGTCTTGTTAAAGGATGTGATACTCCTCGCAAGTCGCAGGAGGCATCGATATACTATTTGGTTATGTCTTTTAGCCATTATAATTCTCATAAAGGCCAGGAATGGTCTATAAAGATGATAAACTCGAAGTCTCGAGATGTAGAGAAGAACAGAATCTATGTATAACGAGTAAAACAAAACATTTGATGGTTTTTTAATATTTCGTTCAACAAATAAGCAACTGCGAATGAGGACATCGCTTTGGTTCCTTATGGAAGCCGTAGATTGAAAATTGAATCGATATTAGAAATTCTTTCAACATTCAAGAATTTTCTTCATACTGAATCACTTACTTTACTTCCCATTGTGATAAAGCGGAATCATAGAAGTGCAGTGAGATGAGTGGTGCCTTTGAAGGGGAATCATGGAATTAATTTGCCTTTCGTCGATTATAAGACAATTAACGTGTCACACTCTTCACTGTCAATCACAAGCGACCCAGCAGCTCGTTGACACGAGCCGTCGTTAGTAAGTGTGGCTTGACTCTATTAGCGCCTCATCTGCTGCCACTCAAGATTATTCGTTTTTACATTCACTCGCGGAAATTGTGGTACATATTCTCATGTTTATTACTTTAGAATATGATAGAACAAATTATCCGAAGTGATCCAAAATGGCCTATGCGTTCCTCAGAACAAAAATATTGTTGCTGTGTATATGTTTGCTATGTATGTGTTTGCTGTAAAATATGTTTGCTGAATTTGTTTTTTTTTGTTAGTCTCTGAAAGCCCAATAATTTTATGTGATCCCAGATCAATTTCAACATATCGCAGCTAATTCTTTTTGTATCCGTCCTAAATTTGAAATGCTTTTCTAGGATTACAAAACTCGATTTCTGACCGATTTTACTAGCCCATCACTAATGAAAGTGCAGCGAGCTTAATTTACCCCCTAGAATTTTTCTGAATTTGCTCTTCACTTCGTCATGAAAATCCATCTGTTTTACTCCTGAGGGCGTAAGAAGGACAGAAAAGGTCGCGAAATGAACCAAGGAACGTCTCATTTGGACGCCGGAAAGACGAGATATCCCGATTTCACCAAAATACCCATGTAATCCTCGGTGTAATCAGATACGAAAATAGGCCTCTTATACATGGTGGAGACAAATTAGGCACACTTACTTTGGTGGTTTTGTTAGGCACAGAGAATTTTCTTTATTTTTCTGGAGTCATCGTGAATTGCCATTCCACCCCATTCCTCCCACTAAACCCGTATACGGTATAACTCTCGGTATAACTATACGGTTTCGAAATCGCATTGAACAAAATTACTTACGAAACAGGACAACTCTCCTTGATGGGTGGTTTTTTTGATAAACTTCGCACTCTTGAGTAATTCCTAAACTCTTCATCAACAGGAGCTACGACTGTTAGTGCATGGGAGCGATAACAGAAGATTTGATTTCCGTAAGAGATTGAGCATTCCAATCATGGAGGACCTAGTTTTTTCCATGAAAAAAATGCACATCAACGTTGAACGAGGATCAAGTTTATCGAGCCCTTTCAACGAGGCAAATGTGAAAATTTTATCTACAAATTTCGATGTGTCAACCGTCGTTGAAATCTTAAGAAAGCGTTTCAACGATCGTCAAGCATACACTTCCTGGGGGATTGCTACAATCTACTTGAATTCTCATTCTCGACAGGATATCTATGGTCTAGATCAAATCTCGCATCTTAGAGTTCAAGCAATTCAGAATCTAGAACCTCATATATTCACTGTTGCAGAGAAAGTGTATCGGAGACTAGAAAGGTATGTGCCCGACTAAAGTTATTCATCAACACTTATAAGTCCTCGATCCAACCTTACCCCCCCATTATGCCAATTTCTCAACAATCCGGATCTTCTTCTAAATTTTTCAACTTATTCCAACTCATTTCGAAGCTTATCCTAAGACCATTAAAATGACTTAAAAGTACGTCTAATTTTGACCGACCAGAGTTGAGTTATCACAATTTTCTGAAAAAGTGATTTCTGAGAGTTTACAAAAAAGTTTTCCCAACTTGCCCCCCTCATTTAAAACAATGTAAATCGACGATAAAATGCATACAATCACTTTCATCACTTTTCATTACCGTGCAACCACATTTGGAGCTTCTTGCCAGTCCAAAACACTATTTCCAACTTATTTTGACGCGATAAACAAGTTCTGAGTGAAAAATCGTACTGCACGCGTTTTCGAGACTACCATATGGAAGCATGTTGGGTACACTCCGATGTCGACCTTCTTGTTTCTCAAATCATCTCCGTATTTTGCTCATCAAATCGATTCAAATCAGCGTTTTGCAACTCTGAATACCAAATTTTGAAGGTCCTGAGACAAGGAATCGAATGCGCCAAAGTACGTCGAGATTGGTCTGATTAAAAGAATTTGGCACCGGTATTACTAAACGCAATTTTCTTGGTAATTACTCAGCTGTGCAAACACGAAAGATGGAAAAGTCAATTTCAATTTTCTGGGGAGCGCAGAAATGATTCAGGGTGGATCTAAACCACCTATCTTCTCATATTTCAACATAACAAACGTAAAAAAAATTGCTCGAAGGTCAACGAGTGCGGAGTTCTGAGATCGATATATGGGGGCATGTTGGGTACAGGGGGCATGTTGGGTACACTTACCTTAGTCTTTATGTAAAGTAGAATAGAATTTCTAACTACAGTGAATCCTGTCTAAATTGGACACCCTCGGTTCCAGGAAAAACCGCCCAAAATAGACAGTTGCCCAATATACGGAGGGCATTTGACATGTAAAGGGTACTCTTGGTCCCACATTGGAGTGCCCAATTTAACAGGTTTCACTGTAGGTGTTTCAGTTAGGACTTTTTCGCCGAGTCTCGCCCAAGACTGTTTGCGCGTTAAAAAAAATCCATTTAATATTATCAGTTAGAACATGAAGGACTTGCAACCTCCTTTTTCTCGAGTGACTTCTTATACATTATTAAAATAAATTAATATATAATAAATAAAATATAAAAACAAATTTTGTGGAGGAAGGGAAAAAAACATTTGTTTTTGGCTCATTTCGCCCTGATTTTGCGTCAGCGACACAGTTCGACGAGTCTGGATGTGAGGTCATAGCATGGTTCCACAATTTTAATTTTCAATGTTTGTTAATGAATATGATGAATGTAACGGCTCATTCGAATGGTTGTGTGAATAAAATATCAAGTTTTGCTAATTATTTCAGAGAAAATCGTGATCAAAGCATACTGTTCACTGGTGAATCTGGATCTGGTAAGACCGAAAATGCAAAGTTAGCTATTTCGTATCTCGCAACCATTGGTGCTGATGACACGATCAGAGAAAAACTACTCGCTACCTCAACTATTTTGGAATCATTTGGAAATGCCAGCACCATTTGTAATCGCAATTCGTCTAGATTTGGAAAATACTTGGAGATTCAATATGATGCGAAATACTGAATGATTGGAGCTCATCTCAAAACATTCTTCCTGGATAAATCTAGAGTCGTTAACCAGGTGGGTTGTGTGATGAAATTCATCTTTCCCTGTCTTATAGTGGTTGAGAAAATTACTCTTTTCGAGGATTTCGAATGAGAAACAGTCTGGCGCATCAAATTAGATTCGTTTTCGACATGAGTGCCTTGAACCCACCTCACTCTTCAAGGATCCGGGGATGAATCCTGATCCGCAAAAACCCCAGCCCTAATGGCTACATATGTCAATGATGAATGCAGTTTTATCTTTTTGATAAACTCAGGATGAAAGACAGAAATCAGGGCTTCGCGATCGTCAGTCTTGCGTTGGGATGATAATGTATTTGATAAATAGTATACTCTCGTACTGAGCCGAGTACCGAGCGCGGTAACTCGGTTCGGGCTGTAGGACAAGCTTGTCCTTCAGTGCCCGAAATGAGCTTGCAAGCAAAACGCAGATGTATAGCATTGTTTGGTTCGTGTGATTGTGAACGTATGATTGCAAGAGAGAATATATTCTCACTAACTTCAAATTCTTACACTATTCATAGGACCAGAGAGAAAGGAATTTTAATATCTTCTACCTCATTCAATCAGTAGATAGAGGCTTCAATTTTCAATTCAAAGACCATAACTTCCACTACTTATGTGAAGGTAGCATCATGGAATGGAAGAATCAAGAAAATGCAAAAAAGTGGGATAGTTTCGTTCACGCTCTGAATGTACTAGATTTTCCGAAAAAAACTCAAGAAGAGATGTTTCATATTCTTGCGGCAATCTTGGATCTGGGAAATTTGAATTTTCAAAGATGTGAGGGCCAATCATCAAACAGTGATCGAGAGAGCTGTTTAATTTCGGTGAGATTTGCTTACATGACCTGGCTGCTAATATTACAGAATCCAAATGAATTCTGAATTAAAATCCAATCAGGGGCAAACTGGAATTTTCTGAGAATCGTTCCAAATATGATAACAATGTCATATTTTTTGTATGATTTGACCAGGAAGTAGGAAACCTTGAGAATTTATTGAAGATTTTGAGCATGGAGCCAACTGCGATCGAATCCATGAGCAAGTGGATGTGTCACAAGAGAATTTCCTCAAATGTGGATGACGCCTTGCAGCCAATGAACGTTGTTGAAGCCTTACGAGCGCGAGACGCTCTTGCAAAATTTTTGTACTCCGAGCTTTTCAATTTCATTATTGCTAAGATCAACTCATCTCTGCGTTCACCTTGTCATGTACAGAGTATTATTGGCGTGCTCGATCCTTGGGGATTCGAGAGACTCGGTCGGAACTCTTTCGAACAACTGTGTATCAACTTTGCCGACGAGAAAATTCAACAATTTTTTCTCGAATCCACGTTTGTACTTGAACAAGAAGAATATGTCATGGAAGGAATAGATTGGTCGCCAATTACATTTCAAAACAATAGCATGAATGTTGAACTTTTCGATGGGAAACATGGAATACTTACTCTCATCGACGAAGGAGCTCTGGTGAGTCGATGTTTTCGCACGGAATTTTCACCTGATTCATTTTCTTGTAAAATTGCCTGTACCACAACTGCACAGTACAACAGTAATTAACAAGTTCTTCCCGCGTTCATCTGCGATTTGTGAGAGTCCTGCATTGACTATATTTTCTAATAATATGTACATTAGTGCAAACGTCGGTAGACTCGTAACTTGCTTCGCTGTAGCAGATTATATTCTTTCTGCGCATATGACTACATCAGGAAAGATTTATTGGATAACAACATTTTATTTCTAACCATTTGGTCACTGTATCATAAGAGTCAAATCACTTTAGTAGACCCATGAGCAGGCCCTCCTGAGCTTAATGCATGAGTAACCGTGATTGATAATGCAATGCTCTTTCATATTAGTTCAAGGGTCAAAACTACGTGCCAAAACGTTGCATCTATTGGATTTTTGTTTTATGCACTCCATTTCGAGACTCCTTTCTTTGGAACCTCGTTGTCCCAAAAATTTCTCATAAGTGTCTCTCTAATGCAGGGCTTGAGCTACTCAAGTGCATCGGGTACGGGGAATTTGTTATCAAGGTACAAAAAAACAGGACTCGTTCGAAAATCTGAAAACAATGGATCTAATTTCACGGTCCGTCACTTCATGAGAGATGTGCAGTATGATATTGGAACATTTGTGGAGAAAAATCAATGTGTTTTCATAAGAGAGCAGCTCAAGGTCCTCAAAAATTCAAAGGTAAGAAAGTATTTCCATTGCCCAGAGTCGTCGTTTAAATACTAGAAGTTTTTCCGTTAACTGTATCAAATTATAGAATCGTTATTGTAACATGATTTTGCACTTAATCGAGAGAATAATTTTCTATTAGCCTCATCACCTCGTAAACTTACGTTGGAGGGAAAATTTGCTCTGGAGCATAAGTTCATGGTTGAGGTCAATACAGTTCAGCGAAAATTCATCATAGGAATCAAAGAGATTATACAAAATTCGAGGAATAACTCAATCTTTCAATTTAAGATATTTCTTCACGAGTCCCGAGACTTCTAAGTACTTGAACTTCGTCTGAACTGACTCGTAATACGTATCAAAATGTGTTGTATGTGTTCCTCGATGTGTCTAGTTGTGAAAAATAATCGCAATTCTTTCCAGAATGATGTACTCAGGAAATTGGTGATGGATAAGATGCTGAAGTCGAAGACTCTAGATGATAAGAAAACGAAGGTCTCTCTTCATAGACGATCATCGCTCACATCGAGACCAAATAAAAAAACGGTTTGTATTATCCGTCCGTCTCATAGTAATTGAGCTGACTCTCTCGAATAAAAATTGCTCATTTGTATGAGCGATATTGATTGTTTAACTCTTTCATATGTACACACTTTGGTTGAGTTTTTGATGTGATTGACGTAAGTCTTTTCTACGCCGATGCTAAGCACTCCAAATACAAATCTTAATTCTGGACTTTTGAAATTCTTGTGCTTACAGAATATCGCGTGTAACCGTGCGCGAGATTATGAATTCGTTTCAAAGGATCCATAATACGTTTTTATGACAATCTTCTTTAAGTAACTGCAAAACTACAAGGAGAACGTTCCAAATATATGTATATATATCTAAAACTACCACTAGGCCCGCGCGAATGTGTAATATGAGTAAATTCTTGAAAATCATGTCTCTGAGCCTGGATTATTTTCAATTCTGAGGCCAATTTGTTCCATTCGTCATGACATGCGTACAGTTTACTATTTTGAAATTTGATTTTCTCCAGGCCCTCACCAGGAGAAGCCAGGGAGTGCGGGTCCCAGATTCGGCTCAAATTTTGGAAATAGTCTTCTTTTCGTGCCAAAAGATGATATCCAACGCCGCAAAGTCTAACGCACAAGCGTTTTCGAGCTACAGGCTTCAACCTATGCATTACAGGATATCTATATGTCATTTTTTAACATGGACCCACATGGGCAATGCTCATATCATAAATCGCAGCGGGAAAACGCTGGAGCGTTAGAGTCTGCGTGTTTGAATTCAATCGTTTGGCATTGAGAAAAGACTATTTCCAAAGTTTCAGCCGAATCAATGACTCGCACTCTCCCCCCCCCCTCCCTCAGGCATCAATTAATTCCCGTCGCTTTTTAGAAGACACCGATGCAACCCGATCAAAAATTTATGGAGTAAAATGATGTATCTTTTCAAAAGAATTCATTACTCATTTATAACAATAGTTCTTCGGTTTATTCCACAGATCATCTCAGATTTTAGATCATATTTGTCTAGTCTGTTGTCGTCAATCAAGAAAACGACTCCTCATTTCGTGAGATGTATACAGACAAATGATGAAGAAAGAGCCTTCAGTATAAATGCATCTCGTTTAGTTGAGCAAGTGCAAGCCTTGAATATTTCGGATGTCATGAAGATATCATCATTGGGGTACTTTTATCAACGAACATACGAAGATTTTTACCAACGCTATCATTGCTTATGCAAGTTTGAGCTTATCAAGAAAAATGACTTCGTCAACATGAGCAAAATTATACTTACCTCTCATTTGCAGGTAAGCGTGTCTTGGTCAATACTATCTGAGATAGAACACGAGGTCAAACAACGGCCTTTGTGCTTTGATATCTACTTATTTCCGAAAAAGATTAACTCAATCAAAGATGCGTAGTTTTCATCTCACAGAGGTCAATGAACACAAGTGATATATAGTGAAAGATCGCTTTTAACCTGCTCTCACTGATTTCTAAATGAACCAGTATTATGAGTCGTTGAGAGATTTTGACGGAATTAATTTTGATGACGGTCTATCATGGGTTACAATTTGAATTCGAATAAACTGCGTTTGTATGGTACTTCTATATGTGTGCGATGTAAGATGCGGAAAAAAATCGATGTAAACTTACTTCGAAACAGTTTTCAACCCAAATTGATACTGATTCCGCAACCTCACAGATCAATGGTGATGAGGAGAGTGGCCGTTTTGCCTTTGGCAAGACAAAGGTGTTCCTCGACGAAGTGGCAACAGGCCACCTCGAGGAAGCTCGTTCGAAGTTGCGTCATCGTGCGAGCGTTCTGATCCAGGCACGAGCGCGTCGACTTCTGCAGCAGCGCCACTACAACCGTCTACGTAGTTCGGCTGTGCAGCTTCAGCGCCGTGTTCGCCAGGTTCTCGAGAAGCGTCATCGAAAACAGCGCCTTTCTCGGGCGGCAGTTATCATCCAGAGTCGAGTACGCGGCTTCCTGGAGCGACGTAGACTGTTAAAAGAGCGCGAATCGCTCATTCAGATGCGACGTGAGCGTGAATTGAACCAGGCGGCGACCCTTATTCAGAGCTCGATCAGAGGCTTCCTAGCAAAACGGGCTAGCCAGAAACGACTTAGGGACATTGTAGTCGTACAGGCTTGTGTTAGACGATTTTTGGCTACGCTCAGGGCGCAAAAAGAGAAGGCTAGCCGTGCCACCCGATTTGAGATGCTCAATCGCAATCTCGAGCGACAAATTGAGCAAGCGCAGAATAAGATCGACTTTCTGGTAAGTAGATTTGATTATCTTCTCTGTACAGACTGCCGTGAAAGTCGAGCAGTCAGCTTCTGAGTTCAAGCAAATCGAGTTTATCCATTTATTTTGAATTTGTTCAACGATTTATCTCACACGTTCGATTAGTTCAAGACAACCATCCCATCCGAAAAGCCCAAATTCATTTCTGCACGATTGGGAAATTGAGGAATAAGTCTAGTAGTACGCTTTTCTAAACATTGTCGGGAAAAAAGATCCATCCACGCTTGTCCTGGGAGACTGCGAGAAAGTTGCATTTCCGGACGATTCCGGTGAAGAAAGAGCGAATACTTTCCATCCGCATTCCTCATACTGTTCTGAGCAACGATTGCGAGAAATCATGCATCCCTTTTACAACCACTTTGATGACTATTCCAATTCTGTAGTTGGAGCACCAGTTTGTTCTGATGTCTTCAACGTGTAGAAAAAACATATCAATCCTAACGATTTTCTCTGTCCCAGACCTTCCATGAAAGAAACCATTTAGTGTGCAATATATTCAGCCGAGAATCGAGAAACGATTATGATGGCTAGTAATGATGAACTTTTAGATGGAGAAATATTTCTACACAAATGAGTTCGAGACAACCAAAGTCACTGTTGATAATCGAGCTTGTGCAGAAACTAAGAATAAGTTACTCAATGAAATTCTAAGTGAGAAAATCCAGGTGTTGAAAGATTTCTTCAAACTGCACCCACAAGGATACGACAACGCAGAGGTAAAATATGTATATTTACATTCATTTAGTACTAACGTTTATTGATATGGAGATACAAGTGACGGACATAATGATTTGCAACCCTCGGAAATTTCGGATGAAAAGGCTCTTGAAAAGTTTGATTGAGTTACTAATAGAGTATTACAATTCTAGAGCCAAGGTGATTATCCAAGAGAAGATCCAGATCGATTCAAGAGACAAAATTTCCACGCATGTCGACGAATGTATCTCAAACAGTACGAGTTTTTCGAGTCGGTTATGCGAGACGAATACAATCTCGAATGTTATCAACCTCTCCTGCACTCCTATCGAAAATTTGATCAGCGAGCCGAGGGGATGATGAAAAAATTTGGTCTGGACGAGACAGACTTGCAGTGTTTTAGGAAATCTCATGAACCTCAACCGCTGGAGCAATCGAATTCGGGTAAGCGAACATGTACAGAGGGAAGAATATCTGAGCTTATCTTCTGTACTCATAACGTGGTTGGAAAAACTCCAAACAATGGTCAGAGCTCCAAATTTTTTTTACAACCAAAAATTCAAAAATATCGGATAAGTAGAGTGCCGAAGTTGACTTTTCTAACTGATACTGGTATTCAATAATCTATCTATAAATGTTGAGAAATTGTTGGAATAATTCACTCGTATGCGTAAAAAATCAAAAGGCAAGTTGATATAATTTCTTCGTCATCAGTCGTGGTTCTTTCTGATTCGTCATACTAATTCAATGTACATGAGAAGCATGAATTCCAATCATAATCAACACATAAATTTTTCGATACCAGAACATGTACATACATTCTATCCAGAAATGAATTTTAATTTTCAGCAGACAAATCGAAGGATGTGGTGATAGAAAAACATGGTTCTGGAGGAATATTCCAGTTTTCAGAAGAGGATATTGACTGGATCATGACTCAACTGTCCAACGGTGAGTAGTTTTTGATCTTGTACACCATCTTTGCAGTCTGAGTTCGCGGAAGAATTACTAACTAGGAGAGTGTTTCAGATCCGGGTCACGGATTTGGGTGAAACTTTATAAATAGTCTTCTTTTAGTGCCAAAAGATGAAACCCAAAATTATAGACCCTAACGCTCAAGCGTTTCTGAGCTGCAGCCGAGAGATATTAGCATTGCAGGTTCACCTATACACTACCGGTCAAAAGTTTAAGCTCACCCAAAATTTTTTTTTTCAACTTTGTGAGTTGAATTACTCGGCTCTATTTGACCGTAGAGGACTTTTCCGGAGCTCATTTTGAAGGTTTTTTCACGTACTTCAAGATGGCTTTATTCATTTTTATCCGTACGGATCGGGATCTTTCCAATTTGAGCTTGAAAAAATGTCAATTTCAACGATTTTTGAGAGAATCTTTTGGCTCCTGCCAATTTGAGCCACATGAATATTTCAATATGGGAATTATGGGATACAAAAGTACCAGTCTAGAGCTTCAAAATCCGTTTTTGAACGCCCCTCTACGCCACTTCCAGTCCGAGCTATGACACTTTCTCTGAGGGAAGATTTTTTGCGAAAACTAACACCTGGATTCAAAAATGACGAGAAAATTAACTTTTTGGGGCATATTTCAAAGGTTTCTCATTTCCTCAATCAAGATATAGATAAAAGATGACAGAAATTATGATTATACTTCATAAAAATGCGTCTTTGTATCTTTCTCGAATTGCAGTGCTAGTTTTTGCGAAAAATCTTCTCTCAGAGAAAGTGTCATAGCTCGGATTAGAAGTGGCGTAGAGGGACGTTCAAAAACGGATTTTGAAGCTCTAGACTGGTACTTTTGTATCCCATAATTCCCATATTGAAATATTCATGTGGCTCAAATTGGCAGGAGCCAAAAGATTCTCTCAAAAATCGTTGAAATTGACATTTTTTCAAGCTTAAATTGGAAAGATTCCGATCCGTACGGATAAAAATGAATAAGGCCATCTTAAAGTACGTGAAAAAACCTTCAAAATGAGCTCCGGAAAAGTCCTCTACGGTCAAATAGAGCCGAGTAATTCAACTCACAAAGTTGAAAAAAAAAATTTTGGGTGAGCTTAAACTTTTGACCGGTACTGTATGTATGACTTTCAACATGGGCCTACATGGGCAATGCTGATGACTCCGGCTGTAGCTCGGATACGCGCTTGAGCGTTAGGGTCTATAATTTTGAGTTTCATCTTTTGGCACTGAAAGAATACCATTCCCAGAGTTTCATCCGAATTCGTGATCCGGATCTGAAACACTCTCCTGGTAAGACTGATCAATAGACCTGACTGGGACATTCTCGTCGGGGGTCACTTTCTTTTGAATATTTCATATTTTTGACTGATTGTGAGTGCCACGATTATCCTCAAAAATCTGGCCCATCTGACCATCTCGCTTGGAATATGGCCCTCATAGCTTGAGCTCGCTCGTTTTGAATCGAGGGTCTGAGAGCTGGAATTTTATAAGATGAGACCTTTTTGCGTGCTCGAAATTCTCACGGATAACCTCGTTTGAAGGTTTGCAAAAATCCCAGCAGTAATCAGTTGATGGTTGATATTTTTGAATTGTAGCCAGTAATATCTGTTGAACTCTGGGGTCCAAGCAAGTCTGTTATTGGAATCTTATGAAAGTTATGCGATCTAATGATCGAAATGATTGTGTGCGGGGGACTCGGCAAGCAAAGTACTACACTTATTTCTTCATCACTTATGTGGACTCTGAAATCACCTCCGACAATTCAAATTTGAACAATGAATACATGCATTTCAATGATCAATCAAAAATATTTTGCCGTCAAGTGACCTATATGAGAAACTCCACAGAACTTTTGAAAATCGAGTAACAGTTGAAGATCTCCAAAGATTTAAAGTATTCCGGAGGTTTCAAAATTAGATTCGATAGGCCCCATTACTTCCAAATGTATCGTCTATGATTCATCTAGCTATGAGAATGTGGTTGCCCACAAGGAAGTCCGCAACCCCCCTTTTACAAGTTATCGCGAAATGACATCGTTCCCAAAATCTTACCAAAACTGGATTTTGCTTTGAAAACCTCATATTTTCAGAGGGCGTTGGATTCAGAGGCGTGCTATAATTTTCTTATGAATGAATGGAGATGAAAGTTGCTTACCCGAGTATACCAACAGTTCTGGGTCTCGCAGTCTACAGACTGTCAATAAAATAACATTTCTGATAGAACTGTCATCGAAAAAAATCATGAAAGGCGCGGATCAGCCGAATAATTTTCCGTTTGGTTTGGGTGCGTGTAACCCAATAGAAGAGAATTATATCATTTTAGAACTACGGTCGAATATTTGCCACATGCAGAGCCGAAGGAAAGCACGCTCTTGAGAGTTTTGGATAATTTCTTGTTTCTCTAAAAAAACGAGGTCCCCCGAGCTATTTGGCAACTTTCTGCGAAATTTTATTGCTGAACAAAACATTTAAGGTGATGCGGTCGCCGTGCACGCTGAACTTTATGCACAAATCTCTCAAAATCTTTTCCAATTTGGGCTAAACAACGAGTTATCCAGACTTTATTATCATCTAACTTAGCCTGGGTAACTCTTCGTTTCGCTCAAATTGGAAAAGATTTTGAGATTTTTGTGAACGAAAATGTGCCCATTTGTAGGTTAGAAAGTGCTCGCGGCCAAGTTATTCTCGTTCATTAGTGATAGTCTTGCGATTGGTGACAAATAGTGAGTTGTCCACCATAATTCAGATGATAATACGTAATGGACAAATCGTCTCCAACTTCGTTCCGTGAAAATTTCTTGATTTACATCTAAATGAGATATAATTTTCGAGTTGCACGCCGATCGCATCGCCTCAAGAATTACGAGTTTCCATGATTAATTGCTTAAACATTCGAATAATATTGAGTTGTGCGAAAAATCACAAGAAAACTCTTTTATTCAGATTCAAAACTTACATCAAAATAGTCGAAAAACATTTGCAGAAGCTGAAAATTATATCATAAAAAAGTTATATGAATGTATACATATCATACTTCGGCCCAAGGATTGCGAAGGGCGATTTTTATGCATAACAAAAATAACATCTTTGAAAGTCAGTTGGCCCAATATTCCCTGCTAATCTAATATGAGGGACTAGAAGCCAGCAAAATTGATTCCAGACTCATGCGATGTGCATGGAAATTTGATTTGTTTGGGGGACCCAAATATTAAAAGTCCTGTGGAATCTGAGACATTTTCGGTATTTGAAGGAACAATTTGGTATCTGGTTCAACACTTTATTGGTTTTGAAATCTCACGATTCTACAAAGAATACCCATCTTACAGACGTTACTCCTTCCTCGGTACCAGCTGATTCGCGCAAAGGCCCTGCGCAAGTACTCTTTATGTGTCTTCGCCATTGTGATACCTTGGGCGACTGCAATTTGGGTATGAATCTTATCAAAAAATACCTCAGCCACGTGAAAAGTACTGTTACCTCGTGCAAAGACTTCGACACAAGTGTATTCTGGCTGGCAAATACTCACCAGCTTCTCAACTACATGAAACAGTTTTCAAAAATCAACACAGTAGATCATCTTCTATATCAAGAAGTAAACACATCTCTTCAAGATCGTTCAAGCCTATGCAACATCGATTTAAGCACTTCTTGGGAGGCTTTAAGTGAAACTGGCCAGTGGTTAATCGAAAAAGTTGTCAAACAGATGAAAGACAAAATTCATGCGTTAATTGTACCAGCTATATTGGAAAATGAAGACATTCAAGACCTCCACAAGTTTCAACCCCACGTTTCCGATGTGGAAACAGATTCTTCTGCAGTAATTCAATTAGTAAAGGAACTCGACAACTTCAACAAAATATTCACGAGATGTCACGCCCATAAGAGAATGAAGATTCAGATATTCAAACAAGTCTTCGATTTTATTAACACCATATGCTTGAATGATATCATGACGCAAGCATGCTCGGTCATTCCTCAATTCTGCAGCAATCTCAAAGGAACCTTCATTAGGTAAGAAGGCTCGTTATAGTTCTCAATTTGAAAAAGAATATGTTAGAACTCGCTTGAATAGATATAATGAATCAGATTGAGGATGAATGAATTTATTTTTCAACTATCCACTTCCAAGATAAAGATACAGACTGACCTCAAGACCCATTTTTTTCTTTGAAAAATATAAAATAGCAACAAGAACACTGACTTTTTCCAAGGCTGCCCAAATAATACAATACAGTAGAGTGAAAAGTTCTTTCCGGAGTGAAAGCAGGCATTGCGCCCTTACGCTGACCGCTATTTTTCAATCATCTGTGAGTAAAGTTTTGAGGCCCTGTAAATTTCAGCAGATCCAAAACTCACATTGTGAGTTATTTGTGGTGCACTAATAGAAACAAGAGTTATAATACCACCTGTGGTGAAATTTCATGGTCGGAAAAGAAGGCTCGATACAACGTCATTCTCTCTTAACTTTTCCGAGTGAAATCTCACTCGGAAAGAGTGAGTTCTCACTCGGAGTTCGGAGTGAAATCGTGGCAACTCGGTACCGAGTGAGTTTCACTCAGAAAAAAGAGTGAGTTTTTTCACTCGGGGAATCCGTGTGAATTCCAATGTTATTTAGCTGAAACTGAATATTTTCGTTTAATCAATAAGTTGCGGGCTATAAAATTAATAAATTATTATTAATCATCCGAAGGTTCGAAAAAAAGAAAAAAATCAATTCCGCCTGTAGCGGCATGGTCACTTCGACATTTTTCTTAATTTGGGAAGTGCGGGGATTTGATCTCGGATGTCATGATTGTAAATCGTACTGCTTGTCCACTGGGCTACTGCTGCTGTTAACATCTGAGGTCCATAGCGCCCTGTGATGTGAATGATGCACCGTGTAACGTTATACGTGTCGTAAGTGGAAATGAAAATATGAAAACTATCGATTGTTTCGAGTGAAGAAATAACAAGAGTGAAACCTACATTTCCCCGGTAACAGGACATTGCTTCTATATCAATAGGGTTGATTAATTTATACGTAATAAGGTAAGTGTACCCAACTTGCCCCCATTAAGCCATTTTCTTGATAACTTTGGCTCATCTCCATATTTTCCAACGTACCTTAGCTCATTTTGAAGCTTGTCTCAAGACCTTTAGAGTGAATCAAAGTACATTCAATTTGAATTAACTGGAGCCAAACTGTTTGAATTCTCCCAAAAGGTGATTTTTGGGAGTTTACAAAAGTGTGTACCCAACTTGCCCCCATTAAGCCTTTTTCTTGATAACTTTGGTTTACTTCAACGATTTTCAACGTGCTTCAACTCATTTTGAAGCTTGTCTCAAGACCTTTAAAATGCACTAAACTACGTCAAATTTGGATTAATTGGAGCTGAACTGTCTCAATTCTTCCGAAATAAATGATGGAAATCGGCGATAAAGTGTTTTTATCGCCGTGCACGCACATATGGAGCTTTTCGGTGGTTCGAAACACTATTTCCGACCTATTTTGACGTGATGAACACGTTCCTAGTGGTAAAAAAAGTCGTACTACACGCCCTTTCTAGATAGACATATGGGGGCATGTTAGGTACACTCCGATGTTGGCATCCTTGTTTACAAATCGTCTCCGTGTTTTGCACATAAAACAGCTCCATATTCAAATTTTGCAATTTTGAAAAATGGATTTTGAAGGTCTTGAAACAAGGAATCGAATGCGCTAAGATACGTCAAGATTGGTTGAACTAAAAAAAATTCGCATATGTTTTACTGAATGCAATTCCTCGGTGCTTTCTTAGCTAAGCAATCACGAAAAATGAAAAAATCACTTTAGATTTTCTGGAGAACGCAGGAATGATTCGGGGTCGACGTGAACTACTTACTTTCTCATATCTCAACATAACAAATGTAAAAAAAAATTTCCGGGAGGCCAAAGAATGCCCATCCCCGAGATCGGCATATGGGGGCAAGTTGGGTACAGAGGCAAGTTGGGTACACTTACCTTATGATATAATATTGGTCTGCACATGCATTTATGAAACTTATGGAAGAGGATATTGACATTTCTTAGCTCAGTTTTTCAACAAATATTGCAGGAAATCTATTATTTTTCTCTTTGTGAGCTACGCATTGATCCATCAGTAACAAACGTGCGGCAAAACATAACCTAAAATTTAATTTGAGCGTCTCACTCTTGCGTCCGAGTAAAATTTCACTCGAACTTCCGAGTGAAATTTTTGATTTTTTTGATATCTGACTCTTTACCGAGTGAAATGGACTTTCACTCGGAATCCGAGTGAAAAATCTCACTCGGAGAAGTTAAGAGAGTTGATTATATATTCCACCGAAAGTGAGGTTTTTTGGGCCAAAACTGTCACGAGGATTGATTTGGGTCAAAAAGTTATCCCAGCCCCGGAAGTTTTTCGGTGGCTCGTGGCACTTACTTTCCACTCGATTGAGCACGAAGAGGAAGTTCCTAGAGCGATATATGAGCGTTTCTCTGGAACTTTTGCACTTTGCTGAAAAGCGTTGAAAAACGAAAAATGGAAACCGCTCAACGCACGCCTGGGACCTTTTGCTCACATATTTGTGTAGTATTGAGAATTACAAATCCACTATTGAAACTCATATAGAGTAAGGAGCACAACATGGGGACGGAATTGACCGAATATTTTGTGCGTCATTTTGAAAACACGTTTATGTGGTGCGCCTGGGTTCATATTCGGGATTTTGACTAATTTCGCGCATAGATAAGGTGTATTTGGGTTTCCAGATGACAACCTCATTGGTTGGAAAGGCCTAGTGGACAATTGGGGACTTTGCGGAGCTAATTAGTGCTGTGAAAGCAGTTTCGGGGCAAACACGTCTTCAAAATGTCGGATAGCCGTGCGCGAACTGAGAATTTAGTTTCGGCTCGCGAATTGATGGATTATGTTATTTGAAGCATTACAAATTGAAGTGCATAGCTACACATAGGGGTTCTTGACTCCGCATATGCGCCATGATGGATTCAAACGTCCAAGTTCGGTTTACTACGCAGGGGACGGAAAGGACATTTGGACCCTTTACCAGGCACTACAAAATACAGGAACGTTGGGATCGTCTCTAAAACTATTAACATAGTTGCGCACCAATAATATACATCCCAGAAAATTGCTACAGTGCACATCCCGACCTTTGGAAACTTGGAGGGACTTGGAACATGGAAAAGCCCACTTCCGGCGGAACCACTGATATATCATTTACATGGCTTGAGGGTGTCGAAGACGTCAAAACAATCTGTAAAATAACACGTCGGCTAAACTTGCTCGTAAAATTAAAGTTCATTTAGCTGTAACCGCGATTTGTGCAATTCTTTCAAGATTAATATGACTGCGAGCAGAGGTGTCAGTCTTTTGCATCAATTTTCCTTTAACGTAATTTTAAGAAGCGTACTGTTTGGAACGATACCGGACTATTGATAGATAACTCCCACACCTATGAAAGATTTCACAATTCTGTGTACCAATGTGATACTTCAAAAATAAACTCGAAAAGAGGTTGAAAATGCGTTGATGAAACAAAACAACTCCGTGTATGGTCGTGTCAAAGTTTTTCCTTTTTTACAGGAGTAACTTGAGGTGCATTGAACATTGGGCAGTGAATAATCATATTACAGGAGCAATCGAAGCTTTCGACCCTATTTCTCAAGCTGCTCGATTAATCCAAATGCAACCGGTCAGTGAAGCATCCTCAAAATCATCGATTGACTGGATTTGCAAATGCTATTCAAAATTGAATACCTATCAAATAATCAAGATAATGGTCTTGTGCCGTTCGAAAAACAGAAACGAAGCGAAAACAAGTTATGATGTCTTGAACGAGTTGCGGGATGAGCTGTTGGAACGAGAACAAATGGAAGATACGGTAATTCTCAATTGGACTTTGTGATTGCGTATTTCAAATTTCAATACCTACTCTCATTCTCACGTATGATGAAAGATAAATATTGAATACGACCTCATTCATTCCACGAGTTTTGAAAAAATGCTAATCGTCCAAGAATTCGGTTCACGATGGAAGTTCCCTGTTGTATTTGAAAATAATAGTGGTGGTTTGGAATTATAAAGATACTTTAATGGTTTACTTTTGGTTATCTCAAGCATATCTCCGTTCGCTGAAAAATTTCTCTAAATAAGCTTCTTTTCTGCCTGACTTTTATCTTTTCCAGATGACTCATCGAAAAACAATAGAGGATACTGTAATTAATTTTCTAAATAGTTTGCGGAAATCAAATGATGTCCCATATATTTTGGTTTCCGAACTGATAGCTATTTGATTGTGCATATGAAACTGCCAGGCTCAACGTGTTGATCTCTATCCTTTTTTTTTTTCAGGTACTTATCGACGACGAAAAGTATCCAGTAAATTTGGACTTTGAGTGTTCCCAAGTTTCTTTTGATTCAATAGAAATCCCTGAAATATTCAAATTAGACAAACTAAAAAATTGTGGAGTTTGATTGTCGCGGGAGAAACAAGATGTCTGATTGTTAATCATAGGGCCCAAGCAGAGACCAGTCGTGATGGACATTGAGTGAGAATTTGTGAAAACGAGTGTGAAAAGTTATGGAATATGAAGTTTGATGATTTATGAATATTCCTCCACTGTTAAAGTTATCCTTTTATGTAAAGTCAAATGTTTAATGTGCAATCTTATTTACATTCCAGTTTTAATGAGCCACTCCACGCACTGAGAGTCACAAACTCTAGCCATTTGAACTCTATTTCGTATGCTAATTTGTAAACGATGCTAATAACGAAATTTGAATCTTTTCAAAGGACATGCTCATCTGGAATGGTTCGTCGATAAACAGCTTCATAGTCACTCTAGATTTTGAGAATCTCGTTTTGGTTCTTATTTCAATTGGCGATGACTTGTTGGATAAGTTCAACGTCATTATTTAGAATACAATTCGTTGAAAATCCCAGAAGTCATCCGAATGATGATCGCTGATAAAAACAGCTGTCAGAATACTAATGTCAGTTTTTGAAAATCTGGATTTGTTTTACATCATTCAGGTTTTGAGTCGTCCAAATGAATCCATGTGCTCCATTGAAAATTCTAGTTTTTTTTTGCTAGTTAATCCTATCGTAACCGTGCTAAGAGTGCTTCATTCGAATACTTCTAGGTAGAAATCACAAAAATATTCGGATCATGATTTATGAATTTATCAAGAAGAATAATTCAAAACACCTCCTTTATCTCGTTATGCTTACACATGCTATCAATTATAATACGGTGTCAATGCTCAAGAACATCAATTTTTCACCCGAGGTTAGTGACTCATCAGGACCAATTTTCTTTTCTCAGTCATCAAAAACAAGATGAATCTATTCAACACATTTCAAAAAGTAATGTTAGCAATATTTTTCTTCCATTGAGAAATCAAGATTTATTGTATTTTATTTATCGTATTTTAACTGAAATTCTTTAGAGTTTCGGGTAACTTTGACGATATTCATACCAATTTGGTTATGTTTTCTGAGCACTGGGGGAAAACTAAAACTTTGGTTTGATCTATGAATGTATTGAGATGAATGATAACAACGCGGGCGAGCTATTGACTATACCGTATATAGAGATACGAAAATGTTGACTAGAATCTGTCGCGGGGTTTCAACATCTTCATCGAGATTCTGAATTCAAGCTGACGATAAAAATTTGAGATTTTTTATGTTCTCATAGCAGGCATTCGTTCATCCCACAGAATAGCAAACTGAGGTCGTGTCTATACATTCTTCTATTTACAGTTCTCTTCGACTTTCCTATTGAAAATTCACGCTGAAACATTTTTATCAGAGTGATAAGAGATTGAATTGAGCACTATTCTTACGTGCTCTGAAGAATTCTCCAGCCAAATTGTTTTCAATCCAAAGCTTGACTCTGATTCGGTCGCTCGATCAAGCGATAAGTCAAAGATACTCGATATAATACATCTCACCTCGTTATTGACACAAATTTTTTGACGCCATAAGCTGCAGAGACTGAGAGTACAATTGTTCACGCGTTCAATAACTGTGAAATCCATGTCGGCTCAGAGGAGCGCGACGGAAGGCGAAGGACGCATCTGCAAATAAACGTGAGTTATACGATAAAAACTCGCTCTCATCGAAGTGCATGAGCCTGTGAAACTCATTTAGTTTCATTTTGGACTCGCGACAAGAATGACGCGTTGCTACCGTAAACTCGAAGCTCTCTTATCAATGTGAGATCATAACAGCTTTGCCGATTCGGGAGCCGATGACAAATATTGATCTCGGAATTTTCAACTATCACATAGTTACAATTTGTTCATGAAGCCAACTATTTGCTTTTATTTTTCATGTACTCTGTGAGCGAGCTTCTCATTTTTTTTGATAGTCGATGCGGAAACTTAACGCGTGTAAAACGAATTGTTCTTTAATTCTGAGAGATCTAATCGAAACTCATTAAGGTGGTATCACGCCGATTACTGATTTCCACGACAACTTCTCGTCGTCTTCTACAGATCAGCTGATTTTCGAATGAGGTACGTATTTACATTGGCTGGAATACTGAATTCAATAGGTGCTAGGAGTAGAGTTGATAAGTTTGTCCTCAATTCATTGAATGAACTAGTCTCCGGAAAAATTTCTCGTCTGCTCTCCGTCGAAATTTTCCGAAGCAAATCCGAACAACGTGGGGGATGTACATACGTAACTTCTTCGATGACATGGTTTCCGAAAATTAAACTAGGAAAGGATCATGAAAGCTGTTCCTGTGCAAATGCTTGAATAAAATGGAAGAGTAGTAAAATCGGGAAAAGTTTGGTTATCAAGCAGGTTCTCATATGAATATTGTCGCGAAAATGTACACGCTTTGGTCCCGAAAATCCAGAAGTTGAAAATTGAGTCTACGCATGCCTGTGTCGACATTTTTCGTTCGTTCTTGCGCACAGAATGACTATTCGCCATAAAACGTATGGAGGAGAATAGTTTCATTTCTCGTGTGTATTTTCCCTATTAGATATCCCAGAAAACAGCTTTTGATTCCACGGAACTTACATACGAGGAAGGGACATTTCGTTACTAAAATTAACCGCAAAAATAAAGGGGTTGACGTAAGAACTTCTCCGTGTGGATTTCATCAATTCCCCTCAACGACTAATGGAAAAAGAATTTTACACCCAAATGAACTGATTTCTCGTAGAATAGAGTGGTGTCCACGGAACTGGCACAGTTTAATTATAGGCTAATTTTTGGCTACAAATGTACATGCAGCGATGCAGCAACATAATTTCTATGCGTGCCCTTTTCTCGCTCTGGCATTTGATTATATATTCGACGTGATTCCATGATCTTCTGGCCGGGACAAGGTAATTTAGAGTAAATTTTCAGATGCGCTGTTGCGATTGAGAAAGAATTCCATTCAGTGGAAATCCCAATACAAGAAAGAGATACATGGCTCGGGGTCTAATCTAAGTTTTCTCGTCATGTAATCTATGAAGAGTAGTTGATTCAATATTATATATTAAGGGTAAAATTCGAGAATACCCGCTGCAACGATTACTCCGACACTGGCGCTACGCTGAACTCCAAAAATCACAGTCCACGGAAGTTACCAGCTGAATTTTTTGAAATTTGGCCTAAAAAATCATGGGTGACTGAGGGTCTAGACTTATATTTATTTTTGCGAGCTAAAACCGATGGCGTAGTCAGTTTTTCGAAGAAGATTTTTTTGACTATATTCATTTTCTGGTTCGCAACCCCTTTGTCGGATCGACAAACACATGCGAAATTCGGTTCAAAACTTTGACAAATACCCCCAAAGAAATTTACAGACCGACCCAACAAATTCTGTGGGACTAGATACATTTTTTTCGGGTCAAGAATCTGAATTTTCTCGCTAAAACGCCTCACAACTCGGAAAATATAGATTATTTCGAAAAATTTCAAGAATGCTTTTTTGTTCAGGACAAAAAGTTACATCGAAACAGTTGACAAAAAATGGCAAGGATCAAAATAAATATCACCAGAAAATCATATAAATATCTTGTCCGATTTTTTGAAGAAAAATTTTCGACTTTTGCATTTTTTGTTCAACTTTCCGAAGTAATTTCTTGATCTGGATAAAAAAGTATCAATTTTTCGAAATAATCGATATTTTTGAGTTCTGAGATTTTTTAGCGAGGGGATTAAAGTTTTTGGCCCGAAAAAATGTTTCTATTAAAACAATGTAAATCGGCGATAAACAGCATAAAATCACTTTCATCCGTTTTCATTGCCGTGCAGCGACATTTGTAGCTTTTAGCTGTCCCGAAACATCGTTTCCGATCTATTTTCATGCGGTAAACACGTTTTGAGTGGTGAAAAAAGCCATTCTGCACGCCTTTCCGAGATAACTATATGGGGGCATGTTGGGTATACTCCGATGGTGGTCTTCTTGTTTCTCAGATCACCTCCGAGTTTTGCACATAAAATCGATCCAAATCAGAGTTTCGCGACTTTAAAGAGCGGATTTTGGAAGTCTTGAGATAAGAAATCGAATGCGCTAAAGTACGTTAAGATTGGTCGAATGAAAATAAATTTGCACCGGTTTTAGTGAACGCGATTTCCTCGGTGATTTCTTAGCCGCGCAAACACGAAAAATGGAAAAATTACTTTGAATTTTCTGGAGAACGTAGAAATGATCCGGGGTTGATGCAAACTACGTACTTCCTCATATTTCAACATAACAAACGTGAAAAAATATGCGGGAAGGTCCACGAGTGCCCATTTCTAAGATCGACATATGGGGGCAAGGTGGGTACACTTACGTTAGTCGAACAGAATTTGATGGGTCGGTCTGTAAATTTTTTGAGGGCACTTTTCAAAGTTTTGAACTAAATATCGTATGGGTTTGGCGATTCCACAAAGGGGGCGCGAGCATAGAGGGCGCGAGCCAAAGAATAAATATGGTCGAAATTTTTTTTTCAAAATCGACTACGACATCATTTTCAGCTCGAAAGAATACGCAACTGCAGATCTTCAGCCCCCATGAATTTTTAAGCCAGACTTCAAAACTAGGAATAGACGAATCGACAGATCGACGCGGAACTCTATAGCATATGCTAACTGTGTTTCAATAGAATACATGAAAATTCAATTGTAGTGATGAGTCGGAGCGCTCTTTTCGGAATGTAAGGCCATTATATGTTCCGTGTAACTTTCCACGATAATACCCATATATATAAAACCGTGTTGAGCCAATTAACAAACACATGTAAATCCTGAGAATCTTCAAAAACATTAATGAAATTTGTCGTCCATTCATGGTTAGAGTTGTGTCCACACCTTTGATAGAATAATTTGATCCATTGTTAATCATACCTGGCTAGTCCAGATAATCGACGATGTTCCGGATAGAATCCCACTATCTATAATCAACGAACCACTTAGGAAAGTGATGAAGATTACGACGATTTCGATGGGCAATTTCATGAATTTTATCATGCTTGATAACAATATGATAATGAGAAAGGAACCGTATCGTCAAGTAGTTTATAATTATAAATACTCGAAGAACTACGGTACGATTCCTCTCTCATCATCTTATTATCATCAGTTATAATCGGTCACTCATTTTACTACGAGAATTTCATAAATTTAGTCATTTATAAAGCTTTTGAACTCAGGCATGAAATAGTGATAAATATATTAGGCCGAATTAGAATATACTGAGAGCCATCCTTCATTATTGTAAGAATCTGTCTCCCGTGTTCAAGTCGGGATGCAGAAACATGTTTGGATGACTATTTCGACAAGCAAACACGATTTCACGGTGCATGGACTCAAAAGTTGAAGTTCGCATTCCAAAGTATTTATTCCGGACCGAGGACGCGAAATCTGGTTTTTGCTACCGCGCATTGTAAGATTTTTTCTGCCAAACTGAGTGAGATCGTGGAGAATTTATGCAAGGATTCTTTTGCCCACAGCGTCTCAAGAAATATTTACTTGTGAATGTTTTGTCAATTCAAAATAGAAGAGTTCGTTGGCATTCGAAATTATGTTGCTCAATTGGCAATGCAGTTGACTCGCTCTGGTTCTCAAAAGTTCAGTTATATTCGTAATTGAAAACCTACATGCTTTGAGCTTACTCGATGGAATACTTGAACCTTGACTCAAATACGAATGTATCATAAGAACTATGTACCCTTCATAAGTACGCGAGGATCGATTACTTCAAAGATTCTCGGGAGCTAGACTATTCTCCCTGGCGTAGTGAATGAGATCACAAGACTAGATAGATTTGAAAGTTGGAAAAGATGCGAATATTTGAGTTCGATTCGAGGCTGAGAAAATTGTCATCGATGTGAAAGATAAGAATCCTCGCTCATTGTCCACGGCATGGGAAACGTCTCTTGGTCACTTGGGAGAGAGAGCTGAAGGATAAATTTGTGACATCGTAACGTTTTTCTCGTGGACTGAAGGAAATCAACTAACGTAGAGACTGTACTTCGCAACTTGAAATGCAGATTGTGAAAATGACCATTCCATGACAAAAAGTTGCCATTGATTCTGCTACTCATTCATTCTGTCCTCTTGTCATTGACTGATCTACATAGTGAGCTACACTATTTGGTGACATGATGTTAAAAATTCTTGCCAGTATATAGACTAATATTTTCTCCTTTTATTTCTGATCCCCAGTCCAATGTTCCATTCGAAGGGTTGGCCGATTTCAATCCTAAATACTCACTGTTTTCGACATCTTTTTTAAGTTGATAGTCACTCGGACATTGAAAATAGTTAGATGGATTTAATGCAAACAGTTTGTTCAACACTTAACCTGACAAGGGGAGCACTAGGTCTGCGGAACACGGATCTTGATGAAACTCTGGAAATCATCTTTTATTGATGAGAGATGGAGGTATCTTCAAGGGTTTAATCCAATGGGCCTGCTATCCCGAGATGCAGCCATGGAGATTAGCATTGCCCATGTAGGCCCATGTTGAAAAGTGATATATATATAGATATACTGACAATGCTAATCTCCAATGCTGAATCTGGGGATAGGAAGCTCATTGGATGAAACCCTCGGAGATAGCTTCATTTCTCACCAAAACAAGATGATTCCCAGACAGCGCCGAATCCACAGAATGGGCCTGGAGGCCTAGGCTTACAGGCCCCCAGCAAAATGACTCAAAAAGGGGCCCTCACCATTTTGTCGATGTAAAAATCATTGTTCTATCGGCGCTTTCGAGGAGACATATATTATTTTTTCCGAAAAGAATCGGGTGTGTGATGAGCCATGCACTTTGAAGAGCTAATTCATAAGATTATTCCATTCACTACGTGTGACGTGAGGATTTATGAAATGTCGATATACACTCGTGAAAAAGTAAGCGATCGATTTTGCATGGAAACCGCAAAGATCTTTACCCGGGGCCTTCTTCACAGAAACCATCGAATGTCCTGACAACTGGGCCATGACCGCCTATTCTTCCGTCGTCTTCTCGACCTACACCTCCGGAGACAGAATCTGAAGAGACCCGCGTTGCACCTATACTGTTTGAGACTCGGTGCTCTACGGGCAATCCTGGTGAAGTTTCAACAGTTAGGCACATATGATTACATGCAATTTGACGATAAAATTTTTTCTTGAATTTTCCGTAGTGTGGCGTTTAAGGACAAGTAGTCTGACTCGAAGTTGGATTCGAACATTATGACGTCACCACCATTGTATAGAAATAGTGATATAATTACAGTGCCGGACAAAAGTTTCAAGACATCCAAATTTTTTTTTCCGATTTTGTGAGTGGAACTACTAGACTCTAATTGACCGAGAAGGATTTTATTGGGACTCATTTGAAAGGTCTTTTTACGAACTTTGAGATGGCATTATTAATATTCATCAGTACAAATCTGGATCTCCCCAATTTGAGCTTGAAAAAGAGCCAAATTCGATTATTTTTTGAAGAATCTTCTGGCTGGGGTGGCTCAAAAGTACAGGAATATTTTGGAATGGATCTCCAAAGACCTGAAAGTACAAGTCTAGAGCTCTAAAATTCGTTTCCTAACATCCTCCTACCTTACCTCTACTCCGAGCTATGACATTTTTTGTGGAGCAAGGTTCTTCGCAAAAACTAACACTTGAATTTGAAAAGATAGAGAAATGCGTTTCAAGGGGGATATAATCTCTGATCCTGGTATCTATCTTCTATATCATGATCAAGAGAACGAGAAACCTTTGGAACATGTCCCAAAGAGTGAATTTCTTCGTCACTCTCTGATAAGAGTGCCACTTTTTTCGGAAAACTTCTCCTCAGAGAAAATGTCATAACTCGGAGTGACAGTAACGTAGAAGGATGTTGGAAAACGGATTTTAAAGCTTCAGACTTGCACTTTTAATTCTTTTAAGACCGATTCCAGAATATTCCTGTACCTTTGAGCTAACGGAGCCAGGAGATTCTTCCAAAAATCATCGCAATTGGCACTTTTTCAAGCTCTAATTGTGAAGATCTAGATTCGTACTGATGAAGATGAGTAATGCCATCTTAACTTAAAATCCAGACCATTTGAAAACTGACAAATGTGCTGTTTTCTCACTCAAATCACTTCTTTGGAGGTTCTGATTAGGCGCAATGCACATAGAATCTCATGAAACATTCTAGAATATCAATTATTAGTCCCGTCATGTAAAGCGTCATGTGGAGATTTCTCGAAAATTTGGTTATTTATAAATATTCTAGGCAAGTATTCTTGGTCAAAAGAGTGCTATCTACATTACTATGAAATTCTGTAGAGTCAAACCCGGTTGGAAACTCAAAAAATGCAAAATACGCTCTGTACAATGACGTGTCATTTTTATCGATTTGAAAATTTGTCCGAACGATGTTTTGAGAGTGGTTTCGAAACTCGGAGATGCTTGATAGACTTTGCTAACCATACAAAATAGTTAGGAATGTCCTGAAACAAGGAGATGGAAGCATGGGAGGCATGAAATATTGATTCAAATGTTTGCAATTCAACATATTGTCCATGGGTCCTACAGGACCCACCGAGTTATAAAGGGTTAAAGTACGCGAGAAGACCTTTCAAATGAGCCCTGATCAGATCCTTTTCGGTCAACTAGAGCTTAGCAGTCCCACTCACAAAACTGGAAAAAATGATTTTGGGTGTCCTGAAACTTTTGACCGGCAGTGTATATGCCATTTTCTGTGCGGGAAACGACTTTTCCGCACGGTTTATTTGATTTTTTCCCCTTCACAGCTGATGGAAATAGTACATTTCGATACGGGGGTGGGAATGTTGGTTTCCGCGCAACGAATGATATTTTCCGGTCCGAGCCGAAGGCAAGGGTCGGAATTGTCACGAGAATGGAGAAACTACCGCGTTCGAGTGTCGAATACTATTTTTTGACACCCTGTGTGAGAAAGTAACTTTTTCGTACTGATTTTCCACTTTCTTTCATAGTTTGTCAAAAAATAGTGTTCGGTACACGGTTGTAAAACTTATTTTTCACATCCTCGTGTTGATTCCGACCTTCGTCTACAGCTCAGGCCGGAAACCCAACACTCGGACGCGAAAAAAGTTTTTCCACCCTCGTATCGATAACTACTATGTTCATCAGCTGTGCGGGGGACAAAAGAAAAAAACCCGTGTGGAAAAGTCATTTCCCGCACAAAAGATGGAAAAATAGTATTCGAGATTCGGATAATTTCAGTTTCCGCGTTCTCGTGATAATTCCGATCCTCACCCTCGGCTCGAGCCGAGAAATATAACTTGTTGTGTGGAAACCAGAACTTCCGCGCTCGTATCGAAATGAACTATTTTGTGAGTGGCTGGTAGGAGCCCGTATATACTTCTTTGAATGAGTAATTGAAGTAATACAAAATTAAATAATTAATTAACGAAAGAGAATAGTATTAGGTGATACTAACATCTTTAATCTATCCATGAATATTTGGTTATACTTCTTGGTCATGGAAAAATCTCTCCCCTTACAAGGGCCCCCACCACACTGTGCCTACAGGCCCCCCTATGTTTGATCCGGCGCTGTTCCCAGAGTTTCATCGAAATCCGTGTTCCGCAGAGCTAGTGCTCTCCTTATGAGTTTGCTTTTGTCAGTCCATGTGTACTTTATTGCATGTTTTACCATTTTCTTGCAAGATTGTATCATCTGCTTATACGCAAGAGTGCTGCAATTTTGGAATATGATTTCAAATGAGTCACTCATAAAAATAGCAAATAGCAAAGAGCATGAAATTGGCTCTGTGTCTGTTGCTGTTACTAGATTTTTCGTATTATTGACTTTTACACATTGGCTCCCGTCCTACACATAATTTTTGATCAATTTTTTCTCATTTCCTCTAATTTCGATTTTCTCAAATTTCTCTGAATAGTATTTTCCTATCTACTCATAGGAAAATACTGTAAGATATTATGATATTGAATTGTGCTTTTTCAGAAACGTAATTATTCTAGAATGTGAAACTTTCAAAAGAATTTCTGCAATGATCGATATATTTAATATTGCTCCCTGATTTTTGGTTCCATGTTCGCCACCTTTTTTGTGAATTGGAGTAACCTGAGCTATCTTTCAAACAATTTGGCATGTACTAGAAGTTGGTGCCAGGAGAGTGTCTTATAGAGGAATCATCATTAGGGGGGCAAATTTTGTCATATCCGATGGTCTGCTGAATAGCATGCATTTTTATTCCATCCATGAAGAATAACCCTATTGAGGAAGAACTGAGTTTCTAAAAATACGGCCGTCAGAATCTAGGTGATTAGCATTGATACAATTCTTGAGATTAGATTTGGCACCCACTAAAGCATGTTTTCTCGACTTCTTATTTCGATGTTTTATACCTGGTTTCCTAATAATTACAACGAAACTACTTTATAGCTAAAATTGCTTCTATCATACTGTGGCCAACGAATTGTTCTATCAAAACACCTGTCTTTGACTAGATAATTCGGAAAAATACTGAAGTTTAAAACAATACCTCGCAAGTTTACATTCATAAAACACACATCTACTTAGGTTGTGTGTGTGTATGTGTGTGCGTGCGTGTGCGTATATATATATATATATCGGAAAAATACTTTTTATAGTATTTGCTCGTCATTCACGTCACACGTATCGCATATTGAAGCATATGAATATTCTGTGACACCTCACAGTGCTTGGCCATTTCGAAAATGTATTTATATTGTTAGTGCTTTGCAATCGACTGAGAAAAACACTTAATGGAGATCCTAAACTTTATGAAACTTGATCGTTTTCTTGCTTTATTTGAGATGATAAAACCATTCTGCTTAATTTGCCACTATTGCTATATGGATTGGGAGATCGGAGTACTCTTTAGCTACTCATGACAGATTGAAAAATGCTCCTTTACTCGCACTTTGAGCAAAAAATTAACGCTTTTTGCTTTATCAGACTTTTTAGAACAACACCGGAGACTTATAGCCTCCGTTTAATTTGTGAAATGCTGGAATAGCTCGGATCGAAATTACTCATGCATGCGAAAAATATTATTACTAAAATAGTTAGCGCTTTCGGACCAGGAATTCGAACTGAATTTACCTCATGTCAGTTTGGCGCGAGAGAACACAAATGCTAGGGAAGATCGGATATGATCAAATCCCACCTTTGTGTCTAATCCTTCCGATGCAAGTCATCTTACGAAACAATTAGTGTCTTATAAATTAGTTTCATTCACGAGCTGAGGTCAGGTTATCTGTGATTGGAGATCAGAACTTTGGCGTCTCATTTTATCAAAATTTGATTCATATTAACAAAATGAAAAGAGCGGTAGAAAAAGGGCTGTAAAGCTGTAAGGTTATACAATCTGAGTCAGCGAATCCGCAATCCAAAAGTATGTTGAAAACTGAATGACCTTGTTGGTGCTAGCTCTAAAGATTCCAGTATCTTATAAGAACAAATTTGTTGATTACGCTTGACTTGAGTATAGATCCGAATCAAGATGATCATGCAAAAAACAAATTAGTATTCATCTCTTAGGCACAAATTCGTGAATCGATTAATTGTCTTCGTTCATTATTGGCGAAGAGAAATGTTGTCGTGATACGCGAGCAACATTCTTTTCGGTACGCAACCAAGGAAAGCACTACAATACACTTGTACCTCTAGCTTATTGTGATCCCACTACTTAGTAATCCACAGAATAAGAAAATTCTACACATCGTAGTTACGAAACTCTAGCGATCGAGCTCAGCCATTTAGGATTATATTCTTGGGCGTGGTCCATAGCAAATTCCAAAAGTGCCAATAAAAACCTAAAATTGAGATATTAAAGTACTTTCATGTAGTGTTGCATACTCGAAAGTAGAGTTGTTTTTGTGACGTATACGAACTCTCGTATACGTGTGATCATCACAAACTTGTGTGTGTGTAGGGGAACAACGCGCGAGAATATGAAAATGGCTTGACGCAGCTCTGGCATGGTTACTTCATAGAAGCACGTATGCACGATATCACATAAAACAAGTACAAAAATCCTGTGGGGAAGTTAATCATTGATTTGCGTAGGGCAAGCCGTCAGGTGTGGTGCCCTTCAAAGCTCATATTTTTCAGTTGATAACCGAATGTGCAAACATCAATTCAATACTCTGAACACGTTGCATACATCGTCTTCAAGCCTTGTTCATCGAACATAAAAAACGTTCTCACGCAAGCAAAGTCTACGCGCGCTTATTTACATCAAGCTTATTTGCCCTATAATTAAGATACAAAAATCATAGAAATTTCAGGCTTTTGGGGCAGCACTTGGCATCACAACGGGAAACGAATATCATGCGTCATAAATTCGCACGATTGGAACTAAAACCTATTCAGCATTATCAAACTCCATTTAGTACTATTAAAGCCTATTTTAACACTATAATATTGCTTTTAACGTGGATTGAACCATGCTAGGGAATAACGAATGTTAGTGCAACACTACGGGTGTGATGCACCCACACAATCATCCAACATTTTACAATAAACCAGAGCGCTTCAACCCTTTTTCATTATTGAAATTATCTAGGTCACGCTGTAAGCCTATGTCTTACATGTTATTTCGCTGCGCAAGCCCCTTCGGAAAAGCCTATAAATATTGGACCATGCCTCTTGAGACGGCACTTCTAATTTGACTTCGAACTCGACCTGTTACCTCTGCATACGTGTATATCTCAGCTAACGATCTCAGTTATCATTTGTATTACGTATAAAGTACCAGATCTCCTCTTTATACTGGATATATGTATTGAAGATCATCACTCGTTGTATATCGCCGGATGTGGCGAACTATTATCATCACTAATTGTATCAAAGGACGAATAAACTCCAGTTATAATTACTCGCCGCCTTCAAGTTCCTGGATTCGAAACCTACCGCCAAATCGGCACAACCACGCCATCTAACCGACCAAGGGTCGTAACAACTGGTGACAGCGGTGTCTGGGAATCGGCAGAGTGATTAGGAAACTGGAGGAGGACATTGGCTCACAAACTTTTGGAGAAAAAGACGGATCATTTTCACGCCAATTACAAAAGATCGTCAAGTGGGCTGCAACGCATGGGTTCCACCTCAACGCTAACATCTGTCAACCAGCAGGAGAACCACCTGCGACCCGAATACGCAACACTCGCACTATAGGGGTCTAGGAGACACACCCACGGCGCCATCAGCCACTTCACACCACGAGAATTCCAATCATCGGCAACGGCAAACATCGTCTGTCTCCAAGTAGCAGCAGTCTTCGGAAACTCCAGACATCAACAATCTTCAAGCATCGGCATCGAGGGATCAAATTTCAAGGGAAGGCAAGCTTAAGTAATATCTAATTTATATAGAATAAGTGCATAGGGTACGATCTTGATGTGAGGCATGAATCTGGCAATTTGGGATGGTTAAAAGGAAAATTTTGAAACGAAGTATTCGGAAAGAGATAGAGAGTATCAGAAAAGCACTAGGCCTGATAAAATTAGACGAGGAGAAAACATCACAGGATATAAACCTAGCAATTTTTCTTATTAACGAATTAACTGACGTGAATGAAAAATTGCTAAAAATCGTCGAGGATATTATAAGGAATTGAGGGGTCGGATTATGTCGGGAAACAATATTGAGAATCAGGAATCGAGCGGAAAATTACTTGAAAAAATCGAAGCAACCGTGAAAAGTCAAGAGAACATCTTACGGGAAACCTCTGAGACAGTCGGCGGTCTTAAAATCATTGTGACAGAACAAGAGGAAATAAACGAACAGTGTAGGTCTCGCTCAGAAGAACAATTTGTCGAAATTGACGCCTTTTCAAATCAAATCGAGGAAATTTTGAACTTGTTCAGGAGTAGTGTAACAGCGGTAGAGGAGCAAATTACGCGTTTGGAGAATAAGATAGATACATTGCAAGACATCCTGGACTTGGAAAGGAGCGATTGAGTGATTTGATGTGTTTATAAAATGAACAATATCAGTTTACAAGGAAAATTAGAAGAAATCATACAATTCTTAAAATTCAACAACAACAGACGAAACAGGTTCGCATCGAGCTGAAAAAAATTCAGGCATTTTTCGGGAACAATACGACGAGAACGAAGTTTGCGTAGTAAGATCGGTAGATAAATTCAAACGGATTAATAGAGCGAGGGAAGGATTTTTCGCTGCAAGGAAAATTGTGAAAAGAGAAATTAAGAGGATCAACAGCAGATTTTGGGCTTTAGAAAGGAAGTTCGAGGGGGCACAGGAGGCATACATAATTTGGGAGATGAGATTTGAATGAAATATTATGCCACCACGGGATCTGCCCATAGAAAAAGTAACTCACGAACGGGCCGAACCAGACTTCAATCAATATTTCGAAATAATTAGCCGACTCGTAACGACGTATTGCATGTCACAGAGGAGCGAAATATCAGAATTTTATATTGGTAATCAAAGCGGAACGCAATCGTGTTCAGACTGCTTTGAACAAGAAATTTTTGAACCCAACGAAAGAATAATCGTGTACACGGATTTCCACCTGAACGTCAACGGAGATCAGGATATACTCCTGTGTGATATGTGTAGAGTTCCCCTGGTGTACAAACGTCTTGCGATTGATTGCGGCGAATGCGTCCGGATCACGACAAATCAGGTCCACGGGTGAGAAAGACTAAATTTTATTCCTGGAGGGATGGGATCGGAAATCACCGAGAGAAGGAGAAAGTGCGCTCTGCTGAACAGTGTGATAGAATCTTTCTTGCTAGGGACCATTCGCGGATACAAATTAGGAAATAATCGTTATATTCAGTTTTACGTGGACGATTGTATTATCCAAAATCTACAGAAAAGTTTAAGAAAATTTGGGGGTTGATTTTTCAAACTCGTGGTTAAGTAAATGTGCTACAAGAGAATCTCTGCGGATCAAGAATCGAGCAGACCACACCCGAATCAACTGAACTCATTTCCTTTGGAATTGGAGAATTTCGTTTGCTTTAAAACTGACAAAAACGTGGCTATTTATCTTGAAAATACACTATTATACGCGTGCGGAAAATGTTACAAATTTCATAACCCACTGATAAAACAGGAAATATTTTTTGTCGAAGAGCAATTCCACAGCATTAGAGAGAAGACCAGCGACGTGACTTACACGTGTCGATTTTGTGGGGAGAATCTGATTAACGAATCAAAAGTCATCGAGTGTGAGATCTGTTTGAGAATAATTTACAACGAGTTAACGTAATCGGACAAAAATGTCGAGAACACGGGGGGCGATTAGGGTGAGGAAGTCACCGAGACTTAACCCCGGGCATAGAGATATGGAAGAGATTGGAACGACACAAAGAGAGACAACAGTGGAGAGTGTTCCACGTGCATCAGAATTGGCTATCGCGATTCCCATTACCCAGCGTAACCCCAGTGGTGCAGGATCGTCAACTATGGAAAATCCCGACACGAGAAGTACCCTGTCAAATATAAGCATGAATTACACGCCTGAAAACCGAAACGGGAGAATGCTTTCGATTTCTGAAGCTATAAAATTGTTACCAAATTTTGACGGGAAGAATATCTCGGTATCAACTTTCATTCACAACTGTACAGATATCGAAACCTTGATTAACCCTTGCGATAAATTCGTTTTTACAAGAATAGTGAAGTCCAAGGTGACAGGTCAAGCAAGGAAATACGTGGAAGCAAAAAATTACGACGATTTACACTCACTTTTCTCCGATTTGAAACGAGCCTTCGACCCATTCAAAAATGTTTTCGGACTACAACTGGAGTTATCCAGAACAACAAAGAAACCCAACGAGTCAGTAACAGGGTATGGGCTCAGGGTATCCCAAATACAAAACAGATTGATTGAGGCCACTTGTGGTAGCGTGACAGGGACAGATTCAAATGGAATGAGAGAAAGCACGGTAAAAAATGCAATTTCTTGTTTTATTAGAGGCCTTGGCAAAAATTATTGGTATAAGCTTAAAATCGAAGATTTTGAAAATTTGGACGGGGCCATAGATGCCGCCGTAAAAGTTGAAGAAGAGATGCGAGATATCGATATAATGCACCGACAAAACGAGGATACAACCGTCGCGGTTAATGCAATAGTAAAACAGGAACAAGAAGAACCTAAGCCGAAGCGGTGCTATACTTGTAATGAAGCAGGACATTTGGCTCGAAGTTGCAGGAATAATTCTTTAAAGATGCAAAATGATAGGAAACCGAACCGAAACCACCCATATGAAAGAAGGTGCAACTGTTGCGGGGCCTTGGGTCATATTCGCTGGGAATGTCGATATAAAGATCTGGTTTGCAACGGTTGCAAAATAAAAGGACATTTGCAACGAGCTTGCACTAAAACATCTCGAGGTCAAAACAAAACAGAAATTCACAATGCAGGAGAGGGAAGGCAAAATTCGCGCGGAAATTCGAACAATAATTTAAACTCCAACCCAACTCATTGAAAGAGTGCACCAATGAGGAGGTCTTGAAATCATTGCACTCAAAAAAGCAGGAAACGCGTGTCATTCTTGCGTGTTCTATGAGTCAGAAGCAGTGTCCTACAATCATGTTGAAAAGTAAAGACCTCAATAGAGAGGTGAAACTTTTGGTGGATACAGGCGCGGAGGTGAACTTATTGAAAATCAACTTCCTAAAAGGAAACGTGTGGTATAACCCATCAGTCACAGTAAAATTGACAGGTATTGAAGACAAGATTGTTAACACTATAGGACATGTCAAAATTACGTTTGATAACTGTTCTCCGTGCGAATTTTTCCTTGTACCAGAAAATTTCGGAATAAACTACGACGGTTTAATCGGTATACGATTTTTAAGGAAGCATGAAGCAAACCTGTCATTCAAAACGAATATTATGAGAGTTGAGGATCGCGAAATTGAATTCGCACCAATTCATATAACAAATTGCTTGTTGCCAGCGAGGTCTAAGAAGATGATTGACGTGAATCTCGAACGAACAGATTTGTCCGAAGGTTACGTGAGGAGGTTACAAGCGGGTCCGGGAATTTTTATAGGTGAAACAGTCATTAAAAATGTTAACGGGAAAGGTAAACTCTGCGCTTACAACACAAACAACAATGATATATCAATATCAATTCCGCCAATAAGATTAGAAGAATTTGAAGCTATTCCAAGGAATATTAGACACGTAGACTGCAAAGACGAGACAAGGATCGAACAACGTATTACGGAGCTGGTGAAGATCTTGAATTTGAATGATTTAAATCAAGAGGAGAGAGATAGTATGATGAGGATCATTAGGGAATTTCCATTCCAATTTTTCCTACCAGGAGACAAGTTGGGACACATAAAAGGGGTCAAACATAGAATCAACACAACCACAGAAGTACCGATAAACATAAAACAATATAGAAACCCATTCAAGTTAAAGGATGAGATAGAAAGGCAGGTGGAGAAGTTGTTAGAACAAGACATTATAGAAGAATCGACTAGTGGTTGGAATGCTCCTCTCTGGATTGTACCCAAAAAGGACAACGAAAAGGGCGAGAAACAGTGGCGATTGGTGATAGACTTCAGAGCACTGAACAAAGTGACAATTCCAGAGGTGCATCCTCTCCCAAATATAACGGATATATTGGACCAACTAGGGGGAGCAAAATATTTCTCTGTAATGGACCTCGCATCAGGATTTTACCAAGTACTAATAGATGAAAGGGATGCTGATAAGACCTCATTTTCGACCAGTAGGGCTCATTATAGGTTCCGAAAATTGCCTATGGGGCTCCGTAACTCGCCAATTTGCTTCACAAGAGCCCTCACAAATATTTTGTCCGGAATAAACAATATAGATTGTTTTTGCTACGTTGATGATATCGTCTTGCATGGTTCTTCAATCGAAGATCATTACAGGAAGATGAGGAAACTACTAGCGAGGTTCAAAGAACACGGTCTAATGTTTCAACCAGGAAAATGCAAATTTTTGCAAAAAAGTATTACTTATCTCGGCCACCAGGTGGGAGAAGACGGAGTAAGACCCGATCCAAAGAAGGTCTCAGCTGTGCAGAATTTTCCGAGGCCAAAAAATGAAAAGAACATAAAACAGTTCCTTGGATTAGCTGGTTACTATCGTCGCTTCATACAGGACTTCGCACGAATATCAAAACCTCTATCGATGCTCACTAAAAAAGGAGTGAAATTCACATGGGGGGACGATCAGCAAAAAGCATTTGATGAGTTAAAAAGGATACTGTGCTCTGATATCATTTTACAATACCCTAAATTCACCGGCGAGCCCTTCCTGATCTCCTGTGACGCTAGTAAAAGTGCTGTGGGAGCAATACTCAGCCAAGGCGACCTAGGATCAGATTTACCTATTGCATACGCGTCACGAACGCTAAATTCTATTGAGGAACGCTATTCCGTAATTGAGAAGGAACTTTTAGCGATTATTTTTGCCGTGAAACAATTCAGACCATATATATATGGACAAAAATTCACATTAGTCACAGATCACAGACCGCTTGTCTGGCTCAACAATTGCACCGATCCTTCCTCACGTTTAGTACGCTGGAGAGTGATGCTAAACCAGTTTAATTATGAAATCAAATATCGGAGGGGGAATGTCCATCAGAACGTAGATGCTTTATCAAGAAACCCGGTAGAGTCACGGGACGAGATTGATAAGGAAGAATACGATCTTGAGGATTATATGGTCAATATTGTGGATGAATTCAGAGAAAAGAACAATTGTGAGTGCCCTTACTGCATAGAGACCTCGTCCTCTGGAAAAAAGGACGAAAATGAGACAATCCCAACACGAGGAAACTTGGGGGAAATTATAACGATCAGTGAGATGAGAAAAGAAAATGGATCGAATAATATCGAAGGGATCAGTAACTCTGGAAGTAGTACTGGATCGAACGATATGGAGATCGGTGGTTTGGCAGGGAGCACTGGAAAAATTGAGATTGGAAAAATCAGTGACTCAGGAAGTAGTACTGGATTGAACGATATGAAGGTCAGTGGCTTGATAGGAAGCACTGGAGAAGACGAGATTGGAAGAATCAGTGACTCAAGAAGAAGTACTGATTCAAATGATACGAAGATCAGTGGCTTGATAGAGGACACTGGATCGAATGAAAATAGGAAGATCGATGACACAAGGAGTAGTACTGGAAAGAACGATGATGAGATATTCGGTGATTCAAGACGGAACACTGGATCAATGGAATATAACGAACTCAAGCGCCCTGGGGGTTATGAAGACAGAGGTACACCCAAACGGACAAGACAAGAAAACAAAACATACAGACTGAATGAGGATAAGGCCACCTCAGATCCGGACGGAGGTCTAGAAGAGTCAGCAGAGGGGAGTGTTGAGATAGCTTATATCCAAGTTAACTCTAACATGTCTAAAACCCAATCCCTAAACGCGAATCCAATTAATACAACAAATGACTCCTCAATATCTCAACATGGTGATCCACATTCTGCGACAGAAGCTAGTAACCAACGAAAGGAAGACGAGACTAATAAAGACAGTGACAGAAAGCGAGGTCTCAACAGTGGTGAGGGTGCAACATGTATGAATATGCTACCTGTTGTAACAGATACTTTTAAATACAGCAGAGATCCCTTGTGGTTGAGGAAAGGCACGCTAATTCACTTATTCACAACCAATTGTGCAGTAAGATCAAGAGTCACAAAAGGGTTACTTGAACAGGGACTTTTCAATGTACATGAGATAAAGTCAAAATCACCCGGGTTAAAAGAATTAATAATAACAAAAACAAACAAATTGAGAATCATTCATTTGTTCGTGAAGAAAGACTTTGAATCTCGAACATCGCAGCTTGATATCTTAGATTCTTTGTTTCTACTACAAAACATAATTGAAAGGAAAAACATCAGATCAATTAGCATAGAAAAGTCATATGAAATTGTCGAAGAGAATTTTTGGCCAACGATAACCGAGTTTCTCAAATCAATATCAAATGAAAACCTACAGATAACGTTATGCACGGGCGAAGTCGTAATACCAAATCCGAATATTAGAATGCAAATACTGAAAGAGAATCACGAAGCTCTAATTGGGGGTCATCGAGGAGTAGCCAAAACGTATTCGAGAATAAGAGCAAATTTCTATTGGAGGGACATGAAAAAGGAAATAAGAGAGTACATCAGATTCTGTGGGAAATGCCAAAAATCAAAATTAGTCAGAGTAAAAACAAAACAACCGATGGTGATAACGGATACACCAGAAAGAGGACTTCAAAAAATTCAGATCGATCTTGTAGGTCCGTTACCCACAACAAAAACAGGTGAAAAATATATTCTGACATGGCAGTGTGTATTAACAAAATACGCTGGTGCGATTCCACTCATTAATATTGACTCGGTTACTATTGCGCGAAGTTTTGCGTACGATTTCATCTGTAGATTCGGGTGCCCAGAAATAATTCAATCGGATCAAGGTTCGAACCTCATAGCAGGAATCATGGACGAATTTGCGAAATTATTCAAGATATCACGCATGAGATCAACTGCCTGGAGACCGCAGAGCCAAGGTAGTATCGAGAGAGCTCATCACTCTCTCATTGAATATCTGAGATTTTACGCACAAAAGACAGATTGGAATTTGTATTTGAAGCCTTGCATTTTCTCTTTCAACTCAAGTGTATCTGAGTCGACGGGTTTTTCTCCTCACGAGTTAGTATTCGGGTACAAAGCAAGGATTCCGTCAGAATTTGCTTCCGGAAAAGTGTCTCGCACCTATGACTCGATAATGAATGAATTGCTAGAACGAATCAGTGAAAGCCAATCAAAAGCTGCGGAAAGATTGAATCTTAGCAAAGAAAGAAGTAAAAAATACTTTGATAGAAATAAGAACCCGATCCATTTTGAGGCCGATACATACGTATACCTTTTAAACGAGCCGAGAGCAAGTAAATTCGATGACCATTATAAGGGTCCATATAAAATTGTAACAGTAATGGATAGGGAGAACATCGAAATTGAAATGGAAAAAGGGAAGAGGAAAGTAGTACACGCGAATAAACTCAAATTAGCTTGTATTCCTATCATGTAGATTCAAATACCATAGTGTAAGCCATTGTGTCAGTAAAAATTCGGCATACTTTCAGTGAAATATTGACAGCCAGTCTCTTGACACGGGTATACTGGGAGTTGTTGCGATATAAGGGTGTTATCACAATCGGGATTTGGAGGAAGTAAAGCATAATGATTTTCAAGACAGGTACAAGTAGTGAGCAGATGAGCGAATTCGTTCCAACGCGCATCACCGAAATTTATGGCTTCAGCCAAGTTAGGGGAGAGATTAATAACAGAATGAAATACACCAGGACGCACGTAAACCACATCTCTGGCATGTTGAATGAAAGTTGTATACGGAATTTCATGTTCTTTCAAAAAATTTAAGTCAATGAATATATTCTTATGATGAAGAATGTACTGACAAATCCGAGTGCCTCGTGGGGGTCTGTACTCCCTCTGCACTGATTGACTCAATTTTTGACCGTCTAATACAAATATCCATAATTTGGCGGGCAAATTTTGAGATAAAGGAGGTAAAATGGCCAAAACGACATTAAAAGACCCTAAATGGGAATCTTCTACGTGCATCTCGCCGAACGCAAGTTGCTTTGCTATATACATAAAAGATTTATTGATCCCAGGGCATTCACCTACGAGACGATTTCTCGAGGGATCAACGTTACTGGATCTGATTATACTGTCGCGATAGAGGAAACCGACGAATCCCGGCTCGAGATGAGAAATCGCGACATTATAACAATACAAGGATCCATCATTTACAGCACGAGATATAATTTCGTCGATTGGGAGATCGTGAATAGAAATATCAAAATCCGAAAGAAGTAAATCGAACAAATATAGATTTGGTGAGCCGCGAGGTGCTTGAGGTGTATTTGGAGGGGGTGTGTATAATTGTTTGTGCACAACTCTAAGACCTAGGAGAAAAGAATAAGAAAAAGTATTTGGGAATTGTTGTTCGGTAGGAAGAAAGGAAAAAGGTAATCAAACACAGGGAATTATGTAGACAGGAATAGACACAGACATCGAACACCATCAAACGACTCACCTGCATGAGAGGGACGTGACGAAATTTGGTGATAGGGATAGGCGTTGAACTTTGCAAGGCCACAATATTGAATAAGTCTTCTCGCTCAGCCTCAGAAAGTCGCACACAATTGCGGGCAAATAGGACGGACGATTTACGGCGAGCCTCGGTGTCCAAATCATTGCAAGCGCGTGTAAAAACGTTAAGCCAAGATTCATTGGGACCAAGTCATTCGGGAGGTGACACTTCCTGTAACGAGCTCATTTTGCAGATTATACTGTCATGCCTTGGAAAAAATTACACTCGTAGACTCAAAATTTTGTAAGAAACTGGAGCCTCAATTGTGAGGCTATAAACAATAACACATGGACTGCGGAGATTTGGTTAGGAAAACAGAGAAAAAAGATAAGCAGAAGACGAATTTGAAAATGAATAAAAAGGGGAAGAACGGGTTATTGAGATGTTAAAGGAAAATCTCATAATCAAAGAATGATGGAAGTTCAATCCTGTACCCCGTGACTAATCCGTTTCGACCATTATAAATGTATAGCACGAGAGAGAGATAGAATGATCAAATTTCGTATTTCATTGAATATGTAGTACGTAGCTAGAAGGAATACGATGTCGGTATTAGAGGCTTGTAAAGAGTGATTTTAATACAATTGTACACATCCAATTACGTGCACATGTCAGATGGATTATACTACGGGCAATTGACTAAAATTTTCACAAATCTTCACAAGTTTCATGCAATAGATCGATAAAATCGATTTGACTTCCGGAAAAATACTTGCATCAACAAACTCGTTTGAGTGCCGTTTACCTCGTTTGAGATATTTAGAGCACGACAACAGTTCCATTGTGATTGTGGGCTTGTGAGTTGGTCGAATCTCGATGTTTCGTAATGACACTTGGAGTTTGATTGTTGCAAACGAGGCTCAAGAAAAAAAAAGGAGGACGGAATGAGTTCTATTTTAAGGATACAATTTCATAATAATACAAGAAGATTGACCCAGCTCGATGGGCGCGTTTGATGCTCATCATTAAGTTCAGACGGTTCTACAGGTATATTGCAGGAGCATCATTTCATAAAATACCAAATATGATAGTATCAGGCCAAACCACACTTTATAATAGCGCGAAAAGACCAATTTATGTGCAATGGATACGGGCAATTTTTCCAAAAAGATATGTTAGGGGTTGAGGCGGCAGACGGAGGAAGTGCATGACCTCCACTTACCTTCCTTCCGGGTCAGTCGGAGCCTCTATACCGGGATCTGTCACACCCGAGATCAATTTCTCATATACCTTGAGACTCGATGTCGCATGGAGGGGGCGTGGCCGCCGGTACTCAGTCTATTGGCCTGACAAAAAGGCCTGGTGGCGCTAAAACCTTTGCATTGGCGAGTGAGTCTATGGATGAAGGATACGCCCACTGCTGATGAGTACGGCCCAATGGATAGAATGTCGGTCGGTTTCGGGTTTCAGGGATATACAGATGTAAAATTTGAACTGTTAAAAATCTCACAATCAATTTTTAGCTGAAATTCCTCTTTAGCGCAATTTAATCAGTATAAACCTATATGAACGGCGTACGAATGGGAAAGACACAGGTGTGAATTGAAATGGCGTGGGCATTCGTTGTCATGGACTTAACATATTACAAAGATAGCCTCAGTATTCTATTAATTGAAAATATCCCATCAATTTCGGGTAAATACGAGTTGATATGAAAGTGGGATGACCGAGACTGGTCAAATTCTTACCATGTCATAGGTTTACATGTAATAGCTCACGCAGTTCGTTTAACCTACAAGATATCCGATAAATTCCGATCTCGCGCCAGTTGACATTAAAATACGAGTATAAGCAGGGGGTTTGATGAATTTAAAAATCCTCTGATTCGATTATACAATACTTCAACGTGGCTGGCGTTCTGTCCTCGAAGTCTGCCATTTTCTCAGGTACTTACGGGAATCGCGACAACAAACTCACAAATCAATTAACAGCACATGTGTAATTGCGGCTAAACATTTGGACACATAAAAGATCAAAAAAAAAAAAACTTTACCACCATTAATTCTGTTCCGAGCTATGTGTGATCTGTGTGCTTTATCGAATTTCTCAGTAAATCTGATACCGGTGGTTGATGCGTTGACCTCCTCTTCAGGAACGATTCAGGGTTATTTACGCATTTGGAATCTTTATGCCAAATGTCCTCACCTGGTGACAATACCGTGAAACGGAAGTAGAGTGTACATCAAAATTGCACGGGATATTTGTCAGCGACAGTTAGCGATATCCGTGTGGGAATCGATTTTTTTTTTTAAATAGAAGTTCACTGATTTCTAGAATGACGATTGAGCAGTGACCTTTTTCAACCAGAACCTAAATTTACACGTTCAAACTTCCTTCATAGAATAAATTGAGATGATCACAGCATTCTCAACAATGCTTCCTTATTAGATTGACTGGTATATTTTTTAGGTGACATCAAACTCATATGTGCATCGATGAATTTGACACTTCGATCGATTGATAGAATATGGCTGGCATTAGAGAAAAAAAAAGAAACACGAAAAAAAAAGCTTCGTGTGGGACAACAGAACCGAAATGAAAATTCATAGTGATTGTGATTATTGATTACCAGGTTTGAGACCTTCTAATGTAGTGGGCAAAGGCAATTTTAATTGAAATCAAATGCTTGATTGCGGGATCCAACCGTGTCATTGTGCACGCCATTATTCCGCAAGTTGATTGATCAAAGCTTGACAACACGATAAATCACTCCATCGAAAGGTCCAATCGATATTTTTAGATATAAACCCATAGTTGCACAAGTTTGAAATTCGAATTTTTGAGCACGAAGCTTTTACATAGGAGTCCAACTTTAGTTCCGGATTCGGGAGCGAAATACTACGGAGCTTGGAGATTTGTATTGCGAAATATTTCTGGAGATAGAACAATGCAGCGAGTAAACAGTTGTGCAGTTGTGAGAAAAGGATCAGACTTTTTTATCAATTTCAGGTCGCGTCTACTTTATTGCGGCTCGGTATTAAATCCATACGAGGGTGATTATAATCATTGAGACTTCCATTGGTAGGAAAATTCCAGAATGGTCCCCATATTTTTTATTCTCGGGTCAAAAAATTCAAAAATTGAGAGGAAAAATGGAAGAGCCAATTGTCATTGCCGAAACGAGCTTAATTGATTCTATACACTTTGGAGGATTATTTACTGTACTTTACGTGTATTTCAACATGAAAATTTCGATCCGAACAGAGAGTATTCTTATGATTGGTTGAAAAATTGATATTTTCAGTTCTGAGGTATATATTTTAACAAAAAAAGGAAAGAAACTGAAAATTTCTTCACGGAGATGGAAAGTCTTGCATAGTAAACGATTCGTTCTGCGGGTTTGTGGGGGTTGGTTGATAAATTCAAAAAACTGTCAAGTGAATTCGACGATCCGCGGAAAATGAGCAATTGGAACTGTCAATGTGAATGGGGATGTGCTGATTATTGTTCTATGGATACTCGTAAAATTTCCGCGATAAGCAGAAGCCGATGTAAAATTTGAGAGAAAATTAGTTGTCTCTTCTGTCCACGACCTCTGATTCCATACCCGTTATCACAGTGTCGGTCGAAAATCATGGTGAAGAGCCAGTCAAAACTGCCGCTTCGGTCGAAAATCATGGTGAAGAGCCAGTCAAGACTGCCTCTTCGGTCGAAAATCATAGTGAGGAGCCAGTCGGGACTGCATCTTCGGTCAAAATCATAGTGAAGAGCCAGTCAGAACTGACTCTTCGGTCGGTTAGAATAGTGAGAAAACGGGTAAAATTGATTCTTTGGTCAAGAATCTTAATGAAGGACTGATCGGAACTAATTTTCTAATCGGAAGAGTTAAACAGGGACTGATCAGGACTAACTCTTCGGGCGAAAACGACAGGTTAGACGAGACGGCCTCTTCGGTCGGGGAGCATAGCGAAGAACTAGTCGATACTGCCTCTTCGGTCAAGGAGCATAGCGAAGAGCTGGTCGAGACTGCCTCTTCGGTCGAGAAGCATAACGAAGAGCTGGTCGGGACTGACTCTTCGGTGGAACGGGGACGAATCAATCGGTAGCTTATCAACACAAATTAATTCTTCCAAATCAATAAATAAATAGTTGGGTTAATAATCGATAGTTTGAGCGAATGTAGAATTCACAGAATCTGCATGGGGTGATTTCAAGTGAAAGAAACAGATATTTCTGGAATCCTGGCTGATCGGTCGCTGGATCATAGACTCATTGTCAAAAGTTAAATCTTTCTACAATTTGTGAATGATTACTTACAACTGATGGTCGATGTTGGAGAAGATTCAAATGATGTGGAGTCTGTATGAATCGACTTTTGAATAGAATCCGGATAAAAATAGATAGTTCTAGAGTCTTAGTGATCTATCACTGGCTCTTCGGTAGAATGAAAAACAGACGATCGCTGGCTCTTCGATAAGAGGAGGATGAGACGATCGCTAACTATTCGGTAAGGCGGGAATTACGATCGCACCTCGTCAACAGAATACAATTTCTCAACTACGATTAATAAATTGCACTAACAACAAGATGTATCTAAAAAAAAATTGAAGTGTCAACGGATCTGGGTGAGATGCCTTTCGAATGGATTGGAAAATTATACAGTGACTATCAATAAATCCAAAATCTAATCTAACTGGTGAATTTAACTGAGGGACATTGGGATTTCATCGAAGTCAAGTTTATAGGCCATTCAACGGAGGTTGAATAATTTAACAAATTTTTTTGATCATCTATAACAACAGAATTGACATTCTGCTTTGAAATACTCACATAGACAAACTCATCGGTAACTTTATCAACACAAATCAAACGCGGAAGTTCTGAACAAGGATCATGAGTGTCAGCTCTCATGCTATCTACGAATGTACTATACATCTGCTATCTAGAAATACTCTTAATTTCCTGACGGATAAAATGAATCGAAAATGTAGAAATTCATGATCTAGGTGAAAAATCTGTACTCAAATCTCTACATATGAATTCCGAGGGTTGTGCTTCTACACAAGTTAAAGCCACCCGATATCAGCACACAAGACTCGAATGAATCTGCGAGTAATAAAAGAATCGGAAGGTGAAAATGAACGAAATGTCCTTGGAACACTAGAATATTAATTTAAAAGGAAATATAAAAATGCAAGAGATACAACCGGTTCGAAACTCTTCTCAGATCAACCAGAATCTGAATAAGAATTTCCCAAAATTGATGGATAAGATATACGAGAATAATCAATAGGAATTTGTCGAATGATAGTACGGGCAAAGAATTCTGATGCTTATAGTGACAAAAATTTTTTCACACAACAGAGGCACACTCATAAATCGCGAATAATCAGTGATCATACCGGGTTCGTTGTAATTGGATGCCTATCGCGTGGACTTGAGATCGCTTTGTACATTGTTTTAATCATCGAAAGCAAAGGAATAAGCTTGAGGTCAAATGAAGAATCGAGAGCAGTCGTACATTAATAATAGTTTACTAGCAAATGGCGATTATAAAAAATTTTTGAAGTAATGAGATAAGTCGGGAATTGTTAAGATATTGATACATTAAGTGAAAAAAGGTACAAAAATACAAAAGAAATGAATATCTGATTCTCGTAAAATCAAGCACTCAACTCAGTTCGAACGACTTACAATAAAAATCACTCGTGAGGTAAATCTACGTGTCCTGGGCGAGGGAACGTAGGTGCACAGGACACGTGGAGATGCACGGCTTCTCCGAGACGAGCGATAGGTTGTGGGAACAAGGCGGGCATTGTCCGAACTGCAGCCAACTGCAATCCGCCCTCTGAAGACCCATGACCCTGGACAATGAATAGCGCAATGACGATTAATTGGGACATCAAATAAAGGAATTGAAGATCCATAAAAAATGAAGAAATTAAGATTTGAATCTAGGAATTCTGATGTAAAACTAAGAACGTTGCATCGGCATTAGGGGGCTTTGAGAGTCGAACGTAAACAATTCGCGGAAGCGAGAATGCGAGTTCAGACAAGCGACTGCAGAACTCGCGATCGGAAGGAAGCATCTCTCGATTGGAAGATTTTACAGAACAATAAAAGATGGGGATTCTCGTAATCACAAAATATCCGATATTCGAACGATTGAAAAGACGACTAGGCTTTGTGTGCGTTGCTCTAACTTTCTCTGAATTATCAAACTCGAAACAAGGACAGAGAGAGAGAGAGTGTCGAATTTCATGACGAAACGATAATGAAATTGCAGAATGAGTTCGGAAAGATGACGAAATGTCGTGCGAAGGGCTTTCGAGGAGAACACAAATGAATTCACAATAAGATGGGAATTTAAATCAATCACGAAAAACACTCGAATCAAACGTGAACGGCGGCAAGAAAGGATTCTATCACATATACAAGATGCGGGAAATAATCAGAGAGTAATCACATACCTGTTCGGATGACAGCAGAAAAGATATATGACAACATCGTGTCAATTTGAGACGAAATAACTTTGTGTTATCAACGTATATCAATAAGTGCTACAAGATCAATCACGATCAGAACTTTCAAATGCTTTTTCTATTGCAAACGAAAAAAGCACAACAATAGCACGAGGTAGAGATCGGAAGAAGCATGCGCGCAACGTATGCGAATACTAAATACCAGAGGGCGCTGTGCGAGTTGGCGCGAAATCGAAATATGATATGAGGCTGGCTTGTATCAAACATAAAAAGGGAATAATTTGAGGAAGTCGTGATAAATAACAGCGATCGAAACATTGAACTGTGCATATACTCTCTGTCTCTCTGGTCACAGATAGTCCAGCAAGTGAGTTTGAGTACGAGTTGAATAGATGTCAACGATGCAATGTGGACGCTTCGGTGGCGGACACCTGTTGCTAGATATTGCTACGCGCGGGTATTTCAAACAAAGACACACTTGTAATATATGATGGAACCGGTGATGTCCGGGTTATATCTCGTTTGGCTTCGTATATCTCAAATTGATCGGAGCGATGACATTCGACATTAATGTTGTTGAGATAATATTTGACTGAATTCAAGAGGCAATTCAACGATTATTAGAGGAGAGATAGGGATTCAAAAATGATGAACCAAGATCAAATTACAGTTGATCAACATAGCATGGGTGTAAGTGTTAATGATGAAGTCAAGTAAATTGCCAGATTCAGCCATGTAGTACATAAGTGTGTTTAAATAAATCTGTAATACCTAGAATATATAGGAAACTATAGACGTTGAGAATGTAATGAGGGGTGAAATGTAGAGATACAAGACCATAATGATTTAAACGATTCAAGAAATTTCTTAAGCTTCGTGCAGACTAGCATCTTTATTTATATAGATCTCAAGTAGCAGGACGCATCAAAATACAGGGACAGAAATTTTGAGCGCATGGGGATGCAACGAATCAGAGATGTATGCTGCGGAAGCTGTCTAGCGACGAACTTTACGACCATACTCACACACATACTCGTTGTATGCAGCTCATTGGAAAATCTGTAAAATCGGCATCATATTAAAAAACTTGGAGAGGACGATGGATCAATGGGACATCAGCGTGGAAGATCATCAGTTGAGCCTGAGCACTCTACACGGTCAGAGCTCTAATAATCGGGTACCATGGATCGCAGTCAATTTAATATCCAATTAAATAAAGATCAAAAATTAGTGAACAACCCTGTCATAAGCGAATTGACAAAAGAAGAGTTACAAGTGGTGGAAGAACTATGTGAAATTTCGGACGTGTGCAGTGCTTTTAACTCAACAGACGCCGAACAGAGTGCTGTGACAAATATTGAGTGTGTAGTCAGTAACAGTTCTGCAGATGATTTTTCAACGGAATTGGACAGTAATAATGGTAACAACTCAAACGAAACTGGCGACAATGAGACAGTTGGTGTTTACGCTACTAATGAACAAAATTTGACCGATGTTACACCTAATAAATGGTACAACGAAAATGAACCATTATCAGACAATCAGATGAGAACGAATGTCACAGATTGGGAAGATGATACAAGAAATCAACGAGTGCAAGACATCATGAATAATTTACTGGAATGCGAGATGTCGGAAAATGAGAAAAAATCCCAAGAGATGCTGTTACAATTGAACCTTGTCAAAAATCCTCCAGTTATACCTAACAGTCATCAGTCAACCGGAATACGACAGGTCGAGCTCGATAGAAATACATATCGGTACACAGAATGTAATATGGATAATCCAAAGGGAAATGAGAATCGTGTAATCGAACCCATCAACGCCCAGACCGGTGAAAATGCATCCTCCAACGAAATCAATCTCACAAGACAGGATGATACGAGTGAGATGATAGACTACGTTATAGAATTGGAAGGAACTCACATGATAGACCAGTCGGATAACACCAAAGTCGACGCAAGAGATAATAATGCATACAGAATACACTCCATAGAAGTGGAAAGTACAGATTCAGCACGTCAGGAAATGAAAGAAGCGACAAATGCAAATCAAGTAGCTGATATACAAGGCGTTATAACGCCTCAAAAAAAGAGGCGAGGACGACCGAGAAGCGGCAATCACGACAAACAAGGATCAAGATTCGAAACGCCCACCGCGTGCGCTGAAATACCGGAGGAATTGACTTCCGGCGTACACTCAACGTCCACAGCTGAAAGATCGAAGGAATCTATGAAAGATGATAGCAATACCTGCAGGTCATCAACCAGAAAACGTCGTATCTGCAGTACCATAGGATCACGAGAAGAAATGATCAAGACGAGATATCCAAATATAAATGAATTACACACACAAGCTCTGACCAACAACCCAGATACTAAAGAACCCTTCTGGCAAAATTTGAGAGCCTTCATTTGCGCGCGGTCAATGTTTTGGAAGAAGGAAAAACGAGGAATCATCTGCCCTTTTTCTTATATTGAGGAAAAACATGAAGCTCTAGGGTACAAGAAAAGCTCAAAACATGTCCTGATAAAATGTCATAAAAACCCACAGATGCCAGTCTGCACAATATGCCACGAGAGTCGTTATCATGTACAAGAGGCTTCGAAATGTGAGTACTGTGTAAAGGCATATTTTGAATTAATGATGGAATCAGAACAAGGAGACGTGAAAGAGATTTCAGATAAATGGTACTAAAATTGAGAAATTACAACTTCATGCCTGTTGCGATGCGGTCAAAATATCGAGCCTAGAATTTGGATGATGACAGATGTAAAAATTTGATAAGAAGACTTATAGATTTTGACCGAGAATTATAATCAAATCATTACTAGTAATCGCAGTTCAATCTCAAATGTTCGGGGATTATGAAAGCGGCACGCATAACGAGGTCTTGAAAGAATTCTCATAGTCCTTATGCATCGCGACCGAAATGCTGTCATTTTTCTGATGCACTTCAACGGGATCTCTCGTTCCTCAAATCGTATAACAGGATCTATGAGTCTATCCAAATTGTCGAAATCATCTATTCCGAGACACAAGAATTGCATCATGATAATATCTTCAATGAGATTTTATCGACTTCAGAAACTCGAGGAAGAAAGGAACATTCAAGGTTCATTAGAATCATGTCTGCAATGGCAAGATCAATATTTATCCTCAAATAATTTCGGAAATTTGAAAAAATATATAGATATTAACATAGTACGTGCCTCTGACACATAATGGAGTTGAACTTATTGTTGGATCTGTTTTTGAAAGATAGAAGTACTAATACGATCACAGTTTATATAAGTAGAAATAATTCAATATCTTTGAGCATGATTCATGTAAAGGTTGATGACCATTATGAGCATAGATATGAATACGAATGAGGGTATGTGCACCCCCACCACCCCCCCCTGAAATAAGGGAAGAGGTATGACATACACATGACTCGTGTATGTGTGTATGATAACAATCAAGACATTTGCCCTCACGAACCAATTACAGCATGCTGCTAGTTTAGAATAAGTTGGAATATAAACCCCAATTTCAATACAACAATCAACTAAGATCGTTTCATTCAATGAGATTTCAAGAATTATAGAAATGAACCGTATTCGGAAATTTAGATAATCAAAACTCACATCTGTATTATTATGACCAGATTTAACAAAGATAAGAAAAGGGGTGTAGCTTCATCGATAGAAATATTTGATATGAGATTTCAAAAAATTATAGAAATGAACCGTATTTGAAAATTTAGATAATCAAAACTCACATCTGTATTATTGTGACCGGATTTAACAAAGATTTAGAGATGTGAATGAGATGGTATACGAACAGGAAACAATTAGCTGATTAAGAACAAACAATAAACCAAGAAATGTTTTGAGAGAGAAATTTGAAGTACATGTAAAATCATGAGTTATATTCAAACGTCGAATATTTCTTTGAGACCCGATCTTGGACACGAATATTGAAATTGAGTAGATTCTTGGAACATCAATGCCATAGTTCGCAACCATCTCATTAAGAGTACGATTTAACATTCTGTCTATATAATGTATATCAAGAATGAACTTTAGATGTAAGAATGAATTTAATTACATGTTATAAGAAATATAATCGTGAGCTGAGAAACACAAATACACAATACTCCGACGAAAACCACCATAGTTAAAGGTATTCACCCTTTCGGAATAAGGAGGGAGGTGTGACGTATACGAACTCTCGTATACGTGTGATCATCACAAACTTGTGTGTGTGTAGGGGAACAACGCGCGAGAATATGAAAATGGCTTGACGCAGCTCTGGCATGGTTACTTCATAGAAGCACGTATGCACGATATCACATAAAACAAGTACAAAAATCCTGTGGGGAAGTTAATCATTGATTTGCGTAGGGCAAGCCGTCAGGTGTGGTGCCCTTCAAAGCTCATATTTTTCAGTTGATAACCGAATGTGCAAACATCAATTCAATACTCTGAACACGTTGCATACATCGTCTTCAAGCCTTGCTCATCGAACATAAAAAACGTTCTCACGCAAGCAAAGTCTACGCGCGCTTATTTACATCAAGCTTATTTGCCCTATAATTAAGATACAAAAATCATAGAAATTTCAGGCTTTTGGGGCAGCACTTGGCATCACAACGGGAAACGAATATCATGCGTCATAAATTCGCACGATTGGAACTAAAACCTATTCAGCATTATCAAACTCCATTTAGTACTATTAAAGCCTATTTTAACACTATAATATTGCTTTTAACGTGGATTGAACCATGCTAGGGAATAACGAATGTTAGTGCAACACTACGGGTGTGATGCACCCACACAATCATCCAACATTTTACAATAAACCAGAGCGCTTCAACCCTTTTTCATTATTGAAATTATCTAGGTCACGCTGTAAGCCTATGTCTTACATGTTATTTCGCTGCGCAAGCCCCTTCGGAAAAGCCTATAAATATTGGACCATGCCTCTTGAGACGGCACTTCTAATTTGACTTCGAACTCGACCTGTTACCTCTGCATACGTGTATATCTCAGCTAACGATCTCAGTTATCATTTGTATTACGTATAAAGTACCAGATCTCCTCTTTATACTGGATATATGTATTGAAGATCATCACTCGTTGTATATCGCCGGATGTGGCGAACTATTATCATCACTAATTGTATCAAAGGACGAATAAACTCCAGTTATAATTACTCGCCGCCTTCAAGTTCCTGGATTCGAAACCTACCGCCAAATCGGCACAACCACGCCATCTAACCGACCAAGGGTCGTAACATTTTTAGGTGGAAGATTTGGAAAATTTGTGGAAAAATCTTTTGCAGAAGATTTTGCTCTTTCAACTTTAATCTCACGAATTCTGACGAAAAAATTCATATTTTCTGAATTAACTGCACAATCCACAATTCTGCACTGATAGTTGTTAAAGTGTAGGCAACCCTATAATTTTGAATCCTGGCCTATATAATCGCGGGAGCTGAAAAGCTATATTCAGACGAATTTTTTTGATTTAAAAACGATGGCGTGGTCAATTCTCAGAATATTTTTTTTTGACCATGAACATTTTCTTGTTCACGCCCTTTTCAACGGGTTACTACACCCAGGCGATATTCCGTTCAAAATCATTAAAACTACCCTCAAACGGAATTTCAGACCGGTCGGTCAAGTTGTGTAGGATTAGTTCCATCTTTTCGGGTCAGAATTCTGAATTTTCTCGTTGGAATGCCTCGGAACTCGTAAAATATCGATTATTTCGAGAAACCACAACACTATTTTCCTGTTTAGCTTAATAAATTACACCCAAATAGTGAAGAAAAAAATTGCGAGAACGAAAAATATATTTTTTTAAATTAGACAAATATATAATTATATAATTATATAATTTTTGATGGTATTCCATGCAATCCTTTGATATTTGGGTGCTCGTACAATTGCATAAAATAGTATTCGCACCTCGTTCACGAGGTTCCCCGCGTCCGAGCGGTTATTTCGACCCTCGCCTGCGGCTCGGGCCGAGAACCAATTGCTCAGAAGCGAGCCAGAACCTCATGAACTTGGTGCAAAATATACTATTTACTTGAGTTTTGCAATTTTTCCTTCACTATCCAGTTGTAACTTTTTAATATAAATTAAATAGTATATTTCCGTACTGAGCGCCGTAGCCCATTTTGGGCACTAGGACAGTTTGTCTGTCGAGCGAAGCGAGACAGACATGTCCTCCAGTGCCCAAAATGGGCTTGCAAGCGAGGTGCGGATATATTTTTTCATTACGAGAACCCTAAAATCCTATTTAAAAGTGGCATTTTTAGGTTAGAGTAATGAAAAAGTATATTTGTGATTTTTCGGAATAATAGATATTTTTCGAGTTCTGATGCATTTTAACGAGTGAATACTGAATTTTTATCCAAAAATAGAACTAATCCTACAGAAGTTGACAAATCAGTTTGAATTTTTTTCTTTCGGGTAGTTTTCATGTTTCTGAACAGCATGTCATAAGGAGGCGCAATCCAGAAAATGAAAATGGTCAAATATCTCTTTGATAAACTGACTGTGCCATCGTTTTTAGATCGTCTAAATACAAATTTTCAGCACCCCACAATTTTTTAGAACAGCCTTTAAAATTTGGATTCCCGGAATTTTTTGGTGAATGAACTTTGGAACAGCGCCCTATAGGATATAAGAATAGAGAAGGCACACTAAATATTCGGTCTTCTGAATAAAATATACTTGATGGGAACAAGAAGCTTGGTTTACCCTTATTATGACGCAATCAATTCGGGTCCTTCTGAGTCCGGAGACCAAGCTAACAAATAAAATGCCAAAGTGCTATAGATAAGATTGAGATGCGTCAAGTTTGAGTTCCAACAAGTAAATTTATTCGTTGTTAGCATACAGTAGAATAAATCTTTCCCGATATCGTTACTCAATCATGAATTCCTGGTGTAGTGTATTACGAGACTGCGTGCATTACAATAGCTACACTGTAAAAAATTGATTTAAAAAACTTCAACCAACTGGTTGGAATGCTGGTTGAAAATTCAACAAACTCTTTACCTTGTACGTATTCACAAATTGAGTCATTTGTTATTGTCTTTAGCGATCTGGTAGCATTTTTCCCAGTCGAAACGGGGAAGATCGAAGGAAGAAAATGCAATTGATACATTCTAATAGTAAAACTTCAGGTATACCGATTGACTCGTAGTTCCAATTTTTAAATGAACATTGAAACACAGTTATTTACTTTTTGTACCGATTGGTTATTCGCATGTGACGGAGATTAGATAATGTCCAAAAGATTATTGAACACCACTATCGATACTTGATACAATATCAGATTCGTGAAAATATCTACATAGACAAATTCATAGAATGACTCGTTAAGTCACAAGACCCAATGAACTAATCTCTTCGATAGCGTCTCGCCGCAGTACCCAATATACATTGTTTCAGCGCGTGACCATCAGTCATGTGATTCTAAGAGTACAATAATCTCAAGCAATAAATAAAAAATCTAGACAGAGACCGCACCAGCCTCATGCTCATAACTATATCGTACTAACATTTATCTCATTAGCGAAACAGGTTGTTAGTTTCGCAAAGTATTGATAGAGGGAAAGAGAAAAAGAGAAAGATATGTGTATATATGTGGAGAGCCATCCACGCGCACAATGAAACGTTGCCAGATAGCGTGTATATGTAATTGAAAGGTATTATCGGAACGTCAAATTGCGAATGATGCCTCGTGTGTATATGATGTATCGGCTACCGCATTTACGAAGCAGACGATTTTGTTGCGATACTCTGTCAGTCATATTGCGAATCACTCAAGAGTACGAATCGGAAATCAACATCTTGGCCCGACTGATAGATAAGTAGCCGCGGCTATATACTTTGTACGGTGAATGTTTACAAGAAACAATCGACGACGATGGCTTCAGGTACTCGGCCAATGAGCAAACTCTTTTTTGAATTTACACTTCCAGTTCTTTTTCTTGCCACTGCAGTTTACCCATAAGTTTCAGTAAAAATGCAAATAATTGACGAGCGCAGGTTGATACCGATGCTATCTCAATCTTATCGTGCAAACTTTGTCTGTGTGCTCATTTTTAGCACGTGCATTGAGTGATCACGAAAACAAAATTTTCCGGGCCTTTAGAATAAATGCGATCGACGCTTGGGAATCCTACGGGAGTTAAGAATTTTCTCTTATTCATCATCAAATTCACGAATCACGTCGAATACTTTCCGAGACTAATTTATCTGAGAAACCATGAAAATCTCGCCGAATTAGGAATCACAAACGATTCGGTCAGCTGTCTGATTGGGATTCGTTTGGTATGACACAGGGGCTGATCATGATGCAGTTGGAATTTCTGTGATTACCCTCACTTTTGAGTCCGTAACATTCTATATCACGGCTACATTGGCCTTTTGGTGATCGGAGACCCAAAACCAGAGCATTAATATTTGACACAGTTTTCTCTCAACATGTATTCGTTCTTTTATCAAATTTTACGCGGACCTCGATGCGGACATATGTACCATGAGTACTTTATGAGACTGTTCCGAAATTTTTCGAACAAAAGTCGCAGTTATCCGCCTCTGTGTGGAGGACCCAGCGGTAGGTACTGCCACAGCGAGCATGTTTTATAACGTTTATTTTGTGACATGGTTCATTATGCTCTCTAGCAGAAGCGAAAGTATACCATTGATATCCTACAGAGAAATCTGGATGTTTGAGATAAGACTAGATAGCAGATATTGGGCGAGCTTCGTTTTGATTTGGACGTATTTCGTGGGGAAGAAATACACAGTAATGAGTGACATTGACTGGTTGATTTGTTATTTATCTTTCTTTCAAGCGGGAAAATTCGGAGTAGATTGTCACAAAATGTAGATTTTGAAACATTTGAAGATGATATTTTTCCTTGTAATGTTCTCCACCCGGCAGCACTGCCAGTGGATAAACTGGATCAGTAGTTGGAATTTGTGAAGTCCTAGCAAAACCTAAAAGGATCAAAAATACCACCGTCATCCTATGGTATTTAGAACATATTTGATTCTCGTACGTAGGCGTATGATGAAACAAATCAGAATAAGTTGAATTTGAAAATTGTTGTGTTCAAAGTTACCTATATCAGTGTATTGCATATCATGTAACGTAAAAACTGCGACGTGATGATTGTACCCCACCCGTGATCAAATTTCCGATCAATACAAGCGAATATAGAATACCCATTTCATGAAGCGACCCCACATATATCAATGAAAAAATTTTCGACCTGGTGCCTCTTGCAAAATGAATTCACGTGGCGCTAGTCATAAGTGATACTAATCTGAGAAGAATTTTCAAGCGCGCGCTTTTTCAATTGAGTGACCCTTCTCCCTATTGAATTTCGCCCAAAATAAATTTTCAATGAAAATTCTAGCTTCCAATATTGTAAAAGGGTGGTGGGTCTGACCATACTCGGATCAAATGTGTGACATGAGACTGCAACTTTACCATGCCACTCGAAACGAGAAATGAATGGGCCGATTACTCGAAATAGTTTTCCTTGACATCAAGATACCTCATTTTTTTTATTACAGAAGAAATTTGTGACGAAATGTCAGCCATCATGCCAGAATTGGTCTTCCGACGTCCGGTTTACCAGCAAGATGATTTGAATCGATTGAGCCAGTACTCGAATCCAAAAAAATCATGTAAGTTTTTTTCCATATGATTGTTGTCGATAGTCGTGGGGGCTGCACTCATATCACTAGATTGCTCTAACTTTTGTTGTGCGAATCTTGGATCCAAAATTATAAAACGTGGGCTTTGCAACCTTAATCGTGACAATTTTGAGTATTTAACAGGCTCAAAAGGGCCTTGAAATCCATATCAACTCTTGTCAGATTCATGCAAGCACTGCTGTATCTCCATGTCTCCTACTTTGAATGCATGAAAGCACAAATAATTTTAAAAGGAAAAAAGACTCAGAGTTTTCAATGTTACTCATGCATATCTACTGATAGTAATCGTTGAGTTTTATTTTTGTGAAACCAGCGTTTGCTGTGAAAATGGTTGATGACATCAGTGTGGATTGAATCGACAAGATATCAATTGAATTTCGTCAAATATCAAAAATTGAGATAAAAACACTTTTCCACTGATCGTTCTTCTGGTGCCTTTTGCAAATTCTATTTTTTGCATGTTATGAATCGATTTTTACTGAAATTTTATAGTCCAGTACAAGGGTGTGATAACTTTTTCGCATCGGAGTAGTGGGTTTTCGGCCCGAGCTCTTGGTTAGGGTTGGAATCATCACGAAGATACGAAAAACAGGTACTCTCATGTATCGAACTATACTTTCGATAAACTGTGAGTAAGTTTCAATAAACTGTGCGCAAAGTGCACATTACGCACAGTGTAGGTACCAAAAAGTTGATTTATCAACAAAAGAAAGGCTTGGGTGTTGCCCACATAAACCATCAAACCAGAACACTCTACAATATGGTTCTTATCAATGAAGTGATTGCTATAGTAGTTGTGAAATATTACGATTATGAATTCCATGATGATTTGCTAATTACTTTGTGACAGTTGGCAAAATGGTCTCAAGCACTGTAAAAAGCATAGAGCCGAAGTCGTGTTTGAGAAGCACGATTCCGATCACAGAGTGGCTATCTGAGTACAAATGGAAACATGACTTTCTTGGAGACCTTATTGCAGGCATCACAGTTGCAGTAATGCACATTCCTCAAGGTAATACATTTCCAAATTCACATTCGAAGAACGTTCTTTCAAACCCCGCAAAAATATTTTTTTCTTTCTTCATAGGAATGGCATACGCAATCCTAGGGAATGTACCTCCCATAGTTGGAATATATATGGCTTTCTTCCCAGTTTTGGTCTACTTCGTATTTGGGACGTCCAGGCACAATTCAATGGGTGAGCTTCCAACTAAATCTGATTTTGTGAGTGTAGAAGTCTTTTTAGTGGTGTCGTTTCATTTTAAACCACGTTCGTCCAGAAAACAAAACATTGTCGGTTCTAGAGATATCACACCTAGACTTTGAATTTGAAACGAATTTTCCATGTGTATAACCGCATAAACGCGAGATGTCATGTTGTGAATAGTCACGATAAAAAAGGAGAAAAAAATCAGAGATATGTGCATGGGATGCGGTCAAATTAGAGAAGCTATTGTGACAAAAATTAATGCATAATAATGAAAGGTCCTTCAAAGATTAATTAAATTAGGAACTTTTGCCGTCACTTGCATGATGACGGGTAAAATCGTGCTGTCTCACAGTTCGATCTCAGGTGTGGTGAGCGCAAACTCGACCTCTCTGACGCCGGATTTTGAAGATCATGCGGAGCACATCGTATCGCAAGAAACCTTCTCGCCTGTTCAAGTTGCCACTGCTGTCACTTTTATGGTCGCCTTGATGCAAGTAAGCAGAAACTCATGATTACAATCCCCTCAGAATAAGTTGCTCCAGCTAGTAGGCTTTACTACATTCATAAGTCATATCACACTTTTTAATGGTGTCTTATGCTGGTATAGATATAGATATCTTCATTATGTGCGAGAAAATAGTTGTCTGGCATATGTTTGTTGAACAAACTTTCAATTTGATGATGGCGGTGGTTCTCAATAATTTTGAGTCTGCTGCATATTTAGGTTCGGTTCACATGTAAATTCACTTGCAAGTATACTTCAAAATGTGTACTTCCTGATGAGAGTCTGCTTATCAAGAAAAATCGAGTGTGATGTATTTTTCCATCACCAAATCCTGTTCATTTTATTGAATGAATTGATTAAATTTAGGGCATTTTTCTCGATAACTGTTCTGACGAATTTTCATCCCCCTGCGAAAAATTTCACTTTGCACCTACCCAGTCCTTTTTCTACTTTGAGTTATACAAATCGTGCTAACAATGACGAGCAGAATCTCAAATAAATGTAATATGAGAATTACAATGAAGAGTTTGAAGTATGTAATGAAGGTGATTTTTGTATGTTCTCCGTGTTTTCCAGCTTGCAATGTATTTTCTTCGACTAGGCGTAATATCATGTTTGTTGTCCGAGACTCTAGTCAGTGGATTTACTACTGCGGCTGCAATCCACGTCCTCACTTCCCAAATAAAGGATCTCTTTGGTCTGAAACTAGACAAGAGGAAAGGGATTTTTAAAGTAATTTTAGTGAGTATACCTACGAATTTAAGTATATTTTATTGATAGACAAAATAATAAGTTGAGTGTAGCCAGCATGCCACCTCTACGCCTTTCTGCTAATATCTTCATTATTTGAACGTACTTTAGCTCATTTTGAAATTTGTCTCAAGGCTCTTAGAATGAGCTGGTATAAGAATAAGCTCGAACTAGACATTGATAAACTAGTGAAAGGGTTTTGAAGGTCTTGAGACGAAAAATTCAGCGCGCTACAGTATACGTAAAAATTGGATGAAAAAAAATGTTGAGGCCGGTTCTAAAAGGTAGATTCCTCATATAGGTGCAAACCTGGAAAATAGAAGGTCTTACTTGAAATTTTTTGGAAAACGCACGAATCATTTTGGTTTCGGTCCAAATCTCCTATTTTCTCATATTTTATTGCATCCAAGTCAGTGCTCATATCTAAGATACGCACATATGAATATATTGGGTACAGTTACCTTACCTGGACATGCACTATCGGTCGATTTGTGTAAGTCTGAAAATAGAAAGTTCAATTTAGAAAATTTGATTCCTCTGTCCTAGCACCAAAACTACTTCATCTTAGCCCATTTGATAGCTTCTTCCCAGTACTTCGAGGCCTCCTTGGGCTTTTTATATGTGACAAATAGATTCTTGTTAAGTCAAGTCGAATTCTTCAGAAATTTCATGGAAGTTGCGTTACGAATCAGATTTTTGCAAGTCAGACATAGCTCGGTGAATCGCAATTCATCAAAAAGTACCTTAATGTAAAAGTCAACATTCGGAACTTCAAAATCTATTTTCAAAAATTGGTTTAAGTTGTTTCTGGCTTGTAATTTTACTGTTTTTGTACGGGACGATTTCTCTCGAAAAATTTTCCCAACTCTTATGAACGGTGGAGGAATTGTACCTACACTGACATTCCCTTAATTTATCTAAAATTCTTCCTCATAGTTAGTGGGAGGAATTAAGTACAGTGCTGATACCAATTTAATCATGAGTCCTTTCATAATTTGCCAATGATTGATCCATTTCTCGAGAAAAATTTTCTTGTAGAATACCTAACAGTTCTACTTGAGACTATAAGTGACTGCAGAAACGGAATTGAAAATCTTAAAGTCCTCTCCCAGATGCGTTGTGAGTCATCCTGACTCATCAACTTATGCCTGACTTGCAGAGTTGTGAGTTTTGACCAAACTTTCATAAATTCTCCCAAGAATCCGACTTGACCTAGCAAAAGTCTGTTCGTCACACGAAAAAACTTCCTAAAAGTTCTTGAAGTACTTGAAAAAAGCTACAAAATGAGCTGGGTTGGAGTAATTTCGGTCCAACGAGGCCCGAGAATTGAATTTTTTGAGTTAGGCTTTTCAGTTCTAGGTGGTATACAAATCTTTGACCATTAGTATGAGATACTTCAAATTTGATGGTGGAAACTTTGTTCGTTGGTGTCAAAATTATGATGAAACTAAGCGAGACGATAATTGGCCGAATCTCTATCTCTTAATTATTAGAAATTGATGAGTGCATGGTGTTTTCCACACCAAGGCAAAGAAACGCTAACTTTGGAATCTGCGCACTGAGCTAAGTTGGCATTCTGCGCGGTCTCGTACGTATTTTCGTTCCATTCGAAGGAATCATGATGCCTGATTTTTCTGATAAGCGAAGTGGTGCATTTCATGGGTTTTCGAATGATGTGGAATAATCACTCCCAAATATGTCTAATAAAGAGAAACTGGTGACATTAGTCGTGTAAAATCGAAGAAGTAAATGTTTTGGACATTAATTGGTCAACATTGTTTCAGACTTACTACGATATAATCAAGAACTTGGACAACGTAAATACGGTTGCAATGGTCATATCTGCCGTGACAATAGTCACTATTGTTTTCAACAATGAAATATTGAAGGTAAGAAATGGACCCATGGAGCAATATGCTCTTGAATTTCATGAAAAAAATACTAGAAACATTTATATGATATACCTCATAATTTTTTGTAGGATTCAAATGTCTTTTGCCCCTAATACAAGAAGAAATAAATCACAGAATATTACTTCTTTGCTTAGATAAATGAAGAAATTCATCTTGTGAATCATGAGACTGAGTGGCTTAATAATTTAGTTTCCGAAACATGATTGAATGAAACGAATTCCTCAGCACTCTAGTCTTCTAACGACGAAAAAACACTTTTATATTCACATGTGATGGGCGATTCCGCAAGAACTGTTAGATTTGATGTCCTGAGCTGCCATTTTCATATCATGTGACACAGGGCGAATCTCAAAATTGGATCAACCAGCTACCAACATTTAGAACCAACGAGAATAGTTTCAAGTGACGATATTCGCTGTCTTTCATACTCTAAACTCCAATGACTTATACTTTGAAACGAGGTATTTCGCTTGTCTTTCTTTCAGAACGACCCCTCCAAGTTCATAAATTCATCACGTAACGGAAGATACTGCCTTTTCACGGCACACGATTCGAAAGTTTGCGTCTGAAAGAGTCATTTCATGCTGAATTTGCAAGTCCTTCTTTGCGTTTTTCGTGATGTAAGTGGCACAAACATTCTGTCCTGAAAAATCATGTCACATTCCCATGACACCCCAAAAATACTCTATCGAGCTTCTCTGTGAGAGCAAAAAGCTTCTTCCTCAATGCCATCTCGTTCCATTTGGGTTTGACTTCGAGTTCTCGGTGCAATGTGGCCGTTATAGTTATTAGTTTGAAGTGATTCGGCGAGCGGAGGCTGATTTTTTCTAACGGTGCAAAAAGGATGTCACGTCCGTGACATACGAATTAGAGCGCGGCAATGACTCAAATCACCTGATTTATTCAATTCCTCCTGTGATTTGGTGAGACTAGGGGTATATCGTCGGCCAAATCGATGCGTAATCACACGAGCTTGTCAGATGACTTTGATGGTCGATTCGTCACATCCCGTGACGCACGAAAACTGTGACGATCTTCGAGAAAACGTAATGTTGATATAGCGCCGATTGCATAGACGATTAGGGGCACTATTGGGCTCGAGATCATTTGTTAGAATGATACCCCACCTGGTGCACTCGCCATTTTGACTCCAAGATCACCGAGGAAAGAATAGTAATCGAATGATCAATGGAATAGAAAATGTGCTAAAAGGAAAAAATTTGAGCCCCAAAGTCGACAATTTTGGTGGAATCACCCTTATAAGTTTGAAACAAACCATTATGATTATAATCAGAGAGGCATCAGTTTTACAGTGACTCTGGTCCTAAATCATCTCATGGACTTCCGAGAACTAATTGAGCTCCTAAGTGATTCATCATGCATTTACAAGGCCAAATGGTGAATTCATTCGAGTATTTTTACAAACCAGTCGAATGTAACAAATGCCTAATGGACGATGTACTTGTTGGAACAAAGATTTGAAATATTTCATATCTCACGGCTCATGCATCTAGTGTTTATAGTTTCTTACAACATCTAATCTCCTTACAGCCTCGTGTCGCCAAATCAAGTTCAATACCTATCCCTATTGAGATGATTGTCGTCATCTTGGGAACCTCAGTGTCGACTTATGCAAACTTACCGGGAACTTACGATATAATTACAGTCGGAAATATTCCCGTGGGGTAAGTTTCTCACTATATCACCATTTGCAACCTGGTCAATCTCATTATTAGTCGGCACGGGAGTGATAAAAGTCCGTCTTACATTCAATCATACTTACGAATTATGTGATCTCCTTTGAGAAAATTTATCGATAATCATATGTTGTTTCAGTTTACCAGAACCCAAATTACCTCCTATGGACTTTCTACAAGAAATAATATTAGATAGTTTTGTGATAACTATGGTAGCATATACCATTTCCATGTCAATGGCTCTCATCTTCGCTCAAAAATTGAGTTACGAGGTAGACTCGAATCAAGAATTGTTGGCCCAGGTGAGTTGAATATTTTGGTCTCCTTAGTGGACCATCAAGGTCTCCTAGTTGGATCATTAAAGGGAAATATTTTGATCAGCTAGTGAGTGGACTAATCTGAGTTGAAAAAATTTGAGACATAATTAAACAAATTGCTAGCAATTTGGTTATTCCAGCTGACAGCTGTATCTTTTTCTCACCCGTGCAGGGACTTGGGAACCTGGTGGGCTCATTCTTCTCCTGCATGCCATTTTGTGCATCCCTCTCAAGATCATTGATACAACAAAGTGTGGGAGGACGAACTCAACTGGCAAGTCTCGTATCGTGCGGACTTCTGTTATTCGTACTTTTGTGGATTGGTCCTTTTTTCGAGCCTTTACCCAGAGTAAGTTCTGTCACTGTTTCCATATCACTTACAAGGAGAGGTCATGGTCTGTGGATCATGGATTTGGCTGAAACTCTGGGAATCATCTCCTTTTGGCACCAAAAGATGATATCCAAAAGGGCTTACTTGAATGCTAAAGCGTTTTAGAGCTACAGCTATAGAGATTATCATTGTCAGTATATCTATATATGCGACTTTTTAACATGGGCCTATATAGGCAATGCTAATGTCATGGGCTGTAGCTCCAGAACGCTTCAGCATTCAAGTAAGCGGTTTTGGACATCATCTTTTGGTGCCAAAAGGAGATGATTCCCAGAGTTTCAGCCGAATCCCCGACCCACAGACCATGACCTCCCCTTGTTAGTTTTTGATCACTTCATGCCATTTTACATGTTAAACTTCAAAGAGCCTATGCTTTTGTCGATTTCGATTTAACTCTGCAAAATAGTGCGAAAATACCCACAGGGACTAAAAATTCTGGGCAAATACTTCAGAAGTCTGGTGATAGAAACAGAATCACGATTATAACTTTTTCATGAGTGTGTTAATTTTTCAGTGCGTATTGGCGAGCATCATAGTTGTGGCCCTGAAAGGAATGCTCATGCAAGCCAAAGACTTTTTCCGTTTCTTGAGACTGTCACGAATAGACGCGACAATTTGGTTGACTACATTTCTCACAGTCATTTTATTAGACATTGAGTATGGGCTTCTCATCGGAGCTCTTCTCTGCTTGGCTAACCTATTGACGCTTTCGATGCGCCCTTATACGTGTGGACTCGCACTTGTGCCCGGCACTGAGCTGTATTTGGATACGAGAAGATTCAAAGGGGTAAGATTTATAAGCTAACTATAAGCTCTCTAACATCAATGCTCCTGTTTTGAATCAGAGAAAAATCTCCACAAAAATGTTGATCACAGTGAATGGAAAGTACTCCTCATATTCTACAGAGGTATCTTTTCACTATGTGACACGAACAACATATTACTGATTCTTTGAAATTCAAGAAATCTTGACGAGTTGAAGAATATTGTTCTCTATTCATCAATACCGCAATCGGAGCTTCCCATAAAGTTGAATAGTCTGTGAATCGTGTTACCTTATGTGTACAATGTGTCGAGTAAATAAAACCAATGAATTAATAAAGAATTTGAAACTTTTTTTCAGACCGTCGAAATACAAGGGCTCAAGATATTTCATTATTGTGGAGGGTTGAACTTCGCTTCCAGGCAAAGTTTTCGCAGAGATGTATACAAAATTACCGGGGTCGTGCCCCAAAAAGAACTGATCCAACGAGACAAACTCGTTGCACAGAATAAATTCTGTTCCGAAAAAGATGCAGCAGATGTGAGTGTTATTAAAACTAAATATTCTCGACTTCATGTGAGTAATATTCGAGATATGAGTTGTTTGGTGTATTTGTGTCTGTCATGCGATATCAGTGACACATATAATCGCATCGGTACCTTACAAAACTGTAAATGCAAATATTGTTCTCTCGAAATCTCGTTTTCAAAATATAAGAATCAATTGATCATTCAGTAAATTGTGCCTTGAAACGCAAGAGGGTTACAATCACTACGAGATATTTTTTTATCAAAACAGTGAATTCTGATACTCCATAGTTAATTTTTCTCGCAAGTTCACTAAAGTTCAGTTTACGAGGAATCAACCCGTTCACTATACTTTAATCTTCATTCTTGAGAAAACGAGCACATTTCACATTACTGGCGCAAGTAGGCCCCTAATCTTTTGCACAACAGTGGTTCACCTCTGCGGCTTTCGTCACACGACAAAACTTGTGGAATTCTCGGATTGTTATCGTTTTCGAACTGACAGTTTTCGCAACAGAAATACCCTGTTGAGAGCTGCTTATATTTACAGATTTTTGAGTTATAGTATGAAATATCAAGCTTTAGGAAATTGAGAAATTAGTTTTTGAAGTTATTTAGACTTTTGACTGCAATCATCAAAGTGAGATTGCAAATTTTGAAAATCGGAAAGCTCAGAATCCTCACTTGAGTCAAGAAGTAAAATAGACCTGCTGTCTAGGACAGAAACATATCACAAAAATGTGTTTTGATACACTGTGCCTAATGTGTACTTTGCGCGCAGTTCGTCGACTTTTGCTCATCACAGTTTGTCGAAAAGTATACCTAGTTAGATATACGGGCGTAAAACCTATTATTCGTATCCTCGCGATGATTCCAACCCTAACCGAGGGCTCGGGCCGGAAACCCGTCACTCGGATACGAAATGGTACCTCATGACCCTGCATGCGGATGCGGCTAGTTTTGTACGAAAGACTGTTCACGGTACGGGTAAAACGAGTGCAAGTCCATCGGAGTAAAATTACCCATCTGTTAATTGCGCGAAAATCTAAGTATCATGTTCATAATTGCAACTTTTAGGTCAAAGTGCCATCAACAAGTTTTTAAACCTTTGTATCGAAACGTACCATTATGACACACTGTGCGTAGAAGCTTACTTTGCGTACAGTCAATCGACTGTCATTCGAAGTCTCACAAAAAGTATAGTTCAATACACGAAGGTAAACATATTTTTCGCCTTTGTATCAAAACGTACTATTCTTTTCATAAAGAAAAAAATGAAATACACGTTGTTCATGCGATGAAATTACTCCAAGTGACGTTCAAAAATTTGAAACGCTACTCAAATCATTCCTTGAGCGTTTTTCGAGGAATATGTGGTAATCTGAATGATGGTTTGTTTCGGTCTGTTTGCTGATGTCAAATCGTCGATAACACGTTCACTGCGATGGGTCCCACCGGTAAAACCCATGATTTATCACGATTTCATTTCTACTGACTCATATTTTCTCGGAAAATACTCCCAATGGCAATTTTTCTTATGACTGTTTAATTTGCCAAGGACATGAACAATGAATTTGGAAATAATTCACCCCTACATAATTGTGTCAATTAGAGAGTCAATGTCAAGATCATGACTAGTTCAAGAATTATAAAAAACTACCTTCCCAGTGAACGTGTTGATGCATTGCAACTCAGTTTCATGTTGAGTAAAGAATCATCGGCTGCTTAATTACATTGTATGCTTACACGAATCCTAGCACATCTCAAAGGCAACGAATAATATTTGTTTTTGAACGGAGCTCCGTCGTGTCATCGTATCGCTCTATCCGCATGATTGAAAATAATTATTAGTGCGGGCACACCTCAATCAGAACAGAACTTTGCACATTCTTTGGGGAATGCAATAATATTGTTTCAAAAGAATCAGATTTGAGCTTTTCATTGAATTCTCAGAAGATCCTCGAAATAAATAGAATCGACCCATGTAGATAATAAAACTCGAACTTTCCACTTGATTGATCTCTATCAACTCCTTTCAACAGTCATGTAAAGCATGCAAACGGTTTAATTTCAGAAAGGATACGGAAATGCAGCTTTCGACGGAGACACCGATGAGATTACAGCATCTGATATTATCAGTCATTCTTCAAATGATCAAGAGGAAAAAATTGTAATAACTGCTCACAATCATTATCTCACTAACAAAAATTGCACGCCCTTGATTTCATGTACTATTTCTATGTATTATCGTTAAATTTCACACATGAAGGTGTACTTGATGTCGAAGGGCCGAGGCCATTAGTTGCCCTTCATTCAAATTCACCTCGATTGCTTGCAGCTCACTTCTCTTGTCTGGTCTTGTTGAAAAATTCACTGACAGAATTCACTTATGTTAAGCTATGTATGAATTCTGATCTGCTATTTGGATCTTGATCGACTCCCATGGTTTTTAGATTATTTTGTATCGACATGCTCTGGAGACTTTCCGAGAGAAGTCACGGTTATACCACTTTCAAAGAAATGACTTTTTCAACCTCAAAATTGAATTGAATTGAATGGATAGTGGAAGGAACCTTACAAAAATCAACATTTTGTGTTCATAGACTTTGGCAATTCCTTTGTATAAATTGTCAATCTCACATCGAACGAATTAGGACGCAGGGATGATTGATACTAGGATCATAGAATTTGGTTGATTGATTACTTACAAGGAAGGGGTCAGGCCTTTGGATCATGGATTCGCCTGAAACTCTGGGAATAGTCTTCTTTTAGCACAGAAAGAAGATATCCAAAACCGCGCTTGCCAACGCTCAAGCGTTTTTGAGCTACAGGCTAAAACATATGCATTACAGTATATCTATACATACCATTTTTGATGGATATGGGTATACTGTAATGCATGGGTCGAATGCGGTAGCTCAGAAACGCTCGAGCGTTGGCAAGCGCGGTTTTGGATATCTTCTTTCTGTGCCAAGAGGAGATTATTTCCAAAGTTTCAGGCGAATCCGTGATCCGAAGGCCTGACCCCCTCCTTGTTAGTGATATATGAAAATTTCACGCTCTTGGTCGTAATTTCTACCATGGTTTGACTCAAGTCTATTTCTTCGTCGACTATAATGGAGTTTCACAGCCCCAGATCCATTAAAATGATCTCAGTTGCCTTCTAACTAAACAAAAAAATGTTTCTATAAATCCATTCGCCAAACAATGAACCTGCGGATCACTTGTTCCAGCTGAAAGTGTTGGTCTTGGACTTCTCATCTCTGGTACACATAGATCCAGCAGGTGTAGCTACACTTCGTGACATCGTTGACGATTACAAGAGGATTGATGTTAATGTCTACATCTCCGGTTGTTCAGGTAAAAATCATTCATAAACTCTTATGATTGAAAGAAATGTGGTATCGATCTCAGATACTATTACTATTTCTGAATCGTCAAACTCCCTTTATCAAATGAATGGGACTCGCAGAATCTACGAACAATTGATATAACTTCTGAAATTCATATATTTCACAACGGCGGCGCGTGGCGTTCATTGGCGATAGAAATTTCTTCTCCACTTCTGAATTGGCTTTGAATGCCATCAATGTAGAGGGAAATCAGGTAGCTCTAAATGGACCTCAATATGGATAGTCTCGGACCAGAATGATATAAATAGATTCTGGATTTTTTTCTTTCATCCAACAATTGTTTTCAGCCAATGTACTTAGGGAAATGTACCCAACGTGCCTCCCCTCCAGTCGTTTTGCCAATAGATTCAGCCTACTTCAATATTTTTCAACGTACCTTAGCTTATTATAGAGCTTCCTCCAACACCTCTGAAACGAAGTCGAGTTAGTTAAATTTTAATCCATTGGATCCGAACTATCACAACTTCCCCAATGAATTTTTTTTTTGGGAGTTTGCGAACGGGTCACTGTAAGAGGAAATTCTTAAAGTCAAGAAAAAGTCATACTAGATCACAGCGAACCCCCTAACCTTGCAATGTTAATTTTCAGACGATGAGCCTGATTTTGAGGATTTCTTCTTACAGTGTTGTACCCAACATGATGCCCCCGCCCTTTCAAACAGTGTAATCGGCAATAGAGTGCACAAAATCGTTTTTATCTCCGTGCAACCACATCTAAGACTTTTTATAGGCCCCAATCACTCTTTCCAACTCATTTTGACATGATAAACAGGTTTTGAGTTGTGATAAGAGCCATACTGCATGCCCTTTCGAGATCACCATATGTTGTCATGTATGTACAAGGTACGCACACTCTGATGTTGGTCTTCTTGTTTTACAAATCATCTCCGTATTTTGTTGATAAAATGATAAAATAGTCCCAGATTGGAGTTTTGTAACCCCAAAAAGAGGAATTTTAAGTTCTTGGGACAAGTAATTGAATGCGTTAAGGTACATTGAGATTATTCAGGCTGAAAATTTCTAGCACCGGTTTTTCTATACGCCATTTCCATGCGCGGTAATTCAAATAAAGAATGCAAATTTCACTTTGAATTTTCTGAGGCACGCAGAAATCATTCGGAGTCGGTCCAAATCTTAACGTGTGTGGAAAATATTTGTGGGGAGGTCAACGAGTGCCCATTCTTATGTATGTGGGCATTCTTATATTATATTCTTACATATATGTGGGCATGTTGGGTACACTTACCTTGTATCAACCGGGGCAAAAGTTTCGTGATTCATCGTGGCGTGCTTGAGATCCAGCCACTCACCCTTAATCTAGTTCTCTCTGCGTTAGCCCGGTTTTCATGCACGTAAAGCGAGGGAAAATTTCTGGAGGGGGAAAACCTGCTCGGAGAGTTCGGCACGTTTTTCATGTCACCCTTCATAGAGCTCGTGCTCTTTTTTTTTTGTAAACATAAACATCGAATGTATCAGAGTAATTCCACGTCAATTCAGCAAAGTTTTCTCTGACCATTTTTTATATCCCTCCATAGGTTTTTTCCCCGTTTCATAGTGTTAAAAAAAGATAGTGCCAACAGTCTATAGGGCCAAAAAAAATTGTTTGCATCAACCAGGTCTATGTGAGTGGTTTTGCCATAAAATTGCCTCGGCAATTTGCATATAACTTTGACCATCCTCACCAATCGCGATTCGGCTTACGGCATTCGAAAGAGTGGTCAAAAACTTATCGACTAACCATACGCAAAGCTTCTTAGAAGTCGTTCTGGTTCCTGCCAGACTCAAAATGAGCTTTTATCACGGTGTAGCCCATATATTTTTTGACCCCCCCCCCCTCCCGAAAAGATTTTTTTTTAATTTTTTTTCCCATTGGTATTAATGTAAACTACACACGAAAGAAATTTGGAGTATTTCTTCTGAGATATGGCTTCTCTGGAGTTTTTCTTGGGTGTAAAAATGTCAAAAAAAGTAGAAAATGATTTTTCATGAAGCCGGATTTCCTTGTAGAGATCTGAATTTATTTTCATTTTGTTTGCCGAGTCACTTCACCTCGAATATGTATTTTCTAAGTATCATTTGAGTCATTAAAAGTCGTCAAAACACTGGAAGAGCATTTTCGAAGCACATTTTTGAACAGAAATGGCCTCACCAGCATGCCCATTAGGTTTTCGGTTCGTGAAACTATTTTGAAACAATAGCCCTTGAAATTCCCTTCAAAACGACCTATTGTAAAAGTCTATTTGATGCACTCGGAGTGAATTTGTAGCCACTTGAATCAAACCGAGAATTAAGGATAGTCAGAAGTTTATATGCAAATTACTGAGGCAATGTTTCAAATTTTTTATTCACGGCAAAACCACTTAGATAGACCTGGTTGATGCAAATAATTTTTTTTGGCCCCATAGACTGTTGGAACTATCTTTTTTTAACACTATGAATCGAGAAAAAAACCTATGGAGGGATAAAAAAAATGGTCAGAGAAAACCTTGCTGAATTGACGTGGAATTATTTAACATAGAATTTCGTAATTTTGAGGTTGTGTATACATTTTTCAGTGATCATTTCTTGGAAAAATTTCAACGACTTTATCTACAACAATAATCCATTTTTACATTGATGAAACTTCATTCATATCAAAAACTGATCTCCGATAAATAAACCTTTCGAAATGTCATCGCAGACTTTTGAACAACCTGAAATTGATGCCACTCGGTTCCGGTCCGGAACTATGGATATTATGTACAGTTTTTTCTTTACTGATTTACCTATCTCCAACGGGAGATCTGGAATTCGAGCGAGAAAACGATAGAAGTTTGATCTCAAGTTCATTTTTGTTTAGGCGAAAACTCTTACCAGATTCACATCGCGTGTTTGACTGATCGAGCCACCTTGAACATCCATGACGAGCTGAATTGATGGTGTTATTCATTATACTTATATTGTACTGTGGTTTTGCAGGGCCGGTCTACGAAACTATGCGTAAGTGCAACGCAGTCGAGCACAAACAAGGGCACTTCACCATGTTCCCAACTGTCAACGATGCTGTTAATTTCGCTCGATACAAGAAACTGATCCCAACCATGCCTATTTGGACAGCTACGCAAAGTCCACGACATGAAAATTGCATAAGCAGATTGTAAATATATTTAATTCACTATATCAAGCTCAAAGTTGGATAAGAATTTGGTTATTCAGAGATTCCCGGACATTTGACCGTATTTTTTAATTTTTCATACGGGCAATCTACATTGTCAGGATTACAGCTTTTCTACAGGTATACCTGTCCGGCACAGGAAAACTATTTGATTGTTACGCAAGTTCAGGCTTATATTCTCGCATTATGTCTGATTTTGGACCCATAATCCATTGATGATCTTCGTAGATGCCAGAGAATGTCAAGAAAATAGCTGATAGAGGATTATAATTCTTCAGCGCAGCTATTCTCTTGATAATATCTTTCGGAATAGCTGTATTGCATGAGGCCATTATTGGCTATGAAATCCTCTTCCTGAACTTTTCAATGATTGATAGCTATCAGTGGTCGTGCATGGAAATCTACTTACTACATACTTCAATAACCAGTACTTAACAGTCTCTAGATGCTCAGATGTCTCTAATTGTAATTTTCGACAGTGGCCTTCTGTAGGTTCTAGATATTTTGCGCAAATATTACCAGTGAGAAGCGCTTTGTTTTAGATTTCTTCACCTAAGTTCTGTTCAATTCAAGTTGGAATTGAGCATCGAAATAAATGTATATATTCTCATTTATAGATTCTTTCCGCAATGATCTCATCAGACTGAATAATTTTTCGAGTTATTATGCAATTTCATACTGTGAATGAGATGGAGATGACTCTTCACAATATTCTCAGTGAATAGTCGTCAAGAGATAAAGGCCTGCGATAATGTGCTCATTTTCTTGAGAATAATTCTCCTGCGTGAATCCTGTGTGAATTTGTACACACAATATCTTACGAGTTATATTAAAGTTTAGAAATTTTGTGATTACGCTAGAATTCTTTCTATGTAGAAAATTCCAAGTGCAACCCATACGTTTTTCAACGATTATCGTCTCAATTTCAACATTGAAACGATTAACAGAAACTGACCAAAGACATGGAATAACCACAATTGGGGACAGGAATGGTAGAATATCTTGGACTAAAATGATGATTTGTAACGAAACAATGACCGTGGTAATGTAATTTTAAGCGCGCAGATATACTTAGAGGAGATCTTGTGAAATATTTGATTTTTGATTGAGCAAAATCGGTCATCGCCCCCGCAAATCGTACCGCGCTTCACATGCATTGCATCACCAGCAATATTTTCTTCAAATCTCATGACGTACATACAACATGTTACATCTGTAAACGTGCTCTTGTTATTGAATCACAGTGTTTTCCACAACTGACTTTATATATTATACGGATGCGCAAACAAATCAACACGAAATCTTGGTGATAACTCGAGTATATTTACACCTTGCGCTTATATTACACATTTATAGCTCTCGCATCACAAGATATGATGCAACGGAAACGCTTTGGTGCACAAAAATTTGCCCAAGCGTGCCAAAGAATCGGTGCCAGACTCGATTTTCCGCTTCCTCTTTTCACTGTAGAGTATGAATGATACCACACGCAAGTGAAAAGCTGCGACCGTAAATAAAAATACGAATATTCTTATGCTTGGAATCTGGGTTAAAGTATATTATATATTACTCGAGTGATGCACGCTTCAGGGTACGCTGTGAAGGCGATGCGTGGTTATGCATTTTGCATTATACTGAGCTGTGATATCTACGTTACAAATAGTGATGTGACCAATGATATCTGAATTATATTTGATATTCGATTACTCTATCATCTTTGGGATCTGCGTTAGCTGCATTACAACTTTCACCAGGATTTTTGATTTCATTTTGCACGGATTTCCTTTGAAAGGTGATGGAACTTGAATTTCCCATGGTGTACCTACTATGGTTCACCGAGATTCCCTCTTTCAGGGGAAACGAGGGTTAATCGAGAAGCCAGATACCCAGCGCTGCAGATACCACCCCAGCCCCGCCCTTCCGTTCCCTTCTCGTCTTACATACGTTCTTATCGTGGCCTCAAACAGAATCTATAAGAGACTTGATCCTAAATATCTTGTATGAGATTTTATTGTCACCAAATAGTACGACTCTACTCGATATTTTGAAATTCGTCAACAACTATCGCATGCCTCATGACTGTCAAGATAACCTGGATGATTAATAATAAATTATCCATTTGATCACGAAGAGGTTTTCATGGTGTGATTTTTTTATTTGAGTCTCACGGTTCAAACTAAGACAAAAATTGTGTGCAGATCGCCAATGGATGACATCGTCGATGCTTTTTCGAGTACAGTGGTTGCAATCAATGAGCGTCGGGAGGTCAACAACCTCGGTGATTCTGAACGAAGAGTGAGCGCTGATTATGGTACATTTACCGAAAAATACAGAAGAAGCTGATGTTTGTTCTATCTAACATTTCTTTCATGTCTAACAATCAAGCTATGCAACTGAAATGAGAAAATTGTTCTGGAACTTTGAAATGAAACATGTGTTGTAGATTTTTTCAATGAGTCTTCAAAAATGGGCAGAGAAATGAATGTATACACTTTCCTCAACGGATATATTTTCGTCGCAGATATCTGTACCACAATTTTGGTAAATAAAATTATCGACTTTGATATAGAAAAAAAAGTTGCTGATTACTAAAAATCTTAATTATTTTCTGCGATAAAAAACGTTCACCTCGATATCAACTGAATTCCTGGTGGAATTTTTATAACCACACTCCTTGTGAGTGACTCACGCGATTTTATAGTTTGTTGGAAAAAATTTCATCTAAACCATCAGTTCTACTCAGCACCAATCTCTGAATAATGGATAAAGACTAGTATTTCACCATGCATAAGATAACATGTGTGTACACATTTGACTCGAAAGTTGACCGAAATCATCAAAAGTGAATTTTAGAAGGAGCAGCTCCTCGTTGTGAATTAGTATCTTTTTTCAGTTCCGATAGTGCATGGTTCCTTTCCCTTTTAAGATGCAAAATTCAAAATGATGCTCTTCAACTCAAGCCGAAATCATCCTCCGTAAGCAAACACGAGTACATACCTCCAAGTGTCGAAATCTATTTTTACATCGCGCGTCATTGAGAGAAGATTGAAACATTGTAAAATTAGAGTACCATCATTATGAAGAAATAATAAAATCAGACGAACTTCAGGCTAAGGACGCGTTTATACGGAATAACGAAATTACATCTTTTTGAAAGAGCAATAGTCGTGCCAATCAGTAGACTATAGGCGAAATTACCGCCATCGCTTGCAAAAATAGGTTCATAGAATTTTTTCGTGGGGTCCTCTCCAGAAGACCCAACTTAAGCTAGTGATATATGTTTCCACACTGTAAAAAATCTCTGAAATAAAATTATTCCATGGGATGACAGATTCAGAATGATGAGCTCAGACAATGTCCACTTCCCATGGGTTTGTGACCTGAAATTAAAATTAGATGGAAACGTACGATTCTTATGCCAAATGGAAGAGCAAATTCTCCTGGTGATTATGAGCTAAGGCTCGAAGCGATTATCGTTGGGGAAGTTAATTAAATCTTACGAAGAAATATTGCAAATCTAAGATGTTGATTTTGTTTGTTTACATTCTATCAATCAGTTCTGGGAAGCCTTAGCATGTTTTTTGAGCAACGAGCTACCGGTTGTGAGCTCGCGTATAATTGCTCCATTCAGTCCGAATTGATTCGAGTCGGTGCCTTTTGCTGAGGAAGATTTTGATTGAAACTAAGATGTTTCTAACCTCAAAATCAGTACTGAATTTTCATTGATCAATACATTTCTCAGCACTGCATGATTTTTAATGCTCTATTCTCGACTCACTGATGCTCCTTGAATCGGCGGATCGAACCTATCTTGAATCATCACGGTGCCTCCAACTATAGCCGAGGTATAAGCATAACATTGGATACAGACTAGTGTTATTCTCAGTTAAATGTGCCGTAGACCTTGCTAGCACGATTTTTTATGGCCGATTCTTCGCTCTTTAGATTCGTTGTGAGCTGGGGGATCTATTCCATCTCTAATCAAGCTGGTGCCTTCAATAGTATCCAAACTATGAGCAATCAAGTAAATACGAACTTGCATTCTCGGCAACAAAATGCGACGTAAGATACGCCAGCACAATTTTTACGGTAGGATTTTGCTGAACTAATTCCCCAGTTAATACAGAAGCTAAATAGCAAAAATCCTACCGTAAAAATTATGCTGGCGTATCTTACGTCGCATTTTGTTGCCGAGAATGCAAGGTGGAATTTACTTGATTGCTCATAGTTTGGATACTATTGAAGGCACCAGCTTGATTAGAGATGGAATAGATCCCCCAGCTCACAACGAATCTAAAGAGCGAAGAATCGGCCATAAAAAATCGTGCTAGCAAGATCTACGGCACATTTAACTGAGAATAACACTAGTGTGTATCCAATGTTATGCTTATAACTCGGCTATATAGTTGGAGGCACCGTGATGATTCAAGATAGGTTCGATCCGCCGATTCAAGGAGCATCAGTGAGTCGAGGATAGAGCATTAAAAATCATGCAGTGCTGAGAAATGTATTGATCAATGAAAATTCAGTACTGATTTTGAGGCTAGAAACATCTTAGCTTCAATCAAAATCTTCCTCAGCAAAAGGCACCGACTCGAATCAATTCGGACTGAATGAAGCAATTATACGCGAGCTCGCAACCGATAGCTCGTTGCTCAAAAAACATGCTAAGGCTTCCCAGAACTGATTGATAGAATGTAAACAAACAAAATCAACAGCTCAGATTTGCAATATTTCTTCGTAAGATTTAATCAACTTCCCCAACGATAATCGCTTCGAGCCTTAGCTCATAATCACCAGGAGAATTTGCTCTTCCATTTGGCATAAAGAATCGTACGTTTCCATCGAATTTTAATTTCAGGTCACAAACCCATGTAAAGTGGACATTGTCCAAAAAGTTAGGAAATTTACAAGAGTCTTGTAATTTTACTCTGCTCAGCATGTGTAACTGGCGGACATCATGCTGAGCATAACAAATTTCCCATGCCAGGCTGATCGAAATTGCACCTGCGCAGTATGCGTGATATTTGAGAAGGATTCGCTGAAATCACGAGATAGATGTTCTTTTGAGCTGTTTTAACACCTAATTAAAGATCCAGAATGATTGTAGAGATGAATCTATTTAACGGAAGCATTATTTCTAGGTGTAAGAGCTCGTTGATGCATGAACCCATCAACATAACCTTGTGCTTTGTTATTGTTTCATAGGTTGCCATCGCGAGAGGAAATTATTAGCGCGCGTGTAAATTTCATCTGCTCGGCATGATGTCCGCCGATTACACATGCTGAGCATGTTAAATTTCATAAAAATTTTTTACAGTGCAAGCCGAAATCGGGTGCAAAATTGTTTAAACCGAAATTATTTAAACAAATTGTAAAAATCACTAATTTTGTTCCAAAAACATCTTCATTAGGTAATTCGAGGTATTTTAAACAAAAAGTTACTCTTGTTGTTTTTCTTTAAAAGTCATCGTTTCTGAGCTACAAGCGTTTCAAAGTTGAAAAAACACGAATATTACACGAAACGTCAATCTTTCTAGGGTGCAAATCTATTCTTTAGGATGTCGTCTATAAGATCCAACAGCAATAATTGATGTTTCCGGCCGGGAACCACTTGTTTTTCGAAAATGTTCAATGCTCAGTTTCCTTATGGAGTACGTATTGACTATATATATCGGTCCCCGGTATATATGTTACCGTGAAAGCCCGAAATCCGTGATTGTCGGGCATTCACTAGTGAATCCTAAGATTCACTGATCGAGGCCAGTGAATGCTGACATTCACTAGTGAAAGCCCGGAATTCGTAGCTGATATATCGTTGCTGAGGCCATATTTCGGGCTTTCACTAGTGATTGTCAGCATTCACTGACCCGGACCAGTGAATGTCGGAGATCGGAAGGATTGGGAAATGGAAGTCGAATAAAATGTCAGACACATTGTCTTATCATCCCAAGTTCTTGAGCCAGGTTGGAATATGGAGAAATATTCATTATCCATCACTGAGGAGTTGTCAATAAAATGTCTTGTCAAATACTTGTCGATCTCAGAAATACCTCATAGAAAATAGTTTTCAATGACAAAAGTTGAGTGACATAAACGTTTCACTTATGATCATTCACGACACACTGCTCATGCTGACACAATTGTCTTTTCAATTTTGTGCGCCACGGATACCTCAGTAGATGAAGGTTAGAAATCAGGAACTCCTGACCTCATTCAATGGGTAATGAATAAAGAGGCCATACTTCCTCAACCTTTCTGAGTGAAACCCCCTTTTTGTGGCAATTCGGAAATAATGAGATTCACTTGGGCCCGCGTAAAATTCTCACTCCAAAAGAGTGAAACTCACTCTTTTCGGAGATGCCACAGAGTAGGGGTTCATACGGAAAGGTTGAGAGAATGCCTTGATTTTTCCATATTTCAACCTGCCTCGGAAACTTGGGATAAAGAGACAATGTGTTTGACATTTTATTTGACTTTCATTCCCCAAATCTTCCGATCTCCAACATTCACTGGGCCGGGTCAGTGAATGCTGACAATCACTGGTCGATGGCCAGTGAATGCTGACAATCACTAGTGAAAGCCCGAAATATGGCCTCAGCAACGATATCAGCTACGAATTCCGGGCTTTCACTAGTGAATGTCAGCATTCACTGGCCTCGACCAGTGAATCTTAGGATTCACTAGTGAATGCCCGGCAATCACGGATTTCGGGCTTTCACGGTAACATATATAGCTATACTGTCGCTCGTAGAAACAGTGCATTGAACATTTTCGAAACACAATTGGTTCCCGGCCGGAAACATCAATTATTGCTGCTTGTAGAAGACATCGCAGTGAATAGGTTCGCACCTTAAAAACTTTTTTGTTTGTTGTTGCTTTTATTTAACGTTAAAAATAGGAAAATTTGTGTTTTTTCAACTGTGAAACGCTTTCAGTTCGGAAATGATGGCTTCTAGAGAAAAATAACAAGAGTAACTTTTTGTTTAAAATACCTCGAATTACCTAGTGAAGATGTTTTCTTAGCAAAACTAGTGATTTTTACAATTTGTTTAAATATTTTCGGTTTAAACAATTTTGCACCCGATTTCGTCTTGGAAACATGCATCACTAGCTTGAGTAGGGTCTTCTGGAGAGGACCCCACGAAAAAATTCCATGGACCTATTTTTGCAAGCGATGGCGGTAATTTCGCCTTGTCTACAGGAACTTGTTGCCAAATATTGCTTTTCACCTATATGTATAGCTCTAAACTTTGCACAGCCATGTCAAAATCTATGAGAAACCGCGCGCTATCATGGCTATCACGCACACTCTGCCAACACCCCGCAGTCCGCGCGATATATATGTATCCATGCACCACCACCACAATGACTCCAAGCCGGCAGACGACAGCGTGGATTTGACACGTCTCCTATTTCTATCATAATCATTTTCAATCATTTTGCCTTGTGGCATATTGTAGTTCTCCAGATCTTCTCTCATACGAGATACAAGTTTTCAACATGACTTCAATCATAGAGTACTTCAAGAATATCCCTCTGCATATGGTAAGAATTTACGTAAATACCCATTATACAAATAAGATTCTTGGTTATGTGTCAACGTATGTTGACGTTCCGCTCAACGGTATAATAATCGTGTCATTATCAAATTTTTTAGTATATTTACACGATTTTTGATCTAAGCATCAAATAACAATGTGATTTTTTATCTGCAGGACTACGATGGGCAAGCCAGAGCAGAAAGACTGTCAAGAATCATCATTACTCTATTTGGGGTAAGTCTATCATGTTCTGCCTGTTGTTGGAAATTTTATTGTGTCATCGTCATTTTTGCTGTTTACAGGTTGTTGGACTTATTTGGGGCTACATAATTCAACAGTTTTCACAAACACTGTACATTCTTGGTGCTGGCTTTGTCATGGCATCAATCATAACAGTTCCAGCTTGGCCAATGTACAGACGCAAGCCTTTGGATTGGCAGAAACCACAGGTTGAAGGTTCGAGTAAGAACAAGAAGAAAAAATGAGTGATTTTTGCGGACTGTTTTAAACTCTGTGGTGTACATTTGTGAGGTTGTATTTTGGAGTGTTATGATGTGAGAAAATTATTCCATATATTCCAGCTATTCGTTTTGAGTGATGCGAGTTTGAAAATGACTTAGTGTTTGTGATTTTGTGATCAGCTTTTGATCTCCTACCACAACCCTGAGATGGTAGAGAGGAATATATATTGTTTACTTGAAGTTTCTTTCATCAAGTTCACTGTTTGAATACAGTTTTAAATATAAGGTTTGTTTACTTCTTTCCTGATATAAAATCAAGCGCATTTGTGCTCACAAGTTTTTGATGATACAGTACCAGATTTTGATTGATTCTTTGATAAATTTTTAATAACAGTTTATAATAAATTCAAAATAAAGTGAGCATGGTTCCTGAATGACCTCTAACACCAAAAATTTTATGCTACATTAGGTAATATAAAAATCTCTTGTACTTGTTAATGCAGTTTCCAATAGTTGATTCATCCTGTTATTACAGGGACTGAGTGGAGGTGCAATTAAAAAAAGTGGGGGCTACACTTTTATTTGCAACAAGTTGTGATTCAGATTTTATTAATCAGATAGCTTATGACTTCTATTCAATAATTTCTTTCTGAAATATTAGTAAGGAGTTGGTTATTTTGTGCGAGCTTGTATCATATTGATTGTAGAATATGTTTTATGATTCTGGAAAAGAGAATGAAAACTCATTCCACATTGCCTTTTATTTTTTTGATTCATTGAATTAGACTCAATATGCTGTTAACAATTTAATTCCCTCTAAACTCTGTTTCAAAGTAATATATGGGGTCACTGTTCCCCATCAGAGCAAAATTATCACTATATTGACAATTCAGCTGAGCATAACATCACAACGACCTCTGGAGCTCTCCGGAATCACTTCGTTTTTTCCAAGGTTTAACCACTACCGGTCTTTCTTTCTCTGGAAGTCAACTCAGTGTAAAGTGTGATATGAGTTCATGTTAGTGCCATCATCACAAATGTAAAATAGAACTCGATATTCAGCTACTAGAGAGTTATCAGGCTTTTCTTATCAATTCTTGTAATCATGGACCAAAAATGATATGATTCCCGTCCGTCGCGTCGGCGTCGGTGGATTTTTCCATTATCAAACCAAAGTTTGAACAGATCTAGTGAGATAGAACACCACGGATTGAGACAATATGAGCATCTGGTTGGGCGAATGGCTTTTGACGTCTTCTTGAATATTCAGTCAATGAAAAACAATAAAAATCGAATTAAACATATCTGAACAAATTGCGGGAAATGAATTCTGCGCTGATTTCAATTTTTATCTCCCGAAATCGCTGCTCAGAATCGTGAAACGAGATCTAGATTCTGGCGAAGTTGTTTCAGGACTACCTGAGCCTCCTCTGAACAGATGTTTAGTACCGAATGCCGGCAATACGTTAACCAAATTTCCTAAATTTGAGCAGAATTCATGCTCGGCAAGTGTACATACATGAATGTATTCATGCGCTTGCCGGAAGTGCATGTTGTACGAGATTTCATTGGACTGAACTTACAAGGGGAGTCCGTGGTTCCGGGTCACCAAATCTCATTAAACCTTTCTTACAGTCTCGTACCACCTAGAATATAAAGAATCCAGAGTAACTCCATCAAGTGGGCCTTATGTTCAAAGCTACCTACAGCCGCAATGCTAATGTTTTTGCTTGTAACTCTGCACAGAAGGCCCATTTGACGGAGTTACTCTGGATTCTTCATTTTCTAGGTGAAGAGACTATGAAAAAAGTTTGGTGAGATTAGGTGACCCAGACCCTCCAGACTCTCCTTGTTAGTACCATCAAATCTCGTTTACTGATTATCTACTGATTAAGTAAGTTAGTGGAAAGATAAATCTACCAATTGATCACGCACAACTGACTTTGATGGGACTCTTTCTCATTTCAAATGAAGTATGCACCTCATCAATTTATTGAAAGAATTCTAATCATCTTACAAGCTGTCAAAGTTGAAACTGAACGCACTTCACCCGCAACAATAAACTTTACGACCCGGGTGGCCTTTGAATCTCTGATACCGTGTGCGAAACGCAGCATCCGTGTTGCTGCGCCATAATCCATAAGCGAGATATTGCGAAACACTTTCTCCTAAGCGATTAATTTACGCGAGCAGAACAAGTGGAAGATAAGTGTGTGAGTGGAGCAAGGGGCTTTGCTTTTGCAAAGTTTCAACGCGGCGCAGTTTCCGGTATCCGCACCCGCGATCTCAAGGATCCGGACGTTGGCCTCTCCTCTCGTCCAAGAATACCTACATACAAAGTGATAGCCGACGCGGAGTGCAGGTGCGTCCAGGTGAGTTGCCGATCGATTGCCGATACCTTTTCAAGTATAGTAATAAGAAAGTCTTGCGATTTTTTGAGAATTCGACTGATGTAGGAGACAGGTAGTCAGGAGTAATGATAAGATCCGAAACAAAGCTCAAACAAATATAGATCGTCGGGTACCGCGATGCATTATGAACATACAAGCCTGACTAATAATCATACACGTAATGCGCGCTCGTTTGCAAGATCTGTATTATATACCTCGAACCAAGTCCACGGTCGGTATTTACGCGCACTCGTGGAGTTTCAGCCTGAGTCAAAAATCCAAAAAAGTGGAAGTTAACGGCCGCCTCTCTCTCTCTCTCTCTCTCTCTCTCTCTCTCTTTCTTTCTTGCTCTCTGTCGCAGCTCAATGTACCCAACATTGCGTGGTTTCTCCAATCAGAACTACAAAGTTGCGCAGCTTGCAAGAGGTGTATGTCTGTTTCGGATATTCTTTGTATACTCTGGTACTTGCACAAATCGCTCGAGCGTGCAAAATCGATTCGCAAACTGCTTTCACAGCTCATTGATGAACAGTAGTTTATCTCTTACGAGACGCGTACCAATCGTAACGATCCAATCGCGTCAATACAGTCGTCGGTGTAATGATCGAATAAATTTTCACGCTGCATATGTCCTGCGTTTCAGATTGCTATTCCAAATTTCTTTCCGAAATGATTCTAATTGAAACGGAAAGATTCTGTTACCGTATGTCACGCCACATGCAATTAACCTTCCCTCCGACACACTTCAATTTTCAATTACCTTTGACACACTGGGTGGTAAATACCTATGTTAAGCTTATAGATAGTTGTGAAACAAAAACTATACATCACAATAGGCTGAAAAAAATTCAATGATTGAGTTGGCATACATACTAGTGTGTCCAATCGTTGAAAAAAAGATCGAAAAATTAAAAAAAAATGGCTTTTGGAAAAAAAGGAATAAGTCATTGTTTTTTCTCTGGCGTCAATAATGTGGATTCTCTCTCGTCTGATGCTATATTGTGAGGAGAAAAATGGCCGTGCCAAAAAAAGGAGATATACAATACTATTATTTCAACCGACGATGCATTTTTTGTCCTAGGGTGAGGAAATTTGAGGGTATTTTCCGCCTACGGCGTGCGCAAGGTGATAACTCTGTTCTAATCGCAAATCCGCGCCCTAGGGCTAGCCTATAAGGTGGAAAAATAGTATTCTAGCTGATTCCGACAAGGTAGCCCTGTAGCCTTCCCTTTGGCTCGTACCACAATCGAACCAATCGACTTCTTGTACCACAACGACCCACATGCACCCGCAGCACGCAGGTACAAACTATTGAACGTCCCTCGTAGAACCGAGTTAGCCTTCTTTGGCCAATAACTGCCCAAGCCGTATTGTTACTAGCCATAAGACCTATACCAGCCACCTGTGGCCAAAAAAAATGTTTAAAAAATGGTCACATTTCTTCTAGGGCTAGTCAACCCAAAGGGATATGGGAGTAATTAGTCGCAAGGAAATTGTGGCACTTATGCATGCTCGGGTACACGCTCCTACAATGGGAGGTCAGGGTCTGCGGGAGCTCAAACTCCATGGAAATTTTTTTACATACTGTTTGAGGCAAAAAAATATATGAGTATTATCGCGATAACTTACCCGGAAGGGTTATGAATCTTCATTTCGGCGAGCAAGCTCCGAATCACTCCTTTCAAATTTTCCTACACGTGTATTCTATTGAAATACATTTGGGGATAAATGTCCAGGCCGATCCGTTCACTCCTCTTTTTTATTTGTAAAGATTAAGGGTCGAAATGTCAGTTCCGTACATTGTTACATTCGCAGATCGACGTATACCTCCAGCACTAGCGTCGGAGTAAGAGTTGCTAAGGGTATGCTCAAATTTTTTCCTCGAAGTAAAATGTTAAAGCAACCATATTTCATAGGTTTTATGTCCATAACTCGTAGTTTAGTCCCTAAGCCATGTGCCTCAATCTTGATATGGGATTTTCACTAAAAATGAGACATTTTTTTCAAATGCTCACAACGTATGCTAAATTAAGTCTAGGTCACTTTGTAATGGACGAAATTTCAAGCAAATGGTTAAAATAATCAAATCCCAACACGAGAAAAGGTCCACATTCAGAGTTTTGAGTGCTGCGTGTAATTTCGTAGCCGAAAATTGGCCATGTAAATAACTTTGTCGGTTTCGTGCATACCATGTTACCCCATCTAAAAGTTCATTTATCTGGGCGGGAACAATTTTTTCCACTAAAGTATCGTAGGAATGGATGAAATCTACAAGGAGAAATTTCTATGTCGACTCTGTTATTTTTGCGAGCGATTTTTGTTCCCTGGGGTACTCAATAGCACGCAAAAAACGGAGAAATGAAATTAACTGGTCCAGAGCAAGTATTTCCGACGCAAATCAACCATCCAAACATGAATTTCCAGGTCATTTGGTCCCATCGCGTCAGGATTTCCCACTAAACAATACAACGTCAGAAACCGCAAATGTCAGTCCCGTGCACCACTTTCCCTATGCCTTATACATGTGAAAATCCCATATACTGTCCTAAAAAGTTCCAAAAAACTTTCCTGTATACGTTTTATCACATATTATCGCTCAATATGCGAAAAGAAATGGAAAAAGTAGACCCAGACACGCGCAGACTCAATATTCAATTTCTGAATTTTTGGACACAAAATGTGTAAGTTGTCGCGGTTATACCCATATACGTATTTTTGTGTTTACTTGAATAGGCCTCTAGAGCTTCAGGAAAAATAAATCAAGCCTGCGAATAAACTGATGTCTGTCCATGTACTCATGACCATGCATGGTCTTAGACGGTGGGCTCACAGACACTGAGAACATACTAACCTGTTCAGATAGTTGATGACTTTATCTAATGTGGACCTCACAAATGTGACTTGGAGCACAAAGGATCCTCACATTGAGTCATAAGCCTCTTCAAAAAATGCTAGTGGAATAGTTATTCTCAAACTCTCAACCAAAGTATCATCCTTTATCTCTCGACTGACGATGTATATGTATGAAACTCTTTTGAGTTGTCTACATAATTACATGGGCAAGGATGCGCAACCCTCCTGCGCATACACGATTACATGTTTCCCGTCCCAAAATGCATGATTTTTTTACAAGCTTGCATGACCTAGGAAAGTGTTCTACTTTATGTTTTTGGGGTCGCTGAACACGAATTCATTGTCCAAAGAGTCATTCTCGCATCCCAGAAGCGGTACGGCAGTTTGAAAGTGATGTTTTGAATGTCAAAATTACGTGGTTTGCGCTGATTTCCATATAAACGAGATGAAGTTAGTGGCGAGAATTTTTCCACACGAATTGCAGAAAAATCTTGGAGTATATCACTGCTTGGATGAGTGAGCCCATTTTGGGCAGTCAGGCAGGTCATTTTTTCTTCGAGCGAGGAAAAAAACTGGGAATAGTCATTGCGCCCGGAGAGGGCTCGCATACACAGAGAAGTTATGATTATCTCTCATAACAGCTGTACTGGATTTGAAAACAGCATTTATGAATTATAAGAGTTGAAATTATATTTTGCATCTAGGTTGTGCGCTTATCATGCGGTTGTATAGCGCTCATGAGTTTTTTGCAAAGAGTTTCCCGCCCGAGCCGCAGGTGAGGGCTTAGAGAATTGCTTGGAGGTGAATAGCCCCTCAAACCGAATGCAATCCGTATCCCCTATTCTACAAACACCTTAATTATGCCGAGATACGAAAAAAGCTCCATTCAATGGTGGAATCGATATTTTGGAAATGGAAGCCAGAAGTTTGTTTTGTGAAGAACCTACTCAGCAAGGGTGGGACAGATGGAAAGCCAAATCACCCCAGAGTGAACAGTTCAGAAGACGAAATGCGATGACATTCAACTCTGTTTTCACAACTCATTGATCTGAAAATCGGCCATATTGGAACCACTATTTCGAACTTTGATTTTCTGAGGGCGGATTCGGATTCCCCGAACCCGAAAACCTCCGATCGAACATTTCAGAAGACGAAATGCGATGGGAACTCTGTTTTCACAAATCATCGATCTGAGAATCCACCATATTGCATCTGCCATTTCGGATTTTGATTTTCTGAGGGCGGATTCGGATTCCCCGACCCCGAAAACCCCCGAGTGAAAATTTCAGAAGACGAAACGCGATAGGAACTGTTTTCACAACTCATTGATCTGAAAATCCGCCATATTGGATCCGCCATTTTGGAATTTGATTTTCTGAAGGCGAATTCGGATTCCCCGACCCCGAAAACCCCCGGGTGAACATTTCAGAAGACGAAATGCGATGGGAACACTCTTTTCACAAGTCATCGATATGAAAATCCGCCATATTGGATCCGCCATCTTGAATTTTGATTTTCTGAGGGCGGATTTGGATTCCCCGACCCTGGAAATCGTCAAGTGAATTATTTGAGCTGAATTCAAGCATGTTTATGAATTTATTCCTACATAGAAAAGTAGACCTCCAATATGCATAAATCTCAAATTTTCACAGTTTTCTATCGCTTTTCTATCATAATAGCAACGAATTATCGAGGATCTCAGTTAGATCATCTTCAAGGGGAATATCTCAGCTTCAATTTGCGCTGATGCATGTGTCTTAAAACGCAACGAGTCAAGATTAATTGGAAAAAAGGTTAGGACGAGTTTACTCGTCCTGGCGCAAAATTAACACGCATAGTTGGGACGAGTATACTCGGCTTTGTGTGCAGAGATTGGGAAATTTGTATAAGTTGAATCCGCTACACCAAGCCTCCTCGGGCATTCAAAAATGTCCCGTACAGAGGTTTGTAGATATTATTTGCAATATGATGATAGGAATTCATGTTATTTCTGTGAATTTGAATCGACCTACAGGTACAAGAATGTACAAACATTGCCAGTGGAGGGGTAAAAGACGATACTTTGGTTGAGACTTTGAGAACAACTAATTCACTAGCATCTTTTGGATGAGGCTTATGACTCAATGTGAGAATCCTGTGTGCTTCAAGTAACATTTTTGAGGTCCACGTTGGATAAAGTCACCTATCTGACCAGGTTAGTATGTTCTCAGAGTCTGTAAGTTCGCCGTCTATGACCGTGCATGGTCATGTATGATCATACATGGACAGTCATCAGTATACTTGCAGGCTTCATATATTTTCCCCGAAGCTCCAGAAACTTATTCTAGTGAACTGAGAAATACGTATATTTTTTTGCCCCAAACAATAAATAAAAAAATTTTCATGGAATTTCAGCTTTTGCAGACCGTGACCTCGCTTTGTTAGACAAAGAGTATGACATTGCCCGTCTTGAAAGAACTTATGGAAAAACTTATCTAATTTGTTGACGACTGTAACCTCCAGGTAAATTTCATGTTATGTTGCCCTCAAATCAACTATTTTCCAGTTGCGAGAACTTGAACTGTCTCACAACTGGGTATTCCGTCGAGACGGACCTGACGAGACTTGAAAAAAAGGAATGATTGTATCAGAAGTTAGGTTGTAGGTGATGGAGAGTTGGACACTATTAATGTATACTGGTTTCAGCCCCTAGTAGAAATGGTGAGCATTTCTTGGCCAATAACTGGCCAAATAGGATGGCCACTGGCCATAAATTGGCCAAATATGTAATGCTTTTTTGGTCAGTTTTTGGCCAATGGGATTAAGCACGAATCTATTTCAGCGGCTCTTCGAATGGTTTCATAATGAAATTGGTCAATTGTATAAGCAATATCTATCTTTCCTGAAATTCTTAGCCGATGAGCACGTCATATACAAATGGAGTTGGAGATCTTGATAGATATTGTCTTTCAGAACTACCGGAACTACCAGGATTACAGCATGGTTTTATTATGAATATTTGTATGAAATTGTCAAGGACATCGATAAAATGAATGCGAGATGACGGTTCAAAAATTCTGGAAATGTTCATGAAGTAATCAGGAAAGATGAGGATAGTATTCTAGGATATGGAATAGTGTTCGCGAGAAAAAAATTTGACCAAAGAGTGTGGTTAGCTCAGATACTCAAAATGTCAAACATAACCTCAATACCCGTAATGTTGGACATAATCTCAAAATAGTTCTTAATACAATTAAATACCAAAATCAAGGTTGGCTCTTACTCTTTCGATGATCATATCTGGGCTTGGAGGGGTATTCGAAGACTCAAAAGGCAATTTTCTATATTGAGATAATGATGAAATCCATTAATCAAAAACCCTGAGAAGATGTTTATCAATGATTTCACGTTGATAATTCAATAATAAATACTGAAAATTATCAAACAAATCATCCTCAAAGATGAATTTTACCATTATCTCAACACAAAAGTTGCCTTGGGACCCTACAAAAGCACAGATGTGTTCATCGATAGAGTAAGCGTCAACCTCAATTCTGGTATTTACGTGTATTCAGTGCTTTTTTCAGATTATGCTTGACATTTTGAGTATATAAGCTATCAGAATGGCCAATTTACCACATACATAAGATACATTTGTGGGTACTTTCATAAAATATGTAACTCCCCTGAAATATGTGATATGAGCTCTAAAATCACTAATTGGGGAATTCTCAAAAATTCATGAACACATGTTAACCGTTCTCTTGAGAAACGAAATAGACGATTTATCTTCGAGTTATTACCATTTTGAAACTTGATTGTCAATTAGGTTATGTTAGCAGAAATATGGCCAAAAATTGGCCTTTTTTTGGCCATTTACACGAGACCATTTTTAACCTAAGAAAACTGGCCAAGAATTGGCCATTTTTTGGCCATTTATATCAGACCATTTTTAACCTAAGAAAACTGGCCAAAAATTGGTCAGGTGGCCAAAAAAATGCTCAGATTTCTACCAGGGGCGATCAACACAAATAAGAATTAACACTTTGAGAAATTCGGGAGCAAAGCATTTTGTGGTCACAGCTTCCGAACAACATTCCTGCAACCAATTGAACCCGTAAAAGTTGAATTTCGGAATACTTCCATTCTCTTGAAGCAACACGTCAAACAACGTATGTCGGGAAAGACGAATTTTATACTCGAAAAAAAAAAACAGAGTGTTTTCAGACAAACTATTCTACACGAGTATCTCATTGAATTTCTTGGGTTATATTAACGATCAGACTTAGTTTGAAGCTCGTGAAAATAAAACTAAACGAAAACAAACGAATTATAAATTGATTAATATCATGATTATGAAGCGAGCGGAAACGTCAATGGTCCGAGAAAAGTCACTGATGAATACTCAAAAACAAAAACATTACTCGTTATGAAAATATGTAATGAAAAACTGCTTCCAGTGCTTTCACTGGAGTGCTACTCTGGTTTGCACTTGTGCACATCGCTTATTCACAAATCGCTGTCGTGGAAAATTTATACACATATAGATTGCGTTACAATTTACGCAATAAATATTCTGCTGTATCACTGGAAACGACTTTCACAAAGAGTAACGACAATTTGTTGCAAAATTATTATCACTTCTTTAAATAATTGGCAACGAATGCATATTTATGCGAGCCTATGAATTTTTCGATATACGAAAGTTACGTATGGTTACGAATTGAAGAGGTACCACTTTGGAAAATTTTAGAGATCGTAATTTTGTAGATCGTACATACATTGACAGAGCAGTTTGTATTGATGTACTCCTTTTAAAGTAATCATAGAAAATGACTCAATCAATTTTGATACAATCTCGTGTTAATCGAAAAGTTACTCGTCCCGGATTACAGAGCTCTGCGCAAAAGCACACGTTTCCTTGCCATAGAATCGCGAGTTTACGTTGCGATATGTGAAGAATTTCGCTCTCAAGATTGCGTGTCACACCATGTAATTTTTTGATTCGCCTCCGATACCGGGATCACAGAATTTTCCATGATCTCCAAGCGTACTTGGTCAACACTAGCTGTGGGGGCTATGAATTTCGCACTAGTCAGAGCTATACAGGTGAGAACAGCCGTGAGCGACATCGAATTCCCTCGACGAAAGTTCAAGAATGCCCCTGAGCAACAGTTTTTTTCCTCGCCTGCGATTCTTACTCTTGTTACTTTGCTTCAAAAAATTTTCCTAACATCAAGTGACACGTTTTACCACATTTTCATCCGTCAATTTTTTTATCGACTTCCTAACGATTCTCGGTGTCTCAAAAATATTGCAAAATGTGAACAAAAAAGCCCATGTACTCTAGATCGTTGTAAGAAAACCAAAAACATACAGTCGAAATAGTTCAATCGTGCGAAAAAGTCGCAAAAGCTCAAAACCACCGTGAGCATTGTGCGGTTATCATTGTGCACCTGTAACGCCGGTGCGTGCAATAAATAAGTACATGCGAGTGAGCGCGCTATCAGGATATAATGCCCCGAAGTGGGCAATTAGAAATTTTGCTGCATATATGCTGGAATAGCATTGTTTTGTACAAACACTCGCGTATGTGTATTTATCACTGAGTCCTCACAGACGTTTGAATAAGACCCCTGTCTACTCTATGGCGATGCAAGCGTCGTTATTACGGTTCCGGAGAAAATTCCAGAGTTGCTCTCCGTGAGCCACGGCTGGTGATAATACCGGAAACCCTGTCACGTACATGTGTCCGTAGACAGAGAGTATATTAGCGAGTTGCGACTGAATTCTGTAACTTGCAACACGCAATGGAGGCCCTCCAAATCGTTACATGAACCAGGCCCTCGTTTATATGCAAATTCGAGAGCGCACGGCGGATTACGCGATTGGCCCACATTGCATTGCAACGATCTTCTCTTTCCGCCGTTTTGTTTTTGTTCCGTATGGTACTTACTTATTTTGCTCTGATCCAGCCGCCACGCGTTCCGGACTCACTTTCTATATCCAGGTACAGTCGCGGATACGTGACTGCATTTGTATAAACATACAAGAAATCATTTTTCTAAACACTGGGTATGGCAAAATTTTTATATTCGCACCGGTGTCGACAGAATCGACAATTTTGCGGATCACCTACAGGATACCTGACGAAATTCTTAGATTAATGATTTCCGTCGCATGTGAGAGCGAATCGTACTATTGCAAAGTCTCATCCCGCTACTATCAAAATGATTGTTATCCTCATTATAGTCACCTCCGATTTCCAGTCTCACCATATTTGCCAAGACCCCCTCCATTTTTTATAAATATTAACCCGTTGACTTTCGGCACTCGCAACCACTTTCTGAAGGTCAAAACATCAAATGAATAGTTCCGCGGAAGTTTCGATATACTTTGATAAAAACCGACTAGTCTCGCGTTTGAGTATCGCACAAATGAGCACGGATCTGACATAAAAATTGAGCAAAACTAAATTTTTTGCCGAAAACTGCTCCAAAAAATGTAAAAATCTATTCTTTCCAATATTTTGGAGCACTTAAGAGTTGCGCCTGACGATTTACTCTGAGAAAAAATTGGCGCGGAAAGGCCTGGAATGACGCGCATTCATTTTTATAAAGGGAAACTGTGCAAGTAAAATTTTAGGCACAATCACGCCACAAAAGGTACTTAGTGTGCACACAAAAAGATGTCTTTTGGCTCTTACAGCAGTGGAATTTGATGCATAATACCATAGTGATTGATGTATTTGCCCGCCCGGACCCGAACGAGCTCTCTCGCGGCGCGTCATACTCACAAAGATCGGAAAAATGGAAAAGCACATCACACGGGCCTGACATTTTGACCCCTTTTTCGCGATGATAATTTTTTCGGGTATCCCTAAACCGGAAAACTAATAATCGCAACAATAAAGAGCACAAAAAAATACATCGCAACCGACTCGTGTAATTATACACCCAATCGTTTTAAGGGTTCGTACAAGGTGGCGCACGTTATTTCAAAGTTCCCACGGTAAGTACTCGAATACTAGTGGCGAATCGGTGGAAAATGGCAAAATTGGAGAGCCGAAAGGTTTTTGATTTTGGTTTTTTTTTTTGAAAGGTGGTCGACTTGTGAGACCTAATTCTTCTGCCAACATAACTCAACAATATCCAATAAGAAATTGCCTAGTTCTTTGCAGATTTTTCCGCTGCTGCCATTAACCGTTATCACGAAATATCGCAAACAGCGCTTGTCCGATTATACTGGACATCAAAAGTCAACAGCTTAAATTGTTAGCAGAAACTTTTCAGGACCAATCCAGAACTAGAGATGAGATTTACAAAAAAAGTTCTGTAGAATACTTCCGAAGTGAACTAAAATGTACTCATACCGCGAGCATGATCAAAATTTCGGCGATCAATTAGTTTCACGAACATTATCTCTAAAAGATGTCAAATTGATTGTGATATGAGCGTTTATCAGTGAACCCCCTCCGGATGTGTATAAAACTACACGAATACGACTTGATTTGACAATTTTTTGTCCGGGCTGTTGAGCAAGGTCCTCGTACATGATGTATATGATCAGATAAAATCGATGATCATCACTGATGAAAACAAGTTTCAAGATTTTGTAGCTCGAAGTAAGATCTGGAATGTATTTTGCTAAACTCGTCAAGTACTCAGGATTGGAAACAACTGGTCGGGGACTCATTCAATTTCTGCCCAATCGCCAAGTAACTACACAACAGCCAACAAAAAAAAAACTTTAAGAGAACTCCCATTTGATCGTCTAGACCAGAGCAAATTAAAGAGCTCAAAACAATATTTCAAAATTATTCACGGGCACAAACATAAGTTTTACAGGCTCACTTTAGAGTTATAATATTGAGATACGAAAACGGTGTGGCTTATAGTGTTGATGGCTACTTTTACGGCAGTGACTATTACATGAAATTATAAAGTAAACGTTAATCATATTTCAGTAATTTGAATCACAAATTTTAAATTATATGGAGTTTCACTGCTCTGAATATAAATTGGGTTATGAATGATGACTGATTGAATAACTCATAAATGGTTATCTCAATACTTTTCCACTCATAGTGAATTTGAAAGGTGTTGAAATGGTATAGCTCAAGAGCTCTAGATGATCGGCTGTAATATCTCCAAGGGGAGTCAATTAAATCTCAAGACTTGAGCCACTGTGCGACTAGTTTACCTCAACGTTAATTTTGGGCTCTTTAAATATCAACTAATGATTTTCAATCCTCTCGTGGAACCAGCATCTCGTTCACTGAAATAATTTTCATGTTTATGAGACGGTATAACAGAATTCGACGGTTGAGAAGTCATATTTTCTGTGAACTTTGAGTTACGAGTGTGGAAGAGTGCTCTTGATAACTATCAAAAATTTTATATATCAAAAATTCAAATTTAATGTGTAAAGTAGAAGAGGAATTTTCATCGATCCATGTAATAAAGCGAGCGTACCGGACCTGCCCCCATCAAGTCATTTTCTCAGCAACTCTCAACAATTTTCTGCGTGTTTTAGATAATTTCAAAGCTTGTTTCTAGACCTTCAAAATGAGTTGGAATACGTTCAAATTCAACCAACGGCAGCTGAGCTGTCTTAATTTTCCCCAAAAAGTGATTTTTCAGAGTTTACAAAAGGGTGCGCCCAACTTGCCTCATTAGGCCATTTTCTCAACAACTTTAGTCTACGTCTATACCTCAATATTTACTAAAGTCTATCATCTCATTTTGAAGCTTGTCTGAAGGCCTCCAGTTTTATCGCCGTGCAAGCACATTTGGAACTTTTCACCGGTACCAAAAACCGTTTTCTTCCTATTTAGGCGTGATAAACCCGCTCTGAGTAGTGAAAAAAATCGTACTGCACACCCTTTCGAGATAAACATATTATGGGGGCATTTTAGGTACACTCGTTTAACGAGTCATCTCGGGGTTTTGCACACAAAACAGCTCCAGCTTCGAGTTTTGCGATTCTAATGAATGGATCTTGAAGTTCTTGAGACAAGAAATCAGATGGGCTGAAACACGTTACGATTGGTCGGATTAACAAAATTCGGCACCTCTTCCCCTGAACGCAATTTTCTCGGTGATTTCTTAGCTGTGCAAACACGAAAAATGAGGAAATGGAAATGTAGGAATGATTTCCCGATGATGCAAACTTCTTGCTTTTTCATAAATTAACATAACGGAGTAAAAAATTGATGGAAGGCCAAGGAGTGCTCATTCCTGAGATCGGCATATGGGGGCAAGTTGGGTACACTTACCTTAGTTGCACACAAGTGTCGATGTCAGTCATAGTTGAAAATGGTTGATCTTTTTCATCGCCAATAATTTAACAATAAACCAATCCCATAACCATACTGCAACATCTAAATAATGAATATTGACGTCATGGTTATGAATGGAGCGAGAAATATTGCGTATTTTCTCGATTTCAATCTAGTTTGTTCTAGAGGTAGTAGGAAAGGTTATCCGTTACTTCCTCATAACTTTCTTTCGATAATGATCAATCCACAATTCGTTATGATGATTAAGTGGGTCGGCGAATGAATGCAACTGAATGAAAGTAAAACGTAATACTGTGGTATCACTTTCCGATCGTAAAAATGAATGCACGCGTAAATGTATTATTTGCTGAATTTTGATGTGATATGGCTTACGTATTAAGGTTATATTTGTTCGACAAATTATGTGAAACTAACTGGGAATGCCCACGCCGGTTGGGAGAAACACACAAAACTATAAGTGTGTCATCAATGTGCAATTGTGCAGTGTTAATAAGCCGTACGCAACTTACCTGTTTCCTGCGAGTTACGAGCGCAATTCCTCCATTCGATTGTAGATGAACGATTTTACTCGAAAGAGATTGAACGACTGCGGATGAAACTAAAAAAATCAGTAACTCAAGCCGTACTTGGCAGATTCAATTACTTTACGTGGTGTAATAACTTGATATAAGCATAAAATTTGAGTGATTTGCGAAGATTACAGCCTGTTACATTTTGATCGGTGTGTGCTGTCGGACCAAACGAGGTGGTAGAATAATGATTAGAATTATCTATTATCATCTCTACATAGACTGAAAATCTGATGCTAGAATTGTTGTTAGAAGTTTTGAGAAAAGATCTGTCTATGAGTATGAAATTATAGGTGTTATTATTAAAAGAAAAGAAGAGCAATTTGATTTTGATAGCATTCAATTCGATCTTGAGTCTCGTCAAATATACATGGAATTTTGTAGAGCATTCTTTTGGTAGGAATGGAGAAAATAGTTGGATTTATTCCAAGTAAGATTACAGTCCTCGCCCGATTCACAAGAATAAAACCTGACTTTTCACACCAGATTTTAACGAGCACAAACAAAATACAAATCTAGGAGATGCATACAGGGTCATTTTCATGCTAGCTCACACGCTTTGATCCCACAAATCCAGAAGTTGAAAATTGAGTCTACAGATGCCTTTGCCGACATTTTTCGTTCGTTTATGCGCACAGAATGATTATTTGTCATAAAACGTATGGAGAAGTATAGTTTCATTTTTGTGAGCATTTGGCCTGTTGAATATCCTAGAAACTATCTTTTATGTCCAAATTGCTCGCAAAACAGAAATCCTTCCGCGTGAATTTCACCTATTCCTATTATACTTTATTCACAAAAGGTGTTTGCGCCCAGATGAATTGATTTCTAGTGGGATAGAATGGCATTCACGGAACTGGCAAAGTTATTTACATGTCTCATTTTCGGCTATAGATGTTCGTGTGGTACTCCCAATTCAGATCCTAAGCCTTTTTTCGTCATGTGATTCGATTGTCTGACATGTTTCCTTGAAATTTTGCCTGCGACAAATCAACCTAGAGTGCATTTCAGATACGCTGTGAGCATTTTTAAACAATTCCTCAGTTTAAGTGAAGATCTCATTATAAGAAAGAGATACATGGCTCGGGGTTTAATCTGAGCATGCTGGTCACAAAACTTGTGTAATACAGTTTGTCCATCGTTTTAGTTTGAATAAGGAATTTGGTAATACCCACCCCACTGATTACCCCGACACTAGACCTGGGGGTATACGTGGAATTCCAAAGACTACAGTCCTACGGAATTGATATTTCGATCCTTAATCTTTAAAAAAAAAATTACTCGACGGATCGACCTAAGACTCTCGTACCAGGTGTACTCTAATAGAGTACGTGTAGGAAATTTTGAGTAGAGTGATTCGGAGCTCACTTGTCGGAATGGAAGACCAGCACACGTTAGCGTGAATTAAATTTTCGCCAATTCAAATTTGCAGTGTATCACGGATATATTACCAATTTTCAAAAATTTTACGCGGGGTTCTGGGCAAATCAGCTCAATAATACCCATATGTTTACCGAGGTGATATTGTGAAATGGTGTTAATTAAGGTAGTTCCGAAAAATTTTGGGGCTCACCTCGGAATCCTCGGACGACTGATCATGCCCCCCCGCCCCCCCCCCCCCCGAGGAGCGCGCGGCCAAACTGCGTTCGAGCATAAAGTCCGGCCATAGAGTAAGAATGGCCCAAAACACTTGTAACGGAGTTCTAGCATAAGTTCAGGATTATATTATGGCAGAAGACGGCAAAGTTGAATCTTTGCGCACCTTTATCGAGTATACAAGCTAATTTCAATCCCTAAGAGAAATTCTTAGATAAGATCGACATCAATCATGTTTGGCCAATCCACCTGTTTGATATATAAGATCCGTTCCCAGCGTTGTGATGGCAGACATAGATTGTATCGTTGCAGTTTCTTCTGTCCAAATCAATGAATTTAAAGCGTCAGGTGTCAGGTACTCGTACAATCTTGCATTTCGAGAGGAAGGAGTCACCTCTGGAAAAATTTGTAAAGACGGTGAAGCTTATAAGTAGAGCTTGCGGGACAAGTGTGAGTATGTGGGAGCGGCTGCCGCGCGACGTGTGATCTCACGCTTGCGCTGACTTTTCGCTATTTACTCTGATCTGTCCATGTCAATCGCGGTTGAATAGCCTCTAGGGATAAATATCGATCCATTTCGATGTCTGATGGATTGAGCAAGAGTAAGTAATAGTGCTTCCGTAAAAGTAAAACTATTTCTGAAATCCCTAATATATGGTACATACGGCTTGTCGTTCATTCGGTCATCAACGCCAGCGCTGCCGTTGAAAGTGAGCGCGTCGCGTCTGTACCCGCGCGTGCTCGCGCAATTACGCAGCTCGTATTTTTTTTTATTATTTCTCCTGTGATATCATATCCAGTTGGGTCCGATAGTTGCAAGGCATAAGCTGGGCCCATAATAGTTACGTCATTTATGTATACCTATAACATACCACGAGTGTGGGGAGTCTTGGGGCTACCCCCACCGAATGCAGTCTGTCGCGCCCCAGAACGAATGCGAATCGGGCCCCACCGTACAAATCTATATCCCTGCCTAGGATATAAATGCAAGCTCGGACCCGGAACCAGACTCACAGTCGCTCGAAAGTGCAGTGGCGCTATCGCACTCTATAAACAACAAAGTTGGTCGATTTTTGGGCTGACGCGGCGGCTCTCGCAAAACCAAGGGCAAACGGACCAAAAAATTTGCAAGCATGCGCCCTCAGTGCACCCTCGCCCTTGCGGCCGTGAGTACACTTTATGCAGTCTGTATATATGTTGAACACGTGAATGAATAGGTACTGTGAAATCAAGTGCCGCGACCGCGCGCTTACGTGTTTGCGAGCGTGTTCGTTGTCTCTTGGATCGCAAATTGCTAAATACCTATGGCCAGTTATAATGAACTTAAAGGAGTCGCATTTATTTTCAAAAAAGTTATATGAATGCGTTAAAGATTATTTAAAAGTAGCCCAACGCCAGTAGTGGTACTCAAAGATTGGAGCTTCCCCGTCGAAAATTGGTGCCTCAGTGTTTCACTCGTGTATTCAGATTTTTGAAATGATTCCAGAATCATGACTTTTATTTTCTTCGAAATATCAACAAGCTATGAATTTAAGAATGTAGACCGAAATATTTCTTCTTTATGATTCTTTTTTCATTTTTGTATTTCATGACAATTATTTTCAATGCTATCCTCTCGATTCGGGACCCACGAACTCATTTCGAATCCATTAATATCATAAAAATTACCCCCCCCCCCCCCCAGCCAATTCAATAGTGATTTACGTGGCTGTTTGAAAAGCTGCACAGTTGTATACACGAGGGTATACGAGCTTCATCTGGAGGACGACTTCTATCGAAAAGTATTACAATCAAAGATAACTACTCGACACACAAATTCTACGAAACATATAACATATCAAAACACTTCTTTCGTGTTTTACCTCCGCGGATCTTTGAAAACAGAATGAATTTGGCGGAGAATGCCAACAAACTTAACACGTGGATCAAAGTCCAACTTTATTACACAAAAGCTGGGGCTCAAGAACTCTCGCATATTGTCACGTGCTGATGCATTAAAGTCTCTCCGTAATCTGTACAAACTTAATAGCAAGGAATGAGATGTTTCAAAGTGATTTCAAATTCCAAAAGATGCAGTGTCACGGAGATATTTATGAAATTTGAAATCAGGAATCAGGTATTCTAAGTGAAATCAATTTTTTCTCTGCATTAAAGTAGAGTAATTCCACGAGAAAACGATGTATGGTCGACAGTTGGGTCTCAGATTTCTATCTAAAAGAACTTTTTCGATTTGATAGGTTGAAAAATGAACTTCCGTCACCATAGAAGAAATGTAAATTTTTTTCGGACCCTGGTACATAAATCCAAATTATGTTTTCAACTTTTTTTTGCAAAATTTTCGTAACTTTTTTACACTCAAATCGTTAAAGCTCAAAGATTACCTTATAGATGGAGGGACGCGGTTTGGCGCACTGGAAGGTGAGCAAAAAACCTATCAAAAACTACTTTGAAATTCTGGTCCTCATATTATTCCGATCATATATGAATGATTCCGTGAAAATTATCTTTTTTTTTTTCCTCAAAAAGCTATCTTTTTGGAATATTCAGAAGTACATTTTTTCATGTGAAAAATTGTGTTCTCCATGAATAAAATATTTTCATTTCGCATTTTTAGGTTTAAAGCTATTTTTTGGGCATTTTTTGAATTTCAATGACAGAAAACCTCAATTTTCTGCACATGATGGACGAGAATTTAGGATTTCAAAACCAATTTTGTTTTTGGGAAGCTGAGAAAATTTCCTTCGAAATGACCCTTGTTGAGCTCGAATCCTTTGATTTAAACCAAAGTTCCAGTGACTTTTGACAGCCACTACAAAAAGCAGCTTGATGTGAGGCCCCACATTCGCTTCAGTCATTGCTTGGAAGCCTTCATGTTTTCGCTCAAACAGTTCTTCATCATTCGGGCGCTGCAACTCCGGTTCTATGATGATGAAATTGAACTCAACAAGAGATCATTTTGAAGGAAAATTTCTCAGCTTTTCAAAATAATTGGTTTCGAAATCTTAAAATATCGCGCATGCGCAGAAAATTGAGGTTTTTTGTCATTGAAATTAAAAAAATGGCCAGAAAACATCTCAAAAACCAAAAATCAGAGTGAAAATATTTTATTCGCGAAGAACACAACTTTTTACATAAAAAAATGTACTTTTGAATCTTTCAAAGAAATAGCTTTTTGAGAAAAAGAATAAAAGATGATTTTCACGGAATCATCCATATATAATCGAGGTTCTATGAGAACCAGAACTCCAAAGTGGTTTTTGATTTGTTTTTTGCTCACCTTTCAGATGCACTGAACCGCATCTCTCTATCTAACGTTATTTTGGAGCTATAATGATTTGAGTGTGAATTAGTTACAAAAATTTTGCTAAAAAAAGTTGAAATCATAATAATTGATTTGTGTACCAGGGTCCGAGAAAAAGTTTGCATTTTTTTTATCGTGACAGATGGTCCCATATGGTCCTATTTCAATCTCTAGAATCGGAAAAGTTCACTCAAAAAGAAATCTGAGATCCTACCTTCGATCATATTTCTCGCGGAATTACTCAGTGGTAATATATGCTCTAGTATATGTCCAAATCAAATGTATGCCGAAACAATCATACTTGATTATGATTATATGAAAATGGATCATCTTAACAATAAAAATACTTTTGGAATGGTTTCGCGCGAGATTATTTTTAAAAAATTATTTGGGTATACTTATGATGAGTTACTTTTCTATTCGACCAATAATAAACAGTATTTTGATGATCGATGAAAATGACTTCTTTGCACCGGTCTCGGCTCCTGCATCTACAATTTGTTGTCTCTGACACCCACCAATTAACATCCTGTATTACATATTCATCTCTTTTGTTTTTGATAATCGCACCTGCTCGCTATCTGCATTATCTGGAGCACATTCTTACGATTATTTTTCAAACTCAACTGGAATCATCAGTACAAATAACTGCTGAAGTGTGGTGTAAAAGGGGTAGGATTATTTTATTTTCTTATACCCAACAAAATGAAAAAGATTCTACTCCTACTTCTAGATATACCTCTTGGATGAGCTGGCCATTTCATTTCTTGAGGACGGGATTGAAGTGAAGCTATTGAAACTCTAATTTGGAAATGAACTCATGTTCCACAGAATAATTCATCACATTAAAAATTGAGGAGTTATGTGTAAAATTTCGTCCATTATTACAGCTGTTCGTGCTTGAAATCTTCTACATCGTGACAGCTGCTCCACAGCCTGATTATCATCAGTGAGTATATTGCTCCTATAGTCGTTCTCGTCAAAAAAGTGATATTATTCCAATGACTCTCGGAAAACTGGCTGGTATCGCTGAGTGATTATTCATGGTGCCTATAATTGTTACCAAACTCGTCGACGATATGAAATTGAGGCTCCAGCAAAGTTGTTTCGAATTTTCATGAATTTTTTCGGATACCACTAAGGAATAAATAACAATCTAGCATGACGTATTAGAATTTCTCATGATCACTTGGACGAACAAGCATCAAAATTAAAGTGCAAGAAGAGGAATGGATTTTTTCCATTAAAATGAAGCAGATGCTGAGAATTTCGCTTGTGTTGAAAAGGCTTGCATTTCAATTGACAATCGACGATATTAGAAATCGCACATGATGAAGCTGGTAAACGTTGCAAATTATACATACTTCCTCCAACACAGGTTCATTGTCAGAAAAATGATCCAGAGTCGTTCTAGTCAGTTTTCACACAGTTCGAATAATTTTTCCAATAAAAGTAGCGATTGAAAATATCAACTGTAAAAAATTTCAGTGAGCACGTCAGAATCCACGTGCCATACAAAGTGCATACTGTTCACCATTACCACGAAAAGAAGATTCACGTACCGGTACATCACGTAGAAAAGGTCCACGTACCGGTCCCCGTGCATCACGTTGAGAAGGTGCACGTGCCAGTGCCCTACAAGGTCATCGAAAAAGTTCCCGTGCCCGTTCACATCCCTGTACATCATGAGAAGCCACACCACGAGTCGTGGGGTGGTTGGGATGAATAATGAGCGATGACAACAAATAGGGACTTATGAAAAGAAATTCCGGTGAGTTCATAAGATTTCTCTAGCGAATATTACAAGTAGGTGGCGAATGAATTTATTAGGGATGGTTTTATCATTGCAAAACAGAAATATTTGAAAATTGAAGATGAGTGTGTGAATTATACACCGAAGAAAGATATTTTCCGAATTGCAAAATATAAGATATATGAGTAGCTCCACGGAAATTTCGATATCCCTGCTGAAAATAATTCCGTGGAACCCCATGGGATCCCATGGAACTTCGCGGGACCTGGCCCTGGGTGGATTTCCAATCTCGTTTTTCACGAAATTTGGCATTGGAGACATGTAGCATACAAATTTTGACCATAATCAACCAAATCCAACCATTTTTGGAACAGAAATGATCAAAATTTATAATGCTGCACGTCTTGAATGCCAAATTTCCCAAGTGTCAAGATTAAGCATTTTCCCAGGGCCAGGTCCCACGAAGTCCCATGGGGTTCCACGGTATTATTTTCAGCAGGGATTTAGGAGTCGAATATGTGTCAATCTCAAATCTTATTTCCGAAGGTTCTAGGATATATTACAGTAGAATCCGGTTATAATGAGTCCGGTTATAACTAGAATCCGGTTATAACGAGCAAATTTGGAAGATTTGGTTGGCCGCCATATAATGTATGTTCAAACAGGTCCGGATATAACGAGAATCCGGTTACAACGAGCAAAAATTCTGTCAAAATCTGGTTTTGGCACTGGCTATACTGAGCAAATCAATGTTAACGTCGTACGATTCTGAGTTCGGGAGCCCATGACTCGAGCTAATCACGATGAGTACCAATGCGAATACACATGCAGTACGATTCTAGTGAGCAAAATGGATAGATCGGATACAAGGAAGAGATATTTGATGACGAGTGCGACCTCATAAACTCTGAAGCAACATTGAAGTTTCTCAGTTACAATTTTTCATTTTCCATCACGTGTATTTATTCACTTTTATCTTGCGGTTCTTTGAACTTATGACAAAATGCGAATTCTTGAATATTGTATATCCATACCAAAGTGGACTAATGCACATCTACGTCATTGTCACTCTGTCATCGTATTCTGAATGTTAATCATCATTAGTTATTTGAATTCTTGATAAAAGATACTTTACAAACTCAATATCAGTTGTTTTTCATTCATCAGGGGTAGTTATAACGAAATTATATGAATTTAGGCCGATAAATCGCAGTCCGGTTATAAAGAGCATTTTTCTTCGGTCCCTTGGAGCTCGTTATAACCGGATTCTACTGTATTGGACTTTTTGAACCTAATCGAGTACGAATTAATTCGCGCACGAAAATGACATTCTCGCGCTTGGACCTGACATTTTGACACTAAAATGAATCTCGCGGTCAAACATTTACAGGAATCTACAGTTTTGACGATCTGAGGTTTTAATTTGGCTACTAGGTACATTTGAAAAAGTTGATCAGACACTCTTCACTCTCGTGTTCAAGGGTCGCACTTATATAACACAGAATTGGACAAAAAATGTAGCAAAACCAAGTTTTCGCGAAAGAATACTCCTTGAAGGAAAAATCGGTGTGAAAAGGCTTGGAATGAGGAAAACGGAGTGAGTAAGAATTTATAGGTAAAATTGCCCTACAAGATGAAAGTAGGCACCATGCACACAACAAGTAGTCTTCTAGTTCCGTCTAAATCTCATAGGTATAGGGTTTGATTCTGAGTACCATTATATTTAATTTGATGAATTTGCCTGCCCGAATTCCAAACGAGCCCCTTTGCGGCGGTTCATTCATAATGTCCGAAAAAAGGAAGTACCACTTCAAACGAATTCAATAGTTGGCCCTTTTTCGATGACAATTTTTTAGAGTGACCCTGGACCAAAAACCTAATGATTCCGCCCAGAAGAGCATAAAAAATACATCAAAACTGACCTGTACGTTTTTTTCCAAAGCGTTTTAGGGATTCGTACAAGCCACATTATTCCATAAGTTTCCATGGAGCTACTACTGTTATCTGTCTAAAAGAAGACATTCCGTGATGGGGTTATTTCATCATATGGTTTGACTCACTTACAAGATAATACGACTGTTGCCTTATATTCAAGACATGTTGATTTCTCGATTACCAAAGAGACTGAGTTCAAAGGTTGATCATACACAACGTCATGAATCCTAGACTAAAAATCAGCATCTAATGAAATTTAAACGATGGAGAACCATACGATCGTCTTTGTCGGACTCGAATCTTCAGTCCATTTTGTCCTGTACGAGGTCCCAAATTATCATCCAATATGGGAACTATGAAGCAGGCTTGAAGTTTCTTAGAGTGATCTCACACTGCCAGTCAGCTCTTGAGTATCAGTCAATTCTTCAAATAATTATTATTACTTTGGTGCAGGGTGAAGTATTGTAAACTATAAAATCCATGGAATTCCTCGTCTTTATTCTTTGAAACGATTCATCGGGAAGACGAATTGACCGGGTTAAGAACTATGTCAACAATAGTGGCCTTAAATATCATTCACTGACCCCTATCAACTTTTTTTCCAGGCAAGGAAGTTCCCGAACTTCTATTCACAGTGAGATAGCTTATAGGGAGAAACAATGACTCTGGTCTCATCAAAATAGGACTTGGCATCGCATCTGTACGGTCTGTTAGTATAATGGGCTAAGATTTCGATTCCACGATTACGTAATGATCTATCTACTCTGTAAATACCATCTTTCTGCATAAAAGTGAAAATTTCGATTGTTGTAGATTATAATGTGTATCTTGAATGTTTATATATTTTGTAAGAATAAATCATATTTTGAAAATCACATGTTTTTAAGTACTCCTCAACTGATATACATCTGTGACGATATGAGCAATACACCTGATGATAACCAAGTACATTGCTCTAATTGATTCTAAACTCTTCATCATCATGACTCGAATCAGGGTTTCATTGGTTCTAGAAACAAAATATCTAATTTCAAAGAAGGGAGTAGCCATTGATCTCAATTCATTCCATGCGACTCGATCAATCCTGATGTATGTAAGCTAGATTTCACCTCAGTTTCTTTTCCAAGCTCGCCCAATTGGGTTTGAGGTCAGTTTTCAAACACACGTCAACATGAGCCAAGTGCACATATACGTTGGCACTTATCAATTATGGCACACTCATTTTCTTTCATGACTCCCTGACGAACTCATGAGAGAAAAAAACTGCGGTCAATGATGACCAGAACCATTGTAATTTCCCGACTATACTGGATAACACTCACAAGATGAATTTTTTAGAGAAAATCAAGCTCCAAGACACCGGGTGATTCTGAACGAATTTGTCATTCCTTTGAACATCACATTCCAGCAATTTCTCCACATCCAAAATGTTTATAGAGGGAGCAGGGTATAAGTACTTGGGGATCGTGACCGTTGTATGGTTTTCAGTTCTGTGAGTCAAAGAAATGAATGACGTTTGATAAGTGCTCGGATGGGATGTCGCCAAGACTGAATAAGCTGATTTTCTTCATATCGTTGACCCCAAAGGTAGCTGGGAAATCACGTTCCATTTAATATCATACTTATTGGGAGAGCAATCGAAAGTTTTTATTTTCGTCGGGGACGACACATGGGCTGTTCCTCGCATAATCAAGAATGAAGTCTATTTGGCCTCACTGCTCTTAATGCAAGATTTTGCATCAAATCTTCAAAAACTCATGACAAAATACAATCCGTTGTACGTTTTTTCTCCTCTTTCTCGAACTTCCGCTCATCTGTATATATGCTTTTTGATTATCATCAAGATCAAAACTCTTTTCCTTTTCTTGAGTTTTTGAAAGTTATTTCAACGATCTCCTCAAACGAGGACCAATAGAAACCGAGATGTAAAACGAGACGAAGTCAGAGTGATTAAAGAGTTAGAGCAATTTCCTATAAATTGAAAGGTATTCATGGAACAGACCATTTGCATAAGTTCCCATATTGCAGAAACATATTCTTTTTCTTGTAGTAGGTTTTCCTATCTCCTAGCTATTTGTTATCTTGTTTGTATTTTGTTGGAAAGAGCAAGTTTCAACTTTCGCAGAAATGATTTGCTCTAAAAGGAATTGTTTTCAATTTTAACAAGCTACAATTTTCCAACTTGTGTGACATGAGCGCGCAATAAGCAACATTCTTTCAAAAATTAATGCGATTCCGTAATTTTTTTCTTGATCGACAACTACTTGGAAGTGAATTGCGAACAATTCTTGTCTCAAAAAAATCCCGAAAATAGCACTATCTCACATAAATTAGTATAATTTATCGTGAATATTGTCAATTTCAAGAGTTCCATTCATCAAATTGATGAATGGGCACAATGATTATAGAAAAGGTGCTCCTATAGAAAATGATCAAAATTTATTGATTAATCCGAATAGTATATTACGTATCGAGTGCTGGAAAACTTTTTTCTTCGTGGAAATCATGCTGGACGTCGGCGAAGCCGACGTCCAGTATGGTTTTCACGAAGTAAAAAGTTTTCCACACGAGATACGTAATGTGTTTTACATGCTAGTAGCGTAGAAACATTTGTTTCCAGGCTTTCTCGCCAAGCGAGGACGCCTGGAAACACGTGTTTCTACGCTACTCGCATGTAAAAGTTCGTTCAAAGAGAATATTTTTCTTCTCAATTCAGCGAAAAAAGGCGGAAAATGCATGAAAAGATGAGAGAATCTAAAAGCAAATTTTCCTTATTAGAAGATACAACGCGATGTATCACGCGAAGTAAAAATGGTTCATCTATTCTTTGCCAATTCACGTGGTGACTGACACCCAAGGACTATAGCCAGGACATTGATGCATACAATACATGTAATATGGATTTCAAATTATATTATGATCTTGACCCGGTCTCGGTGCGCGAGCAGAGCTTTTCCATTCAACGCTCATTTTATTATTATATCTGTAATGCAAGTCCGTGTGGCGCCTGATGAGCTGCACTTCCACATGCGCGCGCGTCCCGGGAAAACTGTGCGCCTTGAAAACCGTGACCTTCTCGTCATCTGCTGGTCTAGTTTATCCAGCTGATGGAGAGTTTGCAGACGACAGCCGAGTTCAGCCGAGTTGAGTCGTCGCGAGCACGCGAGGGTGATTGTATTTGTATCGGAATGCGGATGAGAAACCGCAGTGTATCGTTTCAAAAATTTTCTTTTTTCAAATTTGACTATGCGTCTTCCAGTTTATGACATTATAATTCAAGTCTATCCCGGAAGAACATTAGTTTCCAGTCGAAGGTCGGCACGAGTATCCTGACACCGACCGCTCCTCCACGTACTTCAATTTGAAAAATAACAGGTTTGAGCTTACCCGTGATATTATTTTATCTAACTAACATAATCATAATGGTCTCTAAGCACTTTCAAGCTGTTCAAATTCGCAGTAATACTAGGATTATCCTCTCACGACGGTCCATATATTGATCTTTCTGTCATGGTAACCCAGAACTAAGTTCCAAAACAAAAACTTGATTCAGGATAGAAATAGGCTACAGTCCTACAGTCATGATTCTCCTACCTCTCCTCAATTCCTATTTCTAGTTTCTCCAACATTACTAGTACAAATTTTGATATCATTTTAGGACTTTCATTCACTTGATCAAGAATGCAAGAATTTAATCCTTGTTGGAATGTAGGAGCAAATGCCAAACTTGAACTGTTCTCTGAAACATTTCATTTGATTCGCCAGGTTCGCTTAGATTGCTGATCCTTCAAGCCAACATGTCTACCGATGGGGATGAAGCTGGGACCAGTACAGGATCACAAAGTCAACGATCGAACAGGACTCAGATTACAACATTTATGCAAGGAATCAGCAGTACACTAGAAGATAAGAATAGTGATTATTTGTGTCCCATTTGTTTTGAAACAATAGAAGAGGCACATGTTACTAGATGTGGCCACACTTTCTGCTATAAGTGCATTGTTAAATCCTTAGAAGCATTAGGGAGGTGTCCAAAGTGCAATATCAATTTGACTCAGCAAGAAATTTTTCCAAATTTCTTGCTCAATGAGTTGATTGCAAAGTACAAAAGTCGCACCAAAGGCTTAGCATCCTTAGATCACACATCATCTTTTGATGGAAAAGTTGAAGGGGACTCTTCTAGGGGAATTTCAGATGGCCTAAGAAATTTCATTGCATCCGACAGTACAAATCTAAGCTTGCCTGATGTAAATGCTATGTTAGAAGTACTTACCCAGCGTAAACATTTGTTGGAAGCAGAGTCTTGTGCAGCTCAAAATAGATTACTGTATGAGTTCCTGAAGCATTTACTTACCAAGAAAGAGGAAGAGAAGAATCAATTACAGAAAGAAGTCACTTTGATCAAACGAGACCTCAAAGAGGTTGAAAATATATTGCGAGACTTACAAAAAAGATGTCCAAAACTAGAAGATGTCAAATGTTCTGAGTTTGATACAGCCCAAGTAACGGCAATAAGAAAGGAAATGATAAATTTGATCAATATAATTGATTCAAGTACATTGAAACAAAATGATGATGGGGATTCAGTACTCAACCCGTATGCAGAGTCAACAATTAATCAAAGCAAATGTGATCTGTCCAACAGTCCAACTCTAGCAGTGAGACGTCGGCGCATGCATGCTCATTTTTCTGATTTTATCCAGTGTTATTTTGAAGCAAGAGCTAAAGAGCTCCATTTTGGTGCAAATAATTCTGAGGTTCAATCAACTCGATCTGGATTAGATGTTTTCAGAGAAGATCTAGTGAAATTCTCCCGATACAATGCCTTAAGGCCATTAGCTACTTTGAACTATTCATCTGATATATTTAATCACTCTACTATTGTTTCCAGCATCGAATTTGATAAAGATAATGAGTTCTTTGCAATAGCAGGTGTCACTAAGAGAATCAAAGTATTTGATTACAATACTGTCATACGGGGAACTGTTGATCTGCATTATCCATGCGTTGAAATGACTTCAAGCTCAAAAATCTCTTGTGTTTCTTGGAATTCGTTTCATAAAGGCGTTTTAGCATCCTCTGACTATGAGGGTACTGTCACAGTTTGGGATGCAATGACTGGCCAGAGGACAAAAGCATTTCATGAACATGAAAAACGATGTTGGTCAATAGATTTCAATGATGTTGATACAAGGCTCATAGCATCTGGCTCTGATGATGCAAGGGTGAAACTCTGGTCTTTGAACATGGACCATTCTGTTGCTTCTCTTGAAGCAAAAGCAAACGTTTGTTGCGTGAAATTCAACCCTAAAAGTTCTTGTCATCTAGCATTTGGTTCAGCCGATCATTGTGTCCATTATTATGATTTAAGAAACATGAAAGAGGCTCTGTGTGTATTCAAGGGTCATAAAAAAGCAGTATCCTACGTGAAATTTGTTAATGAGCAAGAAATAGTTTCAGCTAGTACAGATTCTCAATTGAAAATGTGGAATATTAATAACCCACCATGCTTGCGCTCTTTTGTTGGTCATGTAAATGAAAAGAATTTCGTAGGACTTGCAACGGATGGAGATTACGTAGCTTGTGGGTCTGAAAACAATGCCCTATACGTTTATTACAAGGGACTAACAAAGCAATTATTTTCTTACAAATTTGATGCTGCCAAGAGTATATTGGAAACTCAAGAGAAACGCGAAGAGGATCTGAATGAATTTGTCTCGGCTGTATGTTGGCGACAGTCGTCTAACGTTGTTGTTGCCGCTAACTCGCAGGGTATCATAAAAATTTTAGAACTAGTTTAGGAGTTACCTTATAGAATTCGTGTAAAATCTACATCAAGGTAGGATCATATGGTTCATGTAAAACTGAGAGAGCATGATAATTTATTTTTATAATGACATTGATGTATCACATCCTAAAGTTAAAGGGCCGACTGAATTTACTTTGTATGATATGTACAAAACTTTCTTACTGTAAAATGAGTTTTTGTCCGTGAGAACTTTTTTCGTAGATTCTCGTCACCGCATTCATTTTTTAGAACAAATTATCATTTTGGTATGATTATGCAGGGTAAGCTGTGAATTTTTGTGTAAATAACGAATAATTTTTAAGACTTCTGTAAATTGGGTCATTTTTTACGGAAATCCAATCAGTTTATGTTTATCAATAAACATTTATTCGCAAGTCTGTCGCTTTTGCGCGAGTGGTTTGAACCAACTTGAGTTGAACAAAAGGTCCACCTTCTTAAAAGTTTTTTGTGGCATCTTCATTGACAAAATTTTAGGGTCGTCCCACGACAGAGAGAAAATATTATGGAGTTCATTTTTGAGCAAGTTCATTATCGTTAATGTCCGTGATTTAGAAAGTATCTATTCGGATTAGTTCCCTTATCTTTCATCTCTATTCTTCGACAACACGACAAATTTTAACTGCATCAAATAAGATGCGTGAGGTAATATTTGTAGACTTTTTGAGGACCGGCAGAAGAACTACCGTGTTAGTACTTGTAGAAAGATGTTATACATACTTCTAAGGATCCCGGAAAATTAACGAACATGACTTTACGCAAAAGTAAGTCGGCAAGGATTATTCTGAGGATAATCCTGAAATGATGCTGAAAATGTATCTGGGAAAATTTCCGAGGAGCAACTTTTCGGTTTAGTTGCGTTAAATGGCCCGGTCCTTCTGCGAGCGTTATCTTACAAACTATCTTCCGCATTAAATAATCGTCCGTAAATTGGTGAAATGACACGATCTTCTTATTACTCTTGTGATTAGACATTATTATTCCCATTTCATCCGTTGGATTATATTTTCATCGTAAATGAGACTAATACCTATAGTGAGATCTTGGCCTAATAATTGTTACATATACCGACGAATCAAAGGATTCTGTTAATATACGTTGTCTCGAGAATTTTAAAGATAAAATTGCAATTGATCGGTGTGGTAGAGAATAACATGTCGAAATATATCATAAAAATTAGTTTTGTAGTCTGCCGTCAAGTTCAAATTATCAACTCATTCATCAGTTGTGACGCTTTTATGCAAAGTAATCTTGGGATTATCATTCATAGGTACTCTGATCACTTATGGTGTCTGAGTGTAACTTTTGTTTCAATGACATCAGAATTATTCCTCCACAATTAGAAGAATCGTTTTGGGTATAACTAGGGCAGACGCTGACTGAAAAACGAAATCAAGAGTTCTATAGTGAATGATACATTAAAATTCCTCATTGAGTGGGCATGACAACTCAAAATTGAGAAAAGATCGATAACCTCATGTAAGGGTAAAGTACATCGCGCGAATATGAAGGTAGAGTGAATTATATCTCTACTAACATTGTCTGTGATGCCTAATGGAGCTCGGTCGACTAAGAATTTGTGTATGCTTTAGTGTGCAGCGGCATTTCGAATAGATGAATGGACTCTGACCGTAGTTTTATTAATTGAAGATTGGCCTCGCGTGACCTTGAAATGTACGATTCATGAATCAACTTTGGAAGGTTCAATTTTTATATTGTAGATAGATCGCCCATGTCATAGATCAGTCAATGCCAGTCTGCGAACTGGATCCTCAATTCCACAAACAATGAATGTACAACACAAATATTTTTTGAAATCTATTTTCTGATTCATATTTGTCATCTGAATCATTACTAAATGTTTTAGAAACAAATACCGGTCTCATTATTCCATAAGAACCTTACCGGAAAGCCAAAACATGAACATGCTAGTAATTGCGATTGATTGGAAATGAAATTATCCGATTTTTAATGTCTCAGCGACGCTTAAATTCATGAAAAAGTTTGACGGAGCCGGAATAATGTCAAATAGGGCGCATCCCGCGTAACTGACGGGAGGGCCAGGGTTTCTACTCGCCTTAAAAACCTTGAAAACCTTGAAATATCATTGAAATCCGTTTTTCATCCTTGAAATCATGGAAAATCCTTGAATTTCCTGTCACATTATCGATTATCCTTGAAATTCTACCCGACTCGCGAATGAATCTCCACGTTCATAGGCTCGACCCGAAAAATTGATGTCCATCCGATTTGAAAACCCGCGTGCACGGCGCGCCACCGTTGTCGACACCGGCTCATCCACATGCGGTTGTGGCTTTACTCGGCTCACTGCTCCGCGAGTTCGATTTCGACGGATACTCGTTCTACAGAAATCGTCCCACACAGCATGGGAATATTTCAAGAAAATATTTCACTGGAATATTTCAATGGAATCTTTCAGAAATCTTCCAGGAATATTTCAGGAAATATTTCATAATATTCCGTTGGAATATTCCATAGCAATCCCCCAGGAAGCTCCCAGAAATATTTCATGAAATATTACGAACAATCTTTCAGAAACCTTACGCTGAAAGATTTCTGAAAGGTTTCTGAAAGATTTCAGTGCAACATTCCAAGAGTTTGGCTTGGAAATATTTCTGCAATGTTGCACGACACTTTTCCAGCAACCTTGCACTGGAAGGTCTTTGGGAGGTCTTTGGGAGCTTCCTGGAAGATTTTTGAGAGGTTTCTGAGAGATTCCTCGATAAGATTTCAGTGCAATATTTGCAAAGCATTATCTTCAAACATTCTTGCAATATTCCTGACAATCTTTCAGCAATATTGATTCGGAGAAATTCTGAAGAGGTTTTCCAATATATAGTACTTTGAAAAATTTTTGCAATATCCCAAAAGTATGGCTCAGAGATCTTCCAGGAATATTTCAGGAAATATTTCATAATATTCCGTTGGAATATTCCATAGCAATCCCCCAGGAAGCTCCCAGAAATATTTCATGAAATATTACGAACAATCTTTCAGAAACCTTACGCTGAAAGATTTCTGAAAGGTTTCTGAAAGATTTCAGTGCAACATTCCAAGAGTTTGGCTTGGAAATATTTCTGCAATGTTGCACGACACTTTTCCAGCAACCTTGCACTGGAAGGTCTTTGGGAGGTCTTTGGGAGCTTCCTGGAAGATTTTTGAGAGGTTTCTGAGAGCTTCCTCGATAAGATTTCAGTGCAATATTTGCAAAACATCATCTTCAAACATTCTTGCAATATTCCTGACAATCTTTCAGCAATATTGATTCGGAGAAATTCTGAAGAGGTTTTCCAATATATAGTCCTTTGAAAAATTTTTGCAATATCCCAAAAGTATGGCTTTCATATATTTCATCAATTGACAATTTCTCAGCAATTGTGATGGAGAAAATTCTTGAAAGATTTCTAAAAGCTTTCTGAAAGATTCCAGTGCAATATTCTAGCGATATTACTTGAAAATATCCCTGCAATATTCTACAAACAACATTCCAGCAATCCTGGTCCGGAAGATTTTTGGAAGATTTCTGAAAGATTCCAGTGTAATATTGCAAAAAATGACTTTTGAATATTTCTGCAATATTGCACGACAACATCCGAGCAATCTTGCATCGGAAGATTTTCGATAAAGTTCCTGAAAGCTTTCTGGAACACTGTTGATCGGTACCTGAGTGCTCTTCCAAAGACCCCAGTGCAATACTCCAAAAACATCTTATTATGCCTGCGATGATCCACTAGCAGTCTGTCTTCAATTTCCTCCCAATAAAATATTCGGGCCAAGTTCGTTGAGGTTTGCTGAAAGATTCCAGTGGATCTTCCAAAAGTAGTATTCCGAAGTTGTTCTCAAAAATTTCATTGCAAATATTCCAGCAATCTTATTCCGAACGATTTTTGAATGCTTTCTGACAGATTTCAGTGGAATATAATGTTTCGTGAATCTCATCATCTCCATATATTCCTGCTGTACTGTGAGAATCTTTGGGAAGATACCAGAAAGGTTATCCAGTGCGATATGCAATTGATATTTCTGAAAGATTTCAGTGCAATATTCCATAAATATCTTTCTGAAATATTTGTGCAATATCTGGTTGAGTCCAGATCATATCCAGAGTGTTCATGTACTCTTGGTGAGGTTGTCGGGGCGCGACTGGTCCTATCGTAACCATGTGTCTATTCGAAACTTGGTGAAGTGTCCAGCGATGAGGCCGGCTAAGGTGCGCGCTGATTGTGCTGATACCTTGGTGGTCAAACCGTACCGCACTCCAGGGAATGTATCTCCTAGTTGCAGTTCGACGCTGTGCCGGAGGGTTGTGCGTAGTATGTTCGCATCCAGTGGTCGGTTCCAATTGTAAGCTTGGATCGTTGCCGGACGGCCATGTCATGTTAGTGAGTGATGCAATTTCGTTGCTAGTGGCGATGCGCTTAAACTTCTGCAAGTGGCACGCGTGGCTCATGCTCGGCTCTACGGAGCCAGTGATGCGAATACGCTGCTCGTCGGCATTGTACGATGAAGTCAAACGGTGCCAGTGTGATCCACGATGACAAGCATACGATTGGGAGTTGATGTAGTTGATAGCGTTCAGTCGTAATTCATACCAGATTACGTTTATGACGAAAACTCTGACGATGACATAGGCAAGCGCCGACATTTTCAGTTGGCGCATATCGGCTGGCTGCGATGGTGTAGGCTGCTGGTGATGTTGTGTGGAGTGGTAGATGAACGCTTGGGAACTGGTTTGAGATGAAGAGGACAATACTAATAGAGAACGCTGTCCAGCTGCGGCCAGATGCAATTCGGCTGTAACCTGGTTGATAATGTAAGGCGTCGAGTGCGGCGCCTGGTCCATGGTCGCAGACGTGGACATTCGAATGTCCAGGGCGTGCGACAGGTCGGAGCACGCCCGGATATGCCAAGTGATGAAGCTGATGGCCAGTCCCAGATCTGCGGTGACATTGTGTCCGCAAGAACCATAAGGCACGCCCGGTGCGCCCGGTTTGGCGCACCCCGGGTGCTCCGGTTCAAGAATTTACTCACTTGCGCTAGAATGAATACGCTGTCCGATTGCCTGCGTGTTCTGGTACATCGTTGAAGCGCTGCATCGGGGTAATGTTGGACGCCACTGGGTGTTTATGTGCACTCCCAGAAGTGCGGGCAGCTGGATGTCGTGTTGTTGTTGTGAAAAACGTTGATCTTTGCTGGCTGCTCATCGGAGGATGGGTCGTCTCGCTGCTTGGTGAGACGGAATGGGTTTCGCCTCGAGCCCCACGTTGGGCGCCAAAATTGACAGGGCCGCGTCGGGGGTTCACGGCAGGTTGGTGTGACCCGCGAGACCGGCCGACGGTCTGTCACTCAAAGTTCAAGAGTCTTGGCTCGTCACGACACTATCACACCTTAGGTCGCGGCGAGAGGGCGAGAATCGAATGAAACATGCATACGCACATGAATGACTCTACACTTGATTCGGTTCGTTGTGAAATGGCACGGTCGTGCGTTACACTGGACACTGACTCAGTTGCACTCCCGTGCGTGACACTCGCGTGTTGACTGGGGCACCGCGGGTGCTGAAGAGTTGAGTGGTTCATAGGATTAGGAGGGGAAGGGGTTGAATTAAATACATAGGGATTATACACACACTTGACGCGGTGGCCGACACTACAATCTAATTAACCAATACACACGTAAGTTACGCACAAATATAACACTATGTATAATTAACTATCGCGGCTCTCTACAAGACCGCGGCGTGACGTGAAGTGAATATAGCGGAGTGATGACGGGTAACGGCTGACGGGAGGCGTCCGCGTCCAAGCCGAGCGAAGGCGACTGATGCGCCTGATGGTCGAAAGACGACTGATGATGACTGACTCTAGCGACCGGTCTTATATACTCGCGGTTTTCTCGGTAAGCCGGGAAAACAGCGGCTTTCGTGATTTTAGCATGTAAAAATTTTGTAAGCCGAGGAATAAGCGGCTTACGTTTTGTTTGACGTTGAGAAAACTTGTAAGCCGGTAAAACACCGGCTTACGTGCATTTAACATGAGAAAATTTGGTAAGCCGGTAAAACGCCGGCTTACGTGCATTCAACATGAGAAAATTTTGTAAGCCGGTAAAAAGCCGGCTTACGCGCGTTTTGCGTGTAAAAATTTGGTAAGCCGGGGAATAGACGGCTTACGACTGATGACTCATACACACGTGATGGGTAGGAATGAAGGATGATGTAATGTATTAAAAAGGTGGGCTAATCATGCAATGAGATGCGCACGTCATATCTATTGTTTATGCAGAATTCCGAACGATAATTACACTTTCGGGTAGTCGTCATCCATTCCCTTTTTTCATTTTATAGCATTGACAATTCTAAATTTGTTCTTATCATACCTTCCGCTGAAGACAGATCAAGCACGAATCAAGCCCACGAATGAAGCTACCAGAGGAAATCTCAAGCCATGGGTTGATATGCTTTAAGTATCTCAACTCTTTTGTTGATGGCTTTCAGAGTTAATACGAACTCTGAATAAGTACTCTCTAATTGGAAATTTTGTGTAACCAATGCAGTTTGTTCGGACAAAATCATTAACTTATTTGCTACACTTGAAAGATTACGTTCATCTGATTGACGTTTTGATCATCTTCTGGGGTCACCTCCAGGTATCGGATTTGATATCTTCTGCTATCTCGAGATTATGACTTGACGGTAGCTCACCAAGCGTCATCGATTAATTTGTGACTCTTAGGTTTATGCTCCTTCACTGGTATGTACACCTTTTTGTAGACTGTGTGCGTGTGCTTGTGAATCCGATGCGGCACGTGGATACGAACTCGTGTACTGCAAGCAAAGAACACATTGTCAATGGAATTGCTCCCAAATGAAATATCTCTAACTTTACGAGTTTTGTTTCAGCTGATGAGGGAAATATTGGAATTTATGTCGAATCAAGTGCTGTAACGTGTTGGCTGAGGAGGATTTTTTCATTCCAAAAAGCTCTTAGCGAAGTTTGGATGAAATAATACGGGGGAGGGTAGACTTCGTATCTCAATTCCAAAATTCTTATTGTGCAGACATGGAAGTGGGCGTGCCCAAGCTACCCCTGGCATAAAACTGCGTAAAAACATGTATTCGATACAGCTGAAAATCTTGAAGAGCAGATTCATTTAATGGGCTCATTAGAAACCTACAAATTGGACTGAAACACTTTGATTCAGAAGCTCCGAGAACAGAATTCTCGACAACTTAGGACTGAGAATTTTTTGTGAAACTTGCTGAGGAGTAATTTAACGCGAAACAGACCAACGAAACGAGAATCATAGCTTAGATTGTTTTCTTGGCTTTTCCATTCGATTCTATGATAGAGAATATGAACTTTTCCCCACCCATGAGACTTCATGTAAATTTTCCAGGTATCTTGGACATTTTTCAATTTATCCTTTTAAATTATAATTTTGTTGCTAATGATGTTGCTACAGATAATTATCTGTAGCAACAATATTTGGATCTTTTTTCAATAAAATTAATATTTCTCGAATCACATAAGAGATACGGGGACGCAATTTGCGGCATTCGAAACGTCTTGAAAAAAGGTATCAAAATCGGCCTTGCGAAATTATTTCCGATGTTATGGGCGGTTTTAGTGGGCGAAAGAATGAAAAATACTAAAATACTAATTTCTCAAAAAGCCATTCTTTCTACTCCTTCAAGATTTGACATTTGATGTAAGATATTGTGTTCCTTCGAAGAAGAATGATCCCGAAACTTTTTTTGCGCCCTATGGCCTGTTTTTGCTATCTTCTGCAAATCTATCTCCCAGGCGATTGGTTTTCTGTGCCTGCGCAGGAATTCGGATTCCTGAAACCAATTCTATTAGAAAGCCAAGAAAATTTCCTTCTAAATGACCACTTAGCAAGATCAATTCCATGCATTTGACAGGGAGTTCCATCGCCCCGAACATCACTTGATCTCAAGAGGTGGATCAAAGGTACCGAGGCAGTAATAGAGAAAATCTGCGCTGGACGTCATACCTGCAGCTCCGCGCTCCGGTCCCAGTTGATGGAATCGACTTTGCCAAGGGATCATTCGGAAGGAAATTTTCTTGGCTTTCTAATTAAATTGGTTTCAGGAATCCAAAAGCCTGCACACGCGCAGAAAACAGACGACTTTCAATTACCTAGAAAATAGGTTTGCAGAAAATAGCAATAACAGGCTTCAAAGCGAAAAAAATTGTTCGGTGCCATTTTTTCCTGAAAGAACCCATCAGTTCACATCAAATATCAAATTTTCAAGGAATAAAAAAAGTCGCTCTTTGACAAATTAATATTTTTGTATTATTGATTCTCATTCTAAACCACCCATAATTTCAAAGTCAATTTTACAGGATCAATTTTGATAGGTTTTTTCAAGACCTTTCGAATGCCGCAAACTGCATCCCCGTATCTCTGATGTGGTCTGAGGGATATGAGTTTTATTGAAAGTTTACGAAATTTTGTGGTTAGGAATGATTTGATAGGATAAATTAAATTGTGTCCCAGATACTTGGAAAATTCTTATGGGGCCTCATGGGTGGTGGAAAGTCCATATTTTAATATTATTTTGTACCCTACAATCGAATGAAAAAACCGAGAAAACAATCGGAGACATGACCTTTTTTTGTGGGTCTCTTTCGCGTGGAATTACTTTGAGGCGAAACTTTTATGAGTTTTTGCTTATAGAGGTGAAAAAATTTGTATCGAATTTGGGACCAGCGCTGTTTCGGATTCGTGGCCAGGATCAGAATTTACATTAGGGATCCAGGCCCTAAAGGTTGTTTGTATTCGCATAATTCTGCAGGATGCACTACACGAGCGAAGCATTATCTCAAACTATGCGAATGGACCTCAGCAGAAACTCACTTCCTAGAATGTCAAAAGACGATTCCCAGCAGTATGATCTAGGATCCGATCACCAATCCAAAGTAATACAAGAAACAAATTGATTCTCTAGAATAGTCTCAAATCCTCCTGTGTGCCAACACTAATAGGTTGAACGGTATTACATTTCTTTTTCTATATCAATTTGAAAATTGACCATATCCTGGTCCTGTGAGAGTATCAGAGTATCTCAAGAAGGGTTCTTCAATGACATGTGTTTACCGATGGAAAATTCAATCAAAATTAAATTTTTTAGGTAGAGAAATTCATGATTTTCCCGAGTAGAGAATTCAACAAGCGAGCAAATGATTCTCGAAGGGAAGTCCGAAGGCTATAAGAAATTCAGGCCAGAGTGATGTTAAAGAAAAACGTGAAAAAATCGCATACTTAGTACGAAATTCATGCTTTTTGAGTAAAAAAAAATATCACAAAAATAGTATTCTTATCCTTCTCGTGATCGTATGAGTTCCTAGTAAAGAGTAAATAAGTAGATGACATTGTGACTTTCCACATATCTAAGGAAACTATAAATTGGTGATACACAAAACCAGCATGTCTGCACTTCTGTTTCCAAAGCATCAAAAGTATATTAGTCATATACATATACGTCATACCCGTGATTGATAGAGAAAAAATAATTCTTAGGGTGTTGAACAACCATGGACTATAGAAATTACCCTGGTAGAAAGGGTGAACATTTTTGTCCAATAGCTGGCCTAGTCGTATTGCTACTGGCTATAGGTGGCCATAAAAAATGGTCACATTGCTACCCCTTCTGATGATTTTGGACGAAAATTTTGAGAAAAATCACGAACGAATGTGATGTGGGAAACGCCAGATGCTACGAGTCTCCTGATAGTAAACTATTCAGAATTCCTTCTTATCACACAACGGCACGTTACAATGAAAAATTTCGCTGTTATTGAAAATTGTCGATGAACTTACTGTTCAACATCATCCGGCCGGGGCAAGCCATCAACTGTTGCGAATAAAATGAAGAAAGTCAGAACGATCACCTGCAATAGAAAATAACAGATAAGTACTGTGTACAAAGTTTCTATTGATGTACTAATACTACGTAATCCTGTGCATAAAATTACACTGTAAATCATTTTTGTGATCGATAACGAATCAGCGAGACTCGACAAGTAACATCACGATAACAGAAGATGATTATTCCACGTGTACAGGAATGTCAAAGCACTTGCACTTACCACGAATTTTTTCAACTGTAGTTCCTGAGCAACCATTATTTGTATCGACTTTTGAAGAACAGCTCAAAGAGCGATGGGGCCTGCTAGCTGTACAGCTTGAGTCTTCAGCCTGTCGGAGTACGGAAGGAACTAAAAAGGCACGTGGTTGCGCGAGCCTTTTATAAACGTAAACATAATTAGTGAGCGGTATATTGTATATACATAGCGTAATGTTATTCACGGCATTTATGATTTTCCTCAAGACGGCGCTTTAATGTTTCACTCTCTCTTCGCTTCAATTAAACTCAGCACGTCCGGATTTGGATTGCATGGTCAGTGTGTAGGCTTGAACAACGATTTTTTCATTGATCATCTTGAAGCAATGGTCGTGAACGTTCCTGAGAATTCTCCGTTATTATATCATATGAATGATTCTTTCGACCCACATTCCATCTCAACCCTTATTGATAACTCCTGTGATGTATGAGTGGTCCCGCAGGAATTTTGGAATGATGTGCTACAAGTTGTTTGAGCCCTTAAAATGCTTAGAGCAAAGGGAAATGAGTTATATTCTATGTGCTTTTCGGTGCTCTTTTTAGTGCAGCCGCCAGTTTCTCGGATTACCGTGACACTAAAAGGTTGTCATTGTATGAAAGGTCAAAATTTCATCAAGTCCGTGTGTTATGTAGTTTTTTGCGGATACATGGATTTCGGACGGCAAACTTATCAAATATGATGGTATCAACCATTGAACCCCATAGCCACAATATCCAGAAGAGCCACTTTGTGAGCTCAGTGGACTCGTACATCATGCCTCGAATTTCACTTACTCAGATTTTCTCAGTGAGCGTCAATCTGACTCATTACAGGCCTTTCTTAAAGTACATCGTCAGATGGCATTTGATAAACACAAAGCCGATTTGATAAGAGAAGCAAGTACTTATGAGTACAAAACAAATATATGGATGATTCCGAGGAAATTGTAAGGTTTGGTGTTCTAAGCTGACGCTCTCAACGGATGTGAGATAATTTAACTCATGATGGGATCCATGAAGTATGTCCTTTTGGACGCTACGAGAACATTTCGTCCTCGAGAAACGTGTCACATTCCATGGCTCGTCAAAAGTACCCCACCGAACTTTTCTGGTGTAAACGAAAGCCTTTGCTCTGAGTTTACTATTTCGATCCATTAGGATTTGATCCGGAATTCTCAGAGTGGCATTGTCCATTTCGAGCGGAGCCAAAACTCAACGATGTTTTGTATGGTAAAAAGGTGTGTAAAATTTCATGGCCTTCGAATGAGCATGTATCGGTGAGTTCAATCACTCAATTTCGTGTTCTTTTTCCTGTAGTTAACTACAGGAAAAAGAACACGAAATTTGGTGGCACTAGGAGGCATGTGTCCGGCCGAATCAATACGAAATCATACGAGCTCGTGCAATGCTCTAAGAGTAAGAATGTCTCATTCCGTGGCACGGTAGAAATGTCACATTTTATGACCCTCGGTATAGCGTCGGTGCATGGAAATACTGTTAGGCTCAAGATCACTTGTCACAACGATGACCAAACTTGTATACGAGTGTGGGTCGAAGATCAGGGATTTTTATGTGATTTGAGATATACTTATGTTGTATACGGTGAAAAAAACGAAGAGAACAGTTTTTAGGCCCCGTAAGCGCCCCAACAAGAAGTTTCCGCGCCTGTCCGCAGTCCGCGGTGGCCGCGAAAAAACACATGGGAAGCAATGGGAGTGGAGCGCGCATGCGCGGACATTGGAGCAAGCCGCGGGCAGACCTACCCCCACTCTTCCCATTACTTCGCATGTATTTTTTCGCGGCCACCGCGGACTGCGGACAGGCGCGGAAACTTCTTGTCGAGGCCCTAAGTGACCCATTCAAGTTTGGCTTGGTATTTTCTTTATTAAATTAGTGAAAAATGGATTTTTTTCACTCTTTGATTGATTTTTTAAGAGTATAGGACTCGATGAAAAAATTATTCAAAACTCACATATCGACGTAAAAAAGCCGAATTCCGAAGAAAATTTTTTTTCAAATCCGGTAAAGCTCCACATCATCTCAAACAAGTGATTTAAAAAGAAAAATTGATTCTCGGACAGTAAGCTCCATTCTCCCTCAAATCTAATATTTTCATTGGATTCCTCGTCAAATTTTACGTTGGAAATTGTTTTGGAAAAATTGAGCTTTGGATAGGTTTGGCCACCATAATAATACCTAACTCTAGAAGCAGGATCATAGAAATAGCGTTGCGTCTTTTGGGAGAGAGACTTATTACACTGGACAACCAACCTTAGGGTCAAAAATAGTGCAAAATCAGACAACGACTTTTTTGTGTATTTCTCAACGTAGAAACCAAGTTCGACTTCAGTTTAGCACCTAGACCTCAAGATTTTCTTAAAATCGCTATGTATTAAATTTCTAAATGACGTCATTCCCAGCGTTTTTTGCTTATTTTGTTAATAACACAGTTTTAATGGTACATTTTTGCAATGTGCCCCAAAGTGGATCCAAACTATGATATCTCACGCATTTTGGCCTGCTGACTTATAAAATGGTTCGCACTCTCGCCTGGAGCTCGGGCCGGAAACTCATCACTCGGACGCGAAAATAAGTTTTACATCCTTGTATCTAAACGTACTATCTTGACTACAAGGTGACTTGGGAATGAATGGAAGATTAATCAAATGGATGAAAAATCTGACACGGAGGGCAAATGATACCCCCAAAAATGATAGTTTCAGCGAAATCACTTATACCAGGAAGGCGCCATCATCGATGAGGCTTTACCCAATAAATGTCAACGATTACATCCCGAAACGTCGTTTCATTTCTGAATCAGAAAATCATAATTTCTGTGCGTGTATGTTCGTAATTTGATAAATCTAAAGCAGATAGCACATATTTGGCAAATCTTCCTGTAAAGTGATTAATCGATGAATTCGGTCTTATCCGACAGACTTATATCGTTTTAACCTTTTCAATAGAAAGAAAAATTACATTATATTAAGTCGCATGACGACTGTTTGGTGTCCGGAATCACTAGATTTTTTCCCCTAGATCGGTTTTAACTTAACCTGACATGACTTTCCTCTACAGAAAAATATCCCTAGATTTATTACTAACCTGACTTGACTCAAAAGTTGCGCGCTGCCGTCTTTACTTTACCTGTCTTGATTTGTCTCCAGAGATAAATATCCCTAGATTTTACTAACCTAACCTGATAAGACCAAAAAGTTGCGCGTATTTTCCTCTAGATTTTTTTTCACAATTCTATATCTAGGGTCTATTTTACCAGTTTCTTTCCATCTGTTATACTTTACCTGTTCCATGGATTTTTTACCTATTTTGATTTTAGACTTTTTATCACTTTGGATATTACTTATTCTATTTTACCTGTTTCGTTTCACCTGTTTGTTTAGATTTTTTACCCCTTTCAGATGTTAAATTTTGTAAAGCTGTCAAAAGTCTGTTCGTTGTACCCTTGCCGTGTTATCATGTTTTCGCACCAATATCCCTTTTTGATGCATCCGCTCACCTTACTTTCGTATGGTGTCGGACACAGGGATACGGGCTACTCTCATGTTTCCAAGCGTTTTGTGGGTACCGCTGTCTTTGTCTGGCTCGAATTGATGTAAGAATTCTGTCGAAAGTCTGTCTGTTGAACCTTCGCTTCGAGCCATCGTCGAATTCGCACCATTTTCTACACTTGCTCATCATACATAGGTATTATGATGTCGCAAGTGCAGAAAATGGATTGTTCCAACGATGGAAGCTTGGGTCCCTCTGTTTGCGTCCGTGGATGGAATGTGATGGATGAGAGAATGTATGATGATGATGATGATGATGATAATGGAAGAAGAGAAGGGAAAGAGAGGAAGAAGAAGTAGGGAAGGAGATGAAATGATATGAAAGGAGAGAATGGTATGAAATAGAAATGAGATGCAACATGCAATGAAGATGAAATAGTTTGTGATGTTTGAGATGGATGCATGATTGGAATGTTATGGATTGAATGATTGCCTCACCCTCCTACTTGGATTTGAACTCGGACACAACCTCTGCACCCGAAGGCGGCTTACCTGCGTACAAGAATTCGCCTCCAAGTAGGCGATCATTGGCGGATGTATGATGAATGATGAATGTCTGGTGAGAATGATACAGGGAAGGAGATATGATGGTGGTAAAGTGGGGGGTGGTATGGAAGATGATGTGATTTAATGAAGGTAAGATGAGATGGGTAAAGAAGAGGGAAAGGGATGAGATGTTATAGACTAGTAGCATTCATGATGAATGTGATGAGGTGGTGGGAATGACGTTGAGGAGGAGATGAGATGGCGGTGAAGTGAAAAATGATATTGAAAATGATCAGATTGAATGGAGGTGAGATTGGGTGGAGGTGAAGAAAGAGATGAAGAAGATATACACAGGAGATATAGGAAAGGAAATGAGATCATATGAAAGGACAGAAAGGAAATATGAAAGGGAATAGATATGTGATGTGACATGCAATGAAGATGAATTAGGCTGTGATGTACGAGATGGATATACGAATGTAATGTAACGAATGAAATAATGATGAAAGAGAAGGGAAATAGAGGAAGAAAAAGTAGGGATGGAAATGAAATGATATGAATGGAAAGAATGGTATGAAATAGAAATAAGATGCAACGTGCGATGAAGATGTGATAAGTTGTGCTTATTAAAATGGATGCATGATTATATTATGGATTGAATGATTGCCTCACCCTGCTACTTGGATTTGAATTCGGACACAACCTCTGCACCCGAAGGCGGCTTACCTGCGCACAAGAATTCGCCTCCAAGTAGGCGATCATTGGCGGATGTATGATGAATGATGAATGTGTGATGAGCTGGTGAGAATGATATAGGAAAGGAGATATGATGGTGGTGAAGTGGGGGGTGGTATGAAAGATGATGTGATTCAATGAAGGTAAGATGGGATGGGTAAAGAAGAGGATAAGTTGGTGAGATTGATGTGAATAGTGGAAAGATATCACTCTCTGCGTTGACAGGGTTGAGACTGTCTTTCTCATCAACTACAATGCAATGTTGATGAGAGAGCCTGCATTATGATATTCAAGATTGAAATTGTCAATTCGATCATGTAGCAAATACGTCTTTATGTATATTATGATGTCGTACCGTAATTAAATTGAAAATGAAATTGCAGATGATTAAATGTTGAAAAGAGTCAAAGTAAAATGATCAATCGTTAGATACTTCTTGGTACACTACATTTTTAGTATAGAATTCAAGTTTATCATATTCTTTCTATTAAGTCGCGTGACGACTGTTCAGGTGTCCGGAGTCACTGGATTGTCCCCAAGATACTAACCTAACCCTGTAAAAATGTCACTAGGCCTATTTTTACCTAACCTAACCTGACCTGTCGTGGTGGAAAATGCCCCTAGACGTGTTTTAGCCCAATTTTATCAGATTTTACCTTGGGGTGAAAAATCCCTAGATTTCGCTCACCTAACCTTACCTGACTGAAAAATTGCGCGGAGCGCGGTTACCATTCGGGTTTTCCTCTGAGATTTTCTTAACTTACCTTGGTATAGAGTTTTTTGATTTGTAAATTTTTTGAAAATGATCTATCATAAACTATCGATAAGGAAGTTGTGCACAACAAAAAAGAAAAACTTGATTTTGCTCATTTAACTCATTAGATATTTCTGGTCCAAACTAACCCTGCTTGGGCTTCTGTTGTAGCTATTTTTGAGTCTTTCTATAGCCATTTAATATTTTTTCGCGCAGCTCTATCAATCCTTGAAAAGTGAGACTGAAGCTTTGTAGAATTTATGAAAATTGAACTTCATGTATGAAAATAGTTACAGCATGCATCTGTAATTAATTATGGTTGCCATTTGAACGAAATTCTTATTTTATTCAAAATTAAATATTTGTTTTGAAAAGTAATACGATTCGACTATTCAAACTCCCTCCAAAGACTCTTAGGCGCAGCGAGCGTCAGCGAGCGGAGCAATTCTGCTAGTTATATTTACTGCGTGACACGCTTTTGCTGGATACCTAAGTCTTTGTATAACACAGGAAATCAACATGAACCGTAACAAGTTGCACACTGATTTAACACGTGGGAACCAACTATTTGAAAAGAATAGAATAGTATACTTTGTACTGAGTTCACGAGGTTGTAGCTCGCTTCTGAGTGACTATTTTTCGACCCAAGCTGCAGGTGAGGGTCGAAATAATCACTCGAAAGTGGGGAACCTCATGCAGGAGGTGCGGAAAATTTCATGTCTAATCAGGTGCTTCCAAAATTTTGGTAAAGAACATATCTCAGAACGAGATTTGCCTGATTCATACGGTCTCAAAATCGGACTACGTATATTGAGAGAGAGGGATTCAGAATAATTTCATAACTCGATAATTGACATTCTTCGTTGATAATTTTATGAAAGAACACGTGGTTGAATCCAAAAAAATAATCAAAATGAGTGAAAACAGCTTTCTCAGAGTGTGATGAAAGGTTAGCTGAGCACGTGGCCATTTCGTTCCCGGTCATTTTTCCTAAACCAGTTTCCCTAGTCAAATTTTCCGAATGGTCGATTTTCCTAACGCCATTTTTCCTAATTTTTTTCTCCTAAGACATTTTTCATAATCCGATTTTCCTAAGACCATTATTTCTAAAGCCAAATTTCCTAACGTATTCAAAAATTCGAATAAAGCATACGTCGAAGCCATGGTATCGATTTTTGTAACCATGGGCACCATTCAAAAAATGTTCTGCTGCCCCTTTCAGAGTATTGTTTATTTTCGTTTTCGTTAACCTCCTCCAAAATTCCAGTACATACAAAATTCCCGGTTATTAAATTGAAAGTATGGAAAATGGTCCACAAATCGTTGATAAAAAGTTACTGTTGAACGGTTATATATATTATCGGATTAGACTTCCTGTGAAAGGACGGACTTATTGGCAATGTGTGAGATCGAAACGTGGAGAGATGTACTTCGCGCGTTATAAAACTACGTGTACTGATGGGCGCATTATCGTATTAAAACCACCAGGCGAAAATTCACATCCACCTGATAGAGAACAAGTACAGGCGGAAGTAGTGAAGAACGACTCGAAAAAAAGAGCACGAGAACATCCAGAACAAGCATCAGCCCAGATTTTGCGAAGAGAGTTGCATCTCGTTGATCCAGCGTTCTCAAGTCATCTCCCCGAACGAGAAAATCTTGAAAAGGCAATGCGACGAAAACGCCGCGAAAATTTGCCTGCTAATCCAAAAACATTGGCTGAGCTTGGAGAGATCCCTGATAGATATCGAAAGACTCTGGGGGGGGAAGGTTTCCTCATTCACGACTCTGATGGAGATGAAGAGTGCGAAAGAGGTAGGATCTTAGTCTATTCATCCAGACAAAATTTAGAAATCCTCGCCAGAAGCCGAAAGTGGTTTAAAGATGGCACATTTAAGGTAAACTGTCATTCAAATCTTCGATGATTTTTTCACAGAAACCTTGACTCATAAGTGATTAATTGCGTCAGGTATGTCCGGAAATTTTCACTCAGCTGTTTACAATTTTGGCTACAGTAAAAAAACACCGAACAAATCCAAATGAAGACCCGGAGGTCATAGCTATCCCACTCGTATACGCTTTGCTAACTTCAAAGGAGACGGCGCAGTATGAATAAGTTCTGCGAGTAGTTGTTGATGCCGCTGAACGACTCATGATTCCCAACCGTTATCCTCAGAAAATTATGATAGATTCCGAGCTCGCCATAATTAATGCTTGTGAGATAGTATTCCCCGGAGTGAGAATTTTATGCTGTTTTTTCCACTTGAGCCAGTCTGTTCATAGAAAAATCTAAAGTGAAGGTCTTCGAAAAGCCTTCAACAATGAAGAAGATCGCACTCTAAAAATGCAAAAACTTATGATGATTGCTCTAGCTTTTGTTCCACTCGACGATGTTCGTGCACTTTTGAACTTCTACGTGATAAGGTTGTGGATGATTTGATACCCATTGTCGACTATTTTGAGCAAGTTTACATCACTGGCATCAGAGCTACAGGAAGGCGAGCCACCGTTGGGCCAAGATACCAACCAGCCAAGTGGAACGTTTACCAAGCTACCGTAGACGGCGATCACAAAACGAATAACGTATCGGAGGGTTGGCATAACCGATTCCAGGTTGTTGTGGGGAAAAACCACCCTACTTTCTACTTGATGGGCAGGACCAAAGAAGAAGTGGCTGCGGTATCAAGCTCGGTTGAGATCTATTGTCTTGGACCACGCTGAATATAAAACTCAAGATCGAATTTTAGACTATTTACGTAACATTGCATATAATATTGTCATTTAGAAAAACTTATTTGGGCCCTTTTAATAAAATTGATTTTTTAAAGGAATTTTGGTTTCAGGAAAATTTGATTAGGAAATTGGGAACTAGGAAATCATGTTTTAGGAAAATATGGTTTTAGGAAAATTTGATTAGGAACTTTGACCGGGAATCCGTCATTCGGTACTACGCATCCCGTTAGGAATAAGATGGAGCCATCTCATCCTTGGAAATGCAAGCTTGATCCATGTTTTTATATGTTGATCAAATGGAGCATTCTTGAGCACTTAACGTGGCAAAGCAACGATGGCTTCCAAAGCCCATAACTCCGAGGCATCTCAATAAGTTTCAGGGCACTCGATCTCATTTTGAGGCGCGTTACAAGACCTCTGGAATGTATCGTAGTGCGTTTGATTCCAACCAACCAAAGTCGAGTTATCTCACTTTCGATTGATCCCCGTTTGAAATTCAGATAGCTTCTAACTAACTGAGACTTTTCGAGCTTCTAATCCTGAAATAGCTCGGCTCTGGTCTATTGGAATCAAACGTATCTCAATTTATTCCAAAGGTCTTGCAATAAGCATCAAAATTATGAGTTGGAATGCGTTGAAAAGTATTGAGATACGTTTGAGTTACGGGCTTCGGGAGCCGTCATTGTATCGGCAAGTATAAAGTGATCAAAAGCGCCCCATTTGATTAACATGTAAAAACATGGATCGAGCTTGCATTTCCAAGAAGGGGATTGCATCATTTCAATTCCAACAGGATGTTGATCTTGGGAGTAGTGCTGTATCGCCACGTGCTCAGTTTTTGGTGAAATAATTCTTAAGCTCATCGTCCTTTGCAGAGCTGCATGTTTAACGTAGGATACCTAAATATTATGCCTTGAGATCTAGAATTGGTTGAAAATAACGTAAATATCATCAGTAATGTCCCCATTGTTCTTGTGCAGTTTTTAAATGGATAATCTCAAAGGACCCCGCTCCGAGAGATAGGATTTTGGCTTTCGGTTAATTTTGTCGGGGAAGAAATATGTTGTCAAGCACAAAATTCTGAACAAAAAGTTCAATGGGCTCGAAGACGGAAAATGGCTAGTTTTTTCAGTATAAATCAAATAAATACCAATAAATGGGAGGTTATGCGGTTATCTAGAACAACAACAAGGCTTGTCTGCAGCGTTCGAATTTGAATGTGATACTGTGATGTAGCTAAAAGGTCATAACTTTGGTAATTGAAACATTTTATCTGAAACCTTCGATGCAAAAAGCAAATAAATGCATGCAAAAAAAGTGATAATGCGCGATTGACAAAGAAATCGTAACGGCTTGTATTCTCAACAATTACATTCCATTTCAATCAATGTAGCAGCTAACGCTGCAGAGCTGGATCATTAGGCTGTGCTGACTCGATGCAACGAGTACATGATCTTGAGAGCCCAGATATGGGGCGGGAGCGGCTTTTTGAATATCAGCATCATCGCATAGCGGGAGTCTCGCGCTCTGAATAGTTGATAAAAGGTGTCCGATAATGCATGGCTGCAATCAAATTCTCTGGAATGAATCGAAATTAATCTTGGATCGCGTGAGACTGATATCTGACAAATATTTCGAGGATATGGAGATCGAATCTCATATTGCCGTATCTTGAGATCATATCGCGTAAGAAGCTGCGGGGTCGAGAGCAAGCGACTATCAAAATCGAGCTCAAAAAGTCGAGTGGAGGGTTTTTGAAGTATTTCGAGGTCGCTGAACACGAAAATGACATTGCCCTGCCTCCTAATCGTGTTGCGGGGGTGGAGGCCCGAATTGACCGAGATCGAAGCTCGAGACTTGAGTTAGGGTGTTTGTGGGGTATTTTGGGGTCGCTAAGCGCGAAATTGAGATCGTCCAGCCTCCAAGTCATGTTGCGTGGGCGGTTGGGAGGGGGGGGGGTCGAGTAGAGGCACAAATTGACCAAGATTGGAGTTTGAGAGTTGAGCAGGGGTTGTTTTTGGAGTATTTTGGCATCGCTAAGCACGTATTTGAGATTACACAGCCCGAATCGTGTTGAATGGGTGGCTGCAAGAGCAAGGACGCGTGTTAAACTAGATAAAACTGGAAGAGCCGGCGTGGGGGGGGGGGGTCCTTGATATCTCGAGATCACTGGACACAAATCTCAGATCACCCAGCCTCAGAACCGTATTGGGTGGGCGGCTGTGATGGTGAATTCGATGTAGTTTTCTGACAATGATCATTTCTTGAGATAGAATCTGACCAGGATTGTAAGCCGAATTAAGGCACCGGGACCAAACCACGGGCATACCGCAAGTATCTCCTTTGACCGAGGGATCGAGCGATGTCCTGTTTATCGAAATTCCGAATCGCTAGGTATGTAATCACAATTTTCGATCACGGAATAGGCCACAAATAGTTTCACGCGTGAATCTGCGAGAGAGTGGTGACTGCCAGGAGATTTGACCGTTAAATCTCTATTCTGGCCATCTTCACAAGCAGGATCTAATTGGATGTACCGAGAGGACGATGACTAAACAACGCCCAGAATCACCACGTGATCCAATAGCCTAAGGATCGGAAGATATCCCAGGACGTGCGATTCTGAAATCTTAGCTCTGTGGCAAAAAACTCAAGAATCTACCCGACTCTTTTTCAAGATTTTTGATCACATGCTGAGATTTCAGGATCACACTCCCTAAAACACCACACGATCAAGCTGCTTTGAAATCGTGCTCTGGCCACGGTCGTTGTATTGTAGTCATGCTCTTCGCAGGATCAGATGATATTCCCTGTGAAATCGGCCAGAATAGTGAATCAGCTCTCAAATCTCCTTGCAGTCACCGCCCTTCCATAGATTCACGCCCGAAAAGATTCGTAGTCCATTCCAATATCAAGAATTGTGATCGCATAGCTAGAGGATCGTAGTTTCAATCCCTAGAAAATTGCTCGATCTTTGGACCACCAAACACACTCGGCTTAGTCTCGAGGTATGGTGACAGATAACAGGTTTATTCGAATATGCTGATCGGAGCGCTCCGAACTCTGGGATTTCTCCCTCTCTCTTACTCATTGCGCTTGGAAAGAGAGGTGCGGGGGTAGGAGCGCTCCGAGCGCTCCGAACCAGCATAATCAGGTGAATTTAATGTGAGTCTTCCCACGACTTGGGATCAGATTTCATCCGTGGGGATTTCCAGATTCAGCAAAGGAATACTCGAATCTCCTACCCGTCAGTATCGAGTAGTAGATTCACCTCCGCCAATGTATTCGAATCGAATCGTTCTCGAGATTTTCGACCACATAGCTAGGATTTCAGAATCGGACGTCCGAGGTTATCTCCCGATCCCTAGGCTATTGGATCACGTGTTAGTTCTGGGCCGTTGTATGGTCACCATGCTTCTCGATACATGAGATCAGATTCTGCTTGTAAAGATGGCCAGGATAGAGATTTAATGCTGGAATCTCCTTGCAGTCAACACCTTTTCCTAGATTCATGCCCGAAAAGATTCGTAGTCCATTCCGTTATCAATAATTGTGATCACATAGCTAGAGGATCGTAGTTCCCGTGCCCAGAATATTGCTCGAATTTTCGGCCACTGAACACACTATGCTTAGGTTCGTAGTAAGGTGACCGAATAACGTAAGTCATCCCACTACTTGGGATCAGATTCAACCCGCGGGGATGTCCAGATTCAGCAAGGAAAAACTCAAATCTCATAACCGTTACTATCGAGAAGTAGATTCACGCCCGTAAATCTATGAGAATAGGCTCCTCCTCGAGATTTATAATCACAGAGTTAAGATTTCATAATCGCACGTCCTGGGATATCTCCTGATCCCTAGGCTATTGGATCATGTAATAGTTCTAGGTGGTTGTATGGTCACCATGCTTCTCGGTACATGAGATCAGATTTCGCTTGTGAAAACAGTCAAAATAGAGATCTAAAGCTTGAATCTTCTTGCAGTCATCACCCACTCGTAGATTCTCGCCCGCAACGATTTGTAGTCCATTCCGTCATTGAGGATTATGATCACATAGCTAGAGGATCAGAGTTCGTATCCCTAGGATATTGCACGGTGCTCCATCCCACAAACACAGTTGGCTTAGGCTCGTGGTATGCGTGATTTACGCCCGTCAATATATGAGAATCGACTGCTTTTTAAGATTTCCGGTTACAGAGCTGAGATTTCAGTATCACACTCCCTAAGTCATTACCCAATCCCGCTGCTATCACATCACGCTCTGGTCATGGTCGTTGTGAAGTGGTCATGCTTCGCGCATGATGAGATGAGACTCCGCCTGGAAAATTGGCCAGAATAGAGATTCAGCTCTCGAATCTCCTATTACTCACCACTCTCTCGCAGATTCACGCCTGAAACTATTTGTGGCCTATTCCGTGATCGAAAATTGTGATTACATACTTAGTGAATCGGAATTCCGATCAACAGGATATCGCTCGACTCCTCGGTCAATGAAGATACTTGGCGTATGCCCATGGTCTGGTCCCCATGCCTTAATTCGGCTTACAATCCTGGTCAGATTCTATCTCAGGAAATGATCATTGTCAGAAAACTACATCGAATTCACCATCACAGCCGCCCCCCCCCCCCCAATACGGTTCTGAGGCTGGGTGATCTGAGATTTGTGTCCAGTGATCTCGAGATATCAAGGACCCCCCCCCCCCCCACGCCGGCTCTTCCAGTTTTATCTAGTTCAACACGCGTCCTTGCTCTTGCAGCCACCCATTCAACACCATTCGGGCTGTGTAATCTCAAATACGTGCTTAGCGATGCCAAAATACTCCAAAAACAAGCCCTGCTCAACTCTCAAACTCCAATCTTGGTCAATTTGTGCCTCTACTCGATCCCCCTCCCCCCTCCCAACCGCCCACGCAACATGACTTGGAGGCTGGACGATCTCAAATTCGCGCTTAGCGACCCCAAAATACCCCACAAACACCGTTACTCAAGTCTCGAGCTTCGATCTCGGTCAATTCGCGCCTCCGCCCCCGCAGCCGCCCACGCAACACGATTAGGAGGCAAGGCAATGTCATATTCGTGTTCAGCGACCTTGAAATACCTCAAAAATTCCCTCCACTCGACTTTTCGAGCTCGATTTTGATAGTGTCTTGCTCTCGACCCCGCAGCCTCTTATGCGATATGATCTCGAGATACGGCAATATGAGATTCGATCTCCATATCCTCGAAATATTTGGCAGACACTAGTCGATCCAAGATTAATTTTGATTCATTCCATAGAATTTGATTGCAGCCATGCATTATCGGACACCTTTTATCAACTATTCAAAGCGCGAGCCTCATGCTATGCGATGTTGTTGATGTCAAAAAGCCGCTCCCGCCCCATATCTCGGCTCTCAAGATCATGTACTCGTTGCATCGAGTCAGCACAGCCTTATGATCCAGCTCTGCAGCGTTAGCTGCTACATTGATTGGGATGAAATGTAATTGTTGAGAATACAAGCCATTATGATTTCTTTGTCAATAGCGCATTATCACTTTTTTTGCATGCATTTATTTGCTTTTTGCATCGAAGGTTTCAGATAAAATGTTTCAATTACCAAAGTGATGACCTTTTAGCTACATGACACTCAAATTGTACATTTTCAATTCAAATTCGAACGCTGCAGACAAGCTTTGTTGTTGTTCTAGATAACCTCATAACCTCCCATTTATTGGTATTTATTTGATTTATACTGAAAAAACTAGCCATTTTCCGTCTTCGAGCCCATTGAACTTTTTGTTCAGAATTTTGTGCTTGACAACATATTTCTTCCCCGACAAAATTAACCGAAAGCCAAAATCCTATCTCTCGGAGCGGGGTCCTTTGCTAATATTTTTACAAATAACACCAGGTTCATTGGACAAAAAAGAAGAAGAATACATGCATCTTATCGCCCGAGGAAGAAACAGGTCAAACATGTCTCACATTGAGGCTGCCTGTTCTAAAGATGATTCCGTTTAGAGTTGGTTCATGATATTAACCGTAATTCAATTATATCAATTTGACTATGAGACAAAACCTTTCTTTGTCATAGTTACTCGATTTTTCACAATAACGATTTGAAACTTGAACAGTGATAGTGATTGATAGCTGCAAATGGCTCGATGACTACCTTATCTTGATTTGCATAGTTTACAATCTACGATTTTATCTAATTTCATATAATTAGTTTTTTCTTTCTGATCCTCGTACTCGTCACGATTCTCTCGATTCCACAAGAACTTCATTCAAAGGTGGAAATCAGGGTTGAAGTAAGCGAGGAAGTAAGTTGGTATTTTAACGAGACTGCTCGTATCATTGTATAAATTACATGTCATCTTAAAGGACATGCATCAGAAAATAATTTCCGAGCTGAGATAATATGACGGCGTTATAATATTAGTTCCGATTGTGTTGTACTGTTGTACATTTGGATATTACTCTCATCAGAGATTTTATATAACCGATTGATGCTCCATCCCTTTCACTTTCCTTCCCGGCTATTATCTTCCTCATTCGGATCATCTCTGTCGCTGAGAGGTGGTAAGCATTCGCTCTGTGCCGTTTGCCTCAGCAGTACTTACGACGCTCATTATTCATCATCTATAAGACAATGAGTAAAACTCTCATTTTCGGTCCTTTACTTCCGCAGTATCTTCCTGACATTACTGTATTATAGTTTCAAGTCCACCCTTCAAATCTTATCAGTTTCAACATGTCGATGTTTCATGTAAGCTGAACCTATCAACATACTCAATCTTGCGGATGCACTGCAATGAAGCTTGAGTTTCCTTTCGATTGCATCGTATTTAGCTTTGGTTAATACGATAAAACAAAAGTTAGCTTCACGAACCAAGATTGGAAGAATGAAAGAAAACTACATCAGTTTTCAGGAAAATAACCTTGTGAAGTTAACGGTATCTTTGCTCGATATCTCATGCTTCAAAGCTCTGATCAAGTAACAGTTATTTGACGATCGCTCGTGGTCAATTCACCAAATGCGAATAACATAGTCGTTCGAAGAGAGGAGGAACAAATTCAGTAATGCTCATTTAAAAAATATCAAAAAATATTTATTCACGAAAAACGTAATAAAAAATAATCTATTTACACAACAACAATGACTTATCTTACATACAACACGAGATTTCAAGCACAACAAGAGAGAGTCACATCGACTGCTCTTAAGATGAGTACAAAAAAACGCTACTTTTTGTGATACGAGGATTTATACAGTGAAAGAATGATGTTTGAATTCTAGCAACGGGAAAGTGACGCTTATCGTCATCAATTAATACGCATGATACACGTTTTTTTGGAATGATAGTAAGAATCAGGAAACGAAATATGTCGGGTAGAATCTGGTCACATGTTTCAAAACAGCCGTTAGATTTGTCTCCGTATCGCGTATGTCAAGGCTACCGAGAGCCGATCACTTTTTCTTCTTGTAGTGGTAGCCCGAGAACCCTCCGCCACCTCCTCCGCCGAACGATGACGACGATCCGTGGGAGCTATACGATCCAGCTCCTCCACCACTGCTGTATCCGTGGCCACCGCTACCACTAGGGGAGGAACTGTAACCGCTGGAGTAAGAATCGCCGCCACCAAACGAACTGCTCCCGTGTCCTCCACCACCGCCGGAGTAGGAGCCATGTCCACCGAGCGATCCCCCGCCACTGTGACCACCGCTGTAGCCACTACTCGGGCTGAAGGATGACGAATAGCCACTGGAGTAACTAGTTGCTCCGGCGGATGCGTAGCTGCTCAGTCCACCGCCGTGACCACTGCCCGATGAGTATCCCCCACCACTCCCGTGACCGCCGGAGCTATAGCTGCTACCGTGACCCCCACCACCACTGCTATAGCTGCTGAGACCCCCACCATGGCCACCGGAGCTGCTGTAGCTACTGCCGTGACCACCGGAGCTACCGTAACTGCTGAGGCCTCCGCCACCGTGGCCACCAGAACTGTATCCGCCACTGCTGTAGCCACCGGAGCCACCACCGTGACCGCCGGAGCTGTAGCCACCGGAGCCACCACCGTGTCCTCCGGAGCTGTAACCACCTCCGTGACCACCACCACTGCTGTAGCCACTGGAGCCGCCTCCATGGCCACCGGAGCTGTAGCCACCACTCGAGCCTGTCCAGCCACTGCTGCCGCCGGAACCACTTGAGCTCCAACCACTGCTACTGGGTCCACTGGAGCTCCAGCCACCACCTCCGGAGCCACCGCTTGGACTCCAACCGCTGAAAGGATAATCGAGATTCTTAATCCATGAAATAGATACTCTGATGTAGCTTGCAAAAAAATACTTCGAACAGAACGAGGCGGATAATCACTGAAGTGTGCGAAGCACGATGGAAACAGATCACGTGACATTATCACGTATTAATATTCTGTGATATTGATTTACGATAATGCATACGTTTTTTATGGCTGGATTCATGGAAACAGTGAAAAATACTTCAGGATTGAGTTGTTGAAACTGAATCATATAATGATAACAGGTCATAATACTACGTGAGGCGCTAGACCACTACATGATACTATCACATAAAAATATCACACGATATGTTTTTACCGAAAACCCTTGTTTTTGAACTCATATTCTGTAGTACGAAACTGATCTATGACAAAAAAAAATCGCTTTTGCTATGATTTCTTTCCGCGACGGAATTCAATTTAGTCATCAAAGTTCTTCCAAACTTTATCGAAAACATCCTTACGATCATGCTTGAATGTGTACTCACCCTCCACCACCATACCCAGATGAGAGACTGTTGCCGAAGCTACTCGAACCGTGGTCATCGTGATCCCCTCCAAATCCACCGGACGGGGGTCCATAACTGTCACTTATTCCCCCACCATGGCCACCTCCGGAGCTATCACCAAAGCTGGAACCGTGATCGCTGTAACCGCCACCGGAGCTACTCCCGAAACTTCCACTGCTTCCTCCATGGCCACCACCACCACCACCGTAGCCACCGAATCCTCCTGAATCGAGATGACCATCCGGTTAACAATAATCATGAAATGTTTGGATGATTTGGATTTGTTCTGAAAGACATTGAACAGCCAGTTATCCACTTGGCATCTCATACCTCCTGAGCTACCACCGAAGTCATGTCCTCCGCCACCTCCATCGTCAAAGTCCCCGTGTCCTCCATCAATGCTTCCTCCGCCACCGTAGCCACCAAAATCATCTCCTCCTCCGTGAGATGAGGAATGAGAATCTTTCCCGTGGTCCGCTGGCAGATGAATTCTTATGTGTATACTGCAAGGAATGGTTCAATCTTTCATTTTATTCTGCTCAAGATTTTAGAATGGCAATAGGACATCTTTAATGTTCTAGCCGTGATCTTGTAACTTGGATCATTTTTGAGATCTACAAAATTTGTTTGGGCAGTTGAATCACTGCAGAAAGCATAGACTGACGAGCAGTTTTTCCATTAAAATATACAATTAAGAATGATTCAAGATTTCTTCAATAGCATCATCTTTCCTGTAAAGGATTATTGTTTAGTTCTAGATTTTTAACTATTCCCATGGGTAATCATTCTCATCCTGATAACAAATGCAGATGATGAGTTATAAGCATGCATCGATGACAATCACATCAAAATATTGAACAGATCTGTATGGTGTCGTGATCAATATTTGAGTATTGAGCGAAATCAAGAAAAATGAGTGAAATTGCGGTGATTACGGATACACTTTATACGACCATGGGATGCCTTGTCATTTCTATCTGTAGCATAGTGTATCTCCGGAGAATAAGTTAGAGACTTCAAAGTAGCTAGATGATCATAATGAAAATCTGAGGACCATGTGCGATCGCAACATTGTAATTTATAGCACACTCACAGGACATTAATTCTGGACAAATCTGAAAAACCTTTCATATTCTCGAGTTGACACTTGAAATCTTGAGACTAGATTCCAATTCTGAAGGCATCAGGATAGAATAATGATAATAAAGACACCACAAACGGTCTGATTCGGATTGAAACACCAGCCCAGGGATGCATAGCTTTTTCAGATTTGTTGAGAATTCTTGTCGGTCGAGTGTACATATGTTGGCTACTGAAACATGGATTTGATCATTCACAGCAGTATAAAAAGTCGAAAGTGATTCAAATTGGGTGAGAAAAATATTTTATAAGTCCAATGTGGATGTCTTGTCCATAATTCTGGCTTCGAAACTTGGGGATTCGATTCTTAATAGTTGATTAGATGAGTCGTTGTTAAAACTATGAAGGGGGTGAGGGATTTAGCTTTCATATTTAAGGAGATGTCGAAAGCAATGAGAAATCGATCTCAGAATGATGATTATATCCAAACTTTTTTGATTTTCTATACTCTTTGATATTTCCTCGAAAAGATGATTCGATAGCAGCCAACATCGGGGAACTGAGAGATTCCGTAGAGACATTGGATCTTAAATTTAATGATGGTACTCTGACGTGAGAAGACCTCAATATAACTATTATCCAAATCAATTAGTCCCAACCACCATCGAGATTAGTTTCTTGTTTGAATTTATCACAGTGGTCCAAGTCTTAAATAATAGGTCGCGGTGTTTTGAATTTGCTCTTTAGGGAATCAGGTTTGAATTGCTTAAACCACTGTTACATAATCAGGGGTGCTTTCTCACACAAGATGAATTCCAATTATCAGCTGAAGAAGCGGAAGATACTTAGATTTTATCGTAATCCTTATTGGCATTTAGACAACCGTTTGCTCATTTACAGACTTGAGCTCATAACTTGTTATTATACCCAAAACCGCGTTCCATGAAAACGAACACATTTCTTCAAACATGAGAGGCGTGATCATACCAAGAGTTTTGCATTCTGCTCTCAGATTAAATCTGGAGTAAGGGAAAGATCATTCTCAAATTATACCCCTAAGACTTTTTGAAGAAGTGTGAAAAGCAGTTCATGAATTTGCCCTGTCAATCTGCGAGAGTGTAGAATTACTCCAATAAATTTTTCTCAAAGCAATAAAAATTTGGGTAGCTATAGGACAGAATGAGAACTTACTGTTCGTTTCCGAATGTCGCAAAAGCTGTCGTCCACACAAGTATGAATACGAGACAGGTCAGCTGAAAAAAGAGTAACATGATTCTGAGATTATAAAGCAGAAGAAAGTCAGCGGTTAGTGATTTTTCTCGTGTGACCATATCGGATAGCAGGGAAAGTATTATTACCGTATCCACGCGAACTACTTAAAATGCGAGAAAAGAGAGGATTCAGTGTTTACATATGACTTCTTCTTCTTTCTTCCACGCGTAATTGGATTACACACAATCGTGCGAAATCACTACAGCTCGTTTGCGATTTCCAGTGTGATCGTTAAAACAATTGAGATCAGAAATAATGATGAGTTCTCCATGGTGGCCCAATTGTTTCCCCTCCCTTGATTTGTATCGGAACTAGACAAATAACGAAAGTAGAGATAAACCGTTATGACGTTGTTAAGGCAAATCGCATTATGTACCCACCATTAAATATCAACGTTTTCTGAATTGACTCACGTAGAGGATAGTTTTCTGTTCAAAAGTTCATCGATATATAGGCCGACAGAAGATGAGCTGTACTTGATAAAATTTGTAAATATTCCAAAATGATTAGTGCGCGAACGAACAATCATGAGTTGACCGTTCAATTTGAAAAAAATGGTTCTAAAAATTTTCATGCACTGATCGACTTGTTCCTACTACAAATCCTAAAATTTTAGCCACGGTCTACCCTTTTCCCCAGGACCACCCTAAAAACCGTACCGATTTATCACAGTTCAGTAGAAATTAATCATATATCAATCACAAGCACAATTCAAATCCGAAATTGACCGAGCTCGAAACATTTGTCTTGCAAGCTCATCGGTCTTGAACCACTCATTTTTGCATTTTTTCGCGCACAAAATCCGATCTCGGGCGTTGGTAAGTTCAAAAACTCACTGCGGGCAAGCGGCTATCAGGGGTAGCCATGATACGGCTATGGTGTTGGGGGCTGGCGCAGCGCACCGCTAAACTTGCGCTACTGCTGCTGCTGGGCGCGGGCACAGACTGTCACGCGTGCGTGGGGGTCCACGCGACTTTATACTCTCAGTCAGCGAGAGTAGTGAGCACGTATATCGCCGGGGTCGGGCCAAGAGGTGAAAGACGCCGGTTATACGGAGAACAGACTGCATTACGCGAGTTTCCGATCAGTATAAAACTCTCCGGATGAGAGCGAAAGCGAGCGTCATAGTGGGTTTCTTACTCCATGGTACATAAACTGGCCCTGACCTAGAGCTAGGACTCGCCCGCGCCCGAGTTTTATAATTATATAGGAATACAATATTGGTTGTTTGAATTCAGAAGCTCACTTTTTCCTGCATCAGGCTCGATTGGTCGTGGAGAGCACCGAATGGAAATTTTTTTTCCCGAGACTTGATGAGTATGTAGATTACGTGGACGTGCTAAGCGTGCTAATGACGGGGGTTTTCATGGGAGACAGAGCGGAAGAAAAAGGGATTACGCTGCAGCTGACGAAATTATTACGCGGGTGCTGTTACGCTTTGCGAGCTTTCGAGTTCGACGTGACAATGGCACGAGCTCCAGCGAATGATGCTCAAGTAGTAACAGATGAGATTGGTGGGATAATTATGTCCCACCAATCTCGTCTGTTACTACTTGTCCAATGCTATCCGTTACTACTGATGACTCTCTAGTAGTGGGACTCGTCGATTTTTTCTCAATCTATTGGGTAATGTAAGTATACAGTTTTGATAATTTTCAGCCCCTACTTGCTCGAGAATCAAATAAAAACTTCACCATTTCATCGGCCTCTACGAAAACTAGCCTATCTCGACTTGATGATAACGACTAGGACATCTCACTCATGTAAAAATGTACACGCAAAATGTGTTAGTTGTCGTGGTAAAGTCGGGGCGTGCTAGTCTTCGTACGGAACAACGATATGTAATCAGAAGATTGAAATAACAATTAGACACATGAAAATGGCCCTCGCTTGCAAAGCGTCTCTCCGGATGGTACCCAAGTAGTAACAGGCGGCATTGGTCAGACACGGATGTCCCACCAATTCGGCCTGTTGCTACTGGTGCCCCTATCACGTAGACTTTTCACTCGTAGACCCTTATCCTGGTAGTATGATACTTAATTCTCGATCAGTTTATTGGCTAAAGTGTATTTTTAACTTTAATAACTTTCAACCTCGCGTTTCTTGAATTATCTGGAAAGTCTAGAAAAATCACGTGAAAACTGTGTGAAAATCCGACTGTTATTACTGATGATTTTATTCTGCTGTTATTTGTAAATTTCTGCTGTGGTTGTGAGAGATTACAATTTTGTAAAATTAATTTTAAGTGTACAACGTCTTTCTTGGCATTTGATATCAAATTGGATGAATGATTTCATCTTGAAAAGTTTAGAAAATTTTCTTACATAATTGAATGATTACTATAAATGTTTGAGTATAGATACATGTAACTTCAGAAGAGGAAACACTGAAGATGTGAAATGATCAAAATTTGCAACTGTTCACAATTTTCACAACCTAGGATGTATTTGCATTATGGAAAGGCGTTCCTCATAATTAGACGAATAATTTGAATATTAAATTTTTAGGCATGAATTCGCTTTCATGAGCAAATCTATGTATTAGAAAAAGAATCTCGAGTGCATATAAAATCGAAAATCTCGCGAAAATTCCTTAACCACTTTCAGAGCTGTGTTTGACGACTATCGAAAGTTGAGAATTTCATATAGATCGATGAACTCGAGCGTACATAAGCGGATGAGAATATTCAGTGAGATGAGAGCAATGTATTGAATCTAGCTCGACTCTCGTTTGATCGCTCAAGGTGACAAGTTTGGAACACGACGTACCGTATACTCTTGCTACGAGCTACTCATGCGAATAATGTTCCTTTCTCCGAAAAACTTAATTGCGATATTCGAGTTCATATGCTTATAATATCCCAAAATGTTGTTTTTCCAATGTCACATTGTGAAAAGTGATAGTATCCAACACCTCTCAAAGCTATTTTGCTCAGCTGCATAGTTTGCAAATACTTTTACACGATAATCAAAGATATATTTCAAACAGGATTGCCGAGAAAGTTTGCAAGTAATGATTAGATATTTTTGTCGCGTTGCGCTCAAAATTATTCATCCTTCTTGCGTTGAGCACTTATGCTAGACTATGAAATCGTGTAATATTCACAGATCATTTCTCCAACGTTGTTAGTCGTAGCATCATTTTTCAAATAGATACACTTGCAAGACACAGAGCAAAAGAATCTCTATTCACATCAAGTGTCTTGCTCTCAAACAAAAGTGGTCCAAGCGCAAGCATACATTTCCCGCTGAAAGAGACATTTAAAATGCGGAAGAGAAAATTTTAATACTTACCTCATCAACTTTATGATCTACGGAGCACTTCTGCATATATGTATCCCAAAAAAGCATCGGCTGAGTGAGTGATCTGCAGATCTCATTGAACTTTCGAAAATCCACGAATAGTTTCAACTTCACTCTCGTGTTATGTATTACAACATTTCATTTTCCAAACAATAAAATATTATACAAATTCATGATACTTGGTTCTCGACCGAATCATTGGTAGGGGTCGGACAGAATTTTTGCAAGTGGTACACCAATTCCTTTCATCCTTATGCAAGAGACGCGTGAACTCATTTCTGACACTTTTTTTTTCATTGGAGCGAAGTGTTCGTGGAATGAACGTTGCATTTCCAACTGGACCTGCAATTTAACATGGATTCCGAAGCACAAAGTATTATAAATAAACTTTCATATGATCTAGAATCGAATGAGAAGAGAACAAATTGAATCAACTGTGGAAACTTCCTTCTAAATCACTTAAAAAGTGTAGGGAGTGACTTTGAATGGCATTAAACTTCATCATAACTCATATTCCCATTAAGTAAAACAGTGCGGTTTCTACAACAAAGTCATATCTGCCAGGCTTAATCGTATATTAATGATGTCCTTCTAGGGTTCACAATGAGTAAACATTGTTAAAGCTGTTGAGAGTGCGTATTCGAGTATAAATTACATGCACAATTTTTTAGAACACGTCATACTCGCTCGCGAGAAAGTTTGAGAGATACACTCGTATTCCTGTCATATAGTCAAGAGCCTTGGTCTTAACATCTTTACGCGCGCTCTGACCCGCGAAGCGCGCAAGTATTTAAACCGACATCAAAATGAATCCACTTACAGCCAGATAAGTCCTATGCCTCCTCTCACTGCCAGTAATTGCGTCTCGAAATACGAGCTAAATTTCGCCCACCTTCGACTCCCACCAAATCAAATTTTCGATCAGCCTTACATAGTATACAAACATACGCAAGAATCTTATCTATCGTCGATTGGGTTCAGAGAGGATAAAGTCACCGAGAAAATGACTAAAAGTCGCAAACAATTTAGAGGTGATGGTAGAAAGCTCGAGCGAGATTGCGATCCACCATCGCGCCACGCCGATCTGATGGAGCCAGACGGGATGTAACGTTCGGGCAGATCATTTCAAGAGTTTGAAAAATTTGCGCTAAACGTTGTTCGTTTCCCATCATCCGGGTAGGTAGCTCGGCTTCTGAGACTGATGCATTCGCGGCGAGTATAGAGCGACAATCGACCTTTGTTCTTGTACACCTCCTTCGGAAGCGGTGGCATCGTCGACTGACGTGTGAAAGCGAAAGGGAAGTGTATTGCTGAGTGAGCGATTCCTGGTAATAATATATCTCTCGCGTCAATTTGGTAGCACGCCTTTGAGACGTTGATGAAGTGATTTGTCTAGCGAGATCTTTCCATTTTGCTGACACGGTTATTATAATGGTTACATTTTCATCTCATCTTGATTTTGGATCATTATCTGGAGTCATAAGTTGAGAATTCGAACTTGTAAGATCCTTTGCTGTTGTCGAATTTCCCTCGACAAGTATATTGACATCCGATTTGCCATGAATTAGACATGTTCACGCTAATGTAACCCCCCATCAGGGGCGGTCCCAGAGACCAACTTTGGGGGGGGGGCGATTTTGACTTTTGGGGGGGGGGCGGTCAATGCAAAAATCGATGTCGCGCGCGCTCACGCGCGCGCGTTTTCCTATCTCTCCTGTACAAAATTTTTGGCTTTGGGGGGGGGGGGCGATCGCCCCTACCGCCCCCCCCCCTTGGGACCGCGCCTGCCCCCCATTGAGTGTCTTCTCGCGATGTTGAGAAATTTGAATTGTTCACTGCAGAGCCAACTTCCGACCTTCTGAATAACATTATTATGTTTGAAACATTAAGTACTAGTCTAAAAATGGTAAAAAAATCGAAATCGGAAGAATGAAGAATTTCTGGCTCTTATTTCTTTCTCAGAAATAAACCTTTCTCGGCAGCTGATTTGTACGCCAACATAATTCTTAGATGTTCAAAAACTTATCTGACTTTTTGAAAAGAAATTTTCCGATGATGATGCTCACTCAAAAAGTTATCAAGGATCATTGAAAATTTCGTTAGACATCCGCAATAATGGGGTTTAAACCACAACATATTTGTGATGAGGCCTAAAAACTTGACATTCTTTCGTTTCATGGTCTAGTAATAATCCGGATGACGATCAATTACCCTTCCAAATAAAGCTGTCGAGGCTTTATTCCACGAAAGCGGAATTAAAATTTATTTTACGAAGGCGGTTATGCAGCAAAGAGCCCAGTAACTGAATTTGAAAGTGGACAAGGACGAAGAAAAAAAAGAAGAGGCTTATGGGAAGTCCTGGCTTCGCCGAATTGCAATCGTGGAATTTTATTTACCCTTTCACTCTCGTTACAGGTGCACTTTTGCTTCTCAAATATACGGCCCACATAATCATGCTTAGCTGCCTCCTGGCAGATCTGCGTACGGGACCACAACAAAAGTATTCTTCCCGACTGATTCGTTCATCCGCAAAAGTTTCTCAGAAAATTGTGAATGGTCTGATGCCGATGTTTCTCCGTTATGCAATGAGTTTGATTCGAAAATCTGCATACTGAACAATTTCTGTGAATTTGGCTGTTGGATTTGTTGTTTATTATCACAATCCAAAAAATATTACCTAAAACCTTCACGCACGAAACTCGGTTTGATAGCATTTCCATTATCGAGAAGATGCTTTTATACATCACAAATGCTTCCACTGAAGGAAAAGAAGCACTGTTATCGAGACACACCCAATTAAAATCTCGAATGTGTTCACGAAAAATGTAATTGCAGCCTGAACAACTAGAACCTGCTTATTTCGATTTCAATGTCGGTTGAACTTCCTCGGTGAAAATTGCATACACATTGAAAATTGAGCTTTACGTATTCTTCAGACCCAAGGTTTTAATCGGAAGTGAATTTGAATGGGTTCGCGATTTTCAAATATCCGATTTTATCTAGAAATCTGAATCGAGCCTCATGATATTACACATTTTCGTGTATTCGAATGGATGTGAAGCGATTTGCTGCGTGACTATTGGCAATGATGTAGATGCAAAACAGGATCGTGTGAAAGCTTTTTCAATAATGCATTGGCTTCCTTAAATTGCACCACACTCACGGTGTACATCAGAAATAAAATTGCGCGGTCGTGTAGTATCATTGTAACTTTGCTAAAAATCCAACGAGATGGAAAACTGCAAATTTCCTATCTATCTTCCTACACTTTGCATAAAAGTGGGTCGCCGTATCATTCAAAGCTTTCTAAGATGATTTGTAGGATTTCGATGAAAAAATTTATACAGCAATAAACTGCGAGAATATTTGCATCTACAGGGACCAATACGAAATGTCAATTAAATTAATTTCAAAATGTTCCGAATCATGGACAGGAATAAGGTTTCATTACCCATTAACGTTAACGGTCAAGAACGAGAGTTTTTTACCTGGACGGAAAAATAACCTTTCTCGAGATAATCGCACCAACGGGTTTTTTGATTCTTCAGAGATTAGGTTCCCAAACTGGTTCATAGATCTCTGAACTTGATCCTAATCCATCCACATTGCAGTCAACGTGGAACACAGTGCACTGCATGCCTATACGATATGTCCTGAATTCCGATTTCACCACATAACGCACCAAGAATACAGGTCAACGTTACGCGTATCCCTAACATAACACATTATAAAGCCCCATAAATGAGAGCAACGGATGAAACTCCGAAGGTAGCGTTACATCAAAGGCCTCAACAGCTCAACCACTCACTATCTTCCGGTAAGTATATAAGGGTGTGTCCACAAATAGAGCGTACCCACTGCTCACGGCTCACAGCGCATACCCACGGCTGACGTGCGCCGTGTGCTGCTCATCGGATTTTAGCCGGCGAATGATATGGATCTACCAAGAGATCGTCTATCATTCTCGTTCGCTAACCTCAAGTTCTGTATTGGATCCAGCCAGGAACGTGAAAAATCCATATCACTTGCCGGCTAAAATCCGATGAGCAGCGCACGGCGCACGTGAGCCGTGGGTATGCGCTGTGAGCCGTGAGCAGTGCGTACGTTTTATTTGTGGACATACCCTAATACTCCCGAGCGTGCGCGCGCTCCCCTCAATTGTTCCTGCGTCGCTGTCTGCCTGCCCGTCCGATCCTCGTCAGAGTGAGCGATCTCGCAATCTTTCAAGAAAACGCCCAAGAATTCAAGTGACATCGCCAGAGCACACGAACGACCCCTGATCAGTATTCTTTAAGAATCTCGCACGCGATTTATGAACATCGTATAGCAACATCTGATCTGCGATATTTGCTACCGTGGCGTGTGGCAGCATAAGCAACGGTATAAAAATACATGCAGAAATCACGCAAAGCGCTCGAGGTATGAGTTGGCATATGAATGCGAAGCTCAAGGCTCTCCGCCGAAGCGATCTTAAATCGTTGAGAAATCTCACGGGCATATATTGGCGAATTTCTCTGCCGAGAGCAAACACGAGCATTAGCTATATAGAGATTCGCGGGGGAGGGTAGGAATAGCAAGCTTTGCAACGATACATCGGTAAGTATTCCTATAGACTAGACGCACCGTATCAGAGCACGAGATATATACAGACGTTACATCGCGCGGGAGCATCGCACTTCGGCTTTCTTCTTGCGACACATCCTTTCCCTTTCGCGCAGCTTGACGAAGCTGCATCAGTATTAGGTGCCAGTGACCTTTGCTCGCCCACTATGTAATGCCATTCATGCAGCTTGGGGTCTGAGCTTTCAAGAGAACCTGAGTATACTTATATGGGAACCGTATGGTTACCATAAGCAGGAGACGAGCGTCTAGAACTAAGATACTAATCGCTATCGTCACGGACTAATTGCAGCTGTGTATTATGCTCGGCTGGCGATCGCACCTGATGAGGATATATTCAGAGCCGTATCCGACGCTCGGCGTATTTGAAACGAGCGATTCGACTTTCCTACCATTGTGAGCATGTGGTCTTGTGCGAACAGTCCGGAAGAAGTCTCTGACGCCTCCAGCGATCTATGTGTACAGCTCGACGATCTACTGCACTAAGCACCTGATGATCCACGAACGACTATTACTTTTACAGCTCGTTGGGTTCTATCTAATTTGAGATTACGTAAGCCATAGTCTGTGGTCTACTTCTTATCTGAACTTTTGGATTCGTTCTAGCATCAAAATTTGCCATATATTCATTCTTTTCCTCCTCAATAGAGAATCCCAGATAAATATATAGGCTGGTTTAAAAGTATTGTATATGTCCGCATGAGGTGGAAGTATTTCAAATTTCAAATCGAGTGATTTTTTTCTCCTTTCTCTCATCTCTTTTCCTTAATGGTGGGTGGATTTTGTTGAGATCAGGATTTTTCGGAGGAGAGTTTTCCCACAAAATCCGATTGATAAACAACAGCCCAGTACTGATGCAGTATCAGTACAAGAGATATGCGGCAGCTTCGTGACAGTTCCACAGGATTTTTGCGGTACCGCAACAGCACTAGCGCAGCAGTATCAGTTTGTGACCAATACGGGAGCTTCACAACACTTTTTCGGGACTTGAATGCTACTACAATGTTACTACCCCAGCAGTACCAGTTCGAGACTGGTACAGAAGTTTCATGATACTTTTTCGGAACTTGAATGGTACCGCAATAGTACTAGAGGATCTACACAACGGAGTTAGTTGAAAACTGACATGGCTGATTCTTGAGCCTAGTACGACTGTACGGCTACTTTTCCGGTACCATTCGAGTCCTAGAGAGGTAAAACGGGATTGTCGTATCCGTGATGAGTCGATACTTATTCACCGGTACTGTTCCGGTACAATCCAGGATGAGGGGAAAAATCGCGAAGATTCTATATCAGTCTCGATATGGTACTGCTGCGGTAGTAATGTTTCGGTACTGTCACAGTCCCGAAAAAGTGTCGGGAAACTCCCGTGTCAGTCTCAAACTGGTACTGCAGCGCTAGTATTATTGCGGTACCTGCCAAGTTCCAAAAAAAGTATCGTGGGGGTCCATATCAGTCGCGAACTAGTACTACTGCGCCAGTACTATTGTGGTACTGTCTCAGTCTCGAAAAAGTGTCGTGAAGCTCCCGTATCAGTCCCGAACTGGTACTGCTGCGCTAGTACTATTGTGATACCGTTCAAATTCCGAAAAAGTGTGATGTAGGTCCATATCAGTCTTGAACGAGTACTAATGCGCCAGTACTATAACTGTGCCGTGCGTGTCCCGAAAAAGTGTCGTGGAGGTCCCGTATCAGTTTCGAGTAGGTACCACTGCGCTAGTACTATTGTGGTGCTGTCTCAGTCCAAAGAAAGTGTCGTGGGGCTCCCGTGTCAGTCTCGAAGTAGTATTACTGCGCTAGTACTTTTGTGATACTGTCCACGTTCCGAAAAGGTGTCACGAAACTCTCTTAGAGGTCGAGTGTCGGTCTCGAACTGGTATGACTGCGCTAATACTATTGGGGTACCATCCAAGTTCCGAAGAAGTGTCGTGGAGCTCCCGTATCAGTCTCGAAATGGTAGTGCTGCCCTAGTTCTATTGTGGTACTCCAAGATCCGAAAGAGTGTGGTGTGGGTCCATATCAGTCTCGAACTAGTACTACTGCACCAGTACTATGATGGTACCGTCCAAGTTGAAAAAGTGTCACGAAGCTTCCGTATCAGTCTCGATTGGTACTACTGCGCTAGTACTATAGTGGTACCGTCGAAGTTCCGAAGAAGTGTCGTAGAGGTCTCGTATCAGTCTCGAACTGGTACTACAGCGCTAGTATTATTGTAATACCGTCCAAGTTCCGGAAAAATGTCACGAAGCTTCCGGATCAGTCTCGAACTGGCACTATTGCGGAAGTACCATGATGGTACCGTCGGAGTTCCAAAAAAGTGTCGTGGAGGTCCCGTGTTAGTCTCGAACTGCTGCGCTAATACTATTGTGATACCGTCCAAGTCCCGAAAAAATGTCACGAAGCTTCCGGATCAGTTTCGAACTGGCACTATTGCGGAAGTACTATGGTGGTACCGTCCAAGATCTGAGAAAGTGTCACGAAGCTACCGGATCAGTCTCGAACTGGCACTATTGCGGAAGAACTATGATGGCACCGTCCGAGTTCCGAAAAAGTGTCGTGGAGGTCCCGTGTCAGTCTCGAACTGGTATCACTGCGTTAGTACTATTGTGGTACTGTCTCGGTCTCGAAAAAGTGTCGTGAGCCTCCCGTATCAGTCCCGAACTGGTACTGCTGAGCTAGTACTATTGTGATACCGTCCAAATTCCGAAAAAGTGTGGCGTAGGTCCATATCAGTCTTGAACGAGTACTACTGCGCCAGTACTATAACGGTACCGTGCGAGTCCCGAAAAAGTGTCGTGGAGGTCCCGTATCAGTCTCGAGTTGGTACCACTGCGCTAGTACTATTGTGGTACTGTCTTAGTCCAAAGAAAGTGTCGTGGGTCTCCCGTGTCAGTCTCGAACTGGTACTGCTGCGCTAGTAATATCGTGGTACTCCAAGTTCAGAAAAAGTCTGGCGTGGGTCCGTATCAGTCTCGAACTAGTACTACTGCGCCAGTACTGTGATGGTACCGTCCAAGTTGAAAAAGTGTCACGAAGCTTTCGTATCAGTCTCGAACTGGTACCACTGCGCTAGTACTATTGTGGTACTGTCTCAGTCCAAAAAAAGTGTCGTGGGGCTCCCGTATCAGTTTCGAACTGGTACTGCTGCGCTAGCACACTGTAAAAAAACTTCGAGGTAAAAGTGCCTAGTGTGATTGTACATTCACAGTGCTGAGTTTGGTTATTTTACAATAAAGTGTGTGAATTCACCGGTGGCTCGTAAATTTACCGTGCTCAGCACAAGAAATGTTGGGACACCATGCTGAGTAGGGTGAATGAAAAAGGTTTTATTTTCGAAAATCGATAAGCCCTAGCGTGGAAATGTTGTGTTTGTACATATAGATGTGAAAAAAATTCTGCTGGACGTTGAGAAATCAGATTTTAGGTCCCAGCGAGAGCAATTGGTTGAGAGTTTGCGCAAAGCAAATTCATGTCCAATATTGACTTTTTGACCCCACTGTGCACCGGTGTCCACATCGTGGCGGCGTATTTCTTATCCCTTAATTTCCCGCACCTCGCCCTTACTCGCTCTAATTCTATTTTGCTCAGCTGTTCACACTTTTTCAAACATATTATACCCTCAGTAATTTTTAATATGAAAATCGTGAGTGTTTATTCAAATGGAAACCCTCAACACGTTCCCACATCCATATCCAGCATATCCGATCCTCATAACGGACTCCAGGGTTCTATCAGACCAACTCGACCCGATCAATCACTAAATCGTGTTCTCAAGCCACCTGGGTACCCCGTACAGGTTATTTGTTCCAAATGAACCGTGGAATCTCCAATCTTAGACTGAATATTTTGGACTTTCCCAAGTTTCCAGTCATCCCAACAATTTTCCACTCAAGCAGAACTGATTGTCATAAATACTATACTCTCCCATCAACAGGGTCTGCCAGTGACTCTCTAGAAATATGCTTGGACTAAATAAATCCCGAATTCAACATGCAAAAATCATCCATTCAATATAGCTCTTGCGATATCTTTTCATTCAACGAATGGGAAACCACGGTTGGCAAAAAAGTGAGCGATGAATCTTCACTTGATCACTCTGCTGATTCATCCTACTACAACTTTAATGGCACGAGGGAAATTGACTGTCTGTGAGGAAGCCCACGGAAGCAAGTACTCTTACTTTCAATTCGAGCCGTGAGCGTTGAGCACACCAACAAAAAACGATAACGACGCACATTAGAAATCGTACACGTTCCATCAGTGGTGCAACATCATTTGTTCGTAAACACCGTAGAACAGGGAAATGCTTCCACTGAGCATTTGTTAAGTGTTGAACTTGATAATGCTATTTGTGTTTAATGCCACGGTACGACGAGAAAACATCTTCAGCCATTTGATTCAAAATCTACCGATGATGACGAAAACTTCCGTTCGCTACCCATGACCCATCGTTACCAATAGGGAAATTTTTCACTCACTTCGATGATTCATGACGTCATCTCGAGAAAACCAAAGTAGTTGGAAAGTCTATTACTACCGCAATTTTGGCAATAATCACACTTTTTGTTAGGTATAAGTACTCAACATGCCCTCCTCCCCTCCTTAGCCATTTTGCCAATAGTTTTGGCCTACTTCAATATTTTCCAACGTACTTTATTGAATTTTAAAGCTTGTTCCAAGCCCTTCAAAATGAATTCGACCAACCAGAGATAAGCTATCACGGTTTTCCCAAAAAAAGATTTTTTGCGCGGTTGCGAAAGGATGTACCCAACGTACCCCCTTTGAGCCATTTTTTAACAGCTTTGGTCTACCTCAACATTTTTCAACGTACTTAAACTAATTTCAAAGCTTGTTCCAAGACTTTCAAAATAAGCTGAGGTACGTCTAATTTTGATTAATTGCATTTTCGCGGATGATTACCATATTTCACTCATAGAATTGCTTCAAATCCTAGTTTTGTTATTTTTGAAAAATTTTGAAGGTCTTGAAAGGAGGGCTTGAATGGGCTAAAAGTACGTCAGAATTGGTCGAAGCAAACATTTTTGGCGATGGATCCAGTAAACGCAATTTCGTGGGCAATTTCTGCAAAAACTCCTCTAATATTTTCTGGCAAACGCACGGATCATCCAGGGTCTATCAAAATCATGAATTTCCTCATATTTTAAGATAACAAGCGCAAAAAAATTGCCCCAAGGCCAACGAGTACCCAGTTCTGAGATCGGCATATGGGGGCATGTTGGGTACAGAAGGCATCTTGGGTGCACTTACCTTACATCATATCGAGAAACAATAACTTACAGCATTGATCCATTTGAAAAAATCATGGCACTGTAATACCCGCTGAAAAATGGTACATCCAAACTTGCAGAGAGGATTTTCAGTTGACGATTATGATTCAGTTTCTCTCAGCTTTCCTTCAATTTGCTAATGTGGGAAATATTTTATCGTTTAATCCCCAAGTGAAATTTCTGTGATAGTCTTATATCGCTTGACAGAGTGAAATGATTGATCACAAATACGGCATTAGTAATGAAATTCGCATCACGAAGAAATAATAAAATCCAAGAGCACTGAACTTCCACAAACGTTATGAGTCGAAGAGAACTTTATTGGATCATTCTCGAGGTATAGAGGTGTCAGTCAGAAGATCTTGGATGATATTTTTAATATCACGCAGGCCTCTCCCATGATCATAAGCACTTACAAGATGATTAACATTGAAGAGAGTTGGTGGGAAACTCGAGTTTAGAATTATTAATCATAGGTACATGATAAATAGAAATTTTGCGGCGTGAAAGGTCGCTGCGGTTATGCTCCTCGTGAGCGCGAGACCATCAGTATCAACCCACAGCATGCAATTTAACTCTGTACACACATCCACCTAGTATAAAATATATGCAAGAGTCTATCACTCTGACAAAGTCAAACCCTCAGGCCGCGAATCCCGATCACGTACCGTTGCGGGTGCGGTCGCAGGCCCATTTTTCATGTCACATCGTCCTCGACATGGTTATTTTCATTCTATACGAGAAACTTGTTTCGAATTCGTACTAGAGCGCAGCCATCACATGAAAAATCGCTCACCAAATATCGCTCTCAGCGGCAAAGATTTCGCACTCCCGATGACCGCAAATCACATAATATGTACCGGATCCCGATGTACTGCTTTCACGGGCTCCCGTAAATCCTGAAAAAGAAATCCTAAATAAAAAAAAAACTATGTAGAGAACAATCGTCGACGACAAGATAACGATCCCAGCGAAATATCGTTCAGCGTCAGTACAGTGAGAGGTAAGCGGTCCATCGCTCTGTTACGTAGCCGATGAGGTCCTTGCGGATCCTCGAACGGCTCGTTTCCGGTTACATGCAGGCGTTGTGTGTAATAATCGGTGCTCAGATTCTCCTGGTGCTATGTATAGCGTGCGGGTGGAGGGTGATGATGGAAAAGAATATACATATACGGTGCATCGCTTACAGCGCGGGCGAAAGTTCCCCGTGGTATACTTACTTACGACTTTCAAGTGAAAGTGAATGGTTCGGCGCCACGCTGGGCCATCGGGCAGGGGGATGCGCGACTCTTAGCGCGCCAGGAGACAGAGATAAGCTTAATTCTATATTTATACTGCGATAAGAGGGAAAGAGATAGAAAAGGACGAATAGGTGACATTGGCATTCGCGGAGCTCGTGGTCGTTTTTGCAATCTGCTATAGCGAGGCTTATACCTCTACACTCATCTTACGCTGTAAAAATTGAGAGAGGCCAAATGCAGCGTTCCTGTCGTATTTGCCTTCCGCAATTGGCCATGACATCGTGCTTCGGAGGGCAGTACGGATACTAGATATTATGACTCCGTCGTATCGATTTGAACTTTCGCTTTACAAGAAATTCATAACAGCTTTCAATGGTGCAGAGTAGACGAGAGCAATTGCCGTTATCGAAAGAGGAGTCAATGATCTAAGGCTCATTTTGCAACCTTTATGATATAGGATGGCCCATGCGAGCTCACTAGTATTTGTTTCGACGCTACAGATTCTCATGGAATGACGCTTGTTCTTTTGATAAACTCGATCACAAAACCTCATTGAAGGTTCATCCAGCATAATAAGTATCTTGAGTCGATATATAGGGGAGAGTGGGGCAAAATTGGACGAATTTTGCAGTGGGGCTATCTGAAGATACTTGGGGCTCTACGAGACTTTGGAGTTCAACTATTGAATAGATTGTAAAAAAAATTTCAGACCCCTAGGTCTCAGCGTTCATACTTTTTCTTGAAGTTGAAAAAAAAATCTGTCCAAATTCGCCCCGAGCTTGGGGGCACTTTTGACAAGTTTTGGGGGAAAATTTGGACAACCTTCCAAAATTGAGGTATACGGAATTATTCCTCACCTATTGGAGTCGCATTTGCTCATTAAAACACGTGGTTATAATCCAGAACCAGGAGGGAAACCCGCCTGAGACTTCTACATCCTCCCATATACCCGACCAAGCGAGCCATTTTTGCGTTATTCTTTAACATTATTGGAATAGGTATTTTATTGGTGAGCTACCGTCTTCAACAATCAGTAATCGACTCGTGGCTTCCAAGAGTCGACTTTCTTCCTTTTTTCTCCATGTTGAAGATACCCTCACTCGCCGTGAATCAACGATCCAAATGATAGAATGCGACAATCAACCCAATATCAGCGAATGCGACATCGAGGACTATCTTGGAACACGTTGAAAGCGACTTCTAACCTCTAATCTGACTCCTGAGACGGCCATTGGACATCGTAACTTCATTTTCTCACCCATTTTCAATCACCTAACTCACCTTCAACCTCCCGCACTTCGAAAAATTTACGCGCCTCGATACGCACAATCCTCTGGAAAGCACCACAACAGCTACATTCAGACCGATTTTATAAGCAATATTTCGATATGAACATAGATATTGTTGTGCTTTACACCAAGTTTTGCCCAACGGTGCTCACGGATCGCGTATTCACATAACCATACTCACCGACGTCGAATATTCAACTAGCTGGTTAAATATCTACCACCTGATTGAATTCTCAACCAATGTGGATGACGTTTTGATTCTACCAGCTGGTCAAAATTTCCATTCAACCAGTTGGTTGAAGTTACTCAAATAAATTGTTCACTGTGCACAGAGGCAGCCTGATCAAACCAAGAAAATAGATCGTGAGCTTAGATTCGATTGTATATCCAGTAATACTTTGCTGCTGGATGTGTGAGGGCGAAATTGACATTCATTGATAATTGAGCGACCTTGCGCAGGCTACATGAGCTCAAGGTGTTTTGCAAATATTCTTACGCTGATGCAGTCACAGTAGGGAGTGATCAACTCGAGCTTCGATAACTCAGTGCACTCTGTAACACAAAATGCCCTATAACTCAAAAAGAGATGTTGGTCTCTCTCAATGAGAGCACTCTGTGAGTCGGACTTTTACACGCTTTTGATGTTTCAAAATTCACAACGATGTTAGCCACTTGTTGTCGTCACGATGAACAACACATTGCGCAAACTAAAATGTTCAGATATCTCACAGATATTAGCAACAATCAAGAATGTTGAAGTCGTCAAAAAAATCGAGAAAGATATCACCGGAGAATATAAAATCCTATCAGTTATTGGCAGCCATCGTTGGTTGTGTCTGTTTCGGATGATGGATGGGTGAGTCATGCAGCATGAAAGACGCATTCAATACTCATTATTGATATCGACAGAGGCGTAGCTGTGGTGGGGATACTAGTTGATACAACTCATTCAAGGTGTGATCCCCCAAAATCAGACCATGATTGGAAACCCTTCGGTAGTTATCCTTTAGGTCGAAGAAGAACACTATACAATAAATGGAAAAAAATCATCTGCACAGAATATCTTCCAGATGACGTTGACCAAATATTCCACGCCACGATTGGATGTCAACGACGAGATTCATGTGATGGGGAGACCTATACGTAACAAAAGTCACTAGATTCTTGAATAAGAATAACCAACCAGTCCGTCAGTATATTTTAAATTTAATAATATTTGCTATATTGAATAGACCTTTATGGTCTTGATAACCATATTCACTTTAGATTTGCAACTCGAAGAATCCATATCGACCCGTAGATAAGACGAAAGCATTCTCAACTCCAAACTTCTAACAAGTATTGGAACTAACGTTTTGTTCTTTAAGCATTCGCGTTATCTAAATTCTAGTTTATTTGAGAGCAATTTTCACAGGTCAGCCGGAAAGAGCCCGATCTAATTTTACTACTCTCCCGAACGATCCCACGTAGGTCATTCGCATTTCTGCGTCGTGTCTATCGTAGCCAGGAGGTGACAACATGCAAAAATACATAGCTCACAGTGATCGTAGGGGAGGGTACCGTTTATTATACCATCTTCCAAAATGAAATGAAAAACAAGATCTTTTGGGGAATCAGCTTCCACTGTCGAAAGCAAACCCAACGAACGCAAAAATTAGTTCCGTTTTTTTTGTTTTCACAGAAAATCAACTGGGTAACTGGAAATATTACAGGAAAAACTTAAAGCTACCAAAATTGAATCCTCGCTCCCTGTGAGATTAGGGAATAGAATTCCTTGGAATTTTATTGGACTCATTGGAGTTTCAATTGAAAAACATTGCTTGGCGTGCTTTGGTTTGAGCTCGGCGATTTTCATCCAGTCTTTCAAAAAAACTGTAGATAACTAAACTTCCATGAGACACAGTGGCATCGGATTAGTTTGCGGGTGAAATGGAATTCTATACAATTCTTCAGAAGAAGTGATTATTGAACTTAGATGCATTTTGCGAACACTATTCTAGTGTCACTATCGCATAAAAGAGATGAATCACCCCTAATCGATGGATAAGAGCTCAATTGATGATAATTTCTGTACATGTATCGCCTCGTACGACGTGAAAGTGAATGTTTCCCGGGTACTTTCGTCGTCAAGGCTTTGAAAGCCTAACTACGTCCCTCAATCATCGTTCTTTGACTTCCTCAAAATTAATAGCTGATGGCGAAGAAAGAGAGAGTGAATTATTATCAGTGCTTATATAAAATAATTTTTGAATCGTTCATGTGCCGCAATAAAGTCTAAATGGTTCGATTATGTGTAACTGATCATCATCACCGTGGGTGAACTCATAAACTGTTTCATCATCTGAGACGAGTTCTTCTGGACGGACTCATTCACGGATACGTGGAAAATGGGTTATTCGGTACTGTTGTACGTTCCATTTAGGATTCAACGGTTCACTCAAATCTAAAAGTCGATCGCAAATAGCTATATTTAACTCAGGCAAGGACATATCTACATAAAGATTCAACGCACCGTGGTGGCTCCAGATCAGAACAGCATATGTCCATTTTGGTGAAAATTGATTTTCTGACGGGAAACGATAGAAAATACGGGCGAAGACATGTACGTACAACTCCGGAAGTTAAAAATCATTCCGAATCATCACAAACGCCCGGGCCGATTCCCGTTGGTTTTCCAATCTTTCGAGTTTCGATTTTATTCCGGATCAGTTTGGTCGTCTGCATGTTTACTTTTGGAAATTCGAGTTTTTTCGAGTCGGAAACGAATCATCTCAAATTTATGACACGCGAGTGAGTATAACTGTCGCTAGCAAACCAAAATGATTAAGACTGGAGGCCAGTGTGATAAATTGAGCTATCAAAATGAGGTAATTCCTCTGAAAATTCAAAACACACGCTTTTCTTCCCGATTGACTGTCGTAAACTACAGATTTTCACCGAGTTTCTGCCACATTTTGGTGGGCCTGTATTGAGCCCTCCTGTCGGTCGTTACTCAGGGTCGATTGCTTCCCATTTTAGAGGCTCTCGATTCGTAAACAACAAACACGTATACACTTGTTTGCTGTGTATGACATAATAGTCTTACTGTTCACTTTTTGAAAATCGGCCTTTCGAGGATAAAAATTGAGAATTCTAGCATACTAATAGGCATAGAGGGACTGATTCCTCGACCTCTGCTCGCTAACACTGTGTCAATCCACCGGGAAGGGAAGCTTTGTGATGTTTTGGGTGTCGTTAATTTTCAAAGAAATTACTTCATTTTTGATAGCTTGATTATCATTCTGGCCTCCAACCTTGATCATTGAAGCTTGCCAGTGACAGTTATTCAACTGTCCTGTATTTCATAATCTTGGGATGGTTCGTTCTTCACTCTTAAAAACTCGGTTTCCAAAGAGTAAACATGCAAATGACCCAACCCTCTGGAGCAGAGAGCTTGATGCACGAATGCACGAATACATAAATGCTCGTGTATTTTACGTACGTGTTACGGACGTCTCGTGATTCACAACCGTTCATTTCGTCTCGTGTCGGGATCGTCCAAGAATAGGAAAATTCAATCTCGTATCGTCTCGATTCTCGGTCCGAGATCGAGACGACAATATCGGATATTGGAAATTCATGGCAAAATTTATTCTCTAACAACCGTCTAAACATACATCAGAGTCGAATCTATTCGACTGAAGCTGCTCGACAAATGCTCCAAATGTCAAATTCCGCACTTTAGATTCGTAACCAGATACCTTGGCTCGAATATGACCCACAGTGGCACCACTTTTTTCGCACGTTTTCAGAGTCTAAGAATCTTATGAAATTTATTCCGAATGTGTGCGATGCAAAAAATTCTTTTTCATTTCAGAAGCTCTATAGTTGAAAAATTCGTGGAAACCCTCATATGTGATACTCAGATTCTATCGAGTCTATTGCCGATTAAGTGTCAGGAGCTCGGCTGCTTTTATTTACGTTTGGAATCAGTTAGTCACAGCTCGGTGTGCGAAATAGTTTGAAATGATTTCTAGCTGTGTTATTCATCTTTCCATCTCATTGGAGCCTCCAGTGTGGGAAGATTTCATATGAAAGGATAAATTCAGAATGTTCAGTAGGAATAAGAGAGTGGGTTATTCCAAATATTATGATCACGGACATAGTCAGAAAGGGAAAATTGGTATCTGCCTCAAATGCCAGAGCAAGAAAATTACGAAAGAAGTCAAAATGAAGGGTAGCAATACCAGTGGTCTAAAGAGATACGTCGAAAGGTTTCGTAAGAGAGTATGATATTCTATTTGATTCCAAACAGCTCTCCTCAAAATAAAATCAATCAGTCTAGTCCATATATGAGGATATTTCTGAAACTTTTGATTTTTGGCATCTAATTGTATCTCAGCGGTGGAAATCGAGATGTACGACTAGAGCCTGTTATTGAGCAAGCTCGATAGTTCAAGTATAAGAATTGTATGCAATTAGGAGTTAGAATATGATGAAGAAAGTCAGCGTTGAAATATACTGAAAGCTCCACCGATGTTTCATGATCTCTTGATGTGTTTTTCACAAGATTAGGGCTGCATAGCCCTCGTTCAAACGGATGATACTCGTGAAGTGTCCAAAGTCTCAGAGCGTGGGAACTGGTATGATATTTTGAGGATATTTGTAACGTGTTCGTGGTGTTCAGAAATCTGTTCCCGCCTACTGCGCGTGTGCCTTCGTGGAATCTGTGCGATTAGACATGTTGTAACAACGTTATCATTCCTATTTTATTCGGTCCCGTAGCTTCTCCATGAAGGCGCGTAGGTCTACAATGAGTCAATTTTTTCGTTTCTACATGGAAAATACGATAAGAATTCTTCAGGGTGCCTCCGAAGTACGCTCCACAAACTGTAGCGTCTATAGCGATATCAGAATTTTTTCCCAAAAATCTGTGACACTCTTATCTCTACATTTTTGGCGTGAGAAGGGATCAGCACATCTCTCCGTACCGGGAGAGCCTGGGCTGGTTGCGTACAGACTCTCGTAGAATGTATTTTGCATCCATTCTTGTACAGAGATCCCTCGTTATCCACGAGTTTATTATCCGCGGATCGTTGACTTGCACCGGCCCCTTGTTATATGCGGGTTTAATTTCGTTATCCGCGGATCCATGGTCATTACTGCTCGGAAATTGTCCTATTCTCATGCATTTTGCTAGTGTTCAATGGTCAATGATCTATGACCCGTGATTACATCGACAATCTCAGATTCCCTCACCCGGACCAACTTACACCACAGAAGTATTGAATATTTTGCATTTGAACTACCAACAGGAAATCTTTCCCATGATGCACATGAGCAGACATCGGGGTCAAAATGATTGTTGAAATGATGGACCTCGAATTGTGGATAAGAGATTCGGCAATGACTCATGATCTCATGATGACTGCGAATCTCAGTTTCACAGTTCAGGGCAACAATTCAAAGAAATGCAAAAGACTACGAAAGACCAGCAAAACTGTCGAAAATGACGATTCATCCTAATTTTGAAGCAACTTCTGATAGATTTGTTGGAGGTTTGAGCACTCATTCTTTCTTCGACCTCGGAGATTCGATGTTCTTATGCATAAGATTGCGACGTTCTTTCATGAAAAGTATTCTACTCAATTTAGACATTGATAGATTATCACGTCTCTCGTGATGTGTCAACTCAGTGGAACGTAACCTCCAATTTCCCATAAGACCAAGGTCTTTTTATCCGCGGTTTTGTTATTCGTGGTACTTTTCTGGAACCGAACCCCCGCGGATAACGAGGGATCCCTGTATATAAAATACTAAAGAACAGGCTGAATATTTGGCTGCAATGTTCTCGAAGTGCCAGCACAGGTCCACGACTCGTAGTGATGCTACAGAGCTTAATTAACATCCCCAGGTATCGGCTAAAGGCTACTGACCTCTCTTTTCAGTATCAGGGCGCCAAACTCTGGAACTCTCTCCCACCCCTCTTACGCCACTCGCCATCACTAGCATCATTCAAGTCATCATTAAAACTACATCTGTTCAAGCTCGATTCTCTTGATCTCCCTGTTATTCCGCTGTCTCAGCAATGAGCTCTCCCACCTCCAATAGCAATTTCACGTCATCGTGATATTCCTCCTCAGTCATGTTTGTATAGATGTAAGTACTGTATTCTACCTGACGAATCGGGCCTGTGATAATTATAGAAACTGTATGGAGCTTGACCAAACTTAATATAGAGTGTTTCCCTATTTATTACTTTTAGTGCATGTGCACTCTGTTGACCTAGTCTTAATCCGCCCCCCCCCCCGATAGACATTTTCACAAGTATATAACTTGGCGAGTATGAAATTTTCAACCAATATCAAAATTTCCGTTCACGCACGACATGGTTTGAACCGAATTTCCACTCTTGAATGGAATGAAATCTAGAATACCATGTCGAGTATTGTCTGGTCCAAATTATTGATACTTCTTCATGCTATTGTACATGACTGGAACTTCTATATCCTGATCAGGTCTATTTATGAACTATCTCGATGACTTATTTCACTCATCCCCCATGACCTCATCAATAGTTCGGATAAGTGAGATGGAGAAAGAGTATTTGAATAGAGGGGATGTAGTTAAGTCCAAATCGCCAATAATAATCCACAAGGACTTCATGATTTTAGACCTCAAACCTGCAAATCAGACACCACTTTGATTTAAATAGAAATGAGTTGAATCATCTCGAAATGATAATCAGATACTCACATCACAGTCATTCCAGTTCTGTATTTCTGAACTCATTTGGTGAAGAGTGGCCATCAATCTGGGAATAACTGCTGTTAAATTACTGTGATAAGTATCTCATCATCATTCCGAGATGACTAAACTTCCTCCTACTATAATGGAAGTAGTGACTGATTTTCATAGTTTTGAAGTCTAAAATCATGAAGTCCCTGTGGATTATTATTGGCGATTTGGACTTAACTACATCCCCTCTATTCAAATACTCTTTTTCCAGCTCACTTATCCGAACTATTGATGAGATCATGGGGAATGAGTGAAATAAGTCATCGAGATGTTTCATAAATAGACCTGATCAGAATATAGAAATTCCAGTCATGTACAATAGCATGAATGAGTATCAATAATTTGGACCAGACAATACTCGATATGGTTTTCTAGATTTCATTCCATTCAAGAGTGGAAATTCGGTTCAAACCATGTCGTGCGTGAACGGAAATTTTGATATTGGTTGAAAATTTCATACTTGCCAAGTTATATACTTGTGAAAATTTCTATCGGGGGGAGGGGGGCGGATTCCACTCCATTCTTATGAAAATCCAGAGGTCGAGTCATTTCCAATAGAATCATTCTTCATGGTGGTAAGAGAGAAAGAGAGAAAGAAGATCAATTATTTTGTCCAATTTTGTTTGGATTATAGTTCTTGACTTGGAGTGGCTGTGACTCTGCTTACAGAACTCTCCAGTGTTATTTTTTCAGGCATTTACATGGTTGAAGAAAGGAAGTCACCAACTTCATGCGCTCCATACTCAATACCTCAATACTCTTGTACTGTATCAAGTCATTCGAGCCCGAGAGGAACAGTTATGAACAACATTTTTCACTTCTATGAAATCTTAAAGGTTATTGTTATCATGGAGTACACAAACTGTTTTAGATTATTTCGAAACAATGTTTTCTGAGTTCTCACACTCACGAGCATTTCATTTTACTTTCTACGATCATATATGCAATACAGTCATTGTCCTGATGAATTTGACACTTGGATGCTGACCCGATGAGCAAATGAGTTTATTCTTCGGGTTAAACTTGATAAGTTTTCACATCAATGGGGTGGATAAACAATCAGAGTTACTGTGTAAATAGGATGTACACATAAAAAATTTACTATTGGTAGACTAATATTCAACATTCAAAATACGGTTGACAAATTCGAACAACATTGAAGGGGGGTCATCACTCATACGTACATTACAGAAGGTCTACTATTTTTTCCCCCAGAATAGAATTATGAACCATGATTTTTCTTACCATAATAATACCAGAAAAATACTTATGACAGAGTAATAGGATGAGTATGAAGTTTTCAGATAATTTGTAGACCAACATAGTGATCGAGTTTGCACAGTTTATATCCACGAAGTTTGTCTTCGCAAAGATGAAATATGAGGTTTTAGGTACATGGTGTGATAACACGCTGTATATCTGATATTCTGATGATACTATACTCACGGACTTATTTTCATGACTCTGATAAACAGTGCATTATTGATCATTAAGACTGATGAATGATCGATGGGAATTATTAGTTTTCAAAGTATCTGCAAACTGGTCTCATGTTACAGAACATTCTGAGTTTGCTCGCAGCATCCAATCCTGTTGGGATCCTTATAATATGGAATTCAGGAGTAAAAATGGAGTAATTAACATCAATTATTTCACACCGGCCGCCGTTGAGCACGGATTATGCCCCCTTCAAGCGGGTTTGAAACCGAATGTACTAATGTAATGAATATCGACGAATATATTCCACATGCCTGTACGTTTATATATAGTCCGATATCAAGAATTATATCGAATGAATCGCCAAGTAATTCCTCTCAATGTCTACTTGCAAAGGAGGAAATACAAAATATGCAAATTTTAATTTGAATCTGTGAGCTCTTTTTACATGAATCGTTGTTGAAAATCTCAAAATTCAGGATCCTATTGAAGACAACTCGCATTGCACTCTGTTTCATACAAGATTTCAGCGAGAATTCGGGGATTCATGAAGGTATGAATTAAGAAAGAGCCTCTAATACGTATCGTTATCGTGGATAAATCATCTACAAGTAGTATCATGTTATTTACATATTGATAAGTCTCATACGAGAGCTCTCAAAGTGATATGAATCGGTCAACTCAAAGAACAAAGACGAGCACAATCCAACAGATTCTGACCCCTATACGGATCCTGTTGTCATCCAAACATGAAGGAAGTAACACCTTACAGATGCTCATGAATTTTGAGGATTAAACAGCCAAATAGATGATAAAGTGACTGTTGATTCAACTTCTACCATCGTGGGCATTCTCCCAGTTCACATATCAACCAAAATTCCTCTTGAATGGTGAAAAAGTAGCCGATAACGATGGATACGTTTGGAATGACGATGCAAAGTACGGCGATGTTTTTGTTTCAAATGGAGGCTCGTTAATATCTTCAGTAACAGCATATCCTTTTCGCCCTATTGAATTTGACGTTTCCAAATGATTCGAATTCCTTACCACGTTCGATGGAGTCAAAGGTTTGTTCAACTGTGGATCTGAAATGATAAAGGCTTATCAGTGTTCATATTTGAATAAGTCAAGGATAGAAATGCCAAACGGATAAAAAAATACTTATGTTCTGAATTCCAAGAGTGTTATGCGGAAAAAGCTCAAGTGAGGTTGAAAGATCGCGAGAACCATTATGGGAAAAATCTTGAAAGGTTATCATACAAGTCTGGTTTCCAGATTTTGATTATATTTATTGACAGTGAAATTTAAAGCCAGGCCGTTCTTATTTTGCCGCGCGTGGCGAAAAAATTAAGTAGAAACAGGCCGGCTATGGTCAGACACAATTCAGAGCGTCAGGTAGTGTTAGATTTGATTCGCCGAAAACACTATCTCGATTCTTGTCTCATACATGAATTACAGCTCACCTGGGAAATAAGAGCTTCCACTGGACGCTGTTTCTGAGAAAGCCGAAAGCTTAGGCCAGCTCTTGGTGAAATCGGCAAGTTTCTTATCATAGCCACCGAACATGAGTTGATCGCGCACGACAACGCCAGCGCTAGCGCTGCCAGTTGGTCCCGCGGCCGGTACTATCGGTGCCTTCGCAGGTGGATTTTCGGTTTCCTTTATCACAAGGTCACCCACATTTCTGATCGGTTGAATCGGTTGTGGGTACTGAGGCTTTACCATGTCTTTCACAATAATGGGTCCGACTTTTGGATAATAATTCGAGGCTGAAGCAGACTGTAGTGGCGATGCATGCGGTGGAGGAAAACCGAAAGGCTGAGTGAGAGGCCGGTCGATCTGATGCAGCTTGATCGGCGGATTCTTGTCGGCAGAGTAGGAACTAGCATCAATCGGTCGATGGTGAAAGCCTGCAGTGGCTGCGGGAGGTGCTGGCGGGAACATGGGACCTGTCATCGGTGGCCGGAACCTGGCCCCATCCGAAGGATACCTGCTGATCATATCGTTAAAGAAAATTAATTTGAGTCAAGAATGATCTTCAGCTATGTCAACCTTGTTCTGCGTTAAACTGGATATGAAATAGACTTGAGTTATCTCAAAGTAATAACTGGGTGCAAGAGTGATTCTGCTCATTGGGCCGGAATTTACGTATGATATGAAGAATACCGGGCTAAAATTTGATACCATGGCGATTGAGATTCGATTGCAACTATCATGTCTCAATCATATTCCAGACCTTTGTTATCGATGAGTCACTCAGAGGGATGAAAATTGATACTGAATACAAGAGCCGATTTTCCAGGAAGTTGACATTTTGAGCACTCTCCTTTCCTATATAACTAGCCGAAAGATTATCGTGCCCTCTTTATGGCGGGAATGAGTTCACATTCCTCGATAGAAAATTCATGATATTCTAATTTCACTCCACATGTTGACATCTAGAGATTACCATATCGTTCTCAACTGAGGAGTTATCTACTGCCTATCTGCCAGCTATGCAACGTCCACGTACAACATCCCACTCTCTCATACGAGTAATCCAGTCAGCCGCATCATCAGGACGTTCAGCAACACACTAATCGAAATATTTTTTAATGCCCCTGATTATGATAGATGAGACTGATGTAGAATGTGCCCTCCATTTGAGGCGAAGAGAATTCTCGGGTAGATACTCTCTCAATTTTGAAGAATACAGGAATGCCATTAGTGAAATCATGTAGACACAAGTTTGTGAGATGATCACGGTAGGATACTTTCTCTCACGCGACTACAGAATTATGAATTAAGTTAAATTGCAAGAACGAAGTGCTGATGATCTAATTAAACCCATCTTCATTTCTACTTGAAGCTAAATCCTATCGCTCTGCAACTCAAACGAGACGTAGGTTCTAATTTTCGGGCAATCTCCTAGCTATAAAATTAGATGAGTACATGAGGAAGTGAATGAGATGAGAGCCATTCTTCTATTAGCTAGGCTATTTAAATTCCCAGTGGATTTACAAAGCGTTGAAAATATTCCTTCGATTATTCAATGAAATATTCAATGAGAACTTATTTTTGCCACCCATGTGTTGTTTTCCTATCTACAAACTAACCCAATTCATTATGTGTGCAATCATTTACAAATTATAGATTGAAGAACTAGCAGTTTTTCGAAGTCAACATGGTGTAAACTGTCAACCAGTACTCTCAAATCAGCCACGGACTATGTAGGGTTACCGCGTGTTTTGAAACCGTCAGGGTTGTGAGTGATTCTGAAGACAAATGTACGAATCAACTTGAGGGATTGATGATTTTTGAGACCACTGCTGTAACCCCTGGCTGAACTATGTATTTTAGTCAATCATTACGAACTCTGATTTTGCATAAATTACGGACAGATTATTCATATCAGTTATTTCTATAATCTCCATCTTGTATTTTGGATTCCCAGCAGCTTACTGCGACGGGTCCCACCGGTGGGACCTGTTCGGCCTTTTCTGTGTGCGCCGATGGTCAAAATTCCACACCTTTCGGTAGAATTCGTTGCACACAAGGATTGAATTGCGATTTTCGGTGTCGCAGCGAACGTGTTAAGAAAGCATCGTCAGCAGAAATAATCGTGGCGAATGAGTGATAAAAATACGCGAGATTTAAAAAAATGGATCAAATTCCTGAATATTCAAAGGGATACTGTACCTATTTTGGTTGAAGAATGGCACGAATGTTCCTTTCAACTTGTATGGTAAATAGCTTCGAGAGTAAGGTGCGTAATTGAAGTTCTTTCCGTACGACAGCGCTCCATGATTGACACCATCAACAGGACGCTGCTCATAACTACTGACGGTATTAGATCGTTGATTACTCGGAGGTGGACCCACTCCAGGCCTTAATGGTCCATAAGAGTTGTGAGGTGTAATTTTCAGATACGCTGGCGGTGATGCATTACCACTTGTCTGAGTTGGAAGCAATGGACTTCGTCTAATTTGTTTCGATGGTATCACCATAATCAATTTCTCCCTGAAAATACATACATAATTTCTCAATGTATCATGTATCTACTCTGAATTTCTGAGCTAGAAAATGTATTAGAGAGATGTGAAACGTGATCTTTAGCTTTCAATAATGAAACACGCGAGGATAAAACTTTCTTGCACTTCTTTCCAATTGAAGTCCTCATTGAGATTCGTGCATGCTCCGATGGTCGTCACGGCATCTTGATTTGATGAAGAGAACTAAGCAGCCAAGAGAGGTTTATATATATGGTGGATCGAAAAAAAACTTATCCTGACAGCAATCAAGACTTTAAAATAAATTCACATCCTGGTGAAAATTTTTTCGACCAAAGAAATGTAAGGCTGTTTTTTTCAAACTCGCACACAATTGTCGATTCATATACTTTTTGTTCCCCGCGTTTGACTCATGAATTCATGCTTCATGTTTTTAGGGCTTAGAGTGACCATCTATTCTGATACCTGACAACAATAGATGTATGAGAATCATCGAAAGCTTGAATGTACATACATGAGCTGTGAAACTACCGTAGTGAGTCCGTTATTTCTTGTGAGAGGATCATAAAACAAAACCATTCGCGCACTCTCTGTACACGAATGTTCGAGTAGGTCACTCCAATGGGTATGTGAAACTTTTTTAAATGCATAACTTTCACTAGACTGCTCCAAAAATGCTTTGTGACTCTATACGATATGTTCTCTGAGCGATCAAAGAATTCGTAGAAAAATTGTTCCCGAACTAAGTAAGCGAGTGTAAGAATACTGGAGCTCCCAACTTATGAGCACGCCATAACTAAAACTGTCTATTTGGAGGCACATCAAGTCAGCAAAAGAGAGGTCTGTTCAGCTCGAAATTGAAGTCCATAGTTTTCGAGTAGAGCAGCGACCTTTACAAGAATTGAGGTACTGGTATGAATAAATCAGTAACTGGGGACATTTTGTTGAATATTCTTGGAATCTCCTGCCATTGCTGATCCTGCGGGTGTCTTTAAGGCGATGCGGTCACCGTGCACGCTGAAAGTTATTCGCACTTTTATTAAATTTGCTCGCGATTTGGGTGAAACGACGAGAAGACCCGCGTTTATTATCATCTAACTCGAGTTCGTCTTCTCGTCGTTTGGCTCAAATCGCGAAAGAATCGGATAAAAGTGGGAATAACTTGAGCGCAAGCTTCTCCTACTAACCTATGATATAGGCACATTGTGATTCGCACTTTTATCCGATTCTCTTGCGATTTGGGCGAAACGATGAAATGACGAACTCGTGTTAGATGATAATAAACGCGGGTCTTCTCGTCGTTTCACCCAAATCGCAAGCAAATTTGATAAAAGTGCGAATAACTTTCAGCGTGCACGGTGACCGCATCGCCTTAACGAGACATTTCGACTCTCATCTCATGAGGACATACCACTGAAGACTCAGTCATGACCTCAAAGCATATCAGATGATTCTAAGTTAATGTATTGACGAAATTGAGAATCACGATCTTAACCTAATTTATAACCGTATTCGAGAAGAATCCGGAGACTTTTTAAACCACTCCAAGAATTTAAGTGCTCCCATCAGTTCTACTCTCTCAACATGGATCAGCTAGCACAAACGGATTTTGACTGAAAATCCGTCCATATTAGCTGCAAACTAGCTAAAATAGCTGATTTATGTTGAGAGAGTAGGGTGTGTGGGAGGATATTTTTCCATAGACATACTCTCCTTCTTATAATGTTGAGTCAAATTTGTGGATTAGAGAATCCAAATCGTGCTAAAGAGAGTGACAGACTCCTCCACCCCCCCCCCCCCCCACACCGCTCCTATACGTACTGCTTATTTTTACCAAAAAAAACAAGCCCAACCTTGCGGGCCTCGAATTCGATCCAAATTCTGGTAATCATCTTGTTTTGGGGCTAAATGGAGGTATCTCCAAGTATATGCCAATTTCTTTTCACAGGCCTCCTGAGATACAGATATGAGCATCAGCATCGCCCACATCGGTTCATGTTGAAAAATTCATGTACCGTCAACCGGGGTTACTTTGAACACTCTTCTGAATTCTAGGAATCAGCAAAATAGGGATGCGCAAGGGTTCTAGCACTAATAAACTTGATAGTTGCATGCCTGGGAAACATTTTGCACCGGTGAAGGAGTTCCTGTCTACTGTGTGAGGTGAGCGAAAATACTGAAAAAGTCTCGTTTTGCTCAAAAATCATGCTTTCCAGACTCCGATAGGAACTCCGTCACTGGTGCAAAATGTTCTCCACGCTTGCAACTATTAAGCAAATTAGTGCTAAAACCCTTGCGCATCCCTACTCTGCTGATTTCGAGAATTCAAACGAGTGTTCAAAGTTACCCCGTTTGTTCAAAGTAACCCGATTGACGCCTGGTACTTATATCGATATATTGTCAATGCTAATCTCCACGCCTATATCTCAGAGTAGGAGGTTCGAGAAGTAAAATCTGTCTCTATGGACACGTTGAAAATCTGGGCAGCTGCCGATTATGGGAACTGTCTTGTCGAACCGAGTTTTTCTTACATTGCCTATAACGTTATTTTTGCTTAATAATTCGGGCATCTCTATAATTTGGGCACCTGCTCAATATGGGCGGCTTTTGGAATTCCAAACGTATGGTGTCAGAGGTGATTTGAAAATAAACCGGAAATTCGCGATATTCTAGACAAAGATGCGAGTGAGAGGCAGGTTATAGCTCAATTCAATATTGGTAAATTGACCCCTGCAGGTATCAAGAATAATCAGCAAAAAGTTGTGCCGAATAAAATGACGAGTATATTCCACTTTCTACACACCCGTGTTGTTCGATAATGTTGAATCAATATGATCAACCCCTTTTTGACCATTCACAACTATTAAATCACTAATTCTGATCTTGTGATCTAGAATCATCATGATTTTGACTGAGAGGGAATATGTTCAACGCATTTTCAGGGACTGTTCAAAAACTCGGGCACCTGCCTGTTGTGGGCGGGTTGGACTAAAACCAGCACGTGCGCCCGAATTTGACAGGTTTTACTGTACTTGGGGATACCTTCACCCCTCACCAAAGCAAAATGATTCCTAGAATGTTGTCGTGATTCATATTCCACGGGGTTGGACCTCTACTCTTGAGTGTGCATGCTGGTATTTGTTGAATGTGAAAAGATCCTGCTCCATTGTCAATGACCCATACAGTCAACTTCCCAGTAACTGGGGAGAGGGTGGGAGGATAGGGAGTCATGACAACACATTTAGAAAATAGCAATCTCCCCAGCGGCTGATTCTGGAGAAACATCATGTTGGACTGTTCTTTATGCTAATCTAAAAATACCGCTGTCAGAGGTGACTCTAGGGTTCCCATAATGAGAAATCATAATTGCATGCACTGTGCTCGCGGTCTCATTTCGAGCGTGCAAGGCTCGTTCCCCTCGCTTTACTCGGGATAAAAAGTGCCCTTGCGCTCGAACGTAGAACTCGCGCCGAGGGCAATAATGCACTACTCAAAAATATAATTGATCAATGCTCATCAAAAAAATGTCTCGGAGAGTCATTCGCCAATGTTTTGATTTTGCCCGAGATTCTTTCATAAAATGCGAGCGTGTTTCACATCAAAATAATCATTATAATTGTGTTATTCCATAATAATGAATATGATATGGATAAACAATTCTTATACTCACGCGTCAGCTGTGAGGGTATCGTAGGCGAGTAGTGCAGTAAAGTAGATAATCTGAAAAATATGATCATTAATGAAGTAGACGATTTCATATCTGTGTAAACTTCTGTGTGTCTGAGATTTAAGGTTGCATTACTATGAAAACTTCTCAATGACTGATATCTCTTCCGAGAAACCAAATATGATCTTTGGGTGAAAATAATCGAATTTAGAATCTCAAAAACTACAGAAAGAATTGGTCCACATTCATCGCAATGGTCTATCCGATGACAAATTGTTCTTGTAGGACCTTGCGATTCTCTCTGCAGATAGTAGCATTTGAACCATCATTGTCAACGCATTCATCGGTTCTCATAATTAGGGAAATGGACCACGTTTTTTCACTATATTCTGATCGTTTTCACCCGCGATCAATCATTGTCATCGAAAAAGGCAGTCCTAATTACGAGAATTTCATTTCACTTATTCAATATACACTGTACACATTCGAAGCAGTTCTGGGAATCCTCAATTCCACTTGGTGAAATATCAGGATCGCTTGCCCAAATATTGCGTTGAGCCAAAATGGACATTGTTAACACCTCAAAAATTCCAATATTCAGTTCTATTAGACGATTGCACACTGATCTTTTCACTGCGCTGGAAATTCACTCAAACAATTCATCCTGATTCTGACACTTACGAGTCGCTTCATGGTGTTGAGATATGCAAGAGCTGGCTATAAGTACAGAGGACCGTTGTTGGCGCACGACGCGCTTCTTGACTTTACTTGTTAGACACGTGATACAGTAGGCCGAGCTGTTCTCAGCGCGATAGGTGCCGGCACATTACCCTTGCGGCGCGCCAGGAGCAGCCTCTTTTATAAGTAAGTGTGCCACCGCGGGGAAATGCACTTGCACCGCTTCTTCTGAGCCGACAGATGCTGTACGAGTATAAGTAAAAAGCGAGCGGGAAAATTTGCCATCTCTCCGGGCATACAGCTTTCGGGCCTTACTCATGACCACCTCATGACTATGCGATCCCATAGCTGACGCATCGAGGTATAGAGCGATTGCATGGATTGGCTATCGTGGTTGCTTCGCGAATATACCGCTCGCACGCCAAATGGGATGTGCGCACGAGCGTCTGACCTAGTGAAGGCCGTGAGCCTCTGCCGTCGCCAATTAATCGACACTTTCTTCTATGCTCAACGTATAATAGTAGTAACATACAACCATAATGATGGCCCGCCACCATATAACAGCAAGATTTCGCGTTCGCTCCACATTAGCGCAGGAGTATGGTCCACGCCCACGCTGTCACGCCTGAATTCCTTCGCCGTGCTTCACTGCGACGTCAAAAAGCTCTTATGCGTGCCCTGCTTGGATGAGCGCCGTAAATTATATGTGAGTCAATTCCTAATTGAATGAGAGAGTAGCCACTCAAGTTTTGGTTTGCGTGCCCAGAGGCCATTATCATAATGCATACGCAATTTCACTCTCCCTGTTAATCGCACAATAGCCGTAGCCCCCGTAATTGCTTAAACCATATCATATGGGGTCCACGATCAAAGAGTCGAAGATGTGCAACTCAATTCCAACCTCTCTTGGGCAGTAAGTAATTGGTGAAGTATTGAAGATGAGTGGGACTGTGGAACACCTACCCGTTGTTCTCTACAGGCGAATATTGACGTAGCCATCCTTTTTCCTGCTCAAATTTAGTTCGTTCCAGGCACGATCATCTCTGACACCAACAAAATTGTGCCTAGGTCGTACCAAAAGTGTGCACAGGTGCTTGGATATTTGTTACCTTGAAAGCATGCCTAATAAGGTTTGCCAAAAAATCAAAATTCTACAAATCTGACATACCTGAGGTGGCAGAATTTGTTTCTCCACTAATAGATGTGGGCGATTCCGATAAAAGTGCGATTTTTGGGTCCAAAACCGTCGCAGGGAGTGATTTGGGCCAGACAGTTATTTTAGCCGCAGACGAGTTTCAGTGGCTCGTAGCAGTTAATTTACACGTGTATGGGCACAAAAAGGAAGTATCTAGAGCTACGTAGCTCAAAAGTGAAGCCAGACGAAGATATGCCAAGTTTACGAGGTTGCGGAGGGGCACGGGATTGACATCTCGCTTAAAAGAATATTCCCACGGTTCTGCAACTAATCGTATACTCTTTCTCGCCCAGATTTGCTCTAATACTCTAATGCAACCAAGTACAACAAGGGAATGTGTTTTACAAAGCCATATAACGTGCCAGGGAGGGGCACAATATGGGGAAGGGATCGACTGGAAATTTTGCACGCCATCTTGAAAACACATTTGTATGGTGCGATCGTCTGCGGGTTCAAATTTTCAGCCAATGTCGCACATAAATTAGATCTATTTGGGTATTTAGATGGCAACCTCATTGGCTTAAAAGGCTTCACAGACGACTGGGGATTTCGCCGAGCTGATTAGTGCTGTGCTAGCAGTTTTGGAGCAATCCGACTCCAAAATGTCAGATAACTGTGTGCGAGCTGAGGATTTGATTCCTACTTATAAACTGGTGTATTCTGTTGTTTAGAGTAAGGTAAGATTACCGTCAAATCGGGTAAATTTGGTACGATTTCGTTACTTTTTATTTTCTTTGGCTCGGCACCTCAACATACATTGACAAAACCCACTTCTCATAGTGGTCAATCTCAAGCTTACAGTTTCAGCTTTCGATTGACGGGTTACAAAGTTCAATTTGATGAGTTTAAGCCGGAGCTATTAGCAGTTGAAGAAGTGTACCAAAGTTAGACCCCGACTGGGCAACTTTGGTACACTTGCAAAATATTTCAACACTACCCACCACCATGTGAGTTAACTAACTTTTAATCGTTCAGAAGTCTTATTTTAAGCTGTTTGAAACATTCTAAAACCTCGTAGACCATCACTCGACTCGAGATGAGATGGAAAGAAGCTGCCATAAGAAGTTGTACTGGAGTTACCCTATTCTCATGCTTCTTACCCAGAATGGGGTAACTTTGATACTTTTTTCGTGGTTTTTCCCACTGTTTTTCATCCATTAAAATTCCAAATGCTGTAAATATTCTAATGTAACAATGGTTTCTTCAATATGGTGATATATGTGATGAAAATGTAGTATAATGCACCGTTCGTTCCGGAACACTTCTTGCCGGGTACACTAACTGGACCACTCGCGTATCGCTGCTAAATCAGCATTTTCGGAAAAAGCTTCAATAAACGCGTACAATCGTTCACGCGGGATCTACGGTGGCTCAACACACTGTTTCTGCGTGGGTCAAGAGGGGAGAATAGGTTTCAGAGGGATAGAATCATTCACCTTGCCGAAAGCAGCTCTGAAATTCATTTTTCAGGGGTGTACCAAAGTTGCACCCACTGTACCAAAGTTAACCAATTTGACGGTACCCAACTTGGCTCCATTGAGCCACTTTCTCAACAACTCTGGTTTGTTTCACTCCTCTGGCCCATATCCAATATTTTTCACCGTATCTTAGCTCATTTTGTATGATTTGAATCAAGCTTCAAAATGAGCTGAGATACATTGAAAAATATTGAGATGGGTCAGAATAGTGAACCAGAGTGTTTCATAAAATGGCTACATGGGGTCAAGGTGGGTACACTTACCTTATTACAAATTGAAGTGCATAGCTACACATAGGGGTTTTAGACTTTGCATATGCATTGCAGTGAATCCAAGAGCCGAAGTTGGGTTGCCTACAGTGGACGGAATCGGTATTTTGACCCTTTATCAAGCACTACAAAATTCGGGGACGTTAGGATCATACACGCCAAAAGAATACACCCTAGAAAGTTGCTATAATCCAAGTCGTAGAGATTCCAAATCGTAGAAATTTGGGCGAGGTTGAAACACGGAATATTATAATTTCGCGGAATTACTCATATATAATCCTTTCTGGTGTGCACTTAGAAACGAGCACTAAATTTTTAGCAACAGCCATCAAGATTCCACTAAAGTGATACAAGATGAGATGAAAAAGCGTTCATGGCTCAGTCGGTTGAGATCCCCGGCTCCAACACCTCGATGCATGACGCTCAAAGGGGCGTGGGTGTGATTCCCGGTCAGATCGCTTCGGATTTTCCCCAATTAGTCTTGACCGGGAATACGAATTTTTGCACCACCAAGAACAATAACAAAACGCTTTGAGTGTCGAGCGCTCGGCTTGGCTCTGCCAGAGATTCGAATGAACGATCGATCCGATGAGTGTTCGTGGTATTCTCCCGCACTAGTGTCGAGCCTCGCTGAGACTGTCATTGACAGTCCAGAAATGTCTACGAAAGGACTGACGAAATGAATTGATGGAATGGAATAGCGGATCAAGTTGTAGAGAATCTTGAGTCGTCCCCGTCGGTGAATAAATGTTGGTAAAACTTGAATCGATCTTGGAGGACAAGGGATGTCGTGCAAAGAATATTACAGCACGAGTACTATGGCAAATTCATCTATTCGCTACGTTTCGTCAAACGGATCTGTTGCCCTCATTAGGCTATAAAGAAAATTATTCATCACATCACAACACTCGAAATTTTGAACAGAATCACAACATTCACAATACTTATTAAAATCACAAATATAATTACCACTATTGGAAGATGTTATTAGCGCTTAAATTACATGTTCACAAATGAAATAGTGATTGTTTTAAAAATAAATTAAAATTATAGGCTCGAGAGAGCCAACTTGTCAATGTTCGACTACATTTGACTAATATTCAAGCATGAGCATATACAGCTCTCGCACGCATAAATCAGTAATACATCGATTGTGAGGCAGGGCGGGGGATGCGAGAGAGGGAAACAGAGAAAAGTGAACAGGTGACTAGAGTAGAAAGAGACTATAATATGTAAATGTGGGAGGAAAGCCACAGCTCAGCTGTGTCGTTGCTCGTTGAAAAGATTACTATATATACAATCCAGATTGCGAACATCTTCTTTCAAATTAATATTGGTACTATCTGAATTTATGTAAATCATAGAATAGCGGATATTAGACAATTGTGCCCCGGGTATCCGCATGATACCACGTTGGCTTGGAGGGTAGCCACTCTCGGTCTCATGGTCACAACAATAACAGTCCCCAGCCGACTACCGACTTTTGATCCAGCTGCCAGAACACAGCTGTACCCGCCCTTTGGGGGAGGCTTGGTGAAGTCAGTCGATTGAATGATCGAGCTTTGCTGGAGCTCGGTGAGTCCTAAGTCCCAGATGAGTCTCGAAATTCTCATAGTGGGCAACTTAAAGTAACTCCACCACGAGTCCCTAGACTCATCTGGTCCCCTGGCATTATGGCTACCGCGCGTGGCCAGACGGATAGAGCTCTGTGGACTGCTCGCTCCGGGAAACGTTGACTGGGTCTGTAGGGCTGTCACACCCTGGAGTCAGGTCATGAGTGACCAGCTCCCCTTGCAGTTTCATGTGGTCCAAAGGGACTGAGCACCAGTCTCAGACCCAGTCCGTCGCCATCAAATTCGGGCCAACCCCCGGGTAGGACATCTCTGGACTTGAGCTAGAGGGTCATCGAACCCCGGGGCACCCAGACAGGAGTACGGGGCCTCCGTTGAGGTTGATTAGCATAGAATTCATGGGGAGTAAACTCGAACGCACCGGTGATCGGAGTGACGCTCGAATTCTCGAAGCAACTCTTTGATTAGAGCATGCTCGAGAAATCGCACTCAGCTGACAGGGAAAAATGGAAAATGATAATTAGAGAACTGAAATTATGTAAATGGCCTCTATGCCAAGACGGTGGAGGTACAATGTAGAAACTTGGAAGAGTGTACGTAGGAAAAAGCTACAATACAATACAAATACAAGATTGGACAAAAAAATCCCTATTAAAAGCTGGTATTCACTGGGAACGTGTCCCATTAACAAGTATTACACAAGGTGGTTGTAATTGTCCTTTCCTGGCTAGAAACTTGTTAGGGATGCCCGTTTAGTTCATTGGGGCCAATGCGGGCGGACTGAAGGCGAAACTGGGAAAACCTGCGGGGCGATAAGCGTGCATGCGACGCTTAGCTAGTAGGGGCCCGTAAGGGCGTCCGCAGGTCACCCTAACTCGCGAGAGTCCGTCTGGTGCCCTCGCGATTCCTTAATAGCGCACGCACATGAATCTTCCCCAACCTAGATTGATAACTCAGTAGGAACCCGTCCATGGCCCGTCTAACGCCCGCAGACTAGTCTTCGTGCAGGCAAGTTAACCTCAATTGATGGAAATAATAAATACTATCTCTCACCTAGTTTAAGAATAAGAGTAAATATTATCGCAAGAAAAACGAGTTGATTGATAAACTTGACTTTTCTCACAAATCTAAAAAAACTGGAAGGACTGTGGAGAGTTATAAGAAAATACTATGTTTTTCCTTCTTTTTCATCAGATCATCGGTAGTCATGAATGCGCGACAGGTGAAGTTTATTTTATTCTTTTTATTTTCATTTTATTTTATTGAGGAAAATCGAACGGGCACAGGGGGCCCCTATATACATCGATATTATAAAGGATTCATACACAATATTCAAATCATTCACTAAATGCTGGTAACTGCAGGCATTTCAAAAACCATCAATCTAAACTGAAATGATGGTATACCATAACATAATAATGGATAAACAAGGGAGAGAAAACTAACAGAAGTTTTGTGTTGAGCAAGATTAAGTCAATCTTTTATGAACAGTTCCCTGTTTTTTTTATTGATTAAAAAAATGGAGCGATGGAGATGGTGAAATTTGTCCTTGAGAAATCTGCACCTTTGTCTGAAATGAAATTCGATAACAACTAGTACCGTGACTCATGAATTCCCGTGTAAATTGATGGCTTTATTTTAAATGAACTAAGCTTGGCATATCATAATATCACGCTCTCAGCTTTTGACTTTTTATTATCCGTCATTCAATCCCAAATTATAATTGAGATCATGCTCCAAGAAGTCGTCGAGTGAGAATTTTTTTGCGGTTTTCTTTCTATAAGAAACTAACATCTTTTCAAAGAAAAGTAAAAAATCAGTGCAATAATGATAAAGAGCCAGTCTGATTTGTAATGGGAATTCTAATGAATATTGAATTATATCATCGATTGCATTGCACCTATGTACTATACAATTTACCCACAGACTGTCGTCGTCATAACGCCCGCACAACTACTCAATATCACACTATAACTCGTTGTTAGGCCGCTGAGATTCCAAGCGTCGCATGCCTACCTTCCACCCGTACGGGCGCTGTGCGGGCAGCTAGGGAAACCAGATGGGCCCCGTCGCGTGCCCTAATTAGATTTCTAATCGAGTTCTTTTATCTCATTTTGATCGATGACCACCTACAGAGCTTCCCGCGTAGAAATAATTTTGTTCGGGAAATCTTTGGGAAATGTTTCCCCCTCGCAAGCATTGGGCCAAACTTAAAAAATGAGACATCCCCAAACTTGGTGATTACGACCCAAGTTTGGCATGCAAACTTCTCGCAACTCCTCAGAAGCTTTGCGTAAGTTTGGGAAAACTTTGGGAAATGAATGCTTTCCGGCATGTTTGGCAAATTGTTGCCTACCCAAACTTTACAGATATGAAAAACTAGTTACGAATTTTGATTGGGAAAACGTTCGCATAACTACAGCGCTATTTTGAGAAGCTATGGCAGGGCTCGCAGAGGTCTTTTCGAAAGCAGTGGTACTTGGAAATTATATGGAAAAAGTGCAAGCGTTTTGAAGAGCTGTCTGCTAGCTCTGAGATAGTCTACTTTGCGTTTTTGAGAATGTTTTGTACACATTTCTATCATTACTTCATAGCCAATGTTTACATCAAAGCACGTGCTTCATTAACCTGAAAAAATAATTAGCCACAAGGAATCTTGCGGACTTCCGGAAGAAATCTAGAACCATCTGTGCGAAGAAGATTAGAATCAAAATATTCAAATCGCGAAAGTGTTTGAAGGTTATCACACGGTTCTGCGTACTCTGGCACAGTTGCGGCACACATCATCTCGACACGAATATACTCATCTGATATCTATTGCCGTTGACAGTGAGTGCTTCTCTTTTCATTAATGCACAAGCGATCATTCTCTGGAGCTTTGATGGGTTTTTCGTAAGTACTCGTTGAAGTCTAGGATGGTTGAATTATTTTCAAACGCAAAAATGGCATCAGTGTGGATATTTGTCGATCTCCTTAGTTACGATCGATTTTCTATGTTGACAACCAACAAACAAACAGACTGGTCTGCAGATGCAGAAGAGTCTGCTGCTAACAAACGCCAAGGCTTTGATGTGATGAAATTGCGTCCACCAAAGCTTTAAAGAAAGATTATTTAGACATGGTGTATGGATGAATGAGAGTACTCATCGTCAGAAGCACTCGATATCAGATAAGTAAATTCGTATCGGTATGATGTGTTTGTCGCCGACTGTAACTAGCAGAGCCGTATGATAACCTCCGGGGTTATTTCCAGCCTCTCTACACATTAAAATTTTTTCCGCGACTCTTGATTCTAATCTTCTTCGTCTAAGAGGTTCTAGTAAGTTTTTTCTTTTTTTCCAAATTAATACAGCGCGTGCCGTACAGTAAGAGTGAAAAGGAAAGTGAGGTTAGAGTGCCCAGAAGCACGTGCTAAGTGGGAAGGAAAAGAAAAGAAAGGCATGGGTGATAAAAATTTGACAAAGAATAACAGACAGAGGACAAGCTCAATAGGAAATATAAGAGATTTCTGCTCACCGAGAGCATCGCAAAAGAGAGGAACAGATCAGAGATCTCCAGAAAGTCAGCTTGAAAATATAAGCAAGAAAACTCACACAGAAAACGATCTAAGAAATAAGGACAAAAAGATGGCTCTAAGAGATGATGAGTACACCACAGAAGGAATGGCAAGCATTATAGCAGAAATACAAAAACTGGAAAGTAAATTTGACGAAAAAAAAGAAGAAGAGAAAAAGGAGAGAGAGGAGACTACAAACTGGATGAAAGAAATGGTGCTGCAAATGAAGAGAGAAAATGAACTAAGACAAAAAGAGTGGGACTCAAAATGGGAAGAAAAAGAAAAGCAGGACAAGAAAAGAGACGAAAGACAAGATGAACTGGAGGAAAGGATGAGAAAAATGGAGGCTCTGATAATTGAGAAAGGGGAAGGAATGCAAGTAGATTTTGTAGGTTATGAAAAAGACAAGGAAAGAGAAAAAGAGAAGGAAAAGGAGATAGAGAACCTTAAGAAAAGAATTGAAGAAAGTGAGAGGAGAGACAAAAGGAAAAACATAATAATAACAGGACTAAAAATGAAAGAGGAAGATCTCAAAAGCAATGTAGAAAACTGGATATATGACACTTTGAATATAGAGACAATCCTTGTAAAAGCTTGGAAAGTCAAAGCCAGAGCAGGACAGGAAATAATAGGCGCAGAATGCGAAACAGAAACGATGAAAAAGGACATAATGTTGAACAAAAATAAACTGAAAGGACAAGAAATTTATATTGACAAGGATTTGACATGGAGACAAAGAGAAACGAGAAGGAAACTAAAAGGGAAAGCAAAGGAAGCCAAAGACCAGGGTAAAAAAGCTGTAGTAAGAGGAGACACTCTAATCATAGACAGCAAAATCTACAAATGGAACGATAGAGAGCAGAAGTTATTTCAGACAGATAGAGAATGGAAAATCAATGAGGAAAAGGAAGACTGAAAATACAAGACTCCTAGCATGGAATGTGGCAGGCACAAGAAGCCTGACACAGGAGGACTGGAATTACATAAGAAAATTTGACATAGTATGTTTGACAGAAACTTGGGCAGAAAAGAAAGACAGAAAATGCGTAGAGAAAAACATGCTAGGATACAGATGCGAATACAGAGATGCCAAAAAAGAAAAGAAAAAAGGGAGAGCTTATGGAGGTATGGTGTTAGCAATAAAAAACAGAATAAAGCTAGAAATAGGAAAGGAAAGTATACAGGAGGAGTTGATCACAGGAAAAATAAAAATAAATAGTGAAAAATGGGTAATAATAGGCACATACATGAATAAAGAGAAAGACAAGAACTGGGAAAGAATTGAAGAGGATTGCGAGAGACATAAAGAAGAAAAAATAATCATTGTAGGGGACTTAAACGCAAGGACAGGAACAAAAGGAGGAGATCCGACCGCAGAGGAAAACAGAAAATCAAAAGACAAAGAGATAAACAAAGAAGGGTACAGACTCCTAGATGAAATAGGAAAACAAGGCTTAATGATATTAAATGGTGCGATAGAGGGAGATGAATTAGGAGAATATACATATATAGGTCCCAGAGGCAACACAGTGATAGATTACGCCATTACAAATGGAAAAGGAAGAGAAGGAATAAAAAGCATGAGAATAGGAAATAGTGTCAAATCGGACCACCTGCCAATGGAAATTGAACTAAAGCAAAAAGGAGAGGAACATGAAGAAGAAAAAAAGTACATACAAAAGTGGGACGAAAAAAGCAGGAAAAAATACCTAAGAAACCTAGAAAGTTGGGAAGAGGAGCTGGAATGGAGAAAACTGAAAGGCAAGGTAAAGAAGGCAATGGTATTCGAAGAAATCAAAAATGGGAAAGAGACCTCACAAAGCTGGTGGGATGAGGAATGCTGGGAGAAGAAAAAACAACTGTTGGATGCCTTCGAAAGAAAGAGGAATGACGAGATAGACCCAAGAGAATACTTCAAAATAAAAAAAGAATATGGGCAGCTAATAAAGAAAAAAAAGGAAGAAGAGGGAAACAGAATAATAGAGGAAATGCTGAGAGAAAAATCAGAAAAGGTGTTCTGGGAAAAAGTAAATTCAAAAAGGAAGCGCAGAGAAAAGGTAAGCAACAACATATCAGGGGAAGAATGGCAAAAACACTTTCAAACACAGCTAGGGGGACAAAAGGAAAAACCAAAAAACGAAAAGAAGGAAAGGAAAAGATGGGAAGAAAACAGCTTTACGGAAGAAGAACTGGATAAAGTGTTGAGAAAAATAAAAAAGAAGAAAGCGAGCGGACTGGACGGTATCGGTAATGAAGCCTGGATATACATGAATAAAAAAGTGAAAAGTAACATCCTGAAGATATTGAACGAAATCTGGGCCAGTGGTGAACTACCAGAAGAATGGAAATCTGGGAAAGTGATTCCGATATATGAAAACGGAGACAAAAACGAAGCGAAAAATCACAGAGGGATCACGGTCATGGACACTATGTACAAAATCTACGCGGAATTGATAAGAAATAGACTAGATACCTTCCTGGAGAGAGAGAAAAAATTGAGAGATGAGCAGATGGGTTTCAGGAAAGGAAGGGGAACAACAGATGCGGTATACGTCTTGAAAAGCATGATAGGGAAGGAAATTGAAAAAGAGAAGGGTAAACTCTTCCTGATGTTTGCGGACCTGAAGGGAGCATTCGACAAGATCAAAAGGGAGGCAGTATGGAAAGGATTAGAAGACCTGGGAGTGGAAGAACAAATGAGGGAAAGGATAAGGGAGATATACGAGGAAACAGAAAGTATAGTGGAAGTCAACGGAAAGAAAGTGGGAAAATTCTATACAAAAGAAGGTCTAAGACAAGGCTGTCCGCTGAGCCCCACATTGTTCAATGTGGGGACAGCAGACGTGTTTGATAAGCTGGAGAAACTGCAAGGAGGAGGGTGCCTAATAAACAGAAGGAAAAAAGTCAAAGGGTTGAGCTACGCGGATGATTACTGCCTAATGGCCACCGATGAGGAAAGTTTGAAAGAGATGATAAGGGCGTTTGGTAACATCATGAGGAGAAAAGGGCTGGAACTGAATGTGGAAAAGTCGAAAGTTATGATCTGCCGTAAAGGGAAAGGGAGGGAAAAGAAATACAAATTCATGTACGAAGGTAAAGAACTGGAGAAAGTAAAAGAATATAAATACCTGGGATACATAATTAAAAAGAATAACGAAGATGATAGCCACATAAAGCAAATAGCCAAGAAAGCAAACATGGCACTAGGGAAAATCTGGAGTATAGGAGAACATCTGCTGAAAAACAACTGGGAAAAAAGAATAAGATTATTCGAAGCGCTCATTGAAAGCATTATGATGTACGGAGCTGAAATATGGGGCTGGGAGGAGAAAAAAGAAATAGAAAACACACAAACAAAGTACATAAAATGGCTTCTAGGACTTGATATGACTACACCGGGATACCTCATTCTGACAGAGGTAGGAAGGAGGAAAATAGCTATAAAAGCTGGAACAAGAGCCCTGAAATACGAAGAAAAACTAAGAGAGAGTGAAGAAGGAAGTATCCGAAGAGAATGCTGGAAGGAGATAGAGAATGGCAGCACAGACAGGAAGAGGAGGCAAAAAAGAATAAAATGGCTCAATGACAGAGGGTGGTCAGAAGAGGAGTTAAAAAGAAGAGTCGAAGAGAGTTAGGACTATTACAAGATTTTGGAAAGAGTAAAAGAAGATTCAGACAAGCAAAACGCGATAAGTAAGGTCAGAAACTCAAGATACTGCAAGGAATTGAGGAGCTGGTTACTGAGAGACGAACAGGGGCCATCCTATATTAGTACAAAGAGTGAAAAAATCAGTAAAAATAGAAACACGATCGCGAGATTCAGATTGGGTAACGAGTCCATTGCAAATAGATACTGGATGAGCGAGGAAATGAGGAAGTGTAGATTATGCGGAAAGGAAGAAGAAACAATGAAACACATCTTCGAAAAATGTGAAGAGACAGAGAGAAGGGACAAATGGATGGAGGCAATGAGCTTTCAAGGGAAAAGAATTGGATGGTTAAAAGAAATACAGTGGAAAAGGAAAAGGGAAGGAAAAGAGAAGCAAAACCAAGAAGAACACCAGAGAGCCATCGACAGCACGCCCACACAAGAAAGTCACCACGTGTGAATGAACCTTAAGGCAGGAGCAAGGAGACGGCAAGCGGAGACATGTGCAAGCAGTGGTCAGACAAGCACGTGGAAAAGCAAGAGAAAAGAAATAAAGACGCCCCACAGTGGGAAAAAAAATTGGCCGGACGGCACAATTATGCGTTACTATTAAATAGGCGATTTCGGAATTTTCAAAAAGGGGAAATTGTAGGTTTTTTGATGCGAAATCCGAATCCTTTTCCCTCGAATATCGTCCGGAAGTCGTATGACGACGGCATCCACTAAAACACGAAAATCGCTTTAAAAACACAGTATTAGCGGTTTAACTCGGAGGGGAAGCAAATTACGTCGATTTTTATGGGGAACAAAGTTGTTGCATTTTTTAAGACCAATCTTTTGGTGCCCCCAGTTTTTCGAAAAATCGTGTTTTTGTAGGTTTTTTGGGTTTTTGGGGGCTTTTTCGACAAAATTTGGAATTTCTGACCACGCCAATCGAAAGAGCATGAAATTTTACGTCGAAATACGTGGTTCAAAAAAATTTCAAAATTTTACCCCATCCGCACTACAGCGGTAAAATCATGAGCTAGCCCGGAGAACGCACCAGAGGCCTGAAAAAGCTCCTAAAACTCGGAGGGGGAGCGATTTACGTCAATTTTCATAAGGAACAAAGTTGTTGCATTTTCCAAGACAAACTTTTTGGTGCCCTCAGTTTTTCGAAAAATCGTGTTTTTTTAGGTTTTTTGGGTTTTCAGGGGCTTTTTCGACAAAATTTGGAATTTTTGACCACGCCGATCAAAAGAGCATGAAATTTTACGTCGAAATACGTGGTTCAGAAAAATTTCAAAATTTTATCCCATTCGCACTACAGCGGTAAAATCATGAGCTAGCCCGGAAAACGCACCAGAGGCCTGAAAAAGCTCCTAAAACTCGGAGGGGGAGCGATTTACGTCAATTTTCATGAGGAACAAAGCTGTTGCATTTTCCAAGACAAATTTTTTGATGCTCCCAGTTTTTCGAAAAATCGTGTTATTTTAGGTTTTTTGGGTTTTTAGGGGCTTTTTCGACAAAATTTGGAATTTTTGACCACTCCAATCGAGAGAGCATGAAATTTTACGTCGAAATACGTGGTTCAAAAGAATCTCGAAACATTATCCCATCCGCACTACAGCGGTAAAATCATGAGCTAGCCCGGAGAACGCACCAGAGGCCTGAAGAAGCTCCTAAAACTCGGGGGGGGGGGGGGTTTCCAAAACACCTTCTCTGGTGCCCCCAGTTTCCCAAAAAATCATAATTTTTTATTTAGGTTTTTTGGGTTTTTAGGGGCTTATTCGTCAAAATTTGGAATTTTCCAACACGCCAATCGAAAGAGCAGAACATAGTACTTTGAAATATTTATTTACAAAATTGTTCAACCCGACTCAGAGAGTTCTACACCAGTCTATAATATTTCATACGTGCAATTTTCTCGTGATCTTCTTATACTACATGTATTTCTAGACGTAATTTTGAGGTGCGCTTTGGTAATATTCATAAAGGAGTTATATTTAGACGTTTTCGAGGTCGTGTTACAAAATCAAAATTAAAACTATGCATCTCGCAGTTTTAGAGAAATCAAATCCTATTGATATTCAACAGCCAATCGTTTTACGATCAAGGTTGCACAAATCCCAGTCTATCACTCCAAGAACATACCTTGAAAGAGGTATTCTACAGAATTCTTAAATCAATTACATCATCTCATCCCTGAGGTTGTGTGAGAAAAGCATAACATCTGACTTATATGTCAATAATCTCGAAGAAATGAGCGTCATTATCTCCGAACTTTGGAGCCAACTAATATTCTATCCATGTAAATAAAAGAACACTACGAGCTTAGTATGGTAGTCGAAGAACATGATTTGGAAGAGCTATTTGGTTCTATTAATATGATCCAGAATATTCATCATATCCCTGATTTCGTGTAACGAAAGGACAAGTAAAACTGTACATTCCGACTGGCTCCTAAACATCCAATTTTAGTTCTATACAATTCGAAGTTCTCCACGGAAAAAAAATTGTTTTCGATGGAACAACTTTCTAGGCTCTCTCCTCTTAGTGCCGACCGACTAGTTGCACCTTATTACCATTCATCTGGAGTATGTTTGTAAGAATTCATAACGATATTTGAGTGTTTCAGAATGAAAGTGGACTAACAAAGAGAGCACTAGATCTGCGGAACACGGATCTTGATGGAACTCTGAAAGTCACCTAATTCTGGTGAGAAATGAAGGTATGTCCAAGAGTTGAATCCAATGGGCCTTTTGTTTCGAGTTGCAGCTATGGATATTAGCATTGCCCATACAGGCCATGTTCAAATGATGCATATATGGATATACTGGCATGGGTATGAGCTATGGATATCAGCATTGCCAGTATATCCATATATGTATCATTTGAACATGGGCCTGTACGGGCAATGCTGATATCCATAGATGTATCTCGCGGGGAAGCCTATTGGATCCAACCCTAAGAGCTACCTTCATTTCTCACCAAAATTAGGTGGCCCCCAAAGTTCCATCAAGATCCGTATTCCGCAAACCTGGTGCTCGCCTTGTGAGTTCATTTCTAACGGTTTTGAGGTAGGAGTTGGAGACACCTTAGTATCGTATCGGACACATTACCCAATAACTCGCTTAACCGGATCGAGTCATAGACCATTGTTCAGTGCGATTGACGTTTTCATTGAAAAACGATTCGTCCAAATTCCTGTGCGATGAAGAACTTAGTCCTCTCATCGGTGTTATTCACTGTTGTAGTATAACTACAACATACTAACCGTATAATATACTAACCGTAGCATCAAATTTTGAAATTCTCTTGAACAACACGTTTCAACGTATTATGTTCTGCTCTTTCGATTGGCGTGGTAAAAAATTCCGAATTTTGACGAATAAGCCCCTAAAAACCCAAAAAACCTAAAAGATTATGATTTTTTGGAAAACTGAGGGGAACCAGAGAAGGTATTTTGGAAAATGCAACAACTTTGTTCCGCATCATTATCAACGTAAATCGCTCCCCCTCCGAGTTTTAGGAGCTTTTTCAGGCCTCTGGTGCGTTCTCCGGGCTAGCTCATGATTTTACCGCTGTAGTGCGGATGGGATAATGTTTCGAGATTCTTTTGAACCACGTATTTCGACGTAAAATTTCATGTTCTCTCGATTGGAGTGGTCAAAAATTCCAAATTTTGTCGAAAAAGCCCCTAAAAACCCAAAAATCCTAAAAAAACACGATTTTTCGAAAAACTGGGGGCACCAAAAAATTTGTCTTGGAAAATGCAAAAACTTTGTTCCTCGTGAAAATTGACGTAAATCGCTCCCCCTCCGAGTTTTAGGAGCTTTTTCAGGCCTCTGGTGCGTTTTCCGGGCTAGCTCATGATTTTACCGCTGTAGTGCGGATGGGATAAAATTTTGAAATTTTTTTGAACCACGTATTTCGACGTAAAATTTTATGCTCTTTCGATTGGCGTGGTCAAAAATTCCAAATTTTGTCGAAAAAGCCCCTAAAAACCCAAAAAACCTAAAAAAACACGATTTTTCGGAAAACTGGGGGCACCAAAAAATTTGTCTTGAAAAATGCAACAACTTTGTTCCCCATAAAAATCGACGTAATTTGCTTCCCCTCCGAGTTAAACCGCTAATACTGTGTTTTTTAAGCGATTTTCGTGTTTTAGTGGATGCCGTCGTCATACGACTTCCGGACGATATTCGAGGGAAAAGGATTCGGATTCCGCATCAAAAAACCTACAATTTCCCCTTTTTAAAAATTCCGAAATCGCCTATTTAATAGTAACGCATAATTGTGCCGTCCGGCCGATTTTTTTTCCCACTGTGCGCCCCAAAGGGAAAACCAACAAAGATATAAAATGGAAAAAGATAGGGAAATAGAGAAAATAAAAATGAGGATGCTAAGGATGGAAAGGTTAATAGTAAGGCAAGATGAAGAGATTAGAGAACTAGAGGGAAAACTGGAAGGAAGAGAGAGGTTAGAGCAGTACAGTGACTCAGATGCAGAAAAAGAGGATTCCAACAGAGAAGAAAAAAGAACAGAGAAGGCAGAACCAGAAAACCAGGAAGAGGTGAGGAAAAGACAACAACAAAAAGCGTGCAAAGAACTGGAGAGAAAAGAGATGGACAACAGAGACGGCAAGAGAAAGCTGGTAATCAGGAAAGGAATTGCATGGAGGAATAGGTATGTGGAAACTTGGATTAAAGAAAAAACAAACATGGACTACGACAACTGGACACTGGAACCGCTCAACAAAAAAGGTACATACACCCACAATGCGTGGGTAGTAAAAACCAACTCCAAAACCCTGGAGGACAGGCTAAAAAGAACAATGATAGAAAGAGGAGAAAAAGAATTCACGGTGGAAAGCTTTATAAGCGCAAAGGAAAGATGGGAAATCAAAGAAGCAATGAAAAGGAAAGGGATTTATAAAAGACTAGGTTACAAAGGAAAGGATATAAGGAAAAACAGGATGGAAAAGAGAGGATACTAAGGGAAGAAAGGAAGTACAAAGCATAAGGACCAGCCATGAAGAAGTGCCAAAAAAGAAAAAAACCAATTATTTAAGTTGTTTATATAGGAACGCACTGACAAAAAATGTTTATTTATTTTTTCAACGAGATGGCTATTTTTGTATTTAGTTCATTAAGAATACACAATTACTTGTGCAAACTAAGATAAGAAAGTCAGAACTGTCAAAATAAGTGTAGACAAACGTATAACCAATATTGGTTCAATAAAATTACTACTACTACTACAGCGCGTGCCTTGATTTAGACTTGGGCTAAAGTATGATAAACACGTGTATGCGAGATATTTTCGCGAGAACGCAAACTAGACTATTCATGAGTTTACAGATAACTTCTGAAAATGTTTTCGCTTCATCCATATAATTCAAAGAAATCACTGCTTTCGAGAAGACCTCTGCGAGCCCTCGATTAATGCGCTTCATTCAAGTTCTGCCATAGCTTCTCAAAATAGTGCCAAAGTTATGCAAACGTTTTCCTAAACGAAACTCGCAACTAGTTTTTCATATCTGTAAAGTTTGGATAGGCAACAATTTGCCAAACATGCCGGAAAGCATTCATTTCCCAACGTTTTCCCAAACTTACGCAAAGCTTCTGAGAAGTTGCGAGAAGTTTGCATGCCAAACATGGGTCGTAATCACCAAGTTTGGGGATGTCTCATTTTTTAAGTTTGGCCCAATGCTTGCGAGGGGAAAACATTTCCCAAACATTTCCCGAACAAAATTATTTCTACGCGGGTTCTATCACACGAAAATACAATAATAACTATATTCACTAGACACAGATCTTTCATCTCTGTACCTTCCCTCAGTTGTCAACATGGATACAGCTACTCAATCAAATTGCTCATGTGGTTGCCTGATATCGTAGAAGTTAGCCGGGGTAAGTTAGCCAGGGTAAATTATTTTCCCACGTAGGATCTATCTGAGGCCTTGTCCACCGGGGAAACCGATTTGTCAGCTTCCGGACACATCCAATGGACCCTTCTGCGGTATTTTCAGGCATTCCCGAGCGTACACAAGATGGGAATCGCATGTTTTGTGGGTCATTTCACGATTTTTCCCCACAATTCGAGGACATCAAGTGGAAGTAGCAGCTCGACAGGATTGTGTCCACACCTACAATTGATCAAATTATGTTTGAATATCAAATGACTACCCTTTCGCGGTATTTTTGGACACTTGGGTGCATGCGCGTGTCACGAATCTGCCACTCTTCATCTCAACCGATGGATTCTTCGTTTTTTCCATGGAATTGTACAGAGACAGCCCCTCCCACAGAAGTCAATAATCCGATAGTCCATTCACAACCAATGATCCTTATCTTCTAATTGCAGTTATTTCCATCCCATCGCGTCCAAGCTCCAAATATATTCTCGAGGATCGAAAAGGGCGTCTTAATCTTAGGAATTCCTCATGTATCAAATTACACAGCCCCACAAAAAAAAGTTCTGACCTTACTCCGAAACTAGATTACCTCGATACTTTTGAATCCGCTAAATCCGAATCCGGGTTCAGTTTGGTCCCAGCATTGCGACATTCCGCCATAATCTCAAAAAACCATGATTCCGAAAATTGGTTTGGAGATCACTATTGACCCGTATTGAATACACTTTGGGCCTGTGTCCATAGGTTTTTCGGGTCACTGAATCTGAATCCGAAGTCGATTTGGTCCCAGCACGTAAAGTCTTCGGTATATCTTTATTACAAGCTTCAAGCATTATCGAAAAACCATGATTCTTTGAAGGTATGTCAGAACTTTGACGTGCTGGGACCAAATCGGTCTCAGATTTGAATACAACGATCCCGAAAACATGGAGTGAGTGCAAAATAACGTATGATATCATCACCAGCCCCAAGCAATTTCGGAAAAGCATGATTTTTTTGAGGTTATATCAGAACCATGACGGTCTTAGACCAAATCGAATTCGGATACAATTTAGCGACCCCAAGACCCATAGTGACCAGAACAAATTGAATTTAACACGCTTCAATCGTGATCTCTAAGCAAAAATTTGAAATGATGGTTTCTCGAAGTTATGCGAAAATGTCGACTTGCTAAGACCAAACTGACCCCGGATTCGGATTCAGCGACTCCATGGGAATAAAGGTAGTGTCGTTTGGAAGTAAGGTAGGGACTTTTTCCATTGTGTTATCCATGAATAGATCTTCCCAATAGAAAAGTGGATAAGAGTACAATTTCACAATATTGATGAAAAAATCAGTAACATTCGTACAATTCTCCTATCATGATGATGTTGATTGATCAAATCTACAACCTTTGAATCGCAGCTCATTTTGTTCTGGTGAATTTTGGTCGAGGAAAAGAAGGGACAATATGAGTTGAGCTGGAGGAAAAGAGGAAATCCTTCAGACCCTTGTCCGGCGGCCGGGGTATTTTCGCGGTCGCTAGGACGAGTGGGATGAAAATTAGAATGATAAGCAAATGCTGACTTTGCTTCCATAGGCAAATATCATGGTTATTTAAATGCCTAGAAGATAAAAAAGAGAGTACTTCTGCGTATGATGTGGCCAGTATCATTATTGCAGTGTATCTCATATCTGTATTTCATGGGCTCTATATTTAAAGCTGTCATAGAGGAATCCATGCTAAAACCCTCTGATTCTGGTCAATCAACCATCAAGTGATAGTCCTCTCATTCTATTCGTCATGATAAGTTGCAAATGCCAGTGTACATCGAGCCTCTCGTGCCTATCTCTGGCCATGGTAAAGAAATAAAACTTATATGAGTGGCTATAAGATAACTAATGCATTTGATGTCTTAACCTCACATTCATATTCTCACTCGCGCATAAACCCAAGTGTCTAAAAATACTGCGGAAGGGTAGTTATCTGATGTTCAAACATCATTCGATCAATTTCTAGGTGTGGATACAATCCTGCCGAGGTGCTATTTCTACGTAATGTCCAAAATCGTGGAATGACCCACAAAACATGCGATTCCCATCTTGTGCACGCTCGGGGATGACTGAAAATACCGCAGAGGGGTCCATTGGATGTGTCCGGAAGCTGACAAATCAGTTTTCCCGGTGGACAAGGCCCCACATAGATTCTACGTGGGAAAATAATTTACCCTGAACAACTTACCCTAGCTAACTTCCATGATATGGTTGCTTGATAGGAGATCGGGAATAATCTCGAACGTAATGCAGACACGACCACAGAATCTAATCTGGGTAGCCAGAGAGATTTCGAAAATCTTGAGACAGCAAACATTTCAAATATTGTTGACTATGATGTTGAAATCTCTCACCTGTTATCCACGGAAAACCTTTCAGTTCCAACTTTATTCGGACTCGACTAGGGTGCATACGAAGTAGTTGCTACTATCGATATCACTCCTCTGTACGCACGAGCTCAAAGAACATCCAACCTCGAACATTCAACTTCCTTGCTCATATTGGGACTACTGATTTCTCCCACCATCCCTCCGCTTTCTGGTACATTGCACATATTTGGTGTTCTTGGGCAGGGTCTCAAAGTTGCAGTCCAGTCGTCTAAATGATCTAAAAGCATCTTTAGCCCGCGATCCTTTAGATATGGCGATTATGCTTCAATCTCTTTGATTACTTCACCGACAATTGTTTGAGGGCGCTTCCCGGCCTCAAAACAGCGATCCCGTTAATCACACATCCATCAGAGTCCTCCAAACTATGAGTGTGATGGCAATCATCGCCTGTCCGCTCGAACCTTTCTATTCCCTCACGATTGTAATTCGAATTATAGAAATCGCATGGATTGCTGTTACATGATCCTAACCGCAAGCAGGATCCCCGGAACCCGGAGTATAACGACCCTCCGGACCCAGTTAGAGCCTCGACAAGAAGTATCCCTGTGCCCCCGAGGCCCCATGCCACCGAATGAAAATGCATAGGAAGCAATGGTAAGAGTGGGGGAACTCGGTGCCGTGCCTGCGCGCAACGCTCCCATTGCTTTCCATCGTGCTTCCCATGTATTTCCATTTGGGGACACGCGGGGACTCGAGGCCTTTAGGCTGGTGCTAAGATTTACCGTGGCCCTTCTTGCTCCCGCAGGGGCATCCGAATCATGGCCCGAGCGTGAGGCGTAACGAATCCGCGCCCCAGTCGCCCCAGCCAGAGCACGAAAACCGCACAGTTCCATCCGTTGGGAACGGAAAGCGCAATGCTCTGGAGCTGGGAAAGTGGTGGACGTCGATGCAGAGTTCCCGTTGGGTGACTCCTCCAGAGTTTCATAGGGCTTCATGGCTCAGCGAATCTAGATGAGCCCCTCAGCTCCCCACCGAGGAGAGGTACTGGCCGTCTCCTTGCAGCTGGGCTTAAATTCGGTAGTCGACAAAGAGGTGCGATCTATTGCCGAGTAATGTGTAACCCGGGATTACCGTCCTCAGAGCTAACTCGCTGGCAGGACGTATCCTTGCCTCACGCCCCGGGAGGCAATCGGAATAGAGCCAACAGGCAAGTGCCCGGTCTATAAATGACTAATTTTTGCTGTTATATGATCGTTCATGAATCTTAGAATCGAATGGCGGATTGCTGTGATGTGAGCCCGAGAGATTCACTAAATCAGATGTTATATCGCTGTGCACTGGCTTTACGGATCCATGAGGTGGCCCATCATCCTCGCGCATGGGCCCAATGAAAGATGAGCTCCTCGAAAAATGGGAAGGGATCAACTCTCTTGATGAGGAAGAAGAGAGTCTCAAGCAGGACATTTGATCACACCTCCAAGAGATGAGTAACATCGCCAAGACGGTGAACAACACACCTAGGGCAGCGAGGACAGCGCTTGGAGACCTTACCCTCACTGTGAAGCGACTCACAAGGGGAGGACCAGACCTTTGTATCACCAATCTTGTCCAGAATTTTTTTACAGTTTTGTATGACCTAGAATATAAAGAATCCAGAGTAACTCCGTCAAATGGGCCTCCTGTCAAAAGTTACAGCCCATGACATTAACATTGCCCAAATAGGCCCATGTTAAAAAGTGATATATATAGATATACTGGCAACGCTAACATTTTTCCTTGTAGCTCTGGACACAAGGCCCATTTGACGGAGTTACTCTGGATTCTTCATATTCTGGGTGACACAAAACTGTAAAAAAATTTGAGAAAGGATTGGTGATCCAAAGGTCTGGTCCTCCCCTTGTCAGTGGAGCCCAGAAACAAGGAGAAGCTCTGTGGAGAGACTTTGGCGCCATTCTCAGGAGTGAGGCGAGAGGCATCGACTACCCTCCTGTTGATACTGCCAGTGCCCCTACGGCTTCTTCCAACAGTCCTTGTACCCCATCAGGGGGTAACAAGAGGGAGAAGTCATATCCACCTTCGGAGAATGATAGGGAGGAAAGAAGAACCAAAAGGGGAGATTTCAGGTCACGAGTCCAGACGATCGACCAGACACCACAGTGTCTCTTTGCGCCGAGCTCCCAACCAGCTACCCTCCATGGAAGATACCTTCTGCATCTCTCAGTGTATACTCAGCAAAACCTAAGCAACTCTTGATCTATTATATTATCCATTATACTATATTGTTAACATGTGTATCTCAATTAGGGCGAATAGGGTCTACCCTCTGCCCTCAATGAATTCCTCAACTTCTCAACTTCTTCTCTAGGAGAAGCAGCGTCAGTGGTAACATGCTAACTGACAGTGAGATAGAATGGAGGAAGCAACAGAAACATGTGAGGCCAAAGAAAGAAAAAAAAGCCGAAACGGAAGGCCGATGGGATCAGAATGCGACTTACGCAGGGAGCTTGAAATTGATGGAATGCAAGGTAGATCGAGCTTTTACCGGTGGGACGTCCAACAAGGTCAGACAAACCAAGTCTGTTGGAGAGCTGATCGAACTCCAAAAAATAGCGAAAGTAGCCAAGGTGCGGCAAACCGTAGCATTCTTCCTTGGAGAAGATGTGGTAGTTTGGGAGCTACAACAGACCGTGGCAGTCGACATTTGCGACATCGACTTAGATACCACCAAGGCCAAACTTGCCAAGGCGATTCAGGTGCCAGACGGTGAGAACGAAGAGGTAAACGTTAAGGGCATGTGGAAGCTCTACCCTTACCGACCGAAGGGTCATTTGTTTGAGGTGTAGTACCAAGGCAACCCTGCAGAGGTGCCACAATAAATGATACTGTCATATATTGTTAGTATATTATGCGTCGCATGGAAAAAGCTCTCGTTTTTCACTTGCGTAGAGGTTTCGCGCAAGTGAAAGACATACAGTTATTTACATAGAGGCGAGCTGTATGCGTTGGATCCTATAATAAAATCACAATATATCTCACTCCACTTTACTTACCCTTTACTGTATAAACTGATGGATCAGAAATCCTTGTTGCAAAGAACTGCTCGAATTTTCGTTTGGAGCTCAGAAATTCTCGTTGCAGAGAACCGCTTGAATTTCTGTTTTCGGTTCAGAGATTCTTGTGGCAGACAACTGCTTGAATTTCTGTTTTGACCCCAGAAATTCTAGTTGCAGAGAGCTGCTTGCATTTCTGTTTTGAACTCAGAAGACATACTCGATGGCTCGAAGGCATACTAGACAATACTGGATATTCGATGACTAATGTAACAATGAGCTTGTTTACATGTCTTAAATACTTTCAAGTAGATTTTTCATACGACGTCCAGTAAGATTTCTCATCATCTCACATTCTGTTTATACAAGCAAGTATTTCTCTTATGTGGCATTGTTTTTAACTATCACTTCCACTCGTGAAAATACATTTTGTACTATTGCATTCATTCTAAATGGAGTGATTCTTGCAGCAGTACAACCTTGAACAACTCTTTCTTCAAGAAATGAACCACAAGCACATTGATCTCTGTATATTCCTTATATTGTACTGTCCTGTGAATTCAACAATGAGAAGAGAATTACACCATGACCAAGCGCTGTTCCGAATTATGGTATTAGGGCTGTCTCTCGTTGGCCACAGCTGATGCATTCATGTTACCGCTGTGCCTGAAAATATTCATTGTAATATATCGACACCTCTTACGAAGATTAACACATCCGCTAACGCCCACGAAGACTAACATGGGGTTCGAAGATTAGCATTTGCTTTGTTACGGCCACGAGTATTAACACTTACTGTGTACGCCACGAAGATCAGTACTTACGTCTCAGCACCACGAAGATTATCTCTTACTGCTTAAGACCACGAAGAGTAACACTTACTCCTCAAACTGCACGAAGATTAACACATTCGCACATTTTTTTCTTGAAGGGACGAAGACTATAAGTATTCCATCTTAAGGCCACGAAAAGTAACACATTCTTCTTAGCGGCACGAAAATTAACACATTCGTGGACTTCATTCTTGAAGGGAAGGAGATTATAAGTGCTTCGTCTTAAACGAAATACTCACTGTCTTCGTACCTCCATGAATGAAGTCTATGCGTTAATTTTCGAGCCGCTAAAGAGAATGTGTTTTTTCTCGTGGCCCTAAGACGAAATACTATGTCTCCGTCCCTTTGAACGAGAACGTGTGCAAGTGTGTTATGGTCTTCATACCGTTCAGGAGCAAGTGCTAGTTTTATGTGCTGTTGAGCAGTAAGTGTTGAGGTTTATTCGATTACGGCGGCCACGCCAGGCCACGCCGGCGTGGCCGGCGTAATCGAATAAACCTTTAGTCTTCGTGCCCCTAAAGCGTCAGGGTGTCTACCGGTCCTTCGAGTCCTTCTAGTCCTTAGAATGTCCTTATTTGATTTGAAAAGTCCTTATGTCCTTAGAAAGTCCTTATTTGCATGGCTAGGTCCTTACTCATTTGGAATTCGGAGGCAAGCAATATAATGTCTTGCAGAATAACTTCTCAAAGTAGTTGAGAAATAAGGAAACAAGATGTCATCAGTGCCAACACGCTCGTAGATTTTCCACATACTACTAGAGATTTTTCTGAACGAGTGTAGAAATTTAAAAATTTGTCCCAAACATCTTGGTGGAGATTTCGAGAAAGATCTTGCGGGGAGGGGGGGGGGGGGTTCAGGAGGGATTGAAAGAATTCAATGCGCAGAATGAGCGTTTTCATACATCTTACTCGATTTGCTTGTGAGTTCGATTATATATATAAAAAAATAGATCGCACGCACTAGCTCAGCAACTATATGAGCGAAATCTTCTCTCATAGCAATGCAGTGGCCCAAAAGAACTTTTCAAGTTTAGAATACAATGAGTTTTTTGGTAAAAACCTCGAAGAAGAGTCGCTAGTTGCATAGCGATCTGTACCCGATCCCATCGTGAGCATTGACAGAGGTTTGAAAAAAACTTGGTATAACTTGGACCGTAATTGCTGTATTAAAAAAATTCATCGTCACAGCAAAAAGATACTCTGAGGATGAAATCTCAGGATCTTTCAAGTTTCAACTATTGTGAGGACACTTACAAATTTAGTTATTACATAAATTATAGTTAATAGTTGATTCAAGAATGGTATTTGGGTACTCGATGAGCATGTAGCTCCCAAAACCTAGTCCTTACATTGTCCGGTTTTGGTCCTTCAAAAGTCCTTAGAAAGTCCTTCTTTGCCTTGCAAAGATTCTGATAGACACCCTGAGAGTAAGTGTTAGTCTTCGTGGACTCAACGAAAATGCGTTAATCTTCGTGCCCCTAAGGAGTAAATGTTAGTTTTCGTGGACCTAAGGAGAATCCGTTTATCTTCGTGTTCACAACGAATAAATGTTAATCTCCGTCAGTCATAAGAAAAGAGGTGTTAATCTTCATAACAGGCGTCGGTGTAGTATCACTACTCAAGTTGAGAGATTACATCATACAGTGGATGCAGATTTTACGCTATTGAAGACTCAAAATAATCTCTGAATTTCATGCTGAGCAACTCCATGAATGCAACTTGTTCCAAGATTTTGGGATGCGTAGATGATGAATCATGATCAGAGAGCAGTTGAAAAATACAATCAAAAGCCAATATTACTGGAGCGCGTACGTCCATAACATACCTCGAAATAAAGATGAAATCCCCCTCTGAAATACAAGGGTCTCATTAAATATAGGCTGGAGGCTCATTGTAAATCCAAGAATTAACTTCGGCTCTGAAAGTCACTTGAGCGCACCAATATAACCAAAGTATCTTGAGGTGTTCTGGTTGGAACTTAGAATGAAATGGTTAGATTGATCAGAAATATCTGAAGGCCCACACTCAACAATGGGATCCTGAATTTCATCAATATATTCTTGGGATCATGAAACTTACCTTTATCTAACTTCTGAACTTGGAATCATAAAAACTTCACAAGTAAGACAATTTCCAATGGATCCAAGCAAATGAATATGGAATCATCCCTCTGGGATATAATTATCTCAGCAGATACAATTTAAAGCTCATTGCAAAATCCAATCACTAACCTTTGCTTATAAAGTGATCTGTGCACACCACTTTGACCAGGCGAATTTGAGATACTCTAGCTGGAACCTTAGATAGATTGGTGAGGTTGTTGAAAAATGATTCAGAGGCCGATACATAACAAAATGATCATAAATGTTATCAAGACATACCTGGAATCATAAAATTTACCATCCAGTTTCCCAACTCATGATCACAAATATTTCACAGTGAAGCCAATTCTCAACGGATCCCGACAATTGCACTTGAAATCAACCCTGTAAATTGTAGAGATTCCAACAGACACAATTTGGAGTTCATTGCAATATTCGATCATTTACTTTTGCTCTCACAGTTGCCCGGGCGTGCCATCCTGACAAGGTAGTTTAAAGATATGCTACTTGGAATCTTTATCATAATGGTGAGATCAATCAAAAATGGTTCAAAGGCCTACACATGACAATAAACTTTTGAACTTTGTTGATGCACCCTTGAAGCCATGAAGTCTACAACTCAACTTTTCAACTTTTGGTAACAAAATCTTCACAGTTAAGCCAATTTTTAACGGATTCCACAGAATATACATATGAAATCATCCCTTGAAATACATATTTTCCTCCTCCCGGCACGAAAGTACGTCCTTCCGTGCCTTATTTTGGTCACGAAAGCTCGACTTTTGCTGCCGGCACGAGTCAACTCGCGCTCTGATTGGCTGTCGATTTCTGTTGCATCTTTCGCTGCCTGCGCTGTTTCGCAGTGCAGCAAGCGCATCAGACATGCCTGCGAAACATACCCTATCAAGGTTATGGTCATCAATGTGTTTATTTATGATTTGTGTACACTTGACAGGCGGTATCCTTTTATAAGTACTGCTGCTTGAACAGAAAGCTCTCAGAAGCCGACTATAGAGCAGGATTTCTAATGCCCCTTGGCATAAATTGACAAGGCACACAAAATACTCATTGTCAGTGACAAGAGCTTAGGGCCACGATGACTTGGTGTGGACACATCTTTGTATCGAATTCAAGGCCCAAATCGGATCATGTGATAATATATCATTCAGCTTTCACCCACAACACATTTCACTTTATTTTTTTTTTGCTTACGTCCGCCCCGACCAGCAACAGGATCTTGAACACCCCTGGAATAGTACTTTTCGATAAGTGGTTAATTTTCTTACCAATTTCCTCCTTTTTAAGGAAAAAAGCATGCCTTAAGAATGATTTGTACCTCCCCTCTTGGCCTAAAGAATAATCAAATAGTCGATTCAGGTATTTCTTGAGGTTCTATATCGATTGGTTGATATGGAATTGTGTTTACGTCATTACCATGGTCTTAGAGACTAATCTAAAGAGGAGTAAAATAAAGTAGAATGTAATGGGACCTAATCAAAATTTCGTATTAATCAATCGATTCAGCACCTCAAAAAACCACGAACAACTCATTTTCTTCAAGGCAGAAAGAAAAAGTATGAATAGCTTTGAAGATATGAAAAATTGACAAATTGCCAGAAAAAAGTTCACAAATCAGAAAATATGCACTCATCCGGGCATGATCACTGTAGTTCCCATCGACAGACACCACCAAATATATCCTCAAATTTCCAGGGAGATTAATGGGGCCAGAGAGGAGTTTTGCTGAGCCATATAAAACAACACACGTAGACACGCACAGACACGGCCAGAGGGGTCGAAAGATGGGGTTGTAGTAATTTTGTTTGGGGATATCAATCAAAATGGAGAGCTACAGCCGATAGATCTCGGGAAAACCAAGAGGAATGCACTAACTTCATTTATCCAAATGCTTTATGGGAAGAAATGAAATTTCTTAAGAAAGTTGTCGAAAAATCTATCCTCACAAGATGAAAGCTTTCTCTTTTGAGAAAGCGAAAGAGACCGAAATAGGAGGATCTCAAACACCCTTAGTTTGTGGAACTCGTACCACACCCTTTGGGATTTAGGCGATAGAGACAAATTCTTACACATGATGCTGTCAAACATAATTTTTATCATGCAAATATGAGTATCTTTGTCTCTCGTGTGCAATAGTATTCTCCGTTCAATGGGAAAGTCGAATCATCATTAGTGTAATAAGACGAGACCGAAAGTCTTTCTCTGAATCACCAACGAAGCACAATTTTTGCAGATGCGTCACTGAAAGTACACGCGGAACTTCTGCCATATCAAGCTGGTCAATGAGGTATGCTTTCCATTGTCTCTAATTATGTTCGAATAAGCTCTAAAACTTTCCTAAATCTAGAATATATGCATGTGTTGGCCTCCATCTCACTGTATATCAAAAGAAATTCATATCAAAATCCTACAAGCAATTCTCTTGTATTGATTTTCTTGACAATCATGATCATCTGGAACCTTATTTAAATAAGCCATAAATTCTTCAGGGTTGTATTCAAATCTTTTGGATACTTTGATTTCTTGGACTGATGTCAAAATACACAAAACTCCTTCGCAACCGTTCAAAACTCATTGACAATGAGTGTTTCGCTTGTCATCTCTTCAGATACTATTTTCTCTATTATTCAATTCAGATACTATTGATCAGAGGTACTCATCCTTTCTAAATCACATTTAGAACGGTCTTAGAATCCCGATCTGTCCTTCTAATTTACAGAGTAATGAGAAAAAATCTTCACTACGTATTGGAGTATTGCAGATTTTTTGCGTGAGAGTAAGACATTTTCCCGTAAGAATGTGAGCCATCCATGTTAGCGTACCAAAATCATCAAATCCAAATCAATACTCCCCCCTTCCAAAACGTGCTCAATAGTATATTACGCGACAAGGGTGGGAAGTGCGTTTCCCGCACGAGTAGCCGTGACCAGTGCGGAAAAGTAACTTTTCCGCATGGCTTGCTCACAGTTTTAGGTCAGAGTAATGAAAAACTCTTTCATCACTCTGACCTACAATTGCCGTGTTCAATTGTGATTTTAGGGTTCTCGTATTGAAAAAATATATCCCCACTTTGCTTGCAAGCCCATTTCAGGCACTGCAGGACATCTCTGTCTCGCTTCGCTCGGCAGACAAACTGTCCTAGTGCCCAAAATGAGCTAACGCACTCAGTACGAGAAAATGGGTTTTACACCCGTGAATCGATACTTTTCGATATACTGTGAGCAAAGTGAACTTCTACTTTTTTATCATCTTATGTCTCTCCAATCAAAGATAGGGCGTTCAGCAAGTGGAGATCAAGGCATATTGATACAGTGAATCCTGTCTAAATTTGACACGCTCGGTTCCAGGAAAAACCGCCCAAAATAGACAGTTGCCCAATATACGGCGGGCATTTAACATGTGAAGGGTACTCTTGGTCCCACATTGGAGTGCCCAATTTAGGCAGGTGCCCAATATATAGAGTGCCCAATTCAACAGGTTTCACTGTATCTCGGAGACGCAAAGGATCGTACATAATTCGAATAAATATCAAGACGGGGATAAGGCGTGAGATCTACGGCTGTTTGGAAAACGAAGTCCAGCATACTCGAGAGTCGTTGACTTTTTTACGAAGATCCACTCCAAATGCACGTAATGGAACATTCCCTTCCACGATCATTTATAAGTGGATAAGACATGAAAGTATACACACTCACGTAGCCACTGACATATGTATTTCTATGCGAATAAATTACACGCCTACTATTATTTTTTTGCGGACATATGCGTATTAGGTATATAAGTGAACTGTCGTTGAGCTTCATGGACAAAACAGAGTTATAAGCCGGACTGTGAACGCGGTGCGTTGTTTTTACATCGGCTCACACGCGATGGAATTAAGATTTCCGGTAAGGGCTAGAGAACTTTTAGCTTCCTTTTGTAAATCGCGAGAATTACAGAGCCAAAGGTCAAGGAAAAAGTTCGTAGAAATAAGAATTAATGGCGGTAATTTCACTTTGAATGAAATTTTTGAGATTCGGCGTTTCACCATTCGCTTTGCGGTAGAGATAACCATTAATTTTTCGCGAACATTATAGGAATCTTGTGACTACAATCTGTGAACCCATGAGCGAGATCAGGGAGAATATTTTTATACGTTTTAAATCCATTCTGTTTGCTAGCTCAACATTCTGGTGGCCTCTGTCCTGCTCAGTTATAGACAAGTGGCTGGAAATGCAGAGTAAGTACTATATTTACATATATTGAAAATTTCTCAACGTGATTTGATCATCAGCATTCATCTTAGCCCTTCAAAGCCATACAATTATTGAATCTCGATGCTCAGCATGCACGCTAAAACTGAATAGAATACCACTCGGCAGTGTCAAGGAAGGTGTTGGTGATCAAATTTCTGAATCAGCATAAATCTACTCGATGATCTATGAATCCCTCGCGTTTCATCTACAACTGTGGAGTTATCATTCAACCTCAAATGAACATAATCAAAGGCTCTTTGTGTAAGATCATAATCATCCTGTCACGTGATTTTACGGTAATTGCTTATTCATTACAGATTGTTGCCAGATATAGACCAGGGTATTTTAAATATTTAGGTGATCAAGGTTGCATTTTTCAACAAGAGTCTGACTTGGTTACAAATGAATTATCATTCTAAGCGTATTCACAAGACACGACCCACACAGCAAATCACAATTAATTACACATACCTCGACACATACCGCGTGTTTTCCCCATGGGAGGACAGCTTTTATAATTGTTTCTGCTCGATGGAACCTGGCTTATATCTAGGAAAAAGAGTTTATGAATGGGAATACATGTTTATGAGCCCTTCCTTCCAAATTTTAGGTCCGAAGGGGCTTACTTCCGGGAGAGGCTTTACCGTAGAAGAAACACGGTAGTAGCGATGAAAACCTGATTTTTCGGTCATGAGGTTCAAGATCAACTTCCTAGACAGAGTTTCAATTTTTGCTCCCATCCCACCAATTAGTGGATCATCATTCATTTTCTGAGATTATAATTCTTTGATCTTCATTTGCATGCATAAACCAGTGTTAGTATGTTTGTAGATTCATATTTCCCAAGTCGGAACCAACATCATTTCTTGACGATGTTTCAATCAAGATAATTCTATGATCAAAACCACATACACTCAATCGCTGAGTTGTTCCCATTCATCAGGGCAAACTTGGAACGGCATAAGAGATGAATATTGGAAGACTGCTCTATGATGGATTCCATTTTAAAACGATACATGAAAAATAGTGATGTCTCGTAACGGTTTCTCGTGATTTTGATTCGATTCTGTGGTCCAAAATATGAAGTTTCCGCCCCCTGGGAGGTCCCAAAAAATTTCGGAGACGCCTGCGTAGCCATTTCTACTTCGCTTTTTGATTCCACTGGAGCATCAAAATCATGATCTTTTTTCACTAAATTGGATATATCTCGAGTTTGGCTCAAGGTAATGCAACGCGGTTTGCGCCATTAAAAAGATCTAAAAAAACCCATCAAAAATGACCTAGAAAAATTTTTGTTCAGCTTCTTCAGGCCCTGATCAGTCAAAATCCGGAAAATCAGGCTAACCTGATTATTGCACGAAGCAATCTTTTCAATTTTTCAAAAATACAACTTGTCATGCGAAATTGCACGATCTTTGCGATGGAACTAGTCCGAAGTTGTTTTTACTGCTTTATGCGTTTTTCGGTCAATTTTCCAATTTTTCATTCTCTAACCAATCAGAAAACAGAGATTCCTGCGCATGCGCGTAGTTTGCCGAATTTCAAAGTATTTTGAATCGAAAGATGAGGGAATTTCCTCCATGATGACCCCTTGCGAGAGTCAGTTCCATGTTCCCAGTCAGTAACTACGTCAACTTAATTGAAAAAGAAGGATGGCCAGAGCAAGAAGACCTATCTATCGTGAACCAGAGCCTTGAGACTTGAGACCTTCTCTTGCATCCATGTTATCAGTGGTGTTAATAATTTTGATGTCTGAAGAATCGTGTATTTTCAGTTTCAGTCGATCGAATAAAGTTCCGCAGATTGGAACTACTTCGAGATTTGGCAAACCACGCGCATGCGTAGAAAACTCTATTTTCTGATTGGTCAGAGAATGAAAAATCGGAAAATTGACCAAAAAACGCATAAAATAGTGAAAAAACAACTTCGGACTTGAAAAATCCATCGCAAAGATCGTGCAATTTTGCATGAAAAGTCGTATTTTTGAAAAATTAAAAATAATTACTTCTTGAGATAATCAGGTTAGCCTAATTTTCCCGATTTTGCCTGATCAGGACCTGAAGAAGCTGAACAAAAAATTTCAAGGTCATTAACGATAGGTTTTTCCAAGATTCTTCGAATGGCGTGAACCGCGTTGCATTATCTTGAGCCAAACTCGAGATATATTCAATTTAGTAAAAAAAGATCATGATTTTGATGCTCTGGGGGAATCAAAAAGCGAAACAGATTCAGCTCCGCAGGTGACTCCGAAATTCTTTTCGGGCCTCGCAGTGGGTGGAAACTTCATATTTCAGACCACAGAATCGAATCAAAAGCACGAGAAACCGATCCGAGATATCACTATTTTTCATGTGTCGTTCTGAAATGGAATCCATCATATATGTAATTCTCAGTGGCAACAACTCTTGCAACTTTAGATTACTCGTGAGCCCAGTCACAAAATTTCATTTACCGCTTCGGAACAAAACCCAATTTTGGTGCATGAATTTCCATGTACGCGAAGAATAACAACTATTGCATGCCCAACCAGGTAACTCTCTACTTCCGCAAGTCAAAGGCTCAATCAACAAAGTTCTGTCACCTCTTCAGAGCCGATTACAATGAGAGATAAGGGTATGTTGCACAAATGGACTACGACCCAATTAAATTCTTTGCGTGCGCAAGTCTGGCTGAATTAAGCGACCACATAAAACACTGTACCGAATTCTCCTGCCTGTGAATCTTACCTTCTGGAAAAATATCCCAATCGACCAAAAATCTCCCAGAAAGTGGCTCAAAGCATTGCATTTGCCTCTTATCTGTCTACAGGCATCACCGGGTGATAATTCACGTACCCTACAGGGTGCATACGATTCATCACACGGTCGTGAAGCACGTGATCCCACCCCCACCTACATTACCGCCAGCCATCGCTCTGCCTCCAGTGATACCACCGATTGCTGGCGCAAGTCCACACAAGGCCAAACCGGACGACTGGTACGAGCTTCTGGGATACAGCGTAGGCGAGCCCTTCGACATGTCCGACCCACATTACCCGATTGACCACTTATTCAGTTCTGGAGAAGAGGATCACCTACAGTACCATCTCGAAGAAGATCAACTAAAGCAACAGTTTCCCCCGAACCCCGATCCATTCGTCAACACTCCTCATGCTGCCCATGAGCCTCTGCTCGGTGCTCGTAACGATTTGGCAGAAGACAGTGATTGGACGCCGAGCTTTGGTCTGGGAAACTTCGAGGGTCATCCAGGCACTGGACACCTGCCGGTGGAGAAACATCACCCGGCCAGTGGCCTTCTCGAAATGCACGAGAAGCAGACTAGTGGTTTCGGTACTGATTTTCCAGGTTATGAGACCGCTTACGAGCCTGAGGTGTCCATCACTCCCGTGCCGCAGCCTTGGCGTCAGGCTACCTCATCGTCGTCACCGTCGTCGATCCGTGTACCTCGACAAAATCTAGTGCCGACCGGGCGTGCTGAACGCGAATACTCTGCCCACGCTGCTTACGCGGTGCATGAGCAAGTGGATGAGAGACTGTAGAGTTAGTTTCGATCGGCTCATATCCCTAGTCCAGGGTGCTCACTGAAGTTTGAAAAGTTCATACGTAAGTTGGGCCACGAGTGCTAAAGTGTCAGCCTAAAGCTTGTCTGAATGTTACACGAAAATCTCAAAAATTCCTCCGTTATGGGATCCTCAGAGTTTTTGATAAAGGTTGTCAGTAGAATTTTAAATCACTCTCATAATTTTATAATTTATTGAGGTTCAATTCTTCTGCGCATCGACGGAAGTGGCTCGTATAAACAATTTTAAACACCTAAACCGCGACATTTGGTCTATGATTCTGGCCACAGAACGCCGACTACTTCGAGTCATTAAAGTCATATATAAAAAAGTCCTCTAGCGTATTCACAACTGAAAATGAATGATTTCTCCAAGATCTATTCCCTTCATCAAATTGAACGTCCCGCAACTGAATTGGATAATGATAGTCATTCAACTTCAGGGTCTGTCACCACTTTGCTACCTTTTTTGGCATACAATTTCGAACATCTGGAATGAAATAAATATACAGTTCAATTTTGAGGCTCCCACCAAACTATCACTGCTCGACTGTTCAGTACCGAATAATTTCTTGTAGATCTCGATAAAACTTGATGGACTGTGGGAATCTCTCAAATAATGATTTTTGCCCCTTCGTATCCCATTTTGTGGTGCCTCAGCCTCATTGACATATTTATCACATTTTTTATTGATATTCACCAAAAGAACATCTGTCGATCAGATCCTTCAACGGGCAATACGTTTTTATTTGAAAACCAAACTATTAATCGTTATCAAATCTACGTCAAGCTCCAATATGGTGGTCTTATCAAATTTGATGTTCTTATTCATGTGGAAGACTGAATCCAAAATGTTTTGCTCCTTGCATAGCAAGCTCATTTGTATTTTTTATAAATTATTGGGCATGTGTTGTTGTATAGTGAAAGTATTACGTCGAATGACAAAACTTTCAACAAAGTCTAACTTCCGGAGGCGCCACTCTGGAATTACAATATACTTAATAGAAAATACTATACCATATAATTTAGTCATATACTTTGTTGATCAGCGAACCTGAAAGCTATGAGACTTCAGGAAGTTTACGAACAAATTACGACTCTTCTACTTTTCCTTTCACGAGGAGCATTCAGACACTTACGATACGAGTTCCGAAAAGTCATTATGACACTAGCCATTTCATCATTTGAATTATTGTACACGACAATTTATTGAGTCTTCGATGCGGGAGAAACTGTTCTCGTGAAAGCGAATGCCTGTATCGAACACTTGGTTTTGCTTCGGTTTTTGCCCACGTCTTCGATGATACTCTCGCTGTGAATCGTCTCTTTCTTCAATCTGCTGACTCATTTTCAGAAAGTGATGTAGAATAGGAAATAAAAAAGATCAGCGATACAGAGCAGCCTAATTATTTATAATGTACAGATGTATTTACTCGTTATAACGGTCAATTCTGTGTAGACGATGATTTATCGAATAAAAAAGTAAAAAAATCTATCTCTTATACTGTATATCATCTTATTCTAAACGACCTGTGAATGTAGAAGTCGAGTAAATCTACTGCCAGTGCTGTGAGGATGAGATGAAATTCTTGTCTATGTGGGTGGTTCACACCCGAAGATGAAGAGAATGCAGAACAAGGTTTACTCTTAAATTTGTATCCAACCGCTTGTCACGCTCCGACCGGCCTAACAATGACCAGCCTCCTCCTCTCCGCGTAGGGCCTTTTTCCCGCTCGCTGCTCACTGCCAATCTCCTTGTCGTAATTACCGTAGTATCCGTGCTTATCGTACTTGACATAGCCACCATCCTCGGCGTTGCCCCGGTTAAATTCTTCCTCGTCGTTCTGTTTGTCATAAAAATTCGTCAGGTCCTTGTGCACCAAGTGCCCACTTTCGGTTTTGAGACCCCGATGATAGCCTTGCTCGTGGACATTCCTGTAACCCGCTGGGCCATCGTTCAACTCATTGTTTTCCAGAGGCTGCGGAGGCTGGCCTTCTTCATCGAGCTCCTCGTGGATGGCGTAACCGTTGGCCGGATTCCTGGGTATGGGTGGCCCGAATAGCCCGAGATCGTCGTAGTCATCGTTGGTTTCACGTATTGGCAGGTAATCGTCGACAAGGGCCGGCTGTTGCGGCGACAGAAGGGGATTTTGCTGTTGAAGTCGTTGCTTTTTTCGTCGATAGCCGGCCAACAGCTTCTCGCGCACATCCCCGTTGACGTTGTACGAGTTGTACGAGCTCCAGTCCTCTACGTGGCTTTCCTCGTTTTCGTTGTGATTATGCTCCTCGGGTGGTGTAGGGGGTGGTGGGGGCGGTGGCGGTGGTGGCGGTGGCTCGGGATCGTGCATGTGGATGAGAATTGTCTTGGTGTGCACATGGTGGCGGACTATTTGTGGCACGTGAATCCTGAAGTGTATGCTAGTAACAAGTGAAACGGCATTTGATATAATTGATCTGGGGTTCGCATTTTCTATAATTAATACTTATTTTGAGAATCGTGATGCTATTCAGTCCTGACTTATCGAATAAAGTACAAAATCTTATCATTAATCACAATAGATAAGATGGTCAGTAAGTTAGGTCTCATCAAGATGACTGGAAGATTCCATAGGTAATACTAAAAAGTTATTTCTTCCTTCAAATCATGAATAAACTGGAGATAATGGAAAAGTTGTACGATTTAAATTGAACAATACTGGGGAATGAGTCCAAATGATGCATGATAGCACTACAAAAATAAATCCTTACTCTCAGATTGCCGTAGTGTCTTACTGTTGCAGCTTACATTCGTTCAAATCTGACCGTCAGATCAAAAACAGCTTTCTTCTTCATGTCAGAAAATACGACGATGTCAAGAGTATTTGACTCCAAAAGAGGTTCATCGTCTAAGAATCAGGCCAATTTTGCCTCACACGTCTTCTGCCGCACGAGCTATGTTTACACACGTGAAACTGTTCAAAGTTGAATATTCAACCGCTCGACAAATAATTTTGTTTATGATTGTGATTTTTGTATCTTCACGAACCGTAAAAATCTTAATCGTGGATTTATGAAGAGGTTTGAAAAGTATATGGAATTGTTTTCCCATCCCCCGCAAAAGGAGTATAATCTAACCTATTTTAAACATAAACATGCATCGGCGAGCCTGAGAGTTCTGCAGTTAAGCTACGAATAATGCTTGCTGTAAGATCAAATCCCGATTTAGACGAAGCGCTTGCTCATTTTGAAGATTTTCATCTCACAATTGTTGCATCTTGCACCAAGCACGAAATCAATCTGAAGGTAAGCATTTCTTTCTGTAGTGTAGCAAGCTGGGTTTTGATGAATTTGCTGGCAATGTTCCGAGACTCTTTGGCCTTGCTACTAATTTTTACCAAAAAACAACAAAATGGAATATGTCAAAACCTTCTACTTACTTTGCTTCATCCTCATCGCCACCAACAACACCGCGCAACAAAAGGAAAATTACAACAAAATTCACTCTCTGAAAATAAGACAGCAGTGAGAAGTTATCCACAAGATCCTCGCAAAAGTTGAAATGATAACCGTTACCATTCTCTAGATCTATTTTCTTGATGAAGTGGTTCCAACCGGAAAGATGTAATTTGGATCGACGATCCAATCACTGCATAAATATTTCATCCGTATTATGATCTGTGTAACTTGATCTGCTATCACTCTTTCTAACACACATGCAATCGATCCTGGGATAGAAAATATACACTAGACACCTGAAATCTTGGCAGAAATTTCCTTGAGCTAGCCCAAATTCCCATCCACAAACGCGCAGAAAAGTTGGGACTTCGGGACTTGAGATGTAAACACGACAACTTTCACGAAGAATCTATCCGTGCGATCGGATCAGACGTCGCCTTTTATCAGCGATGAACCGATTTAGTTTCGCTCGAGCTCATCGCGTCACGGTTGGTCAGCTTAAGTTAGCACTATCAAATCAGTAAATTCACGTTGAAGAAAAGGATAAATAATCTCTTGATTGACGTTGAGAAAATTCGTCACCGCACTTTCACACAAAATTTGTTCCTATGCCACATTTTATTTGAGGAAATTACATTGTACAAGAAAGCATGGATAGTTCAAGAATGCGAAGAAAGTCAAGGTGAAGTCAGTAAATAAGTAGTAACACTTTCTTCCTTGATAAACAGATACCGTACTTATGATTCAATTCATAGTTCTCTTATCTTCTATGAGGTTTATGTCATCTGGTGATGGCTCACATATTGTCTCCGGTTCGATCGTAATTGCGACCACTTTTCCATCAGATATTTTGTAAAAGGTGGCTTTGTACACTTTCATAGCATTTTGAGGGTCACAGGATAAAACTTGGTGATTCTTACGAAATCTGATCCGCTGTATCCGATATCTGATCGTGCAAAGTCAAAGGAGTGGGCCAGAAATTGTTATGAACAAATATAACAATGATTTCTTTGTCAATAAAAAAATTTTCATACAAATTTTTTGAATATTTTCGGGTCGGAAAGGTCGCCACGAAGTTTTCATGAAAACGCATAGGTTTTCCGGAAAAAGATTCCCAAAGTTCGCAAGAAACAGATTTTGCAATAATCACACTATTGTTCCTCAGATGTAAATTGAAATTTCCTAACGCACCGTGGCTTAAATTGCTCTTCCAAGCCTTCTCAACAAATGGGAGGAACAAATCCGTTGGCTCGCCTATCACGTGAGCTGGAACGAACCTGCGTTTTCAGTACTTTTTTATCGCAATCAGCTCATACCCTGATAACCGAAAGACTGACTTTGCTCACGGGTCTGACTTGTCCCCACCCAAATTACGTGGCTATAGCCTGACACCCATGATTCAGGGTATCTTACACCGAAAAATTATCGGAAAATATTCTTTTCGTGAAAAAAAATTTTTACGAAATTTATACAGTCATGTTAGTTGTCCTATTACAACACAATAGTGTCTTGACAGGTGAATTACTCGAATCCATCAAGTATGTGATCGAAAACATATTATTCATTAGCTTTGATCCTTTACAAAGCTAGATTTCACCAAACCGCGGTTTGTTCCACTATTGGTCTCAGTTCTCAGGGGTGGAATCTGAAGTGGAACGACCCATGGCGGGTGGTTGAGTTCGTCAAATCCCCATTCCCATTTCCGTCCTCATCCTCAGCCACGGACCTATATAGACTCAGCCCCAGCCACAGCCACAGTCCCAGCCACAATGCTAGCCACAGCCCCAGCCACGACCCCCAGTTCAGACCCAGCCACAGTCCCAGCTTCAGCCTGTTAACTGATACTGAGGCAAAATATATACATATCGGAAAGATACTAAACAGCCTATGAATATTTGCTTTATAGATCCTATCCCACTTCTCATTTGTATCCGAACAAGATCGAACTAGACCTACTTAAACCAAACTAGACTGAATTCCACCGAGGTACACCGAACTCACCCTAATTACGCCGAACTAGACCGATCTAGACCGAATTGATACAGGATTTCTCATTCCGATCTCCATCCCCATCCACCCATCCATCCATCCATGCTTTCACTTACCCATCACTCATATACAGCCATCTATCATACCGAGGTGGACCAAACAAGATCGAACTGGACCGAACTACATCGAATTACAGCGGTATACGAGATGATTCGCAAAATAGTTCAGCTTGATAGACCAACTCATCAGTTGAGTAATTTTGACTTGATACATGGTAAAAATTATTATTGGCAATAGTCTCAAGCCAACAGTCTATAGTCAACGGTCTATAATCAACGTTCTCAAGTCAACTGCCTGAGTCAACTGCCTTAATCAGCTGGCTAAGTCAACTGCCTCAATCAGCTGCCTAAGTCGACTGCCTTAATCAACTACCCGAGTCAACTGCCTTAATCAGCTGCCTAAATCAACTGCCTAAGTCAACGGCCTTAATCAAGTGCCTAAGTCAATTGCCTAGGTCAACAATTAAGAGACATCATCCATGGTACATAATCAACCGTCAATTATCGACACACCAACCAACGCATCCACCTGACCACCTACACTCCCCTCCATCTGTCTACCCACTCGAACACCTACCCAGCCACCCAACCACCCACTCACCCATGCACCCACCCATAACCCACCCACCCATCGACCCACCAATGATCCATACGGCCACTCATCATACTTCACCCCCTCCACATAGGCAACCCGATACGCGGGATGCTGACGGACAAATTTTGGCTGGGTTTTTAATACTTTTAATTTGATTGATGATGTTATATTTCAATCATGACTGCGTTACAATTACTGGCATAGAACATTCTAACCCCTCCATTTTTGATCATATTCAGTCATTTGTCTTGATTTTATGTGACTATCTCGATATATTCTTTGTATCAGACATCCAGTTAATATCAAAACTATTGACTTTCAGTAACGGGTCTCTTTCGTTTCGTAGATGTCAAACCCTCCCAACAGCGCCCGCCTCCCTTGGCGGCCAGTCTTTCCCGGTCCCGCAGGGTGGCCCCTATCAGAGATTTGGCTGTATTTCAGTCCTGAACCTTCCTTACATTTGAAACTTTAGGTAGACGGACCGTGCTTTACGACATCTCAAATACTAGGCTAGGTCATATAGGCTGATTGAGTCATTATTTTGAAATTCTCAAGTAGGCATTCACGGACTCCAATTTCGAAGAATATAGTCAAGTATGGACATGACATTCCGGACATGAGATTTTCCATAAAATCTTTGATTGGAATAAAATGACGAGTCGTGAATATCAGCAAATTTTTTCGTAGATGCTTAGACATAGTTGCGCATCACCAGAATTTTCCAGCTTTTTACCGCTAAAAACGGTACAAGTCCATAGTTTTCAACGTTTTTTGACCACAAGCGATGTAAGTTCAAATATTCTGAGCATTCTTCAATGCAAGACATTACAAATCAAATGGTTTTGGTTTGTCCACTTCTTCGATCCACAATGATATAAATATATTTCAGAAAAAGTTGCATCTTTATACCGTTCTGGTCCGAAAAAAAAGTTCTAAAATTTCAGGGATCCTAAACGGTATCAGTCCAGATTTTATTGCAGAATAACGCGTACAGAGCATAAATTATTGGGAACCATTACGGCCTTTACGACAAATGGAGCGAAAACGCACTCATTACATTATGAATGAATCAGTTTAATTTATGACTCGAATTTTCTATTGCAAAAAAACCTCGAGTGAAACATCTCAGAACTGGCCAAAATGAACTCATACCGATACACTCAGCAACCGTCCATATACTATTGTGAGCACGCCATGATGAAGCACTATCGTGCACTCCCTAACGATCGGAACTGGCCTGATCTTAACGCTCAATAACCGTTCGAGATCTCTGGTCTCACTTGCACCTGTATCATAACGTATAAGTGCGAGTGAGAAGGAAGATATCGAACGGTCTCTGCCCGTCACACTTAGGTCAGTTCAGATTGTTGAGGAGTGCACACTTTCCAACGATCTGAACTAAGGTAAGTGTACCCAACTTGCATCTGTACCCAACTTGCTCCCATATGCCGATCACGGGAAACGGCACTCCTTCGCCCCCCCCCCCGGCAATTTTTTTTCACGTGTGTTATGTCGAAATATGAGAAAGAAAGTACTTTGCGTCGACCCCGGGCCATTCCTGCGTTCTCCAGAAAATTTAAAGTGATTTTTCTATTTTTCGTGATTGCTTGGCTAAGAAAACACCCAGGGAATCGCATTCAGTAGAATTAGCGCGAAATTTTTTGAGTTCAACCAATCTAAACGTACCTTAGCGCATTCAATTTCTCGTTCTAAAACCTTTAAATCCGTTCTTCAGAGTTGCAGAATTTGGATCTGGAGCTTATTTATGAGCAAAACACGGAGGTGATCTGAGAAACAAGAAGACCACCGTCGGAGTGTACTCAACATGCCTCCACATGGTTATCTCGGAAAGGCGTGCAGTATGGCTTTTTTTACCACTCAGAACGTGTTTATCTCGTCAAAATAGGTCGGAAACAGTATTTTTGCCAACTAAAAGCTACAAATGCCGCTGCACGGTGATCAAAACGGATCAAAGCCATTTTTCGCACTTTATCGCCGATTTACATTGTTTTAAATGATGGGGGCAAGTTGGGTACACACTTTTGTAAACTCTCAAAAATCACCTTTTGGGAGAATTCAAACAGCTCGGCTCCATTTCATCCAAATTGGACGTATCTCGGCTCATTTTGAACGTCTTGAGACAAGCTTTAAAATGAGATAAAGTACGTTGGAAAATATTGAGATGGGCTAGAGTTATCAAAAAAATGGCTTAATGGGGGCAAGTTGGGTACACTTACCTTACACTATCTGTGAAGGTCAATAGCCGTTAGAGATCTCTTCTCTTACTCGCATTCGTACCATAAAACCCATGAGTGCAAGTGAGGCAGAAGATCTGGAACGGTCTCTGACCGTCACAACTAGTACACTCCCCCATTGATCAGAACATCTGAACTGTTCTGCCTCGCTTGCACTTATATGGGTTATTATGGTACGAGTTCGAGTGAGATAAGAGATCTCGAAATTTATTCATAGTCATAGCTACCGTCAACCGGGGTAACTTTGGAACACGGGGGGTAACTTTGGAACAACCCATGAAAGAGTGGTTATCACGCACAGTTGGCAAGGCAGATAATCTTGGGACTTTATTACCGATTTCTCCTACTTGGGGCACGCATAAACAATGTTTTGCACCGGCGCGAAGGCCTCCAACAGCTTTTAATCTGTTTATAAGCTGACTTCTTTCAGAAGTATGTTTTCGACCTAGCAAATAGTCTCTCGGAAAAAGTGGTCTGGCTCCAACTTTAGCAAGTCGAATCCAAGGTAGCTGAGCTAGATTTCACTTGACTGTCACTTATCTGGACGAATCCATCGGTACATTGGAGTATTTTCACGAAGTTTCAATTTTGTAGAGTAAGAACTGACAAGTACGCATTTTTTTCAGAAACTCGGGTAACTTTAGAACACCTTTTTATGTACTCTAAATTATCTCCCAAATTCTATTTCATCATCAAATTCTACTTAATTGAGTAGTTGTTGATGGAGGCTTCAAAATGAGCCAAAGAACGTCTCATTTCGACTCACCGAAGCCGAGTTATGGCAGTTTTTGTCAGAAACCAACTGTGAAGGTATTTCCCTCCTCGAGAGTTAGCCGTGGTCCAGACAGTGAGGTATGCTGAAGGTGTCTATGCTCGACTGTAGAAGTTGAAATTAACCAAATAAACTTTTACAATAGGTCAATGGAAAGCTAAGACACTCAACTTTCGATTACTGATGATGAAAATCAATTGCGTGACCTAGTTTTTTAATTAATTGACGAATGATAAATGATAACAATTTATGTTCCAAAGTTACCCCAGTTCGTGTCTGACTTTGGAACACGACTTTCAGCGCTCTTAGCTCCAACCAGAGATGTCCAAATGGACCTTATAAACACCTCAATCGAAAGCTCAGACTGTAAGCTTTCGTTTGACTACAGATACAATAAGCTTCTGATGCAAGACGTACAAGTTTGGCGAGGTTGAAGAGAAAAAACGCGATTTTTGTTCCAAACTTACCCCGGTTGACGGTAGTACAATTCAGATCGTTGGGGAGTGTACTACGCACTGGTTATTTACAACTTGCGAAAGCATCGTGGTCACAGAAAGACAGAATCACAGTATAAGTTGTCTGAAAAATGTCTGTTTTGATTTTGAGGCTTATTTGACTCCCCAAGCCGATTGGAAAAGCCGGGAAAAGCTAAATTCGACAAACAGCTAAGCAACCGAGCAATGTTTTATTGGATGTGGTTGTGCTTCAGGCTGACATTATGTTGTAAAATCAATAAGGTGAAGAATCGTACTCACCGAGAATTGCAATGCGTGGAGTTTCCTGCAAAAATCCCTGTTGTTCACTCTAACCTCTAAATTATGTAGAGATTTTGGTAAAAGAAACAGTGAAGACGTATTCCAAAAGAACTTGTTTGTTACATTATAATCATCTTGTTAAAAACAAAAGTCTCCAGACTTTAATACTCTCGATATCTGCTACACATCAGATGTAATCTTAGAAAGCACTTGAATCTATAATTAAAGATTCTGACTTTAACTTTCACTCAAGTTCATATGAACATATCTTCAACTTGCTCAACCATAACACACGGGCGGAGCGGAGGAAAGTAATCATCTAATTACCTCCGATTCTTTCGCTTGAACGTTTCTTGTTTGTTGAGAAGGATTCTATCGAGGAACTATTTCTCCAAAATATTCTTCTTTGCAGAAAAGTTGTCACGATCTCCAAATTACCTACTCAACGCTTCTTGGGATCATTTTCGATATTTCACTGTAGTAAACCTATCAGACTTATGAGTAATTGATTTCTATTGATCTTTCAATGTTATGATTTCGACCATTTGATAACATTCAAGGTGCAGAGCACGAAAAATTCGAGCCCATCCTATTTTTGAATGCTCATGTGAATGATGCGATTTTAGTTCCTTTCTAACACGAGGAATCCAGACCATTTTCGTAACCTAGTTTGAGAATTGAGCAGACTTCTGCAATATTTCTCATTTTAGCCAGAATCAAAGCCAGAAAATTTCATCGTGATCGATCCATGCTCACCATGATAATCCTGACGAGGGTACATGGTTTCTACTTATACTGATTTATGGAAGGCAAGGGATTCACAATCAAGAGAGGATGATAACAAATTTCGTTTTTCATCATATTTACATTGATAAACTTCACTTCACAGATATTGTGCTCAATGAAGTTTCTTTTACTTACGTATTCTTACATTCAAATTAGTGTGACAAATCAGGACAAGATGTCGTGGATTCTACGATTATGTGTAGATAGTCAATTCATTAATGTTAAGTTCCATGAAAGGAAATATTTCGTAGTTAATTGACGGGATGACTTCCCCAATGTTATTAGTCTTCATTAAACTGGATTTGTACTGGCGTTGCCGCTAATGCGAATCTAAAAATTATATGAAGAATATTTGACGAAGTTCTAAGATACGACAAGTTGGAAGCGCTATGAGGGCTTCCTATCACAGCTGTACACGTTTTGTATATCAATTGTAGTAACTACCATCTGAGTAGTCATCATGGGTAGACCCCTTTTTCCAATGTCCGTGATGATGATGCGGCTTATGCTTGACTATTTTGTATATTGTATGAGTGTGCTTGATGTTCTTTATGAGGTAGGGTACGTGAATGATTACTTTCTTGTGCCTGAAATGGAAAAATTTCATGTGAATATCTCATTCAAAGATAAATCACGAGGATTCTTGATTTGAGTTGCAAAATTAACCAGGAGTGTGCCCACAAAAATGATAGAAAGTTTCAGAACGAGTACATCAGTAAGAATCAATCGTAATCATTCAGAGAAAAGAGATACATCAAAAGTTGGTGGTTCACCGTTTGGTTACTATAATGTATCATAACAAAGTATTTCAAAATAAATCGTGGAAGTACGATTTGACAGCTTTTATTGGTGAAACACGAAAAAATTACTCACTGATAATTAAATTGGGGATAAAAATTTAGATTTGTTTGAACGGAATGTTTATCTAATTCTATTCAGATCGATAACACGAGAATAATTGGTTATCCCTGCATCCTCTCACTAAGCTAGTTCGTACAAGTCACAATTGCACAATGATCTCGACAATGGTGGACGAAAATTACTTCCTTAAAAATACGGCTAATGGGTTTGTACATAATAAGGCGTTACTTTAATCCACTCATTTAAGACTTCGCTTCCCGGTCTCAGGAACCTTTTCTGACTCGAAGAGACTCAAAGACTAGTTGAAAAATAAAAAAATTGTCAAAACTACAAGATCATAAAGTTGTGGTATTCTACTTTTTTCCCCGGAATGCAAGCATTGTGACGATCCGGTGATAAAATTTATTCCTGTGGGCCTGCGTTTCAGTTATTGTCAAGAATTCATCTGATACTTTCAGACTTTCATCATGTGCGAGATTCAGAATTTATCACAAATATTGGAAATCGGGACCAGTTAGGATGCCTATACCATCACAGCACAGTATACACCCACCGTTTTTACATTACGGAAACATTTTAAAGAAAAAGAAAAACCACGTCTGAATTCACTACCTCACGACTCAAAAAATCGATCAATTGTCTGTATAATGTATGTTCACATGAGTTGATTATTACTCACCCGGCTTCAACTTTTTGCTGTACGAGGATCGCCATCATCAATAACAAGAACACGCACTGAAATTCACAAATTTCTTATCAAATTACTCGGCCCAGATCACACAAACCGATGACGATATTCCCACACTTTGGCAATAAACCCTTACCAAACATTTGCGGCTCATCTCGGCAGAGCGAAGCCGATCAACTTTCTACGGCGAACGCAGCAACAATAAGAGTTATTATACTGAGCTCCGCGCGCACGTTGGTCCCCGCTTATATACTCGGCGCCCCCAGAATCTGAGAAAGAAACTCTAACTACGTATTCGCGGTGTGATTATTCCACCCGGTCGAGCCGTGGATAGAACTTTATTTTTCCCGTATATCGAGCACTACTGGAGCCCCACAGTGTGGCTCATTGCTGAATCCAATGTTTTGTAGTAAATTGTTTCAGGATCGATGACTCATCACTGTTCCGGCGACAACTCATCCAAAAACTAAGTGAAAAAGGTAGCGGACATCCTTGCTTTCCCGTCAGAATCAATTGGCTACGGCAGCTTTTATCTCATGACTCGTGACCGAGCGGAACTTTTTTGGATCTTGTATGGAAAAATCTTGCTAAACTTTGAAGGTTGAAAACAATCATTGTTAAAAATTGAATATTTGCCGAAGAAAGTCTTAACGAGTGCGGGCTCGGAACGTTTCTTTTCTGAAATTTTTTTGGACACTTTTATCCTGGTTCACTGGATGTCTTAGACATTCAAGTTGCAATGATGGACTTTTTGAAAATTAAGTACAGCCACTGCTGGGCAAACGCTAAACTAAGCAAATTTTGCTCGTGACAAAGGAGCTGGGAATCTCAGTCTAATAGAATCTACAAAATCTCCACAATTCGAGCCAGGTTCACAGCACTCAATACGTGTACAAACAATTATCGATGAGAGCTGAGAATCCATATGCGGTCATATGCATAATTATGAATGGTAATACGTGCGTGCACTGTAATTCACGTGTGTGTGATCTCGGAGCACTGATCTTTCCACGTAACGCATTAATGATGAAATTGTCGGTGAGTATACGCGCTCAGCTTGTTCTCTGCGTAAAAGTGAGAAATCTCTACCAGAGTTATCCTTCAATATAACAATTACAGGAGAAAATCAGTATAGGTAATACAAGTGAAAAGGAGAGTTCCATAAACAAGAGTGTAAGAATACGCACCTACTCTGCACTTACACTTTCTAAAGCATTATTTATAAATACAGAATAGATAAAAAGGTTCTATCTTGTCACATTCGAGTGTGTGGAACCAAGATTCAGATTATTATCGGTGAAACAATGTAATGCGATTGGATGAGAAATAAGAATCAGATCGATGAGGAAATTGACCTTTGGTTGGAAGCTTTATTACCACTGTAACTCGTCACAAATTGATAGAATCATGCATAGTATGATGATCTCTCGAATCGCAAAAAGTTACAGGCCATCTAATGAAATATACCGTCATATTCTTCAAGGGATAGTTGAAGAGGTCGATCAAATTTACTTTGAGCTATGAAAATCAATGCCTACAAAGCCACCCAATGCCTCCTCGAAAAAAATGATTCAGGACGAGAGGGCGGACTGAAATTGCAAGATTCTACTAGTTTGAGATCGACGCATTTGCAAATTTTTTGACAAATTTACGTTAAAAACTTCCGGATCATCAACTGATGCATGAGATTCTACATAATGTTGTGAGAAGATCAGAAATTCATCTTCAGAGATGTGAATAGGATAGCTATGTAATATGACAAGTATGTTCAAAGAAGAGATCTGCAAATGGAACGATTAGACTTCCATGAAAGTGCGGATGCGTTAACAGATCTGGGCTTCGTGTTTAACGCTCCCGTGAACTCATGAGAATGCGCATTTTTGAAGAACTCAATTCGCACACGGTTAATTTAAAAAACTGATCTTGTCTGCATTTCCGAATACAAAGTTAGATACTGTAGTCACGATACCTTTACTATTTACATTATCAGGCCAAACTTGATGCAATCTTGGATTCGAAATTCTCCTTATATCGGGAGAAGGAAACATCGCGCTCGTTGAAAGAGCACACATTCTGTCGGAAGCCGGCAGGGCCCTGAGCCCAAAAACTCGTATAATCTGTGGATATTGATAAGTCACAAGAGTATCACCGCACCAAAGATGTGGGAATTTCAGACCCTGACGCACAATTTGGCTCTATTCAATTCTTTCTGGTGACATTCTCGTAATCTATGGACTCGTTTTTCATTGAGTAGCACAGTTGAATAACCTCTGCGATCTTGTCCATCACTACAATCACTCACTATTGATTAATAACGTCAAGGCAAAGTATTTCACATCAATACTTGTCCGAGAGGGTAACTTTTTCCTTTGTTGTTTCCATTTCCTTCTTCGTCCTTCTCTTGTAGGTATAGGTATTGATTAAGTTTGATAATCTGCTTGGTCCAACACAACACCTTCTTACAATGTTGCTACGCTAAATCATCCAGCTCTGAATCACAACATCTCATCCCAGGATAGTTCAAAGAGTAGTCATTTTCTTTCAAAATTGAATAAACACTCCCAATCGATATTGCAATGTTCATTCATGAAAGAAGAATTATGTTCAAGTTTGAATCTGAATCTGTATCGAGTTCTTCGTCACAAACAAGAAGACAAATTATTAAACCGAACAGCCCGTTGGCTTCATAGCCCGTATAAAAATCGAGTTAGGGGGCGCAACGGAGCCCGTACGGGATCCCCAACTGCCCGCTTCCCGCCCGTACGGGCATGGTGGGGGCATGGAATGCTACGCATGCCGGCGCCCTTACTGCGAGTCAGGGCAGCATTAGGGCACCATTGGGGCATCACGCGGGCACAGACCAGAAATCATTATCGCAAGATTGGCTTGAGAAAATATGTGGTTTTGGTGCCGAGTTAAATAGTCTGAGCTTGAATGGAGAATAAATACACGAAGACGATTTAATCCAAAACTTGAAAAAGAATTACAGAAAATTCTTGTATTGATATGAGTTTACAAAACCGCAGACGTTTCCGTGCTTAGTTCACATTATTAGCCGATTGTTAAATTTCCTACTGACACAGGCCTGTACAGCCAGGACTTATTGATAAATGTTCAGTCTTCTGGTTAAGAGTCACATGAAATATTTTTTCACAGTAAAGCACGAGTCATCAGGTTCTAAAGTACTGACTACTGCAGTTGAGACTTAGAGACTGCAATTCATTGAGATCTATATCATATATACTGTCTCACTCGCACTCATGGGTTAGGATACCATAACTTGCAGTTCACTTTCTAATAGCGTGAAACTAATAAATATTAGCTATTCTCATTGATCATCAATTCATGGCTCAACAATTCTGAAGGCAACAGTAGATTTCCAGATCCACAAGTTAGTGAAAACCCGAGCTCAATGTCTGTAGACAGCTATGTTCTGCTGTCAAAACAGCATATAGACAAGACAAGACAGGAGTGCGGGGGCTATAGAGGCAGCATTAGGGCACCGGACGGGCTGTAATAAAGTTAGGGCTGCGTACGGGCACCCGTGCGGGCCCCGTCTTGCGCAGCGTTCCATGCCCTCATTCCCCCCTCAGATTGCCCTAGCCCTGCCCGCGGCTCCTCCGTCCGGGGCCCAATTTGAGTTAAGGAAAGCCCGTCTAAATTTCTATACGGGAGCCGCAAATGACCCCCTCGGGTACACAAAATATACTGTTGATTGATGCCACAGATGCGCACTAGATGGCCGACAGTTCCAGTTTCATTCTCACTATCGACGGCGATAGAGCTCAACCATTAGTGTGAGTTGATTGGTCTTGATTATCACCCCGCAGGGAGATATTCGGATCTTGGGAGAGTAACGACTCCCCAGCCCCTGCTTTCGCCATCTCGTCCGCCTCAGTGCGTATGAGCCCTGAGTGGCATCTTGGAACACTACAAAGATCCCGCTATCGCAAGCCCCCGGTATCTTTCATCTTTTCTCTACTCTTTGTTCCTTCCTTCCTTCTTCTGGGACTATAATCTTCGGGTTGGCGTCCGCGGAGCGAATTTAGTCGGTAGGTGCCCAAGTTCCCTTGGGTGAATCCGACACTACCCACACTCTTGTGGGTGTCTATGCAGATTTCCCCTTCCCGGCGTAGAAAAAAAAAGCTTGTTTATCAGCAATGCAATCCAATTGATCCGATCTTTCTATCCGACTTCATCCACTCCGAATGGTACATTGGTATGCAAGAGCCGACACATTATGTACTCTAATCCAACTGAATACAATCTAATACGGATCGGCTCTATTGGACATGGGCTGCTGAATCCAATCCACTCTTTCTATCCGGCTAAATCCGAATCAATCCCTTTTGAGTGCTACAACTGTAAACAAGAGCGATCGTTCAATCAAATTCAATATCAATCAACCGTGTTAGAGGTAGGCTGCTCAATCCGATCGGATGCTGATCTGATCCTCTCTTTCTATCCGGTACAATCCGACTCAATCCATTCCGGATGATGTAGTAGTATGCAAGAGCTGACATCTTATACAGTCCAATCCAGACTGTACTGGGTATGAGCAGCTAAATTCTATTCAGTGTTGACCCAATCCGCTCTTTCTATCCGAATCAATCCATTCATATTACTACAACAGTGAACAAGAGCTGACCTCTAATCCGGTGCAGTTCAATGCCATCTAGTATCGACCGACTGTATTAGATATGAACTGCTCAATCCGTGGCTCAATCCAATCCAATGCCGTTATAATCCGCTCTCCCTATTCGACTCAATCCACTGCAGATGGTAAATCAGTATGCAAGAGCCGGGACCTAATGTATTCCATTCCGATCCAATCCAATCTTATACGAATCGACTTTATTGGATGTTGGCTACCCAATCCAATTCGATGCAAATCCGATCCGCTCTTCCTATCCAGCTCAATTCAAATCAGTCCGCTGCAGAAGCTACAAATGTGAGCAGGAGCGAATATTCAATTCAATGCAGTCCAACCCAATCCAATATCGATCAGATATATTGAAGATAGGCGGCCCAATACGATCGAATGCTGATTCAATTCGCTTTTTCTATCCAATTCAATCAGACTCAATCCATCGTGGATAATGTATTGGCATGCAAGAGCTGACATCTTATCCAATCCAATCCAATCCAATACGTGGTGGCTTTACTGGGAATGAGCAGCTAAATCCTATTAAATTCTGATCCAATCCTTCTAAACACAAGTCCTGCACAGATATTCAGGGTTGTAAATCCTTTTAGCAGACTAAGTAACTTCCATCTCGAATACTTCAAATAATGTGTAAAAAAAAGTTGAGGCATGTTCATTATGATCTGATGCGCACATAAACTTTTCAAAGTTGGGAAATCATTGTGTAGGAATAGGAGCTATTGCCAAAACAAGCAGGTGAAGCCATTTGATGATAATAACTGTTGCCTTCTTCGAAACTTGGGGATCCTCTGGTTTGCTATAATTTCTATACCGATAGAGAAATCAGAAAGAAAGAAAATAAGTATGCTCGACTGTGGATTTTAGATATATTTCCATCAGACGGAAGGCTTGATCCCTATTGAACCGGATAGAATATAATACCAGGAGCTACCGGATTGGAGTGATATTGATCTAAATTGACGGCGAAGTCACCACGACGATTCTCCTAACTGGGGCGGATAGAAATCCTGTTCGTGGATCTGATGACAGATTCAGAACCGATAGAGTCAGATTGGATCGCTGAGATCTGCGGATTCTAATTGTATTGATCCGGATTGGCTTGTTACTGTTCGATATCGTTTTTCCATATCGCGGATAGAGATCTTGATGGTCTATTCGACCGTCAAATTCAAAGCGGATTGAACAGGATAGAACCGCAGATGATGCCGGACTAGAGTCGTATTGATCCGGATTGACAGCAAAGGCACAACGAAGATTCTCTTGATTAGGGCGAATAGAAATCCTGTTCGTGAATCTGATGACGGATTCAGAGCGGATAGAGCCGGATTGAGTCGCTGTAATCTGCGGGCTCAAATTGTATTGATCCGGATTGACTTGCTATGGTTCAATATCGTTCTTCCATGTTACCGCGGATAGAGATCTTGATGGTCTATTCGACCGTCAGATCCAAAGCGGATTGAACCGGATAGAATCTCGGAAGTTGCCGGATTAGACTGATATTGATCTGGATTGACACGCGGAGGCGGAACGATGGATCTCGAGATTAGGATGGATAGAAATCCTGTTCGTGAATCTGATGACGGATTCAGAGCGAATAGAGCCAAATTCAGTCGCTGAGACCTGCGGGCTCACATTGTATCGATCCGGATTCACTTGTCGCGGTTCAATGTCGTTTTTTCATATTGCCGCCAATAAAGGTCTTGATGGTCCATTCGACCGTCAGATTCAAAGCGGGTTGAACCAGATAGAATCTCGGAAGCTGCCAGATTGGACTGATATTGATCTGGATTGACACGCGTATGACACACGATTATTCTCGAGTTCGGGACGGATAGCCATCCTGTTTGTGAATTCGATGACGGATTCAGTGCGAATAGAGTCGGATTGAATCGCTGAGATCTGCGGATCTAAATCGATTTTATCCGGATTGGCTTGCAACGGTTCAATATCGTTTTTCCACTTTACCGCGAATTGAGATCTCAATGGTATATTAGACCGTCAGATTCAATGCGAATTGAACCGAATAGAATCGTGGAAGCTGCCGAATTAGAGTCATATTGATCCGGATAGACAGCAAAGGTACAACGACGATTCCCAAGATTGGATCGGATAGAAATCCTGTTCAAATTGTTGTGATTTTCCTTGATCTTGATCACTTCATGATTGTCATTCAATTTGCATTGGACTGGATAGGGTGCTCGATCTCGTCGGATAGAGATTATATTGAATCGGATTGGAACTTCAGGTGTGAATCTCCATTATCTCGATTGGTAAGGGCTGGGTTCCTCCTCCACAGTTCGCGATCCAATCAGACTGACCTAAATCTCGTTTTCTATCACTGAAACGGACTCCCATGAGGCAGCATTTCGGACGGATTGTATCGGATTCACTCTAGTCCATATTACCGTCATTCAAACCGATTCGTTGAACATTACGCGCAAAACCGTTTTGATCCGGATTGGCTCTTGTATACCAATGTACCATTCGGAGTGGATGGAGTCGGATAGACAGAGTGGATTAGAATGGCATTCGATTGCATTGAGCAGTCTATATCTGATACAGTCCATCGATATTGGAATGCATTGACCAGCAGTATATTGAATGTCGACTCTGGTTGACTGTTGTATCATTCAAAACGGACTGATTTCACAAAGAAAACGATTTGACCGGAGAAATTGACACATTACTGCACTGGGTATGAACAGTTGAATCCCATTCTGTCCTTTCTCTTAGCAAAAAGTCATTAGACCTGTCTTGAGGTGTAAGGGTCGAATATTGCAAATAAGGGGGCAAAATGGCTTTTCCGTACCATGTCCGCACCCCTAAATTCGTCGTTCAAGGGCACGGTATGAAGATTTACGACTCCTAAACGGATCCTCCACAAAAAGACATCAAAGGAGCTGTTGCAAATAAGGCCAAATCTGCTCCAGAGAATTGGGACTCCAGGTTGCACTGAAATGCGTGTTTTGGGTGTCTGAATATGCATATGAATTTTTTCCGCGTCAAACCAAAGCGTCTCCCAGTAGTGGGCAAAAAGGTGTCCCATTTAAAATACACGTGGAACGCACTTTCTAGCGTCCCTCTCAAAATTGGCCCAATGGACTATAACGGCTCCAATGAGGATTTGTTCTTGAACAGAAAATACAACTTTTAGGGGTTTTTTCATGGACGGGAAATGATGTGCTGGTACCGAAAAACCACTTGAGAGATGGAAAATGCGGATCTTTCACGCTAAAACCGGGGAATACTCGAACGGAGTGGGACTAATCGAAAAGTTGCAGAGGGCCAAAGTTGTAGATTATGTTCTAAGCTTCCATTTGGCATCGGTTTTTTATGCATGTATTGGTTGGGGGTTCCCAAAAAACGACCAAAAGTCGTAAAAAACCATATTTATTGGATTTCTTGGCGATCTCGGGGTGAAAATGGACTGACAAACTATCATATCTTGTAGATCTCATCAAAATACACATTTTTGGTTCCCATAATTTTTTCGAAAAAACGCACCAGATTCGAGTTTATAGCGAAAAAGTGCCGGAAATAGGCACTCTCCAACGTTCTCACGCAAAATACTCGAAAAACGCAAATGGGAACCCTATATAATAATTGCGTGAAAAGTTGCTTTTTTTCGTGTACTTCAAAATGAAAAAAAAATTTTCGGCACACTGGCATCGAAAGCCTATGGTTTCCGCCCCGATCCCGGGGCAGAAAATGCCGCAATGCCGCCCAGGCTAGAAAACGAGTGAGCATGCGCAGTAGCCCTCGGGCTGCGCCCTCGGGCCACTACATTGCATGCTCCGACGTTTTCTAACCTGTACGGCGGAGCGGCATTTTGCCCCGACATCGCGTCGGAAAGCATAGAATTTCGATACAAGTGTCACCGAAAAATAGTGTACGCACCTCGGGCCAAAAATAACCCATCGCGGCCGCGGGTAATCCGCCCTCACCTGCCGGCTCGTGCGGCAACCTACCCGGGCCGCGATGGGTCACTTTCGGCCCTTGTCGCGTAATGTACTATCATAGCGTTCCGATATTCCTGCTTCGAGGAATATGCATTTTTATGCCAGATAACAAGTTTGAGTGGATAAATTCATGGTTCCAGCATGCTATATGCAATTCTACGTCAATGAGTCATACAACTACATCAATCGGACATGCAAAATCATCAATTTTCATCCACGATCATCATTCGGAGCTATATAAGGTTATGATAAGGATCGAATCTTTGAACACCAGGATTGTTGTCTTTCTCAAAACTTTTTCCAACTATGAGAATATTGTAGTGTACGAGACTACGAAAATAACCATTCATGAGAACTCATACTCTATGGCTTGGATTGATATCACAAGTTGATGTCGAAAATTTTCAAACTAGTGAAATCTACTTAATCAGCCGTGACAGTAGTCCGCCTGTCAAGCTAGACGACGAGATTACTGGTAGAACAAGTTTTCTGAGTAAGATGACAACGGAAGTTATTCGTTCTTCACGTTTTATACCAAAACTCGTGTGTCAGTCAGTTCACCTGTTCATAATAGCTATAGTTTTCTTTGATATCACATATTTGACTTTGAGGTTCAATCTGACTCAGAGTCATCTTCATCTGTAGCCACTGATTCAAAAACTCCATGCTCAGCCAGGAACTTTTCATTCGTTTGCTCATGGTCGACATTGCTGACGAAGGAATCATAGTTCCGGCTTAATCTCTCCCTGCAATTCTCCTGGTATCGTTCATAACCGAGATACCATAATACTGAAGCGATGTGAGCACAGCAACCAACCGTTCTTCCACCTGTCCTGCATTGACAGTACCAACCGTTGATGGATTTTTCATCTTCGTCATATCTTATCCAAAGAGAGTACACTTTCGAGGATGTGTGGCGTGACTGCATCTTGATCCGTATGATGTTTCTTTCATCCTTATGATAGAATAGGGAATAAATACCTTCCGATCCCTTGCGATTTTTTTAGAGGGAGAAGGTTTGAATCGGGGATTCACATCTACCAACGTACGAATTCACACAATATCAACAGATTTTAGCAGCTGCGACTTCCGGGGAACCCATGTGCGTGCAAGCTTGCCAGTGTTGGGCCTTGACAAAGGAGGAATTCCAATAGCACCGGAGAATTTTGATGGATGTGCCTAGTTTCCGGGATATTCTAGGGCTCTGAACGGTGATCGTGGATGAAAATTGGTGATTCTGCATGTCCGATTGATGTAGTTGTATGACTCATTGACGTAGAATTGCATATAGCATGCTGGAACCATGAATTTATCCACTCAAACTTGTTATCTGGCATAAAAATGCATATTCCTCGAAGCAGGAACATCGGAACGCTATGAATTTTTTTTTCATTTTAAAGGACACAAAAAAGGGCAACTTTTCACGCAATTATTATATAGGGTTTCTATTTGCGTTTTTCGAATATTTTGCGTGAGAACGTTGGAGAGTGCCTATTTTCGGCACTTTTTCGCTATAAACTCGAATCTGGTGCGTTTTTTCGAAAAAATTATGGGAACCAAAAATGTGTATTTTGATGAGATCTACAAGATATGATAGTTTGTCAGTCCATTTTCACCCCGAGATCGCCAAGAAATCCAATAAATATGGTTTTTTACGACTTTTGGTCGTTTTTTGGGAACCCCAAACCAATACATGCATAAAAAACCGATGCCAAATGGAAGCTTAGAACATAATCTATAACTTTGGCCCTCTGCAACTTTTCGATTAGTCCCACTCCGTTCGAGTATTCCCCGGTTTTAGCGTGAAAGATCCGCATTTTCCATCTCTCAAGTGGTTTTTCGGTACCAGCACATCATTTCCCGTCCATGAAAAAACCCCTAAAAGTTGTATTTTCTGTTCAAGAACAAATCCTCATTGGAGCCGTTATAGTCCATTGGGCCAATTTTGAGAGGGACGCTAGAAAGTGCGTTCCACGTGTATTTTAAATGGGACACCTTTTTGCCCACTACTGGGAGACGCTTTGGTTTGACGCGGAAAAAATTCATATGCATATTCAGACACCCAAAACACGCATTTCAGTGCAACCTGGAGTCCCAATTCTCTGGAGCAGATTTGGCCTTATTTGCAACAGCTCCTTTGGGTATATTTTGAACATGTTTTCATAGTTTAGAAGTCGCAACTAGCTCTTTTACCTACCTAACGCTGTGCATACATTGTGTCCTCGAATTCACGCCAAAATTACGGTTTTGAGAATATGTGCTGCGTGAGAGCGTCTATCAACTTGTGAACGTTCGCTCATGCATGGGCACATTTTGATCCTCTCGCTTCAAACTATCAAACAGCTGCGGTATAAACATCCATCGCTTCACTTTCGAGGAGTGGCGGCGTGCTCTTCTTCGAAAGAATGCCGTGGTAAATAAGAGTGTCATTTCCGTACGCATCTCGCAACTAGGTTGAAATATCGATAATCTAATTACTCGTCCGACTTTCTGCAAGTATTTGGTGTGCAAAAGACCGTGCTAAGCGGAATAAGCGATTCATTAACTCCCCGATCCATATTCACTGATCAAACACGAAATGTCATTTCCGTACCTGTCATTTCCGTAGCGAAATAACGATATGGAGCTGAGCTCCTATGGGATTTAACACGCAAAAATTTTTTCCAACTTCCAATACTTTTTAGTTTTGATCCTCGATCTAGATGATATTAGTGGTGAAAAAATCCACCTTACGAGCCTAGGAGTTCAGTTTTGCCTTTCGTCCATTTTTGAGTCCGTTTCGAGCAAGTTTACGCAGAACTGCTCATATCCATCTACTAATCTCATATTTTGAGAAAATCTTTGATTCAGAGGTGTGCGCTGATTTGGCTATGATATTAGCTCTCATTCATCGATGTAACCGAGTTTTGTGGGAAAACTTCCTCTGGCTATTGTTTACGAAAATGATGAAATACCTTGTGCGAAACGGAGAATTTAGCAATGAGTTTTCGAAGTTGAAAAGAAGATGAATCGAATCCCGTTTGGTTTGTGAGTGTGCGTTGATCTGCACAAATTTTATAAAGCTTCAAAGCTCATAAAGTTATCGCGCTACTGGCTTTGAAAATGGTCATTTTTCGATGTCATACTCAGGAGACGCGAAGCACAGGGTTGGGACGTTGTGCACTTTTTCCTCCATCACAAAAAGAATATAACCGCACTGTTGTTAGTTGCAATTGTCGATCGGTATTTCTGTGAGAAGCTGAGAAGAAATATTTGAATCCGGATGGTAAGCTAAATAAGCCTCTAAATGTAATGGTATCGTGATCTTCTTGATTTTCATATAGTGTACGGCTGAAATATGAACAAAATAATACCACAGTGTATTCTGGAATTTGAAATGAGACTCATAGCTCTTGACTTGATTTTGGAAATTTACATCGAATTTCGGAGAAATCGATGATGAAATTCATCTTAAAGTCAAGTCAGGCAAAATATAATCCGTATCGATCGTCTAGACAATGTTTTGAATCGAATCTGTACGATTGAAGTCGATTCACGAATGTTTCAAGTGTGAAATTCCATACATGTCGTTCTGAACCAGATATCTTGGCTTGGAAGAGAGTTGTACCACTTTTTTCACATGTTTTCAAGGTCTAAGAATCACATAAAACCCATTTCAAACGTGTGCGATGAGAAAATTCTTTTTTATTCCAGAGGGTCAATAGTTAAAAGTTCCATAGAAACCCTCATATATTGAACAGGACTATGTTTTCCCATGTATTCTGACGAGTTAAAGACGATGCCAATGGTTTTGAGGCTCGGGAATGAGAAGTAAGTGAAATTTTTTCTGGTGGAGCTATATTTTGTTATATAATCTTATCAGAGAAAACTGCATCATGCAGCTTATATCTAACTCCCATTTCATTCCCGAGCCTCAAAACTATCGGCATCGTTTTGAACTCGTCGAAATACATGGGGAAACATAGTTCTATTCAATGTCCATTCGACTCAAACCTACTTACACACTCGTCATGCATCTCAAAAATGTGTAACAAGACTGAGAACGACTCTCAACACTCGGATCGGTTTTTTGAGTCTAATGAAAAATCTTGGGGCCTGGGGACAAAACTGACCACGGATTCGGTTTCTACGTCGAAAAATATATTAAAGACACATGTTCACGTCTTTGGAACAGTCCGACTCAAGAATCGCATTTTTCAGGCCCATTGAAGGGGGCATGGGTTCACGGATTTGGTACCTTGGATTTTTTATTTTTTTTGGACCACCTGTATCTCGGGTTCTACTGCGTCAAATCGACTTTTCCCAGTAGTCATTTTAAAGGAAAGTACACTGGCTGTCGACTTAAAATACTTTCAGAGATGCAGAGTGATGCAAATGCGCAGGAGATGCAAATTTCTGAATTAAAATTTGCTTCAAAAGTGGTTTTTTTGCATTTTTGACTACTTCCCACCTCTAAAAATGATACTTTTTAAAACGGTTTTCGATGTAAAATGATCCGGGAAGCACGATGAGATGGTTTTCGAACGTCTTAATTGACGATGAAAGGGTTAAAGATTAATTTTTATTCTTTTTTTATGATGACAATTTTTATTCCTTCTGAATCTTTTTCGGGGCCTTAATAAACAATTACCGATCCGCAGATATTTTTATGTTGATTGCCATAGTTTCAAAAATATGTCAAAAAAATTCAGATTGTGTGACGGCTGCTAGATTTGCCTAGTTGATTTAGCCGCACATGCTGGGCTGTGTGCATTGCCAGCAAAGGACCCCGCTTCCAGAGATAGGATTCTGGGTTTAGGTGCATTTTGTCGGGAAAAAAATATGTTATAGAGCGAAAACTTCTGAACAAAAAGTTCAATGGGCTCGAAGACGGAAAATGGCTAGTTTTTCCAGGATTAATTGAGTAAATACCGATAAATGGGAGGTTATGAGGTTATCTAGAACAACAACAAAAGCTTCTCTGCGGCGTTCGAATTTGGATAATTGGAGATGTACTAAGGTAAGTGTACCCAACTTGCCTCTGTACCCAACTTGCCCCCATATGCCGATCTCGGGGATGGGCACTCCTTGGCCTCCCGGCAATTTTTTTTCACGTTTGCTATGTTGAATTATGAGAAAGTAAGTAGTTTGTGTTCACCCCGAATCATTCCTGCGTTCTCCAGAAAATCTAAAGTGATTTTTCTATTTTTCTTGATTGCTTAGCTAAGAAAGCACCGAGGGAATTGGGCTCAGTAAAATCGGTGCCAAATTCTTTGAGTTCAACCAATTTTGACGTTCCTTAACGCATTCGATTCCTTGTTTCAAGACCTTCAAAATCCATTTCTCAGAATTGCAAAATTTGAATATAGAGTTGTTTTATGTGCAAAACACGGAGACGATTTGTAAACAAGGATGCCAACATCGGAGTGTACCTAACATGCCCCCACATGTTTATCTCGAAAGGGCGTGCAGAGCGACATTTTTTACCACTCAGAACGTGTTTATCACGTCAAAATGGGTCAGAAATAGTGTTTTGAACCACCGAAAAGCTCCAAATGTGCGTGCACGGCGATAAAAACTCTTTCTCGACGATTTCCATCATTTATTTCAGAAGAATTGAGACAGTTCGGCTGCAATTGATCCAAATTGGACGCAGTTTAGTGCATTTTGAAGGTCTTTAAACAAGCTTTAAAATGAATTCAAGCACGTTGAAAATCGTTGAAGTAAACCAAAGTTATTAAGAAAAAGGCTTAATGGGGGCAAGTTGGGTACACACTTTTGTAAACTCTCAAAAATCACCTTTTGGGAGAATTCAAACAGTTCGGCTCCAGTTGGTTCAAATTGAATGTACCTCAACTTATTTCAAAGGTCTTAAGACAAGCTTTAAAATGAGCTAAGGTACGTTGGAAAATATTGAGATGGGCCAGAGTTATTAAGAAAATGGCTTAATGGGGGCAAGTTGGGTACACTGACCTTATTTGAATTTGATGTAGCTTAAGAGTCATCTTTTTGTAATGCAAACATTTTATCTCAAACCTTCGATGAAAGAAGCAAATGAACGCATACGAAACAAGTGATAACGTAATTGACAAAGAAATCATAACTGCTCATATCCTTGAGGATTATTTTTTATATCAATCAGTGTAGCAGCTAACGTTGGAGCTAGGCCATAAGGCTGTGCTGACTCGATGCAACGAATAGATGATCTTGAGAGTCCATCAGATATGGTGCGGGAGTGGCTTTTTGACCAGCATTGTCGCAACACGTGAGTCTCACACTTTGAATAGTTGATGGAAAGTGCCCGATAATGCATGGCCGCAATTGAGTTATACAAAATTAATCAAAATCAATCTTGGATTGCGTGAGACAGGTGTCTGCCAAATATTTCGAGGATATGGAGATCGAATTTCATATTGCCGTATTTCGAGATCATATCGCGTAGGAGGCTGCGGGGTCGAGAGCGAGCGACTATCAAGATCGAGCTCGAAAAGTCGAGTGTAGGGTGTTCTTGAGGTATTCCGAGGTCGCTGAACACGAAAATCACATCGCCCTGCCTTCAAATCATAATGCGTGAGGCGTTGCGGGGGTGAAGGCGCGAATTGATCGAGATCGAAGTTTGTGAGTCGAGTAGTGGTATGTGAGGAGTCTTTTGGAGTCGCTAAGCACAAATTTAAGATTGCCCAGCCGCCAAATCGGGTTCTGTGGGCAGCTACGGGGGTGGAGGCGCGAATAGGCTGAGATCGAATCTGGGGAGCTAAGTGGGAGGGGGGTGTATTTGGGATATTTTGGAGTCGCTGAGACCGTTTTTGAGATCTTCCAGCTTCCAAATCGTGGTGCGGGGACGAAATCGCGGATTGACCGAGATCGAAGTTTGCGAATTGAACAAAGGTATTCTTGGGGTATTTTGGGGTCGATAAGGGTCTCGACAAGAAATGCGCGATGCTCTTTTCTCCCCCCCCCCCCGTGTACAAGCATAGGCGCTGTAGTTGCAGTGGCCGCCACAGGCGCGCAATATGGCGTTGCTTCCACGAGGAAAGAAGCAAGCGCCTATGCCTATACACAGGGGAAAAGGTGGAGAAAAGAACATTGCGCACTCCCTGTCGAGGCCCTAAGCACGAATCGGAGATCACTCTGCTCTCGAATCGTGTTGTACGGGTGGCAAGAACGAGGACGCATGTTGAATCAGATCGAGCTGGAAAAGTCGCGGAGGGTCTTTGATATTTCGAATTCGCTGGACGCGAATCTCACATCACCCAACCTCAGAACCGTGTTGGGTGGGCAGCTGTGATACTGTATTCAATATAGTTTCCCGATAATGATAATTTCCTGAGATAGAATCTGATCAGGAGTTGCAGGCCAAATTGTGCCGTCAAAAACCATACCACGTGCCAAGTGGCTTCATTGACCGGGAGATCGAGCAATATCATACTGATCGGGATTCCGATTCGCTTGGGCTGTAATCTCAATTCTCGATGACGGAATAGACCACAAATCTTTTCGGGCGTGAATTGAAGAGAGGGTGGTGACTGCCAGGAGATTCGACAGCTGAATCTCTATTCTTGCTAATTCTACAGGCAGAATCTCATCTCATCCTGCGAGAATCATGACTACCATACGACGACCATGACCAGAGCGTGATTTGATAACAGCGGAATCGGGTGATGACTGAGCGAGTGTGATCATAAGATCTCAGCTCTGTGATCAAAAATCTTGAGAAGTAGTCGGTTCTCATAGATTGACGGGCGTAAATCTAGATCTCAATAATACCAAGGAGGAGAATTGAGTGTCCTCCCTGCGAACCTGAACGTCCCCACGGATTGACTCTGATCTCGAGTTGTGGAGAGACTTACGTTATCCGGTTCGCATACCACGGGCCTAAACCGACTGTGTTTGTTGGATGGAACATCGAGCAATATCCTAGTGATTGAAACTATGATCCTTTAGCTTTGTGATCACGATTCTCAATGACGGAATGGACTACAAATCGTTCCGGGTGAGAATCTACGAGGGGGTAGTGGATGCACGGAGATTCGAGCGTTGAACCTCTATTCTGACAAGCTAAATCTGATCTGATATACCGAGAAGCATGTTGACAATACAACGGCCCAGCATTAACACGTAATCCAATAACCTAGGGAGATATCCTCGGACGTGCAATTCTTAAATCTTAGCTGTGTGATCAGAAATCTCGAGAAGCCATACATTCTCATAGATTCACGGCCGTGAATCTACTACCCGATAGTGACGGGTGGGAGATTCGAGTGTTCCCTTGCTGAATCTGGCCATCCCCACGGTTCAAATCTGATCCCTAGTAATGGGTTGACTTACGTTATTCGGTCACTATACCACGAACCTAAGCCAAGAGTGTCCAGTGGTCGAAATCTTTAGCAATATTCACGGCCTGGGAACTACGATCCTGCAGCTATGTGATCACAATCCTCGATAACGGAATGGACGACAAATCTTTTCGGTCGTGAATCTAGGGAGGGGTGATGACTACAAGGAGATTCGAGAGTTGAATCTCTATTCTGGCTATTTTCATAAGCAGAATCTGATCTCATGTATCGACAAGCATGGTGAGCGTACCACGGCCCAGAATAAATACGAGATCCAATGGCCTAGGGATCGGGAGATATACCAGGACGTTTGATTCTGAGATCTTAGCTCTGTGATCGAAAATCTCGAGAAGGAGTCGATTCTCATAGATTGACGAGCGTGAATCTACCACTCGATAGTGGCGGATAGGAGGTTCGATTGTTCCTTTACTGAATCTGGACATCCCCACGGATGAAATCTGATCCCAAATCGTGGAACGACTTACGTTAGATTCATCCAATTACGTCAGTTCGGAGCGCTCTGGCCAGCATATTCGAATAAACCTGTTATCTGTCACCATACCTCGAGACTAAGCCAAGTGTGTTTGGTGGTAGGAAGATCAAGCAATATTCTAGGGATTGAAACTATGATCCTCCAGCTATGTGATCACAGTTCTTGATATTGGAATAAACTACAAATCTTTTGGGGCATGAATCTCCTTGCGGGCGGTGACTGCAAGGAGATTTGAAAGCTGAATCTCTATTCTGGACGATTTTACTGGCAGAATTCCATCTCATCCTGCGAGAAGCATGACTACCATACAACGACCAAGGCCAGAGCATGATTCCATAGCAGCTGGATTGGGTGATGTTTTGGAGAGTGTGATACTGAAATCTCAGCTCTGTGATCAAAAATCTTGAGGAGCAGTCGGGGAGATTCTTGAGTTTTTTCATCACAGAGCTAAGAAACCAGAATCGCACAACCTAGGATATCTCCGAATCCCCAGGTTATTGGATTACGTGTTGATTCTGGGCCATTGTATTGTCATCATGCTTCTCGGTACATGAAATCAGATTCTGCTTGTGATAATGCCCAAAATAGAGATTGAATGCTCAAACCCCTTGCAGTCACCGCCCTTTCGTAGATTCTCGCCAGAAAAGATTTGTAGTTCTTTCTGTTATCGAAAGTTGTGATCGCATAGCTAGAGGATCGTAGTTTCTATCCCCAGGATATTGCTCGATCGTTCGACCACCAAACACACTCGGTTCAGTCCCGTGGTATGGTGACCGGATAACTTGAGTCTTCCTACGACTTGGAATCAGATTTCATCCGTGGGGATGCCCATATTCAGCAAGGAGACACTCGAATCTCCCATCCGTCACCATCGAGTAACAGATTCACGCCTATAAATGTATGAGAATCGACTCCTTAAGATTTTTCATCACGGAACTGATATATTTTAGAATCGTACTCCCTAAGACATCACCCGGTCCCGCTGCTATCCATTCACGCTCTGGTCATGGTCGTGGTATGATAGTCAAGCTTCTCGCAAGATGAGTTGAGATTCTGCGCGTAAAATTGGCCATGATAGAGATTCAGCACTCGAATCTCCTTGCAGTCATCACCCTCTCTCAAATTCACGCCCGAAAAGATTTGTGGTCTATTCCATCATCGAGAATTGTGATGGCAGTGCTAGCGTATCGCAATTCCAATCAGAAGGATGTTGCTCGATCTCTCAGTCGATGAAGAGACTTGGCGTATGCTCGTGGTATGGTTTCTGATGCCATCATTCGGCCTACAACTCCTGATCAGATTCTATCTACGGAGATGATCATTATCAGAAAACTATGTCGGAATCACCATCACAGCCACCCACCCAATACGGTTCTGAGGCTTGGTGTTGTGAGATTCGTGCCCAGTGATCCCGAAATATCAAAGACCCTCCCCGACTTCTCCAGCTCGATCTAGTTCAACATGCGTCCTTGCTCAACTCGCGAACTGCGATCTCGGTCAATCCGCGCTCCCGCCCCGCAACACGATTTCGAAGCTGGGCGATCTCAAATTCGTACTTAGCAACCCCAAAATCCCTAAAAAACACCCGTACTTAACTCTCAAACTACTTTGATCTTGGTCGCGTTGCCCCTTCAACCCCGCAGCTGCCCGGGCAACACGATTAGGAGGCAGGGAAATGTCCTTTTCGAGTTCAGCGACCTCGAGATACCTCAAAAACACCCGTCACTCGACTTTTCGCGCTCGATCTTGATAGTCGCATGCTCTCGACGCCGCATCCTCCTACGCGACATGTTTCAAGATACGGCAATTCGATCCGATGGACTCTCAAGATTATGTATTCGTTGCATCGAGTCAGCACACCCTTATGGCCTAGCTCCAACGTTAGCTGCTACACTGATTGACTTAAAAAGTAATCCTCAAGAATATGAGCGAATATGATTTCTTCGTCAATCGCGTATTATTATTTCTTTTGCATGCGTGCATTTGCTTTTTTTCATCGAAGGTTTGAAATAAAATGTTTCTATCACAAACAAGATGACACTTGAGCTACATCAAATCCAAATTCTACATCTCCAGTTATCCAAATTCGAACGCCGCAGACAAGATTTTGTTGTTGTTCCAGATAACCTCATAACCTCCCATTTATCGGTATTCATTCAATTAATAGTGGAAAAACTAGCCATTTCCCGTCTTCGAGCCCATTGAACTTTTTGTTTAGATTTTTTGCTCTATAACATATTTTTTCCCCTACAAAATTCACCTAAACCCAAAATCCTATCTCTCGGAGCGGGGTCCTTTGTATATAATAATTGTAGCTGGAACTCTGCACCTGCTGCTACTGCTTCTGATTAGATGAATTATCACCGCTACTGCGCGCGAGAAAGATGGAGCGCGCCAAATGACTAATCATGATTTTAATATAACAGAGAGACAAGTTTATTCGAATAATAAAGACGTACATGAGGCACATCGAGCGCGAGCACGAAGAGAGCAAAGACAGCATGAGAATCTTCCAGAAACCTTCCTGCAAGCTTTCAGGAAAACCCGGGAATCTTTCCGAAAGATTTCACTGAAAGCTTCCCTCAATAAAGATATGTCCCTCTTCAGACACCTTTCTGCAAGATTGCATGAAATATTGCCGGGAATAATTCGGGAAGCTTTCAGAAACATTTCATTGAAATATTTCAGTGAAATGTTCCTGCAAGATTTCATGAAATCTCACAAAAATATATGCGTTCCTGTTCTCTCTGTGGAATCCATATTTTGCTTGATAAGTTTTTTAATCATTCTAATGCATGACTTCATGCTTTCTGACTTGTACTTCAACTCCATTGTGACGTTGAATCCAAAGCTCCACGTTAGATTCATCCAGGTTTTATGAACTCTTTGATGTACGCGACACCTTACCGATGAGCCGTCCTCCTGTCTTATATACTAACCAGCGTCTATTGTGAGCGCTTGCGAGAAAGCCTTTACGCATCTTCAAATAATCCTCACGTATTATTTACAGACCATTATGCATAGCTGGTCCTGTGTATGTTATCACATATGACAGATCATTTGATACTACCATCAAATTTCCTGATAGATAGTTTCCCAAAAACCAGATAATTTATGAGAACGAAATTTGAGAACTAAAGTGTGTTATGCGACATCTATCGGGAACAGAATCTTCCAATGAAATATTCCTGGAAGATTCCTACAATCTTTCACTGCAATGTTTCTGGAAGATTCCCACAACCTTTCACTGCAATGTTTCTGAAAGATTCCTACAATCTTTCACTGCGATGTTACTGAAAGATTCCCAGAATGTTCCACCGCAATATTCATGTGTCATATCCCACAGATTCAAGTCGTTAATAATTACTCCTCGCAATACTTTGACAGTATAATATGTTCTTACCTCGATTGTAACGGTTTTCGGTATTAATATGCAGTACCCCGTCACATAGTTTTGCTCTGAAAGATTTTAGGGAGCTTGCGAGAATCTATCAACAATATCTCAGTGCAAGATTCCTGGGAGATTACCTGTGGAATGTTCCCAAGAAATATGTACAGAATCAGTCAGAGAGCTTCCAGTTTGGAGGGAGCAATTCACTGCTTGAATGAAAATTTAAAGACCGTTATAGATGAATTAGCTCCTGAGAAAACTATTAATCCACGAAAAAATGACGCTCCCTGGATTGGTCCTGAGCTGCGGGTACTCATAAAGGAGCGAGACGCGACGCGCAGGCGCTGGGAGCGGAATCAACGTAACCAGCGCAAGTGTCCTGAGCTTCAAAATGAGTACTTTCGGCTCAGTGAAGAGGTTGACTTGCGCATCGAACGAGAGCGTAACTCCTTCCTTCAAAGTCATCTTTCTGACTGTTACGTTATGATAGTATTTCTGACCTTTTTAATTCAAAAATATGAATTTTCCTTGTAAAAATATGTGCATGAAAGAGAAATAATTTTGTCTATTGCTGCAATGGAAATTATTGTTATAAAATGTGATTTTACTGATAAGTATCTAAATATTGTTTATATGATAAGTATTCGATCTATTTCTCGGCCAGAGCATTTCATTATCAAAATTTAGAGTCTTACAAAGTTGAAAATTGTAATTTCCAAACTTCGGCATGCAGGCCGTGGCACGTCGGATTTTACCTGCGTGGTCACATTGTCTTCACCAAAGCCGATCTAATTCGGCTTGTCAAAGGTGAGGCCACAGCGCAAGGGGCAAGTAGAGTCACATGCGGCTGTCAGGCTAACTTTGCGAAGATTTGGTTGCTATGGTTACATAGAAAACTTTTCTCCTCGTATGCGCTCTATAAGCGATGACTTCACTTCACGTCTAGCTCTTGAGTCGCGAAACACGTTCACATTCTGAATCTGATTGATTGTTATTAATAATTGTTAATTGAATTGCTGATTTAAATAGTTCCAGTGATTAAATAAAGTCGATCTTTTAAAATCAATCCTTCTCTGCAAAAATCTTCTTCGATCGTTCGCTGAGCGCGAACATTGGTGCCGAAACCCGGGACAGTCCCGGCGCATAACCTTCTCGAAGAAGACCTGCAGCGATGGCAGAGAAGCGACAGAACGACAGCGATATCGGCAATGAACCACCTGAAAAGATGACTCGGACGGAGTCATCGATGATCGACGGGACGCAGTCGGCGTTGGCGTCTGGTGCCTCAGACGAGTTAGATGCGCAGCAAAGCGCTCTCGCTCCCTTGCTGGGACTTTCAAACGTCGGATCATCGCTGAGCTCGAGTCAAGTAATCACCAGCAATCATCAAATTTTGAGCCCCTCAAATGGCTCAAATCGGACGACTGATTCATCGTCCAACACCTATGAAACCACTACGCAGGTAACAACGTGACATTGTTGCCGGTGGCCGAAAGTGCTTCGCGATATCGACGGATGAGTATGACAATGCTTCTCAATTGGGAAGTGACATCCATGTTAAATTCTGGGGGCATGCAATAGTTCACGACTCGCCGCAGATAGCGCTGTCTAGTAATAAGCCCGTGTTAATCTCGGGGCATGCGGCCGCCATGTTTGACCTTGATGTCACATCCCAATTCTCTGGTCTAGTCTCATATCTCATATTGATGAATTCCGAGGGCCTATCTGGCAAAAGTGAATTTCTGAAATTCGTATAGATAATATAACTTGTAAAATTTTTCTAACCTCGAAGTTGTAAACAGATGAAACTTGAAATTTTGCAAAAATTTTCCACTGCATGGAACTAAAGTCAACCGACATACAGGTTATCGTCACGCATGGCACGGACATTGGAGCATTTGCGACAACGAATGCAGGACAGCAAAGCACTCGGAGTGATGGGCTGCATCGAAGTTCATACGTCCCTGCCAGCGGGATTGAGACTTTGCTTCGAGCAAGCAGCCACATGCAGAATCCTGGTCTTGTCGACAACCGGCCTAAAGGTTTCGTCGGCGTTAGCAGCTCTCATCCCGGCGTTGAGCGATTCGTGAGCAATGCAGCGCATCAGCAGCACTTATCAGTTACGGATGCTGTGAACCGCCTGCAGTCCATATCAACAGGACTTATCTACAGCAACGTGCCGTTCAATAATGCTGCCCTGTACAACATGAGTGCCCCGGTGGGGCTCTTTTCTGCGCCTCGTGTCAACAACAACAACAACAACAAGCAGACGACGTCGGCGTTCTCCAACGGGGGGATCTCGCAAGCGATTCCGCAACCACTCGTCAGCAGCAGTTCTCTGCCGCCCATCGTGCCAGTCGTCGTCAGCAGTGCATCGAGTTCCTCGTATGTCAACAATAACGCGAATACTTTCTTAACCTCAAATTCAGTCCCATCTAATTTGTCTATGGCAAATAATCGCGTTCAATTCGATGAAAGTAATTTAAACTCGATTCGAGATCGGAATAATGTCGCTCCGTTACTTGATCATTCAATTTTGATTAATCCTTTGAGGCAGGCGTCTTCTCCTATTAATGAAACGCTGTCACAACCTACGTTCAATGGCAAGGACTGTAATCTTTTGTTGGCTGAAATTATGGAACGGACAATTAATGCCGCTAGAGATGCTAATATTGAGTCGTCACGTGCTCTGTCACGAATGTCTTCCACAAGAAATTTGCCATCTTTTTCGGGCGATCCACTAGTTTGGCCTCGATTTAAGCAAATTTTTGATTCTTCAAAACAGGAATATTCCGAATCTGAGAACGCGATTCGTATTTATGGTACGTTGAAAGGAGAAGCTCTTGAGGCTGTAAAGTCATTGATAGCTTCCAGTCAAAGCTCTGAACTAATAATGAGATCTCTAGAAATGCTTTTTGGTGACTCGACAAATATTGTTTTGAAAAATGTCAGCGATATTCAAAATTTACCAAGTATAGAAAGTGGAAATGTAAATCTCGTTCATTTTGCTACTATTTTGAAGAATTCTGTTACATCTCTGAAAGCTTTCAATAATATCGGTTGGCTACATTCTCCTGAGCTTCTCCAAGAGGTTATTCGTAAACTGCCTGCTGCTCTCATTATGAATATCAATGAAGATGAAGTGTGTCAGCGTCAAGGCTTGTCAGATCTAGAAAAACTTTCCGAATATTTGTTCAAGAAAGCTGGAAAGGCCAAGGGTTCTAGTTTCATCAACATATTTTCTCCAAGCCCTTTCCAAAATTCTCTAAATAATATCCAATCGAAAAATGTTCAACCTAGTAGCAAAAGACCAGCTCGTACTTTCACAACGTATCTGAATAATACAGAGTCTACTCCTCAAGTAGGGAGAATTTCTAATAGCTCCAGTACAACTTGTTCTCATTGTGGAGAAAGAAACCACACGATTTCGAATTGTAGAAATTTAGCCAAAGAATCAATCAATGAAAAATGGAGAATAGTGAAAGAATTACATTTGTGTTACAATTGTTTAAGCTCCAAGCATTTGCGCTCTGATTGTAAAGCTAAGGCTGGATGCGACCGGTGTGATCGCCGTCATCATTCTTTATTGCACTTCATCCCAAAAGAACGTGATAATAAGAAGCCTAGAGATCCTCTTACCAACCCCACCGCAGCAGGTGGTACTTCAGGAGATATAATCGTTATTCAACCCGAAGGTGGGCCTAGAGCATGACTATATGAACACGTTCTACTAAAAATTCTGCCTGTTGATATTTTAGGGAATACAATCTCTCTGAGAATCACTGCTTTGCTAGACGAAGGTTCGACTGTTTCTATTATAGATGCGAAAATCGCGGATAGGTTAGGTTTGTTAGGCGATAAGATGAATATCTCGCTTCAAGGTATTACCAATGAGTCTGTCGTGAACGCTCACAAGGTGGTGGATTCACAAATCGCTTCAGATACAGGCATCCTAACCTTGAAAAACGTACTCGTTGTTGATAGTGTCGCCCTACCAGAACAGTCCTTGTCTTCCGAATTATCAGCTCGTTGCAGTCAAGAGTTCAATGCTAAAATTGACCCCTATGAATCTCCGTGTGAGTTGTTGTTAGGTCAATGTCATTTTGAGTATATTGTTTCGAGAGAATTGCGACGGCGACAGGGTAGCTCAATGATAGCTTCACGTACGCTTCTCGGTTGGGTTGTCCATGGTCGCTGTCTTGACAATCCTCCAGAACGGTTTTCTTTTCATGGCAACCAAGTAAAACCATTTAAGTACATCGCAAAAGTAACCTCTCTTTCTTGTCCAACCAGCAAAATAGAATTACGACCTTTGAGAACTTTGGAAAAACGCGCCATAGAGATTATGGAAAACACTAGCGTTCACGTCTGTAATCATTGGGAAATCGATTTACCGTGGTCGGAAAAAGCAGACTCAATTCCTGAAAGTAGGAGGAACGCGTACAAACGTCTGATGCATCTTGAAAGGAAACTGGACCGTGATCCTGCGTATGCCGAACTTTATTATCGTGAAATGGACAGACTTTTCGAGAAAAATTACGCCATGCTTGCTCCGGAAGCCCCTGTTGGCGATAAGACATTTTTCTTACCTCATTTTGGAGTACGCAATGTGAATAAACCAAATAAGGTTAGATTAGTATTTGACGCGGCTGCAAAATCTTCCAATGTCAGCTTCAACGACTTGGTTCTCACTGGTCCCGATCTTCTGAACTGATTATCCGGCATCATGATGCGTTATCGTGAATATTCCATCGCTTTCAAGGCTGACACCCGTGACATGTATCTGAAGATTAAAATCTTGAAACGCGACCGAAACGCTCAGCGCTTCTTGTGGAGGAGAGACGATCGATCTAGCCCTCCAAAAGAGTGCGTGATGTCTTCTATGATTTTCGGAGCTAGTTCCTCTCCTTGCGAGGCTTTGTTTATAAAAAATAAAAACGCATCACTGTTTGCCGATAAATATCCAGAGGCTTCGGAAGCTATTATCAACAATTCGTACATGGATGACCAATTAGATAGCTGCCGTTCAGAAGACGAGGCCATCAGTCGTATCAGTCAGATTATAGAAATCAACAAACACGCGGATTGGGAAATTCACGGGTGGGCGAGCAATTCAAATGTGTTGTGCAGTCGATTAATGGTGTTAATTCCTCAAAGTCCGTGAGCATTACATCTGAAAAAGATCAGGAAGAGCACGTTCTTGGTTTGCATTGGAATACTGAAGCAGACGAATTCGGGTTTCAGTTAGGTGAACGTAAAATCAACATCCAACTAATCAATGGCTCACGTTTGCCCACGAAGCGTGAAATTTTGAAAATTTCTATGTCTGTGTACGATCCACTTGGTTTCCTTTCTCCATTCACGATTGAAGCCAGGGTCATAATGCAAAGGGTTTGGTCGAGTAACGTCGCGTGGGACGAACCAATTCATGATCAAGAAACTGTTAGTTGGAACCGATGGTTCGCGCAATTGATGGAATTGAGACATTTCAAAGTACCTCGTTGTTATCAATCTTCGGAATTTCACCTGAACTCCGCAGAGTTGCATGTTTTTTGTCATGCTAATGAGCAAGCCTTCGCTACAGTCGCCCACTGCCGTTTTGAGAATGGACATGGGAATTTCCACACTTCTTTCATATTTTCAAAATGTAAAGTTGCACCTCTAAAGTCTTTTGCACGTCATCGGCTGGAGTTAGAAGCTGCAGTAACAGCTTGTAAAGTAGCTACGATCATTGCCAAAGAACACACTTAGAAAGTTTCAAAACGATTTTTCTGGACGAATTCAGTCACGCTTTTACAAATAATATTGACGGACTCAAACAAATTTAAAATCTATGCTATGAACCGTTTAAATGGGATACATCGATTTTCAAACAAAAACGAGTGGAAATGGGTATCTGCTGAGCTCAACACTGCAAAATTCCGCTCTCAGTGGTCTCCAGAGTCCCTAGTTGAACAGAGCTGTTGGCTGATTGGGCCTGCGTTCCTTCGAGGTCCTGTTTCGAAGTTTCCCCACACTAGTACAAACTCTGTCGCAACTCCTGGACTTCTGGAAGAACTGAGACCCATTTCCATTCCAGTCAACATCTGCACCCTCAACGAAGCTTTGAAGAGTCTTTCTTATCTACCCGACGTGTTACGGTTTTCGTCGTGGATCAAATTGATTATAACCACTCGATTCGTACTCAAAGCATTGAAACTATTCGCGAAAAACTGTTCAAAGATGAGGATTTTGTCACTGCAAGTGCCTTATTCAGCTGAGGATGCTTGGTGCAAACAAATTCAATTAGATTCATTTCCACGGGAATTTTTACACGTTGCTAAACAGAACAACAATACGCCTTCATCAACAGATTCCTCTTTACAAGATGATATTCCTCTAACGCCTCGTCTGGATGATCGAGGTCTCATTCGGATCAGTGGTAGGATAAAAAATGTGCCCGAGTTAGACTTGAACTTCGATCTTGTCATCTTAGATGCTCAACATCCAGCTACACGTCTTGTGATCATGCATTTCCATGAAAAATTGTATCACGGTAGTCACGAAACAGTTGTGAATACAATACGACAGAAATATTGGATTCTCGGTCTTCGAAAAGTGTTGCGAGGAATCATCCATTCTTGCTCCGTGTGCCGGATAGCGAGAGCTCGTCCTCCCGAGCCTCGCATGGCAGATCTTCCTCTAGCTAGAATAACACCCCGACTGCGTCCATTCACTCGCTGCGGTTTAGATTATTTTGGTCCAATAAATGTGAGAATCGGAAGGCGAACAGAAAAACGTTGGGGTGCGCTGTTCACTTGCCTGGCAACGCGTGCTGTCCATATTGAACTTGTGCATACTTTAGAATCCGACTCGACTATCATGTGTATTGACCGTATGTCAGCCCGCAGGGGGGTGCCTAGGGAAATCCATTGCGATAACGCGACTAATTTTGTTGGAGCGAGTAGAGAATTACGCAAGATCTTCGATCAGACTGATATTCGGAAGCTGGAAAGGTATGGACAAAAACACAGTATCGAATGGCACTTCATTCCACCGGCAGCCCCCCATATGGGAGGTGCCTGGGAGAGACTCGTACGTTCAGTAAAATCAGCTTTGTCAGTGGTTCTCAGGGAGCGATCTCCCAAAGAAGAGACGTTATCAACAGTTCTAGCTGTAATTGAACATTCTATCAATTCACGGCCATTGACTCATGTTCCACCTGATCCGGATGATTGTGAAGCACTGACGCCAAACCATTTTCTGATTGGTACTTCATCCGCTAAAATGAGACTCGGTGATTGTGACTTATCCGATACTTGTACTAGAAAACAATGGAAGATCGCACAACAATTTACAGAGATGATTTGGCGTCGGTGGATACGCGAGTATTTGCCTACATTGTTACCTCGTAAGAAATGGTTTGCGAAAGGTGAAAAATTGAAACCTGGCGATATGGTATTATTGATTGATGAAGATGTAAAAAGGAATGAGTGGCGAAAAGGTGTAATCGAACGAACCTATCCAGGTCATGACGGAGAGGTGCGTGTTGTAGATGTTAGAACTGCGCTTGGAACTCTGAAACGACCTAGTCGTAAATTGGTCAAGTTTGCCGAAGTGCAAAATGCTTAGATCTTGCACGGGGGGAAATGTTACGTTATGATAGTATTCCTGACCTTTTTGATTCAAAAATATGAATTTTCCTTTGAAAAAATATGTGCATGAAAGAGAAATAATTTTGTCTATTGCTGCAATGGAAATTATTGTTATAAAATGTGATTTTACTGATAAGTATCTAAATATTGTTTATATGATAAGTATTCGATCTATTTCTCGGCCAGAGCATTTCATTTTCAAAATTTAGAGTCTTACAAAGTTGAAAATTGTAATTTCCAAATTTCGGCATGCAGGCCGTGGCACGTCGGATTTTACCTGCGTGGTCACATTGTCCTCACCAAAGCCGATGTGATTCGGCTTGTAAAAGGTGAGGCCACAGCGCAAGGGGCAAGTATGGTCACTTGCGGCTGTCAGGCTAACTTTGCGAAGTTTTGGTTGCTATGGTTACATGGAAAACTTTTCTCCTCGTATGCGCTCAATAAGCGATGACTTCACTTCACGTCTAGCTCTTGAGTCGCGAAACACGTTTACATTTTGAATCTGATTGATTGTTATTAATAATTGTTAATTGAATTGCTGATTTAAATAGTTCCAGTGATTGAATAAAGTCGTTCTTTTAAAATCAATCCTTCTCTGCAAAAATCTTCTTCGATCGTTCGCTGAGCGCGAACACTGACGCTCTCGATCAACAGAAGAACATCTGGAAGGAAATGCGCAACCTCGGCCTCTGCCTAAGAGCAAAAAGGAGGAACTTCATGGTTTCACACAGGATGAGTTTAACGCGCACTTTGCGGGGGTTTCCGTTTCGCCCCACGAAAATATTGAAGAAGCAATGGACGATATTGACTCGGCGCCAGAGGAGGGGTTTAAATTTAAGCCCACAAATTTCACTGATGTAGTCCTTGCCATCAAACACTTCTCCTCGCAGGCCCGTGGAGCGGATGGGATACCTCAAAGTGTGATCGCGAAAGCTCTCCCGGCTATTGGTGATCTTATTGTACATATTTTTAACTCCTCTTTCGCTCATGGCATTTTTCCCAAGGCTTGGAAGCAAGCGCAGCTGATCGCAATAAAGAAGACTGCCACTCCATCAACGGTCTCGGATTTCCGTCCCATAGCGTTGCTGTGCTTCCTCTCCAAGGTTTTGGAAAAAATCGCACATGACCAAATCATGGAGTATTTAAAAATTGAGAATCTACTTGATCCCTTCCAAGCTGGTTTCAAGCAACATCACAGTACCCAGACGGCACTGCTCAAGTTGACAGACGACATCAGAGTAGGAACTGACAGAAAGAAGATCACTCTGCTCCTACTGTTCGACTTTAGCAAAGCATTCGATACAATCTCACCATGCAAGCTGCTGAGGAAGCTACGACACCTTGACTTCTCGAGATCGGCACTCCTGTGGATAAAATCATATTTACAGGGTCGCACCCAACAAATCACTTCTAAAGTAGGTAAATCTGATTGGCCCGAAACCAATCTGGGTGTTCCGCAGGGGTCCGTTCTTGGGCCTCTCCTCTTCAGCTTGTATGTGAATGATTTGCCCGGGCTATTGAATGGGAAGTCAGTGAACCATATATTCTACGCAGATGATCTTCAGATCTATCTTCAAGTTGATAAGAAGAACATCAAGGAGGGGATTGCTCGACTGGGAGACATAGGGTGACTTGTTGCTGAATGAGCTAGGAACTCCGACCTGCGCCTCAACGCTGGCAAGACCAAGGCAATCTTTTTCAGTTCCGACCGGAACGTTAGAGACTTGCAACGAATGAACTTGCCAGGAGTTGAGATACAGGATGGAGTGTTTGTCCCATTCAGTGATACTGTCGTGAGTCTTGGTGTTACACTTGACAGCGAACTAACGTGGAAACCGCACATCGATCAAGTTACCAAAAAAGTCAACAGAGCCCTATATGGTTTGCGGTTTTTTAGGGCGTGTATCACCAGACCTCTCCGAATTCGCCTAGTCGAGTCACTTGTTCAACCGCATTTGGATTACTGTACGATCGTGTACCTCGACGCCACGGACGAACAGCGGCAACGGATACAACGACTAAGCAATTCATGTGTGAGATATATTTTTGATCTTAGGAGAGACGAGCATATCACCCTGTTTAGGGAGCGTTTGGGCTGGTTACGTACTGATTCGCGGCGAATGTACTTCGCAGCTCTCTTGATGCATAAGATCATGCACTTAGGAGAACCTGGCTACCTAGCTGCGATGTTTACCAGGTACCAATCTGAACGCCCCGCACGTGGTGATGCAGAAGAGCGGACACTCAAAGTTCCCAATATGAGACTTTAATATGGTAGAAGATCTTTCCAGGTTCAAAGTGCTCACTTGTGGAACTTTCTCCCTTCAGGCTTTCGGCAAATTCAAAAAATTTCACTTTTTAAAGACGCTCTAAAAGAATTTTCCTTGTCGCAACCCTCCCGGAGGATTGACATGGACCAGAAACAGTACTTCAATCTCTGATAGGCTTGGGCTCTTTTCAATTAGTCTTTTTCTAGTTTTAGTCGAGTTTTACGTAGCTAACCTGTCACATAATTCTTAAATCTGTGATAGTTTCCGGGCCCATGTCTGTCTTTTTATATGTACTGATGTACCTCGATTAATTACCTAATTTATTTTGACTCGTGTGCATCTCTCGATGCCTTTTCAATGACTAGTCACTTCCTGTGATAAATGAAATTTCCTTGACCAAAGTGACAAATTGTATAATACTTATATGTTGATTATGACCGTTATATGTATCTCATTTAATTGTATTTTTACTTTTGCCACCAGGCGAATAAAGGGAATCAATCAATCAATCTCTCTCTCTCTCTCTCTTTTTTTTTTTTTTTTTTTTAAGGTGGTTAGAGGGCAAAATCTGCCTCAGGATCCCTCGGATCCGTCCCCAGACACCGGACTGGTTCAGCTTACGCGGACTACGCATAGCCCACGCAGGCCATACCAGGCGGGACACGGGTTTGGGTGGGGCCCACCGAGAGGTGGGCCCGGCCGTGTAATATCCCTCTCCCCTCGATGTCCGATACCTAGGGCATCGGGCAATCAAGAAGGAGATCCACCTGCATCTACCATCTCATCCCGGAACCGCGTGAGCATTACTTCAGGATGAGCGGCATGTCTCGCGCTCGATTGCGAGCGTTCCTCTTCTCCATCTTCTCTCTTCGGCCACTTGTCGGCATCTTCTGTCTTCATTCTTCATTGTTCCCTCTCTTTCTTCTTTCTTCTCTCTTCTTTCTTCTTTCTTCCCTCTTCAGTGCATCAGATTCCTCCTGGAATCATTTGGGCCTCTTCTGTTTCAATCGGCAGAGTCACTGTGATTCGCCTACTTCGAGGCGCCTTACTTCCCTCTCTTTCTCCTCTTTGCGGGTCATCACCAGCTTGATGAATCCGGTGAGTCTATCCCATGTCTCCTGGTTGCGGAGCAAGTACGGGACGAGATTCTCGGGTGTTAGTTGAGCACCCAGCCATTCATCCAGCTCGGCGCGCTCTCTCCGGGTGTCGCTGCACTTGAACAGGGCATGTTCGGCGTCATCCCATTCATCCCCGCATGACTGACATGCTGGGGTCCTCCTCTTCTTGAACCTGGTTAGATAGGAACCGAAGCAACCATGATCGCTCAATGCCTGCGTCGTCCAGTAGTCCATCTCTCCGTGGGTGCGTTCCGCCCACTTGGCTACGTCACGGATCAGCCGGTGCGTCCATCTGCCGTTCGCAAATGGCGAATCCCACTCAGTTTGCCAATGCTCAAGGGTGGTTTCCTTCTCGTTGTCGCGGATAATCTCCTTCATCGTCGGGGTGAGTACTCGTTCGGCTCCGATCACTTTCTGGCGGTCCCAGATCCTCACTCGCTCCGCGACGAGCAAGTGGATGGGCGGTGTACTCGCCAATACGTAAGCCGCATCTCCTGACACGGTGCGGTAGGCACGGATACTTCTCAGGGCCGCTCTCCGGTGGACAGGCCCCATCTTCTTCTCGATGATGGTCTTCTCTACTCTCTTTCCCCACACGGGTGCACCGTAGAGCATGATAGAGGTGCTGACGGTGTTGAGAAGTGCGCGCCTCTTTTCCTTGGGTCCTCCGATATTCGGCATCAGCCGTTGAAGCGCCGCACCAACCCTGCTCGCTTTTTGAGCGGCCTCCTGGATGTGCTTCTTGAACGACCACTTGTCGTCAAGCCATACGCCGAGGTATTTCAGCTCTGTCTTGCGTGGGATCTCTTGCCCGTTGATGTAAAAGTGGGGCAAGTCAAACTTCCTGCGTCTTGTGACCACGATTGCTTCGCACTTCAGCCACTATTATGACTCCTTCGGGCAGTTCAATAGACAGTAAACTGTCGTACTGGGTGTTCCAGTTGAACGGCCCGGAAACCGATCCCTGTCCAATTCCGGCGGACAGTTCCCGGATCTCTTGTCCCTCGTCGGTGTCGTACACGAGTGTCCTGTTCCGCAGATAGTCACTCGTGATGGCTAGTAGATAGGGCGGCACTTTACCTGCTTGGGATTGATAGACTCGCTCCCAGCTCGCGCAGTTGAACGCGTTCTTTATGTCCAACGCAATAATGGCACAGAATCCTCCTCTTCCTTGGTATGGGTTCCCTACCGACGCTTGAACCCGCTCTTGGACTCTCTCTCTCTCTCTCTCTCTCTCTCTCTCTTTATTTATTTTGAATTTTAATTATTTTGAATTTTAGTTTATAAGTTTATATGCATTTGTATATGATTTTTTCGGGTCAGATGGGGTAGTACGCCGTGACTGAAGTAAACACTAATCTAATCTCATCTAATCTAATCTAATCTCTCTCTCTCTCTCTCTCTCTCTCTCTCTCTCTCTCTCTCTCTCTCTCTACAGATTGTGCAGATTGTGCAGCATGGCGCGACTCATCAACACAACCCTAACGTATCTCACAAATGGATCGACCACATGTATGTAGATGAAAATGACATCATTATCGACTCACGAAACAGACTACTGCCCAGTTTCGGCAAGCACGCGGTCATCGACGTGACGATTAACGTCTTCACTTCTGTTCCGCCTAAAAATTCCTTCACATACAGGGATTTCCGCAACATCACTCCGGAGATTTTAAATGACCGTCTGCTTCGATGTGACTGGACAGCTCTTGGAAATGCCGAAACCAGCTTGGAAGACGCGATTCACTGCTTAAATGAAAATTTGAAGATTGTTTTAGATGAACTAGCACCGGAAAAAACTATCAATCCGCGAAAAAAGGATGCTCCTTGGATTGGTCCTGAGTTGAGAGCGCTCATGAATAAGCGAGATGCAACGCGCAGACGCTGGGAGTGGAATCAACGTAACCAGCGCAAGTGTTCCGAGCTTCAAAATGAGTACTTTCGGCTCAGTGAAGAGGTCGATTTGCGCGTTGAACAAGAGCGTAACTCCTTCCTTCAGAACCATATGGTTCTGAATATAGATAGGTATGGTTCTAGATATCTCTCAGACGCTCTTGATCAGAACAAGAACATCTGGGAGGAGATGCGCAACCTTGGCCTCTTACCTAAGAGCAAAGAGGAGGAACTCCATGGTTTCACACCGGATGAGTTGAACGCTCACTTTACGGGAGTTTCAGTTTCACCCCACGAAAATATCAATGAGGCAACGGACGATATTAATTCGGCATCAGAGGAGGGCTTCAAATTCAAGCCCACGAACTTCAATGAAGTAGTCCTTACTATTAAACATTTTCCTCACAGGCCCGTGGGGTGGATGGAATTCCTCAAATCGTGATTGCGAAAGCTCTTCCGGCCATAGGTGATCTTATTGTACACATTTTCAACTCCTCTTTCGCTCACAGCATCTTTCCCGAGGTTTGGAAGCGAGCACAGTTGATTGCGCTAAAAAAAACTGTAGCACCATCATCAGTCTCGGACTTCCGCCCCATTGCGCTCCTGTGCTTCCTTTCCAAAGTTCTCGAGAAAATTGCACATGACCAAATCACGGAGTACTTGAAGAAAGAAAAATTACTAGATCGCTTCCAGGCTGGTTTCAGGTAACACCACAGTACCCAGACAGCTTTGCTGAAATTGACTGATGACATCAGATTAGGTATAGATAGGAAAAAGATCACCCTACTACTACTCTTCGACTTCAGCAAAGCCTTTGACACAATATCACCAACGAAACTGCTGAGTAAATTGCGATAACTTGGTTTCTCGCGATCGGCACTCTTGTGGATCAAATCATATTTACAAGGTCGCACCGAGCTAGTCACTTCCAAGAACAGTAAATCTGATTGGCTCACAACCAATCTGGGTGTTCCACAGGGTTCCGTTCTCGGACCACTACTCTTCAGTTTGTACGTCAATGACTTGCCCGGGTTACTGGACGGAAAGTCGGTAGATCATCTCTTCTACGCTGATGACCTTCAAATTTATCTCCAAGTGGAGAAAAATAAGATCAGGGAGGGAATCGCTCGACTAGGAGAAGCGGGGCCACCGGTTGCCGATTGGGCTGCGGGCTCCGGCCTGCGTCTCAACGCTGGTAAAACTAAGGCAATCTTTTTCTCCTCTGAGAGGAACATCAAGGATCTGAAAAGGATGGATTTGCCAGGTGTTGAGATACAGGAGGGAGTTTTCGTCCCTTTCAGTGATACAGTCGTGAGTCTTGGTGTTGTATTGGATAGTGAATTATCGTGGAAACCGCAAATAAATCGAGTGACGAAGAAAGTCAACAGAGCCCTATACGGTTTGCGGTTTTTTAGGGCTTGCATCACCAGGACTCTGCGAATTCGACTAGTCGAGGCGTTAGTCCAACCCCACCTGGACTACTGCACGGTCGTATATCTTGACGCCACAGACGAACAGCGGCAACGGATACAAAGACTGAGCAATTCATTTGTTAGATACGTATATGATCTTAGGAAGGATGAGCACATCACTCCGTTCAGGGAGAGCTTGGACTGGCTGCGTACTGATTCGCGGCGAATGTACTTTGCAGGCATCATTATGTATAAGATCATGGGGAACCTGGTTACCTGTCTGCAATGTTTACCAAGCACCAATCCGAGCGCCCAGTGCTGGGAGATGCAAACGAGCAGGAACTCAAAGTGCCTAAAGTGAGACTGGAGTATGGATGAAGATCTTTCCAAGTTCAGTGTGCTCATTTTTGGAACTTCCTCCCTTTGGGTATTCGGCAGATACAGAAAATTTCATTCTTTAAGCAGGCTTTGAAAGAATTTTTTCTATTGCAACCCTCCCAGAGGATTGACGTGGACAAGAGTCAATATTTCAATCTTTGATACGTCTGAGCTCTTTTCTTTGGTATTTCATTTTTATTCTTTCTAGATTGAATTGTTAAGTATATGTGACCTTCAGTCACTAGACTGAAGTACTCTGTGATATGTAATTGGGCTCCTGACTTTTAAAAACGGTTCGAATTCTAGTTTATTTACACCTTTGTGTATTTCTCGCGCACTCTGTGCAATATGACTAGTCACGAATTGTGATATACAGTACCGTGCAAAAATTCCTGAACGGGGGTTTGAAATCCTCTCTTGCAAAAACGTCGATTACTCGAGCCCAGATTAACGTAGAAGAATTTTGAGAAAAGCATCTTAAAGATGAGAAAAAATGCTAACTTTTTATGGTTTGCGATTTTTCTCTCAGCCCTTTTTGGTACCTCAAATAGCTGATGTAATTTTAAGGATTTCGAGAAAAAACCCGTTTTTACTCTATCGGCTGTAATTTGGACGAGGATAAAGATAGAACAATTTTGCAAAACACATCTTGAAGAGCGGAAAAAATGCCATTTGCAATGATTTTCTGATTATTTTTTACGTCGTGTGAATAAGAGTTTGAGAGCTCTCAAAGTAGCCAAAACCGTAGTTTTTCGCCATTTCTACACGTATTTCATTGAAAATCCGAGAGTCTGGTTACTTTAAGAGCTCTCACACTCTTATTCACACGACGTAAAAAATAATCGAAAAATCGTTGCAAATGGCATTTTTTCCGCTCTTCAAGATGCTTTTTGCCAAACTGTTCTATCTTCATCCGCGTCCAAATTACAGCCGATAGAGTAAAAACGGTTTTTTTCTCGAAATCCTTGAAATTACATCAGCTATTTGAGGTACAAAAAAGAGCTGAGAGAAAAATCGAGGACCATAATAAGTTAGCATTTTTTCTCATCTCCAAGATGCTTTTTTCAAAATTCCTCTACGTTGATCAGAGCTCGAGTAATCGACGTTTTTGCAAGAGAGGATTTCAAACCCCCGTTCAGGAATTTTTGCACGGTACTGTACGTATGATAAATCCTTGACCAAATATATGAGAATTTATAATATATGTATTTCCGACGCGCGTCATATGTAACCATATGCAATTGGATATTTTTTGTCTACGGACGAATAAAAAAGGAATCAATCAATCAATCAATCAATCTCTCTCTTCCTCTCTTACATGTATAACTCACTGCTCTCTCCTCGGATGCTCTGCTACATTCTGTAAAAAGGTTATATCATTACATTGATTCGGGACAGGAGAGAGAGATGATTGTTGAAATTATCCTCTCAACCGTCACAATTGATTCATTGAAATGCATCGGAATGCGATTAAATAAAAGGAACATCGATTTTTAGCAAATTTTAGATAGTTTTTAGGGTACCTTAAAAAATGAGGACGACCTTGGGACCTAAAAAACCTTTCGTCCCACTCACTTTGGTATTGGAAACTGGGGGAAACCAATCGGGGGCCATGCCTGACGAGGGCCGATTCACCATGCTTACCTGCCTAGTCCCTTTCTTTCGTTTCCCCTGTTGTATAAGCTGTGTCTGCGCGAAATTTGATTTGAACTCATCCGGTGAATCAGAACCATAATAAACGACAAACTTGAAAAAATACAAAATAACGTGATCTTTCTAACGCTCAATTGATGACCTATTACTGGCCAAATCCGTCAAATCACATGACTCCTGACTGAAAAGCATCTGAATGAGATTTTGATACTTTTCCGAATGGTTCTTTAATACGCCAGCACTGCAGATCTCTTGTGGTCGGCAATCGCAGGAATACAAGATATTATATCATTCTGGGCCCAATCAATTCGTTTTATGCTACTATATAATCTCCAAAGTATCTATGACATCGACCATTATGGAGTGAGTCCAAGTAAACAGAGTGAGTTTGGACTCACTCTGTTTACTTGTATTGACAGGAGCCAGACGTTATGTCTGTGCTCTATTACAAGATCGTCCAAAATATCATGACGATCTAAAGAATAACAAACCTGAAGCCTGATGAGGTCCACAAAACCTAGTGGACGAAACGTCGCAATAAAATTTCCATCATGAAATTTTGGGAATTTATTTAGTTCCCCACCGTCCTTCAAGATCGATGAGACCAAAGGTTCAACTTGTATATTATTCATCAAGGACGAAAAAATCTACCAAAATCACTTATGACAAAACAATATTCAGTGTATTAATACACTACACTCCATGCGAATTAGATCAAGCTCATTCTGGGGAGTCAAAACATGTTCAGCAATTATGTGACGGCTAGGCACCGTTATTAGAAATCATTCAAACTTTTTATTCGTTATAGAATGTAATTCCTACAACTATATTTCATTTATAGCCACAACACTCCAGCACATCTTTCTATTTACAGAAAAAATAATCAAAATTATAAATGATCTGCACGACCAGTGCAATAACAATTCAACAGATACCGATTAAAGAATCCGAAAATTGATCTTTCTACGCACCACCACAAATATTCTTTGTTTTACATTCGGATTCAATTTCGATCTGTTTGTCGATCAGTTCATCCACGTATATGTCAGAATACCGCTGAAGTCATCTTAATTCTGGTTACTTTTCATTTGAGAAACTAATGACAAACAGGGTCTGACTACAATGATGACCAAAGCTTACCAACATCTCTATTAAGTCATGAGTCAAGTTGGATTTGTGTGACCATTTAAAGAATAATTTACAGGTCTGGCGGAAAACTGCTACATCCACCTCACGCGAAAACGAGTGACAGAAAAAAAGAATCATGATTCTCGACAGTTCACGCATACCGATTTGACTTTCAACTAATATACACACGACATACACCGGAAGTGGATCAACGAGAACGAGAAAAGGGGAGGAAATAGGCTAACAAGAGCGTATCAATATTATCGATGCGTCGCAAGTTGTCTACCAATCGAGCTGGTACAGCGCGTTATCGAGACCGCTGGAGCACTCGTAAATACTTCATCCGCAAAAATGTTCTCGAACTCGTCGTAGCTAATGGTTCTAATAGCGGGGGAAGTGTAAAAACAAACCAACAGATGTTCGCGTGTCCGGGTATACAATTACGGTGCATACGGCTGACAGGTTGTAAACGAAAAGTGTGTAACAGCAACGAGCCTGGTATAAGTAATGCGCTCGCTAGTAGCTTTCACCCGATGCATAGCTTTTTCCTCTTATCGCACGTTATCATCGCGTGGGTTTATTCGTGGATGGTGTCACCGAACCAGAAGATCGGCCCTCCTCCATGAAGACGAGCTTTTGCATTGTCGATATCGTCGCTTTGCGACCAGCCTCAATTACGTCGACCCGTCCTACCCACGATTGCGGCGTCGTAGTCGACGAAGTGGTTGTCGCCGATGTGGTCGACGTCGTCGCTGACGAAATGTTCGTCGCCGGGGGTACTGCGATGGTCACCGGAACAGTCCTTCTTAGTGGAGCGTCGCGCTGATAATGATGATGGGCAGCCACGGGCGTTACGCTCGGGTTGGCTTTGATCGGGGGCTTTGTGGGGTTGACGGGCCTCTTGCGCTCGAGGCCGCTGGGTTTTTTGCCGGGCGCAGAGGCACCCCCGTTGCCGGAACTCCTCGCGACAGGACTTCTCCAAGTCTGATTTGCCGTCAGCCTCATAACGCTGTTCACCAATGCCGATCCGTCCCCGCTAGCGTTGGATTTAGTGGTTGCGTTCGCGACAAAGCGCGATGCCATCAAGTTTGGGGGTGGCACAACACTCAGTCCGCCTTGGCCTACCACTGGTGCTGGGCTAGTACGAAGTGTTACTGGTGCAGCCTTCGGTTGCTGGGGTTGCCTTTGAGGAAGACGTTGTCCGAGTGTATAGGGATTCCTGGGCTGTCTGAGTTGCTGCTGGTGTTGCTCGACGCCTGTAAGCACCTCAGCACTCGATGCATGGCTGGAGTTTTGGATGCCGTATCTGCGGAGCTGTTGCTGTTGCTGCTGTTGTTGTTGTTGATGGTTGGATGCTCCTGACATTGCAGTAGCTATTGCACCGTTATACCGCGGAGCTTGCTGCACATCGTCGTAAGCCGGGGAACGATGAAGCGTCGATGAACCGTTATTCACTGTCCCGTCGAAGGGCTGACTCTGTCGAAGAAAGATTTAGTGTGAGATTGAGCTTGCAAGTTCAATGTCTCCATGATTCATAAAAAAAGAGGATCTTAGCATTCGGTTGAACACGTACGTGAAGAAAATTCGATATTTTGATACGATCTGTGGAACGTGCTATGGTCGAGAATGAGAAATATGAGATCATGGCTAATTTTCTTGTCGCGGTAGCAGAGAGTACGCGCTAATAGGCTCACTTTCCCTGATCACTGTGCGAAACATACCCGAGCTCGATATATCAATGAGTTTTGCTGATCTATTTTCAATAAAAGAGATGAGACTGATAAGTTTTCACTCGGACGTCTGGAACGTAATCTCTTTTTTGCTCCACTGCATTTGAATACTCAATATTCTATTTCTGATGAAATCTTTAATACTTTAATCTTCAAATAAAATTTTTTTCTATGAGCCGGAGTCATTCTGCGCTGAAAGCGCTACTAATTTTTTTGTAATGCATGAAATCAGAGTTACTGAAAATTATGAAAAAGATACTTTTTCATTTCTGTGACACCGTATAATAATTTCTTTGTTCATCGATTTCAATGTTCCAATGCAAGAAATGAAATCTGACCATTTTTCCTGATAACTGTATGGAAATCAGCTTTCAAAGCATAATATGATCTGCAATTATGAAAAATACCGAAAACGACCCACACTTTCACTCTTGATTAATTGATCTTCTATAAAGCGCAGATCGACCAGTGTTATGATCAGTGCGGAGTTTTAGCGATTATGTATAGAATGATATAGTTATGCTGTGCAGATCACGCGATTGTTTCGAATGATCAAATGGATCGCTAAATCTTGTCGATAGATCATAATAGTGCCGTAATACGATAAATCGATTTAATCACACTGTGTTTCAAATAACTTCTTACTCACGCACTTACTTTCATTGTGATCTAAATAGCATAATAACCATCATTTCACTTACTTGAATTATGATTGCCAAGCTAGTATATTGAATCTCATAATATCTCCCATGATCTCCATGCGACTTTATATTCTCAATGAATTGCATACAAAAAATTAAAAACAGCTCATTCAATTTGAAGGTGGGGAGGAGGGAAATCATATTCCATAGAATATGGATTTATTTGAAAGATCTAGATAAGGCTGAAACGAAATCATCCATTGCAATATAAAAAAATTCAAAAAACGTACAATTTCAAAGAGGAATGAGAGAAATCATACAAGATTCAAATGTACAGATCTTATAATCTATCTTTTCATATTGCCGTTCTCAGATAAATAAATTAAAAACATGTATCCAAAGATATCAATATGCGGACCAAGAACTTTCTTAATAAGATGTCCACGCTTGCATTTATGTATAATTGCTCCATTAGCAGCTACGTCACATCTTATTCTACAGAGTCTACTTTCATCCGTGGAATGGGAGTGAAACGTTGGCCAAAATGGTTCCGTCGAGCACGCGCGATATTTCTGGTTCGAATCGATTCAATTTTCATGATTGAGCGATCGACCGTCGGAATATTGAGTGGCCCCAATATTGTAATGAGAATTTTCTACTCACCCAAACTCTATTCGGTGATTCGCTACCGGCTTGTTTCGACAGCACCGCCGACGTCTGCTGTGTTTGTGCATCTCGCTTCGGTATTTCAATTATTTGCTCGGTTGCTGACTTCTCATCCTTGATCTCATTCTCTTGAATATTCGCTTGTTGAGCCCATGGATTCCCTTGAATTACCTGCGGATAGTACTCTGATTTTGCGATCTCGTACTGAGGTCCTACAGAGTTTGGTCCGGTTGCGCTGCTACAAAGAAATGTAAAATGAGAACGTTGTTTCAAATGTAATCAATATTTGGGCCCTGCGCCGCTCGAAACATTAAAAACCTCACGACATTTTTTTAATGAAAAAATTGGCGAAGTTCAATTTTTGTACCTGTACTTCAATTTCTAACATTTACCGGTAAACTTTTATCCTACCCAGCCACCATAGCGATAATATCTTCAAATAGCCTCAAGCATATGCAAAGAAATTGAGATGGAGCGATCACATGAATGTTTATTGATAGGCGATAATCGCGAGAGCAGTGGCGTACTTACGGTGACTTCGAAAGGATAAACAGATCCTTGCTTGCAATAAACTTCGATTTGTCCGCTCGTAATGGATCCGAGAAATTTCAAGTGGCAGCTATATATCATTCGTATCGGAGAGTGAAAATGCCTCATCAACTCTCTGAGAGTCGACTCGGGGAACGCCCAATCAGTCATTCTAATCGCTGTACTCTCTCTCTCTTTCTAAAAGCGTGGAATATCAAAAACAAAGTGTCTCTTCCTCTGCAGATTAATATTATCATTCACCTTGATATGACTCCATATTTGATCAATTCTTGAAAATGAGTAGATTTAATAGTGGAGCAAAAACTAAAATATTACGAGTCGTACATTCTAAAGTAGTACATTTCGATACAAGGGTGGCAAAATTTATTTTCATGTTCGAGTGATGGGTTAATGGCCTGAGCCGTAGGCAAAGGTCGAAATCAACACGAGGATGCGAGAATAGTATATTTCGCACCGAGTTCATGAGGTTATGGCTTGCTTTTGAGCGATCGGTTTTCGGCCCGAGCCGCAGGCGAGGGTTGAAATGATCGCTCAGAAGCGGGGAACCTCATGAGCGAGGCGCGAGAGTTAGTTTTCGCGATTTTGTAGGCACCCAAATATCGGAAAATTGCGAAAATAGGTTGTACACCCCGAACTGTGTTTTTCGATATACTGGCAATGCTAAGGTTTTGCTTGTAGCTCTAAACAGGAGGCCCATTTGACGGAGTTACTCTGGATTCTTTATTTTCTAGGTAGTACGAGACTGTGAGAAGAGTTTGGTGAGATTTGGTGACCCGCACCCTCCGGACTCTCCTTGTCAGTGACAAAATCATTGATGATTTTGTCGCAGTGTCGATAAGGCATTTCGAAAATTTTTGCATAATTCATAGTACTTGATGAGATGGTTAACTATCAAACCCAAAAGCTCAAGATATTCTCGATTATGTATGCAATACGGTTAAGTGACATAGGATTATTGTATCATTATTCTTCAACCAAGTTGTTTATAGGGATTTTGATGAAAGAAGATGACATATCTTCTATTCAAATGAGTGAAATTCTTAAATTATGCCAATGGATTTATCGTCCAAAAATTGCAAGGAATCAATGCACTAAAACACCACTCAAAACATTTCTACAAGACAAAGTACTTCCATCCATTTTTAATTTGAAACTCATTTACATGAATTGTTGAACCATACCACGAATGATTGAACGTATTTTGAAGTATTCCTCACTTCTAACTGATCATTCGTTCCGTCTTACATGGACCAAGCCATTTACAAGCAACATCACTATTTGGCTTTCATTATATGCCGTAAACCGGGGTGACTATGGTCACCGGGATGACTGTGGCCACTTTTCCCGAAAAAAGATTGTTAAAGTCATAGCTTCGACGCCATACCACCAAGAGGGACATTCAAAAGCTTCTTTTGAAGCTTAGAAACTCTACTATTCAAGATATTCTAGCTTATTTGTGGTAAAATGAAACCCATCGACCCTTTTTTCGTTGGAATGAAGTGAGAATTTTCAAGTAAAATATTCATGTCGCTAAAATCCACCTGAACAATCCACTGGATCTACTTCTATCTCCTTGCCATGATTTTTTCCCAGTAAGCAATGACATCCTCCGGCCTCTACATTTTATGCTATTGCCGATTGACTTTAGGTGCGACAGTTATTTAGGACGACTGATTGAATGAAAACTTGTAATTCTTGGCTTCCCCGAGGTGACTGTGGCCATCCCATCCACCTATTCAATAACGGCCATTTGAACAAAAATAGTCATTTCTTGGGTCATCCGGGGTGACTTTGACAACTCTATATGTCAACTCTAACGAAATTTGAACGTAAACTCGTCAATCCTCTTGTTTCTTAGGTTGTTCGCTCCTCGGGGGCGACTTGGGTCACTCGCCCGTGGTGACTTTGGCCACCCCGATGGGGTCAGTTGAATTTCGTTGTTCAAACTAAGGTGGCAAGTCTCTATAGCTAATCGTCATGATGTTATAAGACTTATACGTTCTAGTATCTGGACTTATTGTTAGTCGTGTTCAGAAAATTTGTTCCGAGGAGAAGATACCCGTTTTTGTGTTGAAGAGTCCACGAAGTTCGTGGTGCTCGGCGAAGGTGACCAAAGTCACCCAGGATGCCGGGATCACTGTGGTCACCCTGTATTTTACAGTTCTTAAGAATGCAAATAAGTGAAATCGAATTCTGAGCACAGCATTTTGAAGAAAAATACAAGATGCGTCGAATGACCTAAGATACATAGAAGTTTGGTCGGAAAAACGCAATGAGAATTTAATTAGAAGCTCCAAAGTGGCCACAGCTACCCCGGTTTACGGTGCTCAAAAAAGTACTTTCAAACTTTTTTGCTCTTCCTGATCAAAGGAACCAAAATAACTCACCCTTCCTGAGCGGGTATCAAAAGTTGCGTCTCCTTAGCGACTGGGTATCCAACAATTTGATGACTCGGAAGAGTTTGCTGGTGGAAGATGTAAGGGCTAGGTAGAATCAGTGGCGCGGGCTTTTTAACAAGGTGTATGACAACGCGCTCGGTATCATCGGATGGTCGCTTCTCCTTGATGAAAACCTGCCCACCCATGCCTGGCATATCGATAGGTCCAATTAGAGGCCCAGGCCCAGTTGCTTCGGACGACTCATCCTCTAGGAAAAAATCCGGTATCCAATCGGTCCAGCTACTTTTACGTGGTTTGCTCACTCGCTCAAGAATAACTGGATCGGCAAAGTGCAAAGGCACCGGCTGCTGATGCACCACCTGGACCTCCTGAGCTGGCTGCGGCTGAATCTGAGGCACTGGGGCCGTTTGAACAGCCTGCATCATTGGCACGTGAGACTCCTGCTGCGTCGACGCCATTACCAGCTGATCCTGGCGCTGATGATGATGGAGGTGCGGACACATCACCGGCGAGGATATGCGACGAGAGAGCTGACGAGGGCCCGGATGGAGCCTGTACTGATGGTGCTGGTACGGAGGCCGAAGTTGTTGGACTCGGGGCCGCGAGTGCAATCTACGTAAGGCAACGTGAAGATCGTCAGAATTGATTGTTTTGTGAAATATTTGGGGTTCGTGTATTTGTGATGCGAGTGAAATTTATTCCTCGACTAGTCTTGTCTTGGAAATGTAAAGGGACGATGAGTGCAAGGTACGAGTAGTGTAGCTTTAAGTAGATGCCGATCGAGTTTACGATTTGCCAGTCACTTTCTCTCACGGGATCTGGCATGAATTCTGAGAAAGGAACGAAATCAGACGGAAATATTCCGGAAACTCGTGAGACTGTCATTTGAGATAGTTTGGAATAGCTTGATTGTAATGCGTGATATATCTTCGAAATGCGAAATTCTCGAATAGGAAATTTTTCGAATTAATATGAATATTTTTCCATTTGTATCTGTGATAATTCAATCCCGAAATCAACGTGGAAAATTAACATCAGTGTCTCACAATCACACGGAGAACGATGCAAATGTTATTGAAAACGAATTTATCACCTTTTAATCTCAATAACTTTGTTTAAATAACACCATTTGCAATATAGATGATGAAGTACCCGTCCCACAACTACTCGTCTCTAGATATATATGACCATCTCAAGCGTGGACATCTTCCTTCGTACTGAGCCAACTCATTTTCCGAGCATACCCATCCCCAGGACCCCGTCCTTTGTCTTTCATGCGAAGGACAGAGGACGTACTTCACATCGTACGATAAAAGTTGAGCCCCATCCTCGGATCCATCACTCGAACGATCATTCAAGGTCACCATATCTTAAAATTCCACCCTGATCTCAGGTCATTGCTATTCGAATCTTTTAAACTATAATGCGAGGGGGGCGAAAAGTTTTTCATCAATTACTCGAAACCACGGACGTATATACGCTCGTATATACGACCGTACTCGAAACTGATAAATCCTTAGAAGCAAAATGACAGAAAGTGCACGATAATTTTAGTCTCTCCCAGATAACTGAATCGGAAAAATTTCATACGAATTATGTGATGAATGATCAGATGAGCAAAAAACATGTCAATTTTGAGGAGCCTTCGTAGTCAGGGCCATACCAAGCAGTTATGGTTTTTCCTCTAGGAAAGAAAACTCACTTGCCAAATTTCAAATTGTAAAGCCCGTGACCATTAGAGCATCCGACATGACTAAAGCCTTCAAATTTTATGAAAAATTGAAAAATAGGTGATACAGCTCCGACGTGCCTGAGAAAAAAGTCTAAATTACGGAACCCTTGAATCAAAATGACATACCGAATGTATAGTGCTAATTTTGGTCGTGGTTTGAAGAATCCGAAAATAAGTTTCGTTTTTGATCTCTAAACGATGTGATTATTCTATGAATCTATCAAATTCTGAAAAACTGATCTTACAAGGCGAGAGTGCATTGAAGAAGAGGTATCGGTCTATCGAAAAAACCAGTTCCCATGAAGGTTGTTTAGATCATTTGACTAATTTCTCTTTTTTTTGCATCTTTGCTTCTCTAATCCACCCACACATTGTTCATAAAATCGAAATATGTGAAACAACATATCATACGAAAATATCGTTCACCAAACGAGAATTGTCTGGGAAATGTCAACTTTTGTCCAATTTTTGAAGATCTTCCTTCTTCCGCTGTGCACCTAACGAAAATTTACAATAGATTGTTTTATTTCAGTTGATGTCTCGTACGATCACTATGGTTATTTCCTTTCAGCCTTCTTTCACGAAAAACATGTAAATGTATTCCTTCACTATTAGCAATGAAAGTTCAACCCATATATAAGTTAATTATTTGATCTCATCGATCTTGAAGGACGGTGGGGAACTAAATAAATTCCCAAAATTCCATGAAAGAAATTTTATTGCTACGTTTCGTCTACTAGGTTTCGTGGACCTCATTAAGCTTCAGGTTTGTTATTCTTTAGATCGTCATGATATTTTTTGAACGATCTTGTAATAGAGCACAGACATAACGTCTGGCTCTTGTCGATACAGGTAAATAGAATGAGTCCTATCTACCTGTATCGACAAGAGCCAGACGTTATGTTTGTGCTCTATTACAAGATCGTTCAAAAAATATCATGACGATCTAAAGAATAACAAACCTGAAGCCTGATGAGGTCCACGAAACCTAGTGGACGAAACGTAGCAATAAAATTTCTTTCATGAAATTTTGGGAATTTATTTAGTTCCCCACCGTCCTTCAAGATCGATGAGACCAAATAATCAACTTATATATGAACCATCAAGGACGAAAAATGTACCAAATTACTCATGAAGTTCAATCCATTTTAAATAAGAAAAGTATAATCATGATACACCGCATAAAATTTACCAATATCCCACTAGGCCTGTGCAACCTTTTACAACTTCTACACATTATTTTTATCCGATGGCCCGAGAGACTGCTGTTACAAAATTGAAAACTGTCGCCGTGCCAAAATCTTGAGCCTAGATAGAGTTCGTTGGTCTCTTCTCCTCATTTTTTTCAATTCGATACCATCAATGTGCGAGTGGTCTGTTGGAAAAAAACGACGATAGTTATTGGCTAAGAATGCTTTCATGGTTGGACAAATGCGCATGACCCGAAAAATTGATGACATCGATATGTAGTACTGTGACCATACAAATAACCCATAAAGTGAGTACGTCCTCCTGCTATTTTCAAGGATATTTTAGAAACTGTTTAAAATCACAGTAACGCCTTAAACATGTGTCTTCTACGTTCAAGGGGGACCTCTGACGATGACCTTGGTTTTGACCTTGGAGATCATTTTGAAGGTCATTGACCTCAGATTCTGAAAGAAAGTGAAAATTACGAAACTTTTGTCTGAAACATTCTCTGATTTGACTTGACCGAGCAAGGTCAATGAAGGTCAATATTGGCGGAGAGTAACCTCCGTAGCACTAAGAAAAAGGCCACGTTGGGTTTGATCCTGGGAGTCATTCTCAAGTTCATTTGTAGGTCAACTGGATATTTCACATTAAAAATGTTAACCTTCAGCGTCAATCACGAAAAAGTGCGAAGAGTTATGGAACTTTTCCCAAAATGTGCCCTTGTGTGAGATCGATTTGACCTCCGACTGCCCTTGAAAATGACCGTCAAGATCAAATCGAAGGTTACGTCTTCCTTTTTGATCTGAATATTGTTAACTTTTATCACACCATCTCTCGACTGAATGCTTTCTTTTAGAGCTACGAAAGCTACCGTCCGTTGATACTGGCCACCCTCTATCACACCGCAGAGTCCAAGCGGATCGAAGATATTTCATACTAAAGTTTCACTACTTTCTACGACCTTTCAAGATTCAAAGTCAAAAGTATGTGCTTCCGACCTCCATGATCGAAACCACGGTGACCACCAGACGTACACCTCAATTCGTGAGGTATATCATTTCAGGCCGGTTTTTCGTGATGCTCAATCAGTTCCAAAATGAAATTGGGGTACTTGCTTCATGAACCCCCTCTCGTATTTCAAAATCATATTCATAGCGATGCGGTCATCGCGTAGGCCGAAAGTCATTCTCACTTTTTTCTGATACTCTTGCGATTTGGGATAAATGACGAGAAGACGAATACTTACCACTATCTAACTTGCATTCGTCTTCTCGTCGATAAGCCCAAATCGCAAGAGAATCTGATGAAAGTGAGAATTACAATGTGCCTATATTATAGGTTAGGTGTGATTGCGCTCAAGTTATTCCCACTTTTCTCCAATTAATTCTCTTGCAATTTAGGCCAAACGACGAGAAGACGAATACTTATTATCATCCAACTTGAATTCGTCTTCTCGTCGTTTAGCCCAAATCGGGTTAGTATAGGACAAAAGTGCGAATAATTTTCAGGAAGCACGGTGCACGGTGACCGCATCGCCTTGTGTTTTAATTTTTACACGCTCATTTCTACAAGACGAGATTGAAAACGTCATTGCTCAACGATCAGCGTAAAAGATGTGTGTCTACGTGAAAGTACAGATCCTATCTGTCCATCCCAATTTTGAAGCCTAATTTGCCCTTAGTACCTAAATTGGCCCTACTCAAGATCTCGAAAGAGAGCTACCGCAGATTTTGCCGCGCATTTTTCTCAAGTGTATTATGTTAGAATATAGAAAAGTAAGCACTTAGACATGATCCAGAATGACCTCTGCGTTCCTTAGAACGAAAATATCTTTTTTGCAGCTTTTACCTTTATTCTTCTTGGACAGTAAAATTGACGCCAAAAGAGGATTCGCTGGAGCAGTTCCAACGTATCTTAGCTCGATTTCTTTTTCTTTGTCTTTGTTTTAACTTTGAAATGATCCCTGCAAAATTGCAGGATTCGAACTCTCACCAATTGTACGCGCATATCACTATCGAAAGTGTAGTGTGCCTGATTTGCCCCCCCCCCCCCCCAATAGCATTACTTCTGAATTTGTCCTTCACCCTGTCGAAGATCATCTATGTGGTTCAAATAATCAGGAAGAGCTTTGAAAGAGCTGCAAAATGAGCTAAAGGATGACTCATTTGGTCACCGGAAAGCCGAGATCAACCGGTTTCATTGAATGGAATCAGGCATACCCTCTCAAAAACTCACGGAAAACTGAGATAGCTCGGCTCCGGCGGGTTGAAATAAGACGCATTTCAGCTTATTTGGTAAGCTTCAAAACATCATGAGCCGCATTGAAAAATATTGAGATGGGCTAAAATGGCGAGCAGGTCCAAAACAGTGGGGGCAAATCAAGCACACTTACCGTATTTCATTTCTCAACTCACCCCTCTAAGCTATGTATTAGCTTCTCAAGATCTGATTTCAAATAAGGACATAAAATCATTGATATGCAATGTTTCTCAAAAATACACCTTACATGATAGACGAAATACATGAATGATTTTTCAAGGAAACTACAGTGATGCGGTTATTCATATTCAAATTTTTCATTTCAAAACGTAATCTTGAGAAAAAGCCAAAATATTGCAATAGGCAGTGGAGCTTTCCCTCAATAGTTCTTGAAAATTAGCAAGCAAAAAGATAGAGGTCAACTTTTGGCACACATAAAGCTGAAATTGTAACGCTAGAATAAGGTTTAACTATTTTACTGATTGCTTTCTCAGAAACATCAACATTGTAGTCCGATGTTAGAATATTGAATTCGCTAAAATTATATACTGAGCCAGCACAATTAACATCTCGCGTGTACTCGCCAGTGGTTTCTTGAGGGATCTATATCATTATAGCTCATCCCACTCTAACTCCGTCACGATCTCGAGCGGAAGAAGAGCAGCGAGGCGTTTATGAACAGAACTGAATGAAGCTGATGTATTATGATTGAGAGTGAAAGGGGAACTGTGGAAATACTTTAAATAAGAAATACCAATTCAACTCATTGCTGAATTTTCGATAGAAACACCGAATGCTAATGAATTTTTGCAAGGCCCTCGTGCGTGGTGAAGTAGTCAATCAAATTCACTCTAAAACCTATAGCAAGATATTTTCATCAATCGAGACACCCCTTCAAAGTTGTGACTGGTTGATCAGTATGCGAATCGAAATAAGGCAAACCCCACAGCGCCGACAAAGGGATTTCTGAACTTTGTAGACGTGCAAAGTGTGTCTGTTGAATTTGAAGCCTGTTCAAAACTCCGTAAAATCCAATTTTATATGAAGAAGTTGCAACAAACGGCTCGTTGTTCATCATTCAAAGTGTTTTAGTTTCACAAGCGTATTCATCGTGACTTTCAATGGGTCGGAGTGCTGTGATACGAAGTGTAACTTATTGTATCAGATTAGGAAAGAATTATGAGATACAATACCTCAAAGAATTGCCATTATCAGCAATTGCTATGGAGAGAAGAAATGCACCAACCTGTGAGAAAACATTCAAATGAATTCAGACAACTCATGCACGTGAAATGGCTCGCAACAACGCATCGCTGTTATATAGCTTTTCACAATTATCCATAATACGTAAATGCTGGTGTTTATGGTGGCTGTGGAATGGAAAGACTCGTAATAAATGATGATTGCAAAAAAATTTTCATACATGGATGCAGCATCAAACATTGTCAAGCGGTAAAAATCTCTCTGAATTAGGCATTCAAAATAGCCATGTGTCTTGAAAGCAGATTTTGACTTAAGTTTGAGTTCACCTGCACAATTTCAGAGTCGTCAACGGATGTAAATAAAAAACTTGAGTCACTACTAGCGATGGAAAATGTAAGGGTTTTTGAGTCAGTGCTGAACATTATTGGCCCAGAAACAAATTATAAATGATTGAATTCGTTGAGCAAAAAGTGTAGAGAAGAGTAGAGAAGTGTCGGAATTCGTCTTGATCAACTTCTCAAACTACTAGTAATCCAATTTTCAAAAATTGCGGAAGGTTTGACTTTACCGCACAGTACGTTGTGATGAAATGAGGAGCATCCGGCCCATTACACCATATAGTAAAATTCAGCTATTACACGGTAGGGACGTTCCTTTTTCTCAAACTAAACTAGGGAAAAATATTCCTCCTGGGGTTTAAAATGACCAGGCGTGCAATTTCTTCAACTGGCAAATTTTCATTATAAAAGGTTCATCTCTAGTCTCAAGCTGGGGCTTTTATAAGAATTTGAATAAATCCAAGTTAGGAAAATATCTCCCCCATAATTCCACAACAGGGTCAAAATAACACAAATTGCAACTATTTGAATTTTCAAAATTCCTTATGACCCATCCACCAATGAGTAACCAGCAAAGTTTTTTCAAACATTGAAAGCTCGCATTAGCGATGTCTGAATCACAATCAAAGCCCGGCACATCACAACAAACTCCGGCACAACGTCTGTTACAAGTTGGTTCGTCACAAAATCGTCATCGTCGTCGTCGTCGTCCCCGCTGTCATCTTCACCACGTGCAAACTTGAAAATCACTCGCGATGGCCACAATCTTCCAATAATCAAAGCGTGAGCCGACACCTCCGCATCGTGCGAAAAGCACGTGCGCAACACTCACCATTATGAGGCACAGGATTCTCATGATTGCCAGCGTAAAAAAAACTCTGCGCTCTCACTTCGCGATCAAACCAAATTCCTTACATCAACAACTACAAAAATCGCAAGGGTGTTATGGTCAACCCAGACGAGGGTAACTTTTGAGTAATTAAATTTTGATCGGCATAACCGTACGATGTACGAGTCGCGTGTCAACTGGTCCGCGGTAGAGCAACGCTCAGTCTTTTAAAAGGCCCGCGCCTACTCTGCAGAGAGCGCGGTGGTACAGTAGTATATTTTCTCCGATTCAACGAATAAATAGAAAACTGGAACGTGATACACGCGGTACGCCGAGCGTAATCCAAGCACTTGCACTTGTTGCTGCTCCTGCTTCCCCCGCTATCAAACCAAAGCGCTACACGATCGAGGGCCTACCTCCTTGAACGTCAGCCAATTACGCTCTTGGCGCGGCGCGCGGGGCCTTTGCGGTGTTGGCTCGGGTAGGCCGTGGCCGTGAGCTTTTTCCGCGGCCAGTTTTGAAAAAGAAGTCGAAAAATTTCTGAACATGGAAAGTGCGACGCGGATCGGGTTTACGGGCAATGAACTTGCCCGAGCGTGCGAGAACACTGTGTCAATCGAGCGTGTAGCGCGACCGTTTTCCTCGTTTGCTTCCTGATCTATGCACTTGCCCTTTCAGTTGATTGACGGTCAGGTTCGCTATGAAGCCCCGCACCATCAAGTTCGCACCTCGTTTGTCGGGTGTAACTTTTCGAGCTGGCAGTTATGGACTTGTCTTAATGGTCTCAATTTCATTTCTGTATAATATGGCAGTCTAGATAGAATAGACAAAGATTTAGGGTTGTTGAAGAGTTGAAAAATAACATCGCCCAGGTTTTCAAAAAATTTCATAATTGAATGATTAAATGAGTCAAGGGTGGTTACTAAAGATGGCTAAGAGATATAGATGTAGGAAAATTGTCTATAATTTTGCTATGGATCAATGAAAAGTCATATCCGTATAGTTTAGTTCTTGCGGATAGGTCCAAAAGCCCGCATATCTGGCTGAATTACAGGTATATTTGAAATAGAGCTGTAGGAATCTATGACTTGCAATGGTATCAACCACGTACACAGTCTCTATCATTCCTCGACATTTTCTCATAAACTAATGTTATCTATTGAGGCACTACGAACGATACAATTGCAACACGTCTGACCCTGCGGTGGTGATTAAAATTGCGGACCATCATACAGTATACAGTGAGGCCCTGGTATTCGCGGAATTCGGTATTCGCGGTCTCTTCAAATGCGGCGTATACCCCCGCATTTGTGGGCCCAAGGCTCCGTATTCGCGATTCTGATCCATATTTTCACAATATCGTAAACCAGACCGCAAGAAGGGCTGAGTTACCTTGCTGACCCGCTAGGGCAACTCTAGGGTGTGACAGTACCCCGGCGCGGCGCGGCGTCAGTCAGCGCCGGCCAGAGCGTGGAGATGGCGATCACGAGCACTGGGTAAGTCTTCTCCGACCTTCCTAATGCTCGAAGGGCTCTCTAGGCTCCAGCGAAGCCTAGACGAGCCTAATCGAATCCCCCGAAGAGGGATGGGTTCGGCCATGTATTGGTGGCTGATACCAAAATTCAGTAGTTGGTCGGGTAGCTGTGTTGTTCACGAATAGCTCCCTACTCGAAAATAGACTTTTCCCACACCAACGCGCTGGCCGGGCGTGCCTCTGCCCCGTGCCCATGGGGGCAGCTAGGACAGAGCCAATAGGCTGTTGCCCGAAATATGAATTTCCATATTTGCAATATCATATACCATGCAACGTAAATTTTCGGTGCTATTTCAGTTCGAATTACAGTGAAACCTCCATAAGGCGGACACCTTCGGTCGCAAAAAATGTGTCCGCCTTATAGAGGTGTCCGCTTTATACAGAGGCTACCTGAAAATGTTTAGTTGGTTATTCAATGATTCTATGAATATGAATGGTGTAAATTTGATCAAAATTCATTGTAGATAATTGAGATCAAGTCAACGATTGAAATCCCCCCGAACAGGAACGAAATCGTTGTTGTTGCACTCTGCAGCATAATCGGTGCGTTATACCCAAAAACTAATATCAGAATCAAGCCATCGCCTGTCCGGCTAATAGTGGTGCTTATACATGTGCTCTTATTAGCGAATGTAATCGAAAATTTTGTCCGCGTCCGGGTTATAGGGTTGACTCTGGCCCCAAAACTCGCAGAGTCCAGCAGGTGTATCTACGCTCTCCTGGAACACGGCAAATAGTTGGTTGATGATGTAGAAAGGTAACTCCATTGTGGACGAGGTGGCACATTCTCGATTACGCCTCGAGATTTCATGATTTCGATCGGATTCATAGGCTTTCCATGGAATCTAACCCCAAGACTCGCTATAACCGGTCTCAGAGTCCAGCAGGTGTATCTACGCACTTCTGGAACACGGCAAATAGTTGATTGATGATGTAGGAAGGTAACCCCGTTGTGATCGATAGGGCACATCCGCGATTACACCTCCAGAATTCACGAATTACCCGTTTTTTTCTGTTTTTTTTCAATTTTTCCTCTATTTTCACTCCCTAGATTACCTCCAAAAATTGTTTTCCAAATTCCCAGAGTACATAATCCGACGTAAAATTTTCTGCTTTTTCCAACGCTGTAGTCCAAACTTCAAAATATCCACCAGAAGCCCTCCGAAATGGCAAAACACACCAAAAAATTCGGTTCTAGTGTGATGGCTGCTAGATTTGCCTAGTTGATTTAGCCGCACATGCTGGGCTGTGTGCAATGCCCAGCAAATTTGATTGATTGTAGCTGGAACTCTGCATCTGCTGGATTGGCTACTACTTAGATAAATTTCTATATAAGATATTGTGCTGCTGCGCACGAGTGAGATTGGATGAGGGAGTGCGCTAAATTATCACACTTGAATTCAATGGGAAAATAGACACAAGATTGATTCATTTAGAGAAACATGGGGCATAAGAAGCACATCGAGCGCGAGCACGAAGAGAGCAAAGGGTGAAGCCCCAAACAGAGAGAGAGAGAGAGCAATTCAAGGCTGTACTCACAAATGTATATTCTCTATCAGCCGCTCGCATTGTAATTGTTCTATATTCGAACGATGTCCAGGACGCAGGTATCGGTCGCACGCAAGGTTGATCTGGACCGCCGGATGATCATCCTCCCGAGCACGTCGCCAGGGTATTCGATCAGGAGCTGGTCCACACGCGGCGCGGGCACGAGGAAATTGCGGAAAGCGCGGGATATTGCTCCGATCGCGGCCACATGGTCTGCTCGGCAAGACGGGTAAACAGAGTCTGAATTTGGCGCAACGCGCGATGCCGGTCAGCTGATAAGCTTGGACACGAGGGGCGCGGTGCGGCGATTCTAAAGGTTGATGTATTCGCGACTAACGCGTGATTTTACTGTCTCTCGCTCTCTCTCTCTCTCTCTCTCTTACATGTATAACTTACTGCTCTCTCCTCGGATGCTCTGCTACATTCTTTAAGAAGGTTATATTATTACATTGATTCGGGACAGGAGAGAGAGAGATGATGGTTGAGATTATCTACTTAACTGTCACACTAGGAAAAACTGGTCATATCATCCGATTTGTATCAAAAAATGCAACAATTTCTGTTCCCACAAAAATTTGTGTAAAATGCATCCCCATCAAGTTGAACCACTAAAACTGCGTTTTTTCCGCGATTTTCGCGCATTTTTGCTAGCCGGCAGTGTATGAGTCTCGGAAGCTCCAATTGGGAAAAAGGTTCATTATCTTTGTGAAAAAATATGCGTGTTTTGCACTTAACGAAACACTTGTTATATGCGGAGCCGATACACGGCATCCTTTATGAGAGAAACTATTGAGTTTTCGCCTGTAAATCAATTCTATCAGAGGTTTCTTCGATTCTTGTCTCTTTTTTCATATCGATTTTGTGATAGATCGTCATCTCGCAGAGATGCCTATCTTCATAGTCTTCTCATACAGTAAGATCCTTACCAGGATGCCGTGTATCGGCTCAGCATATAACAAGTGTTTTGTTAAATGCAAAACACGTATATTATATGCTATTGGCCGATACACAGCATCCTTTATGAAAGACGTGTTTGTTATCTACTGTGTGAAAAAGAACTCAATGCTATGTGAAGTGGATAACAAAAGTGATTTTGGTAGATTTTTTTCGTCCTTGATGGTTAATATACGAGTTGAATATTTGGTCTCGTTTATCTTGAAGGACGGAAGTTCCGTCCTTGAAGTGGATAACATCTTTGATGTGGAAATAAATGTACATTATGCTTATTTAGAAATGAATGAGTGTATAAATACATGTAGATTTATTTATTCATTATTTAATGAACAATTCAACAACTGTGAACATGATAAACTTATGATTAGTCAACATTTTTGAAATTAAATGCTTTGGAAATTCTTTGACAACAAACTCGACGCTTCCCGAGTGCTTGAGTCGATCTCTCTGCAATAGCGGTTTCTGAAAGTCTCGACGCATTTCCAATTACCATGATCTAAGATATCTTGAACTGGGATATTGTCCAACCACGCTCTTGATGCAACAGCAGATCTAATACTTCCTGGAGAAGCATCTATACCTGCGTCTTTCAGAACTGAACGCACCCAACCCGCCAAAATTGTTTTTGATGCTGGTTTCTTGTCTTTACCGGTGATCGCGACGAACAGAGGTTCCCCAACAACCTTGTCTTTCCTTTCCACTGATTTTTTCAAATACAGTCGGATTAGCTTGACGGGTCATAGCCATGGATTGGGGTGACAGGACAGTTTCCAACCTGATGGTCTGAAAGATGCTCGATCAGTTTTAAATCCAAAAGCAGGCCACAGGATGATTTCATTATTTGAGTCAATCAGGTGATTCTACGATGTTTCCAAAAGAGTGAGATCGTGGATTCTTCTACCAGAAGCTAGGAGTAAGACAGCTACTGTTCTTCTAGAAATTTCAAACAATGTCTGACTTTTTGGGGCATCCGATAACCAATTCATCAAATTTTGAGCGTCCCAGATTACTATCTTCCTTTCTCGAGGTTTAGCAACTGCGATAGCTTTCAATAATTGACGAACGAGAAAATTTGACAATAGATCTATGTTAGAGTTTCCAGAGCAGAAAGTTGCAACTGCTGATTTGTGCAATAGTATAGTGTTATGAGAAAGCCCTTCTTCAACGAATACGTTTGCCAAAAATCTTGCAAAATCACTTGTTAGTGCAGACGACGGGTCGACCTGATTGATCAAACACCACTTCAACCATCTCCTTATGAGAGCTTTATATGTCTCTATGGTTGATTGACGCCAACTCTGCCTCACCAAATCGATCTCTTCTGTCGACCAATTTACAGTAGCTTTAGTCCATACCCAATTATCCACGCTTGGAGAGTGAGCTGGTCCTCTTGACTGGGAGCTTGCCCCGTTGCCAAGTCCACTAGAACTCTTGGCAAGTTCTCGATGGTTATAGAGAATCCTCGCTCCTGTTCGCTAGATCCGACATCCAGAAAGTCCGTCCCCACTTGGATGCAACTATCGCGTACCGACCTTGACAATTGTTGAGATGAGACAGAATTGGTGGGATGAGGTTCGGTGGCGGAAAGACCCAACCTAGGTCGAAATTCCATGTTTGGCTGAAGGCATCGATGAATTGGGCGTCTCTGTCGTTCGCATCCATCGTCACATAACGATTGACAAGAGCCGCTTCTCAGAGGCAAATAGATCTATTTCCGGAACACTCCATCTTTTGAAGATCTTGTCCCTTTTCTCCGGCAAAAGATGCCATTCCGGAAGTGACTTGTTCCTTGAAAGATGTCGATATCATCGCAAAGATTTGAGGTGCGAATGAGAGGCCGAAGGGCAAGCTCGTCATTTGCAGCAATTCTCCGTTGTACAGCAGACGGAGAAGGTCGAGATGGGATTCTGCAATTGGGATATGGAAGTACGCCTGGGACAGGTCTATTTTTACCATCCAATCCCCATCCTGCAAAAATTCTGTGATCTGGAAATGTGAAATGAGGCTGAACTTGTTCACCTGTATGTGTGCGTTTAGATCCATTTGATCGAAATATGGGACGGTCTTTGCCCGAAGATTTCTTTATCAAAAACATGCGGGAGATGAAACTTGTGCCAACGTGAATGAGAACTTCCAATATTTTTTGTCTTTTCAACAGATTGACTTGTTCGGTCATAGCCGGGGGAACGTCCGTTTTGAACCTTGTTGCCTTCCAATTCGCAGTTAGTGGAGGTCGTGATTGCAAGGGGATCCTCACACCGGAGATTATTTTGAGAATGTAATCTGGAGCTCCTAGATCTCTCCACTTGCCTACGAACGATGCCAGCTGACCTCCCATGAATATTTGATCTTCCTTGTAGTCATTTGTTGTCTTGTTTCTTACGAAATTGGTCTGATCTTTGTGGGACTTTCTTGGTCAAATAAGATGGCGTATTTAAACAAACTTGGGTACCACCTAGAGATTGAATCAAATTGGGCAAAGTATTCTTGGAAAACAAATAATCTGCACTTGGTGGAATCTTGCGGAAAGCAGCTTGGACATTCTTATTCGAAAGATCTGATAGTATACGGTCTCCTCTAGCCTCAATACACTCAGCTCTTTTTCCACAAATGAGTTGTAAAATTTGTTCATAATTTTTGAACACTTGAGGTGTAGGACCAAAAGTAGAATTCAACAAATCCAAAAGAAATTGAGGATTCAAATCATTCGGGTTTGAAAAAGCCCAATTAACAACATTTTGTAGGCCAGATTGTAGAGTATCTCGTTGCTCTAATATACCATTATAGAGACCCGCAAAAGCACGCTCTGTTGAAGCGGTCGAGTCTTTGCGTCTGTCAAAGTGACACAACTCTTCATTAATTTTCAAATCTGTAAAACCCGGAGTTGCTATAGAAAATTCTTCAAAGCTGCTGCATACCGTACTTCTTTCCAGTCATCTCTTTCGAATCGTTGTAAACTTTTCACCAATTCTAAGCGATCTTAACAGCAGGGCGTACAATACGTTTTTCATCAACAATAGTTTTAGAAGTCCCGAGATCTAATGACCTTGATCCTTGAGGTTTCGAAAGAAACATGAGAGACTTATCTGATTGAGAGGTTATTGTTGATGTTGGCTGAGTTTGCAAACGTGCATTGCTCATAGTAGATGTTCCAGCTGAGAAAATCATGTTCCTCAAAAATTTCACCTCATTCTGTAGCGAAGCGATGGTTATTGGGTTGATATCCGGTTGAAATGCGGCGTCCTCAATGTCTTCATCCATCCTTAGACTCGTAGATGGTCGTTGAGATGAGAGGTTACTTTCTTCGTCACTTTCTTCTCTTTCGTGGTCAGAATCGGAGACACTTGCGATTTTCCTCATCTTCGATCAGATCTTAGTTCTGAACACTTTCAGCGAACTATTCAGCTCAAATTTACGAGCTATCAATTAATTTTCTCAGAAATTACTCGGGAGAAAATTTTTTGACGTGTTTACACGGCGAAAAAACTTAATGCTATGAAGATAGGCATCTCTGTGAGATGACGATCTACCACAAAATCGATATGAAAAAAGAGACAAGGATCGAAAAATCCTCTGATAGAATTGATTTACAGGCCAAAACCCAATAGCTTCTCTCATAAAGGATGCCGTGTATCGGCCAATAGCATATAACCTACAATTTCCTTCTTGCAACTTTCCGATATCGCTTGTTTTCAGGGTGAGAATAATTGTGTCGCAAGTCGGGTTTCATACAACTGTGTGCGACGTGAGCGCTACTCACGTAATTGTGGGGAAAAGAGGTTTTTGGATCCGTGGACGAAGAAAAACTGAAATTTTCTCTACTCATATCCATTGACAGCATGATTTTGTTTGAATTCATCGTGGTTTTGCAAATTTTCAAGAATTCAGAAACGAGATATAAAACAGTACAACCGTGCGTAAAGCAATTGCTTTACGATCACCCGTGCGTAAAGTACTGCTTCATGCCCGGTCTCTGAGCTTTACGCATCAACTTTACGATCAAGTATTATGAAAAATCTTGATAATGGATTTCCATATCTATCAAGATAGTCTTTACTATCCTTAAAATTTCGTTTTTCATGTAAAACCAATGAATATCGAATATTTAAAAACCGGATAGAATTATCAGACTCGAATTGTTTTTAAGAATACTTAAGATCTTTGGGAATGAGGTAAAATTAGTGGAGTTGGCCCTGAAGGACGGAGAGAAGCTAAAAAAAACTTCCCCGAAAATGATTTATTTTTCGTGACAATCTCGCGCACACTCTCTCTCGCTCTCATCATACCAAACTCTGAACACTATTACAATCACTGATACTCTTCCAAATCATGTGCAGGATGAAAGATGACTCTCAAATGATTCTTACGCTTCATAATCTCTCAAGGGATTGGATTAGGGTGTTTTATAAAAAAAGATAGTGTTTTCATCCCACAAATCCCGAAATTTAGTCTTAAAACTCGTGGAATTTGCAGTATTAGATACGGATGAATTTTACAAAAAGAAGTCAAGTGAGTGGGGAACGCTTTCGAAAGTTCATGGTATCAATCCATGATATCAACTTTTCAGGCATTCTCATCTGTCTTAGGGCGTGTACACAAATGTGTCCGCCGCGCCTTGGCGCATCGCGCCGCTCATGGCACCCGCGCTCTGAGCAGGCTCAAAAGTTCCCCACGTTACCGACTATATCCGAAGTATAGAATCGAAGTTTGGCCATCTCGATCGCTAAGTACAACTCCGGAAAGAGGAGTCAACGTGTATGTACCTATAAATTAACACAAACAATTTTTAGCGCGCGCTAGCGTGGGTGCTGCCAGCAGTGCCATGCGCCAAGAGGTGGCACGGGCGCTTTACTTGTGGGCACACCCTTACGCAGCTGTCTGTTACTGTCGGTGCAGTTTGTTACTTGGAGCTCGCGCACTCTATGTGCGAAATTCCTCCACTTCTCGGTTTACCTTTACAGGCACGAACAGACTTTTGATTGAACCCAAGGAAGGTTGAATCAGCAAATCTGAATTTCCGACGGCGATATCCCACCTTTTAAACCCATGATCCGTCGAAAGTTTTGGGGAGGCTGATGCCTCATCCCCGGGTGACACAAAAGGCTTCGTCACAGTTTTTCGTGAATAATAAAAAAAACATCGTGCATGGGGAAGTCGCTGAAAGCCCTAACGCTCGGCCTCCACGACCGAAAATCCAAGTTGAGCAACGTTTCCGCGGAGGTCGTATCTGGATGGGTGACCGCACGTCTAGGGTCACCAAGCCTAACTTGATTGATATTTAGAAACTGAGAAAACGTCTAAATGATTTAACCAGTGGTAGATGGGCAATCAATTGTTTACAGTGTAATCTCAGTCACGTTTTCAGAAGCTGTCCGGGGCTGTCTTAGGTTTGAAGATGGATGACATTCAAGAAAGAGCCCATATCTTATCTGGTTCCTTAGATGGAAGTCTCATTCTCGACAGTGTCATCTCATTTCAGGTGAGACAAGTTAGATTGCCGACGCATGTTTGGACGTGCCAAGATTGTGTCCGTCTCCCTACGAAACGCCAAATTAACGATATTCCGTATACTGCCTTGGCTTCAGATCCGGGAAATGAGTGTATCGTACTTGGTTTGGTTACTATAGAATGATTTTAGTCGCTCATGTTAAATTTTTCAAATTTTAGGAAGTTCACTCGACCGTTTTTATGAGGCAACAGAGAATTCAAATCTAATGATTCGATACTCTTCTAAGTCTTACGTGAGGTGCTGACATTTTTTGTGTCTTCAAAACACCACACGGGACCAGAGATATGAATGGAAGATTCAAATTACTGTTATACTGTATGTAATTTGAGGATTAGAATGAAGTGTTTCGGCCCAGTCCCTCCATAGGCCTGATCACTACAACTCTGTGGGGACTTGATGTACACACAAAGGGTATATCGAAAATTTGGAATGTACGAAATCTGTCGACTCCATCTAGATGTTAAGACAGGAATAAGGAAAACTGATTCGCAACGACTATATCGGTCCAAGTCGTTGAGGTTTTATAGAATGATTTTAGTAGCTCATGTTAAATTTTTCAAATTTCAGGAAGTTTACTCGACCGTTTTTATGAGCCAACAGGGAATTCAAATTTAATGATTTGATACTCTTCTAAGTCTCACATGAGGTTCATTCTAACCCCCAAATTACATACAGTATAACAGTCATTTGAATCTTCCATTCATATCTCTGGTCCCGTGTGGTGTTTTAGAGACACAGAAAATGTCAGCACCTCACGTGAGACTTAGAAGAGTATCGAATCATTAGATTTGAATTCTCTGTTGGCTCATAAAAACGGTCGAGTAAACTTCCTGAAATTTTGTTTGGTTACTCTTAAGAGGAATAAATTAAGATACCTAGATTGGAAAAATCTATCGTGCGTGACACAAGCAAAAATACTACGATTCCCGTATCCTCGAATGAGTACTTTGTTCTTCTCGATGAATCTTATATAGTTAAAACGCCGTTCGTCCTGCTTCAGTCCATAATCAAATACGAGGAGGGTCAACGATCCTCTCACCATACTTAATTGAAACGCGGAGAAACTTAATGCAGCAATATTCCATTGAATTTTCTCGTTGCACGGATGATCGAGCGCTCGGCACAAGACACAATGCAAAGAGGCCGCTGCGCCGCGCAATTATTACGATATCTTTATGGGTATTGCAAAAATCCAGGTGCTTCGTTCGGCGCGTGCGACAACGGGTAATTAGTTATCGATAGACCAGAGACAGCGATGCAGAGAGCTAAAACTTGTAAAAGAGCATCGTGCATGCCTATATTGGAATGTACACTGTGGTAATACCAATAAAGCTTATGGTCTGCTTCGCATATGTGAGATGTATTAGATGTGAGCGTTGCGGATAAAAAGCTAGGTCCGACCATACAGGCATCGGCTACCACATGCAGCTCGGCTCAAATTGGAGAAATTTCCGACTCCTATACCTACGCAGTGTCCTATGAACTCCTTGATTTTGCCAGACTGCTCGGCAGCCTCAACATAATATTACGTAAAGTTCATATGAGTGCAGGCGCCGCGTTCGTTGCCAGAGTAATTGAATATCTGAAAACCCAATGAGAAAGACGAGACTCTCTGGATATCGTTATGCACACGCAATAGATTGATCTATGGAGTTCCCTGATTAGGAATCACTCTACATAGACATAAGAGAATAAAGAGAGTGTGCGGAGCACTCTACCGACTAGCATATACATTAAAAAAATTTTCATGTGATAATCGATATGTTTATCGACGATCTATGCATAAACTGCAACTTGGCACCGGTCTCGGCTCCGGTGGACGTTATGTCCACCAAACCGAGTTCGGCATTCATTAGGTATCGATTTGAGATTCGGTTGTTTCGGGGTATGGAAATTCATTTCTCCCGAGTGTAACCAGAATAAGAATTCTCCCCGTGGCTCAAAACAGCCTGACGAGCAAATTGTCTACAGTACGACTGATTTCCAGTTTTCCTGATCGGCCCGCGAGGAAAATTTTCGCTTTATTCGCATTATTCCAGAAAAAAAAAACTATTTTTGATCAAAACGACTGAAGCACCACTTCGAGCCCCGGATCCGGGCGAAAAATTCCTGATGCTAACAGTGAGAACATGGATAATCAATTATGGATAACTTAGTATTTGATATTCGACGCTCTAGAAAATCAAATTTTCCAAAAACAGAGCACATCATTGAACAATCATCATCACCATCAGGGTATATCCACAAATGATGCATATGCAGTGCACACGTGCACACGCACTGTTCATGTGCACATAGGCAACGTATCGAATTTGAGCAGAAATCAGAGGGCTCAAATCAAAGAGTCGCTGATTTGAGCAGGTTTGTGTGTTTCCCTCGTTACCAGCTGATCCAGAACAGAACTCAACGAGTTCCGTATCAAAGTTGCAGCGTTGCTTATCCGCACAAATGAGCACGTCATGTGCGCGCGTGCACATGTGCAGCTCATCACATTTTTGGCAAAACCAGACGGAACTCGTCGAGTTCTGCTCTGAATCAGCCGATAACGGAGTAGAGATACAAACCGATTCAAATCAGAAATTCTCTGATATGAGCCCTTCAATCTTCGTTCAAATTCGACGAGCTGCACATGTGCACGTATGCACTGCATATGCATGCATATGCATCGTTTGTGGACACACCCTTAAGAACACACCAGGCATGGCGGACATGATGGTCGGAAACTATTTGCGAGTGCGATTTTTACCGTAGGGCCATTCGGGATTTCGTGTAAGTGTGTGTCTGTGTATCGGATTTTGACGATGAGCTTGATAGTTCTTTGGATGGTTCCTTTTTAATTAGAACCCCCATTTTCAACTTTAGATTCCAAAAGACCACGAGCTTTCTCGTTCAGATACGACTTATTGCCAATTTTTCAGTTGACCCCTACCAGTCATTTAGGAGTCAAAACTATCCGATAGTCTAGATTAGGGTGGTCCCTCCCACTGAAGTCTCTCAGATTCAGCTCGACCCTTCACCTGTGACCTTGAGCTTGAGCTTGAACTTCGTTGGGGTCAACTCGGGTTTTCAGTTATTTTTAACTCTGAATCCTGTGAAGGTGACACATTTTGAGCTCTGTTTATGACTTCTTGACAACTTTGCAGAGTACAGGCAGCCTCCTGTGTTCGCGCTTAATGCGTAGACCCAAAATTCCATGAATACCGAAACCGCGAATAGCGGGACCTTGTCTTCATTGGAATTAGGGGTAAATTACATAAATCTAAATCGGATTGAAGGAAAAAATATCTAACAAATATTTTAGAAAACATCATTCGTGTGAAGAGTCTTGAGCTCGGTCTTGAGGATATTAGTCATGACAGAAGTACTGGGCATCGTGTGGGAGAATGTCAATACTTACTCATGTAAATTCACTGCTAGTTTGAGCACAGCGATTGAATTCGAATTTTACCAAAACAGTTGTAACTTTCATTTGGTGCGCACGACAAACACAGTCACTGTAAAGTTCTCGGTGGTTGCTCGTGGGAACTTCCATCTAGTGATTGGGATTGAGGCTCTAGTTAAAGAGTGGATATGTTTTTAAAAACTTATCGATTTCCTTCATCTTATCTGGAAGTGTTAAAATTATCAGTGTCATTTTTCAATGGACCAAACACCTTCCCTAGACACATCCATGATTTCAAATCTATTGAACTTTGTTATAGCTTCGCAGATAAACCAAAATTGGAAATGAACAACAATATGATGAGCATCAGCGACATCATTAGCCCGAATACGGTGCTCAAAGATCTTGAAGTTATTTTAGAATGAAAATTGGGAATCGAAATTGCAAGGAAAATCCGGTCTGTAATTCTGTGAAAGTCAGGAGCGAACCCGCGAATACCGGGCGAATACGAGGGCACTACTCGCCGCATTTGAAGAGACCGCGAGTACCGAATTTTGCGAATACCGAGGCCGCGAATGCCAGGGGCTATCTGTACTTTGTATCCATGAGGTTCATTTTCAGGTCAAAAATTCTAAATTGAGGCAACGATCTCCGGGTACTATTTTCAGGAAAATTCCAGACTTCGTTCGACCCTTGACCGGAGACCGTGGATAGAAGTGCTTGCGGTTAGCCGTAGGTCCGCGGAAAGTCATATCTAAACAGAAAATTTATCACTTCTTCAGGATCTAGAACCGTAAATAGCTCGCAAATAAAGGTCAAAGTCATTCTGAAGGTCACAGGTCAAGAATCGAACGGAGACTGAGAAACTTTTTTGGAAGGAACCTCCAAAATCTAGGCTGCAAATCGCTCCAGCTTTACTGGTACATATACATACGTTGAATCACGGTCCAGCTGATCATGATGTTCGCTCACTCCTTTACGTTTTCAGTGAAGTAATGAATGTGGCTCTCTTTCGAGTCACTTGAAAAAGGAATCGTGTAGCAGTTGCATTCATGACCCCACTATCCAGATAGTTTTGACCCCCAATGAACCCCCACAGGTCATTTGAAAAAATTATTATTCCAATGTAAAATGCCGTGCTCTTCCAGGATTGAAAGTCAAAAATGGGGATTTCCATGCTAAAATATGCTGCAAAAAACATTCACGGAATACTTTCTCGTGTCCTACTGATTATTCTAACGTTAGAGATGGGGTACAGTCAAAATTTTGTATCAACCAATCTCATTAGAATGATAGAGAAACATTTGAGTAAAAAAACCTTACTGGTAATTTTATCTGGCTGGTGTAGGGCGCTACACGGTTTGGACAAGTTTGATTCAGAAATTTTGTGAAACTATGAACATTCAATTAAATAATTGAGAGAAAATATTGACGAGAGGGAGCTGAAAATTAAGGCAGACCATCGCTGTTTGATTGGTAACAATGTCGGGAAAAAACCATTAAAATAAGTCAAAGAGTACTCGAAATCTGCAGAGAGAAGACAAAGTTGAAACTCAAATTCAAGGTAAATGAATTCCCAGGTCAAAATGAGTGAGTTGATAATGCTCCAAAAATAAGGTCTATTGCCAAAGAAGCTGAATAATGTCTAAAAATTTCAAATAGATCCGTCGAAGCGCTGACGAAATTTCGAGTGACATCAAATGATAAATGAAAGAAATTTATGGTGAAGAATGGAAACGCTCAATCAAAATTCTGTCCTGACCATTCTCTGTAGAATTATGGCGGAACTTCTGGAAACGATTTTAGTCGTTTTATGTGTTGAATGTTAGATGCTAGAGCGTTTGGACGAAAATTGCCGAAAATGATGTTGGATCTCAAATAGTTAATTAGGGGTGGGAGTACTGCGAATATGGAGCTGAGAATGAAGTGATCACTGATCAATTTAGAACAAACCCTCTAAGTTTCAAGAATATTGCGCCAAGGGTTCAGGAGAGATCGCGTGGCAATGAGAAGATAACACATAGACACACATACATGGGCGGCTCCGGATCAGAACGGTATAAGTCCATTTTGGTGAAAATTGAGTTTTTGACGGGAAACGACAGAGAATACAAGTGAAAACATGTACGCACAACTCCGGCAGTAGAAATCCGTTCTGAAGCATCACATGCGACATGGCCGTTTTTGTCTCGAAAAAAGTTTCGACTTTTTTTCCGGATCAGAACGGTATAAGTCCATGTTCCCGTTCAATGATATCGTTTTCGGGTAATCCACGTTTAGCTGTCGTGCTTTTACAAGTAGTTAGAAGTAGTAGCTACTCCCAGAAACTACGAGTTAGGTTTGCTATGTTGTCCAAATGATTGCATCGAGTGGTTTCGAAGGAGGTGGGCCGAAGTCCGATCACTTCTTTTTTACGCGTTTGGACACAGGGGAATCCTGTGAAAATGAACAACCTCCGGATAGTAATCCATGGGCCTGGAATGTTTCTCTTGGAAACTCTGAAGTCTTTTTTCCTAATCTCTTATTATAATTGATAACCGAGTTGTTCAATAATGGTTCGAGAATCACAGTTGTGAGAGCGATCGGTACTGAGCTCGCTAGGAAATTTTATTTTGCGTCATGTTTTCAGGCATCTTATGGAACGAAAGATCAACTGCGTCTATTATACGCCAAATTCAACTGAGGTATACACTTCCTTCTCAGGAACAATGCCAAGGGTGGAGAATTCCTAGCTTCATTACAGTAATTCGGTTACGATTTCACTACGAATGATTGTGATCTATCAACTGGGATTCTTTTTATTAACAGTCATCCGGCCTTCGGTTCGATCCTCCCGCCACTCGGTACGAGCGAACCTCATTTGGGCGAATCTCGTAGGTGAAGATACTAGCCTTCCTCTCTTAACCTTTCCGAGTGAACCCCCCCCCCCCTTTGTGGCAACTCCGAAAAGAGTGAGTTTCACTCTTTCGGAGTGAGAATTCCACTCGGGCCCGAGTGAATCTCACTCTTTCCGAGTTGCCACAAAAGGGGGGTTCACTCGGGAAGGTTAAGAGAGTCCTGAATTGAGCTAACTGCAACGAATTTCTACAGTTGATCAACAATCCTTCTTGGTTGTTGAGTGGGGATCAATCCGAATTTACCGTTTCGATTCCCTGGTCGATTAAAGTCTCTTCATTACGAATTTTCCTATACAATTTCAAACTGTCTCTGACTCTTTGAACTCAAGCGGCGTGCTCTGTGGTCCCTAAAAAACTAGATTTTGGCACCGAGGTGGTTGAGTAAACTCGTCTTGATCGGACTGCCGTTTCCAAATAGACCCTTGTTGACCTCAATGTTAAAAATATATCTTTAGTCACGATATCCTGAATGGGATCTCTTTGCAAAAAAACAATCTCGGCTGTGAATGAGATTCAATAAAAGTCATCCTAGATTAGAGAAAAGCTTTGTTTACTGTGAGAAAAAGTCGAGGATAGTCATTAAAAATCCGAAAAATTCTCAATTTATACCGTTCTGATCTGGAGAATTTTTCCACCTTTCTTCTTGCTAAAATAAATTGGCCCATGTAATAAGTCCATGGTTTCTTAACGTTTTTTGATCTCAAAGGTGGAAACTCATAGTTTCTCGATATTTTCGTATTTGAAACAGTAGAAGTCCATAATATCAACTACTTCTCCCGAACTAAAATATTAAATGTAAACTTTTTTCAGAAATGGTGGACTTATACCGTTCTGACCCGGAAAAAAAGTCGAAAAATTTTCCGGATCAGAACGGTATAAGTCCATTTTTTATTGCAAAATGAGATGTAAAAAGTGTAAACAATTGATATTTAATACGCCCCACGTGAAGAATGACATGAAAACACACTCACTACATGATAGAATGAGAATATTTACTTTAGATGATAGCTCGAATTTTCCATATCACAAAAACTTTGAGGCGCCTTATCCAGAAATGGAAAAATGGACTTATACCGTTCTGATCCGGAGCCGCCCACATACAGACATACACAAGGTTTAGTTCGGAATAATTCGCAGAAAACGACCATTTTGATTGATAGGTCTCGGTGAGCAGAATCAGACAAGTTAAAGAACTTTCAGTTGGGAGGAGCTTGAACTAGGAGGTCAAAAATGAGAAATTCGGACATTTATCAAACGAAAATTTCCGCACCGGTACAATACTCTTTCCTAGAGGAAATAAAATGTGCAACTTCCAAAAAACATCAATGTTTCAAGATCAAACATTTTTTTAGCTTTTTTCTCTCTGTACTGAGACACATATTCCGAGATTTTTTTCAATATTCGGCGCCAATTCCGAGATTTAATAGAATATGAAACTGAATTTTCGAGACACCGGGAATCAGAAATTGGGAGGCTCGGAATAGTTTCCAATAGCTTTCATTTTTATTCAACTCATTAGAACGTATTCCGCTATCTAACACGGAAAAGTCACAACATTCTTGCCAATTAGTTGCATACCAGGATCTAAAAAATGTTCTCTTGTGGCGACAGCCGTTCTTTTCTCGATTTGTAGAATCACAGAGGATCGCCAGGCTAGAAATCTGAGGCCAACCAATCCTTCATAGATCGTTAATTCATAGGATTATCTGATAAGATATCACTCCCGATGCGAATTCCGGCTGTTCTGGGGTACGTGGATAGTTTTTCCCCGAGTGCAACAAGGGGAAAATATTCCCCGTGCTGACCGAGAGCCGTATGCTATTTTTTAGTATTAGGGCGAATAAATGCCAAATTTATGCTCACAGCCGGGATAAAAAGTGGCGTTTCAGTCGCCCTAATGCTAAAAAAGCTATCGAATCACGGGGAAAATCCGTTGAGAGGCCCATGAGTCTATTCGTCAGTGACTCTGGATGCTTTCCAGACAATTCAAGTAAGTGAGAAGTATATTATTTTGTACAATATCAATGCGTGATAACCATCATGACAGTCCAGATTATCCAGGTGAGTTAAGCAGGTATATGCAGCCTCAGAATTTCAATCGTATCCGTAGTAGAAAATAACCAGTATCATAGACAAAGTTATTACAAGCTATATTTTCATTTACTCAAATATTTTCTGCCTCCAACGGAATAGGTTCTACATCATTATTCAAAAAAACGTATAAGAAAGTGAGAGATATCGATTCAAATATTTCTTCTCTCTCTCTCTCCCTTTCTCCTGCATTTTCAAGCCAAACCACATCTTTTTGCACTCGAATCGGGATTGAAAAGCTACCTCGACCAAAACGATGCAAGAAAATGTACGAAAATAGAAGAATGGTATGAATCCAATCAACGAGTATCTTAGAGTTTATTGAGTGTGCATCAGCTGGATTAATTGTATAACGGGTACATAAATCACTGCATTCTCTTTATAATTAGAAGAACATTGAAAAACTGATTGGTTGTTATAAATCTAACCAATGGATATCAGTCCCTTCATGCCTCTCAAATGCTTACAGTCAAATAATATGATACACGTAACGCTTCGTGAATCGAAAAAATACTAGGGAAAATCTTAATTTTATTTCTGTGAACTATTGAGATTCTTCATTCGCGGATTTTGAAAACTCTTAATTGCTATGCCGAGCCTTTTCATGAAAGCTACATAGTAAATGTATATATGTCTTATCTAATTTCTTATTTGAAGTAAAATGTTTGGGCTGGAAGAGTAGATGATTGTATGTTATTCCTTGAGAGATTTTGAAGTTTTCTTACATCCACAATTTCTAGAAGATGTAGTTTGAGTAATTGGACGTGACACTCAACGTGCTTATCAGCGTTGAATACTATATATTATCTCGAATCGTTCTTTGTCGAGCTCGCTTGATTTTCTATACACGTACATACTTTTCATCCTGCTGTAATCCGCGCACATTTTCGATTACGTCCACCGTCTGCCTTGGGAATGGGTATTACATGTTATTTTCGAGAGATTTGAATCAAACTTTCTCAAAACCATTAACGATTCGAGTGAGTTTAGAAACATTCGTGAAATCTTAATTGTGGATCTGACGAAACGCGGAAGTTTCCTACTTGGAAATAGTCGATTTGAGGGAAACCATACCAATCATCCTTATTTTTCAACTGTATTAGGGAGGAGGCTCAGTTGATTTAGGGTTAGTCCGATTTGATGACAGCCATGCTTATGATGTAAATGAACGGACGCATAACAATGTTATTGCCAAAATAATAGAGTAAATACATGGAAATGCCAAGAGATAAAAGGTCCTTATTTGATCATAAACATCAGAACTTGATACTTACATAAGGTAAGTGTACTCAACTTGCCCCCACTCGATGTTTTTCAACGTATCTTAGCTCACACGGTACGCCCCTGGCGGGGATGAGTTTAACAAAAATGACAACAGAAACTGAAAAAGAGGTGGTTTTGTTCAGATCGTCACGATTTCGACCTGATTCCGAGCCCAATCGTATCAGCTCGCCATTTCGAGTAATTGTCAAACTAAGAATCCCCCATACATTGCTTTTCGAGAAATTCCGAGGAAATTCGGTGGCTCGCGATTTCTTCGCGTCCTCGCGGTTTTCTCGCAAATACTCAGGAGGAATGAATTGTAGCAAAACATGTCAGGAATACTTTTCTTATAGATTTCTCAAAGATCTACAAGATGGCGTAGTTAAATTGATCGAGAAACTCAGGCTTTCCTGCCGTATTGAAGGAAATAATACAGAATTAGCAGGAAACGCAAAGTTTTCTGCGAAAAACTCGGGGTTTTGTACATGATACTGCAATATTCTTGAGTCTTGTGACGAATCAACATACACCATCTTGTAGATCCTTGAAATATCTATGGAAAAGTATTCGTGACATTTTTTGCTATCGCCCACCTCTTCTGAGGATTTGCGAGAAAACCGCGTACGAGCGAAGAAAGCGAGGAGTCACTGAATTTCTCCATAAGCGATGTATGGGGAATTCCTAGTTTGACAATTACTCGAAACGGCAAGCTGATACGATTTTGCTCGAAATCAATGGGGGGCAAGTTGGGCACTTGATACATATTAGGTCGGTGAAACCGCATCCAGTACCAGAATAGGATTTGCCCCGGGCTATTTTCGAGTTGTGAATCAGAAAAGGCAAAATACGGCATGATTTGGATCAACATCACATCTGTACGGAAAGTAAATTTGGCAACCTCGTAAAAAATGCATTACTAGCTACTTGATAAGCGATATGTGACCTTTCCAACGATAATGAGGGGTTGAGAAGTAAACTGAGATATGTATGGCAGATAGTTCTATTTTGGAGCTCTGTGCATAATTTGGAATACTTTTCGTAACTATTTCTCACAAGCGGATTCCGCTACACGAACGTTTACAATCTGGCTCAACAAATCAAGGATCCTGTCATTCACAAGACGATTGTTTCCTGTTTTCAAAAATTAATTGATTGATTAATCAGATTATATTTAAGAGGAGAAACTGATTTAATTAATTTGTATTTCCCTAATACTGGTGAGAGATGACTATCTCGGTAAAACGAGTACAATTCTCAAATTCCACACAATCGTCCGAGTGTGGTTCTCGCCAGGTAAACATTGCTACACGCTGTACGTACAACAAACTCATCTCTTTGATCGCAATGTGCCAAAGACACGGGGAGCAGAGTGATGAGAATATTTTCATCCTTTTGCACGCATATAAATATCAGATGAAAGTCCCATAACGCGCGAAGGCTAGTTCGGAATTTCTCTTTTTCAAGTTTGAAAGATGCATTCTTTCATTCGACTCATTCAACATATCGAGACTTTCCAGAGTGAAAAATTGCGTATCCATAACGCCACTCCGCAGTCCGCACACGCGCACTTTTATATTCCTACATCCATGCTCGTGCGCGAGCTCAAACGGCAAAATTCCAGAAGGATAATCTACATCGGATCGAAAGCACGCCATCATATAGTATAGTACACAGATCCATTACCGATTTCACTCTCGTTGGGCATACACTACGCCAGCGTGAGCATCTCAATAAAAAGAAAAATCATCATACAGTATAGCCACATGCATCGCGTCCATGCGATTTCGTGCCAAGCGCGGATCGCGGAAATAATCCAGTTAGCAAATTCCAAGTATACATATAACAGTGTAAAGGCCCCACTTGCACTCTCCAAATATATCCCCAATGGTCACCGTCGCAGCAGTACTGCACAGGGTTGGTTTTCTGCGCGCTAATTGCTGCCGGTTCCGCCCAGGCATCGCGCAAGAGGAAAATCCGGGCAATCGCGTGGCGTAGAAGCTAAAGAAAAAATACCAGTCGGAAAAAGTGAGTGCGTAAGGCCATTTGACCGCATGCAGGCCCATGATAAACGAGCCAAAAAATACTTTCTTTACTTTTTCTCGGTTTGTTCATGATACGTATGCACTAGGACGTGTCGAGCACACAATGGGACCGATGTGTCGCTTTGAGTGCCGTGTAATAAGTAGTAACAGACGGACACTGGTCGGCCCGCGAGCGCCGGCGTGGCGGCGCACCACGGGCTTTTAATAATGAAAGAGCAATGTACTTTTGCCGGGCGCTCATTACAATCGGCACTCAACGGTGCATGGCAGAGCGCGCGATCACTGCCAAGGTCGTTATACCTATTTGGTATGAGCACGTTTGTGTTATATGGCGTGAATCACATGTCCTGAACTCAAATGTTGTTCGGGTTTAATTGGCCAACCAGCTGTGAGGCCCGGATGGTATGAAACAGAAAGAAGTTTAGTTTTTGGCGCATAAGTATTTACTCAACGCTAAGCGCGCAATCTCAGCTATACTTGAGCCGTGGCTGGTCCACTTTACAACTCTATAATAGCAACAACTCAGAGGCTAGATCTCAAGTGTGCATATAGACGTGTTCACGCTGGCATTATCGCTTGATTTACGGCTCTCGCAAAACGTGAGCTCGTTATAGCCCAAGCGATGCTCGCGCGCGTCAAGCTACTAGTTTTTCCCCATCGCTATACATTCTGTCTTATGTATCGGCTATATTCATATAGTCTAACGAAAACACAAGTGGGTGTGTGTAAATCGTGTCCTGAAAGTGCAAGTTCAATTTTCATGAGCTCAGTAAGTATAAGCACCGATCAATCGATCGATGCATTTGATTTTCTTCGGTGTTTACATGAGCGTGTATAAGGTATTATATTATTATTGGGGCTGTGTTGGTCGATAGCTAAGAATCGCGCAACCGATTCTCAATACGGGTTTTCACTTCCATGACCATGGTCATGATGTGATCGAAAGTTTGGGCTGGTGGTGTATACCGAAGCTGATGGACAATAAGTGCGTTTGCATATACATGGATACGTGATTGATTAACGATAGAACAAAACTCGAGTGGATGATTACACCTAGATTCGTGTATTTATGCGCTCGTGCGATAACATCCGGCCTCGAGCGATACGTGCCCATTTTATACGGAAACCCGCGAGAAAGTCTCGCGCGCAGTATACTACCGAAAGGTGAATTTACGAATTTTTGCAATTTTGTAGTATAGAGTGATGAGAGGTCGCCGAGTAGTAAGAGCGTGAGCCGCATAAAATTCCTCAACGCGAACGAGCGTGAAATACCGGAGCGATTTCACATGCAGATCTCGGAAACGTTGTGGTACTCCTGTTCCAAGTGCATGATAGGCTCGCGTCCCTGTGATGACGTCCAACTAAAAGTTTTTCTCAGACCGTCGAAAAGGATGTTGTAAAACTATTATATTTTAAAATAGGTTATGCCTTGGACTTACTTTTATCATTGGCATGAACTTTTGATGAAAATGAATTCGCTATCTTTCCGAAGAATTAAATGCGAGAAATGTCACACGGAGGTGCAAGTATATGCTGCGAGTCGCTTCATTTCCTGATGATTCTGGAGCCTAACGTTGATTAGCCGAACATCAAATTTGCATTGAAGGATGAGCTCATCGATTAAGGCGATGCGGTCGCCGTGCACGCTGAACTTTGTTTGCAAAAATCTCAAAATCTTTTCCAATTTAATCTGAACGCAGAGTTATCCAGGCTAAGTTAAATAATTATTATACTTGGATAACTCGTCGTTTGGCCCAAATTGGAAAAGATTTTGAGATTTTTGTGAACGAAAATTTGCCTGTTTTATGGGTTAGGAAGTACCCGCGGGCAAGTTATTCGCGTTCATCTCCGATGCACTTGTGTTTGGTGACGAATGGCGAATCGTCCACCACAATTCAGATGATAATAAGTAATGGACAACTCGTGTCAAATTTCGTATCGTCCAAATGTTGAGTAACATGTAAGTGAAGAATAACTTCCGGTTTGCCCGGCCAAGGCATCGCCTTAACAATTGATGAATCAGCACATAATAATATCTACATGATATTTATATGAATTACATACACTATGTCTCCAAGTTTCGTCTAAAAGGTGAGTTACGAGGTACTCTAACACTGCTGTTTCTGTGCGCCATTTTCCCAAACCAAATTTCAATACTATATTTGAATAAGCGTAAAATAGAGCCTACCAGTGATCATTCTCATTGAATTCATGAAATGCAAGTAACTCATGTTATCATAATGGGGTTTCTGATGACTTAAATCAAATCAACGAATAAAAATGGAACAAACAAAGTTCAAAGTCAAAGAAAGAATTAGCCTCAGCTTCGAGTCAATTTATACTGATATTGTTCACTTTGCTAACTGGTAATGACTCACCCACGTGGGATGGAACACTTGCCCTCATCGACTGTTTATAATGCAGTCAAAGAATCTGGATAACTATCCTGTTACTGAATTTATAAAAAAACCCAAACGGATCACTTGAGACCATCTAAAAAGTTTAATGTCTTAGAAAAATCTCATTCCATAGATTAAAAAACTACAGAGCTGTGTGAAATGTACGATAATATGTATATTATATGAAAATTCAATCAGAAGAGCTATCCTTAAATGCTTGTTTTAATTGGGAGCTTGTTTCGATACTGTCTCAGGCTCATATCTACTGTATACATTTCCTGGGAAGTTTTTCAATTTGCTCTGGGATAAGTGACGCGACTGAGCTCAACTTTCTTCTAATAAGTTCAATCTAATTAAATCATTTATATCAAGATTCGGATTCAATATCTTTATAATAGTTATATAGTACCTTTAATTAAACTGGTTAACAAACTGGCGCAAGTATTCGGAAGAGTCTGTTCTATAATTAACAGTTATCCGTCCATGATCTTGTCCAATCTTGCCTGCTAGAAAAAGTCTTCAAAATCTGGTTTTGGACGATGTGCGACAAGATATTTCACTTACGCGCCATAAGTTTTCCTCATTCTATACTTGGAAAGTGTAAGTTAGCTTTGAAATGAAACCCACATCCGTACACGAATCTGTGAGGTTTTTATATTTGTAAAGTTGATCGTCGAGAACACTCGAAAATAATACGATAGGGCTTTCGACTTACAAGATATATGGACGGCTCCAGACAAAAACGGGATGAGTTCATTTCAGATTTGGTATTTCGGACGTTCTTTTTCCCCGTCATCACTGTGACAAGAAATTTCAATAATATCATGTGAAATAGCTTTTTACAATGCAAAAACAATATTTTCGGAAAGTAATCACAAATAGTAACAGCTTCCAGAATATAATAGCGATATTCTGAAATTCCGAGGCAGACATTTCCTTTCTGGCGCGGAGCCATGCATATGTTACACGCTGAAGACAAAGTATGAAGTCTGTAACGTTCATGTTAATCAGTCGAAATCATCAGACTACGATCTGTTCCTAGTTGATTACATGGATACAATAAATCATGCAAGGTGTACAGAACATTACTAGTGGGGCACGTAAACAATGGATTGTGTCTAACTAGCCCAAGTCTAAGTTTACAAGTGGGACAGCGTGCAGGGCGAGCGAAGCGAGTTCTGCAAGTTCGTTCACCTCGAGTATCACCTAAACGCAAAACATGTATGCGCGCGATTTTACATAATGCGTTGTTCATCACGAAAACCGGAAAGAGGGGGAGATATTCAGATTTTGAAATGCAATTGAATTGATCCATCATTGCTCTTCAATTTTTCTTTTATTTTTAAATTCTCAATATAGCCATGAATTTGATCGATAGAAATATTGACATATGGGATATTCTCACGACTCGTTAACATTCGGGTTACGCCTGAGTGCGTTACTATATATTTTAACAGGTACAACCTAAAACTAAAGGTATTTTGTCCCAGCTGCGAATGTAGCAAGTTGAAATGATTCATAAGACCCGATTTTCATCACCATTTGCGCAGGGTTACACACGCGTGGGTTCAGCTTTTACAAACTCATTCCCAAAAGGTCCCATCTTGAAAAATGTTCTAAGACATACCAATACATTCATTCGGATGTATGCTGTTTCTGTTGTCAGGCACGCGTGCTGACTACTACAAAAGTGGTTACCCGGATTCGACGAATTTTTCGTCCCACTCGTATGTAGGTACCATAAAACCCAAGGGACCCTAGTTTCTTTGCCAAAAAATGCATACATTTAGCTCTGAATCTCACAAACAAAATGCCATAACCCGAATGAGCGTGCCTCAGTGAGATTAGATTCATAAATTAATGATAAAATGACTGTTCTAGCGAGATCGGTTGCAAAAAGGTACTAATATCTGAAGGACGTCTGCGAATCGAATTGTGACTCCACTCTTCCCCTTGGAAATTCTAGTGATAATTGTAACTAATGTTATAAAATTGTGAGCCTAATCGATTTTTGCTCCAAGAGCCTGAAATGTTATTTTCACTAGAAACTCTTCACGCGCGCAAGCGCGCGATCCATCATGGACAATAAGCATTGTTATTATTTCATGTTGTTTGAAATCAAATCTCCGTCCCGACTCAAGATTCTTGAACGATAGTACGTGTGTAATTTGGGGGGTACAGACTCATTACCTCGATCTGTCATTCGAAATCTTAAGAAAATTAAAAGTTTCTCCGATGAAACAACCAGCAACATTTGAAACTTTACACCATTCTTACTCGTATAAGAAGAGAGAGAAAATCTAAAACTCTTTATACAGGTGGTTTTGCTGAAATTACGCGCAGTTATATAATGAGCTGTGTAGGTTTGGGTTTTCGCCCCTTTTACCCGACCTCTGAGATCGAGTGAAATCTTAGGCTGCTGTCCGGTATGTCTTATAATGGACATAAAAGTGATGAGATAGAAGGACGCAGAAGCGCGGTTCGTTGCTACATTTTCATGTTAGGGGTTGACGCTTGATTTTATTAGCGGTAAAAGCGCGTTACCTTGCACATTTAGATATCCTTCTTATTAATCCGCAGGCTAGTATGATTTTATTTGATCCTGAAAAAGTGGCTTTGAACTGCATCGCATCCTCATCCAAATCAGACAAAAGATGCAAAATGGAAAGCAAAATTGAAAATTCTGGAAAGAATGATTAGAGTTTCTACGATCGTCAAGCTTTGATTCTCAGAAAATGTAGGTAAGACTCGAGATAGACTTCATCATGACTGCGACAATCATTGAAAGTTCTCTTACCTTCTAACTTTCCACTCCGGAAATCTGCAAGTAGCATATACAAAATTGCATTGCATCAAAAGATGTTTCCGGCACGAACATGTGTTGCTCATCATGAATTTTACTCACTGTTCAGTGTGAAACCTGCACTCAGACGAACCATATCCTTATTGTCTCACTTGGTTCATTTTTCGTCATATATCTACAGACTTTAAAATTTTGTTGGAGGATTGGTCGTTGATCCACAAAGAGAATGTCTCTTGGATGTTGACAATTTCTGTACCAAACCTCAAATTCTTTCAATCACAACAAAAACATGAGATATCAAATTCAAAACATACACACTTCTCCACGCAAAAATGAGGTATCGAAAAATTTGAGATATGCCAACTTCTCGATTAGCCTGCGGATTAATAGGAGGGATTGACTTTTTGAAGCAAATGCAGAGGGATAAACCTTCCCCGCCCATTTGCTTTATTGGCACTTTTTGAGTGAGTTCCGATGTAACTTGATCATTTTCTCGATCTTTCGATGACAACGGAAGTATTAAGAATACCAATAAGTCTACTTCAATTATGCAAGCCATTTCTAAATGAACTTGGGAGGCTTGTCAAATGGATTAGAACTAAGGTCAGTATACCCAACTTGCCCCCATTAAGCCATTTTCTTAATAATTCTGGCTAATCTCAATATTTTCCAACGTACTTTAACTCATTTTGAACCTAGTCTCAAGACCTTTAAAATGAGCTAAAATACGTCCAATTTGGATGAAAAGGAGCCGAACTGTTTGAATTCTCCCGAAAGGTGATTTTTGAGAGTTTACAAAAGTGTGTACCCAACTTGCTCCCATCATTTAAAACAATGTAAATCGGCCTTGAAGTGAATAAAATCGCTTTGATCCGTTTCGATCACCGTGCAGCGACATTTGTAGCTTTTATCTGGACCAAAACACTGTTTCCGACCTATTTTGACGCGATAAACACGTTCTGAGTGGTAAAAAAAGCCATACTGCACGCCGTTCCGAGATAACCATATGGGGGCATGTTGGGTCCACTCCGATGTCGGCCTTCTTGATTCTCAAACCATCTTCGTGTTTTGTCCATAAAATCGCTCCAAATCAGAGTTCTGCAACCCTGAAGAGCGGATTTTGAAGGTCTTGAGACAAGGAATCGAATGCGCTAAGGTACGTCAAGATTGGTCGAATAAAAATAAATTGGCACCGGATTTAGTGAACGCGATTTCCTCGGTGATTTCTTAGCCGTGCAAACACGAAAAATGGAAAACTCACTTTATATTTTCTGGAAAACGCAGAAATGATCCGGGGTCGATGAAAACTACGTATTTTCTCATATTTTAACATAACAAACGTAAAAAAAAATTGCGGGAAGGTCAACGAGCGCCCATTCCTGAGATCGGCATATGGGGGCAAGTTGGGTACAGAGGCAAGTTGGGTACACTTACCTTATATATTGTATCCTACGAGGTCGCATCTTCATGATAACTGAGTCAACTTTTCAACAAAATATTGAACAAAGCCTTGAAGCCGGTTTCTTCGATTCTGTGCCACGAAGGTCAGCACAATCGATTTTTGTCCGCAGTGGACCAAAATATCTTTCTTCTTTCCCAAAAAATCCATCAGAAAGAAAATGCTTTCGACATTTTTTGTATTATTCTTTTCATAACCAAGTCATTAATGGGGGTATAAGCGATGAGATTCAAATTCTAGTTTTTCTGTAGATGAAATGCTAATGAGACATGAGAAATACCTTACAAAAAATGCAAATGAAAACATAGACGCACTTCGTCTATCACAACTAAATCACATTTCTAAACCTGTTCTATATCTCATATTCATCTATTTCCTGGGAGACTATTCTTGAAAAAATTCAGACAAATCCTTGCTTTGTATTCTGATTCGTTACATAAAGTAAATCACTACCTCGAGTTAGATAAAACTATATTCTTCACTAAATAAGATAGAATATAAGTCCCGCCAATGGAGCGATATTTTCTACTCACTCACATCTTAGTAATTGCACACACGTCTCTTATTTTATGAAAGTTTAAACGTTATTGAAAAGCTTCCGAAACCACCTCGTTGGCACGATAAAATCACTCTAAGCTCGTTAATATGCCATACACGAGACTAAAAGTATATGTATATTCTCATGAGGTTTCTTCGAATTCAGGAAACCCGGAGTCATTCCACTGTCTCATTTGAATGATAGAGCCTGATAATCATTCATCGTCGTCCCGAAGTGAAAATCCCAAACACTTTGTAAAATTATAAGATTATTGGTAGTTATAGATAAAATTCTTATTTGCTCTCTACTACGTAAAAATTTTCCTCGTGTCAATCACAATGTATCCTTTTTCACTTTCGAATGTAGTAGCACCATCAGCACTGCTAAAGCTAAATGGGGTAGATTCTGTATCACTATGAAATTTGAGGTCCGAGATTGAGATATAGGCATGAAAAAGAGAAAAACCACCATGTCTGGCATCATCCTTTTGTTACTGGAACTTTTGAGAGAATTTTAAACTTGGATTTCCACGGAACGATTTCTGGCCTTGGGACAAATATGGAACAGAGCTCTCTATTTCTCATAAGATGTGTGCCCCAGTATTCGTGATTTTCGTATCTGTGGTACTTTTCAGCAACCAATTGCGGTCACGAATACTGGGATTTCCTGTAATTTTCTGCACGATGCAGAGGTTGAAAATCGATTTCTAGCCGAATCACGTTGAAAATTTGGTTCGTCTACACTACCGGACTTGCATACGCGGAAAATTCGTTTAAGCGTTACCAAATTTTTGTTCAGCGCTGGGTGGATAAACCATTCTTCCCGTTATGACTCCGGTCTCCGAAGAGATTAGGTTCTGTGTCGGAGTTTTGCGAAGAATATTTTATTTCGTACATGCGAGTGACTCGCCTCGCCACGTGCGCGTTAGAGTTGTGAATGGATTTTCTACTCACATTAGAGCTGAATGGGCCATTTTCATGTACGCAAAAAAGTTCTCTCGCGAACGTGAGTGCAGCCGCACTGAAAATACGTTGGATAGTTTTTCTGGAATATATCACCGTATGCACATTATCCCAGATACGGAATTCATTGAACATCCAGGCCCAATGGAGCTTTGGACCGCTATTTCAGCCTGCAATATGCTGGAAAATGATTACATCGAGGAAAAAAATTTTGGGGTCATAATGTCTCATTGAGCAAACAACAATTTTTGAGTATTTTTCGGTGTAGAAACCGGATTCACATTCCGTTCTGCGTCTACCTGTCAGGATTCCTTGCTATGGGTATAAAATACCTGTTTTTTCCGAGATTTTCTTGGCCTAAACAAGAATCTCATCTGGTAGCCCAAAACGAAGTCCAAGGTTGTATTAAGACGGTTTTTTTGTGTCGAAAAAGCATATATCTGGACGACTGGCGCAAGCGAGAGTTCATTTCCTCTTGAAATCACGAACAGCAAGGATGATAACAATCGAGATGGCTGCGTCAGAGATAAAACTAGAATTTAGGACGTTGAATCGTGTTTATTTTTCGAAATCATGTATTGATGATAAAATTTAATCGTCTCCTGAAGAAATATTGATATATATCTGATCACAATCATTTTCAAGTCAGTTTTTTTGCTTATCAAGATCACGAAAAGTGATGGGCAGTTTGCACTGAAACGCAAAAATATCAGCTATCCTCGTCACAATGTACAAACTCATGTACACTCCGCAGACAAGTCAAAATTCATCAAGATTCTGAAATTCCTGCCTGCCAATAAACCTTTCGAGTTAATTTCTGTCTTCCACATATCTTTTTTTTTGTCAGGGTCAATCGTGATGCAAAAATATCCTTTTGGAACCAACCAATCAGCCAGCACGATACATAATCATATGAAGTGGAAAATTAATGAAACCTTAATCTCATTGAGTTTAAAGTAATTGACAACCGTGGATTAAATTCGCTAATCAAGAGTAATAGTTTGATACGACGAAACCTGAACCCGCTCAAATTATCGAGTTAAAATTGAAACAAGCCATTTCCTCAACTGGCTTGTAAATTGCTGAGCTATAAGTCAATGAAGTGTCAAAGTGGTATTAATCATAATTAAATCGTCGTTTCCCATCAAATCGGAAACCGTAAGCTGCACTGTTGGGTGCATTGATCAGCGCTGGATTTTTGAACTTGTGAAAGGATCCATGCAGATGTGGTGGCCTTGCCGCGTTGTCCTCTTCGCTCTTGAGGTAGAAAGCTTCAAAGTGGCCTTCTGGCAGCAGGATTTCTTTCAACGACTTGTCATCTGGATCGTAAGCCAATGATCTCGTTGACACACTTATCAAGACTAATGCCTAGAATGCAAAAGTGATTCATGAATTCAATTACTGCTCATTCATATTAATCTTGAGCGAAGCGTAACATTATCCACTGGTTAATTTTTATCAATCCGACCGACATCAGCTTCTTTCAAAATTCGTCCGTGCTGGATTTGGTTCGCTTGGAGCAACTATATGAGTAGTTTGTCAACGAAAAAAGTAATTCCACGGGATGATATCGAACAATGCTGAATTCAACATCAATACAGTAGTTTTTGCGGATTAGATCTTCCTAGCATTTTCAGTCTTTCTGTCCATAACTTTCCATGATGCGCCAACTCTTTCCAAGTGCACACTATACATAGGACACGAGTCATTCCGGGGCAATTTGGCCAGAGCTGTCACCAAGAGCTTAGGTGATACTCCCTAATAAATTCTTTCAGTTAGTGCTCACGCAAATAGCACAAACAATTTTGTTGAGATTTTTCCACGATCTAGCATAGGCTCTATTACTCAATTGAATTAGCTTCCTTTTCGACCGAGTTTCCGACTATTATCAACCTGGTCTCGGAAACTGATACTTCCGACTCACTTCTATCTTTCAAGTCGTACTCCAGCACGTTTCTCTCATCAAATAAGCCACTACTTTTAAAAAAAAATAGTCCGAGAACCCCACCATTGACATAACATTACTTCTGAACCTATTTACTGCGAATTTTTAGCGTGCATAGAGGTTTGGGGCCTAGAGGAATAGAATGGTTTTTATGAACTGAGCTGAGAGTGAAGGAAATTGTTCGACCCTACGCGATATAATGCTTCAGAGCAAAGCTTGAAATCGACTTAGACTATAATGGTCAGATTGTGGATTTTATCAAGATTTCTAAAACGACCCCTCGCGCGCGCTACTGTATCATAACATTCCTATTGAGAGATCACCCTAGAAGAAAAATGTTACAATTCACTTTTAAGATCAACTTGAAGGGAAAATTCTTCTCAAAAGTATTAATTGGCTAGAAAAATGCGGTGAAGCAAGTCGCAAAAGGTTGACTTGTTTCGATTACATGGCTTTCTAGATGGAGGCTAAATAACGGCCTAGGACGAGCTGCTTTTCTGGGCCCTGGGGCCTTGGCCGGATACTTGAAAAAAAATCTCAAGAAAAAATTTGCAAAAATTTTCTTGGAATTTTTACTAAAACCCGTATGGCAATGGCTGTTCCCGGAATGCATCAGATTTTCAACACCAATCTATTGCAATACAAACCTATGGTGCTGATAGCGTACGGACTTAATCTCACTCGGGCAAGATATCAGTATTTTACAATAAACATTCAGTCCACCGGCACGTTTCACGCAGTGGATGCGACTGGATAACAAACTCGATCTTGGTAAAAATGATTTCATTCAAGATGCACTGATGAGAAGGGGCTTGAGCGTTACATGCTATACGCACCGTGAAAATCATGATAAAACTTGACTGCTTTACAAAAAAGTTCTAGATTGTCGTTTGACCAGTCTCGTGGCCGATTATGATGGATAAGCAGCCAACGGGGTATGATCGTCCGGTGCGTCGTCGTCTGGATAGTGGGAAAGCTCGATGATCTGATGCCGTCTGGTGGGTATATAATTTCATACCGATCTGAAACTGCAAGAGCGAGAGAAAGAGGTGTTAGTGGGGGATGCGATCGCAGATTAACGCCGATTATAAGCTTTCGATCTGCGCTCACTATATAATAGCGTCGCGCTAGTAAAAGGTGCCAACGATTATCCGAGCCACGTTGAAATAAGCTGTTGATCGCTCCACAATATGTACATCTATATACAGCCCATCTATGTGAAGCACAAAAATAAGGATATTCTGCGGTGCATACCCTGCGCACAGAGCGTGAAATCATCCATACGCGATCGCAAAATCAATTGATCGTTCGCCAAGCTGGGTAGCGCGAGACCGAAAGTATATTTAATATCTGATGCGGTGAGTCGGTTCGCGAGGCAATGAGATTTCGAAAGATGCATGTGGTTTGGACTTACCCGGCTATAGAACAACTGCTTGATCTGCTATTTCACTCAGATGCACCAACATTTGATGGCAAAAGTATTTGGTTAATCTTCGAAGCCTCGCGGTGGTAATGAGACGGACTCTCGCTGCCCTCGCTGCTGTCACAACTCTACTGCGATGCATGCTCACGCGACTCTCGAGATCGTGGTAAAAGTGAAAGCCCTTACGATACGATACGCGATTGTGCGGTGGCCATCGTGGTGACTCGCCGCAATAAGTACTCATTTTTGCTCCCTGCGCTTGTCGAAGATAATAAAACGTTCCTTTGTTCCTGGTTTTTCAGACGAACTTGCTGACGTCACCAATCAATTGACACCCGTTCTAATACCACGGATGAAGTCACACATGAACATTGAATAAAACTTTTTAATCAAACGCGACGCATTCCTCGCGGTATATCCATCGAGCGATCGGTTTTGCAGAACCGACGACAGAGAATTGATCAACAATTAAAGCTCGTCAACAAGGGCAATCACCTATGGCGTCACATGCCAATCTTTGTCTCACTTTCAACAACCTCACGAATGCATTGATGTTTTTGTCCTGTTTGTCTGTATAGAATCACTGCAAATCAGCTTGAAGCTTGGACCAAAAAAATCTGCAAAATCACCTATAATGCAGAGGCGGGTTCAGCTAAAGTTACAAACATGTCTTACTAGAGTGAAAGAAGATAATCCTCATTCTTGGAAGTATATTTAAGCCCAGGTCTAGACGTGAAAACATAATAACAAACATTAAGAATATATAATGAATGATCATAACTTTCAGAACGTACTAATAAATGATCTTGAAACTCAAAGCTGCTAGTCTTGCAAGGTGTAAGATGAGAGAGTGTACCATTCTGTAGAATCATGATTCGCAATATCAATTTCTAATCAGAAATTGTAGTTTGCGGCTTCCTTAGGCCATCAAATCACTCAAAATTCGTCGTTATTACAGTTTATTTTCATATCTACCAGGAGAGTCCAGGCAATGCGGGTCACAGATTTTGCCGGAACTCTGGGTAGAGTCTTTTTTTAGTACCGTAAACCGGGATGACTATGGCCAGTTTGGAGCTTCTAATCAAATCCTTATCGCGATTCAAGACCAAGTTTATATGTATTTATAGGTCATTCGACGCGCCTCGACTTCTACTTTAAGGCCCGAATTTATAGTCGTTGGCATTGGTTATGGTTTTGGTCATATGACCGATACTTGCATGGTACGCGATTCAAGAATTAGATCGGAAAATAAGTTTTGAGCCAAAATTTTCGAACTAATGTACTAAATGTGACTACAGCCGCAAAGTCTGTTGAAATTTCAGTGGTGAAAATTGTCCTACATGCACAGAAATTATGATTCGTGCTCTTGCGTGAATCTACGTGAGTGACAAGGTTATGAATCGAGACCATAGTTGTAGCAAACGCGTGGATCACCAATTCTATGCTGAAAGACAGTTTTCAACACTGGAATTTCGACAAACGAGTGGCTGTAGTCACATTAGTACAGTGGAACTTCGATATAACGAACTCCGATATAACGAAATCCTCGGTATAACGAAGTAGAGCTCCGGTCCCTTGAATTTCCTATCCCCGCGTGTGTTAAATTACCTCGGTATTACGAACTCGAACTTCGTTATAACGAAGTTTTGTCCGGAAGATAAAGTAAAATTTCGGTAAGAGATCAAGTGTGAACTGGTCTCTGAGAAAAATTTATGACGGTCACAGAGTAGAAAATCATATTCAGGGTGTGCCCAGTGAGTTATGAGTCAACCAAATCCTCAAAAACTTCAGTGAATCGAAAGCCGATGAGAGGCTCACTGATGACCGATCGAATTTCGAGGTTCGAGACCACCGCTCGAATCTTTTTTGAGGATATCAACCCGGTATTTTTTCTAAGATTGTGAAACCTTCACTGAGCAGAGAAAAGAAAAATGAACATCAAAACAACAAGTCGTCTCTCAGAATTCTAACAAGAATTGAGCCCGTACCCACGCATACGACCATGTCCAGAGCCAAAAATGGCCCTTTTCAGGGGCAAACAAACTCTCGAGCGTCGGAACATATTATTAGACCCACTAATTTGGGAAATTGAAGATTTTTTCAATGGCAAAAGCGTAATCCTGCTGCATTGGTCTCTATGTAAAACGAATATTCCAAGATAGCCCATTCCTTGCTCAAATTGTGCACAGAAGGGCTTGCACATGAGGTTCTGGAACAAAACTTCGATACAACGAAATCTCGATATAACGAAGGCGGAGGCGGGTCCCTTGAAGTTCGTTATATCGAAGTTCCACCATGAGCCAGAAAATTTTGACTCAAAACTAATTTTCTGGCCGAATTCCTGAATCGCGTACCATGCAAGGTATTGGTCATGACCAAAACCATGACCAATACCAACGACTATAAATTCGGGCCTAAAATGCTGGGAGCCTGTTACGAGCTTTAGAGTCGAGTGAGCGTGTTCGCGGTGACTACGTCACATACAATTTCAGTTCAATTAATAAATTAAATATTTGATCTACGTAAAATTTTTTCCCCACAGCCAATCTCGCCGTTGGACCGAGAGAGATAATCCCCTGCTTTAGGGTCTCTAAACCGACAGTCTCTCTCTTTTGCTGCGAGGGATGAGCTGTGGGGGAAAAATTTTATGTCGTGAAAAGGCACCCATAGGCTCCTGGTGCACAGAATTGAATTTCACTTGAACTGTGAAAAACGGGGTGGTCACAGTGACCCCGGCATCCTTGGTGACTTCAGTCACCTAGTTCGAACCACGAAACTCAGTAGACCACTTCGGGGTGAGTGACACAATTCACCCTAGACGACCGGCCGATTCAAGAAAAAAGAGGAATGACAATAATTTTACGTTCAAAATTCTGTTAAAAATAACTACAGGATAGGGTTTCAGCGTTTACGAATTTACGAATTTACAGATTTAGCAGAGCGCGTGCCCAGTGCGTTGCAGTCAGCAAGCTTCATTCACGCACGATTGGGCCCACCGGATCGGGCCGCTGATTTGTATACGAATTTAGACAAATTTTGGACTCATTTTTCTTGTGCTCATACATTCTTGATTTGTTGTTTCACTCCAACATTCCAAACTAGGAAACATTTGACCAAATTAATTTGTCTGAGTTCAGCGCGCAGCGCCGTCCCGGGCGGCTCCTCTCAACCTCATAAAATAGTTCATGTTTACTTTTTGAACCTAAGCGCTCAATTTCGTAATTGCAAACATGTCACGAGTATAAATTCCAATATATAATCCGAATTCGCAAGTCCATGTAGATGTTTGTTGTTCATATACACTTTTTGTTCTTACGATGTCAACTGTCCGGATAGCCGAGTAGTTAGCAAAAGTAGGCCTGCAGTCCCGCGGGTCCGGGTTCAAATTCCGCTGGGAAGAATTTTTTTTTTATTTTCTAAAATCTCGCTCCTGGTTTTATCAGCGTTTTTACTAACTTACATTGTTTACTCAATTTAAAAAAGAAATAGATTTTTCCAATCAATTTTAAATCGTTCGAGCCCCCTCGACCCTAGGTTTTATCGGCGTTTTTACTGACTTACATTATTTACTCAATTTTAAAACCACGTATTTTCCAATCAATTTTGAAAATCTCGTAGCTCCCCCCCCCCCCCAACCCTGGTTTTATCGGCGTTCTTTACTAACTTACATTATTTACTCAATTTTAAGAACATGGATTTCCCAATCAGTTATAAAATTCTCGCAACTCCCTCACCTTTGGTTTCATCGGCGTTTTTTACTATTTTATTATTCACTCGATTTTAAAACCATGGATTTTCCTATCAATTTTGAAAATCTCGCAGCCCCCTTACCCCTGGTTTTATCTGCATCTCTACTCATTCAAATTATTTACTTAATTTTGAAAACATGGTTTTTCCAATCAGTTTTGAAGATCTCGTAGCCCCCTGAAACCTGGTTTTATCGGCATTTCTACTCATTCAAATTATTTACTCATTTTGAAAACATGGATTCTCCAATCAATTTTGAAAATCTCCTAGCCCCCTCAACCCTGGGCTTATCGGCATTTTCACTTTCAAATCATGTACATCAATTTTGAAAACATAAGTATGGAAATTCTATTCAACTTTGAGATTGGCGTACTTGTCTCGATTCTGAACTAAGAAACTTTGTTGCCATCAGTAAACATCCAGACCATAACAGACGGATTCCTGATACCCATGTCTCGAACAAATGTAAACACGTCGCTGCGCGCGCCCTATATCACGCCTCGCGGTCGCGAGGCAGCGAAAGTATAGAAAGTATATAGCATGGCGCATCGCTGCCTCACGACCCTTATATATACAGCTGAATGACTGTTTTTCTAACCTCCAAAAATTTCAATCATGTTTATTTCCTCCTTGTTCGTCTCCAATCTACTCCTGCTTACTAATCAGGGCCTGTATTTGCACCCTCAACATAATGCAAAAAAAATCGCGACATTTCCTTTAAAATTCACATAAATACACCGGTGCACCAAATGCATTGACTTCATTTCTCATTGAAAACGACTTTGCCTAGTGATGCAATCTAGTGATGCACTTTCACGTCCGCTCTTTTATGAGATTGTAGTTGCCACAACACGCGTCTGTGTACGTGTCCGTGTCTGTTTGTACGTATGTATTATCCCCTAGAGATCAAGCGATTGCATGCTATGGCATGTGAACGCTGATCGACATGGGCGGGCCCGCGTGGTGCGTCATATGTGTGAGATGTGAATGCTTATATGTATGTGTGCGATACGGCATATTGCGTTGCATTATGTTTGAATGATACCGCGCGCGGCAATGAAGGGATCTGTACATGCGTGCAAAAAAACAGCGGATGTCGGGATCTGGCCCAAAAATTGACTTGTTGAAATATAGCTGCAATATGATTTTCCGTAGGTGTTTTCAAATCTATCTGGCATCCAAAAACAATTCCCAGACGGGCATAAATATTGTAGTCAATCTACATGAAAGATATGAGCAACTTTCGATATATTTTCACCACGGTAAGGACAATTGGCATGAAAACTGATCTCATAGGCGTAAATCGAAACGGATCGTTTTTTTTTTTCGAACAGTTTTTCAGGTTTTTTTCAGTTTTTTCACGGTGACAATTGATAGTAAAAAAATTTTCGGACTCGAATCTTGCATTAGTTTTCGAGAGCCAGTGACCACGGTAAAGACATCTCTTATTTTGCAACGGAAAAATTGTCCATAAATCATCACGCGGGGTTTTTTTTTAATTCCAGCGCGGGAGGCTGTTCACGTAATTTATCACTCCGCTAAAGGTAAACATTTTTTTCTCTGGCGTGTTAGGGGATTAATTACCGCCGTTATAGAGCAAATTGAAGCGATTCAGGCCCGGAGTCGCATTATCGGAAAGTATTCGAGAAATTTGCAAAATTTTAGGACAAAATGTCGGCTATGTTCCAAGTATTTTAAAGTAAGACTTGATACTCGATTTGAACATAATATTACCTTTCCATAACCCAATTTCGATGTTTGAGAGGTGCGTAACCGGGATCGAATGAACATCTCGGTAAACTACACGATTGAAATGTGCACCTCCAATTCAGGACGTGCCACGAAGCCACGGTAAGGACATTTTGAGCACTTTTGGTAAGCTCAGGTCCATATTGAACTTATATCCGCTCCCGGAACTATTGGGATGAGATGACAACTCGTGAAATGCCGTGCGCGGCAACGAACGGATCCATATATATATATACCAAATCCAAGCTCAAGCATTGACTTGGCTAGATGAAAAACAGATTTGCTACCCACAAGTCACGGTTAAAATTGAGTTACAGATACACCTTACAAAGGTACAAGTTTTGAAAGTATGGTGATGCTGTTTCTCATGGAATGAGGGAAAAATTCGTTTGAGTTTTTCTTACGAAATCAAAGAAACCCAGAACACATCGCGCCATTGATAGCGATTTTCACCAGCAACGAAGTGATGGATATCTAAATATTTCATTGCTCAAGTACCTATTGTGGATGGAAAAAGGAAGTACAACTATTTTGTCGAATAAATTTTGAGTAATAGAGTGGGTGGTGTTGTGTCACGTGCCCTCAATGAGCCCATACATAGCTTGATATGATGATTAAACGACGAATTTCTTTCGAATCTCGACGGTCAATTGATTCGAAGCTGCTGAGAGAGAATTTCATCTCTTGTTACTCGGAGTATCTGAGAAAATTAATTGAGATTCGAAAGAAATTCGTCGTTTAATCATCATATCAAGCTATGTATGGGCTCATTGAGGGCACGTGACACAACACCACCCACTCTATTACTCAAAATTTATTCGACAAAATAGTTGTACTTCCTTTTTCCATCCACAATAGGTACTTGAGCAATGAAATATTTAGATATCCATCACTTCGTTGCTGGTGAAAATCGCTATCAATGGCGCGATGTGTTCTGGGTTTCTTTGATTTCGTAAGAAAAACTCAAACGAATTTTTCCCTCATTCCATGAGAAACAGCATCACCATACTTTCAAAACTTGTACCTTTGTAAGGTGTATCTGTAACTCAATTTCAACCGTGACTTGTGGGTAGCAAATCTGTTTTTCATCTAGCCAAGTCAATGCTTGAGCTTGGATTTGGTATATATATACAACCTGTACCATAAGTAGTGCACATACCAATACCGGGTTGTTGGCTGAATTTTGTATATTCAGGAGGTGTTGTCGGATTTTTTTGTAATTTTTACCTATTTTTGTAACTTTTGATCAAAAATGTCATTCTAAACATTACATCGGTAATGTTTGGAATAACTTCACATGTGTAATGATTTTCTGCTAACCATGACACTATTTGTTGTGTAATGATCATAGCAGAAAGCTTTGCTATGAAGGTTAGGAAGTGAGTGCTGTGCTGCGGTGGTTCATATTTTAGTATCCGATGATTTATCAAGAGAAATCATTTTCTTTTGTAGTGTGGTGTTTGGAAATTCTCTATTGTGCGCGGATTTTTCACTCGCGCGCGCGAGGATCATGTGCTCGCGTGCGCGAAATTCGCATAAACTTCTGTCTTGTTTTCGCATACGGTAACGTTTGGATTTCCACGCGCGTGAGGATCGTATTTGTTTGATGTGGGAATCGTGCGCGCCGGCCGAGGTCAAGCCTGGCCGAGGTATTCGGTGCACGTGCGCAGCTTAGAGTTCATGCGGCGACGACGACGCGGCCTGCAATCCACCTGCAGTTTGGTCTGGGTGCTGTTGCCTGTTGCTGTCAGCAGTTGTCGAGTTCTTGAAGATGTCATTCACAGTCCTGGAAAGTGGCATCCGCGGCGAGCTAGATCTGCTCAGTTGTGAAGCTCACAACTCCTCCGAGCACGAACTAGCGCCAGGTCATCGCACGCACTCTAACTCTCGCATGCTGACGGTTTCATCGACGGCTACCCGTGAGGCGACAGTGTGCCCAGGCCTGAGTGCGCGTTGTTGTAGGGCCGTTTCGTCGTGATCGCATACGTGCCATAAGTCTGTTGAGTGCCCAGTGAAAGTTTTAAATTGTCTGACCTACTCTTTTTTTCATGCTCAATTACTTGCATTGTTGATATTTCCAATTTGCTTCATGTTTCACCAGGCTTCTCAAAGTTATGCTTGTCCGTTGGTAGATTTATTCTGTAAATTACTTAGGTTTTGGAGGCGAAAAAATCATACCAAATCCCTTCAAGGAGAGGTTTGAGCTAATCATCAACACTTCCTTATTTGATAGTTTTGTGTCCCAAAGAGCTTGCAAGCATGATTATTCATGCTTGCAAGCTCTTTGCAACAAGATCAAGTACCGTGTCCATTATGTCCAAGTCATAGTAATAGCACTACAGCTGGTATAACTACATACTTTCAAGTAGACTGAAATGAAGATGATGCAAATCTTGTTGATGTAGAGATACTCCAATAGGGCCCAAAGCAAGTACAAAGGTGAAGATGACTCGCTTGCGCGAGCTCTTCCAGCGCTCAATCGAGCCGAAATTGGCATATGCCACGGCTAAGATTCCGCGCACGCGAGAGTCTCTATCCGGCGGGTCTCTGATTCGCACAAGGGGTACCTTGAGACATTCCCACCGTCCAACCATGACTCTTCTCGTAGTTCTCCACTAAACACAAACTGAATTTCCCAAATTTACTCAATGTAGAAACTGAGGCATCATGCATTAATTATTAAAAACTTTCAAATATTGGGACTGCAAGTGGTCTCGTATACGTCAGGAATCAACTGTACCCGTTGCAAATAGTTTTGAAAAAGGGAGCCAGCTCCAACCAAAACTAAGTCGGCTTCTTCTCTGCAGAATTCGCTGTTATTCATTTCTATACAATGATTATCATGAGAGCAGCCAAGTCGATTGATGAAACGGACTCAAAGTTGTGGGACACTGTCTGTCACGTGACCCCCACCACGTTTCGAGGCGGGCAAATACGGAGCCGCCTAAATAACCAGTATCCTATAACTTGGAGTCTGGCTCAGCGGGTGACCTAAGTGCTTTCGTGATAATCATTTTTTAAGAATAAATTACAGCGAATTTCGCAGGAAAAAAGATGACACAGAATCGTGTGAATGAAAGAGACAAAATGTCGATTAGCCTGTAGTTTGATCAAAATCCGCGAATTTCTTCCGTCTGCTTTGGATCTTAGCGAGCGGCGACTACAGCTCGAGCTTCGAGTCATCTTCTCGGGAATTTCGGTCATTGGATATCGAACGGCATTGACTTTTCGACATTCCCGTCAGCAAAATCGTGTGAATGAAAGAGACAGACGGTTCATAAGTGTGTAGTTTGATTGAAGTCCGCAAATTTCTCACATCTGCTCTGAATCTTAGCGAGCGTCGACTACGGCTCGAGCGTCGGGTCCTCGTCTCGCGAATTTCGGTCATTAGATATCGATCGGCATTGACTTTTCGACATCCCCGTCAACAAAATCGTGTGAATGGAAGAGGCAAGTGGTTAAATAGTCTGTATGTTCATCAAAATCCACAATTTCTTACGTCTGCTTTGAATCTTAGCGAGCGTCAACTACAGCTCGAGCATCGAGTCATCTTCTCGCGAATTTCAGTCATTGGATATCGATCGGCATCGACTTTTCGACATCACTGTAAACAAAATCGTGTGAATGGAAGAGACAAGTGGTGAAATAGTCTGTATGTTTATCAAAATCCACAATTTCTTACGTCTGCTTTGAATCTTAGCGAGCGTTGACTACAGCTCGAGCATCGAGTCATCTTCTCGCGAATTTCGGTCATTGGATATCGATCGGCATTGACTTTTCGACATCCCCGTCAACGAAATCGTGTGAATGAAAGAGACAGAAGGTTTATTAGTGTGTAGTTTGATTGAAATCCCCAAATTTCTCACATCTGCTCTGAATCTTAGCGAGCGTCGACTACGGCTCGAGCGTCGAGTCATCTCCTCGCGAATTTCGGTCATTGAATATCGATCGGCATTGACTTTTCGAAATCCCCGTCAACAAAATCGTGTGAATGAAAGAGACAGAATGTCAATTAGTCTGTAGGTTGATCAAAATCCGCGAATTTCTTCCATCTGCCTTGGATCTTAGCGAGCGGCGACTACAGGTCGAGCTTCGAGTCATCTTCTCGATAATTTCGGTCATTGGATATCGATCGGCATTGACTTTTCGACATCCCAGTCGACAAAATCGTGTGAATGGAAGAGACCAGTTGTCAATTAGTACAGACTGTAGTTTGATCAAAATCCGCAAGTTCTTACGTCTGCTCTGAGTCTTAGCGAGCGTCGACTACGGCTCGAGCGTCGGGTCCTCGTCTCGCTAATTTCGGTCATTAATCCATATCGATCGGCATTGACTTTCCGACATCCCCGTCGACAGAATCTTGTGAATGGAAGAGACAAATGGTTAATTAGTCTGTGGATTGATTAAAATCCGCAAATTCCTTACATCTGCTCTGAATCTTAGCGAGCGTCGACTACAGCTCGAGCATCGAGTCATCTTCTCGCGAATTTCTATTATAAGATATCGATGAGCATTGACTTTACGACATCTCCATCAACAAATTCGTGTGAGTGAAAGAGACGAAATGTCGATTAGTCTGTAGTTTGATTAAAATCCGCGAATTTATTTCGTCTGCTTTGGATCTTAGCGAGCGTCGACTAGAGCTCGAGCATCGAGTCATCTTCTCACGAATTTCGGTCATTGAATATCGATCGGCATTGACTTCCCAACATCTCCGGCGACAAAATCGTGTGAATGAAAGTAACAAAATGTCGATTAGTCTATTGTTTGATTAAAATCCGCAAATCCCCTACATCTGCTCTGAATCTTAGCGAGCGTCGACTACAGCTCGAGCTTCGAGTCATCTTCTCGCGAATTTCGGTCATTGGATATCGATCGGCATTGACTTTTCGACATCCCAGTCGACAAAATCGTGTGAATGGAAGAGACCAGTTGTCAATTAGTACAGACTGTAGTTTGATTAAAATCCGCAAGTTCTTACGTCTGCTTTGAGTCTTAGCGAGCGTCGACTACGGCTCGAGCGTCGGGTCCTCGTCTCGCGAATTTCGGTCATTGGATATCGATCGGCATTGACTTTCCGACATCCCCGTCGACAGGATCTTGTGAATGGAAGAGACAAATGGTTGATTAGTCTGTGGATTGTTTCAAATCCACAAATTCCTTACATCTGCTCTGGATCTTAGCGAGCGTCGACTACAGCTCGAGCATCGAGTCATCTTCTCGCGAATTTCTATTATAAGATATCGATGAGCATTGACTTTACGACATCTCCAACAACAAATTCGTGTGAGTGAAAGAGACGGAATGTCGATTAGTCTGTAGTTTGATTAAAATCCGCGAATTTCTTTCGTCTGCTTTGGATCTTAGCGAGCGTCAACTACAGCTCGAGCACCGAGTCATCTTCTCGCAAATTTCGGTCATTGGATATCGATCGGCATTGACTTCCCAACATCCCCGGCGACAAAGTCGTGTGAATGAAAGAAACAAGTTGTCGATTAGTCTGTTGTTTGATTAAAATCCGCAAATCCCTTACATCTGCTCTGAATCTTAGCGAGCGTCGAATACAGCTCGAGCATCGAGTCATCTCCTCGCGAATTTCGGTCATTGGATATCGATCGTCATTGACTTTTCGACATCACCGTCGAGAAAATAAGACTCCATCGACTTGGGGAAATAATTCGCTCGTGCACGCGAGTCAGCTCCACATTCGCGTACGCGAGTCTCGGCTCGCTCCCGCACGCGAAGTATCTCCACGTTTACGTACGCGAATCGACTGAGGTGTCGATCGCATCACATGGGCTTCCATGCACGAGTGAGATTCATATTCGCGTACGCGAGACCTTAGAGGAGAAGATGCCGATCGCGCACAAGATGATATCCAAACGTAGCATACGCGAGTTCCAAATTACTTGGGAATTCGAGTCGCTCGCGCACGCGAATCAGCTTTACATTCGCGTACGCGAATCTCGGCTTGCTCGCGCACGCGAATCAGCTTAACATTCGCGTGCGCGAATCTCGGCTTGCTCGCGCACGCGAATCAGTGTCACCCTTGCGTACGCTAATCTCGGCTTGCTCGCACACGCGAATCAGCTTCACATTCGCGTACGCGAATCTTGACTTGCTCGCGCACGCGAATCAGCTTTACATTCGCGTACGCGAATCTTGGCTTGCTCGCGGACGCGAATCAGCTTCCCATTCGCGTACGCAAATCTTGGCTTGCTCGCGCACGCGAATCAGCTTCACATTCGCGTACGCAAGTCTTGGCTTGCTCGCGCACGCGAATCAGCTCCACATCCGCGTACGCGAAACTTGGCTTGCTCGCGCACGCGAACAGCTTTGCATTCGCGTACGCGAATCTTGGCTTGCTCGCAGACGCGAATCAGCTTCCCATTCGCGTACGCGAATCTTGGCTTGCTCGCGCACGCGAATCAGCTTCACATGCGCGTACGCGAATCTTGGCTCGCTCGCGTACGCGAATCTCGGTTTGCTCACAGTTGCTAACAGTTCTAAAAAATTGTGTCATCTTTTTTTCTGCGGAATTCACTGTAATTTCTTCTTGAAAAATGATTATTACAAAAGCACTTAGGTCACCCGCTGAGCCAGACTCCAAGTTATAGGATACTGGTTATTTAGGCGGCTCCGTATTTGCCCGCCTCGGAACATGGTGGGGGTCACGTGACAGCCAGTGTCATACAACTTAGTGTCCGGTTTATCAATCGACTTGGCTGCTCTCATAATAATCATTGTTTAGAAATGAATAACAGCGAATTCTGCAGAGAAGAAGCCGACTCAGTTTTGGTTGGAGCTGGCTCCGTTTTTCAAAACTATTTGCATCGGGTACAGTTGATTTCTGACGCATACGAGACCACTTGCAGTCCCAATATTTGAAAGTTTCCAATAATTAATGCAAGATGCCTCAGTTTCTACATTGAGTAAATTTGGGAAATTCAGTTTGTGTTTAGTGGAGAACTACGAGAAGAGTCATGGTTGGATGGTGGAAAATGTCCCGAGGCACCCCTTGTGCGAATCAGAGACCCGCCGGATAGAGACTCTCGCGTGCGCGGAATCTTAGCCGTGGCATACGCCAATCTCGGCTTGATTGAGCGCTGGAAAAACTCGCGCAAGCGAGTCATCTTCACATTTGTACTTGCTTTGGAGTATCTCTGCATCAACAAGATTTGCATCATCTTCATTTCAGTCTACTTGAAAGTATGTAGTTATACCAGCTGTAGTGCTATTACTATTACTTGGACATAATGGACACGGTACTTGATCTTGTTGCAAAGAGCTTGCAAGCATGAATAATCATGCTTGCAAGCTCTTTGGGACACAAAACTATCAAATAAGGGAGTATTGATGATTAGCTCAAACCTCTCCTTGGAGGGATTTGGTATGATTTTTTCGCAGGCCGCGTCGTCATCGCCGCATGAACTCTAAGCTGCGCACGTGCACCGAATACCTCGGCCAGGCTTGACCTCGGCCGGCGCGCACGATCCCCACGTCAAACAAATACGATCCTCACGCGCGTGGAAATCCAAACGTTACCGTATGCGAAAACAAGACAGAAGTTTATGCGAATTTCGCGCTCGCGAGCACATGATCCTCGCGCGCGCGAGTGAAAAATCCGCGCACAATAGAGAATTTCCAAACACCACACTACAAAAGAAAATGATTTCTCTAGATAAATCATCGGATACTAAAATATGAACCACAGCAGCATAGCACTCACTACCTAACCTTAATAGCAAAGCTTTCTGCTATAATCATTACACAACAAATAGTGTAAGGGTTAGCAGAAAATCATTACACATGTGAAGTTGCTCCAAACATTACCGATGTAATGTTTAGAATGACATTTTTGATCCAAAGTTACAAAAATAGGTAAAAATTACAGAAAAAACCGACAACGCCTCCTGAATATACAAAATTCAGCCAACAACCCGGTATTGGTATGTACACTACTTATGGTACAGGTTGTATATGGATCCGTTCGTTGCCGCGCACGGCATTTCACGAGTTGTCATCTCATCCCAATAGTTCCGGGAGCGGATATAAGTTCAATATGGACCTGAGCTTACCAAAAGTGCTCAAAATGTCCTTACCGTGGCTTCGTGGCATACATATACAACGCAGCCGGAACGCGGAATAATCGGACCTTCCGTGTCTCTATGGCCGGCCTTTAATATAGTGCAAAATGTAGAGAGTGTCATCATCTATACTAAGAAAAAATAATTGCAATGAGATAAAAGTGGATATCCCTGCTGAAAATAATTCTGTGGGACCCCATGGGATCCCAAGGGGTCCCACGAAGTCCCATGGGACTGCGTGGGACTTGGCCCTGGGTAAATTTTTAATCTTGACACCTAGGAAATTTGGCATCAAGACGTACAGCATACCAATTTTGACCGTTTCTCTCCAAAAAACGGTTGAATTTGGTCGATTATGGTCAAAGTCCGTATGCTAAACGTTTCCAATGCCAAAATTCGTAAAAAATAAGATTGGAAATTTTTCCAGGGCCAGGTCCCACGAAATCCCATGGGATTCCATGGGGTCCCACGGAATTATTTTCAGCAGGGCTATTGTGCGTTGTTCAGGTAGATTTTTGCCGTGAATATTTTACTTGAAAATTTTCACTCCATTCCAACGAAGAAAAGGGTCAAAATGGAACCCATCTCACCACAAATAAGCTGATGGCCCACGAGACCTGCTCAATACTTAAATTCGGCGCGTCTGAGCTCAATCAAACCAACGGGATCGTATTTAAGGGGTCGAAATATACACGCAGGAAATTATAATGCGATAAGAGACCAGGCCCATTTTAACGCTTTTCCCCACCAGCACACTAGTTTGAATAGATTTTAGTGTTATTCGGAAAAGTGTCTTTTTTTATCACGGCGTGTATCTCTAGATTCACAAGAGTCTCTGATTCCTGAGGCCTTAGCAAACCTCATTTTTGATAAATGAAAATTTTTTCGACCCACCCTACTATTACCCATATAGGCCCATGTTTGAAAATTTGTGGTGTGTGTGTGTGTGTGTGTGTGTGTGTGAACTTCTTCATGATAATGCTAAAATCATAAGCTCGTAACTCGAAAACACTTCAGCGTCAGGCTCTGTAGCTTTCGGTATCATCTTTGGTCGCTAAAGTTTCAGCCAAATCCGCTACCCGCCCTTCCTGGACCTTCCTTCCCACACAGCATGGAAATATTTCAAAAAACGATTCAGGGAAATATTCCATTGCAATCTCCCGGGAATCATGCAGGGATATTGCAGGAGATATTTCAAAATGTTCCGTGGCAATATTTCAGAGAAAGCTTCCCGGAAGCTCCCGTAATTATTTCAAAGAATCTTACGCTCAATCTTTCAGTAACCTTGCACTGAAATATTTCCGAAAGATTCACGAAAGCTATTTGAAAGATTCCTTGGAAAAATTCACTGAAATATTTCTGGAAGATCATCGAAAGCTTTCTGAAAGATGTAAGTGCAATATTTTGGGGAGAAGTTTTGGAAGAGTTACGAAAGCCTCTTGTGAGGTTTCACTGCTATGGGGAGAATCTCCTGGAAATGTTTCACCGATATTGAGTATATTGTTTCATCAGGACGAGGCCCTAAAATTTTCTGGAGGGTTTTCTAGCTTCTACGGAGGGCTACATTTTGAGACCAGTTTCAAATAACATCGCGCTTGCAGTTCTTGTAGGCTGGGAAATCTTCAAAAATTCTATGATGGATATTCAAAACTCACCGCGTTCTGATACTCTATGTGGGGAGCACTTTGTGGCTGTGACTTATCCTTCTAACTCACGATATGAAACGTACCACTTTGGATTGAGCTTGGAAAATCAATTTGTTGAGTTCTCTGCGGCGGCTACTCATCAGTCCTGCATCTTCACATTGTCGCGCTGTGCTGATACGGGCGCTTAGGGCGCCTGCGCGCACCAGTCTCTCCTCGTCTCGTCGTTTTCCTTGCTGTCCAGTCCGTTTCGTGCCTTTGCCAGACGCGGAGCACATTGTATTATAGCACACGTTGTGACTCGCTATTCTTGCACTTTGATATCGTGTACCATACTACATCTAGAAGCTTACCTTGTGTACCTAGATTTGATCTTTGTAGATACTTATAATAAAACTCGCGTATTTTCTTATATAAAAGTGAGTGTTATTAGAAGAACCCGTCGCGTACTCTAACAGGTTATGGGCCCAGCACGCTGTGCAGAAGCCCGTACCGGGGCAACTGCACATGGCTCCAGGTCGACGCGACCACCCCAGGGTTAGGAGCTCCTCCGGGGCAACGGAAATGGAGAAAGTGCATTCGGTGACCTCGGAGTGAGTGCGAAAAGTGCCAGGATGACGCGGCGACGCTCGACTCAGAGAATGCTCTCGGAGCTTGGGCACGACCACATATATAGAGGTTAGCGCGCGTCGTCACACCTAGATGCCGTCGCTCACCGGTAGACGTGGAAAAGCGGCGCGGTCGAGAAGATGCACATCCAGGAGAAGACGCGCAATGTAAAGCTGCATTCAAAACGAGTCTTGCGTCTAGAAGAAAGTGCTCACCAAGAGCTGGAAATCTAGAAGATGGCGAGTGTCAAGAGTTAATCGGCTAGTGTTATGTGTTCACCAGGAGTCAGGCGTAAAGGTTACGCTCGCCGCACTCGGAAAATTGGCGCCTTAGAGTGTCGCGAACATAAATTCATAGAACTCTAACGCAAACACGTGTTTCCAAGAAATCGGAGGGAGAGCCAGCGCGACATGTGGGCACGCGCAAAGCAGTTATCGGTCTCCTCTTTGTGCTACATTCGCATCCAACATGGTGACGGCAACTCAACTCTCGATGATTTCGTTGTGTGTGAATTTTCTCCTCCGTCCAGTTATTAAAAAAAAAAAAAAACGGATTCGGTAGTGTTGCGAGATGTTAGATTGTAATCCGCAATACTGAGTTGTGCCGAGTTTGAAGTGGGTTTTCTCTACTTTTGAAGACCAAAATGTTCGCATTGCCGACATACATAAGCTAGAAGTTAGAGGCTTATTTCTAGACTTACAGGTTGACGCCTGCTCACATTTTCCAGAGCCGCCTAACAGAGTTTGATGAGCGCTGTGCGTTGTCAACTCGCCGTGGTTGTGCTTGCTCCAACCAGAGCATCGACATTTGTGTTGACACGTCGAAATGTAATTTGAAATATGTGAAAACGCGTGATAGAGGTATGCGCGCAGATACGATATGCTTATCTGTCTGATACACTGCGGTGCAGGTGTCGGTGCAGTGACATGATCCAAACAAATGGCATAAAACTAGATGTGTCAAAGGTTATAATGTGTATTAGAGGTTGCACGTGTGCATAGCTAAGATATTGCTTGCAGCTGATACACTGCAGTGCAGGTATTGGTGCGGTGGCAAATTAGCAGCTCGTGTAAGGTGGCTAACGTGTCACACAGGTAAACGCTATGGCAGGTACACCACCTAATAACCTAGAAGTCAATCACAAAGAGGGATTTCAACTCCACCTAGAAGTTTACGAAAACCATAGAAGTTTAGAAGCATAGGGGTTTGGGAGCATAAAAATTTAGAGGCATAGAAGTATAGAAGAATAGAAGTTTAGAAGCATAGAAGTATGGAGGCATCGAAAGTAGAGTTGAAAATTCCCAAAGTTAGAATCGGGTGGCAGATTCCGATGAAAGTAGAAAGTACATCGTGATATCCCGTACCCGGTGTATATATAGTTCATCGATCCACTGATCAGAGTACGACGAATGCAATGCCTTATGAACAAAATGGCGGTTACCCGGGTGATTTTCCGAAATTGCATTGATATTCGTGCAACTAGGTTATTCATCCGTGTGTGTTTTTCTTTGGGATTGTGCAAACTGTATGCGTGTGCGATCGCCCCTACCACGCAAAATGGCTTGTCCGTCGTACGGCTAGACAGAGTGGGAGGGAGCACGTATACAGCGAGTACATTTTCGGGAATTACGCATTTAGTTATGACGATCTCTGCTAGTAGTACTAGCGGAGTGGAGTCTAAACTATATACATACATATGATCTAATATGTATGTAATTGGACCATCGTCATTAAAATTTACAGTCAATTGGGTATCACTGGATACATGGCTGGACGTACGTTCCAAGGTAACTAACTGGTCATTTATAGAAGTACAATATCAATTGATCATTGAATTAGAATTAAATCCAGATCTGGCATCCTCTAAGTACTTGAAGTTGAGATTGATGAGTTAGAAGCTAAACTCAGAGGATGGATTAGAGAGTAGATGTAGAAGTCAATGTTCAACAAGAAATTGATATTATTTAGAAGTTGCTCGCACTTTTTGAAGAGGGCTTGCGCCTCGTTACATGGATGCTAAAATCAGAGGTTCGATGAACTAGATGTTTTGGTAGAATTTGTGAATGAGGTTTGCCTCTCGTTTCAGAATTGCCAAAATTAGAGGTTTGATGAACTAGAAGTTTACTCGATTAAAATTTCTTTTTGAAATGTTTCAGGTGATGAGCTAGAAGTTTATTTGACTAAATTTTTTTTAAAGTGTTTCAGTATGTGACCTACATCTAGCACTTGCTGTATTTCAAGCATCTCAGGAGTGGCACCTGTATGTGCTGATAGACATGCCAACAGTCAACGTGTAGAATTCCGTCGCTGCATCAACTGATACACAAGATATGCGTCTAACCCACCTGGGAGTAAAAAGGAACATCCAAGCGGAAAAGAAATGTGAAGGATCGAAGACTAACAAGATTTAGAAGGAATAAGTAAACCTCTGTCCTCGCTCGGATAGAGCGGAGTATTGTTAGAATTCAGAAGATCATTGACCCCCCCCCCCCCCGGTCAAGGACTTCATGTGCACTCCTAGAAGAAATAGAAATCACTGGTGTGCTGTCCAGAAGATCTAAGCTTAGATGGATACGTTGGGTGAACTCTCGTGACAATCTACGCGTATGTTCTAAGGAACCTCGCTGAGATTGGGAGGGAGGAATAGACGAAGTTCACCACGAACTCTCCAAGATGGAGGAAACGCACTGACTTAGAGTCAACTGAGTTAAAAGGCACCACAAACTTAGAGTTTGAACATAATTCTGTGGCTAACATAACCTAGAAGAAACTTCAGAATTTTGAACCTAGAAGTTTTTCATTTGTCCGTCGAGTGAAAAGAGCGAAGTAATTCGCGTACAAGTCGAAAGATTCAGAAATCGAAACCAGCTTAGTTTTGGGATCTCCTGGAAGTTCATGACGATTACCAAACAATGATCTTCTTTCAGAGAACCATACTTGATCTTTCGTAATTCGATGAGAGGATGACTCCAAAATTCTAACCTGGTGCAAGTTGGATTTCAGATTTCCTGGATGTCGTGTAGAGACATGATTCTACGTAGATGTATTCTAGACACCAATCACTATAAGGCGCATCATATGAGAGACGACGAATTTAGAAAAATCTACCGTCGCATCTTGAGCGAGTGATGTTCAACCACACGTCAAAATGAGAAGCACACACAGCGAGGAGATCAACCCTAATCCATTGGAGGCCGGAATTTGTTTCATCAAATGAATATAAAGTCTGAAATAGAAGATGAACTCGAATTCAGTTAGAAGATTGACTTAGAAGCTGTATCGAGAAAGTCAAAATTTGACTTCTTATACCTAGAAGACTGGTTTACATAAGTTGCCCAAACGGGCCAATAGATCAATAATACCACCATGTATTGAATTATAGTCACTGCTGTGCAGGACTTATTCGATTATCTCTGGTATCATTCATTCGTGGGATCCTAAAGTCCAGACAAAGTTATTCGAAGATTCGAGGAGCAGCTCTTGGCATGAGTTAGACAGTGCTCGTGAGCAGCGACACCAGTCAACTCTCAAGAAGTACAGTCGAATTGACCTTGTTATCGAACTAACGTGTCGTAAATGACTCGTTGATGTTAGCCAAATGATAGATGTGAATGACAAATGGACATCTGCTGTGACCAAGTCTCTGGCACAGATGTCTGACGTGAAATTATGTCAAGCGGAATCGGTGATTCGATTTGGAATTTTGCCGAATCAAAGATTTGTGCAAAAAGTATGAGAATAGTTCAGAAGTTCACACGCAAATCATGCGCATAGACGCTATAGACGAACACCTTCAGCAAATCCAAAATGTACCATGGTAGAGATGGGTAGACAGCAAAATTTTCCAAACACCGGAGCTGCCCAAAGAGGATGCCCTTCTGGGATTGGGAGGGAGAATAAGAATAAGTTGTAGAACTACAGAGTCCGAAGACAATAGGAGCATGCGAATATCTGTCTCAGAATTTGTGAACAAATCCTCATAGAGGATCCACTCGCAAAAACCTCTTTTGTCAGTTACATACTCGAAGGCCAATCTAGTGTTTCGGCTAGATAGATTGATAGATAGATAGACTGATAGAAGAAGAGAGACCTCAATCAAACTAGAAGCCACGACTTAAACAGAAAATTCCGAAGGGCTTAAAATATGAGTATAAAATTAGATGAATTCAGAAATAGACCGATCACTGCCTGATTAGACGACTAGACTGTAAATGTTTAAGCAAGCTTCCGAATAGTACACGGGAATAGAGAGAGCAATGAAATGAAATAGAATACTGCCAACCAACCCCGTCGGTTTTTCAGGAAGCTCAAAGACTTCGATGTATGCGCCTGTTGGTTGTCAGATACCTCGAAGATTTTCAAGTATACGCCGTTGAAGAGATGCTGCTAACCTTGATGCGATGGAAAGAGATTATTAGAAGCCAAAATCAGTCGTGGGCTCTACTGGCGGAATCAATCCCTTGGTTAAATCGACAACGTTCCTGGATTTTAAGAAAGCCAGTTCAACAGACACCAAGTCAGAGTGACCTTAGCGAGATCCTAGAAGTAGGCGAAAAGATTAGAAGAAATGGTTGCTTATATGTACCAAGAAATTGAGTTGGAAGAAACCATATAGAAGGACTATCTGAGAACAAAGTCGAGAGGCGATTTGATCAATTTAGAAGCAGAGAGCGCAGTGATGACAGAGATCAATGGCTTCAACGTGCAGGATTGCATGGATAGCGTGTATTAGAAGTTATGATATCTACTCGAACCGAGAACAGAATCCAGTTGGATAACTGAAACGGTGTACCGTGAACCACTTAGAGGGAAGACGAACTGGAAGTACTAACGAAATGATATAGATGTATTAGAACGAATGTCAAAAGTCCATACTAGAAACTAAGACGTACTCAAATGCTTGTTACTAGAAGTACTTCGCGACTCGAGTTGCAGAATTTATCCCAAAACAGCAATTCTCGAGGAAAACATCCACCAGCAGCAGTGAAACCGGCGGGGGATCGGATAGCCGTAGCCTAAGGATTCGTAGCCTTTGCAGAGGGAGGGAGTGTTGAGTTCTCTGCGGCGGCTACTCATCAGTCCTGCATCTTCACATTGTCGCGCTGTGCTGATACGGGCGCTTAGGGCGCCTGCGCGCACCAGTCTCTCCTCGTCTCGTCGTTTTCCTTGCTGTCCAGTCCGTTTCGTGCCTTTGCCAGACGCGGAGCACATTGTATTATAGCACACGTTGTGACTCGCTATTCTTGCACTTTGATATCGTGTACCATACTACATCTAGAAGCTTACCTTGTGTACCTAGATTTGATCTTTGTAGATACTTATAATAAAACTCGCGTATTTTCTTATATAAAAGTGAGTGTTATTAGAAGAACCCGTCGCGTACTCTAACACAATTTGATTCTGGTTTTTATTGAATCAATAGATTTCGGGAACATTTCAAGGAATTCCTCTATGGGTAACCTCTCTGCCACTCAATTGCACCTAATGAAATTGAAAAATTTCTGAATACCTTCTAAAAGATTCCAAAAATATTTCTAGGAATTATTTCACCTGTAATCTTCCAGAAACGTTGCACTGAAATATTGTTGAAATCTTTACGAAAGCTTTCTGGAAGATTCCAATGCAATATTTAGGAAGAATTTCCGCGAAATTTTTGTACAATATTGAGATCAATGAAATATTTCATTGCAATCTCCCGGGAATCTTGCAGGGATATTGCAGGAGATATTTCAAAATGTTCCGTGGCATTATTTCAGAGAAAGCTTCCCGGAAGCTCCCGTAATTATTTCAAAGAATCTTACGCTCAATCTTTCAGTAACCTTGCACTGAAATATTTCCGAAAGATTCACGAAAGCTATTTGAAAGGTTCTTTGGAAAAATTCACTGAAATATTTCTGGAAGATCATCGAAAGCTTTCTGAAAGATGTAAGTGCAATATTTTGGGGAGAAGTTTTGGAAGAGTTACGAAAGCCTCTTGTGAGGTTTCACTGCTATGGGGAGAATCTCCTGGAAATGTTTCACCGATATTGAGTATATTGTTTCATCAGGACGAGGCCCTAAAATTTTCTGGAGGGTTTTCTAGCTTCTACGGAGGGCTACATTTTGAGACCAGTTTCAAATAACATCGCGCTTGCAGTTCTTGTAGGCTGGGAAATCTTCAAAAATTCTATGATGGATATTCAAAACTCACCGCGTTCTGATACTCTATGTGGGGAGCACTTTGTGGCTGTGACTTATCCTTCTAACTCACGATATGAAACGTACCACTTTGGATTGAGCTTGGGAAATCAATTTGATTCTGGTTTTTATTGAATCAATAGATTTCGGGAACATTTCAAGGAATTCCTCTATGAGTAACCTCTCTGCCACTCAATTGCACCTAATGAAATTGAAAAATTTCTGAATACCTTCTAAAAGATTCCAAAAATATTTCTAGGAATTATTTCACCTGTAATCTTCCAGAAACGTTGCACTGAAATATTGTTGAAATCTTTACGAAAGCTTTCTGGAAGATTCCAATGCAATATTTAGGAAGAATTTCCGCGAAATTTTTGTACGATATTGAGATCAATGAAATATTTCATTGCAATCTCCCGGGAATCTTGCAGGGATATTGCAGGAGATATTTCAAAATGTTCCGTGGCATTATTTCAGAGAAAGCTTTCCGGAAGCTCCCGTAAATATTTCAAAGAATCTTACATGCAATATTTCGGAAACCTTGCACTGAAATATTTCTGAAAGATTCACGGAAGCTCTCTGAAAGATTTCTTGGAACAATTCACTGAAATATTTCTGGAAGATTTACAAGCCTCCGCTGTGACATAGGCTCATTGAATTCCTAAATTGTTCAAATCTCTTTTGGATCTAGGCTAATCACGAGTCGTTCCATATAAATAAAGCCATCATAATAATAGGTTTGTGGAAGCTCTGACTGATCCCGTACATATTTCTTGGGAACATTCCACAGGTAATCTCCCAGGAATCTTGCACTGAGATATTGTTGATAGATTCTCGCAAGCTCCCTAAAATCTTTCAGAGCAAAACTATGTGACGGGGTACTGCGTATTAATACCGAAAACCGTTACAACCGAGGTAACAACATATTATACTGTTAAAGTATTGCGAGGAGTAATTCTTAACTACTTGCGGTGGAACATTCTGGGAATCTTTCAGTAACATTGCATTGAAATATTGTAGGAATCTTCCAGAAACATTGCAGTGAAAGGTTGTAGGAATCTTCCAGGAATATTTCATTGGAAGATTCTGTTCCCGATAGATGTCGCATAACACACTTTAGTTCTCAAATTTCGTTCTCATAAATTATATGGTTTTTGGGAAACTATCTATCAGGAAATTTGATGGTAGTATCAAATGATCTGTCATGTGTGATAACATACCCAGGACCAGCTATGCATAATGGTCTGTAAATGATACGTGAGGATTATTTGAAGATGCGTAAAGGCTTTCTCGCAAGCGTTCACAATAGACGCTGGTTAGTATATACACTGTAAAAAAATTTTATGTAAAATTACAAGTCTCAGAGAGGGTAATAGTTGGATACGGCGCTGGGACGTGTAAATTTACAAGCGGCTTGTAAATTTCATTTACCGGCTGACGGTAAATTTCAGACCTGAAGAAACCTTGTTCAACTGAAGCGTACGGGCTACTCGGGGACTTTTTCTAATGAAATGGAGTCTTGGAATGAAGCATCTTAATCCACGATAATTTTGAAAAGGTTGAAAAACCCGTGCGAGTCGAAAACTCATCGCTCGAGACATAAACACTCGACCGCGGAGGAGCTTTTTAGGTTAGTTGTGCGTGGGCCCAGCAGACCAAACTTTAGATCCGCGCATGCTCGGTTGAGCCAGGTTGAGCTGAAATTTACAAGCCTGAGCGAGGGAATTTTACCAGTCTGAGACTGGTATCCAACTATTACCCCCTCTGAGACTGGTAAATTTACAAGCGTTTGTAAAGTTACAAGAAATGGGATGAAACTCACCACTCTCAGAGTTGTATTTTTACTAAGCTAGATGGTGAATTTCATTCAACATTTTTTACAGTGTAAGACAGGAGGACGGCTTATCGGTTAGGTGTCACGTACATCGAAGAGTTCATGAAACCTGGATGAATCTAACGTAAAGCTTTGGATTCAACATCACAATGGAGTTGAACTACGAGTCAGAATGATGAAGTCATGCATTAGAATGATTGAGAAACTTATCAAGCAAAATATGGATTCCACAGACAGATCATTCACGCATAAGTTTTTGTGAGATTTCATGAAATCTCGCAGAAACATTTCACTGAAATATTTCAATGAAATGTTTCTGAAAGCTTCCCGAAATATTCCCGGCAATATTTCATGAAATCTTGCAGAAAGGTGTCTGAAGTGGGACATATCTTTATTGAGGGAAGCTTTCAGTGAAATCTTTCTGAAAGATTCCCGGGTTTTCCTGAAAGCTTGCAGGAAGGTTTCTGAAAGATTCTCATGCTGTGTGGGTTATTAGTATCCACAAATTCTCTTCTTACAATTAGGTATCTGGGAACCAAAATACTCATTGGAGATCAATATACGCTATTAATTGCTATGACTTCTAGCTATTGTCTAAGACTATGCACAATCTATACAACCGAATGCAACCTGGAGCTCCAGTTTTTTGACGTTGGAAGACATATGAAACTGTTGTTGTGTTGAACGAGTGCTACTTTATATAATTGTCATAGAATTAAACCATTGAATCAACTTTTTGTTTTTGTTGAGAAGGAAGTATTCTCATTTCCAAGTATCACTGAGATTAAAAAAGAACAAAACAGGAAAAAATTAACCATTCTTTTCAAATCCTTCTTTTCTTGCGTTCACCACAATAATACTGGAACGTTATTTTCGTGCTTCAATAACTCAATGAAGTAAGTGCCTCTACCTAACAATTTGGTCGTAACACCCATACACTCAAATACCCTGCTGGAAATAATTCCGTCAGACCTCATATGCGACCAGGTCTCATAGGGCTTCATGGGACCTGATTTTGGGAATATGTTTAACCTTGACATTTGGGAAATTTGGCATCCAATCCGTGCAGCATACCAATTTTGACCATTCCTCTTCCAAGAATGGTTGAATTTGGTCGATTATTGTATGCTACACGTCTCTAATGCTAAATTTCGTAAAAAACAAGATTGGAAATTTTCCTAGGGCCAGGTCCCACGAAGTCCCATAGGACCTGGTTCCATGGGATCCCCCGGAACTATTTTCAGCAGGGATATACACAATAACTGGTTGTTCCTCGCAAATTTTCCTATATTTTGTATCTTAAATCATGAGAAAATCGACGATTTGGAGCGATTTAAAATTATTTCCGCATCATTCCGAAACACAGCTTTTTTTTTCTTTGCTATTCCAACTTTTTTCTGGTCGTTCACGAAATTCATGTCAATAAAAATTGTCCTGACAAGTTTCTATTTCACTTGCATATCAATGGGAAAAAAATTTCATAATTAAATTGACTCCACATACATAGTTATAAAGAAGTCCATTTCTATCAGATCACGTAGGTTTTTTATGAAGTCGAAATATCTCCGGTTCCCAGACACGTAAATGAGACGTTCCCTTAGTACTGCTGTCCTTGGTAAGAAAAACCGTAAGTGCAAAAATTTGAAACTGAGATATCGATGAAAACGTGTTTTTTCGCATTTCTGAGCTCAATTTTGCGATTTTTCGGGTTCTGTGTTAAGAATATTGCTAAGAATGGTGAGAGGAATCCGTCCATATAATTTTCATTGCAAAAACAATTGTTTATCAATAAATGATGTCACTTACGTTTCTTTGCCACACGTGGATACTGGTCAAGAAAAACGTAAGTGGATATCGTAAACGGCTTACGGTATATAGACGCCCGCTCACGCAGCGGGCTCAAATACTGCGCAAGAAAACCGTAAATGACAAATATGTTGCGCAGGGCTTGCCCTGGGTAATATCATTATATAGTCTAAATTCAAATACATATTTTGTGTTTGAATCCAAACTATCGATGTGTGATCAACCCTGACTGAAGTAAAAGAGTCTTGAAAAGAGTCTTTTAAAAGACTCTTTTGAAGTGTTTCATTATAGAGAGTCAGTAAATGAGACTCTTGTAGGAAAAGACTCATTGTGCGATTGCACATATGCCGATCATGTCCACTGTAATTTTCTTAATTTATTTAGAACAATTTTCCGGTGCTTTTTTGGGGAAGAACGATGAACGCATTGACTGTGGAATAGCTCGATGGATGCAATATCGAATCAACCTGGTTTAGAGGTTGAGAGGTAAATCTTTGGGTTCACCATTCAAAGGACATACGCACTGGGCTTGACAATTAAATTGAAAAAATCCTGAAAATATCTCTCACGCGAAAAGAGACTCGTTGTCTGAGAGAGTATTTGGCTTGCAAGAGTAGAAAGTCTTTTACTGTCAATATGTCAGACTTAATCTAAGTTGATGTGCGTATTTTCTGGCACGCAACAATCGTCGAAGAGTCTTATCGTCAAAGACTCTTTGACGATAGAACTCTTCATCCATAAGACTCTTTGACAAAATGACACTTCGACTATAAGACTCTCTGACAATATGGAAATTTAGCGATATAACTCGGCAATATTGAAACTTTTTCGGGATATGACTATTATCTGATTTGGTCTGCTATGCGACAAGTGCACGCGGCATGGGATTTTGAAACTTCGAATCGTGTCTACTGTATTCTCAAATTTTCTCAGAACAATTTTTGGGTTATGAAGTGCATACCATGGTAAACAGTGTCGAACAAATCTCGTTTAGAGGTTATGAGGAAAATCTCTTGGTTCACCATTCACAGTACGCACTGAACTTGGCAATTCAATTGGAAAAGTCTTGAAGAATATCTCTCATTCAAAATGAGATTCATTGGCTGAGGTAGTCTTTGGTTTGCGAGAGTACAGAGTCCATTGTACCACGAGGCTCTTCTATTAGTACACTGACAAACTTATGCTGTGTTGATATATGTTGTTTTTACTCATCTGTGAAACTTTGAACTCCTAGTTATGGAACACAATTCAGGACAACATTCATTTTTTCTTCCCCAAGAATTGACTGAATGAGATGGCGTCAACCTTGGGAATTGGTAACAGGGAACGCAGGCAAGAGAGATGAACTGCAGTAAAATATAATTCAGGGTAAGAAGTGTTGTATGAAGAGTCAATAGCCAAAAGTCTCATGTAGTTAACCTAATGAAGAACCTTTCGAGTCTCTTTGCAGAAATGAGACACCAATCATGTTCCACATGCATGTCCATTACAAATGCATGATAGCTCTCAACTTTGCTCCTTTCACATCCTCTCCAATCAGTCCTTGTTGAATAATCCAGTATTTACATCTGATTCAAGGGGTGGATTCATCAAGCCCTGATCTGATGACGGAGCTTTTTCAAGCTCATAATAGGTATTTGATCTTCTTGATGATGTTTACGGGGTCCCATCCAGATAATAAAGGATTTTGGTTGCAGGATAGGTATACAGGAGCTGGCTAAACTTACGCTCATGATCCAAATATATTACTGCGTTCCGTGGAGGACAGTGACCTGAGGACCGCAAGAATGGCCTGCAGTAGTAGTAGATTAGCAAGAAGCATCGTCCAACTGGGCATGATCTAAGATTCAACAATAAACACAATTACCTATAACAACCGTGTGAGTTGGCATGACACAGTAGAACACACGAGTAATGTCAACCGAATCCATATGTGATATTGTTGAAGATAAAATCCAACTACAAAAACCCTCAAAATGGAAGTGAGCATTCAAATGAGTGACTTACACTGTGGTGATAGCCAAGCTTGGGGTGCATGGCAGGTTATGGTGTTAAGCAATTCTGGTCACAATGACTACATACCGATAGAGATACCAGAGTTCCTGAAAATAATTGTTTATCTCTACACAAAGGACCTAGCTCTGCGTTCACCAAAATCCATTGAGATTATTCTTTGAGGATACTTATCTGATGCACAAGCAGCACAAGCTCACATGCAGGCTGTGTGTGTTTGATTCAAGGCCTTCAGCTTCGGCAGAGGTTTTTCCCAGCGAGTTGAAAGCTGTTTGGTCTCCGTTTCTAGCAGGACAAAAGTAGAGAACTCATCCAGGAATTGGATGACAACGGAAAGATACGTCCAAAAATCCATGACAACTTCCCTGCAGCGCTCGCCATCCGGGCACACAGCAAACTGGTTTCCAACTCGCAACGGCACTCTGGGAAATTTGGCAGAGCGTAAACAATGTAATCAGTCCTATACAGTTGAAATCTTGATAGTGCTTGATTTGCTCTTCTCATCGTACAGCGGTGATCAAGTGTTCACCCACAGGAGATTTTCTCTGCCGTAGCTAATTCTGATTTCTGCCTCCTATGCACTCGCTAAGCTTGGTTGGCAGGGACGGCAATCCTTAAGGTAGTATTAGCGGTACTCGAATTGACGCTCAGAAAATCACGAAAGTCGGCACAATTGTAGATTAGGGTCTCAAAGTGCTTCAGTTGAAATTTCAGAAGCCTTCAGAGTCGGGAAAAAAAGTTATGAGCATTTTCGTAAAAGCCGTTTAACACGGCGTCTTATGGAAAATCACGAGTAGAGTGATACCTGACGCACAGATTTTCATGGCAGTGAATACACAGATGTAGGAATGCACAAAAAACACTTAGCAGTGATCAGATTGACGATTCAGAGCCTAAAAAAGAAGATCTGATCTCAAGTGTCACTCATTTCTGCGGTTTCGGGGTTAGGTTGTCGTCTGCTGCGTGCACTCACTATACCTATATCGCGGGCGGAAGGGAGTCAAGCGCGGGTATATTCGGCACTTGACACATCCAGTACCGCTAATACTACCTTAACTTACTGATTGATCTGCTTCACGTGCCAGTAGGTGTGTATCACATCACGTGAGGTAAAAATTTATCATTTCACCTGGATAAAACGAGCAAATCAAGCGCTGTCGAGAATCCGTATGGAATCGATTGCTTTGTTTACGCTCTGCCAAATTTCCTAGAGTGCCCTTGCGAGTTGGAAATCAGTTTGCTGTGTGCCCCGATGGCGAGCGCTGCGGAGAAGTTGTCATGGATTTTTGGACGTATCTCTGGATGAGTTCTGTACTTTTGTCGTGCTAGGAACGGAGACCAAACAGCTTTCAACTCACTGGAGGGTGCACGAAAAACCTCTGCCGAAGCTGAAGGCCTTGAATCAAACACACATAGCCTGCATGTGAGCTTGTGCTGCTTGTGCATCAGATAAGTATCCTCAAAGAATAATCTCAATGAATTTTGGTGAACGCAGAACTAGGCCCTTTGTGTAGAGATAAACAATTATTTTCAGGAACTCTGGTATCTCTATCGGTATGTAGTCATTGTGACCAGAATTGCTTAACACCATAACCTGCCATGCACCCCAAGCTTGGCTATCACCACAGTGTAAGTCACTCATTTGAATGCTCACTTCCATTTTGAGGGTTTTTGTAGTTGGATTTTATCTTCAACAATATCACATATGGATTCGGTTGACATTACTCGTGTGTTCTACTGTGTCATGCCAACTCACACGGTTGTTATAGGTAATTGTGTATATTGTTGAATCTTAGATCATGCCCAGTTGGACGATGCTTCTTGCTAATCTACTACTACTGCAGGCCATTCTTGCGGTCCTCAGGTCACTGTCCTCCACGGAACGCAGTAATATATTTGGATCATGAGCGTAAGTTTAGCCAGCTCCTGTATACCTATCCTGCAACCAAAATCCTTTATTATCTGGATGGGACCCCGTAAACATCATCAAGAAGATCAAATACCTATTATGAGCTTGAAAAAGCTCCGTCATCAGATCAGGGCTTGATGAATCCATCCCTTGAATCAGGTGTAAATACTGGATTATTCAACAAGGACTGATTGGGGAGGATGTGGAAGGAGCAAAGTTGAGAGCTATCATGCATTTGTAATGGACATGCATGTGGAACATGATTGGTGTCTCATTTCTGCAAAGAGACTCGAAAGGTTCTTCATTAGGTTAACTACATGAGACTTTTGGCTATTGACTCTTCATACAACACTTCTTACCCTGAATTATATTTTACTGCAGTTCATCTCTCTTGCCTGCGTTCCCTGTTACCAATTCCCAAGGTTGACGCCATCTCATTCAGTCAATTCTTGGGGAAGAAAAAATGAATGTTGTCCTGAATTGTGTTCCATAACTAGGAGTTCAAAGTTTCACAGATGAGTAAAAACAACATATATCAACACAGCATAAGTTTGTCAGTGTACTAATAGAAGAGCCTCGTGGTACAATGGACTCTGTACTCTCGCAAACCAAAGACTACCTCAGCCAATGAATCTCATTTTGAATGAGAGATATTCTTCAAGACTTTTCCAATTGAATTGCCAAGTTCAGTGCGTACTGTGAATGGTGAACCAAGAGATTTTCCTCATAACCTCTAAACGAGATTTGTTCGACACTGTTTACTATGGTATGCACTTCATAACCCGAAAATTGTTCTGAGAAAATTTGAGAATACAGTAGACACGATTCGAAGTTTCAAAATCCCATGCCGCGTGCACTTGTCGCATAGCAGACCATTTCAGATAATAGTCATATCCCGAAAAAGTTTCAATATTGCCGAGTTATATCGCCAAATTTCCATATTGTCAGAGAGTCTTATAGTCGAAGTGTCATTTTGTCAAAGAGTCTTATGGATGAAGAGTTCTATCGTCAAAGAGTCTTTGACGATAAGACTCTTCGACGATTGTTGCGTGCCAGAAAATACGCACATCAACTTAGATTAAGTCTGACATATTGACAGTAAAAGACTTTCTACTCTCGCAAGCCAAATACTCTCTCAGACAACGAGTCTCTTTTCGCGTGAGAGATATTTTCAGGATTTTTTCAATTTAATTGTCAAGCCCAGTGCGTATGTCCTTTGAATGGTGAACCCAAAGATTTACCTCTCAACCTCTAAACCAGGTTGATTCGATATTGCATCCATCGAGCTATTCCACTGTCAATGCGTTCATCGTTCTTCCCCAAAAAAGCACCGGAAAATTGTTCTAAATAGATTAAGAAAATTACAGTGGACATGATCGGCATATGTGCAATCGCACAATGAGTCTTTTCCTACAAGAGTCTCATTTACTGACTCTCTATAATGAAACACTTCAAAAGAGTCTTTTAAAAGACTCTTTTCAAGACTCTTTTACTTTAGTCAGGGAAACTCGCAACGTATGTATATTTGTATACTGCGAGACAGTCTGAATTGAATATCAGTTTGTCAGCCGCGGAATCATATTATATTATCATCTGACAATTTGGAATTATTCAATTATTTTTTACGTACGAAGCATTGTATAGTTATTTTAACAATTGTATTGTCAAATTTAAATGAATCAAATTAAGCAATAAATGCATGTATAATAATGCTGAGTATCGATTAATTTAGTGATATTAAGAAATATATACCCCGTATATTACTTTGCAATAATTAGGTGCATTACAACTTGAAGAGGAATTTGTTCCAAAAGAGTCGATGCATCGTATGGCAACATGTTGCTTACGGTGAAAGAATCGCGAGCTATACTTGGCAAGAAAACCGTATGTCAAATACCCTGTGGTTTACGGTAAATGTCCTTCGTCCTTGGCAAGAAAAACATAAGTGGTCACTTACGGCTTCCTTGACCAGTATATTATGCTCACGGTTGTCTTGGCAAGTATTTTTGTGATTTTTTTTATAATTTGGAAACGTTTTTAATTTATTAAAAAATAACTATAACTGATAGCGTTATGATGATTCGAGCACCATTGGATAGGTCGCGCTGAGATCTATAACGAAGTATTTTTATCTCATTCTCGAGAAAATGTCACTTACGGTTTTTCTTACCAAGGACAGCAGAGTATTTCACTGTTTTTCTTAATTTTAGTGGATGCGTTTCCATCGGCCACAGAAAACTGAGTCAGAAAAGACCCGAAAGGGTAAAGTAGGCACATTCAAATCGGAAAGAAACTCTTTTTCGTGAATCTGGAATAATTTGGCGTCTATACGTCCAAATAGAATATACCTCAGCTCACTTTTAGTAGAGGTGTTGACTTTAGTATAAACCACATAATGGCAAATTAGTTACACTCGCCTCATTTTCTGGTATTTCTTCGGATTGCATCATTTAAATAAATTGAAAGGAAGTCGAAGATTTCCTTTCCTGTATGGATAGATAACAGCTGCATGCAGCAAGCGAATCAATATTTCCATTCTATAAGATGTTCCATTCTATAATGTTTGTTAATGCCAAAAAAGATTTTGAGGCTTCAAGGGAATATAATAAATTACAAGAAAAGCAAAATGAACTTTTACCTACCAAAGAGAGATTCCCAATATTCATGCTGCTTTTGTTTATCCGCCGCAGAAATAGAATATACATTTCTAAAGACAAGTTGAGAAGTGACGAATCTTTTCGGTTCTGACTGAGTTTCATGTAAGGTTGTTCTTCTTCATTCGTACAATTGATTACATCGCTTTACCAAGAGTTTTTGATGCAATATCACTATTGCAATCACCCTTGAAGAGAAAGTGTCATCACGAGAAAACCGACATAGCTCAAAAATTCCACTGATCTGTTGGGATCGGGGTTCCATAAGAGCTCCGAAAACATTGCTTTTTAATCCTGAATCACTCCCTAATAGTTTCTTCTATAAATCCCATGATCACATGTAACAATATTCTAATATATTTAATATTGTTATATTGTAATATTGTTATATTGACTTGTAATATTGTTATATTGTATTATAACAATATTGGGGTTCCGACGGATGTCAAATTTCGTTACTACAACGGTAACTTTTCCGGATCTGTTATCGGAGCGTGTATATAGAATCTTATTCAGAATCCTGTTGGAGTCCTTCTGGAATGGCGTTATTGTCTACGCATTCATCTTGCGATAATGACTCCTTGAACTCGGGATGACTTTTGAAAGTGATAATTCTCAGTCTTAGAATTTGTTCATTGCTTTACTTCTCATAAAAAAAATAACAATATTCAAAATCTCTACCTATATTTATATAAAATCTAATGAAGTCCAAACTTATACATTTACATATCACAACATGCGTGCATGTATACAATGTACATTGAGCTATTAGTCACATATTTCAAGTAACACTCATTTTGCAGTCACGTCATTCATAACTATACATTCAAAGATAATTTTCACATGTACCCAATTGTTTAGTCCAAATGATTGTGCGATTGGTGAGAATTCGTCCCTGTTAATAGGGACGATACTCAAACTCAACGGTCTATTCGTTGATTCATATTAAATAAATCGAGACTCAATCAGATGAAATTCGAAAAGGATTTATGGATAATCAACAAAGGATAGAATCTTGACTTGAATGATACAATAACTGAGATTACCATCGCTCTGATTGAGTAGATCAACATAAGAAAACCACATTTGGAATGCTTATCTATACACGAAGTTTGCGCGCAAGAATCTCTGCGGAATCAAAAATAATAATAATTCTTCACATGTCGTTTAAAGTTGGAAGTGTAATGTAGTATTGCCGATTTTGCCTCAGCGGACCCATAGATCCGTTTGGGTTCTGTCGTTCATTCTTTCAATTCTTTCGCAAAAATGAAGGTTGTACAAGCTCGACAACGGTCGCGTTCAGAACGTTCAAACAGAATACAAGTAAGAATCCAACTTCAATTTAGCATTGGGAGGTGATGTGAAAGGTGAAAACCAAGCAATAGAAAATCGTCCAAAGACAGCTTGAATTGATTTCCATCGGCTGTTCCGGACCCAACGAGCTTCTTCTTTCTTCAATTGCTCTATACCCTGGGGAGAAAAATCCATTGGAATAACTCCATTATTTGCAAACATCATCATTCCGCATTGTCAAAGGACTTACAGTTTCGTCGTTCCAAATAGCTTGTAGCTGTGTGCCCAACATGACAGCAGTGAAAATTGCAAAAAGAAGAGCTTCAAAAGTCAAAAAAAGTAGAAGTACAACTGTTGCTGGAGGACTAAAAGTTGTGCAGTCTCGCCACTCTTGCTTCACACAAGTTGTGAATTGGTGGATGCACAAAAACAACGATTGCAAAGAAATTCCTGCCACATAAAACTGGAAAGATGAAGTGATTAGCACAACTAGTATGTATATGACTCTCAATATTCTATATAAAGTATGGATCCAAGACTCACTGTGAAAAGAACAAAATATTTCTGATTATTTTCTCCAACACAATTATTCACCCACGGACAATGGTGATCCATTTTTCGTATGCATCTTTGACACACAGAACAATGATGAGCCCTATCAGGTTTAATAGAGCAACACTTGGGACATTTAAAAATGACCTGTCCTTCCCTAAATCCCATCTGCTGTATCATTTCTTTGGTGGCATTCCCTTTTGGCACAGCACCCTATAGAGAAATGTAATCATGATAAAATTGTTTTTCTAATAGAATTGAGTTTCATACATTTTAAAGAGGAACTTACTGGATCTGTAAACATTGTTTTTAAATGAGAGGTGAATGCTAAAAATGCAAGAGTCTGAAACATTGCCATATTTAGACTAGAATACAAGGTATTTATCGTTGGTATGAGAATTACAGCCATGACCACAAATTCAGCATAGATTATCAACAGCCAAGTAAGAACTGCACAAATAATACCACATATGTCCTGCAAGAGTGAAATAAAATAATTGAAGATGAGTTCCAAGAATGTCTTATATAGTATTATATCAATATCACTGAGATATTGTACCTTTATACACCAAAGATTGCCCCCACAGCACCGATTATGAATATCTCTTTCCCGATGGAAAGGAGTGTATTCATAATCCATCCTGGTGAGGAGGGACTCGCTCTAGGATTAGAATATTTCTAGATAATTGGAGTAATCACAAAGACCCACATTATAAGTGTGATCTATTAGATCTCCTGGAAGAAAGATAATAAAACTTCAGGAGTGAGTTCAGAAAAGAAAACTAGCAGTATATGGTAGAAGATCCCACTCAGGTATTTGATCACGAAATCATTGACACTCACAGCGTTGTTTGAAACACAATACAAAAAATAATTGAGTACTCAAATTGTCATCTCAGCGGAGAAAAAGGCCAAAAGCATCAGTAATGAACATCAATCATCGACTGCATTAATACACAGCAATACACAAGCCCAACACAAAAGCCAACCAAAACCGACATGCAGCGTCTCCTAACCTTATTCGTACCTAGCAGAAGATATTTTGGAGTTCATGAGTTCCCGTCAAATTCGCCGGCGCACGTCAAGAATGATTATTCCGACTCGGAATTTCCGAGCTATTTCAGTAGATAGACACCTTTTCTATTATCACTGCGTAATTATTTTGGAGCACAAGAATATTCCAGCGGACTTATAAGTAATAATAATTGGAGGGGCAAGACATGGTCAAAAACAAAATTTTTTCCATCCTCTCCTCAACATATCCTTGCCGTAATCGTTTCATAAATTTATCACTGCACGCAGATAATAGATCAAAAATTGAGTGCTCACACAGAACTGCTTTACATTGTGAACAATGAAGAATGGAAAATATTGTGAAAAGGAAAAAGTTTGAGGATTGATTCGTCACATCTTTTTATTGCAAATGCAATGAATGGAATCCTGTACACAACAGCATGCAAGTGAGTCAAACAATAAAAGTTTGAGATACAAGTTGAGATTCCAAGTTTATGGTAATAGTACAAATAATAAAGTAAGCTTATTTGAATTTGAAATAATAATTCTCAACAACAAATCACATTTTATTGTAAATCTCACATGGTAAACAAATCCTGTTTTATTTCATTATGAAAAATAATAATGGCTCACTGAATAGAGTATTGTCCCACACAGCCATGGAATCAAAATGCATTTAAGGAATCAAGATTGGTAATTTTTGTCAATCTTCTTACAATTCTAACAATGATAATAGATAGATTTTCAATTATTGATATTAATTTTTTTAACTTTGATTACATTCAGATTGACTTCTCATTAAGTGAACTTCACTCTCTTTTTTTCCAATAGAATATGTATTTGCACAGAATAATGAAACTCCTCCATAAAGATTGATAAGGTTCTTATAACTCTAATAGAATGTGAAGGTAGTTGCCAAATACAATCTAAGCTTTGAGAGACATGTCAAACACTCACAACTGGATCATAAAAATTTGACACCAGTTTCATGATTCACAGCTCTTTGATATTATTAACAGGAAATCAAGAACAATAGCCAAAGAAAATTCAGATGGGTTCTCTCTGAATTTTTATTACACTCAAAAATGATTTGTTGAGTATGACCAGCGTTAAAAAAAAAGGTGTCAGTCCATGCATTACTTGCACAAAGACTAGATGGTATATTAACCATGTCTCTTCGACTGCGATTGACAAGGACTCGAAATATTCTCAGGTCTTTTCACGGCATCGCTCTCAGATTTTGGGCCTTGTCTGGTGTTTATCTCCTAGTATGTTTCTCCTTGTACTGGCTATATGGCGGTATTTTTGCTTTTTTCTTACTCTGTGTGTCTTCCTTAGGTTTGTAGTATATTTTATATGTTCCCAAGTTATTTTATCCATCATCATTAATAATCAATTTATCTATCAATAATCCCTAGGTGTTCTTTATAAAACAGAGGATCGACTGTTGTACTACCCAAGACTGCCATCTAACTCTAGAATTTATGTCCCTCCTCCATCTGTACATCACTTACCTTACCAAAGCATTTACACCAAATCTGTGGATGGAACTACTATTCACATGTTTTTTATTCCGCAACCAGAGGATTCAATCAAAATAGCTCCTACACTGCTTTTTCTACATGGCAATGCTGGAAATATGGGGCACAGGTATTTCCTTTTTTTTCATGCCATCCATTTATTGTCTTATGACATTTTTTGGGGATATGAAAGGTGAGAAATATTTCCTCTGTTTTGTTCCAGGCTTGAAAATGTGAAGGGATTATATAGTCATATTCAATGCAATGTGCTGATGATAGAATACAGAGGATATGGATTATCTCAAGGATCCCCATCTGAGGAAGGGCTCTACATGGATGCACGAGCTGGTATAGAATATTTGTACTCTCGTAATGATATAAATACAAATGAAATCATCGTTTTTGGACGATCCCTCGGTAAGAAATTCTATGTGACCAGAAATGCTTTCAGTCTGTGCATCAATTCATCCCTCACATGTATTAGAGAACTCATGCAGGTATCTGCAAATCTATGTTTAGCCAACTTAGAAATTGTGTAATTAGAATGTTTAAAAAGATTGATAAGATCTTCAAACACAGGCAAATTCGGGCAAAGCTCAAAATCCGAGCAATCCTTCATTTATTAAGGAACTGCTACAATTTCAGGTGGTGCTGTAGCTATTGACATTTCCATCAGAGAGGAAATTTCTCGTAAGATTTGGTGCCTTATAGTAGAGAATACTTTTACAAGTATACCAGATATGGCTCTAGTTCTAATAAAATTTAGGATTCTGCAATATCTTCCGCTATTCTGCTATAAGAATAAGGTACTATCTATTCAATTATCACGCTCCGGAATTATACTGGTCTGAATTTTCATCAAAATTTTTTATTTCAGTTCTTATCCTTGAGCAAAGTTCGATCACTTGGTGTTCCCGCACTTTTCATATCTGGGCGACAGGATAAGTTAGTACCGCCCAAAATGATGGACGAGCTTTATGAAGCTTGTAGCAGCTCGTTCAAGAGGAAAATTCAAATACCCGATGGCACCCACAATGAAACTTGGAACAAATCTGGTTATTACGATCAGATCAATACGTTTCTGGATGAAATCCGGCGGAATCCTCCCACGCGATCCTTGTGTAAATCGTGGTGCATAAAAGAGGTTTGAAAACGATTTTCCATCGTAGCTCTAACAATTTTAAGCTGGTCTCAAAGTGAAGAAATGTCTGTGGGAACCGTGTGCATAGTATAATTCTATATAATAGTAGATGCTGGCCTTAGAATATCAGTTTCAAATGTACATTTTCTCATAAAATACGTCTTCGAAATATTCGATCGTATCGAGAAACTGTTCAACACTGTTCAAGTGATTGAGTTATATCTGCTGTGATCTATCAGTTTTGGCTGTAACGCGGTCTCTGATCACGGTTGTATACAGGTCTGGAAACTCCACTGGCTTGGCGACATATGGATCCTAGTATCAGGTAGGAGAAACTTTCAGTCTTCATTTCCTATGGGAGTTTCCAGACCTGTTTATACGACCGTGCTCTGAAGTAGCGATCCTCCTTTGGAGTTATTGCTCACATCACTATTAGATATGAAACATGCATGGTGCAAATATCTATACCCTGCTCATATGTTAATAACTTGAAATAAATTGTCTTCTCTTTTGAGATGTTACCATCGTATAACAGTGATGGAATGTCAATTTTCAGATAAAAGTAAAAATTTCCATTCACAAAAGTACCAGTGTGCAGCCCTTGCTGCGCAATCATATATCATTTCTGCATTCGCGCTAAAAACACCGTTCGAGAGCAATATGTGCCAATCAATAATTAATCCACTGTCAAGTCCAAAATTGAATTCAGTTATTATCTATACAATGAAATAATATTAGTAAATATGATACTACAGAGTTCAAAATCTGCGATTCAACCTTTTCCGCTTATTTGATAATTTTCTTTTGAGGATTAAACCCAAAACTAAGAGAACAAGAAGTACAGTACCAGTAATTATCAATATTAAAAGCATACTGTTACTCGCGCGCAAAGTAATATAGCGAACCGTTTTGAGATTTTGGAAACGTTCAATACTCATTAACTGAGAATAATACATAGGGCTGCCACTGTGGCACAACGCTTTTGTTTTCCACCCATACCATTGGACCATCCTCACTCCCTGATGAATTCCAGGCGTTGCGCATCTAAAAACGAAAAATATTCATCATGTCAATTAATGACTCCTATGTTACACTGAGACAGTTACCTCAAATCATTTAGCAAGCTTCGATTTACTGAGTATAACCAGGGAATGAGATCATCCAACATCCATTGTAGGGAACAATTGCAATGGAATGGATTACCTGCTAAGTCAACTCCTAACTTAGCTTTGAAACCTGAACTCAGAATATTTGGTTGTAGTTGGCTCAAATTATTGTGCCTCAAATCCAACTGGAATGAGTCATAGTTTAAACAAATATTCACTTGATTGATTTATCATACATGATGTTGATTCAACTTACAAAGCAAATATTCAAATTGTCAAATGCTGTCTCATTGATGGCACTCAAATTAGGATTATTGGTTACAGTGAGATTTATACAATCACCCTCATTAATTCTCAATTTTTGAAAAGAATCAGCATGAATGCTTCCAAGGAGACTCATGTCTTGCATGATCAGATATTCAATTTTCAAACCTGAGAGGAATTTGATCTCTGTCATTTTATTTCCACTGAATACCAACTTTTTCAGAGCTGGATAATTGTCTTCACTCAAAGTGGATGGTATGTTTGTGAAATCATTGTAGGACAAGTCCAAGGTTTTGAGCTTATGAAAACTAAAATTTGACAAAGTCTTTAGTTGATTTCCGCTTATATTTAAAAAAACCAACTCAGAAGACTGATTTGAAGATTGTTGAGGATTGATCTCCCTGATAACGTTGAATGCAATGTCTAAATTCTTTACTTTCACGAAATTCGCAGAAAAAGTAGCCAAGGAGTTGAAACTCGCATCAAGATGTGATAGATTATTGGAAAAATCGTGTTTGGACAGTGATTTGACCTTATTGTGATTCAAATTCAGTCTTTTTAACATTCTCAATAGTCCAAAATCTTCACTATCAAATGAACAAAACTTATTGGAAGCTAAATCTAAATTTTGCATATTACTCAACAGCGTCAGAGTACCATTCATTGAATCATCCAGGTTGTTATGAGATAAGTTCAAATCTGTCAAAAGCGGAAAAGCTTTATGAAATTCCACGTCTAAATTTCCAATGCTATTGTGACTCATATCCAAAACTTTGAGATTTGGAAAAGTTATCAAATTTACTTTTTCAATATGATTGTTGGACAGATCTAAAGTCTCCAAATGTTTCAAATTCTGAAAAATTGTGCTATCAAGGATCGTGAGTAAATTGTTTGATAGATTGACTATTTTCAAAAAGTTTGTACTTCCAAATATATCTAGTGGTAAGGATGTAATGTCATTATTTGAAAGATCGAGGGTTGTGAGAGATCCACTGTATTTCTTTGACATGAGTTCAAATCTCAATGTGTTGATGGTAGAGAAGCCTGCTCTGTGACAATTCATTGTCATTGTAGAATCATCTAGAAGTATAAGTATCTGAGTCAAAAATTTGAAATGATTACTTTTACCATAAAATTATTAATAAGATTTATAGCAAAAGGTTCTTAATTGTAATAACTTTTATCTTACAAATTCCAAAAAATGTTGAATTTAAGGTGTTATTGGAACTTAAATGTGTAGGGATTAATTCATTTCTTAAAATATTACTAATATTGAATGATAAATAATTTATTACAAAAAGTAATTTGCTATATTACACATTACCTGTACTAAAACATAAACATGTTTGACAAATATCTGATTTCGATTCTTTTGCAAAAATTATGAATAAATAACAAAAAGCAATCTTCAGACTATGAGGTTTCATGGTTGAAACATTCAAGTGGAAGGTTTCAATTTTACTCTGAATTTTACTGAATGGATATACGCTTATAGAGGCTCACTCAATCTACTGATAACATATCAGATCATGACATCATTCAGGTGATATAGTTGAGTCTCACTGGATAGCTTCTTATCTGTGAAACACTCTAAACCAATATGAAATCAATAAAAGGAGATGGTCATACAGATGGATTTTCAGTGAAAATTGTTTACTGAATTTGGAACAAAGTAATAAACCTTCAGAAAACTATGCAACAGTGAAAATCAACTAGAGAAATTCAATCTGATTTAGAATGATAACCATTTAAGACAAAATTCAAAGTATTGAGCTGTGTCAAGGTATTGAGATAACTTACCAACACATTTCAAGAGAGAGTTGTAAGATAATGTTGAAAAGATGAAAACTACTTAGACGTTTTTTAATCGCTAAGTTGTATACAATGCATTCTTTGTGCATACTATAACTAAATCTGATACCTCTTCTCATCATTGTCAAAAGATGCAACATTCAAACGTGAATAATGATAGGCCATGCCAGCAACCTGTTAGAATATCTTTTACCCCTCACAAAAACCTTGAATCAAAACATGAGTATAAAATTCATCCTGAAAAATTTTGTGAGTTGAAAACGAATCCAAATAAACTGAGATCATAGGTGACACATGCTCAGAGTCAATGTCCACTAATGAATACTTGTCAAGATTTACAAATAATACTCCTACAACTTTAGATTGTAAAAAAAGTGTAGAAATTTCACGTCTTCTTGAAAAAGCTCATCAAAGATGTTTGCTTCTTAGCCTTCACTTCTACAGGCTTTGATTTCTTGACCTCCTCTTTTTTGGCTTCCACAGATTCTTGTTCATCAGATACAGGTTCATAAACATATTCTCTTTTAGTAACAAGATATCCATTTTCATCCTTGAACACTTTATCTACAGTCTTTCGAACCATACGTTTGCCATTTTCACGTTTCTCAGCAGGAGGTGAGAGGCAAGCGGAAGATTGTTTTTTGACTGGCTCTTCAACAACTTCCATGGGTTCTTCTTCTGGCTCGTGTGAACTATCATGAGACTCATCTTCACTGGAGTCCATGACAACAATCCTTTTTCTTTTTGATAAGGCACCCTTTTCTTGGCTTCGATTGCGTTTTGTACCTCTATTACTCTTGGTGTTTTTGGATTTTTGGCCGTTATTTCTTTTCTGAGAATCAGTTTCTGTTTGTTGTTCATCATTCTTTGGCTTTTGTTTATCACTGTTTTCACTTTTCCTTACATCTCTGGGAACTTTCTCATCTGCTTGTTTGCTTAGCTCCAGTTCTGGGTCATTTTTCTGTGATTCATCAGAGGCATGTTCTGTTTCTTTCTTATTTTCGCTCACTTTTCCTTTGGGGGCTTCTTTGGATTTCGCTCCAAAGAAATTGAGTTTGTTCTCTTTTTTCTGACTATCTCCATTCGATTTTTTTCCTTCTGCTTTTTTCTTGACTTGTTTTTCTTTGGATAGTTTTCCAGATTTTTCTTTGTGGTCTTCATTTTTTTTTGAAAGACTTTCATTAGGAATTTGATTCTTCTGGGTGTTGACCTTATCTTGAGAAGTTTGAGATTGATTTTTATTTGTTTCCTCTTGTTGCTTCAATATACTACCATTTTGTGATCTATTTTCAAGTTCTGATTTATTGTCTTTCTTGCTAATTACCGGTGGCTCTCTTATTGCAATTCCACTGCATTTGATGGCACTATAGCGAAGATCACCTTCGCCAGAAAATGCTAATTGCTGAATATCTGGCAATGATTTTTGTAAACTGTAAACATGTTCACAATGGATTTTCATAAATTTATTTCTAGAAGTCTCCAAATCGGAGTCTCTAACCACTTCGATTCGAAGCGAATCATCCTTCAATTGACCTATTATCAAAAAAGTTGCTGTCAACTGTTCGCTAACTTTAAATTTGTTCCAGTACTGTTTTAGAATATCTTTTGCAGCATTGATATGGACTTCAAACTCTTTGCTCAACCACTTGTAAGTCACCTAAAACAATAATACTTTTACTCAGATGCCTTTCCATTGTTATGCTCTTCTCTATTGCATGGTCTTATTTTATTTTCCTTTAATTTTATTCCATATCAATTCACGGTCTAACGACCTGTAACAATAGTTATTTCAATTTTTCTAATAAAATAAATAAAATTACAAAATCATAGGTGATTGCATTTGTTTGCACTTATTCATGACTCGCATCTAGTAATGGAGAAAAAGAAAAGTTGATTGATTTTTGCAACAAAATCGGAATAGATTGACGAATGGTAAATGATAAAACTAAAGATTAATGAGAAAAGTCAATTTGCAAAAGAACACGAAGGTGTAAATGAATGAGGAAACATCCACAAGAAGCATGAGTTTGAGGTTAGATAAGGATTTAAATATTACCAGTTTGTCATCGTCATGAATGTAAGATTTCAATGTATCCTTGTAATCATTGAAAACCATCATAGCGAATTAGCTGGATTGGGTCAAAAAGCACGATCAACTGAACTTGATGCTAGCCACGTAAATTTTGAATGCCTCTCCCATGAAAATGAATCGCTGCTATAATATAAAAAGGCGCGAAATATGATGTTGATGCATGGCCGCGCGACTTTTTGTCGTCTTGCCAATTCTGCCAATATATGCTGCTGCACGCTGCGCTGGCAGCATCAAATCTTTTGATCGAAACGAAATTGTTCATACGAGCAATTAGCATTCAAATAAACGGAGATAAAAATTTACGTCATTTGATGAAAACGATTTGGATAACTTCAAGATTTTCAGATTCCGTTTCGTAAGACAGATCGTGGATATTAGAGTTTCACTGCAAAGTAGATGCTTACTTACATCCCATCACTTCCGTTGAAGAATGAGGGAAAGAATAAAGTGAAACGAATTTTACATAACAAATTGGATTTCAATTTTTCTCCTCGTTACACATTTACAATATACATTCATCAATATATTCATAGACCTTAAATGATATATAATATATATATTTGTATATAGAATCTTCATTCTTTCTCTTTTCCTCGCCGTCGATTAATAATTAATACAGGTGGGACAATTTACAAATGATGCCCACCATTTTAAAATTCTTTCTCATATTGATTTCAACATTGCGGATGTCTAATTTTTACACCAAATTACAAATTTTTGGATATGTGTTTTATGTACAAAAAGAAAATACTACTTCATAGAGTAAAATGTTTTGCAGCTGACGTACGAAGTAAGTGTTGCAAATTCGTACAAAATTGTTTCATTGTCTTAAAAGCCGTAATTACCTCGATCGACTATAATTACAAATCTTACTATATAACTTTACAGGAATCGCATGACATAATGACTTTCTGCATCATCAAATGACAATGCAACAATAATAACAGCTCCGACAAAGTACACTGTGTCTTAAAACTTCTGGTGTCTCCAAGAAAATGTCATCTACTCTATATACATATCACTACATCATCCAGATTTAAAACTTAAGTTAGCGCAAGTGTATAAAACTTGAAAATTTAATTCGCAAAATTCGATTTTAAAAATCTAGGGCGCTAAGCGCATCTTATCATGTCATGTATATCCAATTATAAATCGTAAATATTCAATATGGAAGTTGATTGCGTCTTTCTGTAAGTAGTGCAAAAGAATGCAGGAATTCTAGAGAGCTTCACCAGTTAGTTTATTTGTGGGAGAGGGGGGGGAGATCACTGGCTAACTTCGATAGGATAGAATAAGAATCAACAAACGTAAAAACTAAAATGCAATACTGTTCCGAGAACGAAATGTTTCTATGTGTGACGATGTGCTTCGGCAACAAATAAAAATCGATTCTACTTCTGGGTAGAATGAAATTCAGAGAGCCAACTGAGAAATTGTATTCATTTTGATCGATCATTATTGTAATGAAATCAAGTTTCATCAATATTTCTTTCTAAATTGTTAGAGATTCCAAGGCATATTCCGAACCACAAGGAAACAAATCGTTCATGCTAGTGAGCGTTGTCTACTGGGTTAATTCTGATGGCGGCTAAAGCCATGCAGGCCTATGACTATGAGGTTGCAGCGCATACAAAGAGTGCAAATACTGCTGGTAAGCAGCTGGATCCATATTAGACATGGTTCCATGGGGTGAAACGTAGGGTGCAACTGGTGGTCCATATGGATTTGGTCGTTGACCCGAGTGAAGGAAGGGATGTCCCGGATAATTTCTGGCAGCAGCAACGGCGGCTTGGCTTGTCAGTTTTTGTTGAGCCGTTTCGGGTATCGGCTGCTGCACTTGTTGCTGTACCTGTTGCTGTACTACTTGCTGTTGTGCCTGCTGTTGCTGCTGCTGCGATTGCTGTTGTTGTTGCTGTTGCTGTAAGGCCATTCTGTAGTAATGAGGATTACGGAAGTCGTCGAGGAAAGCGTAAGCTGCAGCAGTTGCCTCCTTATCGTAGAACGCCGAGGTATTGGGAGGACCAGGCGACGCGGCAAAGTTGAATGCGCTGCCACCAACAGTCGACTGTTTGAGAGAGCCGATAGGACCCGAGCTTGGGGCGCCGTACTGGGGAAATCCCGAAATCGCACTTGTCGACTGATCCATACTAAGCTGCTGCTGCTGTTGTTGTTGCTGCTGTTGTTGCGCCTGCTGTTGTTGTTGCTGCTGCTGCTGCTGCTGCTGCTGCTGTTGTTGTTGTTGCTGCTGCTGCTGCTGTTGCTGAGCCTTAGTTTTTCTGGGCTTTTTAGCCTTGGGAGCAGGCTGGGCGGGAGGAGTCTGCTCAACCGCCTTACCCCGCGGTACGGGCAGCATGCCGGAGTTCTTTGCTCCGACATTTTGCAAGCTCTGCAAAAGATTGAGCTCAGGCTGGCCGGGAGTCGAGGCGCGAGCATAGGCAACCAGGGGATCTGGCTTGACGCCAAGCCTCGGTATCGACAGCAACTGTTGAGTCTCTTTGGCGCTTCGTCCGACGAGACCAAGTTGAAGCCTTGCGTATGCAGGATTCGAATCAGCCAGGCTACTCGCGAAGGCGTTGTCGAATTGATTGGAAACTGGCACGGACACATCGGGCTGTGAGTGCGCGAGTGCCATAAGTGAGTCGAAACTGTATTGGTCTTGAGAGGCACGCTGCGCTTGAGCTTGAGCATCCGTCGAAGCCGATATCTCGTTGTACGTCCGTTTCTTCGCTGGAGCTAGGCTGCCACCACCCGGGCTGGGTGAGCCATTCGCGGAGCTTTTGCTTGTATCGAAGTAGCCTGGGTATACGGCCGGGCGGCAAGCTGGATTCGGCATCGGGTACGAGCTCGCCTGAAAACCTCCTGGGTACAAGGGCTCGTGGCTCGCCAAATTTTGTTGGAAACTCAGTAACTGTGACTGCTGCTCCTGATTCAGCTGAAAAACAAAAACAGATTCGATGATCATTTCAATTCTGAATCAGTATCACTTTGAGGGATTTCAAATCGGTCTATTTAGGTAGGAGACTATTACACGGCCCCTCAACGATCGGTAGAGCATAGGCATAATATTGGTAACAAGAAAGAACCACAATGGGAGGCTAAAACGAGAGATTCAAGTTACCTGTCTCTGCTGTCCAAGTTGCTGTGTCTCACTGCCCGGTAACCTCGACGTCCCCAAAGTTCTGCTCGCCATAGGTTCGCCAGCGATGGGATTCGTTACACGATCGGCAGTGGAAAATACATTACTGGGATACGCCGACGGGTATTGTGAACTCGGAACGCCCGTATGGTAAACTTGCTGATTCAACGTTGTTAAATGCTGTTGCTCGATCGTTTGCTGCTGTATCGGTTTCTCTTTGGTAGCAGTGGGTTTGGCGAGAGGTGCGGGTGTTCCACTTTGCGAGAGATATCCAGATTTACCAACAAACGATGATTTCCCGTAATCATCAGAGCTCTTTGAAAATGCACTAGGCTGTGGCTGAGATGACTGGGGCGAGGGCTGAGAGTAACTGGGAGGCGTTTGAGGTGATGGATGAGAGTACGTAGGCGGCTGATGCTGAGGCGATGGTTGCGCTGAATAGGGCGATGGAGTTTGCGGAGATGATTGAGAATAGCTCGGCGGGGGCTGTTGAGGAGATGTCTGCGAGTAGCCTCGTGGAGATGGCTGAGCTATAACTGGTGAAAATGGCACATTACGAAAAAGTAAGACACTGGCAACATTGATGAAGGCATAGGATGAAAATCTACAAGAGATTAGATTGAGATTTTTCAAAAAAAGCTTGCAAAGTTAAATTGCGAGCTGAAGCCGTATTTCAATCGGATGAAATGATAATAATTCTTCGAGTCACATTAGACTGAAAACTTCCATTCCCGAAATATTTAAAACAAAAGCCAGAGATTTATTCTATCCATGCGAAACATCTGCGATGAATAGAAAACATTAGAAGATTTCGCGTGAAAATTCTACGATTACAGAATATCATAATAGCTCATGCGAATAAGTCATGAATATGATTAATTCAAATTGCCACGACAATCCAGTCGATTTCAAACACGAAATAAATTTTATCAGCCCGGGACAATAGAACAAACGTTCGGCACATTCAGCGGTGAGACCCGTCGACACAAAAAATCATCTGCAGTTTTTGCCATCGCAGTGAATGCGTTAATAAACGGACTGTAAGCCAATTCGTCATCTTTCAATAAATCAAGCATAAAATATGGGCTTTAAAAATAAATAATAAGTATAAGATGAGTCTTACCAAGATCCGGCTGTGAATAAGGGCTGGGTGTCTGTGCAGAATAATTAGGTGGCTGAGGGGAAGGTTGCGAGTAAGTGGAGGATGGTGGCCTCGGCGAGACTTGGGAGTAGGGCGAATGCTGTTGAGACTGTCCGGGCGAGGGCTGCGAGTAACTGGGAGGTGGCTGCGGCGAAGACTGCGAGTAAGGTGAGTGCTGCTGCAACTGGCTCGGCGACGGTTGAGAATAGTTACTCGCCGGGGTCTGCGGAGATGGTTGAGAATAGCCAGGCGTCGGTGGCTGCGACTGAGGCGACGGCTGCGAGTAACTTGCAGCTTGAGGCGACTGCTGCGGATACGGCGATGACTGCAGTGATTGAGGTGACTGTGTACACAAGACGAGTTAGGTATGGATACACTCAAGAAAACCTTCTTCTATGACGAAGGAAAATAAAGCATTTGTCCAGGTAAATTATGAATTCTGCTAAACAGCGATATAGGAGGTACTGATCAACTTCAAGGAGAAATCATGGTTCTGCATTTTTCGAGATGACTACTTCTCTAAAATATTTTTCATCTCGGTATACTTTTGATAATTATAACATCACGTTGAGCTAGTGCAAGCCCTAAATTTGAATTTACCTCATACTCGCGCCGAGCTTAGACGCATTCATTAACACATTCATTAAGGGTGTGTCCACAGATGAAGCGTACGCACTGCTCATGGCTCACGTGCGCCATGCGCTGCTCATCGGATTTCAGCCTGCGAGTGATATGGACTTCCCTTATTACCGGTTGGATCCAATACAGAACTTGAGGTTAGCGGCCGAGAATAGATGACGATTTTCCGGGAAATCCATGTCACTCGCCGGCTAAAATCCGATGAGCAGTGCGTACGCTTCATTTGTGGACACACCCTAACACGTTCGCTGCGGCGCCCACCGGTGCACATTAGCTCAAATCTACTTTTTCCAGAGAAGTCCCGCTTCAGCTCAATTTTTGAGTTATCGGGATGATACTAAAGGGATTTTTTTTTTTTTTTTTTTATTTATTGAACTTTCGAATGTACTAGGTTGATTTTGCCCCAAGATCAATGGGATGACTTGTATTTCAGTAGAACATCGAATAAAAATCATGTCATCGCTGCACCACGAGGAGGCCGCAAAAATCAATGCGGGGTAAGATCTGTGATGTTCATAATGACTTCTCATCACAAAAAAGACAACTTGTGATATCTGCTTACCCAGCAAATTCTTTATCAGAGCCAAGAATGTTGGAACTATATATCGTTATCATCGAAGAGACGATTACAATGAGGAGGACTTGGAAGAATGGCTATCATATTAACCATTTGGGGCTTGGCAAGAGAGAAAGGCTGAGATATAGAGCTGTTGATGGATTTGCTAGGTAAACAGAGAGATTGAGAATTGTCTTTTTTGCGATGAGAAGTCGTTTTGAACATCACAAATTCCACCCCGCATCGATTTGTGCGCTCTCCTCGTAAGTGATACAGCGATGATGTGATTTTTATTCGGTGTTCTAGAGAAATACAAGTCATCCCATTGATCTTGGTCAAAATTAACCTATTACATCCAAAAGTTCCATTAAAAATGAAGAGAATCCCGTTCATATCAACCCGATATCTCAAAAATTCAGCTGAAGCGAGACTTCTTTAAGGAAAAAGTAGTTTTCGGCTAATCTGCGGTCGGCCCCGCCACACCTGAGGAAGGATCACCGATTTCAGCCTCCGCAGCGAAAGTGTTAAATTCAGAACGGAAGAATATGGAAATGAATTTGGAATTGATTTTGAATCGAGCCGAATGGGCTTCAAGTGCAAAATTTTCAACTCCGATTAGCAACGCATATCCACTTACTGCAATTTTATAATCTAGATATTTTATTAATTACGCTCACACGTGCCAGAACATGTAGATATGTAATCAGTTGAGGAAGATGACTGATGAAAGTAGCATGTCCCACTCACTACAGACATTCACACAATATATTCCAACTCCGGAATAATACGTATTCAGAAAAGTTCAGATATTCGATATCTCGATCAACAGCAACAAAATTTTTCAATTGGCAGTCGTAAAAAAATTTCACAAGTAGTGAGGTCTAAAGAATGATGTGAATGGCACCACAGAGAAAGAATTCTTAGTTTTTCATCTTCTAATATTCCCAATCTTCGCAGCTCGTTTTGGCTTATGTGCGCTTGCCTCTAACAAAACTCTTGAATGTGGTTCCCCTTCCCAAAGGAAGATATCACGATTTATGGATGCAATCTTTCCATCGAATACTCATACATACTGCCTACTCAGTTACAGGAAATCGATAATGGATGCAAACATTTCTTTGGAGACGTTTCTGAGTGTGAGTTAGCGGATGATTCAAGAGATTTTAGAATTCAAACCTTTTTTGAAAAATCTGAGGTTTTTAGACACCTTGAATATTGGTTTTTATCGAACACAAGGCAGAACCAACGAAAAGGGCATTGATTCAATGATGGGACATTGACTAGTATAACATTACCAATTCTGAAATCTCTCAACACTAAAATGAGACATTAAACACGGGAAGTAGCCATTGTTCTGGCTTTATAGATTCACGTCCTCAAGTTTCCACACACACTTATGGAGGAGTTCAACTTTTTGAAGATTGACGAAGGACCACGGGTTGCTATAAGGGCCGACGTGATCTGAAATAAGTGCGACTCATCTGTACTATCTATAACGAGGGAGACAAGCGTGCACGGTGTTGGATAGCAAGCGGGATCGTGGAATTGTAAAATTGAATGAGGGAGCAATCCAATGGCGTGGATGAAGAGGAGTCGTTGCGGGAAGCAAGTTTCAGTGGCTTGGCTGGCATCCGAATGAGCCCACAGGTATCTGGCGTAATGTGGCGGTACATCTAGAATCTTGAACAAGCCATGAGACGCATTCTGGGATATGCAGAGTGAGTCTAGATTCAGAATGGCGCATCGGCCCTTACCGGCATGCTGGTCTCGCGAGGCACGCACCCGTTGAATCGGAGAAGGGCGTCTCGTTGGGGGGCAGATCATGCTAATTCGCCCTGGCGGGGACGTACCTGTTGCGGATAAACGGGCGACTGGCCCTGGGCTGCTGTTGCCTGTGTCGAACTGCTGCCTGGGTACGCCTGCTCCGGCTGGGGCGACTGCTGCTGCTGGGGTGACGGCTTGTGGAAGGCAGCTGATTGCGCGTAGAGGCCCTGCTGTTGACCCGGGGCTACCGGTTCGAAGCTCGATGGGTAGGCCGGTGACAGAGGGTGGTGCTGGGGCGAAGGGGTGGGTGGCAGCTGGGCGCTGTACCTTGGAGGCGTTGTGTAGTACGGGCTATTATAGGGGCTACTGCCGGTTGACAGGGCGTCCTGGTAGAAACCGGCACCGCGCATCTGAAGCTGTTGCTGCTGCTCCATCACTGGTGAGAGCATGACCGTGGAAGAAGGAGTCGACTGCTGCGGCTGAGGTTGTTGGGGCGAGCGACCAGTGCGGCTTGGGGGCGACTCCTGAGAGAAAGACGATACGGACTCGCTGACACTGCTGCCACCGGTACTCATGCGCCTCTGGCGGCAGCTTCCTGCTGGGTCGTTGCTGAGCAAGGGCGAGGGTTCCTCTTTTTTGCCGCTTGCCGCTGATGCCGGTGAAGAAGCTGCTGCTGCTGCTGCCGTAGCAGTGCCACTGCTCTCCTCTTCCTCTTCTTTCTTCTTCGATTTCGGTGCTCCAAAAGCCTTAAACCTGCGACAGAGCGACATATTAGCACACTACTAATGCTCGTTCATAACTGCTTGCACAAGCAAGAGAACGAGGAAACAAGATGAAGTTATAGGCGAGTACATTCAAGATCTTGTAACGGATTATCGAACGAATTTATGAAAGTGGTGGATAACTTGATCTGTCGCTAATCTAAACTTGAATGCACTTTCCAAACCAAATTGTATTTGCTTCCAAGGAAAATCTCAAATAGTGTATTTTGAATAAAAAAAATTTAGAAAATCCTAGCGATAGTCCGATTGGAAAATATAATTGAAATTGATGGTTGCGACATATCTCAGGTGGTTAACCTTGGACGCACTCTTTTGGGACATTTATGAAAATTTGAGCTTCAGAGTCACGAGCATTAAATTGTGGAGTACTTGTAGTTGAAAAAGGCACTGTATTGGCTAAATTCAGTCATTAAAAGTTCCCAATGAAATGAGCTTAAACGAAAAAGAGAGTTTCATGTGGGATGTGCGCTCGGTATTCATATGCATTTGACTGTAGTGTCATGGGGATTTGCAACTTTAATCAAAGAGCTCTGTCAGTAAATGCTTGAAGCAGTTGATTTGGATAACGCCTGTCTAGTTACTACATTGTTCTCATCGGACTGCATTAGATTCTACAGAGTGCTATTGTCACTTACCAAGCGCTAAGATTCGGCGTGGCTGACTTGGGCTTGTGGGCCTCATCTGCGTCCGGCTTTTCGTCGCCAGCTGCGTTGGACGCGTCCGTGTCAAGCGCACTCCTTCTGGCGCTACCGACGTGCTGCTTCAGCGGCCTTTGCTGCTGCTGTTGTCTTCGGCGCCTGTGCGTATCGTGGCTCGTCGAATTCGAAGTCGTCGAGATGGGGTCACCCGTTACCGCGTCCTCGTCCTCGTCGTTGGACAGACTGGCAGCGTTGGGAGACGATACAAGGCTCTTGCACAGCTGTATCGAGTCGACGTTTTTGAGAACGGTGCCAAGGCTGAGCTTGGGTCCTTCGAGCTTGGCACCATCGCCGCCACTAGCACCACCGGACCTACTTGGTTCTTTCTTCTCTGCTTTGTCAGCCCCCAAGACATCTGAGCCCGTGCCATTACCAGGCTGATGAGCGAGTGACGAGCTCGAGCTAGTGGAAGCTCCAGGCGAGGTCTCGCCACCGCCACTACTTCCTAGAAGCAATGCCGGCTTCTTCGATAGCAGATTGCCCTTGCTTTTACCCGGCTGCAGCCGATCGATTGTCCGCTGCACCTTTTTTGCTCTCAAAGGGGCTATCAGCTTCGTCGAGCTGGGCCGTTTGCGGGACGCATCTCCAACGTTACTGTTAATGGTGCTGTGGCTATTGGCGGAACTAGTGTTAGCGGTGGACTGCTGTTGCTTAGAACGAGACGCGGTTATCGTGGTATGATCGCTGCTTGTCGACGTCTGAAGGGACGAACCACCGCAAACCGACGACGATTCGGGCAACCTCGGCGTGTCGTCTAACCATTTGTTCATATCCTACAACGAAAAAAGCGTGTAATTATAAGGACACTGGATTCGATTTTATATTTAACCAGCTGTGACGCCATAGGTGATTGCCCTTGTTGGTCAATCACTCTGTCGTCGGTTCTGCAAGACCGATCGCTCGATGCATACCGCGAGGAATGCATCGCGCGATCACGTTTTGCTGACCTTTGCACTTTTACACTGTGCGACACGCGACGAGTCCAGGGCATATAAGCCACGACTCGCGCGCGCCGCATTAGACCGCTCGGGGACTCCCATTTCGGGAGTACCCATCATCACTCTATCTCAAAACACGCAGATTGTGTATAAGTCATTCTTCCATTCAATATATATCTATATTTTACATCATTTCCACGAGTCATTTCACTGGTCGCCGACACCCCACGTCACATTGGTGCTAGGTGTGTACGACTTAGTGCAAATTTCGCGATTAAAAACCGCGGAAAAGACTTGTTGAGTGAAGAAGACGATATCGCAGCTGCGCTATCCACCATCGCCGCTGCAGACGTTCGAGAGGAGTGATCCAACCAGCCTGCCCAGCAACATCGGGTAGCACAAACCAGCCAACAACATCAGGCAGCGTCCAGCAGCAGCATCGACAAAGAAAGGGAGCAAAATAGAAAGAACGAGCCATCGACAGCTGAATCTACGCCACAACGTGCTATCTTCATCCACACCTTCAGCTTCGGGACCAACGATGGACACACAACGCATCGAGTCACGCAGTCAACAGTCAAGTAGGAAAATCCATGTATAAGTTCAAGTAATATCTCAAATTTTGATCTCAAAATCGATATTGAAGCTTACGAATTGAGAAACGCCGATATCTAGGTCACGAATTATGATTCGATACGTTATAATTGAAAATATTCCTAATCTCTTGAGCTAAAATTGTGAAGGTTAAAGTAAGACAGAAAGAGAAAGAGACACTTAACCCGTGGTATTCGAGAGAATAACGAGTTCATTTTAAGTGGTCGGGACATTAGTCAGTCGATGAGGAGAATCCAGGATTAGAAGGAGGATTCCAGTAGAATAAATCGGTGACGTGTACCACGACATATAAAAGTAAAATCACGCATACCGGTTGGTAAGCTGTCTCTGAATATTACCGAGGGTCACTTTGGGCCACGGTCAGCCACAGTAAAATCACTTCACTGATATTTCAGCTCGAGACGAATTAACACGGAAAAGTCGTTGGAGGACTTATTCAAAGAGAGATAATTGGGATCATAATTGTTTGTACGAGAATTACTTGAACGAAAACTATATCAAAAATGCGCAAGTATTCGAATGATCCGGAATGGGTCATTTGGCTCAGAAATGTCATCAAAGCCTACTGCGCTAGACTTGAATATTGTCGAGACGTGTGGCGAGATGTACTCCAAAGGCAAGGTTGCGATGTATCGGAGATCGAGGCATCGGTAGAGGAACTGGAACAATTCATGTGTGTGGAACTCACACGGCTAGCTAATCGTTATCTTGAGGAGGATGATGAAATATATGACATCCCCCAAAGTTTAAATTTAGCCATCAAAATCGTTCAGGAAAAATATCAGTTCCAGTTGAGTCCACAAGAACCTCAGGATCCGATCCCGGAACTTTACAACCATCACGTGCATCCGTTCCCACCTGTCCCTCGTACAAATCCACCACAGAACCAAACGAATCCTCAACCGCAATGCACACAAATACGACAAGTTCGATCATCCGAGAAATCCGAAGGAAACGGGATTGAATTCTTCAATATCACAGAAAAGGTGCGCGTAGCTCGGAATTTTTGTAGAGGACTTGGGCAACGATTTAAAAATGTTATCGATACGACAACTAATCATCTTAAAGATGCAAGGTTGAAATTTGAGAATGAATCGAGAGAGACAGTTCAAAAGCTCAAATCTCAGATTCTCAATGTTAGAGATGGTGAACCTTTAGGTTTTGATCAAGTTGAAGTAACCGGTACTATTCCACGTGAGGAAATTAACAAATCCTTCGAGTCGTCTGTAGAAAACACCAAGACTCACGAATTAGAATCAAGAAGCTTGAATTTTCACACAGAGAATATTGAAGTAGATAGATCAGAGTCGGTAACCCATATTTGCTTGAAATCCGAAGAGTCATACGGAATAGCTACTTGCAGCAAGGTCATCACCCCGAGCCGAGAAATCGCGTTACAGATACCGCAACCTGAAATCTGCGATTCAGCACCGCGCATACATTCGAAACTTGGCATCATAATTCATGCAAGCAACGCGCGCAAAGAACGAGTTAGGCAGGGAATAGTGAGAAAAATAACAGGCAAAATTGTTTCATGGAAAACGGTCGATAGAGATTTCAAAGAGTCAAGTGTGTTAAATAACCCCGGAGTAGAGACGGTCAATGTCCGAGTGTACAAGTTTGGAGCACAATTATCCGCAGAGTACATCTCGAAAAGCAAAAACTTTAGTTTAGTATTGAAAGCCAGGCCGCCTCGCGAAAAGCCACCCTGGATACTTTATTCTAGAGAGGGAACTCCCACCTCTCCTCTAAATTGCAAGGGAGCGACGCGAGATAGTCAAAATGTCTCATACAGTTAGAGAATGAGTGGAACATAAGGGTAATCCATGTTGAAAATATCATAAAATTTTCCCGGTCCTCACACGTGAGTCACGTGAAAATTTTATGAATACTAGCGTTAAGTTATGTATGAAATATATAAGGTCGATGAAATTCCATCTTCGGTTAATCTGCATTATTACAAAATTGGCAATACGTAAGCCACGTGGAAATTAAATGAATACTAGCACTGATGAATATACGAAAATGTAAGTGAAAATTTTCCCGGCCCTCACACGTGAGTCCGCGAAAATTTTCAAATGACACAAATTTTTCAAGAGGATATTAGTCAAGAGTCCACGTGAGCCCGCGAAAATTTTCAAATGACCAATTTCACACCACGAGAGTCCAAAAATTCTGACCATCATTCAATCTTTTTTTTCAATCCACAAAGTTGCCAGAGATCGGTATTAGATATTGACGAAGGTAAGGTAATATACTGTAGAAATATTGAGTAAATACCGTGAGGATCTTGTATTGATTACTTAAAGTATATAAGGAATATGGGAGGTATAATGATAAGGATATTACAGAAATTTTGGATCAACTCTGATGAAAATACTATCAAAATATTGTAGAAATAAGACAGAAGCATTGGTTGAGTATCGTCCAAAATATTGTGAAATATCGTAGTAGTATTGATAAGTATTCGTGAAAATATTGTAAAATGTCGCAGAAAGATATTGGAAATTGTCCGTGGAAGATTGTTGAAAACATTGAGAGAATATTGTAATAAGGCTTCGAAAAATATTGTGAAAATCATTAAGAAACATCATAAGAGTCTTTGAGATATTGATATAAGATCGAGAGATATCGGTTGAATATATGGTTAGAATATCACACGAAAATACTGTCGGGAGATTGAAAAGATGCTGTAAAATTTTAGAAATATCATACAGAGCAAAATCAAAATTACTTTGTTCCAGGATTTTACAGGGTTTGAAGGAAAACATAGTGGGAAAAAAGCACAAAGAACTGAGGTCAATTGAAGCACTTGAAACTTGAAACTATTGAAATGGACCAGAAAACGATAACGAATGCGAGAGTAATAACGATATGACATGTTGACAAGAACTGGAAGAAACTATGAAAGACCTATGATAAACCTATGTAAAATCTTATGTAAAACATCATACATTCACACAGAACACGAAGGGCTTGTCGAGGACGACAAGATCCCGGCCTCACACGTGTGACGCCATAGGTGATTGCCCTTGTTGGTCAATCACTCTGTCGTCGGTTCTGCAAGACCGATCGCTCGATGCATACCGCGAGGAATGCATCGCGCGATCACGTTTTGCTGACCTTTGCACTTTTACACTGTGCGACACGCGACGAGTCCAGGGCATATAAGCCACGACTCGCGCGCGCCGCATTAGACCGCTCGGGGACTCCCATTTCGGGAGTACCCATCATCACTCTATCTCAAAACACGCAGATTGTGTATAAGTCATTCTTCCATTCAATATATATCTATATTTTACATCATTTCCACGAGTCATTTCACTGGTCGCCGACACCCCACGTCACACAGCACATAGGGAAAAAACCTCCACACTGGCAAACTCTAGACGTAGAGGGAATTTTTTATTCATGCATGACTGATACTAGCTATACCTAAGTCGTACGTTGTGACTGTGTGGGTGGTGTTCACACGGAGGAGAAAGGACTCCATAAAATTGAGGGAAAGTAAGAGGAACAATACAAGTGAAACACTTGCAGTTGAGGAAATGTTGTATCGAGTAAAAATTCTATTGCAACTCGGTAGTAAATATAAGAGCCATGGGCCCCAATCTTTTTATCAATAATGATAGCAAATTTTATAACTCAGAAGAAAACAATCTTCGAGATGGAAGATTTGTGAGGGAAAAAGAGTTTACAATATGATTAAACTTCACTAGAGATCGATCGGTAACCCTGGTAGAATGGGCGCTGGAGGAGGTGGAAGGTTTCAGTAAGCAACCTTTGGAAATCGTGTTCCAAAAGGTTTTCAATCGTTTCCTACCTAAATTTGAGGTGCTGAATTGATTGCACGAGGTCACCAGCCCAAAAACCCTGGCGTTTATTTGGTACTAACAACTTTTAGTGCAGAATTATGGTTTTTTGCAAAAAGTCTCGGAAAATATGCGTTTTGACGGAAAATTGTAGCGGGCCAGAGTTGTAGAGCACTCCTATGAGAGAGATCCCTACAGGTTTCCCGAGAAACCTAAGTCTGGCGCGGGAAATGCGCAAAGCCGTTCCGCGCGTTTAACGCAGGCTTATATAGGATGACCGACGCAGAGTTGTCAATTAGTGTCTAAACGATATGGGCATCTTGAAGAGGATCAGATTCCCTCAAGCATTGGCCACTGTCTCAATTCGTCAAACTCAAACCCCCTCGACTGAGCTGCGAGAGAAACAGAGAGAATGCAGATCCTGAGTCTAAAATCGCACTGCAGTGCTGCAACTCGATGCTCGGCCGCGCTCGTGTCACCGCGCACTTGGTAAACTTATTACTCTTTTTCTTGATCTATGCTCGAAGGGTTCCAGTTTGACGGAATCACACAGTGACTCTTTCGAATCCTCCAATATGCACTTCGTCACCTAGCCATAAATTGACAACTGTCAAAGTGGCAGCAAGTTTGTTAGCGCTGCGTCGGCATCGCAGAACGGTTTTCGCGCATTTCCCGCCTAACGCTTGTGTTTTACGGATAACTTTTAGGAAAATTACTGAAAAAAATTTAAAGCTCTACATTTTTGACCTTCTATAATTTTTCGGCAAAATCTATAATTCCGGTTTTTTTTACAGAAAACCATCATTTTGAACGCGAATATTATTAATGACAAAAAACGTCTACCGGGCTGGGGATGGCGTTCCTCAAAAACCATTGAGAGCACTTGAGAATCTTCTGGAATACGAGTTGCTTACTCAAACGACCCCCCCCCCTCCCGCCCAGTCTATGGATAGACAGGACCATACGCTATAATGGGGAAAAGACTAGTCAACAAGATTAGCGGTCAATATTATATGTTAACTTACATTTAGCGTCTGCTCAGTGGCTTGATTAAGGGCAAGCATCGTTGGATCTCCTTTCGCGGATCCTTTGGTCTGTTTGCTCGAGGAAGTTTTGATTTTCTTTGGCTCACTTTCATCCTGATTTTGGCTCTTGCTTTCATCACTCTTTTCTTCTTTATTTAGTTTTTTCGATTTCGAATTTTTATGACCTAACTTATCAATACTGTGATGATAGCTATTACCATTGGAAGGCACTTTTTTTGAAATTCCATGAACACCATCAACTTTAGAATGTTTCTTCTTTTTTTCTTCGGATTTCAATTTTTCTTCTCGACGTTTTTCACTTATTCTGTCTTTCAGGCTATCAAGAGACTCGATATCTTTCTTAGTTATTGAAGATTCAATTTTCTTGATGGGGGGTTTGGTTTCACTTTGAAAGCACTCATTGAAATCGTATTCATCTTCCTTTTTTTTGAGTCTACCGTTTTTTACGCATTCATCCGTTTTCCTCTTGGATTTTTTATTTTTCTCTTTATCGCAACGTTTACTGGACAATTCCTTCTTTTCTTTGACCATTTTGCGATTCTTCTTCTTCTTTTCCGGAGTTACATGGTTTCCATCTTCCTCGAATGATGTATCTAGAGGTTCTTCTTTCTTCATTTTACTTTTTTTCACTCTTTCAATAAGAACATCCAATCCTTTATTTTCTTTTTTTTCTTTCTTCTCTTTTTTTTCAATTTTTTTACTTTTGCTCTTTGGGATACTAACTAGATCACAATCTTCTTCAAAGTCATCCTTCCTTTTTCTATTCTCTTTCATCTCTTTAGCTGGTCGCGAATCTTTATCTGGCCCGTTTTGTTTTTTGGATTTTTTACTCAATCTAGTCGAATCTTTCTTCACTTCCTCTTTGACGGATAACCGTTTACTCTTGGATAGTGTTTGTTCTTTGTCACCAGACTTCTGTCTCTTAGCTTTTATCACATTTCTTTCATTTAATATTGCACCTTCGTTCTCTTGTTCGTCATCTTCATCTTCTCTTTCTTCTGACTCTTCTTCTTCCTTCACTTCAACTTTACACTTTTTTGATTTTTTCTTATTCTTTTTATCTTTTATTTTCACTACTTTCGTTTCACTGTCACTGTCTTCTTTCTCAGACTCTTCATTGACCCGCTGCCTCGACTTTTTTTTGCTAAGTTTATTAATCGGCTTAATCTTCTTACTCAATTTTCGCGGATGTTTATGCCTTTGACTATGACGGACAGCAGAAGGTGGAGTCTTATTTTTGAACGGTGACGAGTTTGTTTCTTTTCTAGAATCATCTGAAAGTGAACCATCATCTGACTGCTCTGATTCCAAGTATCGATCGACAGCCCTGTCAAATACATCCTTGAGCGTCATCGCCATTTCAGTATATTCTACAAAATAGAAAAGGAGGTTGAGGTTGATACTTTAATAAATATTCATCTCCCCGAATCATCGATATGCCACATCTATTTCTTACCGTTTTCGGATCCGTTGTACTGTTTACAGTTATCAATTATAAGGTGGAAGTCCTTTTTGAATTGACTAACATTCTTATAAGAACCTTCTTCTAGTTTGTCTTCCATTGTAGTAAGGTCCATTGGACGCCGCACAACACTGTAGTACCTACAAGAAAAAACGTATCAATAATTATGATATACACGAAAGAGAGATTGTATGTGCCGAAAAACATCATTTTTGACAGGTAAAATCAAGATCTTGCATCAGTTTTGAATTAAGAACTATAATAAATGATCATTATCAAGATTCGAAGAAGTGATCACAAGAACCTTCGTTGAAAAGGATTATCAGAGAAGACTTGGTAGTAAAATCTGAAACTCTTGGGTGGATTTCTCACTAACAGCAACTGAATTGACTTTATTTAGTCGCGGTTGAGCGATTCTTTCCACACTTTTTCACCTTGCACGGATTATGACCCCTGATTATGACTATGTAGGTCTGCATCGTATAATAGTAAATGGTCTTGCCATGAGCGCGTATACGCCAATTTCAAGCAGTTCGGGGACAATCCATATCTTGAGCAAAGCGAGGAGTAAAAGAGTTTCCGGCACCAGACATTGCCTTGCAAGGGCTGAACTATTGAGAATTTCAACCATAAGAACACTCGAACTAACAAGGGAAGGACCAGGTGTCCGGATCACCAATCTTGTCCGAATTTCTTGTACAAATTTGTATTACTCAGTACATGGAGAATCCAGAGTAACTCCGTCAAATGGGCCTTTCGTTCAGAGCTACAGCCAAAAACACGAACATTGCTAGTATATCTATGTACATAACTTTTCAACATGGACCCATATGAGCAATGATAATCTCAATGCCTGTATCTTTAGACAGGAGGCCCATTTGACAGGCATACTCTCGATTCTTCATACTCTAGATAGTACGAGGGTATGAAAAAAATTTGGACAAGATTGATGATCCGGACACCTGGTCTTCCCTATGTAAGTTTGAACGTGGTAGTTTTCAGGCCAAATGGTAAACTCTTTCGACTCGGATGTTGAAAAAAGGACGATGTTACGAATCGTGAGGGATCCGAAGGATAAATCGAACCAATTCCTTCATCTGGTCTGGAATTGACGGATTTCGACAGTGGATTTCAGTTGAAATTAGTATCACCATCGAAATTCATCGGGCCACCGTCCCACAACCGCGCGTTGCTCCGCGGTGCAGTAGAGTTGGTGCAAAGAGTTTGACCAAATATTGGAAGGTTTGATTATTAAATTTGGCTTTTGGAATCCGATTGTCAATCTGGATGTGATCTAAGAATGTTTGTGAGTGACGAATATCAACCCAGTCTCCATGATCGATTATATTCAGCTAATGAAGTGAGAGCATTATAGTTACCTTGGTGCATACTGCTCATCCACAGGGTCCGTGAAAGGCCAGGCATCTTCGTGGTCTTTCAATATCTTGAGCACTTTGTGCATGCCAACTTGCTGTTCTTCCTCCTCGATACCAAATTTATATCCATATCCATAACCAGCTGAACTAGTGCTGTTGTGTTTCCCTGAACTCTTCTTGACATCATTACTTCTTATTTCATCGCACGTGTCAATTAGAATTTGTCCGTCAGCACAAGCTAGAGAATTGTTGGTCTGCCGACCTTTCTTTTGAACAGGAGGTGGCGGTAAGTCTTCTTCGACTTTGGTATTTTTCGAAGATTGGCTTTTCTTAGATCCTTTGCTACTTTTTGATTTGACTTTACTTTTCACCATCGTGATCTCGTGAAATTCTCCTTCACAATCTGAATTATGAATACTATGAGCCCGAGCCCGTTGCAGTAGTTTACGCCTTTGCTGTTTTTCTTTCAAGTCGAAAAGCTTCGGGATTTCGGGCATAAAATCTCGAGATAGAGTACGATATAGCTTACGCTCGATTGCACATTCCTGTAATTCAAAGCAATATTTAGAGATACAACCAAAATGCACCGTTCTCAAATGCTTACTCAGCACTTCATCTCTACATGAAATTCAATGTGAAAATCCCATGAGAAAAAAACATGTAGTGTCAGATTTGACCCGTTTTTCAAAAATATTGCAGATCAAAGAAGATCATTGCATCTCAAATAAACAAATTCGTGGTTTCGATACCTTTCAATTAGATTCTATTTAGACCGATTGTAATAAATTTTTCGCGATACGGGAGTTTAGTGAGATATTTATTGTGTCGTTCTGAATTTGTTCAACCTGCGGAAAGACTGCACGGTTAGTTGTTATGTGGTTGTGAGACTTTGTGATCCGTATATTTTTTGAAGAAAGTCTAAATTAAATCTTGAGTAAGATTTCAGAGAGCATTTAGAGGATTCGGCAGATAAAGATGTTTGTAGTGAAACTGAAGTGATGATTATGTGATAATGGGTAGGGCAATACTTACAGAATCTTTGAATTTTTCAACCAAACGATCCCAGTCTTGGGGAGTAAAACAGATCACTTGCCAGATGCTATCTCTCTCATTATCTTTGGATTGATATGGTTCACAATTTTCCCCCTCCTCCTCTTCCTCCTCTTTCTCCGTTGCCAATGTACTCCTACCCCTTGTTCGAATTTTATCTTTTGGTCTGGCTTTTTGTTTCTTGGAAACAAAATCTGAACTATCAATGTAGTCTTCTCTATATAGTCGAGTTCCGTAAAAATACCAATAAGCGGAATTCTTACGATCATGACCCAGGGGTTCAACGCGCAGACTATCGGAGTCCAAACTGCTCAGTGATTCCTCCTGTAAAGAATGATGAAATCATGCGTCAATTCTCTCAGTACGATTACAATCAAAGATCAGATACGAAGCTCTATTTTTATTCGTTAGATTCAAATGTATCCTAAGTTCTATTTCTTTCATTCAAATAGAAATATTTATGCCTCAGAGGGTCGTCAAGTTGATCTGAAATGTCTGAAACTTTCACCAAAATTGACTGATATCTCGATATCTGTATCCCACAAATCAGACTTTGAACGTGTGAGTCTTGATCCGAACATGTTCGAACTATAAGACGTACACGGCTCATGAGACATTCAAGACAATAAGATCAAGTCCGAAGAAATCTAGCCTGTGTAATTAGTTTAATATTCCAGAAAAAGGTTCAATTGCATGACTTTATGGATGCGAAGATCGACGAATATTTGGATAAATCTCACGATTCCAGCGATTCCAAGGTTTCACCTCAAAACTTCTTAATCACCCTTTCAGTTATTATATGACTCCGCCTAGGAAGTTTGATATTTCTATTGATGCTTGATGAACTGGAACAGTTCATGCAGGTTTGCTTTGAGTGGACACGAGAGCACGTAATTTTCTGGTAAATTGCAATTTCTGACTGCCCTAATCAGAATTTTGGGCACGGCTTAGTTACTAGCTTCCGGTGCGATTGACCAATCATTCCATAAGTGTGGGGGATGATCCATCAGGTATTCAAGAGCCATATGAGAAGTTCCGTCTTTCAAATAACGTGTGCGACTTTGTAAAAAAACCCATGAAACGATTTGAAGAAAAAACATAAGTCATTTTTGACGAATTTATCATGTTCTTTTGGCGCAATCTTTCGTTTCCCGGTCCGGGATCACTATATAGCATTAGTATCAAACAGACACAAAAATCTAACATCAAAAAAACGGTAAAAATGTCAAGCTCGTGCGCTGTAGTTTTCCCTTTTTCATCTTTTTTCAGCCGTGGCGTTTATAAAGCGCCGTGCTCTTTCGGGATCGGGGCGAGCTAACTCATCAAATTTAATGATATTGAGCGACAAATTCCACAGCTATTATATCAATAACCAAAAGACTACTTTTGGGTGCACGGCGAGCACATACATTTTGTGATACGATTTTGCCGAATTTTACTTACTCCGTTTTCCTCGGTCAAAGTTAGTTTGTGTCATTACAAGACTTCCCACGCCCATATTTCCTCTAAATTCATCGGCATGCGTAACTTTTTCATACCCCTAAGTATAAAAAAAATCGATTTTCGCAATTTGAAGGGGTACTTTTCCGCAAACACCAACTTTTGCTCAACTTTTTGGTCAGGTCCGTGCCCTATACTGGTGCGGCCCTTAAACGCAGGGCTACACTGCCGTGCAAAGTAAAACCGTCTGTAATCGATATTTCTGAAGATTATGAGTTATTCATATCTTTGGATGGCTGGTGAAATACTCTTCCATGCAGGAAATTTGATGAACCAACCTCAACAGTCATTTTCGACTTGTAATTTCCATAAGTGAAAAATTGGTAGATGATTGGTAGGCCCCGAGAGACATTTTTGGGTCAAGGAATCAAACTTCATCTTCATGTTCTGTCGTAAACAAATAGGAATAAATAGCGGCAATGGCTCTCAGAATCTTTTTCATCAATTATCCAGCTTGAGCAATGTTTTGGCGATGGTCACATCTGGATGAATGATCAAATACTGAAGAAACTAATGGTCAGCTTGGCTGACCAAGGCGGAACGGTCACCTATCCGGATACGACTATTGCTGAAACGTTGCTCAGCATGGTTATTGGACCAGAAAGGTTCTGATAGCCACCGCCGTTGTCTCTTCCTATTTATCCTACAAGGAACACGGAGGTCATTCTTCTTTTGACACCCCCGTGAACCTGACCCGCCGAATCGGACCCAAATATGCTCGTGGTATGCCCGTAACGGTCGAAATGCTCATCCAAGTCCCGAATTTCGGTCCAGATGCCTTTCTGAGTACATAGTCCAGGAAGTAGCTCGATTTCACCCCTAACTCCTCCTACCTGCACATCACAAAAATGCTCAGATCGACACGAATTAAACTGTCCAAGGGACTTATCCGCGGTCTCAAATTTAAGCTCTGATAGGTCCCTCGGGCAGCCTTATTCGCCGTGGCGATCTGAGAATTTCTGTGACGTGTGGGTAGGAATAGTGGGGTGTGAGATCGAGCTACTTTCATGGCTCCTTATTCAAAAGGGCAGCTGGACCAAAATTTGGGACTTTGACGAGCATTTCCTGCATTTGAGGGCCTATTACGAGCATATTTCGGTCCAATTCGGCGGGACAGGTATCAGTCAATTCCATGGGTCCCGGACCATACCCATAATGAAAGAGTGGTTGAAAATTATACCCTCGCTATGTTTCAATATATGATGGAAGGAACGGCCGAGTTGCGAGGAGGAATGCCTCGCAACTCGGCCGTTCCTTCCATCATATATTGAAAGAGTGGTTGGTTTCGCACAGTCAAGCTTGCAGGCCCGGGAGCGCCACCACTGTTGTTTATTTCTATTTGTTCATTGAAGAAAGAAAAAAAAAAAACGTAGAGCCTTGAAGTTTTTATTCAATCATGTCTGTCGGGGCCCACCAATTATCAGCCAAATTTTCACTTGTGAAAAATTCAGTGAAAAACGATGCGCGTACGCTCACGCGCTGTGCGCGGGCAGAACCAGCCTGGGTGTCTGGTCAGAATGTAGCTCCCAAAACTAAGTCTTTACAATGTCTCGTTTTGGTCCTTCGAAAGTCCTTTAAAGGGGATGCCGGATACCGACAGGCAGATTCCTGTAAGAATGATAAGAATTCTGAGGGAGCACACTCAGAAAAAATTCTTGGTCGCACGGCCATGTGATTCGCCATGCGACCGAAAAGTGGTATAGCCAGGAGAGCAATACCAACGTTGTCACTATGACAAGCAATCGAAATAAACATCAAATATTTCTGCCAGAATAAATAACAATAGCCCATATATTTCAAGTACTTTGATACTCGATGGAATCACAGCCACATTACAATTATTTTACCAGGAAAGCCATCTAATTTTTGCACGTAATCATAGCGGCGAAGGATTATTATAATACAAAGATTTTTTTAGGTTATTTAATGGCAATAACGAATCATGACAATCCAGTATTGGCCTGACAGCAATACTACGTTACAATGCAGCCATACTGTTCGAACTGCAATATTCTGCTCTCAGCGCAGATGATTCCCCGAATATTGGACTGATCCGTACCAAATTGCAACATGAGGGAGAGGGGCACAGAAAATCGGCGCCTGGTATGAATCGTGGGATAGGACTAGTGCATTTCAGGATGTCTCTCTTTGAAGTTGACCGCGATCGAGGTAGTGCAGTTTGTACATGATTTTATTCCAATTAGAGCTTTCTGAGACCCCGAAACATACCAGGCGCCGATTTGTGAGGATCTCCCGATTCAAAAGCGACCTCAACGTTATCAATCCATTGTGAAACCATTGAACTACTCGTTATCTCGTGCGGCATAATACAACAGCAAATACTCGGTGGCCGACCGGCAGCAACGCAAGCAGAACAACATTCAAGTTGGCAAGCCAGCTGCCCATTTCGAATGGATCACGTGACTTGTTGATGTGTAGTTGATGCTCGCTTGCCCATTTGAAGCAAGATAGGGGATTGAAAACCAATATTCTATGTGCATCCTAGCTTCGTGTGCTACAAGACCTAAGAATTATCATAGCAGAGATGAGTATGAGAGTTTATCTCTGATTGTTGACAGATGAAGGTAGATAGATCAACGGCTACAGAGAGCAAGCGATCATCACACATAAATAAGCTATGTAAGGAAGCCACATGTATCCATTCAAGAATAGCGGCTGGGTACATCTCAGCGAACGCTGAGGTAACCAGCTGGAGAAAATAATAAGGATAGCGGCTGGCTTGCCAACTTGGATATTGTTCTGCTAGAGATGCTGCCGGTTGGCCACTGAGTATTCGCTGTTGTATTAGGCCTCATGAGGTAATCGTCCAGTCCGCCACGGCCGATTTGTTGGTTTGTGAAAGTGACCAAAAAAATTATGGTATGTGAAACATCAGGCCTCAAATCGAACGATTCCAAATATGTAGACACGTAATCCCTATAGTTACCGAGGAAATAATTTATTCATTTATGATTTTGCAAACCAGGCATGTCCGTCGCGTAATTTTACAAGAATACTTTTACAAAATTGCCCCCCCCCCATAAATATTGCTCAGAAACTCACAGTTTCTGAGATATGATCAGTATTAGTTCAAGGAATTGATTATTTTCGATTCTCACTCGTGATGTATGCAGTTTAGCGTAATTTTGCAAGAGTACTTTTTTATAGATATCTCAAAGTAGTACAAAATTTATTATCTTCATTATTGCTCAGAAACTTACCGCTTCTCAGATATGAGCAATATTAGTCTCAGAAATGGCTCGTCCTTGACTACAACTCGTAATGTATGCAGTTTAGCGAAATTTTGCGAGTGGCTTCTGATAGATATCTCAAAGTATTACAAAATTAATTATCTCCACTATTGCTCACAGAAACTCACCTTTTCTGAGAGATGAGCAATATTAGTCTCAGAAATGGCTCGTCCTTGACTCTAACTCGTGATGTATGCAGTTTAGCTAAATTTTGCGACAGTGCTTTTTGATACATATCTCAAAGTAGTACAAAATTGATTATCTCCATTATTGCTTAGAAACTCACCTGCCTGCGATATAATTAATATTAGTGTAAGGAATTGATTCCTTTCGATTTCAACTCGTGATGTACGCAGTTTGGCGAAATTTTGCAAGAATAATTTTCGAAATATCTTCCAGAGATCTACAAAGTTGGTTATTTCAACTATTGCTCAGAAACCCACTGTTTTTGAGATATGAAAGATATTAGTCTCGGGAAAGGATATTTTCATTCTAAAACTCGGGATATATGCAGTTTCGAGGATTTTTACAGGAACACTTTCTCGAGGATCCGTCTGAGATCGATATGATCTATAATCTTGATCATTTCTCAGAACCATGCTGTTCCAGAGATATTAGCGAATTTTTATGCAATGTATTTCCTTCTTATCCCGGATATCAGCGTATTCTAGCAATTTCGCGGGAACATTCCTTTTAGGATCTTCTAGAGATTTACAAGTTACAGAGACCATTATCCAAAAACTTATCATTACTGAGAGATGAGCAATACTAGCCTCGGGAGTGGAACCTCTAAGTAGACACATGAAAATTACATGTATTTTGCACAGTTATCGGATAACTATGCACGTTGTTAATGAATGATCAAGACTGTCCAATAGCAAAGTGTTCCTTCGATGAAGTTGGGTATTTTTATCGTCACCTCATGCACCAGGGTCATTGCTTACATCTGAGGAACAATAGGTTCCTCGCGAGGGATTCCTAACTAATAGTCAGGGGGATCAAATTTGATCTGTAAAGGATTCTTGGATGGAATTCAGGTAACTAATAGGTATGACATGCCGAGGTGGGAACTAAAAATTTATTCCCCGTGACTAAGATCACTCATGTCTTAGAAACGATAGGTCTCTTAGTTATAGTAAATGTAATTCGTGAATCTCTAGAAGGTTCTGGAAACAATCTTCTCGCGAAATTGCTAGAATACGCTGATATCCGGGATCAGAAGGAAACACATTGCATAAAAATTCGCTAATATCTCCAAAACAGCATGGTTCTGAGCAATGATCAAGATTATAGATCATATTGATCTTGAACGGATCTTCGAGAAAGTGTTCCTGTAAAAATCCTCGAAACTGGATATATCCCGAGTTTGAGATTGGCAATATCCTTTCCCGAGACTAATATCTTTCACATCTCGAAAACAGTGAGTATCTGAGCAATAGTCGAAATAACCAACTTTATAGATCTCTGGAAGGTCTATCGAAAACTATTTTTGCAAAATCTCGCTCAACTCCGTATGTCGCGAGTTAAAAGTGAAAATGATCAATACCTGAGACTACTATCGCTTATATGTCAGAAACGGTGAGTTTCTGAGCAATAATGAAGATGATCAATTTCGCACTACTTCGAGATATCTATCAAAAAGTACTCCCGCAAAATTTCGCTACACTGCATACATCACGAGTTGAAATCGAGAATAATCAATTCCGTGAACTAGTACTGATCATATCTCAGGAACGGTGAGTTTCTGAGCAATAATGGAGATATTCAATTTTGTACTACTTTGATATATTTATCAAGAAGCGCTCCTGCAAGATTTCGCTAAACTGCATACATCACGAGTTACAGTCAAGGACGAGCCCTTTCTGGGACTAATATTGCTCATATCTCAGAAGCGGTGAGTATCTAAGCAATAATGAAGATAATCAATTTTGTGCTACTTGGAGATATCTATCAAAGAGTACTCCTGAAAAATTTCGTTAAACTGCATACATCACGAGTTAGGAAATAATCAATTCCTGGAACTAATACTGATCATATCTCAGAAACTGTGAGTTTCTGAGCAATGTTCATGGGGGCAATTTGGTAGATCTCTGTAAGATCTACCATAAAGTATTTCTGTGGAATTCCGCTAAATTGCATGGATTCCGAATCACAAGCGAAATACTGACTTCTTGCTCTCTAACGCGTGAAAAATTGACCTTTGACCCTCGTTTACATCATAGAGTCACGCACCGATTTGTCTACGTTTCTAACTCTACATTCTCATTATCCTCATATTTCATATTCCGTTAACTTCCCACTTTTACACAACGGACATGCCTGGTTCACAAAATCATAAATAAATAAATTATTTTTTCGGAAACTATAGGGATTACGTGTCTACATATTTGGAATCGTTCGATTTGAGGCTTGATGTTTCACATACCATATTTTTTGGTCGATTTTACATAACAAACCAACAAATCGGCCGTGGCGGACTGGACTATAACGAGTAATACTATGGTTCCACAATGGATTGATAACGTTGAGGTCGCTTTTGAATCGGGAGATCCTCACAAATCGGCGCCTGGTATGTTTTGGGGTCTCAGAAACCTCTAATTGAAATAAAATCAGGTACCAACTGCACACTACCTCGATCGCGGTCAACTTCAAAGAGAGAAATCCTGAAATGCACTAGTCCTATCCCACGATTCATACCAGGCGCCGATTTTCTGTGCCCTTCTCCCTCATGTTGCAATTTGGTACGGATCAGTCCAATATTCGGGGAATCATCTGCTCTCTCAGAATGGTTATCATTTCTACAGGAATCTGCATGTCAGTATTCGACATCCCCTTTGAAGGACTTTTGAAGGATCAAAACGAGACATTGTAAAGACTTAGTTTTGGGAGCTACATTCTTATCGAGTACTCAAATAACATTCTCAAATCAACCATTAACTATAATTTATGTGATAACTGGATTCTTCAGTGTCCTCACAATAGTTGAGAGTTAAGAGGATGGCGTATATCGGCCGAAATTCGTCTGCTAAATTTCCCCGAATCCGTAAAAACCATCTCCCGTCGTGAATATCCACCTGGTCAACTTCAAATTCCACACAGATATAGAAAAATATCGTAGGATTGGCGGAAAGTCAGTGGCATACTTGACAAAGACTCGCGAGATTCAAGAATTTTCTAAAAAGTGGAAAGGCTTTGAGGTTAGGCTATTATTATACTCACAATACGAGAATTGTGGATGCTGAACCTCCTCGAGAGGGACTTCCCGCCAAATATAAGGCTCTACTCTATCTCTGGCCGAAATTTCGGATCGATTGAATCTGTTCTGGGGACGTGAGACGGTTTTTGCTTTTTTGGGGTAGCGCAAGTCAGAATTTCGAATCGCAAAGTCGAAAGGTGCATTTGTCAAGTTGGCAGTATTGCCGTGATCGCTGTTTCGCTGATGTCGGCTGCTAACATCGCGAGCGCGTTTCAGCGGCTGCTTCTCGGCATGCCACACATAAATCCTTGCAACCGGCGTTTTGCGAGGAAATCGTGGCTTTCTGGTGGAGATGAGTGTCCAGGTCGTGTGGAGGTGTGCTAGTTACGTGTGGTTTGTGCTGTGTTGAGTGTGTGATGGTGTACAATAGCGAACATTGCGAATACTCGCATGCCAGCATGGAAACGTAGCAATCTACTATGACCCGACTTTGTTATTCTTCGGAATAACAGGATCATGGCTCAAGGCCATAGAGAATGTCGTGTCGGAGCAGCACAGGGCCTTCTGGAATCGAGTGAGACCAAGAGAAAACCTGCATGTGGTGAATTCGTAGCGTGAGTGATGGTATATGGCAGCATGTTTTTCCTATCCAATTGCATGTAGTTGCTTTTGCCAGTTCTTAGATTTCCCCTTAAAATATTCATTTCGAGACGGTTTGAGGAAGTTTTTCCAATCAAAATGATGGTATAAATATAATGCATTCTATGCAAGTGGAATGGAGTAGATTAGTTGTCTAGAAAGTATTTTGGTTGAGTTGCTGAATATCGTGGTTCAGGATCCGCAAGTAGCATCAACCTCGAATATTGTCTGTGACCTCGTTACTGGTCTCTTGTTACTTGCTGATCACCCCTGAGCCATCTAGAACTCCTAGAGAACTCCATTTGCCATTCTCGCAGCTCCCCAAATGTAGATGCATCATAATAACTAATGCACTCATGGCGAGGAAAATAGATTTTCAATTGTGAGCAGCAGTTCCTTAGACTTTCAGAAATAAGGTGAATTATCAATTATATTGGAATGATATCATGGAGAAAAAACTATTTATGAATGCTTTCATTCAATCAAACGATTGCAGCGACATGTTCTACATTTCTCCAAAAGACCATGGGTCAATCGCATATCTGTCAACTCAAATTTCCAAATTCTTGATGACTCATAACTACACTTAGTTTCAATTCCAAATTCTTAAATCAGTCAAGATAATTGCAGAGAACTAAGAGCACTTTAGAACCTGTTTCATAGAATCATTGATTTCTTCTCAATAATGGTTGATGTGAGTACTTGGTGTGCGAACTTGGATATCTTTTTATGAATGTGAAATTGCATGCTTTTATACGTATTTCCAATGTGTGGATTCAATTTACGCTGATAAATACGAATGGAGATGCCTATCTGTTTTGGAGAATCGACCTGCTTTCCAAGGAAGTTCCAGATCCATCATTGTTTTCAAACATGAATTTTGGAGTTGAAGTAAAGTAATCCAAGGAGGATCTGTTTGGGAGAATCAACCTGCTTTCTGAGGAAGCTCCGTATCCATCCTTGTTTCTGAACATGAATTCTGAAATTGACGGATGGTGAATCTCAAAAAGGATCTGTTTGGGAGAATCAACCTGCATTCTAAGGAAGCTCTGGATACATTCTTGTTTCTGAACATGAATTTTGGAATTGATTGATGGTGAATCTCAAGGAGGATCTGTTAGGTAGAATCAACCTGCTGTCTAAGGAAGTTCTCGATCCACTTTTGTTTCTGCACATGAATTTTGGAACCCACGGATGGCAAATTTCAAGGAGATGGATCTTCTGCTCTCATCTCAATCAGGAATCCTGAATCACTGATTTGAAATCTCATTTTTGTTGAAAAATGAATATACCCTTTTCTTCAACATAATTTTTTGAGATTATCTTGTTTTAGAGAGAATGCTCTCTTATTTCCAAACCATTCACGTTTGTGAGCGTGAATATATTGGCATATAAATGGTAGATCCATTGTGATTTGAAAAGTCTGAATCTTTTGGAAGAGTATTTTCAGATCATTCATTTTTGTCGACGTGGGGAGATAGAACGCTGAGATTTGCTTTTTTTGAGGAGTAATCTCAAATTTTTCACACTTGAGACTGATCTTGTCTCAGCTTTTGAGAGCAGATTCTCACTTGAGCTAGTCCACAAGTCATCCACTCGTGCGCCAACAAGTCAGTGTTGCCAACAACGAAAAGTTACATATGAGCTAAGTGTCGCCATCTACACTTAGGATGTGCTACTAGTATAGGCCCGCTTGATAACCCAAGAGAGTCCCACATCCTCTTAAGAGATCCTGAGACTTCATTTAGAAAATCTGTACTTTGTGACGATGAATTTTTTCAATACAGCAATTACTGTCCATAAGTTATATCAATTTTTTTTTTATACCTTTGGCAATGCTCACGATGGCAACGGGTATGGATCGCTGTGCAACTGGAGACTTCGTCAAGATTTTCAACTAAATACTCATTGCTCCCTGAACTTGAATAGTACTTTATGACACTGCACGTGGACGGGTAGTTTTGTACGAAGGACTGGTTATGACACGAGCGAAGCGAGTGTTATAAGCCCTTCGTAACAAAACTACCCGTCCGCACGCAGTGCCATACAATATTTTATGTTACGAGTGCTCAAAAATCATGTTCAAGTTGCGATTTTCGGGCACTAGTAACATAAAATCTCTTTTCGTCCGCTGCATTGTTATGAGATAAGATTTTGTTCATAAAATTGCCCAGGTAGGGCGTGCGACCTACCCTTCCGAGCAAATCGAGTAAAATTGTATGGTGAAGAAAACGTATGTAAACGCTCATTATTCCCACACCTCGCTTCAAGATGCGATGAGTATTAAAAAAATTGCCTGCGAAATGTGCGTACGTGGTAATGTTCAGGAGCCCGTACTCATCACAGATCCGTTCCGACCTAAATCGTATCGGTTCATATTTGAAAATGGCGAGTAAATTGAATTTTCTCCATCTAATTAGCATGAGATACGGGAAGAAGATCACCAGTTTGGCTATAAAACAACGGATTGTTTCTGTGACTCGAGGAGTATTCATTTTATCAAAAAATGTGTAGAGTAACTTTATAAAGGGCGTTCTTGGACCTCCAAAAAACCTCTTCTTATAATTCATCGCATGATGCGTTCATTTCGAGTTATGAGGCATTCTTGTTCAAATGTTATGGATCTTGCAATATTTTCATTATACATTATTACTCTATATTTCATATCCCTAGCATACTTAGAGAGCCGGAAGATTCTGTAGAGCTTCCTCACAGCGATTTCATCGAAGATATTCATAAAAGAAGTTTAGACAATCTCCAGGCTTCCCTAAATATGCTAGAGATATAAAATATGAAGTAATGATGTATGATGAAAATATTGCAAAATCCATAACATTTGAACAAGAATGTCTTATAACTCGAAATAGACGCATCGTGCGATGAATTGTAAGAAGAGGTTTTTTGGTCGTCCAAGAAAGCCCTTTATAAAGTTACTCTACACATTTTTTGATAAAATGAATACTCTTCAGTCACAGAAACAATCCGTTGTTTTATAGCCAAACTGATGATCTTTTTCCCATATCTCATGCTAATTATATGGAGAAAATTCAATTTACTCGCCATTTTAAAATATGAACCGATACGATTTAGGTCGAAACGGATTTGTGATGAGTACGAGCTCCTGAACTACACCACGTACGCACATTTCGCAGGCATTTTTGTTTATACCCATCGCATCTTGAAGCGAGGTGTGTGCCTGTTAAATTTTTTTCAACCCATCCTAAAGACTCTTTCCTGCAAGATCTTTCTCGAAATCCCTACCAAAATGGTCGACACCAATTTTTAAAATTCTACTCTCACTGAACAAAATCTCCAGTAGTATATGAAATATACGCGCGTATTGGCACTGTTGATATCCTTCTTTTCCTTAAGACTCAACTCCTCTGAGAAGTTATTCTGCAAGACATCCTATTTCTTGCTTCCGAATTCCAAATTAGTAAGGATCGAGCCAAGCAAACAAGGACTTCCTCGAGACATAAGGAGATTTTTCAAATCATATAAGGACGTTCTAATGGACAAGAAGGACTGGAAGGACCGGTAGACACCCTGCAATTCATGTATACCCCGTTTGATTTTTATACATTATCACGCGTCGAGTGCTGGAAAAATGTTTCCGCACGAGACGCGTATGCGGTTTTATATGTCTGTACGCAGGAACAGCTTGTTTCCAGGCCTCCTCGAGGCCTAGAAACACGCTGTTTCTACGTATGGACGTATAAAAATTGATAGATCAGTTCATCGTTTTTTGAATGCCTTTCATAAGTTTTCTGTACGGCGAAGCGCATTGAAGATATTTTCGATTTGCTGTAGGTATCCGCGTCTCATCATTATCCATGGGTACCGTGATCCGTCATGCAAACTATCATCTCTCCTATTTTCACACGTTACAACCGATAAAGAGATCCGCTTGAGGGGATTTCGGAGTTTAATTCCTATTCTACACTTCCCTGGTAGAAATTCATTACAATTTTGATTAAAAAATGGCCAATTAACTCCAACTCAAGCTAATTTATGGGTAACCGAATTGGCTATTTTTTAACTTGAGATGTAACACTTTTATGGCCATATTTTAGCCATTTCCGATTTTGGCTAATTTTTGGCCTATAATTAGCCAACATTTTTGGGGATCTGGAAATAAGTCCAAATGAAATGGATAATAATTAAACATAATACTATTCGAAGTCCAAATGTAATGGATAATAAATAGACATATATTGGACAGTTCATTCAATGTGCCGAAGTGCTATTAATATTCAACATTGCATAAATTTCAAATGAGTAATCCAAGTGGGCAACATCTATAGGAGCATATACGCGTCCTCTACTATGGGACTGACTGGGACAAGCAAGGTAATCAAGGACCTTATCATTTTGTCGCAAAAGGTTTGTCGGGATCTGCGGGAGATCAGGCATGTGAAAGTTGTGTTCAGACTCGCGTACTTGACATGACATTGCTAAACCTGGTGTGAGAAAGCTAATCCAGGCATGCGCCACCTGGTGATCATAGGACAACCAAGTGCAGGAGGATAGTTGGACAATTATTTGGCCAATTATTGTAGTCAATTTATAGACAAAAATTAGCCACATTAATTTTCTTCATATTTAACCTCAAATTCCGGAGATTAGTATCCGTTGTCAACTTGCAGCGTCTGCAAGGTTAGTTGATCTCTATGAAATTTCAACGCGAGTTTACTCAAGGCAGCTAATTTTACTTGAATATTCAAGATGAGTACACCGGCGAGGCAGATCTCTAAGTGAATAGAATATGTGACATCGGTGACAGTGACAATGTGTTTTTCTCGCGAATGTATAACCATTGATGCCCCGGACAAGATCGCGGAGGCCGAGGCTTGCTGCATGTGATATACGTTGTGTTTGTGCTTCCATGGTGCAGCAAGAAGACAAAAAGGGAACTCATACTGGATTTTGATGAAGTGTACAAAAAATGTGTTTCTCATAATGTAATGAGAAGTCGTGGTTTCGTTAGCTGTCGTCCTCGCCTTCTTGCTCGCACCGAAGCCGTCTTCCAGAACGTCATCCATGCTTGGCAAAATGTATTGTTAGATTCGTGTGTTGTTTAATCTAGTTAATGCATTGATTATCTCATTATTGATAAGCAATAAATATATTCATCGCTCACTCATTCTCTATACCGAATATGCCTAAAAATTGGGCATAGGAAGATACCTACGCTAAATTTTGATTAAGTCTAATAAGTGTCCAGAAAATGGTTTCGCATGTACCAGACAAGAGCCAAATTTACCCAATTCTTATACATTTGATTTGTATTCCATCCCCACAATCTTCAATCTAAATATTATCCAATTTTTGGTCAATTTCATTCGACACAGATATGAATCCCAATGAAAATAGTCAAATTATAGCCATATATTGTCCACCCAGAATTAATCTAGTTTTTTTAGCCATATTTTAGACTTGACTCCAATATTATTGAACAGATTTCTACCAGGGTTACTGCCATTGTATTAATCTCGGATCATGAGATGAATTTTGGAGATATATATAAATAACGCCGATTCTGAGTCTTTGAAGATCGACGTCACTTTAGGGATTTCTACGATATCTCAAAAATCCACGGAGTAAATATCCACGAACTCGACAATATCGGTATCCGATTTCCTCATAAGCTTCAAAGATTATAGGTCGTAGTAAATTGCAAGTTACTTACCGAACTTTGAACGAAAAATACGACGCTTTCCCGAAAAATACCAAATTTCGTTGAAATTGGTGTGTTAATAGCATTATGATAGGTCTGGATTTTTACCACTTTGTTAACCTACTTATTTTGATCTTTCTGAAGACGATTCGGGTGGATTTATGAAATTCGGGCACGTCAACTTCAAGTCTTGGGGAGCTGATCATTGTGTCAAAACCCGTGTATAGAGGATGGAGAAATTATATATTGGATAGTCTGAAAATCGTCTGTCATCATTTACTCAAGAATCAAATTTCACGCATCAGAGTTCCATTAAACTATACGGGACCGTTTTCAGGAGGTCAAAACACGTAGGATAATCTCGGGGAGGGAAGGAGTGTTCGTCATGTGGATACTAACGTAGTTCAGAGGTTAAGCCGATCGTTTGTAACGGGCTATCACGAAGCGGCGTGAAAGAGGGCTCAAAATGACCAAAATCGAGTTACATATATCGTACGTACGGCCTCTATCCTGGTTTCAAGGTATGGACACATTAAATCACTTGAATAAGGTTTAAAGATGTATGTTCGGTAGGGTAACACAGGTTCTCGATCGCATGTGAACCAGTGTTTTACGCACGGGCATCAAAATTTCTTTACGCATAAACAATAGAAAACCTCCTCAATTCTTCCCTCGGATGGGATGTTCTTCACTCTCTCGCGACCGTTTCCAACTCTCGCCTTTACTCGAAATACAAGAATCAGTCTGCCCGTCCTCGTATCTAAGAACATGAGAGAGTGGAAAAGTGGACTTTTTCTGATTATAGGTCGTTCTCAAACTGGACTCGCATGTTTTTTGGTGAATTTCTTTCGTAGCTACTCATATTCTTTCAACAATCGAACTAAAAAAAATTAATTGTTGTTGCAATTATTTTCTGAGCAATCAAGAATAAGGGGAGATGGAACTGTAAACAATAGCAAACCGGGCCCACGGTGAGCTTTATTGTGGGTAACGTATATTTAACTAAATCACCACAAATATGAGAGGTCTCTCCCATGATTTGCAGTGATGCAGGAAAGAAATCTTCAAAAAATTCCACGCAGACTCGATGTATGAAAAATAGTCAGGTCTCAAGTTTCATTCAACGCCATATTTTACGAGATAGATTGAGATGTGCACCTACTCATAGTGAAAAAAATTGAGAACCTTCACTTGGACTCTAACACGCGAAAAAAGACCATGGTTCAAACTTCTTTCAGTACATTGTCGTGGCTTTGGTATCTTTTTGATGATTTAAAAATATTTCCAGATAACAGAATCTGAAACATACGAGAGGGAGCAATCGGAGACTCCCATGAAATTTGCAATTTTATCCTAGCAGACTCCCCATGTATGAGTGACTTGAAGAGAGATTTTCTTTTAAACTTTTCCTCAAAAAAGATTTAATCCCTTCTCATAGTACATTATGCACTTATGCGAGGTTTGGCTGTTTTGAGCACGGGAGAATATGTTCATTTCACCCGAGTGTAACAAAGGGAAATATTCCCTGTGATCAAAATCGAGTCGACGAGAGAGATGCATAATAGTAAAATTCTATGTAGAAAGCTGCGCTCTTTGCGAAAAAACAGTATAAAAGTATAAAAGGAGTAATATCTATAAGGGATGAAATTTTTTTAAACCTAGTTCATTAGGTCCAAGTAATCATTGCAACTACAATTTTAACTTTCAGTAATCATGAAGACATTTTGAGGATTAGTTAGCCCTAACTAGCCGAGCTCAAGTGCTGTGTATCTTGCATTAGAGAGGAAGAAAAGAAAGGATGGAACAGGAAAACAAATGGAATCTGTAACTATAAGGGCGCGTCCACAAATGGTGAACAGTCATGCATATGCAGTACACACTGCGCATATGCACTGCACACGTGCACATGAGCAGCTCATCGAACTTGAGCAAGAATTGAAGGGCTCACATCAGAGAATTACTAATTACAATCTGTTAGGGTCTTTTCTCCATTACCGGCTTATCCAAAGCAGAAATCAACGAAATCCGTCGGTTGTGGCGGAATTCGACGAACTGCACATATGCAGATATGCAGTGCATATGCGCAATGTGCACTGTATATGCAAATTTGTGGACGCACTCTAATTAGTACTCCGAATGGAATCCTAGATTTTCCATTCTTATGGACACCTTTTTGGGCAACGATGCAAGCCCTGTCAGTAGTTTTATGCTACTAATAAGGAACTTGCATGAAAAAAATTCGGCTTGCTTTTGATCTGAATCTGATTATTAGGGTAAGTAAGGACTATCTACGAAAGTTTCGGCTGAAAATAATATCTAAGAATTTGCGATCACAATCGTTGAAAAATCGTAATTGATAGATTCGCGCTCAAACGATTTTGATTGGTCGGACAATCGTGACATCACGGTTGTCAGGATGCTGAACCATAATAGGAATCTTTCAGGCTCTAATCCCATGCATGTTAATTTGCTTCGTCTGCTGCGGAGGCTTGGCCGCGCGTCGTCCGCTTCATTGACCGCACGACGTTTGAGGTTAGACTCGATTTCGGGATCCGCACGATGATGACAAGTCCCGCAAGTTGGCAATAACCATTACTCCGCGATCTCTGTGATTTTTGTCAACTTGGAGAGTGTTATTTATCAGTAGATTTGGTGTATTGATGATGTTATTCGTTTCGAACGTCATTGTAAACATGACACACAGATACAACACACATGCACGCGGGCGCTCGGGCACGCTCGGTCATTATGTCGCTCGGCTTTTTCCGGGGCGTTTGCACCTATTGAACGATTAACAATAATTCATTACTCACAGTCCGTGCATATAAAAATTTCGGGAAAAATAATTACTCTATGGGACGTACCTTGTCTGTCTGTTGAAATTAAAATTGAATACCATGCAAGTTCCGTATTGACTCAAGGAATCGGGAAATGTCATTGGCTAAGAGATTTCACATACGCGTTCAAATGCCAAATAGCTGCGTCAATAAGTCATTTTTGAGTAAATCTACACGAAAAGACCTACGAAAGAGGGTCGTGTCTCGGATTATTTTCTGGGCTTTTCCATTCGATCCCATGGTACAAAATATGATCTTTTCACCACCCATAGGACTTCAGACGAATTTTCCAGGTATCTAGGGCACATTCTGATTTATCCCTTTCAATCATCTCTAGCAACAAAATTTCGGTCTTTTTTAGATAAAATTCATATTACTCGAATCACATCGAAGATACGAGGATGCAGTCTGCGTCATTCGAAAGGTCTTGAGCGAACCTATTGAGATAGGCCTTGTGGAGTTGATTCTGAGTTCATAAGCGGTTTAATTGAGTAAAAGAGTGAAAAAAGCGGATAGAAAAAGACAAAAATATCAATTTCCCAAAAAGCCATTTCCTTTATTCCTTGAAAATGTGATATTTGACCCCGGTCATTTTTTTGCGACTTAAGGCCTGTTCTTGCTATTTTCTGCAAATCTATTTTCTAGGCGATTGAAAATAGTCTGTTTCCTGCGCATGCGCAGGAATTTGGATTCCTGAAACTAGTTCCATTGAAAAGCCAAGAAAATTTCCCAAAATGACCAATTGGCGAAGTCAATCCCATGCATTAGGACCAGAGCCACAACGTCCAGAAGACCACTGGATCTCAGGAGGTACCGAGAGAATGCGCGGGGGATCGCGTACGCCTATATATGTCGCAGACTCATGGTGAAATCAGCCTTTTCGTGAAAATCCTAGGCTCTTCATGAAGAGCCGGCCGATCGTGTCAGCGCTCATCCCTTTCACTTTGTTACACCATCGGCCTAGCCTTTTCGTGAAAAGGCTGGATCGTTCAGCCTTTCAGTCTCTTCATGAAAAGGCCAAGTCGGGCTAGGCTCTTGGTGTACAGATGGGCAGAGTCTTCAGTACCGCTGTCGAACAAAGTCAGTATCGCATTCAAAGCTGCCGAATTAAGTGAACTTCTCACAATCATATTAAATTGAATAATCTTATAATAATTGATCGATGGAATCGGCTTCTTGCTCAGATAGGACTTTCAAAGGTTAGCCCATTAAAACTGAAATGAAAATATATATTGTTGCTCGGGGTATGTGAAAAAAACTGACTCTGATCTCATTCAGTACAAAGCTACTTCAATCGAAAATTACGAAGATCAAATATCCAATAGTTAATCAATCCACGTGAAAATTTTCGTCATCTAAAAATCATTCTATGATTTGAAAAAATTGAATTCTAACTATGAGTGTCACACTCGAGCCTACTTTGTGCTGATAAGAATTGAAATAAATTGACTAACTATTAGATATTTGATATTCTTCGTCATTTTCAATTGAAGTAAATTTGTACTAAATGAGATCAGAGCCAGTTTTTTCATTCACCCCGATGAATAATATATATTTTCATCTCAGTTTTAATGGGCTAACCTTTGAAAGTCCTATCTGAGCAAACCGATTCCATCGATCAATTATTATAATATTATCCAATTCAATATGATTGTGAGAAGTTCAATTAATTCGATAGCTTTGAATGCGATACTGACTTTGTTCGACAGCGGTACTGAAGACTCTGTCCATCTGTACACCAAGAGCCTAGCCCGACTTGGCCTTTTCACGAGCCTAGGATATTCACGAAAAGGCTGATTTCACCAAGAGCCTGCGACATATACACTTTGCACCCAAGGTGAGAGTTTATCTTTCATACGTTGCAGCTCCGGTCTCAGTTGATGGAGTTGACTTTGCAAAGTGATTATTTTGAAGGAAATTTTCTTGGCTTTTCAATGAAATTGGTTTCAGGAATCAAAATTCCTGCGCATGCGCAGAAAACAGACGCTTTTCAATCACATAGAAAATATATTTGCATAAAAAAGCAAAAAAAGGCCTGAGGACGCTAAAAAATGTTCTGGGCCACGTTTATCTGAGAGAACACAACATTTTACATCGAGGATCATATTTGCAAGGAATAAGAAGAATGGATTTTTGAGAAATGAATATTTTTGTATTTTTTATTTTATTTGCCCACTAAAGCCACCGGTAACCTCAAAATCAATTTTACAAGACCATTTCGGATAGGTTTTCTTTCCAAGGCCGCAGACCGCATCCCCGTATCTCTCATGTGATTCGAGAATATGAATTTTTATTGAAAAAAAAGACCCAAATTCTGTTGTAGGAGATGACTGAAAAGGATAAGTTATAGGATGTGCCCCAGATGCCTATAAATTTTTTATGGGGCCCCATGGGCGGTGGAAAGTTAATATTTTGTACCATAGAATTGAATGGAAAAGCCAAGAAAACAATCTGAGACATGACCCTTTTTCGTAGTTCTGTTTCGCGTGGAATTAGTCTTTTGTCGGAGTCAGTTCATTATTGAAATAAGCTATGCCCACCATAAGATGATCGTTCAGCGAAATGAAGATAGATCACATGAAACTCTATAATCACAGTGTGTTTTGATAAAAAAAACTGAGATGAAACGGTACTGAGATACCGTGGAATTGAGTAACTTTGGGACAAAGGGTTCATCCCTGCCGTAGATCCCGCGTCAATGATTGTGAATGTTCATCGAAGCTTTTTGATAAAAGGCTAATTTAGCGGCGAAACGAGAGTGGTACAATTAGCGTACCTGGCAAGAACTGTCCCGAAACGAACAATGGATGAGTAAAGCTACATTTGACCTCATATATAAACACCACATTGAAGAAACCATCATCCCATGATGAGGGTTTCAAAGGGATTGGAATTATAATGAATAAAAACAAAGAAAGAAGTCGTAACAAGAGTGTACAAAAAGCATTACGGTGGGGTAATTTTCATTCAACTCTGTATGAAATCTCTTTTTTGACTAATTTCGAGAACACAGTGACAGTCCATGAGTTTATAAAATGTTCCGCACAGCTGAGAACAAGATTTCTGAACGATTGAAATTTATTCACTCGCATAGTAGTGGGTAAAATTGAATTATTTTGTAACAGTGCCGAAGGGTACCAGGTCGAGCTCTAACTTGGATACACTTTTTCAACTACTGCGAACAGTCCCAGCCACAGACATCAAATTGAACTTTGCTACCCGTCAATCGAAAGCGGGGACTCAAAGCTTTCGATTGGCCATTGATTAACCCGTTCACTACGGAGTTTCTGAATCTCAGTCCCTAGCGATCAGAGCAATGGATACTTGTTGATATTTTGAAGGATAAATACTAAAATGGAAAATGACGCTCAATGGTCGATGAAATGATGGATTTAGACGAGAAAATGACATTCTTAAGAAATCCAACTTCATGGTTTTTCTCGTTCTTTTTGTCATTTCAACAGCTGGTAATAGCGGTAATTGATGCATTTGAACTTCGAAGAGAATATCCTACATTTTTTCGATTGATTTGAAGAGAATTCATCATTTCATTATTCATCAATTATAGTTGGAGGTTATGTCGCTACCCCCTACGAAGAAAAAAACACTTCGCCATAATATGCTTATACATTGGGAAGTGTTATTCTTCGTAGGAGGTATCGATATGTGCTATCCAAAGTGCTTGCAGTAAAATCACGTTTAAGGTAGCTGTACACTAAAGCTGAAAATACAGTGAAATCTCCGGTCGCACTGACACCTCTGGTTGCATCAAAACTGTCCGCTATTCGGAGGTGTCCGCTAATCAGAGGTTCATTTATGTGGTTATACTTGTGCTGGTCGCAAAAAATTGTCCGTTATTGAGAGGTGTCCGCTAATAGGAGGTATCCGTTAAGGGAGATTCCACTAAATACCAGAAAAACACCAAAGTTGGGGAGAATTTAGTTCAAGTGTTAATGAACACCTGTGCAAAATTTCAGAATGATTGACCGTTCTGTTTCGGAGTAGTAGCCATCAAAAACCCGCCACTTTTAACATTGCGTTTATATGGGAGTCGACGATCCCGCATGAGCGCCATGCTAAAAGTGACGAATTTTGATGACTACCACTCTGAAACAAAACGGTCAATCATTTTGAAATTTTGCACAGGTGTTCATTAACACTTGAACTAAATCCTCACCGACTTTGGTGACATTCTGGTATACTTTGCATTTTAGTGTACAACTACCTTAAGATGTCCTTCGGCATACCATGTGCATGAGAACAATTTTTTCCTGCCGTTTAAGCCTCTAGGATTGGTGGTTTAATACCATTAAATTAGTCTCAGGATGCCAGGATTTTTTAAAACTGGACTTGAAAAATTGTCCTCTGTAGGGGAACAGTGAATGGGTTAAGGTGGATTTCGTCAATGTATGATGAAATTCCGTGTTATACAAGATAAAAAGTACCGAAATCGTAACAAAATCACCCAATTTGACGGGGAGGAAAGAATGGTACTCACCACGTCTTCAGCATCAAGGCGGAAATCACAGAGAGCTCTCAATATTTCCACTTTCTGACGAAGTGGCAGCAACTCAAAGTCTACATCTGTGTTGAAAGGATTTTCACAGTTGCATTCCTGAAAAATATATTCGGTCTTCATCATTATTATCCGTGAATTATCGAAGTGATTTTTAATGTAAGCAATTGTATCTTGTGAATAGAGTTCGAAGATACGAGTCCTTTCGGAGCATTTCGACAAATTCCGCCACCAGGGAGCTCTAGAGAAATCCCAAAATAGTTTTCTCGATATGCTGTGCAGACAAGTGTCTTTGCCGCACTGATTTTCCAATTTCTCGCTCAGTTTGTCGAAGAACACAGTTCGATACACGAGTATAGAACCCATTTTTCCACCCTTGTATCGAAATGCACTATTCTTGTCAGTATTATGCTAAAATAGTACAGCAAATTATTTTTGGATTTATTTCAAGCCCCCATGGATCCTATAGGGTCCACGGAGGCCAATTTCAGGGCTTTCAAGCCTACTGTCGAAAACTCATCGACGTACATACTTTCGTGGTGCATCTTTTTCGGTGAGACGAGGTACTTCTAAGAAAGGAATTGCCCAAGGTCGATATTTGTGATCTTAGCAAATTCTAGGAGCCAGCCGTTTGCTGAGAGCAGAATTCAGCCAGTTTTGGGCCTCCTTCGAAGTGAGTTATCCCCTTCAATTTAGCCACTCGTAAAGGTCGATTCTCGAATCTTACGTAGGTGCTACAATCGGTTCAAGTCGATCAATTTCGTGGAATAACAAATTTTGAGCTTAATTCAGAGAAATTGTTCCTTTATTTTCGTCACACAACCTGTGAGAAGGTATTCTTTGACATAAGTACTACGAAGAGTAGGAGATGGTGGCTATTTTGGTTCCTGATTTTTAGTAGACGGTGTAAAGTACTCTTTTTAGACTTTTTGCTGAAAGTTACCTCATAATCATGGCTCACATATGCTGCCATCTGCGGAATTAGTAGTAGAGTTCACGAATTAATACGTATCAATCTGTATGGAATTACTCCCTAAGTCTCCCCAAGTATGTGTATAAATCCGAGGCGAGCCTCAAGCCAGGAGCAAGCTGGAGGTTTTATTTTAATGAGTCGAAAATGGGAATTAATTGGGCTACCTCACGTCAGGCAACCTGAGAGGAATTGTACTCATTATAGCTCACAAATGAGACGATTGGCTGGAATAGGGATACCAGCGAAATTTTCCGACACAAAGTGACCATATCTAAACATGATCCTGAGGTCTGCTTAGCAGCCTTAGGATGGCCCCTTATGTTTCACCGGCGGTGAACCCTGTTATCAGAATTTTTATTCCTCTAGAGCGAAATGGTGAAAATTGAGAGCCAAGCAGATTACTAGATTGTGTGTGGAGGGTAATTCTGAGTTGGATAATTGTGGTGTTTGCTTCCCTATTTTAGACACTCATCTCGTCTGTGAGCAGGGACACGCGCTCTCACTCGCCTGCCATGAGATAGATGAAATAAAGCCCGTTTTGGACCCATTGGTTTAAATACTAGGGTGGGCCGAGAAAGGGCTTTTTTCGAGAATCGATACGCCCTAGTGAGGAAATGTTGTGTTTCTATATATAGAGGTGAAAAAAAATTTGCTAGACGCTGAGAAATGAGATTTTAGGTCCCAGCAAGAGCCATCAAGCTTTCACAAAAATTAACACAGGTTTAAATGAGAATATACCTGATTCGACACTTTTTTCTTGCTAAATTTGCTTGCATTTCTGGCGCATCCGAGCATTATCCAACGTACCTTAGCACATTTGAAAGCTTGTTCCGAATCCCACAAAATGAGCTCAAGTACGTCTAATTGCAACAGACCAGAACCAATCTATCTTATATATTTGATTTGATCGGTCTTTGCGAGTTAAAGTCATAGCTGATATTGCTGAACTTTTTTGGCATCAATCGAGAACGAATTTTACTCCACTCTCGATCAATGCACCCTTAGAGCCTCGTATGGTTGCGAGGATGCATCTAAAGGATTTTGATGGAATGAAATGAAAAGTCAAGATGAGAAACTTTGTGAAAAATTTTGATTCTACGCTGATATTGTGCGTGTTTCGCCCTTCTCTCATTGCTCGGGCTTACTCCCGCGAGTGATAACGTCGATATCAGATCATATCGATCGAGTGTCAAAATTAATTACATCAATCTATCTTAATTTTTCCAAAAAGTGATCATTATTAGAAATTTCAAAAATACGAGGATGGTCCCTTCTAACTTTACTTGTATAATTTCTGGCGCATCTGAACATCCTTCAACATGTACTTGTCACAAAACCTACAGAATGAGCTAGAGTACGTCCAATTTCGACTAAACTGAGATCAATCTATATCAATTTTTTCAAGAAGTGATTATTTTTGAAAAATCCAGAAGTAAACAACTTTCCCCTCCCACCTAACTTCTTTCAAAAGTCGAATTTGGAATTGACGAGTGTGACTGACCCCTTCCTCCTGCATTTTCATCTGGAATCAGATTACCAACTTCAACTATTGAAAGCATGAGGAGAGTAGCAATTCTGTAGCCGTATTTCAACTAGTTGAAAGTCAGAAACGACTCTTAATGAATCAAGTTTAGTCTAGTTCAGATTTGGCTACAGAATTGCTCAACATACTTTCCTCATATTTTTCAAGAGTTGAAATTGATAATCTGATCCCAGATGAAAATGGAAGAGGAAGGGGTCATTCTGACTCGTCAAGTTCCAAGTTCGACTTTTGGAGAAGGTGAGGAGGGAGGGGGAAATCGCTTATTATTGGAGTTATCGATTTGAACCATTTCTTGGAAAAACTGAGATAGATTGTCTCGGGTTACTTGAAATTGGACATACTTTAGCTCATTTTGTAGATTTTGAAACAAGCATAAAAATAGGTTGAAACACGTTGGGAAATTTTCAGATGCGCCAGAAATGCAAGCAAAATTAGAGGGGGAAAGTCCCTTAATTTTGAAATTTCTAATAACAATCACTTTCTGGAAAAATTAAGATAGATTAGCTGTGGTTCGTTGACATTGGGCGTAGTTTAGCTCATTTTGTAGGATTTCGAACAAGCTTCAATATGAGCTAAGAAACGTTGGGTATTCTACTGTGAGCAAGAATATTTCGAAGAATCTTTTACTTTTTCTTGACTTGTAATTTTATTTTAAAAATTCGTAGGAAAGTTCAAACAGAGCTTCGCACACCGGGTTAGTGAACTGCGATTATTTTGTTTTGCGATCATTTCGACCCTCGCCTGCGCATGGGTAGCTCTTGCCGAAATCCAATTGCGAGGAAGAGAGGGACCTTACATGAGCCGCAAAAAGCTCTCTTCTTGGAATTTTGTAGGCATTCAAATATCGAAAAATTGAATAATGAGAATTTTCCATTACTCTACTAGTCCATAAATGGCACATTTGAACGCTTACGCCCCTAGTACCGCGAGAATACACTAATAAACGTCTTGGAAGATTCAACAACGATGTCTCGTAAGAATTTCGAAGTTTCAATGATTTCTGTTGGACTTACTAGCCATAATTTAAGATGGGTCGATTTTGGAAAATGATTATCAATGACCGACATAGAATTTTGGTCAATAAAGATAGTAAAAAGACGTACATCGATAGATTTTGATTTTCCAAGTGCTTTTGGGAGAACTGTCCTTCACTCAAAAGTGTCATGGCAGTTGTTTCGCCAGGGGGAGTACATGTTGCATTTTGTACTGCGCGGTCAACTTTTTACACTTTGTCAACTTCAAAACAAAAGTGAGCTCTGCAGAATTACGGAATACAAAAAAATTTCCCTGGTTCTCAAACAAGTCCCACTTCCTAATCTCTTTCAATAGTTCATATATGATTCATAAAGAGAGATACTAGTATTACTACAACAACAGGACTAAATGGGTAAGCTTAGTTTTGAGAGATGACATTCAGACTTACTCGACATTTCTTGCGGAAGAGTCTTCGAAGAAACATTTGATAGTTAAATGTAGAGATGCCATTGCGAGTGTCATCAGGCAAACAACCTTTTATCAATCTAACAATAAGTTCTTGTAATAGATGGATCTCAGTTGTACTGTCTGTAAGCAGAGCTTCCTCCAAATCCTGTAAGACAGGGATTGTATTTAGATTTGACCAAGGAGCAACATGCATGACATGATACACGGCAAATTTCAAAATATATAGAGCATGAACAGCTGCAGCCAATGTTTTGATATCATATAGTGTATTCCATGCATCTAGCTATGAGTAGTGTCTAATCGAGCAAGCCATTTTGCATCAAGATTAGATACCTCAATATCAAAATCCAGGAGATTGAAGGCCTCTCTGAATAGGGAGCAAAAGTATGCTATACTGGGCACCTCCCACCATGATTGTATGTCTAAACAAAAAAGAGACCCATATTTATTCAGCACTTTCTTATCCATAGAGAATTTGCTCACTCATGTCAAGAAATTCCAAGGATTAAAAGTATACTACTTAATAAATTTAATATTGAAAAGATCAAAAACTGATGGCAACTGAAATGATGAAACATACGAAAGAAAGAAGTAGTGCTAGAATAAATTGAGGACCTAAATTTTGTTTTTGCGCATCTTGGAAAAAGCCAAAGTGCTCGAATTTTCTCACTTCATGTAGGCAAACGGTCTTTAGAAAGAGGAATTCTCGACCACTGCCCGCGTGGGATTCAAAAAAAAATACCGCGAATCTTGGCGTTGGTGTGAACTTCAAGCTCATTTTCAGGAGATTGTTAAAAAATGAAACTCCTCTCCATTCTCAAAATCATCGTCAAAACAAAGATGACGTAGATTTCATGGGGGGGGGGGGGGTGTTGGTGAAAAATTCAGTTAGGATGTAACCTCAGATGCGAAAAAAATCACAGGCTTTTCTGCTGAGTTAGTGATAAGAAACGTATTTAAGTTGAATGAATAAAATTTGAAAGGAAACATTCGAAAGCGTAACAGAGTGCATCATGATGATAATCGTCACGACAGAACTGAGAAGCGTAGTCAGCGATTGAGTCGATGCTGCAGAGGAAACTTAGAATCGGTTTCAAAGTCGGAAAAGTGATTTCTCGAGCGGGTGGTCCTGATGATGGATCTGCAGTATACTCGCGGTGAGTGCAGCTGATTCCATGGCCACGGAAGCGCGGCAAGGCGGCACGCAAAGAGAGAGTATTGGATAGCTTGAGAGATAGCGTTCCAATTCAGACTTACCTAGGATGCCGATGAAGGTAGGAAACATAACCCGTCGCGTGCGGGCAGACGGGCACGACGACGGTGCACACGTGTGGCTTCGTGGGCGGTGGGAGGTTGCGAGGGCGGCTCCGGACGGCTACCCGGACAGCGCCCGGCCTCGGTATCGTTGGCGCGAGCTGCAGTGGCCGCGGATGCAGGGCCAGCCGGAATCGAGGCCGTTGAGCGAATGCATATCGCAGCGGCGCGCGCGCTCTTCACACGCTCCAGGAAACGACGGCTCCGGGCTGTGCACCTCCTGGACTGCTGCTGCTGTATGGTCGTCTGCCCGGCCGATGCACCAGACGCGAGCTTCCCTTGACTTCGGCAATCGGTGGCGTCGACGCGGAAACGGATAGCGCGGTCAACGGCCTCGGGGCGCCCGGGGCTCGCACAGCATCGTCCTGACTATCTCGGGCACGTCAACACTGCACAACACGAGCCACTGTCCTTATTATAAATCGCTGCCCCTATTAATCTCGGCGGGGGAGCAGCATCGCCGCGCACTGCGGGCTCACTCACCCGCGCTCTCTGTTCTGCTTCGAGTCGAGCTGTTGCGGCGGATCGGTGCTACTCGGCGCTTGCTCACGACGACGCCTAGGCGGCTCGCCGACACCAGGGGCCACCGACTCGTGGTCAGACTTTGCCTATACCCTGTATGGGTTAGAGTTGCAAACGTGGGCCGTTGAGGGCGCTGTCTTCCATTGCGTTATATGGGGAAGTACGCCACCAACGGCCCACTTTTGCACTTCTGACTCTGACCACGGGCACCCGTGTATAAGCATAGGAGTCGGTGGCCCCTGGCCGACACTGTTTTGCTCCGGCGGCTTCTATTATACAGCTAAGCCAATATGCAGCCGCTCTTATTTTGTAGGTTTTGCACTTTTATCTCTGTAACGCCTAATATTGCACCGGGAGCGAGAGGAAGACGTCCGCTGCACTCTGCGTGTGGGTGAAACTTCGCGGAGAGAGCACGAGAAAAAAGTCCCGAGACATAACCTCTTCCGTGGCACCAATCGTGCGCAGCGCACACCAACTGCCGCCTCAGACGAACGAGCATAAAAACGAGAACGAGAACTACCGCGAGCCGCTGTCTCCGAATTCCTACAATCCTCAATTTTGACATATTTTTCAATAGAAATTGATGTGCTGCTTTTGCTCGTGATAATGTCAAGATCAATATTTGTATCATTGGATTCTGTACGCAACCAGAAAAATGAGAATCGAGCGTCCATAAGCGTCCTTGGATGCGTCGATCCGGTAGATATAAGCAATTCATCCTCGAATTTTATCCCTAATTACGTGTATGCAAATCATTTTATTGCGGGGATTGGCATAAGATCGCTTTTGCCTGCATAAATTATTTGTGATGATCCATGAATTGCTAAGTATTGAAACTTGACCCAGGTCGCTCAATTCTGGAGGTCTGACTTGGTCTGACTGCAGTGGGTACCGAAAGTTACCTGGGTCAATTTTGAAAGGTAATCTTCCATAAAGCACATAGACAATGATGAATCCTTTTCATCTTTCTTTCACCGTGGCATGAATGCTTATTTGATAAGATGATTACACAAGGTATATTTTCACCCTAACTACAAGCGCACGACACTTGAGGTCACCCAACGAGTTTATTCAATTTCTACAGAGCCCCATCTTATTCACAATGATTCAGAACTCAAAATGATTGTATTCAGGAGAAGCAATCTTGACTCTCTGCAAATGCAAAGTTGAAGTAAATGATATAAATATTTATCCGTACCCAGGTATTGGTAAATCAAAGGTGAGATGAGGCGTGAGCTTGGCAAGCACACGTACCCCTCTTCCCCCTTTTCCATTCTACATATTGTATAGAATTGTGTGCGTTGAATATATAACGTTATCGAGCACTACGTCCCGGTCCCGCCCGCTCGCCGATGCCACCGACGCATGCATTTCGTATTTTTGTCAGTAAGCGGCGATCCGTCCGTATGAGAAGCCGCAAGCTTTATGCAGCTTACATGCTTGAGCGTAAAGCTCATCGTGAAATGGAGAGTAGCCGAATGGAGCTTTTGCCCAATCTTCAAAAACGCGAAGAAAAGCATCAGCGTTGAAATTCTGACTTACAAGGGAAACCCGTTGTTCGCGGGTTCCGTATTCGCGACGCAAAAAATTGAGACCCACATTCATCACCGGCGGGATTTTATCCCGTACTCGCGCTTCTCAAAACATACAAATTTTGGAAAATTCAAGAGTTTCTGAAAAAAACCATTCCGTGTCAACCAAAAAATCGTCTCAATGTGATTTACAATTTTTGAACTGTATACATTTGTATCGTCAAGAGCAATGTTGGATCAACTGACAGATACAGAATAGTACATTAAGCAACATGGGTAAAAAGGAAGATTCCCGCACGAGTGTCCGGAAAGAGTGCGAGAAAGTAATTTTCTCGCACGGTTATTATGTTGTTCTCGCTCGAAAGAGTGCGAGAAAGTTACTTTCTCGCGCGCTTCCGGACACGAGTGCGGGAACTTTTCGCCCGCGTTGCTTATATTATTTTATGCAACCTGTGCGGAAAACTGTGCCTCCACGACTTTTAAAACAATTGGCGGTCAGGACTTGAATGAAATGATAACAATTATTATCCTATACTGAGTTTATTCAATTGAAATAAGTATCCTTTAGACCAATAAGTATTCTAAAAATGTCGCTTATTCGACAAACTTTTCGGGGAAGTCGCCGGTAGGGAATGGGTGACCGGGCGAGGAGCGGGGTCCAGGGGCGGTAGCCCCTGGTGGGGGTGCAGGGGGCTAAGCCCCCGCCGGGGGGTCCGGGGGGCGGAGCCCCCCGACTGAAATGAAATTCTGAAAAATGTATCAAAAAAAACCTCTTGCTCATATCGCGTATTACCTCGTTGCTCAAAAATATCGCCGAATTTCAATAGATTCAATTTTGATAATTCATGCAACTATGTATGATGATGATCAATCATCTAAATACATTTTTAAAGGTGGCTTTTGAATGGATAAATATATATCTCTATCCAGTGAGAGTATTTTTCAAGTAAAGATGAAAATATAAAATGATGAGTTATCGAAGGGTTGGAATCCGCGTACTAGAAACAGATTGACATGCAAGGTTGACTCATTGAATTTTTTTCTAAGTTTCCGATTCGCTATGAAAATTTCGATGAATCCATTTTTGCACAGATTTCACTTTCTTGCACACTTAGCCGTGCGAGAATGACTTTCTGCATTTCTTTCGGCACGGGTACCTTGCATAGAAAGTTGACTTTTCGCACAGTTTTACGCACAGCGTTGCATTAAGTATATTAAAGCACCTGAATCCGTTACCACAGCGCAGGTTACACTTGCGTGGAATTCCTTCGATTCAGAGTACAATCAAAGATTTCCCGACCATTAATCTAGTCATTCCCAGGAGCTTTCACTCCAAGATATCAGTTGATATTGACTGCAAAGCTGCACTCAAATAAGCAGAATAATGGCAGAACGGCATCAACTTGCCCTGTACGTGAAATATCGGCTAGATTATATTTTTTTGCGGTACAGTCTCGCGTTCTTAGGATATCGGAATCGTTCAATAGTAGATTTTTATTCGAGGGCGTGAATGTGGATTTCCGTGGCCCAAGCCAGGTTTTTATATGACGTATCATACATCGTGTGCGATAACTATCCTGCCCAAATGTTGAACTCTATCTTCTAAAGCAGTGGGGGAAAGAATGATTGTATGAAGTGATTTATCCGATAACGACGGCCCCAGTTCCGTCAATTCCATCAAACATTAGGAATATTATGTAATCAAGAGCCGAAAAACGCATTTGTGGAAACAACCAATCTTTCGAATATTCTCCAAAAGTCCCACCCAAAAATACACAAATGTCATCATTCTCACACCAGACCACACTTTCGAGCGCTTGTTCTGGTTCTGGGACTGTGGAAACCTCGACCTAGACCAGGAAAGCCACGGCGAGCCAAAGAAGCAAAAAAGTCAAAGGTGCGGAAACATGGGATATTCTTGTAGGGTATATTTCGGGAGTGTTTCAGGAACAATTTCCAACAAGAATCAAAATCATCCGCTTAGGGTTTTTCAAAGTAAAATCGATTTTTCCGATGTTCGCTGCGTTTGTGGAAAAGATCGCTCTCTAGAATCTGATATTCACTTTCCTTGGCCTGTAATTGATCATCAAAACGGGGTTACAACTTACGCGCTGGTTTTTTCACCAATTGAGACGGAGGTGGTCGCAAATGACTCGAAATCGCTCCAGAAATATGCCTCTGGTACGATCTGTCAGGATGTGAATGCCATAACCCCAAAATTTTGGTTTTTATTTCTGATAATCCAAGACGATCATCTTGAGAATCGAAGGCTGAAGTCCCTTCGAACTCATGATGAAAGTCTGATTTGACTATACGACCTGGGTAACCTGTGTTCGTGGAGGCTGAAGTCCCTTCGCGTGCACAGGCATTTAGGTGAAGGCGAAATTGTTGATTCTTATCTGGAGATGGGACTGTGCTGAAGTCCACACCTCATCTCTGGGTAAAGCTCAACCCACCAAAAAATCCATTCGTGTGCCTGGGATGGATGGACTGAAGTCCCCATCTATGCCTAAGCCACGTGTGCAAAACTATATTTAAAAAATTTATATTCCCTATCGAATTTTATTTCGACATGCTAAAGTGCTGAAGTCCACTTGGTATGCAGGGATAAAATTTGATCCTATATTCGATCCGTATTTTCGCGTTGCGAGAGCTGAAGTCCTCTCGTATACGTGAAATATGGCCGAATAAAGCCACCCCCATCGATCTGCACATTCTGATCCTTATATCGATCCAAGAATATTACGAACACCTCTATCGAGGTACCCATCCCTCATGATAGATTTTGACTACTGGCTCTCTCCCGAGATCCAGAGCCTATTGGTTACTCACAAGGATAACCGTCTCTATCTCCCGCAAAATTCGATGTAATGTGTCAAGTCGCGCTCTCTGCGAATCAGAATCTCCTCCTCAAGAGTGAGAGACGTTTATCCTCACGGATCGTACCAGAGGCACATTCCTGAAGCAATCCCGAGTCATTTGCGACCACCCCCGTCTCAATTGATGGAAAAACCATCGTGTAAGATGTAACCCCGTTTTTGCCGCGAGACTCCGACATGTCCTTAAGGCGAAAAATAACTTTTGCCCCTGTTCTTTCCTTGCAAAACTGAAGATTATTTTCGAGCGTTATTCAAGAACTGTGTCCCATTCATAGAGATATAATACCAATAGAGCAGGCATGCGCCTCTTTTCTGCGATGGTCCCATTGGCACTATCTGTAACTGCAAGTATTTTTGAAATGAACGAGTGCACATCGGGCGAGTAATGGGTTACTGAAGTGTTGAAAACGGCGGAGCCTATTTAATAGCCCTTGTATGGTTCTGGCAAAAAATGGCCCTACTCACCGTAGAGAATAAGATTGTCACCACCACCAAAGTTTCCAAGGGACCTTTCGACTGCTTGAGGTTTGATGATGTCAATTGCAAGATTCATCATTACAGTTTTCTCGAATTGACTAGGTTTGCTCACTGGGAATTGTTCGCAAAATATATGTATGTAAAAACAATGGAAAGAATTTAGTTCATTTCATGGTACTGACCAAGAAGTCTGAGGGAATCGATGCAGTTGTAATGAGCTATCCCGTGCACTTCGATCTTATGCTTAACCATAGAACGAATTGGATTTTTTACGTCACTGCATATATACATATAATTTGCGAGTAATCTCTCGTGAGCAAGGCTAGTCATTTTGAGGAGAGAAAACAATTCACGTACATGATACTGAATCCTGCGATTGACTATCGCCATACCTCAAGTATTTGAAAAATCTTTCGAAAAATTTGGTGTTTGTAACAATTTTGATTCTCAAAATTCCTTGGGAGGCATAGGAAAAAGGTGAGAAGGGGCTCCGATAGGTTAGTTTGGAATACCTATCTTAGATTTTCACACTTTTTCAATCATCGGTGTCACTATGAGTTAATTGCATTGGATTGAATTCTTTGAATGTTCGTTTCAAAGGGAATCTTGCTGGCTATCAATCAATAACTTTTTCATAATTTCAAAAATGTGGCACCAGGAGAGCCTAATCTTCATAAACAAATTTGACTAAATCCTCAGACTAGATGGCCCAGATCGCTCTAAAGAGCTTCCTCTGAAGAATAAGTCAAAACATAGTGGAACATTTTTATTATTATTTATTCTTTCCTCGTATCATCCTTTACGACTCATTTATCTCAATTTCGATGACCTAAAGACTTACTTATACGCCATTCTGAATCGGTTGGTTGATACCAAATTTTCTCAAAATCCGTAATACATTATTCAAATGAAGTTTTTTTCTGGGAAATGAAAATTTTCACCAAAAACTCCATTTTAATCATTTTCAAACTTACTGCATCAAAATTCCGTGTTAACCAAACGATAGATATTATTGGAAAAACCTCAGTCTAGATGGCCTCAATCTCTCTGAAAACCTTCCTCAAAAGAATAATTCAAAAAATACTAGAACATTTTCATCAATATTCATTTCTTCCTCGTATCATCCTTTACGACTCACTTATTTCAATTCTAATGACCTAATGACTTACTTATGCGCCATTCTGAATCGATTGGTTGATACCAAATTCTCTTGAAATCCGTAAAACATTTTTCAAACCAAGTTTTCTTTCGGGAAAAGGAAATTTTCACCAAGAACTCAAGTTTAGTCATCTTTCAACCAACTGTATCAAAATTTGCTATCAACCAAACAAAATAAATATTGTTGGAAAAACCTTCTTTTAGATGACCCAAATCTCTTGAAATAATTCCTCAAAAGAATAACTCAAAGTATAGGATACTTTCTCATTTTTTGAGATTATTATCATATAAGACCGTGAGAAAGCATTCTGCTAATTACTTTTAGCAGCATATTATGAATCGTAATGATGCATCACTCAGTATCCAATAGTATGATCTAGACGATGGATTCATAAATGAAATTATGACACCAAAATTGCACCCACGGTACACACCGAAATTAGGTAACTTTGGCATGTACGACCTTGGGTGCAACTTTGGTACATCCCCGAAAGATGACTTGCAAAGCAGCGTTTTGGAAAAGCAATCGTGCTATCGCTCTAATACCCGTCCTCTCCACTTGTGACACGTATGAGCAATCTTTTGAGCTGCTGTAGATCTCGCGAGAATGATTGCAGTTGTTTATTGGAACTTTATGCAAAAAAACTGATTTAGCAAGGATACCCTATTGGTCCAGTCGCGATAAAAATTCAAAAACTGTTCCGAAACTAACTACGATCAAAAGTAACGTCACATTTCGACCACTTATATTACTATTTCGAAGGAATCATCTTTCCTTCGGAGTACTTTATGTATAGTATTTGAAATTTTAATAAATTGAGCACGACGAAAAATCATTAAAAAATGTACCAAAGTTAGCCCACTCTACATTAGAAGCACCACGGTGAGGTAGCTTCAGTACACCTCTGTAAAATAGCTCCTTCTCAAGTCGCACTGGGTCGAGTGATGGTCCATGAGGATAAAAATCGTTTGGAAGAGAAGGGTGCGAGGCCCCGTACGACTAAAATGTATTTACTCGCATCGCGTGGGCTAAAATTGAAATATTCTACAAGTGTATACCAAAGTTACCCGGAGTCGCGGAGTTCGATCGAACCAGCTAGAAACATCAAATTGAACTTTGCAGCCCGTTAATCAAAAGCTGACACTATACGCTATTGATTGACCACTGCTTGAGGTGGAATCCGTCGAGCCAAACCAAATAAAAGTACCAAAATCAAACCAAAATTACCCAGTTTGACGGTACCTTTGCTTTCACTAGAGTGTGAAATGAAAGTTTATGTCCCCTGACGCATAAAGCGCGCCATTACGTGCCCCTGCGCAAGCAGAAGAGGCCTCCTCCTCCTCGCTACGCGAAGAGGCCTGGAAATAAGCTGTTTCTGCGTACAGACGTATAAAACTGCATACGCGTCTCGTGCGGAAACATTTTTCCTTCGGGAAAACCAAGCTGGACGGTGCCATCGACCACGTCCAGCTCGGTTTCCCGAAGGAAAAAATGTTTCCAGCACTCGACGCGTAATGTACTATGGTCGTACGGCCTTGCGTTTTGCCGTACGGCCAAAAAGTGGTATAGCCAGGAGAGCAATACCGATTTTGTCATCGCATCAATCCATCAGATCGGTTTAGCAGTCTGGCATTACTGCCAGAATGAATAAACGCGGCCGATATATTTCAAATGCTCTGGTACTTGATGGATTCACAGTCACATGGCGACTATCTTGCCACAAAAGCTACCAACATTTTGCACAGAATGGTACCGGTAAAGGGACAAATATAACCGAAAGATTTTAAGGTTATTCGCATGCAATAACAAAATCATTTTGCTGTGGTGACAATCCAGTATTGGTTTGACGATAATACCACTTAACAATACAGTCAAACAGTACAGTATTGTGCTGACGGCAATATTCTATTCTCAGTGTGATTTCTGGACCACGGTGATGGAGAATTAATAACCTCGGGAGTGCAAAACGACTTGCGGGATCTAGAGAACACTCGAAGCACTATCTTTGTCAAACACAAGTCTGGTGCACAGGATAGTAACGTGCTCCCGTCTCGGATACATGGCAATATTCGATGCCCTCCTGAGACTCCAGGATGGTTTTAATCAAAATTGTTACGTAGTGGAAGGTAGAAAAACGAAGACAATCTCTTTTCAATCATCAAGTCAATCGGTCAAGAATACGCGCGGATACGATTTGTGGCCCAGAATCCATGTTTCACCCCACTGTGCGACGCGCTATCGCACACCACGACGCAAAAATTCATTCATTCGAACCCGACCACCGATGGACTGGATTTATTGTTACAATATCAGTCGTTGATTACGAGAATGAATCAAATCCATCGATGGTCGGGTTCACTGGAATGAATCTTTGGGGTGTGACGTGCGATAGCGCGTCGTGGCGTGGCGCAAAATCATGACGCAGCGCTTTATCTGCCATGACTCCAAGGGCAAGTATGGGTACCTCCAATATAAAGAAAAAAGAAAGAAAGTTGACTTTTAGAGGCCACGTGTCGATTGCTGATTGCTGAAGACGGTAGTGCACCAATAAAGTGCCTATTCCAAACGGCCCGCTTGTTGAGGCTACGGGAGGATGTAAAAGTCTCAGGCAGGTTTTCCTCTTGATCATGGGTTATTAAGTACTACGTGTTTCGGTAAGTAAAAGCGACTCGCATAGGCGGAGAATATTGCTGTATACCTCAATTTTGGAAGGCTGTCCAAATTTGCCCCCAAAACTTGTCAGAACTGTCCCCAAGCGCGGGGCGAATTTGGACAGATTTTTTTTAACTTCAAGAAAAACCATGAATGCCAAGACCTAAAGGTCTGAAATATTTTTTACAATCTATTCAATAGTTGAACTTCATAGTTGAACTTCAAAGTCCCATACCGCGCCTAGCCCCAAGTATCGCCAGATAGCCCCAATGCAAAATCCGTCCAATTTTGCCCCACTCTCCCCTACATACCTCGTTGTGGAAACGCGGTTTACACGACTCGTGCTGAAAACTGCGTTTTTAGCCCTCGTCGTGTAAATCCCGCGTTTCCGCAACTCGCGGGTACTTAATTTACTAATACATTCTCCCATTGTGAAACACACAGGGGCTCGTTGCCGATTTTTCTCCTTGGGATTTTTTCGGACAGTGTCTATACTTGATTTTTATGAAAAGAAGTCAAGTTGTAGTGGACAAGTGATCTGAAAGTGTCAATTCAAATCTTTCAAAACATCTAGTCCAAGATTCTGTTGGAATTTCTGCATTATAATCGTGCAAAGTTATAGACAATTGAGTAATTAGAGAAAGTTTCTATTATTTCCAGTGCAAAGTTATGTGATTATGATAATACGCAAAGCTCCAAACCAGAGCGGAATAAATCGATTTCAGATTTCCCAATACTTTTGAGGCTATTTTAGTAGAGAATATTCTCCAAAGCACTTTCAACCATTCGATTGCAAATAGAGGCCAGTTCATGACACCTGATTCGAACCAGACCATATTACGATCAAAAAATTTGTTAGCAATTACATTACCGGTCAAAAGTTTGTGTATACACCTAAAAAAAAAAGTTCGATAATGCTCACTCGACTGCTCGGATTTCCTTGGTCCAAAACGACTCTGGTTGGGCTTATTTTGAGGCTTCTTTCAAGGAGCTATGTGGCATTTTTACCGCGCAGCTCAATAGATTCTTGCAAAATCAATCTGAAGCCTTGTAGGATTTCATAAAAATCGGGTCAATACTCAAACCTCCGCAAATCTGGCGGAAATTGATGGATTGAGATGATTCAAGAAGAATCTAAAAGGAGAATTCAAGAGCCTCAAAATCCGCTTTTGAAAATCATGCTAACTTGTTTCTGGTCCGAGCTGTGACTGCTTTTGTAAAGGAAGTTTTTTCTCGAAAAAAAGACCAGTTATTGAGAGATTATGAATGGACTCATTTTTCCACTACTTAGTATAATCACTGATCTTGATTCCTACCCCCAGCAACACGAAACAACTTGAAATAAATCAAAGAAATACCATCGTGAGCCCGATTCCGTTACCTTTCGTGGTTTTTGTGACTCTCCTTCGAGAAAGATCTTCCTTTACAAAAACCGTCACAGGTCAAACCAGAACTAGAATAATTTCCAAAAACGGAGTTTGAAGTTCTTAAGTTTCACTTTTGAATCGAATGCTTTTTTAATAACCCTGAACCATCAACTCATGTCTGACTTGCAGAAGTCTGAGTGTTGACCCGAATTTCATGAATTTTATCAAGGACCCGACTTGACCTATTAAAATTCTGTTGAGTCGGAAGAAAACCCCCACAAAGATTCCTCAAAGTGCTTGAAAAGATCTACAAATTGAGCACAAGTAGAGTAATTTAGGACCAAGGAGATCCGAGCAGTCGAGTGATCATAATCGAACTTTTTTTCAGGTGTATACAAACTTTTGACCGGTAGTGTAACTAATTATTACTAGAAAACGAAGAGTTATTATAACTCTTCGTTTTCTAGTTGGTTTTTTTTTTTTTTTTTTTTTAATTGCACATTCAAATACATGCCAAATATCGTGAGTTTGTGCGATGAGGATCCGGGGTAATGTTTCAATCTCTGTTGACTATTGATGAGTCAGTAGATTTCAGAGTGTTTGGAGATTTTTGGAGCAAAATCAAGCGTTACAAATAGGTATCCAAAATCTCTCTTGTTGATAATGTTCTTTAGACTCCGGAACAATCATAAAATGATCATAAGCACTAGCGCAACAATCATATACGCAAAATATTGGTATTATACTGTTTCCTGATCGAAGAGACTCTTTGGAATCGTTTGAGGATGAAAAGTATATATCAGTGATTCCGCCGAAAGTGGGATTCTCCGTATTCCATGCTGTTCCAAGTTTCTAAGAAACGGGATATGCACTGTAGCAATCTTTAATAGTTTTGGAGATGACCCTAACGTCCCCGTAATTTGTATACAAATATGAAGCGCTATAGCGCCTCAGAAAGGTCCGAAATGTCAATTCCGTCCCCTGTAGAAAACCTACACCTCACTGAGAAAAAATTTTGGACTCTTATTGCATTCACTGCAACGCATATTCAGAGTCGAAAACCCTCATGTGTAGCTATGCACTTCAATTTGTAATACTTCAAACAACATATTCCACCACTTTGAGAGTCAAAATTACTTGCTTACTTCGCGCACGGACATCCGACATTTTGAAGACGGATTTGCACCGAAACTGCTTGCACAGCACTTGTAAGGTCGGCAAAGTCCCCAATTGTCCACTAGGCCTTTCCAACCAATGAGGTTGATTTCCAGATACCCAAATACACCTAATTCTTGCGCGACATAAACCGAAAACTCGAATCCGCGGCCGAGTGCACCATATAAACGTGTTTACCAAATGGCGTACAAAATTTTCGGTCAATTCCGTCCCCATGTTGTGCTCCTCTCCAACGCGCCATATCGCTTTGTGGAACACATTTTCTTGAAGTATTTGGTTGGATCAGATGAAATCTATGCGGAAAAGAGTCTACGATTAGTTGTCGAGCTGTGGGAATAATTATAGTGGCGAAATGTCCTTTCCGTCCCCCTTTTTGTCCGGCTTCAACTACTCTCTTTTTGTGCCCAAACAAGTGGAAATCAACTGCCAACGACCCACTAAAACTTGTCTGGGGCTGAAATAATTTTTTGACCCAAATCGCTCCTGATGACGATTTTGGCCCCAAAAAATCCCACTTTCTGCGGAATCACTCATATACATGTAAACTTTTTTCCTAAACTGCAAAGGTATTCATCTAAATTCGTTGATGCCAACTTGGAAAAGAGTATATTTTGCACCGATAGCTCGCTTCTGAGCACCTACTATCGGTTTAAAAATGATTGACACCTAGAGAATTTCTGCTATCCTGGCTCCAAAAAAGTCGCTAATTTTTTTAACTGGGATAACGTTGAAGCACATCTAGTCGCGGCCATGATAAAATTTTTTTAATGATTGGATGACAACTGCGGCTGTAGCTGTTATCAGAATGTAAAAAAACGCGGGTATAAGGCCAATTTCAGAGGTAGCTCGACTTTGGGATGCTACATCTCTGTCAGAAAAAAATTCTGGGGCGCTGCAAAAAATGTAGGTGATAGATATTTGGTTCCCCAATAGCGTCCAACAACAATCAGCCAAAAAAATTAATAATTTTTGGAGATAATCCAGTCTTTGTTATCTCTGGATCTATTGAGGTTGAAGACTTGATTCAAAAACAGGAAAATCATAAAAAAATTATGGATGTCAAATACCAAAACGCAATATCAGATTTTAAATAAACAAACGCGTGGCAAGGTCGCAAAGTTGGAAAAAATTAGAGTTTGCGCCTATTGTGAGGCTTTTATTGTCCTTTACAGCCGGGGCCCGTAAAATCGTCGATGGGCGAGACTACCTGACCGCGGACCATAAACGTCGTAAAGTTGCGGTCTCGGAGTCAATTAGGGTACCATCAGTCTGCTTCGGCTGCAATAATGAAGCTGAATTTTCAACAAAGAGAGCAATAAAACTATTTCGAACGCGATTTGGGCCTTGCGTTACAAATATCGCCGATTCATCGATGAAGCATTGTTAATGATGAGTCGAACAGTATATCAATGACGCGTGTGTGCAGGTGTCTTTCTCTCTCAGAGTTTCGCGATATCTGCATGTAAGTATTCTTTGGCGGATCCTTCAAATGATTGATAACGAAAGATCGATCCATTGTCCTTATCATTTCGTTGTCCATCAGTTGGATATCATCCGTATTGATAAGATGACAATCAACAGTTGAATGATTTTACCATCATCTTGTTCGACCGATCATTTATAGCATCATAGAAATGAATGTATGTCGTGTTATTGCGCGTTTCGCACAATCAATAATTTCAATCAACGATCGAACAAGATAATAGTAAAATCATTCAACTGTTGATTTTCATCTTATCAATACGGATGATATCCAACTGTTTCACATCGGAATCACGTGGATAAAGTATTGATTGTATATTATCAATCATTTAAAGGATCCGCCAAAGAATACTTACATGCAGATATCGCGAAACTCTGAGAGAGAGAAAGACACCTGCACTCACGCGTCATTGATATACTGTTCGACTCATCATTGACAATGCTTCATCGATGAATCGGCGATATTTGTAACGCAAGGCCCAAATCGCGTTCGAAATAGTTTTATTGCTCTCTTTGTTGAAAATTCAGCTTCATTATTGCAGCCGAAGCAGACTGATGGTACCCTAATTGACTCCGAGACCGCAAATTTACGACTTTTATGGTCCGCGGTCAGGTAGTCTCGCCCATCGACGATTTTACGGGCCCCGGCTGTAAAGGACAATAAAAGCCTCACAAAAGGCGCAAACTTTAATTTTTTTCAACTTTGCGACCTTGCCACGCGTTTGTTTATTTAAAATCTCATATTGCATTTTTGTATTTGACATCCAGAATTTTTTTATGATTTTTCTGTTTTCGAATCAAATCTTGAACCTCAATAGATCCCGAGATAACAATAACTGGATTATCTCCAAAAGTTATTAATTTTTTTGGCTGATTGTTGTTGGACGCTATTGGGGAACCAAATATCTATCACCTACATTTTTTGCAGCGCCCCAGAATTTTTTTTGGCAGAGCTGTAGCATTCCAAAGTCGAGCTACCTCTGAAATTGGCCTTATACCCGCGTTTTTTTACATTCTGATAACAGCTACAGCCGCAGTTGTCATCCGATCGACTTCAAAAGAATTTTATCATGGCCGCGACTAGATGTACTTCGACGTTATCCCAGTTAAAAAAATTAGCGACTTTTTTTGGAGCCAGGATAGCAGAAATTCTCTAGGTGTCAATCATTTTTAAACCGATAGTAGTTTACGGTCCGAGCCGTAGGCTAGGGTTGAGACAACTCCTCCGGAGCGAACCTCATGATTTCGGCGCTAACCTTTATTTATGCAATTTTGTGGGCAAATTAATGTTGAAAAACTGCATAAATGTATTTTTAAGCAGTTTTAAATCTTTTCGTCGAAATCTAGAAATAAGAATGAACAAGATGATGATTATTATCTAATAGATTATAATCTAGCCTCATCCAACTAACATTATAACGGCCATTCTTCTCTGTAAACAGGTGAATCCAAGTAATACTCGAGAACGTTCAGGAAGTTAGAGCAAAATAGTGAAAAAATCTGAAAAAATGCCCCTTGATCAAGTCCTAATGTCTCAGCCTAATCAAATTTTTTTTAACAACTGCTTGTACTCAAGTTTCAATGGATATAAATTGAAGCCATCCTATACCTATTTACTGACGGTATATTTTCGCGAGCGACATCGCGAATCCCGCGGGTAGTCTAGATTGTCTAGAGTCCCTGAAGAACTGTTGGCTACCTTTGCTGTCAATTATAGTGAGTTCGTGTTTGTAGGTTGGTGTGGGCGTATGACTAATAGTACACAACAGAGCAGCGAACAGCAGCCAGATGATTGCTGATGATGTCGTCTATAGAACGTCAAAAAATGAGAACACAAACCAGAAACTCCAGAGATTCTTGTTGAGTTATCAGTATTGATGGGTGTATAAAGGGTGTCGAAAATTCTGTTACATGCTGCGAGCCACTGCGAGCCTTGTTCCAGAAATTCTTACACCTCACGGTTCTTCCTACTCTCACCTCCAAAAGCGTCGAGAACACGGGGAAAAATGAATTACGTAGATGAACCTAAAATCAAACAAGTCCTATCAAAAGTGAGTTCATGGAATTTTACCCAGTAACCAATCATATCTGGTCATCACTGTCTCTAATCACATGTTCATCAATGTGTAAAGAATTTGGAAATTAAACTCTAACACTCTCTTATTACAGTATCCAAATGCAGATATAACAAGAAAAGATGTCATTCGCGTCCTAGATCATTATCGGAGTCTGCAGTGGAAGGTAGAACCATTTGGTGAGTTTCATGAGTCCAACAGAACATTTTTGAATCTCATTCGTCTTTGAATCATGGTGATGCGAATTCCAGTGTTCAATGATGGGTCTCGTAAGGAATTGATAAACTTACAAGGAACCATTCCTGTTAATTTCAAAGGTAAAGACTGCATAGCTTCTCTTAGCAATTGAATCGACATTTATAATGATCCTTTTCTTTATTTGGAAAGGTAACACTTACCACATTCCGATATGTATATGGATAATGGATACCCACCCATATAATGCCCCAATGTGTTACGTTACACCAACACCAGAGATGAACATCAAAGTTAGCAACTATGTTGATCACAACGGCAAAATTTACCTGCCATATCTCCATGAGTGGATTTCAGTAAGCATTGGTTTTCTTGATTGTAATAAATTTCCCATTGTAAGAAAATATAAGTAATATTTATACTTTTTACAGCACAAGTCAGATCTAGGTAGCTTGATTCAAGTGATGATCGCAGTTTTTGGAGACCATCCACCTGTTTATGCAAAGCCCAAAACAGAACCTGTCATGCCACATCAGTTGATAAAAACGGCACCATATCCCAAGCAACGTAAGGAAGCAAAATAATCCTACCTCAACCACTTGAAATATGTTCTTAATTTCTCTTCCAATTTTCAGCCATCATGCCAACTCTCCCTGTTTTACCAGGGCAAGGATTTTCACAAACAACTCCTGTTGTAATGCCACACGTTTATCCTCCAACTGATGTCACCTATCCAAATCCCAACTTCCCTTATCCTAGTTCAACTCAAAATTTTCCTATGCCTGGCTACACTGGTCCATATCCTCCTTATTCTGTGAGTATCAAATGAATGATCTCAATTCTGTCAAATTCCCTTAACCTATAATTATCTGTGTGGTTGACTTTTGGCATCTTCAAAATTCCAAATCCATTTAAAAAGTCAAAACTTCCTTACTGTGACTTGGGTTTTGGATGTAATTTCTTCCATTGGCGTTCTCTTGCAGACATGACCCTCCCATCCCCTAAGATCCGTCATGAAAAAAAGTAAAAATGGCCATTTTCCTAAATATTCACTCCAATAGATTATAGAAGATAAATTTGCATCATGAAATCAACTAAATTCTTTCAAAAGTTGTAAAAGTACTCATAGATCTGTCTTCCAGAACTGACTATATTCAGGAATTTTCTAGGAAAATTTAGAAATTTTCCGTCCTTTGGAAAACATTTATACTGGTCCTTAGATAGATGAGCTTTGAGAAAATAATTTTTTCATGTCTTTCATAGCACCAAATTTGAGAAATGGATGGATTTAATGGGATGTGCCAGAAGTCTGCCACATGAATTCTGCTGTCCATGGTAAGAAAAACCGTAAGTGCAAAAAGTTGAAACTGAGATATAGATGGAAACTTGCAAGTATTTCTGTGGTTTCTTATGGAATTTAAAAACTTTTTTTACTTATTAAAAAGAAACTATAACTGATAGCACGATGGTTCGAGCATCATTGGAAAGGTCGCGCTGAGATCTATAGCGCAGTATTTTTATCGCATTTTCGACAAAATGTCACTTGCGGTTTTTCTTACCAAGGACAGCAGAATTGGAGTGTAACTTTATTTCATGAAGGTCATAAAGGTTGAAATAATTCGTAACTGCTATCTCCATTAGCTCATTTCTTTTTTGAGGATTTCTTGGAGGAAAATCATAAAAATTATCCTTTATTTGAAACATATTATTTGTGCGAAAATCGAAATTTGAATCAAAATAAGAGCAATGGAATTCATTGCATGTATTTTAGCTTTAACAAGCTGATGTTGGGTATCACTGCTATGCTGCTTCTGGTAGTGTAATGCTCAGACATTGATATATTTTAAAAGTATGCAGTCAAATTTCATCCCTCATCTGAAAGCTTCTAAAGGCTTAAAATAACTCTATTCTAGGAGTTATAGCCCAGTCTGTCAAAATATTAATCTCTCAGATTTTGAAACTTGTATCTGTGGCTGTATCACTTGATTCTTAACAATGTGACTTCCACCGAATTTACTCTATTACCTATCCATTCAACTTTTGCTTTTTCTCATTAATATATTCCATTCAGTCACCATCATCAGGACCTGCCAATTCAGGCAGTGGCTCTGGGACAATAACTGAGGAACATATAAGAGCATCACTGCTCTCAGCCATCGGTGATAAGTTGCGTCGCCGCTTACGCGAACAGTTCTCTCAGTTACAAGCAGAACTGGAAACTTTGAGGCGCACTCAACAAGAACTTTCTAGTGGTTCTGCTCGTCTAACAGAGCTCTTCACAAAGTTCCAGAAAGAAAAATCTGAACTTGAAAAGAATGTACAGATATTGCAAGATAAAGAAACAGAACTGGAGAGGGAGATAGATAAGCTCTCTAATAATCAGTCTATTGATGTTGACGAGGCTGTGACAACAGTAGCTCCTTTATACAAACAGTGAGTATTCTGTACTGAGGATTGATTAAGATGCAAGACCTTTGTTTTACCCACTATCTCACATTTATAGGATGCTGAATGCTTTTGTTGAAGAGGCTGCAATTGAAGATGCCATATATTACCTCGCTGAAGGATTACGAAGTAGCATAATAGATTTAGATGCTTTCCTGAAACAAGTTAGGCAATTATCGAGACGGCAGTTCATGCTTCGAGCTTTGATGGCTCTGTGCAGACAGAAGGCTGGGTTGACAAGTTGAAGGAGACTCTTTCATACTGATACCATATTTTATTTTTAAAAAAGATTATATATAATGCTACAAAAATTACTCTGTATTTATAATTTAAAATAAAGTTAATGAATGTTTTGAATACATTGCTTTGTAGCTCCTTGGTACATCTTCCTATGTACTCTGGAATATTTGAAATTGGTGATCATGGAAAGGATGATACCTTATGGTTGTCAGATTTGAATATCTAAATCCTAACATTATCTTATAAACAGTGGTTGAAAAACTTATCTATAGAGGTCAAGGTTTTAGCATTTTACATTAAGGTCATTGTTTCTTATTAAAAGATAGTGACAAATCAAACTAAGCCCCCTGTTTGTTGTTGATAAACTTCTATAGTGTCACCTTCTTCCATTTCTAAAGAAGAAGGTGTATCTAACTCATGAATAGGTTGACCATCAAACCTGAATCTGACAGCAGCTATTGCTAGTCCCTGCCAAGATAAGAGATGGTAAATTGAACCACAGTCAAAGTAGAAATTATGAGAATGATAATTGAACATACCGCTCGATCACAATATGCATTCATGAGTTTTCTAAGAGGAGTATGCTTTTTGATTTTGAATTGAACCACTGCATTGTCTTGTCCTAAGACTTTGAGATTTATATGCTCAGACTCTTTTGAATCCTAGAAAACAAGGTATTTCATTTTAAACACTGGCACTGTGAAAAACACCGAAAAGCCGATTTGGAGGTTAGAGAGTCTTACCTTCTTTTCATCAGACATCTTTGGTTGTTTGGAATTTATGACCGAACTTCAACTAAAAGTAGTCAGTCCTGCTAATGTAAGCAAAGCGAACTTTGAAACAATTGTACTGATGTTGGGAATTTCTATTAATTGTTGTTGTGGCCAGTTGTAATCCTACAAACTTGCGTACGGCACAGCACTTTTATAATCTGAGAACTTGCGGCCTTATGGTTTGGAGAGTTTGGAGGGGGAGTTCAACAGCCAATGCTGACACCTTCATCGAACCAAATTGCGCGCCAAACACTCGGATCAGACCAATGTTACCAAATACGAAAGAAAACATTTATCGTAAATGAAAATGGATGTAATAAGATATGCAAGGAGTAACAAACGTAAAGGAAAGCCATCATTGAGAAATTAATGAACCCAGTACGTTGAAAATAGGAAAAATCAGATGAATCGAACATCATATTTTTGGGGGGAACGAGTCTAATACTTCTCCTCCTCAAGTTGTTCTTGACTTCTCATCACTTATCTGGATCGAAAACGTCGGTAGATTGAGTTCGCATCACATTCGATTAGAGAGAATAAACTCTTGATGGAACTCTTTTTGGTTCAAATATTTATTTCTTGAAGTATTTAACAATTATAAAATCAATTAACACAGATTCATAATCGCCAAGTGTAACGAAATGACCTAAAACTACACTATTAAGGACCTACCAACATTTCTCATACGTCGGCCTTTCTCATATAATGAGGATTCATGATTGACAAAACTTTCGAGTCCGGACGAAAAAAGATCTGAAATATTGACAAAAAACTTTTTTGTTTTGATCAGGCTGCTTACAGCAAAGTTTGATTTCCAACAGAATGCATATAAATATCACTAAAAACGTTGTACAAAAATGATTTTGATACAACTAATTTCTAACATAAGGAACTCTTGATCTTCAATAGAGAGTTGGGGAATTTTGAAATACATAGGCACTGTATCTAAATCTACCATTCTTTGTCAAAGAAACAGTATTACTAATCTTGATATAATCAACTATCATTATATTTTCAACCAGTTTTGCATGGGTATTTAAAAATGTTGACTGCAATACAATGCTGCTCTAATACTTGATTATTGGTATCAAATTGAATATCAAGACACTGTTTGAATACTCATGATTATGATGTAGGAAGATCTGCAAAATGATAAGAAGAAATCTTACCCACTCATCTCTATGTAATTGTACATTGACCATTCAACACAAAATGAATGTGCTCAGTGGTATATAATACATGCATATCAGCCTTTGATACTAGAAACTCTATCTCAAGAACAGAACTTTCATCATTCATACATTTTTCTTTTTAATTTTCATATTACAATTTTTTGAAATATTTTCAACCATTGGTGTTATAAAATAGATTTGCATTTGCTTGTAGAACATTGTCACATTGTATCATCATTCAAAGTTGGCTAGCACTAGGAAAAACACTCTTACCCTGCAAAAAATGAACCGTTAACAACCTCATTAGAACAGTGACATTTCCGAGGCCCTTCGTTCCACGACAAATTTCAGGAAGTATTCGAAAAACCCCGAAAAAAATTAACCACGTATGTCCTCTCAAGACTAATTTTCATAAAATATCATAATCATAACCGATTTTGAAAACCCAGAACTTTTTCATTTTGATCAATCATTCGGAGACTCCATGAAAGTTATGAATATCCACGAATTCCTACGAAATCTTGGATCTTGAGGATCTTTTCAAAACTTCTGAACTTTTTTCTAAAATCTTTCACTGATTTTCTACAGATAAACTGATATCTAACGAATAGAAAGGAATATTTATGATTGAAATATACTTGTTCAGTGGAATGCATATCATTCATTGTTTGCCAAGAATTATTTGCAATATGCTTAGCATGTGAAAATATAATCACCACACACCATTTTGATGCAGGATTGTCGGAATTTTTGGAATTTTCAAACGAATTAGTCCCAAAATCTGACCTGGAAGACCTAATACAAGTATTTCAACACAAAAAAAGCTAAGTGTTTTTTCTCGTAATGATATCAAGATCGACCGAAACCTTTCGACAGTTTCACATCGAAAGTATAAATCAAGACTTCCCCAGGTGAGTTTAATTGGAATATAGCTTCGAAAAGATAGAAAACACATCTCATTTGACCTTGACGAGCTCAAATTTCACGCTTTTCAGTATTTGATAGCTTGCAACTCTGACACAAAAGATCGTAAAGAAAGTTCATTAGGGAGCTTTTCGAACGCCATCAGAAAGTCTCTGAATTGTCATGAATATTTTCAAGTTATCGTGATATTTTAGGATTTAACCCATCAACACCTGAAATGACACTTTTATGACATCATTTTGGGGCTCGCTCTTGGGAGCGAAATAGGCCTCGAAAAAATTCAGAGTGCATATGTCATCGACGTCGAATTGTCCGAACTTTCGAAACATGTGATAGGGAATTCCGTTTGAGGCGATCCTGGAGAGTTTTATTCAACTTTTGTAAGAAATACGATTTTTTTCACTCAAAATCGAGTTTAGACGGCATTTTGACCTCGAAATTGAGAGCTATAGCTCTGGGATATAAAAAAAAAAAAAAAAAAACAACAACGTGTCATTGGGTCTTGAACAACAAACTATGGGTCAGAAAAATTTCAAAAGACGAATGCAGGCCCAAAATATCGACCAAATCAAAAAAAGATTTTGGAACGCGTTCTGATCGTCATTAAAACCTCTCATCCTTTTCGATCTCGATTCTGAACATCAAATAGCTTCTGAAAAAAATATCATAAAACATGTTTTCGAAGTAAGATTGTCTGTTCCTCCAGAGGCTGTCATCAGAATTAGGACAGGATAACATTTGAAGTGAGCCCATTATGGGCATACTTAACCGATTTGATGCTCTTCCATACCTGTTAATGATGCATACTAATTAATCTATCAGCCAGCCATAGGTTCTATAGCAAAATCGAGGTCGACACGCAGTTTTGTTGCAATCGATTCTTCTTGACTCGCTGATTAGAAATATGCGATTTTCGGCCCGAAAATCCTGGTCAATCTTCATTTATTAATGTGATAGTGCAAAATTTATGGTTTTCTGCGCGTAACTAGAGAAGTGTTGAGACATGTCGTGGGACATTTTTTTAGAAGCTGCTTGATCCCCAGCATTGGGATTGAAAAGAGCGAGAAGTTTTAATGACGATGAAGAGCCGTCCTTCTTGTTTCGGTCGATATCTTGAGCCCATATACGTATTTTGAAATTTCCCTGGCCCATATATTTCGTAGTTCAGGACCCAATAATACTTTTTATTGATATCCCAGAGCCATAGCTATAAATTTCGGGGGGTCAAAATGTTGTCTAACGGTTTTGAATAAAACAATCGTATTTTTCTGCAAAAAATCGAATGTAGCTCTTCACGATCGCCTCAAAAAAAATTTCTCTAACAAATGTTGAAAGTTCAGACAATTTTACGTCGAATACATGCAGTCCGAATGTTCATGGGTTAAGACGGTTCCTTGGAAAGAAAGATTTTTGAAATTTCGAATCAAATCATGACTGAAATTGTGTTAATGAAGATTCTGGGAGGTAATGATTTGATAGGTTTTTCTTGATCTTTCCAATGCTCTTCGTAAAATTACTATAGAACCAAAGACGTTGGAGATACTGCCATTTTAGCGAGGTTATTCGCGTGTTCCATTTTTTTGTAGGGCACTTTACACACAATCGCCTCAAGAGTTTCAACAACAGCATATTACACAAAAGAAGAAGAATAAAAATTTGTACTCAAGATCATTGCGCAATATTGTGAATATTTTTAATATCAAATAGTCCTGCCAAAACTTCATACCTAACTAATTGAGTTTCAAAATGATTGTGTTGACTCAAGTGTCTTCACTTAATAGACTGAGATTGTTACTGTCATATTTTTAGAAGGAGTTGCTAAATTTTGATATGGTGCGCTTCTCTTGCCATCAAACTCATGCCAGAGTTGACAGTCTCAATCAGCCGGGTCGGTAATAACATTAGTTGTCGAGGAAATATTTTCGGTGGTTTTTAAAACCTTGATCAGCTCCTCAGCAGATGCTTCAGACTCGTTCTTGAAGTCCTCTTCCAAACTGTCTCCGTGGTTTTTAGATTCAGATGTCCTTTGGAGAAAGAAAGCCCTTCAAATTGAGTATCTCTTTTTTCACGTATAATGCTGATGCGGGGAGTAAGCACTTGGGAAAAATTTTTCCAAATTTTCTGAACAGTCCCACCATTCAAGTCAAGTTTCAGGCTTACAAATCTTCGATCTAGTCCTTGTACCCGAATCGACAATTAATTTGCAAGAGTTGTGAATAATTTGAACGCTTCTTCATCACACATTGAGCGATAGAATGAACCGAAAAATGGAAGTTACCGGAAATCAGCCCATATTGTGCGGTATTGAATATCTCTGTGTAACAATCATAACCGAGTGATGAAAAGTGATATTTCAAATTTTATCATATCGCCGATAACTCGGTAGATACCATGTGTCACTTATTATAAGACATTCTCGAAAGTATGTGAGAGAGAGAGAGAGAGAGCTATACTCTCAAAAATTTTGGGGTAAAACACCGAAACACGACGACGTAACGAACGTCAAGTTCGGCAAAATTGGGCGCAATGGAACCTCACGAGGAGCCTCAGCACCGGATACAGCAAGAAAATCGATATGAACGTTCGACTCTCACTTCAAGAGCTTCAGATTCAGGGTTAATTCCAATGTGATCCAAAACAAATACAAATCAAATAGTGAGTCTCTTCATTTTCATGAGTTGATTATTTGGTCTCATCGATCTTCATTTTTAATTCAAATTGAAGTTAATCATGCAGAGGAATGATCCCCGAGCGCAAAATAAGCATTGATTACTGGTTCCATGTCGAATGGTATATTCTGAACTCTGATACTACATTTAAATTTCTAAAACATGATTCTTATGCTTGATTATGTGTACGTGTTCAGTCTTACTCATGTTGTGGCTCTTTCAATTCATGACAAATGCAAACTCCAAATCATTAAATGTTTTCGAAGTCTAATAGTGAAATAATGTATGTTCAGACCATCTCCATATTGTGATAGATTTCTGTATCGCGTAAGTCCGCGAGAGGGGTGCACGGTGCTCTTGAAATACGTTTATATTCCGCTGACGACCACCAACGGGATTGTTGTGGGATATGTTCCAATAGGGCCCTTGGAGCTCATTTTCTGATAAAAATCAAAATTTTTACAAAGGCCAAAAAACGTTTTTCTCATCCTTTTCCAACCTTCTCCCTCGAATAACTCGAAAAAGACGCACTTAAACGGAGAATGTGTAGAGGCATCTTTTGGAGATCTTGACAAACTGCATGAAAAAGGTTCGCATACTTGAATCCGTAAGACGCAATTCGTTCGAGATATTCTAGAATTTTCATTTTGATATTGATATTGATATTTGTTTAGCGAGGTTTAGAAGATGAAACAGTAAGTAGTACAGTACTCTGGCGAGACGAGAACAAATCTGCATGTGTGCGACTGACTTAGATTAATACTCTAAAGAGAAAAAAACTTACACCTAAGAGACTTATAACTACAGTACTAGAACCAAAAAATTATAATCTCAATTTCATTCAGATAATTCAGGATAATCTAGAGAAAATTCTACGAATCCCAATAGATTTTACATATCCTTTCAACATTTTTGATATTCGATTTTCTCTAGTTGGCAATTTTTGCTTAGTTTGGAGTTCATTGAAATGAAATATTGCCGTATATTTATGACATTTATTCTAAACTGCCTTCGTATTCTGTGGGTATGGAATACATTTGTTTCTTGTCTTCGCTACGCTGCTTCTATAGGATCGAGACACTTCAACATATTTATGCTTCACAGCCTCGAGATTATATTTTATTTTTCCGAGGTCTGGTGGTTGACCTCTATTTTTTTCTATCTTAAGCCACGTTTTTCTACTTTACTATGAAGTTTTGAACATGATTCTAGATTCGTTTTATTGGCTCGTTCCATAATCATAGATTTTTCGAAAAATCTCAATTCTGACCCCGTTTCTGATGCTCACCCATTACTAGATTGGAAAAATATTGAGGAACCTTAGAGAATTCATCATACACGATACTACAACTATTATTTATACACAATTTCCGATGAAAAAAGCTCGTTCAAAGTTAAAGAATTGAGATTTTTTTGTAAAATTTTTGATTACGAAATGAAAATTTTAGAATATCTCGGACGGATTGCGTTTGACGGATTAAAGTACATGAACCTTTTTCATGCACTTTTGGAACTTGACTCGTCCTCTTATTGAGATTGATAGAGAAATGAAATTAGTCCTCCAATGCCGATTCACGAATATAATATCACAATTTCACGCAATTTTTCAAGTTCTACAAAAGATGCCTCTACACATTTTTCATTAAAGTGAGTCTTTTTCGAATTATTCGAAGGAAAAGATGGAAAGGAGGATAAAAATAGTATATTATTCAAGTAATATCGTAGCCTCCAAGTTGCTGAACAAGCTTTCCCCAATAGATCTCAGTCCTAGTTCGTTCAACCTCTTCAAAAATAGACTATTTGGATATCTATTCAACAAAGACAAAATCGAATGGACCGATAAATCACGGACCTTCAATGTACCCTTGGTACCCCCACTCTTAGCAGGGACCCTTGAATTGTAATTATAATTTGCATCAAATTCATTAGCTTGTTCCATTCATTTTCCTTTGGCCTACATCGCTGCACAAGCTTTTTCACTCTTCTCACTTTTTTCATTCTCCTAAACAATGTATCCAAGTCACCTTAGATTACAAGCTAAATGCGCCACAACATACAAATATCTAATGAAATTAGTTTTATTTCATTTTGAAACGTATTGTAACTCACCACTGTCATTTCTTTCAGAGTCTGACGGGGTCCTACCCCACGACTCCAATAAATTGATATCTATCTATCTATCTAATATACTATTTTTATCCCCCTTTCAATCGGGATCCCGATGGGAGGCTGAGGCTGTTTTGGGGCATGGGGAAGGTTTTTCCCCAAATGCAACGAGGGAAAAATATTCCCCGTGCCTTAAAACAGCTTGCCGAGCGAGGGTAATATGCTATTTTTTCGCATTAGGGCGAATAAAAGACAATTTTATGTTCGAAACCGGGAGTAAAAGTAGCTTTAGTCGCCCTACGCTAAAAACATTTTTATGCAATTCTCCGATGTTTGGGTGCTTGTAAAATTGCATAAAATGATATTTGCACCTCGTTCTTGAGGTTCCCCGCTCCCGAGCGATTATTTCGACCCTTGCCTGCGGCTCGAGCCGAAAACCAATCGCTCAGAAGCGAGCTACAACCTCATGAACTTGGTGCAAAACATACTATTTTAGGACTTTTATAAAAAACGGCCCAAGCGCCGACATTGATTCTTATCAGAAAATGAGCTCCAAGGGCCCTAGAAACTTATTCCACAACAATCCCATTTAGTCGAGTAAGTAAGCTCCTGAATTTGTTCACTAACCGGCTAAACTCTTCCGAACCCTCCAGTTTCGGGCTCAAATGATAGGTGGCACATCTAATAATCAATATTAATAAGGAATATTGTTCAAAAATTGGGGCAAGGCATAAATAAACAATAAAAACATGCATTTTCCGTCCTTTTTTCGGGTTTTTCTATTATAAGTCGGAAAATATTGGTTTTTCGAGAAAACTTGTCCAGAAGTAATTTGTGGATCTTTGAGCGATCCACAAAATTGTTTCAATTACTTTTTCCCGTAAAATGCATCCTTTTGGAGTTATTCTTGATCAAAGTTATAATCGAATTTGTTCAAATACATTCGCTAAAATTGTTTATAACGGGTTCAAATTATTTTCCCTAGGTAATTGAGTCAATTTTGAGAAGAAAAGGTCTCTTAGTATTTTTCCTAAATCTGATCGTTTTCGAGTAATGAGAAAAAGCAGATTTCGCAACTTCCGAGTCAAAGTGCTGTCATGAAAGCGCCGTATTGAGGATTAGAAGTCGCGAAATTTGCTTTTTTCATTACTCGAAAATGATCAAAGTTGAAGCAAAATACCAAGAGACCTTTTTTTATCAAAATCGACTCAATGACCTAGAGAAAATAGTTTGAACCCGTTATAAACAATTTTAGCGAATTTATTTCAACAAATTCGATTATAACTTTGACCAAGAATAACTTCAAAAGGATGCATTTTACGGGAAAAAGTAAGTGAACCAATTTTGTAGATCATTTAGAGATCTACAAAAGCTTGACAGTAAATTCGATTGGGAACCGCAGATCGACCAAGTAGTAAAGAAAGTCAACAGCGCCCTATATGGTCTGTGTTTCATCAGGGCTTGCACCGATCGAGACTCTTCGCCGAAGGCTAGTCGAAACCTTAGTTCAGCCTTACTTTGACTACTGCGCGGTAGTGTATCTTGACGCTACCGAAACACAACGATCTCGACTGCAACGGCTGAATAATTCATGTGTGAGATACATATTTGGCATCAGGAGGGACGAACATATCACCCCGTACAGGGAGCGTCTGTGTTGGCTACGTTCGGACATGCGTAGACTGTACTTTGCTGCCATACTCATGTACAAAGCCATTAGAATGAAGGAGCCCGAATATTTAGCAGCAATGTTCAACCAGTACCGGCACAGGCCTACCAGTCGGAGTGATGAGAGAGACCTCAACATCCCCAGAGTCAGGCTCAGGGTTACTGAATACTCCTTTCAGTATCGTGCCGCTAGGCTCTGGAACTCTCTCCCGCCCCTCCTACGCGATCCATCTCATTATCATCGTTCAAACACCTTTTGACACTTCATTTACTCAAGCTTGACTCCCAAGACTCCCCAATAATTCCAGATGCTTTGGAATGAGCACTCCAAGTAGGAAAGTAGGCTTTTTGTTAATTTCGTGACATTAGTAACTGTGTTACCTGATATAATGTAAGTGACATATCACTCTGTGATGAAGACAAGACTGCGAATAGCGCTGACCAAATAACAATTGTTGATTCTTTATGCACTTTTAGCAATAGGTATCGGGTAATTTCTCTTTTTCATCATTGGAGAAAGCTTCCATAAGTTGTATGTGAGTAATGTATTGATATTGTTTTTGCCTGCAGGCAGAATAACGCGTTTATCCATCTATCTATCTATCTACAAATTACTTCTGAATAAGTTTCCTCGAAAAACCAATATTTTCCGACTTATAAAGGAAAAATCGAAAAAGTACGGAAAAATGCATGTTTTTATTGTTTATTTATGCCTTGCCCCAATTTTTGAACAATAATTCTCATTAATATTGATTATTGGATGTGCCACCTATCATTTGAGCCTAAATTTCGAGGGTTTGGAAGAGTTTAGCCGGTAACTCCTAAAAGGAAGCGTCTTTTCGGGGCTTATTTACTTGACTAATTGGTGGTCGTCAGCGGAATATAAACGTATTTGAAGAGCACCGTGGGTGTGACATCCGGTAGGCGCTAAAAAGTCAAAAGTAAAGGACTCGATTACAATAAAACTTTGATCGCTGCGAATAGATTCAATAACGAGCAATAATAATGTTCTGGCCTGACGGATTTCGCTTTCTTACTGTGCAATTGCAAAATTTGCAAAAAACGGGCGTAACGGGTGCTATGCGCACAAATCACTATTTTTCACTCACATTTTTCACATTTATCAGATTAAGATCAAGGAGATCAAAGATCGAGTTTCTCAACGAGTTTGTCTCACCTATTTTTCAAGGGTGTGGACGAGTTTGACGAGTTATACAGACGGAGTATCCCCATCTGCTGTCTCAAAATCATTTTTCAGAAATCACAATTGATGTTTCCGCAGACTTGCCCCAACCCTAATGATTATTAGTAATTCATGTCAAAGTTGATAAAAGAGCCGCTTCGAACTCGAGGTCGATTGCTTACTACTCGTTGAAAAAATTAAATAAAATTTGGCTACTAATGACAAGTCCGGGAGTAACGATCTCCGGTTATGACAAGCAATTTTCCCCGATCTCTCGAAGCTCGTTATGACCAGATTCGACTATAACATCTTATATCAAAGTTTGAAAATTTCTTTATACGAGCAAGAGACCTCTATTCGTATTCTGGAAAACACATTTTTCAACTTTTCCATTCAATCATTTCGGATATGCGATAAGGAGTTCAAAAATTTACCAGGACAGGCTCCTTTTCCGAGGTCAGCAAATTTACTCGCAATTAGTTCAGGAATAATTTTGGAACAGTTGGAAGACAGTAGTCACAGGACATTTACTTAGGGCTAAGAAGATGTTGGAGTCCTGTCAATATTGCACACTTACCGACATTGCCGAGTTCTGACATTTCTCGATGAATTTCTGAGATAGTGAAAATCTGGGAAGTAACGCCAATTCTCCAGCAACGTGAAGTTGGCCTGCCACTTTGAGATAGATATACCGAAAAATCAAGTAAAAATCCTGTATCCAATGGTATAACTCTTTCAATTCGAGTAATTTGAGTATTTGAGGGATTAATTTTCAAAGTCTGAAAAATTACCCCCCCCTCCCCACACCAAAACGTAAGAAATGCTCATCACTCCTCGAATATACACATTAGGGGAAGCTACGTGTAGGCTCAAATTGAAGCTCTTAATTCAAGTTCTTCGATTCCAGCATCCAAACTTATCATTATTGACGCCAAATTGTTTAAACAGACAAGTTTTCCTTGTCTGTTTAAAGTCCCTGAAAAGTCCCCATGTATAAGGTAAAGGCAGGCGCCAACATGGGTAGTATGCGCACTCCCCCATACCCACCCCTCCCGCCACAGTCGACACCACCTACATGCGACATGACATGCGGGATTTCTCCCTGTCTGTTTAAACAGTTTTGCGTCAATAGTGACACGTTTGGATGCTGAAATCGAAATACGCAAATTAAGAGCTTCAATTTGAGCCTACGTAGCTTTCCCTAATGTGTATATTCGAGGAGTGGTGAGCAATTCTTATGTTTTGGTGGGGGGGGGGGGGGGGGGGGTAATTTTTTAGACTGTGAAAATCAATCCCTCAAATACTCAAATTACTCAAATTGAAAGAATTATACCATTAGATAGAGGATTTTTTGCTTGATTTTTCGGTATATTCATCTCAAACTGACGAGCCAACTCCACGTAGGACGATTCTCCGAGCCTTTCAGAATCGGCATTACTTCGGACTCGCACGATATCTCAAAAACTCACGGAGTTATCCAAGGACTCTACCATGTCAGTTATATCTGACGTCCTCTTAGTATAAGGGGCTGTCTGGTGAGTTTACTAAGGGGATACACACTAACAAATTTCCAGTTGAATTTTCCTCATTTGGTATGTAGATGAGGGGAAAATTTTCTAGGAAACATTCGAAAGAACCTTGATAGTGCCACATAAACACGACTCTTTTTTCGTTAGAATGTACTGAATTATTCTGTCAGTCTAAAAATTGACCTCTCTACGACCGCGTGCGGTAATTCTTTATGGTGCCATTAGAAGCATGAAAAATATCCAGATAGACTATTACAGTGCAAGATACCACGAAAATTATGAACTCTGAGGTACCCTCTGGGTTGGATTTCTGATATTTTGAGAAGTGATGAATACCTTGCAGGAGTAACTTGTAGCTCGGATCTGGTATTTTCATAGTGCTCTCCGAAAAATTTCGCGTGGAAATTACGAACTAAGATATTTCCTAGATAACCAGAGACATGAAAATTCTCGTGACTGAATAAAGCACGGTCGTTATCTGATAATTCTGGCTGATGAGAAAATATTAACGAGCCCTAATACTCATCTTCAGAACCTTGCAGAACAAAAGCAACCTTTTCGAAGTGACAAGATCGATTTTTATCATTTTTCTGAGTATCTTTGGTGAAAGATTGAAATCCGTCTCAGTGGGGAGACGAATTCACCATATCTACCTTCTTCCCAGTTCCCACTTTAGGAGTGCGGAAGGGGTCATATTTCACCATATGATGAGCTGATAAGCAAAGGAGCAAAGATTTTTCAACTCCTTGGAAGTACTGCTTCTGTTCGTGAAAATGACTCCTAACCTTGTATAGTCAACTGCTGACAAATGTTATACATGTACTTGCATGTAAATGTTCAATTGCTTTTGTGGTATACATATATTGACCCAAACTGTGTGGAAGATTCGAAATGAGAGTGTTTTGACGAAAGTCTTATTACATGTAATGGCTACGTGTGTTCCGGCAGCAATTGGGAAACAATACCATAATTATTGTGAAAATGTTGTCTCTTTGAAGTAATGTTGAGTAACTTTTCAACTACTGGTGGAATAATTTGTGGAGGTATTGTTTGGAGTCGAAGAAATATTCTGGATTATTTTACGGAAAAGCTTCAAATTTTTAATAAAACCGATTGAAAGGAGTTTGACTCTGCTTTACTAGCGAGCTACAGGGGTGTACTATCGACTTATTCCAGACTTCTTTTCGGCGAAAGCATTCAAGTGGTCAACTGAAAAACGCATGTGAAAATGCATATCTATTCACCTACAAAAATCTTGTCTCGTGGACTCGATCATAATGCTTCTCTTTTGGTCCAGACAAGGCGGTTCGTCAACCTCACTCGAAGAGCTAAGGTTGTTGCGCAAAGCTATTCTATGACGTAAAAAGGAAGGGGGGGGGACAATAACAAATTTTCCCGTAGCCAAGAAGGAACTCTTCGGACCAGGCTGCGAAGGAGAGTATAGGAAAAGCAGGAACGATGACGAGCCCTGGGTCGAATCTTACTCACACCAAAAAGGTATAGTTCAATAAAATTGGAAAAATCATACTCACTTGCTCTCTACAACGGTGACGTTTGCATTTCTGTCGGGTAAAGTTATCGCCGTTTCTATGTGATCCAAATTTGTTAAACTAGATACAATACATTCTTCAGTCTTTGACTCAGAATCATTGGTCTCATTGACATTTTCATTCTCCTCATTGCTATCAATTTTACTGATATCCTCATCCCTTGGTAACAGTATGTGTTCATCTACTTTAATTGGCACTTCTGGCAGTCCAACTTTGGTATCGTTGCAGAGTTTATTCTCAAAACTGGTATTTGCACTGGTGAATGCACTTTCGAAATTGTCAAAATTAGCCCAACCTGTTTGTTCCACAGGCTCTGGCGTGTTCATACTCCACAGATTAATCGATGTCGATCCTGGCATGGACGACGATTTTACAGAGCTCCAAGCTAATGGGAGTAAACCTCTGTGTTAATTTAAATGGGACTGCAGCGCCAATATGGCGGCGCTAGGGATGTCTTCCATAAGAATAACACGGACGAAAGATAAGAGCGCTTATCGCATGTTAAGTCCCAAGTGATGAGACAAAAATCCAGTAAAAACTCTTAACTGTCATTTTCTTTCAAGTATCACATCAAGCTATACTTACGATCGGAAGATTCAACTTGTGCACTCATCTCATCTTTATCATCTTCGTCGGACGAGCTTGAATCAGAATTCCTTTTATTGAACCAATTACTACTTTTACGCGTAAGATCCGTACTCTGGCTCCACATATCATCTTGATCAACGTCACCGAATTTCTTTTCATCACATAATCTATTGAATAAATCTTGACCTTTACCATAATCATCATTAGGAATATTGAACAATGATGTAAATGACTGATCATCGGGATTCCTGTGAGCAAAATGATTCGTAAAGATACGCAGATAAAATTGATGAGATGTCCAATGTAAGTACTGACTGGAAAGGACTCTCCCCATCACCAAATTTCTCCATTTGAAAACCATCATCACCAGTATCACTATCCGTAACAAACGGTAATGATGTCATCTGTTGGTAATTTGAATAAATCTATAAAATGCAAATAAGTTCATGATCAATCTATGAAATTAAAACAATTTTTTCTGTTTGGGTTTCACTAGAATTTCTCACTTCTTGTCCATATGAATCTTGTGGGAATGAGCCATATTCATCCAGGTTGCCACTTGACGACATCATGTAATTTTCTGGAGGTTCGCCCTATAAATATTCATGAGATTATTGATAGAAAAGGCTCAATAAATCAAAATTGTAAATTCCAACATACTAATGTCATTTGCTCTTTTTTATTTATTTCATCTAGTTTTGATGATTTGAAACTTTCCCAGTCCTGCATCAATTCAAGGGTCATATTTGCTTTCAAGAACTGAGACAACTCCTCACAATCCTCACATCTTTTGACCAGGTCATTGACTATGGTAATGAGGTGACCCATGTAACCCTGCCTAACACCGTTTTGTCGATTCCTGATTTCATAATCATGAATGTTGTTAATATGTACCTCATGAATATAAAAAAAAAGACATAAAAGACCCACTTTGAATACAATACGTGTACTTACAATTCATTATCATTATTGTCCCAAGCTTTCAATATTCTTTCAATTAACTGACTTTTTACGAAAATCTGGTGGAGGATAGAAATTTCTACTTAAGAGAGAATTAAATAATCAGTTTTTGTTAGGATTAAGATTCAAGACTTACGTAGTGGAATAAGATCTCATTAGTTTCATGACAATCACAGTTCATTGCTAAGGATAAGCACCGTTGTACTTGAGTGTGCAAGAAATTGTTCCATGCAAATTGGAAAAATAGATCCTGGGAGACGAAATTTAGTGAATAGTCAATTAGATTCATCCAATACTGAACATGAAATATTTTAAGAAACTTACCAACACTATATTGAAAGTATCGGATTCTGCAAAATCTCTTAGAACTTTTTTATTACCAGTAGAAAGAAGACTCACATACAATCTCAGAATATACAATCGGGAATGTCCAAAAGGCTTCTCTAAGAACCCAGCAGTAGTTCTCACTGACGGTTTCTAAGGGAGGAGTAGAAGGCTTATTAAATGAACAGCCCAATTATCCTTGTCAAAATAGGATCAGAATCATAGCTCACCTCCGGAGGGTTAAGAAGTAAGTTATTAAATTTACTGAGGTATGAAGCAATGATGAGTGCGAATTTTTCTCGTTGTTCATCACTCACAATATTACTGGAAATGGTATATGTCTCTGAGAGTTCCTGTGAGGTGGTATCCTTCTCTCCAAGCAACTCTATCAATACTTTTACTCCACCAACTATACTACTTTCACACTTTTCATCATCTAATATTGTATCCAATATCAACTTTATGGTACCATCTCTGAATAATGAGAAAAAGTGAAAAATGAAAATGAAACTGCATTGGATGAATTAATCAAGGACTAATGATAGAGAATGACTCACGAATGTAGCGTTTGTAAAATAGGAAAAAACCGTTTCTCAGGTTCCACCAGAGAGGATGTTGATGTAATAAAATCACAGAGTAATTGTGATGCATTTGCGTGCTTTTCTGGATCTGATGTAGGCGATAACAATTTTATTAGTCTCTGAACTAACTGCTGACTGTCTAGCCACTAAAAGGGATGATAAAATAATTGGATCAACATCAAATTTCTCACTGCAAAGTAGGTCATCAGATACTAACAATCATGATGTTCTGGTTCATTTCATCTCCTTCAATCTCGGTTAGGAGGACTAGAATCAAATCCATTATGGCTGAAGTTTGTATATGTTGCAATAGAGAATCAACACAATTGTTACGGCTGGTCAGTGATTCTAGAACTTTTAGGCAAGCAAACTGGTACGAGAACCAGTTCTACAAAAAGTAGAAACTTTGATGAAGTGATCATTAAATAGAATGGTAATCTTATACGTGGTAATGTATGATTTATAACTTGCCTGATCAGAGGCTCGGCTCAGCAGAGCATGTAACGTTTTACTAAAAAATGATGCTAGTAAAGGATTGAGGGTCTGATCTTGATCGATAAATGAATATAGTTTGGACATCAACAATTCATCTCCTGGAAAAGGATGAATGGTGGCAAATAATGATCCATACATTGTATTACTTTTAGAGCTCAAACTAATTACCTGCCAGTTTTTCTAAGAGGATTGGTACATTGCATGTGAGTAACTCACAAGCGATGTAAGAATATTTGTAGCGCCAGCGTTCTTCTAAATCTTCAGGAGGCTCCTCTATGATCAGATTTACAAGCTCTTCTAATATATCTGGTCTGGTCAAACTGAAAAACAGACAACCAGTATTTTATTAATCTCTCGTTGACACATTGTAAAGACCATTTTTCAGATTCAATCTCTGTGAAATTGAATTTATTTGAATATTGCAGCACGTTACTCACAATTCTATCAATTTCTTATTTTGACTTTTACATTCCTGTAAAATATCTTCAGCATCCATGAGTTTTTTCAAAGTTGTGCCCTGTAATGGAATCAGGATTGTTGATTTTTCCTAATATAGGACAATCCCAAACAAACTCATTGCAATCCCCACTTGATCATACTCAATGACTTTTTTGGGAAGTAGTTGAGAATGATAGAAATAGTCTGAGCATATAAGATTACATGCCAAAAAGGAGTTTGTCATTTTGAACGTTGCCAAGTCTTGTTTCTTACAAAGCAAACTAATATCTAATGGTTGTAATTTTAGGGAATCATTTGGAGGGACAAATGAAGACCCATGATCTATTGTAAGCTGCGTCAAAGTTCCTCACGCTTGCTTACACAACTGTACAGTAGTAGCAATGAAAATCATAGATGGTATGCATTTTTCAGAAGAAATAATCGTTACCTAATCACGATTTTAAATCATTGGACTTGACATCAACATCCTCCAAACTTTTTCATCTTATTGAATTCATGTATAGGTTAAATACCTTCATTGACGAGGTGATAGATTCTTAAGAGCTATCTGAATAAATTGTAAGTAGAACTAAACACTGCAGTCCAATTACCTCTTCACTAAGCAATGAGTCGATCTGGACTGATGACGGATAAATATTTTGCCAAAACATCCCTGCCATTCTGAATGTAAATATGGAGAATGTTTCAAACAAAATCACAGTTTTCCAGGCTCACTTTGGTGAGCATGAATTTCTGAATATTGCTGGAACGCTGGAAAGGCTTGGAGAACTGTTGAGATGGTGAATCAGAATTTTTTTCAAATTTACTCAATTAGTTTTCCACTTCACGACGTCACATACCAACTGCGCTTTTTGCCCACTTTTCGAAGCAGAAAACTTCACGAGTCTGAAGTTAGGAATGGTTAGGAATGCCTTCAAAAACGATATAAGTCGATCGATCTCGACTGTGTGAACCAACTTCGCAATAATGGTGGCGTGCCGCGTGATTTAAACATTCAAAACTTAAGCTCGCACAGGTTACTTACTCAACAAATCAATGAAACAGAAATATTGCATCAAGAAAATGATATTCTTCCAAATGTAGATAAGTATTTCATTTCAAGCCCTCACTGCGATGGTTTTTGCATTATTATAATACTGTATGATTCGTACGGTACTCATACTTCGTAAGTAACATACATAGAAGCGCGAAAACTCTTGGATATCGTGGTGTGATCGTGATTGAATCCCCAATGATAAAATGATTGCGGCACATTTCCTCATCATATATGAGTAGTTCCGCGCGAAACAGACCTACAAAAAAGGGTCATGTCTTAAATTTTTTTCTTGACTTTTTTATTCGATTCTATGGTACAAAATATGAACTTTTCACTCTATGGGGCCCCAAAAAAATTTTCCAGGTACCTTCAACGTACATTACTTTATCCTTTTGAATTATTTTCCACAAAAAGTTATGGTATTTTTTTCAATAAAATGAATTTTTCTCGAATTCGTTGACAGATACAGAGATGCGGCTCGCGGCATTCGAAAGGTCTTTAAAAAACCTATCGAAATCGGTCTCGTAGAATTGATTTCGATGTCTTGGGTGATTTTATCGAGCAAAAGAGTGAAAAACATAGAAGATTAACACGTTCGCTGCGGCGGGTCCCACCGGTGGGACCCGCGATTTTTCATCTTCCGATCTTTGCCGACTTCGGCCTCCTCGAAAAATTTTTTCAAAATGATCTGATATGGAGGTTTACTTTGCCAAGAACGTGAGCAATGAGATAAAGAAAAGTCTAGACCCATTATGAGATTTTGTACCGAGATACGGGGGTCCAGAACATGACCGAGATAAAATCATGAAAAAACAGCGTCACAGCGAACGTGTTTAAATTTCTCGAAAACCCAATTTTTTAAAATTTTGAAAATTTGATATTTCATGTAAAATTTGTGTTCTTTCAGAAAAAGATAGTCCCGATATCCTTTTTCGCGTTCTAACACCTATTTTTGCCAATTATCACAAATCCATTTTCCAGGCTTTTGGAAATCGTCTATATTTTCTGTGCATGCCCAGGAATTTGGATCCTTGAAACTAGTGAGCCTGAAGTAGGCTCACTACTTGAAACTAATTCCATTGGAAAGCCAAGAAAATTTCCCTCAAAATGATCACCTGCTGAAGTCAGATTCATGCATTTGAACCGAATCTACATCTACAACGTATGAAAGATGAGCCTCCAGCTCGAGTGGCAAAGGTACCCTGGCGGCCAGATCTGCTGGCGGCACCGAAATTGAGTGCGACACGTCGATGGACGTCATGACGATGCATCGAACCGGGGCAGGCGTGGGTTCCCTTTATATTACTGCTGTCTCCAGAACCTCCGACCCACCTCTGAGGACAAGATTCAGTGGTCTTTCGAACGTTGCAACTCTGCCTCAAATGCATGGAATTGACTTCGGCAGGTGGTGATTTTGAAGGAAATTTCCTTGGCTTTCCAATGGAATTGGTTTCAAGGATACAAATTCCTGCGCATGCGCAGAAAACAGGAGACGATTTCCAAAAGCCTAAAAAAGGAATTCGGGACTATTTTTTTCTGGAAGAACACAAAATTTTACATAATATATCAAATTTTCAAAATTTTAAAAAATTGGGTTTTCGAGAAACTTAATCTTCAATGTTTTTCACTCTTTTGCTCGATAAAATCACCCAAGACATCGAAATCAATTCTACGAGACCGATTTCGATAGGTTTTTTAAAGACTTTCGAATGCCGCGAGCCGCATCTCTGTATCTGTCAACGAATTCGAGAAAAATTCATTTTATTGAAAAAAAAATACCCTAACTTTTTTGTTGAAAATAATTCAGAAGAACAAAGTAATGTACGTTATTGAAGTTTTTGGGGCCTCATAGTTAGTGAAAAGTTCATTACCCTAGAATCGATTGAAAAAGTCAAGAAAAAAATTTAAGACATGACCCTTTTCGCGGCATACCTCCATTGCTCATGTATATATATGTCGTAGGCCGATAGAATCTTCAGGCCGTTAGGATTTCACGTGCGGCGCAACACTGAGCACTTTTGCGTAGAAAGTGATTTTTTATTCAACGCTAACCCATCCCTCTTGTTATTGACTCCGAGGAGATGGCAGTACTGTTATCTCCTCGGCGATCGGTAACAAGAGGGATGGGTTAGTGTTGAATAAAAAATCACTGTTTAAACAAACTTCTGTGATGCTCCTTACGCGCTTACGCGCGTGAAATCCTAATGGTCTGAGAATTCTAACGGCCTACGACATATACACTCCCGAGGAAGGTGAACTGCACAGCCGTGACGGTCAGAGTAGCATTCGAGATCTTCCGTCTCGCTCGCACTCATAGGTTATGGTACGAGCGCGAGTGAGACAGAAGATCTCGAACGGTAACTGACCGTCACGGCTGTGCAGTTCACCTTCCTCGGGAGTGTACATACGTGCGTATACGCCTCTCTATATATATAAAAGAGTATATAAACTCACTCAAAGCTGTCTGCTATATTTGATGTGATTGGGCAGACATGTGTAAGGACCGTGAACCGTGAGGTTGTTCACTCGTTATTTCACTCGTTATTAAAAACCAAAATGCCGCATAAAAAGTGAAATTCCAATAACGGTCCGTTCTGTTAAACAGAGCTCTGAAATTTCACACTGAATAAAAAAAATATGATATGGCAGGGAACTCCAAAAAAGTTTTAAAAGCCTTGACGGAGCAAATACAGAAATCACCATTGTTATTTAATGCAAGTACCGCAATAGGTAATGCAACTGAAAGAGCTCAAGAAAAGATCCACATTTTGCATAACAAGGCATCCGAGAAGTATGTGAATATTGTGAAGGTAGTATTACTCATCACTAATCCAAAAATTTGGTTAACATCTTTTGAATGCATAACTTGTTTCTCTACAGCAAGTAAATGGTTCAACTATTATCCAAGACTTCAATACTGCTGCTTTGCAGCCTTCAAACCCTTTACCTAAGCGCCTTATCAATTATTGGCAGTGGTATCAGCAACTCACTGGGTTGGACAAAATTGAGCTGGCGAAACAGCAGGTTATTTCTGTTCAAGACAAACTGTTCAGATGTCAGGATCAGAGGAGAGATCTCACTCGGCAAGCTCATTCAGTCAATGAGAAACTGAAAGAAATTTACAGTGAGCTGATTCAAACCAAGCGAGATGACCCCAAGTATGTGCAGTTGACCATCTTGGAAAACAAAGGATTACAAGAGCAAACCAGAATAACAGGTCAACTCACTCTTTTGGAGAGTGAAGAAAGAGATCACTTCACAGAATTATCAACAGCAATTAAGGAGTATCATGATAGTCAGGCCATGAATGCTCAAAAGTACAAGTATCTTTCTATACTGGCCTCTGCAATTTTAGCTATTGTGTCATTAACTGGATCAATGATTTATAATAACAAGAGAATACTGGATGTCAGAAACGTAATTTTTGAAGCTCAATCATCAATAGAGTCAAATATTAATGAAAAATTCTCTTCTATTCTCAAAAGGATTGAGAGTCAAGAAAAAAATATTGTCACTTCAATGACTTTACCTAGTCTCACCAAAATCAGTGCTGCATCAGTTGATAGTGTAACACATCACAACCCTATAGATGATGATTTCTCATTACCAGACTTGGAAAAGATGAAACAAGCTAGTTATTATCTGGGCATAACTATTTTTACATTGTATATATTGCAACAAATCCTTAAAAATTAGGGATTCCAAAAGAATGGAAATTACTCAGTATGAGTGAGTCATGAGATACATCCATTGCTTCAATAGAGGAAGACTAGGTTTGAGATATTGAATTTGTAATATATATATGTGGTTATTTTTATGTAACATAAGCAGTGTAATGAATATACTAACTACAGAATCAAAAAAGAGGAATCCATTTACTTTTGTAGTAACTGACAGGTCATCTCCAAAGATTGATGAGGGGCAATCAATATCGGATTAAATACAAAGAAGGGCTTTATTAAAAATATTAAGAATGTGATGAATTAAAACACTCTTCCATATTCTTTAAAAATAGAATTAAGTCTTAGTTTCAGAACTTGCAAACTGTTCACAATAGTAGTGTTTTAGTCAGACTAAAAGATTAAGAGTCCCAAGATTTCCACTCCAGGCCATCAGGTGGTTTCCGTTTCACAGTTTCCTTTCCAACTTCTGACCAATTAGTACTCAATACTGTGCCACCTGACTCTTGCTGTACAGAAAGTAAAATGTATCAATTATACAAATCAGTGCTGTGCAAATACTAAAGGCAGGCTCACTCACAAAAGATTTATTCATGGCTCGCCGCACTTCATCGGATCCCTTGCCATATATTTGTTGAAACAATTGGTTTACAGCTGCCTCTCCCTCTGGTTTCTCATCTGCCTCCTCTTTCTCAATTTCTTTTTCAACCTTGTCCCAATCTTTAGACTTCTTTGAAGAACTTGGATATTTTGGTGGTTGATGAATACCATGAACTATTTCTAAAAATGACAAATGAGATCTAGTACATATGAGTTTGGGAATAAAACTTGAAGCAAATGATTTTGATAGTTACCATGAGGAATAGGCACAATAGTTTCCTGTTCTGGGTTGCCTTCTAAGAGAGCCCACCTTAACCCATCTCTTTTCTTGAGTTTGATTTCTATTTTTGATGGCACAACTTTGTATGAACATTGTTCAGGTACAATGTGGTGAGCTAAATCTATTTCAAGACTGTAATCACTACCATTGGGTAGCTTAGCTGATACACTGAGCTGTGAGTAAGAAGTTTTTCAATTTGTGAGTTCTTTATGAATCAGGGCAGCCTAAATCAATACTGAGTTGGTGAGAGTCCGTAATTTTGGTGAGCAATGGTATGGGGTATTCTTGGATTGAAAATCAAACATTAAATGGGAGAAACAGGGAGAAACAACCATGGGAAAGAATCGTGTAATGAGACTAATGGATGCATCAATTTCAGTTTATCGAGCTACTGCACTCTATTATGAAAGGTTGAATGCATATTGATCTTGTTGGTCATCACATCAGGATATCGATAACAGAATTGTTTTTGGCTGGTGTAATAGTCTGACTAGTCTAGTCAGTGAAAACTCGAAATAGATAACCTAAATCTTTGTGAAGTAAGTGCAATTGCCCAAATCCCACAGAAACTTACGGTTTTTTCGCCATAATTAACTTTGACAGAATCTGCATTTTTCGCCAAAATCGTAACTACGACAAATATTTCTGTCTGGTACCAATCGTGTTTTATCTTGGGCACAGGCATCTGGAGAAGGAATTTAAGATGAATTCACTGAAATTATAGAAAATTGAATGGAAATTGTAAATGTAACTCTTACATGATCATCCTGGTTCTCAATTTTTTCATCGGCCATCCTTATGAATACCAAGTAAGTATATCGCTGACGAGCTTTTGCACGGCTAAAACACGCCTTGTATGGACCAGTATGGACTTCTAAATTCGTTGCTTACACAGACCGGCACAAAACACGCGCTAACTGGCACAGTGCGAGGCCCGATCACGCACGGCCCGATGGCCGATATTGTGGTTCATTTCGTCTCTCTATTGCACCTATTAAATTGCATGCAAACAACACCCGGTCGAATGTTTATTTATTGATCTACGGGATAAGTTATTGGTTGAATTTAGTCTTTACAATAATTTTTTTCCGCGCGCGCGATGATACTTTTTGTCAGAGGGGACATCTTCCGCTGGGACAGCTTCAATTTTTTCTAACTCTCGTAGTTTCTGAATGACTCCAAAGTAATACGGTACTTTACCAGTATCATCCTCGAATGAGTAATGAAATGTAGTTCTAAGAGAAGAAAACAGAATAATTAATCTTCCCCCAACACTTTCAAATTTCCTACCTCTTTTTTTGTCGACTCTGTGGCCTGTGGTCGAAGCACTCGACCTATCGATAGTCGAGTTTCGCTTTCGATCACCTTTCGATCTCTTCTCTCTCGCTCGACTCTGGAGCAGAGTAGGGAGGTCTCTCTACCCTCCCTAGAGCAGAGCGAAGGCGAAGGAAGCCAGCTGCAAATGGCTGCAAACGCAAACTAAATAGAGAGTTGGAAATAATGTCAGATCAGTGAGTATAAAATTCGGTGTTTTTTTCGTTTAACTGTTACCTGAATTAGTGTACATGAATAATTTCAATCAGTGAACGCTTTTTCGTGTTATTAAAGTCTTTGGGTGATATTACTCGGGGCTAAGTGTTTCAGCAAGTAGGATGAAGGTTAGCGACTAAACTCAATCTACCACAGTGACGTGTACACCAAATAAACTACGAGTGTTTCTTCCAAGGATGGTTTTGTCTGGCGTGCATTTTCGTGTATTGCCAGTGTAAACCTTGAAATGTTTTCAAGTCAAGGTCACGAGTGATGTTTATTGAGTTCGGTCCTGTTTAGTGCTCAGGGATCGATGCACTCAAAGCTATCTCTTCACGAGTTCATCGGACAAGCTTGATGGCTACAGCATCATCACATCATCAGGCACAGTTCACTCTTGAACCATTACGCTTTGGGTAGTTTTTTTCCTCCGCCCGCACGCGTGATATATCCCATCTCAAACCTACAGTGCGTGCGTTTTATAGCTTTTCGTGCTCCAATAAATATCCAATATCCATAAAATCTCGTGCTCAAATTGCACCTGCAGTGTCATACGATGCTGCATACGATCCTTCCCTCGCAGTGGTGCTAAAATGGCATTTCTTTGTGTTTTCCGCAGTGATGATGCTCTGTTGGATGAAGATCTTGGCGACGAAGAATACGATTTGGGAAATGAAGAAGAAGAAGCGCTCTTAGCCGATGACAATGATACTGAGAGGGTGAGCGTACTAGCGGCGTAATGAATTTTTCGTTCGCCCGATGCCGCATATTGTCAATTTTATTATTTATTCCCAAGTAGTTATTCTTTCAAAGTTCAGACCTATTCTCTTCTAAGTGACACGGGTGGTATTTTATCAGCACAAGCTTTCGCAGCCTTCCTCCTGTGTGTGGAAATAAGTTGATCTAAATCATGATGATTTCTTCAAAATTGTACCATGTACTTGGAGCAATTCTTTATAACATGACTATGAACGGTGTTGTTCATCTTTTCTACTATGATCCAGGTTGAATATTTGAATTTCTTTCATAACTTTGGACCGAATCTTTATATTCTGAAAGATCCTCTGTAAGAAGAATACAAATGTTCCATGGAATTATTGTTGAGAACAATTTTATCCAACTAATTTCACACTGACATTTTGATGTGCTTTTGAACACACTGACAGATGAATATTCTTATGAAGAATTAAAAAAGAATACTTGGATGACGGAGTTTACACAGACCAAAAATCAAAAAGAGTATCAAAACTATCCAGAGGCAGAGAAAGTTTTGAATGGATGTTCTTTTCAGATTATATGATGGGTCCTTACATCAATTATTTTCAATTTTGAAGTTTCCAAGCTACAGGTCCAAACATGGAGGATCTTAGAATTGTGAACCACGGTTTTTTTGCAAATCAAAATTTAATTCATGTACTGTAGAGTACTCCAAGTTGATTTTGATTCTTTAATCATTTTCAAACCATTCAATGTCTCAAAATGACTCAACATAATTCAAACAATGTCCCTATGGTTTGTTAATCTACTATTCTGTCTCCCAAATGTTGCCACATGATCATTCTGAATTCATTCCTCATATTTAGAATTTTAAGACCAGTGATTCAACTTGTGCATCTCTACGTCAAGCATTTGATTTTCATTTTTTTCTCAAAAAACGTCTATGTTCTTGCCTAGATCTTCTAAGAAATTATGGTTCTTGAAATTGTACTGAGAATTGAATCATGCTTAGGCTGTTGATGAATGTTCATGAAAATTTCTTGGATCTGTTTCGATATATTTCCATCTATTGTGAATGTTGTTGAATGATTTGATGATCGATATAGATGCATACCAGTGTTGATCAAATTTATATCAATCTCTAACCAACTTGAGCAAAGTATGATGAAACTAATATGTTTGAAGGTGGCCTGTTGCTCAGTCGTAGCGAGTGTAAGAATCTTGTCCAAAATTTGGAGAATCCATGTTGATCTAGGCACAGACATGTCAGACCATTCAACAACTCATTCAGAGTTTGATGTATTTTTGTAATTTTATTCTGATATCTTACGTTTAAATATGGGTATAGGTAATAATTCTCCTCATCATGATCCATTGTACGAAGTTTTCCTTCTGTGAATCAAACTGGAGCATTGGGAAATATTTTTGCAGAGCAATTTGCAAAGTGGCATCAATTAACCTAATCATTGTGTGTATGAGTATTGTATTTGCTATTTTGCTATATTGTGTTCAGTAGCAAAATGATGATCTATATATTCTCTTTTGTGAAACATTGAACCACACAAGATATTTTATGTAGTTGTGATAGTGGTTAGAGTTTTTCCCATTTTATGGTAACCGAATCAGTTTCTAGGGTGAAATTTGATTGACGGCAAGTACAAAAAAATTTTTCTAAGCCACTGATGTCTTGATGAGTTCTATTAGTTTGTGATATTTACTACCATGATTAATCATCTGCAATATTCTCCACAATTAACAGCTTCGGAAAAGATTAATTATAAAATGCAGTCGTGATATGATACAACCCCTGGTCCATATCACATCGAAGTTGGAGATACTAAATTACTTGATTTCAAGTATATCATCGTATTTTCTATTGAAATCTATGAGAATATTGTGAAGATAATTACATATGTTTCTGAATATAATAACCAAGTATTGCCTCTCATGTTTAAAGGAACTTTTAATTTATCTTTTTCATACATCCAAACTTGTTGTTCTTTGATTCATTTAAAAATGAATTATTTCAAACGAAATTCTATAGAGCTATGTACCATTTATTATTTTTTCGTAAACAACTCGTCGACCGAGATTGTCCTCTAAAAAGTATCCGTTACTATACTATCTTATAATGTTTTGTAAGTGATGTCACAATCTGTTCTAGTTGAGTTAACATCATGATTAGTTAATGATGCATTGTCCCGTAGCTGATAGCTAATATAAATGTAAACATTAGTATTTTTGGACGTATTTCGATGCTTCCAAGTGCTAAATTGATATCCGAAAATGGTGCAGAACGTCTTGACAATACTGCCTTGGAAATATCCATTCTCTCCTCAAATGGTGAATGGTGAACACAACATTACAACATTTGTGCAAGGCTCTTACTGTTTGCGCCAGGGAGAGTTTTCCGCCAGTGTTCCGAAAAATTAAGTCGTGGTACAAAAAATGCTCTACAAGTGTGATTAGTAAATATTTCCTAAAATTTGTTGCTACACTGAGTACTTTTGTTCATGGAAAGCTGCTCATACTAACTATTTAGTGGACTATCCGTTTTTTCGGTCGTAAGAATTGTAACTGTCTTAGATTTCAAAAGCAAGCTGTAAGAGGAACATCGCAACAACAAAACTTCTGTCTTTGATAGCGAATCTCACCAAGGTCCCCGAGTCCAATGTTTTTTGTGATCCGCGATGCAGCTATTGATGGAGGAACAAATTTATTAGTAACAATTTCTTCATTTTCATCAAATATTAAAAACCGAAATCAATCAGAGCTCTCAATATATTGCAATGAAATTCCGTAAGATTTCACGTCCTACAGAGCATAAATTATGATTTAGATGATACAAACAATATGGGGCTGTTCAACTCAGCCACATCTAGAGATTGTCAGGCCCTTTTTTGATAGCTTGGTTATCTCTAGGAGAGTAAGAGAACAATTGCCCAATCCCCAGCGTGTCATTTGTTATTTTGCATTGCGGAATTATCGTCACACCTCGCGCTCAGCATCTTGATGGGGCACAAGTCGGTGTATTCTATTTCAAGTTTGCCATAGTTTGCCTGAATGATTTGAGTGATCGAAAGTCAATCATGTGTGAATAAGCTACTCTCGTAGAATGTAATGCTATTCTGTAAGATGACATTGAAGCAATGCACGATCTGCATTCGATATTTTCATACCAAATGTTCGCAATCTAGTTACCTGAGAAGCAGACAGTTATTAAAGGCGAAGAAGAAACAGACGATGTGTTGGACCTGGGTGTCACCGATGCGCTCGACGATTTGGAAGCGGAGGAAGAAAATGTTCACCATTCCAGAAGCAGCAAGGCTGAGCACAAGCCCCGGGCTTCGAAAGAGCGCCGATCAAAGAGACAACAGTCCCTGGAGGAAACTACCGCGAGCGAGCCTCGCGAGTCGCTCGCTTCTCAACATGTCAATAAGTCTCGCCCGGCCGTTGAGGAGACCGAAGCTGCTGGTTCATCGGCATCGGCGCCAACGATCGCTCGTCCACAAACCGATCTGCGAGAGCGACTGCGAGAAAAGGCCAATAGTAGCCATCAGCGTGGAACTTCGTCGGCCAAAGAACGCAGAGTCGACGACGACGACGCCGAGGACGCGAAAGAGCGCAGGAATCGATTTGAGAGCGAAAGATCCGCTGTGCCTACTAAAATGAACCACGAAATCCCGGACTCGTTGGAGAACGTTGTTACTGCCGAGCAGCACAGGCCGTACTTCAGAAATCGCGACAGAGCCAGCAGGGACAAGAGCGACAGAAGCGATAGAAGTGATCGTTACGAGCGATCCGATCGACGCAGCGTCAAGAGCCGCGGCGGCAGATACGAACCCCACCAACCTCCCAGGTAAGCTTCTTGACCCCTCATTTTTTATAGCAGCATGGTTTGTGATTCGATTATTTTCGAAATATACATTACCAGTCAAAATTTTGTAAATGTCCAAAAATGAAATCCCAAAATAAGAAACTCGATTATTGCAGCTTCGTTGATCCAAAACGACTTCGATTTAGCTCATTTTGTAGCTTTTTTCAAGTAATTCGAGAACTCCTCGAGTTTTTATCGTGCGGTGCAACACTCTCTTGGTAGGTCAATTCGAATACTTGGAAAAATTCATGATAATTGGGTCAACACCTGTCCAAGTCAGATAAGAGTTGATGTGTCTAAATGTTTCTAAAAGTATGTAGACTGGTATCAACACTATTCTTGGTTCTCTCCACCAACAATAAGGAAGAACAAGAGAAATCGAAGAAGCATCACCGTAACTCTGATTTCCTCACCGTTACAAGGGTGGAAAGATAGGTTTTACACCCGTTATCGAACTGTGTTCTTCGCCAAACAATACAAATAAGTGGGCGGAAAAGTCCCAGCGTGCCGAAAAAGCCGCCATTCTTGGACTGCAAACAACTCGTTAAATAAATTCTAAAACGGATTCTAAAGCTCTTGACTTGAACTTAGGCCGTAGAAATCGAATTATCCATTTTGGACTTTTCATTTTCGAGTGTATATAAACTATTGATCATTATTCATCATTCGCTCAGTCTCCGATCTCACACTTCTCTCAAGCTTTTCAAGCATTCAACTCTCTTGGTATAGTATACGGCTCTTGTTTTACAAATCGTAATGGGGTATCTGGATCAGGAACTTTCTTCATGTCAATTTGATTCAATATTTTTGAACGCGTCTTTATCTCTACGCACCCTATGCCTTCTTGCTCTTCATTCAAGTTGAGATACTTTCAACACCCAGTTTTCCACGATGCTCGACTAATTTTGCAATCCAACGATCCACCAGATACCATGCACCCGAGCACGATCCAAGACCACCGAATCAACAGCAGCCGCATCAGCATCAGCATCAGCAAGCGCCACTTCCGCCGCCCCAACAACCGCAGCCACCACCGGTCCCGCAGCCGGGAGCTCAACCACCACCACCACCACAGTTCAGAGGAGGCCCATTGCACGATGGCCGGCAAGGCTTCCAACCGGGGGCGCCGCCAGGTAGCGGCGGCCCTATGGCCCAGCCCCATCATCACATGTATCCAGCCCACGGGCCCCCAGGTCCCCCTGGCGCAGGACCGCCACAGCAACCACTTCCGCCACAAGGACCACCGGTCCCGGGCCCATACCACCATCCGATGCCACCACGCTTCATGGACGGTCCCGGAGCCCCGATGCAGCCGCAGCCAGGCACGTTTGCGGAACCGATGAGGCCGCCAGGGCTGCGCATGGGCGCGCCCAGGATGGAGTATGGTCCGCGAGGCCCGCTGCCATCGCCACCGGGTCTGGGTCCTGGTATGTCTGGACACCCCAGGGGTCCTCCTGGTCCACAAAACTTTGGTCAGCCTCAGTACGCTCCACCGTATCCCGGTCATGGTATGCACGGAGTGCCACCCGATAGGCAGGGTCCAGTGCCGGGTCAAGGTCCGCCGTCCATGAGCTTGGCTCACCCGGGCCCTCATCAGGGCCCGCCGATGATGCCTCCCGCGGGTGCGGCTCAGGCTGTGCCACCGGGCTTCGCGAGACCGCAACCACTGCCGCCGGGCCCACCTGCCCAATCGGGTCCCCTAAATCAACCGCCACAGCAGCAGCAGCATCCTCTACCTTACGATGGCAGATTACCTCAGCAACCACCGCATCAACCGCAACCGCAGCCGCAGTACGAACCAAGTCGCGCAGCACCTGCCCCGTACGACTCCCGAGGAGGCTATGCAGGCAACCCTTCGGTCAGCCAGTACAACAGCGGTCCACCACGGCCACAGGTTTCGCAAAGCGCCCCACAGCAACAGCCACAGCAGCAGATCCTTGGCGTTGCGGCTGCGCCCAATATCCCAGTTCTTCCCGCAGGCCACAAGATACTCATCAATCCTCACTTCAAAGGTAACCAGGTGAAGAATGATGGTGAGTATATCAATCGCGCTGCTCTTTGTCTACAATTCGAGTATATCTTACAATCGAACCTGTCTTCAAATTTTCAGTTAAAACACCCCAGGAAGCCGCGGATAGTTTTGTTCAAGCATTGAGGGTAAATGCGTCGAATTCTAGTTTGCGGGATGCACAGCCCAAAAATCAGCAGGCCAAGAGCGATGTGAGTTTCTTATTCGATACATGAAGCATATTTGTGCCGTTCAAGAAGCAATTGATAATCCATTCTTTTCACTGCGGCTAGGATCCATTTTCATACTTCTCGGACGTGTGGCAAGGTAGCAAAGCGGAGAAGCCCCGACCGTCGAATTCTCGCAGATCATACTCTCCCGAGAATAACTATTCTAAAAGTAGTAGTCACAACAGCTACGACAGCAAATACAAATCGGATAGTCACGGATCACACAGGGACAACTATTCAGAGGTAAAGACTTTTCCATTAATTTCTGACGTAACTTATTTTTGATACGCGCCCATGCTAGGGTTTTATTATTATATTCATTCAACAATTTTCCTTCAGAAACAAGACTATAGAACTCGAGATTCAGACAGATATCGTGATAGGAACTCTCCACCTCGACGAAAAAATGACCAGAGAAATTATTCGCCCCCGCGAAACAGTAGCCACGGGAACGAGAGTCACGATCATGGCTCGAGTAAATTCCAAAAAACTGAAAGTATAAAATTGTCGTCTGGGAGAGAATTAGGTGCTAGAGTTCCTCCAAAAAGATCTAGCGATGATATGACTATGAAAAATATCAGAGATGACAGTCCTAAGAAACCAAGACCAGCCGTAAAACACAAACAACATATTGAGAAAATCACGGAAAAAGCTGTAGACCAAGTACGTACCCAAACATTCTGACAATAGTTTGTCTATCTTCCATATTGTGCCTCGGGGAAGTACATCTATTTTTTTTTCATCTACCAGGAAGAAGAGCTAGACCCGGAAATGAGGGAGTATAGAAAGAAAATGGAAGAGCAGAAGCTCCTTCGAGAAAAAATTTTGCGAGCAAAAGAAAATCGTCGAAAACTAGCTGCGATGCAAAAACAGAACTCGTCTTCGCCAAATGATGTAGTTAATACAGGTACATACTCATCTATCTCTTCCGGGTGTGTCGAAGTATTGAAATCTGTGTTGAAGCCTGCTCATAAATCGTGTAACCTTTTCAGAACCAATAAAACAAGATTCAACGATAGCAGCAGTCATTGCCAAAGACAAAACTAGAGGAAAGATCAACTTGTCTGTTGTAAGAGCGCGAAGCAGATTGGGACATATGCAACCTACTGAGGTATAACAAAGCCCAGATTTTATTCATTTACGTTTCTAAAATTTATCAAGTGTACCTCTTTTTAATGGTGTTGCATGCTGTGCATCCCTTTCAACTTTTTACACCTTTGAAAACAAGTTCTCTTTTTTAAAACCATTCTCAAGATTCTTCCAATAATCATTTATTATACAGTTGATAATAGGTGAGATTTTGAATCAAATTTATATCTAATTTATGTACATACATGAGTTTTCTAATTTCTCATTATTATTTGTGTAAAGGCATACTCTACTGCCTTGCCAGTTTTGATTTTTCTTCTGGACTTCCATTGTCGCTGTTATTTATTTTTGTACTTTTTATCCAAAGTATATCTTGAGACTTTCTTAAGTTTGCCATCCAATCGACTTATTTGTTCTGATTTTTAATTTATTTAATAAAGTACATCTCTCACACTTTTGTCATTTATTTTCTTCTTTTCCTTCTTTATTCACAAAAAAAAATTAAGTGAGCTATTTCTTGCTGTCAACGGGTTTTTTTTGTCAAGTCTTGGCGTGAATTCGATTTAAAAAGGATTGTGAAGAAGAGTTAGAAGATGTTTATCTCTGTAACAATCAGAAATTCTTCCCCAGTAATTTTCCAGAAAGAACTCTGAAATGCACCATTGACATCTGGGGTGATAACACGACCATTCTCGAGAAGATTTTCTTCCACTTCATGAAAATTGTTAGCGACTATACAAAATTAGAGTTAACTTTTCGTTGCAGGACAAAACACCGGCTGTCAGAGTCGTGAAAACTACGAAACAACTAAAAAGATTATCTACGTCTCCACCACCAGTAGAAGACGATGAGTATACTGAAGATGAAATGGAGTACGATTACGATTATCTACAAGAAGATGCCAACGAGGAAGAGGAAGATGGCGAAGAGGTGGAAGAAGAAGAAGAAGATGAGGAAGAGGAGGAGGAGGAAGATGATGATGACGATGACGGTGGAAAGAGCGAGCTCCTATCAAGAGTCGTTTTGAAAAAAGCCGAGAAAGCCCTCTTGCAGAGAGGTGCGGAAAAAAAACGCGCTCATAAAAGTCACAAAGCGTCAGCTAATGCAACTTCTGCCAAAAATCGACAATTAGGTCAGATAAGGCAACTACTTACCAATTCGCAGAGAATTGTCGTTCAAAGTGCCTCAGCAGCGCAACGCAAGCTACTCGCCGCTCATGAGCAGCTATTGCAGCAGAAACAGCAACAACAACAACGGAGACAGCGCCAAAGAATCGTGCTGCAAAAATCTTCAGGCCAAGAAGTGAGAAAAGTCGTCAAATCCAATATCGTCAGAGTCGATAATTTAGCTGCAAGCACATCTGAAGCCCAGATTCGTCGAATGTGTCAAGGTATCGGCAGTATTGAGGTGACTATCTTCACATGATCTCATCATGAATAACATTCATTGGGTGCTTCTGTAGGAATAGCGATCTTGACTTGTCAACATACTTTCCTCGATATTTAATAGTTTGGTAGTTTTCACATAGTTTGCTTACTTCTGCTTTCTGTCTCATCCTTAAACCATAGAACTCCCCGCTATCGAGTATTTTACATAACAAAAAACGCTGACACTTGATGCCCCACAAGATCATATTTTGAAATTTTTGTGTGTTGATATGCATCATTATCTCCTAGTAATTGATGAATCTATCTACTTTGCAAATCTGCAGTATTAGTTTACACGAAATGGACTTTCAATGTTAACATTTTGCTAGGCTAATTGTTATGAGATATAATACTCCAGAAGTAAAATATCGTAATTTCAATATGAATCTCACGAGTGTTATCATTCACAATTCAACAAAATGTATGACATCGCAGTTAAAACAACGATATTTTCCACATTTTTTGGGTATCAGGATTTTGATTATAATCTCGGATTGATATTACGGAATTTTGAAAAAGTGTATCTCATTTTTTCCATTCATTCTCATTGGGTTTCGCTAAGACATGAGTGAACTATATAATGTACATTTGAAAAGTTTACGTGAATTACGCCGAAGTCTAACTAGAATAGCTCAAGGTTACCTATTCTACATAAAAATTGAGGACTCTAAGATTTTGAGCACGTGAAGAAATATTTTTGATCTCGAATTTTTTGATGTGTATATGAACCATGTCTGACTACGTTTATGTAGAATAAAAGAACTTGCTCTAGTCACTCACGCTTCAACATATACATGTTAAGTTGCTCTGATTTATTCAGCATGCGTGAATAATTCTAGAGAGCACCATATTCTTGTGATCTCACAATACTCTCAGCTCTCTAGAGTTTGGATATGATTTAGGTATCTTCCTAAGTAGATACAAGAAATCATAGAAATAACATGTTCGTCAATTCATTTATTACTACCTTACAGTAGCACATGTAACCCTTGTTTATATGAGATTCGATCTTGCAAACTTAGTACTTGGCTTGAAGTGTAGAAACTCTGTTACAAAATAACAAGCTACTTCAGTTGTTCAAATTAGAGTAGAATGAGCACGTATTTGATTTCTTATTGATGCAAAGGCAGAACATTGGTTTCATTGTCGATAAGGATGCTTTGAGAACTTGTTCAAGTGTCCTTATATCCTACAAACCATACTGTAAATTTTACTATTCGTAATCACAATAAGTACCCCTTGCTTGTTGATTCACAATGGTAAAAAATTGAGACTTTTTCACGTCTCGGAATGACCTTTCAAGTGAAACAGTGATTAATTGGAACCATGGCATGTTTAGACTAGTATGGTACTGTATCCCAGGTTCATCAAATTCTCATGTTCCTTCAAAACAGGAACGATGGTCATCTGTATTGAAATCGAGAGATTATCTGTTTGATTTTCACTTGCTGAAACATTCTGAGTGTTAGGATCTTCGCATTGGAATACTGAATCCACGAAAACTTTTTGATACTTCAATTCTGACGCATGATTGTAATTTTAACGTGATAACGTCTGCAGCGTGCGAGTTTAATTGTCGCATTTTTTTATGATCCCCAACCTCCGATAATTTGACATCAATATTGAATTCACAAGACTCATTTATCATCATGCAGCCATTTACAAATATCTTGAAAGGATACTGGAGAAACTAGAGAACTCTGAAAAAATCGTACCGTGGATGGAATTGCTGAACCTTTGCATGCCTGTACGTGTAGTTTGCTCGTTATTTCTACTTTGCTTTACAATGGATGCATGGTTTTCTGTATACTTAGACGCTTATTCACGACTTATGAAGAACCGTATGGTTATTCCCGCATTGTTCGTCGTACCTAATGCACGCTTGGTGTTGGAAAATAAGCAACATGACAGTGACATAAGTAATATTTGGTATTTTTTGTCTGTTCATGTTGTAGAGCATACAAATGGGCGAGGGTAACGCAACGATCGTCTTTAAAACTCAATCCGCTGCCATGGTTTTTCACAAAAAGTATCAACGCAAAATGATCGACCTGTCGCTGATAAAAGTTCATCTGATACCGCAAATAGCGGCCTCCAAGGCATCAAAAATTCTGAAAGGTTCCAAAAAAGATTAGACTGAATGGATCAGAATTTTGACTAAAAATTTTCTATTGTGAATGCTTTTACGAATGAGATGTGTAATTATTTGAGTCAAGGATGGACACGATTCATCAATGGATGTATGCATATAACTGTACATAACAAAACAATAAAAGGATGGCGGATATTTTGAAAGTGTTGGTAAACACTGGAAATAGATTTTTTCGTTTCAGAAAAATTGCGAAAAATGTTACACTTGTGTGTATTGTAATAACTTGTAAAAAATATTGAAAGAAGTTCACGGCTGTTGTATAGTCCGTTAGTGGTGGCATGTGCAATTTTTCATATGCCTTACAAGATTATGAAAAGTTTTTTCATACATCAAAACTGAAATCCAGTATGAGAATTATTGTAATACAATGTACATTTTTTTTATAATTCATCATTTTATTTTGGAAATGACTAGAATAAAGGATCGATATCGAATTCATATACATGATTATTTTTTCTCACCAAAAAAATTTGCTTCACAGCGATACAACTACCTATCCCGAAAAATTACTTTTTACTATCATCAAAGTGAAAATAGAGCTCGTAAGAGGGGCAATACCACTCATCACAGTTGACCGTCACAGGTGAGATTTGAGCATCTTTCTGGTGGAATGAGAATTCTTCAAAATTAGAACATTTTTGAACGGTTAACTCTCATTTTCCAAGCCTTGTTGTAAGATGATATCGTGTAAGTCAGTAACAGATTCAAGCTCTGTAGCCAATGCTTGATAACTTTCTAGTTTGTTCTTTCAAAATCTGGTCACATGAAATCGCTTCGACATTTCCTGAATGACGGCAATCCATGATGAAGCACTAAATTCTGCCTTAAAGTGTTTTATAGGAGACTTGAAAAAATTCGAAAGCTGATCAAGTTTTCTTCTATCATTCCACGAGGGCGACATGCCAATGTTTTTATTTCCTCAACTCACGGAGTGATGATTTGTATATCAGTGATTTTATATTCCTCAACGCATTTCGACTTTAATTAAAAATAGCAATAGAGCATTTCAAGTTCTATCACATGTTTTGACGGAATGAATACCTTTTATTTTTCTGTAGTATGATCATACTGTAGAGAAATAAAAAGCTCAATGTTGCAAGTGTATCAATAGAAAGTTTGTTCTTGAAAATGAACGTGTTAACAGTCTAATCAGAGATTTGATTAAGTGAGAAGTTCGATTCCAATTTCCAGACCAGCCAAAATCTATTCCTTAAGGTGTGTAAAATGAGTACTGTATTGCAAAAATGTAAAAAAATCGTGATCAAGTAACTGTACCAAAAAGTTAGGAGGTTCGGTTCATGCGGTAAGTATCCCCAGTCAGATCAATTTTTTGAATTTTCGATCCAGATACTCAAATGTTACGATCTATTCGGGGCTTTTGTGTACATACCTCGAAAAAGTACCTCGGCCGTTGAACCACGAAGTGCAAGTTCGGAACGCGTCTGGTCCGAAAATCGTGCCAAAAATGTGGTTTCTAGCATGCGTACGTTAATTTCTGTCAGGCGATGCATGGCGATGCATGAATTAGTACATTACGCGTCGAGTGCTGGAAACATTTTTTCCTTCGGGAAACCAAGCTGTTATGATTCATGTCAAGTGACCCAATATATTACTCTACATCGTGTTCATGACGACATGATGTTAAGTATTTTCTTGTCATGCATCACTTAGGCAGTGGAGGAGGAATCATTGTTTATTCATAGTAAAACAAAGACGGAATTTCTTATGGGGTGATGAAAAAAAGATGCAGACAATCTTCAATTTACAGTTTTTATTTAGACTAAAAGTGGAAAATCAACATCATTGTTTACAAAAGTAACAGAAATCAAGCACACTTCAATATTATTTTACATACTTGCATTCTCAACATGATAATTCCATTCATTCACTGGTATAGGCAACATTTTTCATATGCACAAGGAATACATACAATTTTTAAAATAGAAATGTACTTCCAAATAGATTCGTCTATTGAACTTGACATTTCATTCCGAACTTCAACTCTACTGTATGGAAAAATTAGAAAGCTTCCTCAACTATAAGCACTACATCACTCCATGGCGAGCTTGCATTTAATTAATGATCATTCATAGTTCATCCAACATTACCTTCTAATAAAATGCAATCTCGTAAAATTTCTAAGCAGCTATCGGTTCGAATTTTCGTTTCGATATAGATGGACACTGTCATGAGCTTCACTCATACTACCCTCACCACTGCAAGTTTGCCATGTTACAAAGGTTGACCTTATTATGAGAATGAACACGAAAAACCTTCATGTCGAGAGATATTCGAGTGGAAAGTCCCATCAGTACAACTTGTAAAACCATAGGCAAATTTGAAGTTTTCTCAGTGAGCGCGAAAGTTCATCATTATCCATATTGCGCCTGTCATCAATGCCTGAATGAATCCGACATTTAGACCCATCATTTGTTGACGATTGATATTTTGGTCTAAATGCACAAAAGTGTCGAAACCAGCCAAATGCTTCTTCTGTAATGCTTCAAGAACAAGAGATCCCCGCTAACTTAGAGAACCAGTTTTTTTGTAGCATTCGTGAGAATTGGAGAACTAGTTTTTCTATGAAGCATTCATAGGAAAAACATGATGAAAGGTCCTTCACGACCGAGTCTTCAACACAGATGTCTTCCAAGAGTCACACAACAATCTGGATATAACAGACCATTCACGCTCGCTGTATTCGAGTTGGTCACGTTTACACGATTTATTTACATCATGCCACCCATGCCACCCATACCTCCCATACCACCCATTCCACCCATACCGCCCGGCATGGGTGGGTCCTCTTTGGGAAGTTCAGTTACAACTGCTTCGGCAGTCGTAAGGAGTGAAGCAACGCCCGCAGCATCGGTTAAAGCAGTGCGTACAACTTTGGTGGGATCAATTATGCCTTTTTCAATCATGTCCACGTACTCATTATTCATGGCATCGTAGCCAAGTTTGCCTTCAGAAACTTTGGCAACAACCACACTTCCGTCAACTCCAGCATTCTGAGCGATCTGCAGGCAAGGCATTCGTAAGGCATTGGCGACAATATTGATGCCGGTTTTTTGATCTTCGTTGGCGGGTGATAAATTTTTGAGTGAAGGTGCACATCTCAAGAGAGCAGTTCCACCTGAAAAATCGAAGTTGGTTAAGGATGATCACGTTGGAATATATTATGGTTGAGTTGTAGATTATAGACTCAAGGTTTTTTACCTCCAGGAACGATGCCTTCTTCTACGGCGGCACGCGTTGCATTGAGGGCATCGTGAACACGGTCTTTTTTCTCATTGACTTCAACCTCACTGCTTCCTCCAACTCGAAGAACAGCGACTCCCGAAGCTAGCCTGGCTAAACGCTCTTGTATCTTTTCTTTTTCATACTCTGAGGTAGTGTTTTCAATCTGGTCCCTTAGTTGGTCAGCTCTTCGGTCAATGTCGGTCTTCTTTCCCTTGCCTTTCAAGAGCAACGTATCGTCTTTGGTAATGAGTACTTCTCCAACTTGTCCTAAATCTGATGGCTGTAGCATAATTTAAAATCGGTTAATATGAATATTTGTGATCAATTACATCAAATGGGGATGAGACATACTTGTACATCCTCAATCTTCACCAGATTTGCATCATCACCAAAAACTATGCCCCCTGTAGCAATGGCCATGTCTTGCATTGTGGCCTTTCTGTTATCTCCAAAACCGGGAGCCTTCACAGCTGCAACTTGCAAACCAATTTTCAAACGATTCACAACTAAAGTTGACAGTGCTTCTCCATCAATATCCTCAGCTATAATTACGAGCGGCTTGCGTTGAGAATTTGCGAGCTCAAGAGCAGGAATGATGCTTTGAACTGAGGAAATCTTCTTCTCACTGAACAGAATCAAAGCATCTTGAAATTCTACTTTGGCTCCCTTGGAGGAGTTGATGAAATAGGGAGAAATGTATCCCCGATCAAATTTCATTCCTTCAATAACTTCCAGCTCATCTATCAGAGTTTTACCATCTTTGACTGTAATGACACCCTCTTTTCCAACTTTCTTCATTGCATCAGAAATTAGATTTCCAATAGCTGTATCACCATTAGCAGAGATAGTTGCTACCTGTGCAATTTCTTCTGGAGTTGTTACAGGTTTGCTCAGCGATTTCAATTCTTCTTTTACTTTATCTACAGCCATCATAACACCTGTGGAAGACACAAAATTATGAATTCATATAAACATGACTGTTCCTCTACATTTACTTGAAACTTTCATGCTTCATGAGGAAGATGCTTACCACGCCTGATCTCAACAGGATTAGCACCTTTGCTGATTTTTTCAAAACCCTCTTTGGCGATAGCTCTGGCTAGAACAGTGGCTGTGGTGGTTCCATCTCCTGCTTCCTCATTAGTATTGTTGGCAACATCTTGGACCAACTTTGCTCCAATGTTTTGGAACTTATCTTTCAACTCCACACCCTTGGCTACTGTGACACCATCTTTGGTGATCTTTGGGCTGCCCCAACTTTGTTCCAGAATCACATTACGCCCTTTGGGTCCCATTGTAACTGCAACAGCATCAGCCAGCACATCCACACCTTGGAGCATAAGAGCTCGCACTTCAGCGCCAAATCTGACATCTTTGGCATAGTTGCGAGAGTGTAACTGCATCTGTCGCAGAGCAGTGCTGCGCAAAGCTGATGGTAGTCGGAACATCTGGAATGACAAGGATTTACAATCAAGTTAGATGACACCTCTCTGCAGCCAAGGAAATCGATCAAAATTGTTATTAAACCTAAAAATCTCATGACAAAGAAAATCTAAGAATCTCAATCATGTACGAGCTACCCCAGATTGATGCAAGATCTGTTTCAAGTTGCATCGGAGAGTAAGATGTAAGGAATCAGTAAAAGATGAACCGAGAGAATGTAGCCATTCACGAACTCTTATCACATATACACTTAGCCCATATTCATGGCATCGCCGGGCGCCGGCGGCCGGCAGAGTTGATCGCGGTTATGTAAAGCGCACCGCGTGGCGACTGACTGCAATCAAAACTGAAGAAACTTAAAATATTGCATGATCATCTCGGGACCTTGTCCCGAGTGTTAAATTGGAGCTTTAGGCATGAATTTTTTTTCATTTACGCATTACTTATAAGACAAGAATTACATTAACAGAATCAAATACGAAGGTCAGACGGGGTCACATTCATCAGGGGAGGGGGGGGCGAGGACTATTCGGGATTTCTACTTCGCTTCGAAAAGCATGATTATCTTGCTGTATCTCGATCTTTGGGATGGTTAATCCACTGCGATTTCAATGACAACATTATCGAAGAATAAGCAGAGCTACTTACCTTGATTCGCTTTGTATTCGAGAATTATTACTGCACGTGAAAGCGGCACTTGGAGTGTCGGCGTGTGCGCGAGTTCAGAAAGCCTCGAGCGGAATGAGAGGAATCAGAATGAAGGAATCACATGGCCCGGCCCGGCGATGCGTCTTCCCCTCACACGGCGCTTCACCGAAAAATCCAGAAAGTTTGTACGGGGCGAGATCCATTGCATGATACCTATGCGGCTTGATGCGGCTCACTCAAAGCTGGATTGTCAAATTCCGAGTTTTTTTTATATAAATGGCAGAAATTTGCAACCAACATGATCAATAAAAATGGCACATGCTGGCCTTTTCACACGCCTTCTTTTGCGAGACTGGCGAGAGGGGACCGGTTCATTCAATCTTTAACTTATCTATAACCAGGCATCGAAAATGATTCAAAATTATGATCATCTCCTATTCCTGCGTCAAAGTAAATCCATTTATGAAGGGAATTTCAATACTCTTAGGTCTCCCACAGAGTCTCGTCGACGTGTTTGTTTTTTTTTTCGAGATCTGCACTGTGTTAATTTTAGAACTCCAAGGATGAAAAGGAAGCCCCTATTAGAGACATTTGTTATGAATCGTCTTTCCTCGTGAGTACCGAATAGCCACGACTTGCATAGCTCATGAAAATCATGTGCACTATATTTGCATATCGACGGATCACCGATTGATGAACGCCGCGCCGGCATCGAGCTTTTCATGCGGCGAAAACTGAAAACGTCGCGGTGACGCGAGTCAATTTGTAAATTTTTATTCCGTCTCTTAAACTTTCCTGTGCATGATTGGTGTGTTTTCGCATCCAAAAATTACCACCAATTTATAATCAGTTGCATAAAATCGTTATCAATACCGGCGGGGAGCTTACGTAATCACCCGGTCGATTGCATTGCACGGGCTTGGCAACCGCGCCCGCCGGCTTTTTTGAGGGGTATCTCTATCGCACGTGCGCTGAACGAAGATTCGAGAAGGAGAAGAGCAAGTAAAGAACAGAAACAGTACGATAGAAATAAGGAGAAAGAAGCAGACCCCATTCCATCTGATTCCATTGCTCCAACAACGTCGGACGCCGGCAGCCGGCAGGAAGTTTGTAGGTTATTACTGCCAGTTACACTGCAAACGCGCACACGAGGCTCCTGTGACCTCTCTCAGTTCTCCGGCCTTTTTCATCAACGCACGCGACTAAGTCATGGTGAGTTTTTTGGAGAAACTCTTAGAAATGTTTTACAATCGCAGCCTGTGAGAATCTCGAGCATTTCATTTTCCAAAATGTCGTTAAAGCTCCCGGTCGACTCATCTCGTATATTTAAAGATCAGTAGCGTTATTCTGGAAACAATTAATCCCTTGCCAATCACTGGAACCAACTTACATAAGTCGAAAAATTCCCCTTTTTCCCTTCATCCTCTTCATGAAAGGAGAACTGTGGAAGAACTCGATGAATCCCATAATGTATCACATGCTATCTCCATGGTGGTGTTTACTTGGGGGAGATGATTGGCTTGAAATTAGTAGCTCAGGTTTGATTTTAATTCCAATTTCATCCAGTTTTTACTCTTCCATCTCAATAAAAAGAAGCAAGCCTTTCAATGTCCCGCTTCTAATTAATGGAACACTTTATGGTAATCAAATTTGATCCACATGAAAAGCGAATTTACAGGCTGCTGCTGCTGCTGTTAGACGGCTAGTGCCATTGTTTGACAGAGTACTTATCCAGAGAGCTGATGCAGTCACAAAAACCAAAGGAGGCATTGTCATTCCTGAAAAGGCGCAAGGGAAAGTTCTAAGAGGCACCGTTGTGGCAATTGGACCAGGATCAAGGAATGATGTAAGTGGATCTGACAAAATATTCAGTAGATTCTAGTGGATCTCAGTGAAACATCTCTGGGAGAAATTGTTCTGTTTTTGCTCAAATTAATGGCTAACATGTCTCAATAATTGATTTCAGAAAGGAGATCATATCCCTCCAAGTATTAAGGTTGGTGATGTTGTATTGTTGCCTGAGTATGGCGGTACCAAAGTAGACCTTGAAGACAACAAAGAATTCCATCTATTTCGTGAATCTGATATCCTTGCCAAACTGGAGGAATGAGATTTCTCCACTGTTTGAGAGAAGTCTCTCTGTGGGTGACATGAAAGGAGTTATTCTCTTACAGAAATCTCAATAGATATCTGTGTGTAAATCATGGTCTTGAAGACAATTGTTATTTAAATACGTTTTTTTAAGTATGTTAGTATATAGGGTGTTTCGTACATATTCCAATAAATGAGCTCTATTCCTAACAAGAAATCTTTTATTACACAACTAATATTAAGAACTTTACAACTTTGTACAACGGTATGCCTTTACTTGAGTTTGATGCTCTTGGAAACACTGGCTTTGATACCAGACAACTCACCGCTGTATCGAGAGGTTTCTTTCCGCACGGTTCGGACCTAGAAGAAATGAAATAAGAAGAAAAGACCTAGTTGAACACAAGATTAAATGATATGAATATCGGCTTACCGCTCCTTTCCGCCGAATGATAGCTTTGCGATACTTGAGCCTATGCTTCACTCTGGGATTACGTTGTTCCTTCTTTCTATGAGGAGTGAGACCCTTGTTCTTAGCAATTTGGTAAGTTATAGCTCTCTTCTCTTCTGATCCATCATCCTCGTGTTTTTCTACATTTTCTACATCTGAGCCGTCAGAAAGTCTCAACACCATGTCATTTCCATCCAAATCAAGATTTTCTGTAGATTCTGGCTCAGATTTGCTTTTGACAAGTGATCCCTTTTTGCCCTTAATTGACGTTTCTAGATGCTCTAGTTTTTTCTCACACATCAATTCACTTGAATTCCTTGTACTGAATAAAGGTTGTCCATCTCTGTCTGCTTGGAGAATTTTTTGAATCCTCTCCAGGATATCACTTTGATACTCTTCAAATTGCAGAAGCAGTTTACGATATTGAGCTAATCGTTTTATCACTGGATGGGAAGCAACAGGTTCTCTATTTGCTTTCAACATAAGGTAAAAAGAAATATTTGTACAGTAGTGTAATATTAGGTCATATTTCGTTTTGATGAACTCAATAGACGGATAATCAGGATTATTGTTTTTTGCCACCAAATCTAGAAATGGACGTAACGTGGAAGCAGCTTCATCTAGTCTTTCTGGAATATTAAAGAATGTCTTAGTTGAGTGCAATTTTATCCTATTTCAACATCATTTTCAATGCAGAAATTAAATTACCTTGAAAATCTGACACAAGAAGCATAAATTCTGGACTCTCTTTTTCCAACAGCTCTTGCTTTTGCCTTTTGCTGAATTTGCTCAAATCAGTCTTAACTCGTTCTCCTTCTTTCTCATCCTCAACATCATCTTGATGAGCTATGATCAAATCCAAGCCAAAATCAGCTTCATCAAGCTGCTCAGCTAGCCGTTTCTGTAGATTCCTAGCTTCTTGTTCTTCTAATTCTGCTTCCGCAATTTCTCTCTGACTTACAGATGAATAATCAGCATCGACATAATCTGTTGAGTAGTAGTCCTTTTTCCTTTTACCCCAAGCCTTTTCATTTGGTAAATCTGGATCTTCATTGAGTCCTTCAATGTCAGATTCCATGGAGTCTCTGACTTCATCATCTTCATCATCATCATCTTCATTACTGAACCCCATCACTTCATCTTCACTGTCATAGTTAACTGGGGTTTTTTTATTACGGACATTCTCCAATAATCTCCTCTCATTCTCTGAAAACTCTTCTTCAGAATCTGATATTCTACTAACATCCTGTGCATCTTCATCACCATCAGATGAATCATCTTCTCCTATATTCCTACAATTCATTATGAATTTCTCATTACTACGAGATTGACTAATAGTTTATGCGTAAAGTTTCGTTGTGCAAATCTTTGAGCAAAATAAATAGTTCAAACTATTTTCGACTAATTTGAGATCTTTGGTTAATGTTTGATTCAACAAACTCACCTCTTTCTTTTAGTCATTTTTTCTTGCTGTAATCAGCGCGGCCTGATGGTTGTAACTCAAAAAGGTTTAGTTTATGATAATGCTCACTAATTTGCTGTCCAAACAATCGAAATTATTTGCAGAATAAGTAGGAGAACACGTGGTCGTATGACGATTCTACGGAAGCCGAAGTGGCTCACCGGTAAGTTACCGACCGGTGGCGCAAATCACCCACCGGTTGGTGATTTTTCAACCACCAACCGGTGGGTGGTGGAAAAAATTGAAAATCGTAGTTTTTGCGGAAAAAGCGTGATTTTCACGCAAACAAATGCTTTCCCCCGTCATACGAAGAGAAGGGTACATGATAGCCGTGTTGGAGTGAATAAAATCGCTTTAAAATTTGTCTTAACCGAGATTTTGTGATTTGTGCCAAACCTAACCTACACAAAGTATGTATTTACGTTTGACATACATCTGCACATAACTCGATTTGAGGCTCATATTTTTGACCCAGGGATCCAAAAATTTTGGGATAAGGTGACAAGTGTACCTAATACGCCCCCACTGGCTTAGCTTTGCTCTCAAGTTTGACCTGTTCAGTATTTTTCCGAGCTGTCGCGATTTCTCCAAATATTGATTTCCCGCAAGCTCGAGAAAGGGTGTGCCTAACTTGCCCCCATATACGTAAGGCCTATACACTTCCATAGGTTTTCCGTTAAATCGAGATATGTCAGCTTACGGGCGAAACGGATCTCAAAGGCCTCGAAGAAAGAAATCGAATGCTCTAAATGTACGTTAATTAACATTGGTCGAAACAAAAATTTTTGGCACCGGTTTCACTAAACGTAATTTCGTTGGCGATTTCTGAAGTGTGCAAAGACGAAAAATGCAAAAACTCACTTAATAATTTCTGGGAGACGCAGAAACCATCGGGGGTCGATCCAAAATTGATTCCCTTATCATTTAATTAATATGAAGAAATGAAAGTAGGCCTTACGTATATAGGGGCAAATTAGGCACACCTTTTCTCGAGCTTGCGGGAAATCAATATTTGGGGAAATCGTGACAGCTCGAAAAAATATTGAACAGGTCAAAGTTGAGAACAAAGCTAAACCAGTGGGGGCGTATTAGGTACACTTGTCACCTTATCCCAAAATTTTTGGATCCCTGGGTCAAAAATATGAGCCTCAAATCGAGTTATGTGCAGATGTATGTCAAACGTATGTAAATACATACTTTGTGTAGGTTAGGTTTGGCACAAACCACAAAATCCCGGTTAAGACAAATTTTAAAGCGATTTTATTCACTCCAACACGGCTATCATGTACCCTTCTCTTCGTATGACGGGGGGAAAGCATTTGTTTGCGTGAAAATCACGCATTTTTCGCAAAAACTACGATTTTCAATTTTTTCCACCACCCACCGGTTGGTGGTTGAAAAATCACCAACCGGTGGGTGATTTGCGCCACCGGTCGGTAACTTACCGGTGAGCCACTTCGGCTTCCGTACGATTCGTCGTGACAAGTGACAAGTGACAACATTATGCTCATGTCCTATGTCTACCTATGTATATTGTATTGCCTATGGTATTGCCATACATTTCTGCTAGGGTAACATAACATAACCTCAAGGTGCATGTGATAGGAATTAGGCATGAATTAGGAGGAGGATACATGCAGGTGTTTTTGTGCAACTTGGTTGAACTTCGTGCGATTCAGTGCGATTGGAGTGTGCCATAAATTTTGTGCTTGATAGAAATCGTGCGGCTCAGTCATGGTTTTTCTATCTACAGCATTGTTCACCAGATCTCGAGGTCCAGATGAATTCTGGCGGAAAAGAAAAATTTTTAGATTAGCTGCTGTAAGTTTTCTGTTACACCTCGGCCTTTGAATGAACAAAATGCATAGACCATTCTGAAGTTATTATTATGTTGAATGCAAATCGAAGAATCTGTTCTGGATCAGAGAACCACTATATGAGTTTTTTTTTGATATTTCCAGTATTTCAAGGGAAGAGACAGGAACTGCTACAGTAACTCCATACGGGCTGTGCATAGAGCTTTACAATATGAGACTAAAAGAAGAGATCCACAACGAGAGTGGATTAGAGGGGTATGACCTAAGTATTCCTTGATTACAGTTCTTCAATTCATGAATAATTCATCCATATACATCTTTTGTTTCATATGAATCTTTTTCTTTAGGATCAGAGTGTCATTTCAATTTCCTCATTAAATAGTATCATCCATTAGAATTATAACTATCTGTGCAATAATGCTGATAGTGATTTGTAAATTTCATAGATATGGGAACAAAGGATTGAAGCAGGATGTCAAGAACATGGCTTGAGCATGAAAGGCCTCAAAGAAGGGTTGACAAGATGTGAAATTCATCTAGACAGAAGGAGTTTGTCAGACTTAGCTATATGGGAGCCCAGGACCTTCAAATCTCTCATCACAATTGCATGTGCTAGACTCAAACAAGATGGCTTGTCATATTTTCTCAAACAAAGACAAGAACCCAGTGGAATCATAACCCGGGGACTGATTAAGTAGGAAGCCTTCACTCTACCTTGTTCTATTTATCAACAAGAACTCATATCCAGTATAATTACATGTTTCTAGTAATTTCATAAATACAAGGGCCTTATGCGATTCGAGTCTTCTACATCTTTATTGAAATAATATTCATAACATGAGACTTATTAATAAACTTAGTTTTATGACGGTCTGAACATGGATGAAGTTGTTACTCATCATTATAGCTTTAGCAGCATGTCTCAAGACAAATAAAATGTAAAAAGTTTTCAATGTTGGTGCAATACCACTCAACAATAGAGATTGGTTGATTTATCTTCTTTGTACAACCAGTCATAAAGCTTTACTGTTTGGCATTAATGATTTTGACAAAGTCAGGCTTGAGTGAAGCACCTCCAACCAGGAACCCATCAATGTCCTTTTCTTTAGCTAAATCTTTGGCGTTATCTGCTGTTACTGAACCTCCATAGATAATCCTCACAGACTCTGCAACAGCTGGACTTACATTTTTCGAGAACCATGCCCGAAGCTTGTCATGGACTTCTTGAGCTTGTTGTGGTGTTGCAGTTTTGCCAGTGCCTATCGCCCATACAGGTTCATAAGCCACAACTACATTATCCCATGACTTGATTTTGTCAACAATGGCCTTTGTTTGTCGATAGACGACTTCTTCTGTTTTTCCTGCCTCACGTTCCTCTAGTTTCTCTCCAATACAGGCAATGACCTAAGTTTGTTAGAAGAATAGCAAGTGCTGTAAGATTGTTTTGAGAATTTTAATGAAGTATACTCAGTCATCTGAAATACCTTTAAACCAGCCTCTAAGGCATGAGCTACTTTATCAGCTGTCAACTCATCTGATTCTCCAAAGACATTTCGTCTTTCAGAGTGTCCAATAATAACATACGGGATGCCATTGTCTACCAACATAGCTGGACTAATTTCTCCCGTGAAAGCACCTTTTGGTACTTTGTAACAGTTCTGTGCACTAATAATCACATTGCTGGGTAAAATACTTTTTGTGTATGGCAAGTAAATTGAGGGAACTCCAACAACAACCTCTGCAAGAAATGCAGCATGATAAATGCGCTGCTATTTTGATTATCCGAGTACATATGCACATACATAAATAAGTTCAAACAGCGATTGATCAATGATCATAGAAACATTTAACTCACCAACATTTGGGTCAAGAGGTCCGGCTTTCAGAAACGCAACAATCTCATCAATTTCCTTCTTATTACCGTTCATTTTCCAGTTGCCACCGACAAAAAATTTTCGTGCCATAATGAGTGTATTTGATAGCTGTCTCGTAAAAAAATGACAGATTGATTATTCAACTTTTAAGCCAGGTAGTTCAGGACTTTCAAGAAGTTTTGTCTCTACGACCTTCAAAAATCTATAGAGGTTGAATGTCTCACTTCGATCCCTTAGATCTCAGCTGATATACTGCCAGACTCTGGCCAGACTACACTTGCTGTGCGAGTGTGCGATTGTGACTGAAGACCGTGGAGTGGGCGGGTTACCAATCCACGCGTGCATTGCATGATGTTTTTCGGTCCCGTCAGGTTTTCAACTCGTCTTTTTCTTAAAATTTACTTTACAAAATTCAAAGTTACACTCTGACGCGCTTGGATCTTGATAGTAAAACATCCTACATTCAAGTATTCTTGCTGTATCGCAAGATAAATTTTATCGGATAAAATTCAGCTCATCATTGGCTCGATTGCGTAATAAAACTAGGAAATTACATACTTAGTCCCGAACCATGAGATGATGCAAATGTGATGAAAAAGATCGGTCATAAGTATTCATTCTATAGGAAGTTACGAATGAATTAGCATCTGCTTCTATATCGATAGTTTTTCAATATCAATAAATTGGAAGCGGGAAATAAGGGAGTATAACCCGGTGGGACTGTGGGAGTATATGATGCCCGCCCCCTCCCCCTCTCTCGAATCCGACCGATGTCGGATCCGCGACCGTCAGTCATCTAGCCGCACCTGGTCGTATGTGTTCAATAAAAGCTGGGTAGTTTAGTTCAAGATCATTCAAGTATACTTCTATAGAAGGATCGTAGTTTGTGTATCATGTTTATCAAGATAGTGATAGTTGCAGATTATTGTTGTTGCAGAAGTTTGATGCACGCGCGGTATTGGTCGTAAGAGCGTAAGAATTTATATGAAATTGGACTGAATATTCAGAACATGTGAACACTTGCTGGAAAAGCTGCCGACCTCGTCCGTGAATGAGAACAGTTCTAAGAAAACATCACGATGGAAACATTTGAAATTACTAAATGAATCCGATACAGAGTATTTCAGTGTGAATATTCTTGATTAATGATCTCAACTCAGTATTCACCCCATCAAAAAGGTATGCACCAATTTATTTTGATGGTTGTTACATCTTTATTAGTTTCGAGTCTTTGTGTTGTACTCTGAGAGTCGTATGCTCTTCAACACTAGTATTCAACTCTAAAATTGGATGACCACACAATTAAATGGATATTTAGATACCGTTGTTGAGTCCTAAGCCTTGCGTAAGTGTTTTTAACCACTCCATCATTTTGAAAATTTCAGCATGGTGAGTGAAGATAGTATTGAATCTCCCAATAAACCCCTACCAACTTTTAAGAATCCACATTTCCAACAAAAATTTCGGCCCACCGCCAACTTCGGAAAGAAAAGAATTTGGAGGTCACTCAAACAAGTTCTAACTCAAGAACGGGCACTTCCATGGCCACCTGAAGTGGTGCACTGTAAGATTCATCTCACACAAAAGAATGTTCTCAGTGTACTGGTTTTTATTGCTTCATTCTGCTTACAATTTCAGATAGCTCTATAAACGCGCCACCCAGTTCCAAACCACCTAAAAAGTACTCTGATATTTCAGGCTTACCAGTGAGTAAAAAAAGTCAACATTCTCATCATTTGTTTCTACAAATTTTTGAAAGTTTACTGGGTGATGCAGAGTACACAAACTTGATAATGCATCATTTTTTAGGCACATTATACAGATCCACAGACCAAATTGTATTATGCAACTGCAGATGAATTCATGACGGTGCGGAGTTTACCTATGGATATAACAGCGGGCTACTTAGCGCTTCGTGGCGCGTCAAGCATTGTCGGGTAAAAAATGCTAACACAATGTGTTTTTATCAATGCTGTCATGTTAACTTGAACCAATTCCTAAAATTTCTTGAGTGTAACAGTTTCCAAAAAAATCTGATCATTATCAATGCAGGTTTAGCAATGTTATGAATAAAAAAGACTCAATTGATTTTACACATTTAATTCATCATTAAAAAAGTTTTACCTCCATCATATTACTTAGTTACTCAACTAAAAACTTATGAAAATTACATTTATGCAAGTTAAGAACTTCAATGAAGTATGCTCAATCAACATTTGTCACTGGAGTATGTTGCAATCCAATAGTTCAACATGCTTGGATCATTAGTAACTGGCTAACATTCACCAACTCTGCCACAGCAAGGTACAAAACCTATTTGCAATAAGTATCCAACTTACTTGACTTGAGTCAGAGCACAATCTTACTATGTGACAAGTTTTGGTAGATCACGATTCAATTAGATTGAAATGAATTCTCTTTCTAAGGGGGCTCTTTACTCCAAGTCTGGCATTTCATCATCATCGCTATCTGGCGTGTCACCATCTCCCAAGTCCAAATCATTGAAGTTAGGTTTGTCACCCATACCACCCATGCCGCCCATGCCTCCTCCAAGATTACCCATTTGACGCATCATCTGAAAGAGTAAAACGGCAAACGATACCATGAGCTAAGGTCACAAATTTCATCGCCCAAGTATGAGTAAACAATCTTTACCTCTTCTAAATTGTTTGGGTCCATAGAGCCAGCTTCATCATCTGTGTCATCTTCATCTTGCCACTTGTTAAAATCACTTTTCAACCAATGATGTTTGGTGGTTTCTTTTGTAAGCCTTGGCCAAAATGGTCCACTTTCTTTTTTGTAAAGAACAAGTTCAAAGTTTCTCCCTTTAGGGGTTTGTACTGTTTTTTCAGTATCAATCTCCTTATATAAATTAATTGTCACTTCATGTGTCTTTTTGTCAGTGCCTCCTACACCTTTGAAATACACTTTGTCAGCACTAACATCTATTGTGGGATTTTTGCAATCTTCGAGACATATTGTGACAAAAAGGAGATTGCTCCTCTGAGCCCACATAACAGGTGGTGGTACAATCCTGTAAAAAGTATGCGGTTCAAATTGATGGGTGATATCATATGTCGAATTTGGCGAACAGATAGATATCCAGAAACTTGCAGTGTTTCTATGAAATTGAAGTCAATACATAACTCGAATGTACAATAACATAGAGAAGGAATAGTTTTCAACGTGTCCATAGCTAGCCATGACCCTAGTTGCATTGTTCAAACTACTTTCAACAAAACAATCAATTTCAACTAATTTATTGTTATTAAAATGCTGTTGTAGAACTGTAAAATTCCATAATCAATGAGAACTAGTTGTCTAACCATAGGGGGGGTAATGACAAGTTATTTCAATAGCCCGAGTAGGAATCTTTGCTCAATAGCAAATGGCAAGAACATATATTAGATAAAAGAACAAGAATTTGTACTTTCATTTCGGTATGCAAAATCGACATATCCAAAAGATACAGGCAACATGTCAGAAAATCGACTCCTGAAGCACCAAAGGCGCGTATTCCGTGCGGGAAGCCAGACAAGTGTAAACGCTTAAAGAGCTCGACACAAAGGGTGTTCAACCGAACGCAGACGAGAAAGCCTGCAAGGAAAATTAGTCAGAATAAGTGCCTGATGCTTCGCATCGGTCTCGAATAATCGCACACGCAGCGGCCCGGCCCGGCCTCATTGAGGAGGCCGGCTCAACCCGGTGCCGGCTCGTCACGGAAGTCGGTGATGCTTTAGACTCCACTAAAAGTAACAAAGGAAAACGCGCGGAGGCTACACACGCCGGGGCTGGTTACACCGGGTTGCCCATCATTCGATCCAAGTTAAGCACGAGGTATTTTAGAAGTCGTCGCCGGCGAAGAGTAGACGCAAAGTCGAGCGTTGATAGCGTGCTCAGGACGGCCGGGAAAATTCGAGAATGAACCAAGTGCGATGGCGCGAGCTCGAACATCATGGCTGGCGGACATCTACACGGGATCGAGACATCTCCTGGGGAGTCATCGTCGGGGCCAGGCGCACGCACGTGGGCTTGGCATACACGCTCGCTGCGAAGCGAATAGATACTTACTTGCCGTCTTGAGTCATGATGGTGAATAAGGCGTCTACGTGATTTGCAGTTTGTTCTGAGAAAAATCGCGCACGTTCAGCAGTTTGTCCGGGGGCTGCGTTTGCACCACGTAGCTGGACAATGGCAATTTCACACACCCGCACCCTCGAATCAACACTTGGATTTGGATATCGGCTGTAGAGGCTTGGCGGATGTCGGTGCCACGGTTATGGTAGGAGTTCCTGCTTTCTCGTTAGCACTCGTAAGTTCCTTCCTTCTTCAATTCTCATGAGACTTTGTGTAAGTTTGTTATATACCAACGAATACCCCGGACCGCGTGCGCAAACCTTGTTGGTTTTTTTTTCGCGCCTGCACATTAGGCAACCAGACTTCCTTACACGTACGGAGTGTGCTGGTGCTCGGTGTGCCTCGTACCGCGTACAAACTAAACTGAGAGCTTGGCTAAATCAAGTATATAAGAGATTTTCATTAACTAATTTCGGTTGGTCTTGAAAATGAAATTGAACAACCTGATCGGAAGTTGATCATTGATCATAGTACACGTTCCATCACAGAGAGTCAGTTGTTTCTTCATAAACTTTGGCGCGGGAATCATTTTACTTTTTTCTCCACATTATAGAATTGACCAATGAGCTCGATTAGATTCCTGGAATTTTTCCTAGAAATTTATATATTTCGCGCATCCAACTGCTCAAAAAATGATATTGAAGTATGAATCATTTAGCGAAACTCACCTAGTTTATTTGCAGTACAAAAATCACTCTTCGAGAGGGAGTAAGAGCTCATCATCGGGTGCATGTAGTTTTTACAAATTAGCTGTTTAGCATCGTCTTTAGCGTTTGCTAGCTTTCTTGAAATTCAACACTGTATACCTAACCACACGACGGATGAAACCAACTGTACGCGCACGAATTTGTTTGTCCAAAAGCGAAAATTTTAGACTTCTATCCCTCTGTTGCAGAGGCAGTTTAGCTCAATATATGGCCAAGAAAGAACAACCAAATATGAATCAAATCAAGATATTTCGCGGGTTATTTAAAAAAAAGTTGACTGAATGGTTGAAGTCCTTGTTGGAGTCCAATCATGTATTATTAACATTATTCGGGATTCTCGGGAATTTCTTCCCATGGGCAGGTGATTCAAGTATAACATACACTGATTCGTCCAAGAAAACTTCAAAGTTAGTACGTTTTGATAACTTCATTAACGTGTAAAAATCACCAAACTATCAGTTTCGAAGTGATTCCGGACGTTCAATCATCCATATGCATTACTACCTGTCCATGAGTGTTGAGTAATTTCACGCGAAACAGACCTACGAAAAAGGGTCATGTCTTAGATTGTTTATTGGCTTTTCCATTCGATTCTATGGTACAAAATTTAAACTTCCCATCACCAATGGGACCCCATAAAAATTTTCCAGGTATCTGGACACATTTCAATTTTTCCTTTTGACTTATCTCCAACAACAAAATTTGGGTATTTTTTTCAATGAAATTCATATTTCCTGAATCGCATTAGAGATACGAGGATGCGGTTTGCGGAATTCGAAAGGACTTTGAAAAACCTATCAAAGCCTATTTTGCGTCGGGATAACATGTTTGGGTACCCCGTGTAAGGGGGAAACTTCTCTTCTCGTGATTCTAACACAGCGAAAATTAATGCATGAACGGGTGTTTCAAACAAAATTCGTGGCGTCAGACCACATTTTCTACGGGTACCGGACAACTGTTTTCCTCAACGTAACGAGAAACATGCACCCTCGAACATCCAAATTCGCCGGTCCTAGCCCTTTTTATGATTTTCATAAACTTTATTGCAACGTCGAACTTTTTCCCGAAATACTTGTTGGACTACCTATATTAAGCTTATACGGCTGCATGGTTCCATTGTAGCGTCCTAAAACCACCAGAATCCTGCTTATCGGACCGAAATACGCAGGAAAACATATCTTGATATGCATTTCGACCGAATCGACAAAATTCCTCGCTAAATAATCATTTACCTCTAATATTGAAAATAATTCCAAAAAACAATGTTTTTTGGGAAATCGATTTCTGCGATTATTAAAAAGAAATCCTAACGTGTAGGGGCAAAACTGAGCACGAATTCGGTTTCTAAGAGCGTGTTCAATTCATATTGGGAGCAAGTCGCCGCGATTTCAGCTACTTGAAATCGTGGCTCAATCGCCCATGTGAAAAAAACCGCAACTCGCAACTCGCAAATCGCGCAGCTGTCCGCGCGGACTGAGAAATTAAATCTCGAATTAAATTTAATCAAAAGATTAATAACTTAATTAAAAAGTCACAAACGGATAAAATATTTCGATTTTTGGTAGCTTGCATTTCAAACATCAATTTGCTCGATTTTGACATCAAAGTGGTCCGATTTCTTCCCTTCAAGTTTCTAAATGATGACCTTCACGACAAAAATCAAAATATTTTATCCGTTTATGATTTTTAATTAAGTTTTATTAATTTTTTGATTAAATTTAATTGCTCAGTCCGCTTGAATTGCGAGTTGCGAGTTGAGATTTGCGAGTTGCGACGAGTTGTGATGCGCGAGTTGCGATTTTTTTCACATGTGCGATTGAGCCGCGATTCGAAATCACCGAAATCGTGGTGATTTGCTGACAATCTGAACATGCTCTGAGTCGAAAAATACATGAGAAAACCATATTCTTCTGAGGTAGACATTCCAAAACCAACATTTTGTTGTCCAATGTATTATGAGAGTCATCAAAGAAGTCATGAACGAATTTCTGATTTTTGCCCTTTACATAGTGCTAACGGAACCAGGAAAGCTCGACAGAGGTTCCACAGGCGATCAATCGATGGGTATATACGACATCTCTCAAGTTCTTATGGGAAAATCCGAGTCGGTTGAGACAGTCCAAAGCTATGTGCAAAATGCGGTACTAAGGTCTCGATTTTAGATTTTTACGAATGGGAAAAATACGAACGTATATGAGCAAATCCACGAAACGCGGTGATTTGGGAGGAAAAATATTCGGAAATCTTTTTTGATCGCACATCACTCGGGTTTCGCATACTCTTGAGTTATCAGTATCTAGAACTCAAATCCACTCGCGTGATCGATTTTCATGAAACTGCGTCAGGTGGGACAGAGAAAACAGGAAATGCCCATAAGAGCAATGCTATACCCACATACACAGATACACTCTGATATCATTCATTTGACCACTGACGGCGCTGGAAAGTATTTGACTCATCACCAGAAAACTCGAGGAGATCATTCCAGTGATGATATAAACATTATTCAAGAGCTCGAAAACAGTGGAATTCCCGAAAATCCCTTAAAAACCGAAAAAAGTAGCTCGTACGAGTAAACAACGGAATATTGGCTCACGCAGTTACTTACTTGGTATCAAGTACAGTCAAAGTGAGAGATCACAAGCAAAACCGGATCGGTTTGCATCGTCTTGTTCGTGTGCGCCTCAAAAAACATGATTTCGTGAAGCGATCACGTTTTTTTTCTGAGAGAGCGATTTGCTTGCCAATCCGACATAATTCGACGCACATAGACCGGACTCATCTAGATTTCTTCGTTTTTTGATAGAGAATCGGATGCCGTTTGCAGAAATGAGATTGGTCAGACTGCGTCGGCGTAGGATGAGAAATATCGTCGATTTTTTTTTCTGTTCAAAAAGTAGTCACGCTTTATCAACAGGAGATAGTTCCACACCTCCTGGAAGCACACTCTTAAGCTTCAAGGTGGTTGTAGCCTCAAGTCAGAGGGTCATTTCCCCGCAAGAATCATACCGATACCCCAGACTGCATCCAAATTCCGACCTTAACACTGAGGGGGAAAAGCCAAGTCACGCACGAAATTTCGTGATTTTTCAAATTTGATGGTCCGCTATTCCGGTATATTTTAGTTTTGAGTCTTGAACTCGTTACAACTTGTTTGTAGGATCTCAATAAGTAAAGGTTAAAAAGAATTTTTAAAAAACGCTTTTATTCACTGATCCAAACGGCGTGGTGGAGCTCGGCGTAGTGTATTAGAGATAGAATTTGAGAAACCGATAAAAAAGAATCGCGCAGAAAGGAATTGCACGGTACATAAGAAACTATGCGTATAACACTGGACAGCCTATAAGCCCTATGCCCTATGGGTCTCTCGTATTAGAATGTCACACACTCATCATTACGTGCAGCAGATACTGTAGTCAAGGACAACCTCCCCCCCCGCCCCCACCGCGTACGACCGCTAACGCTCAATTGTCTACCCTCCCTACTCAGTTGATTGAAGTCGTCAATCATGGGGTCCCTAAGCGAACGAGAAACAGGAAGCCAAAATCTTGTTCCAGAAATGGGGAAAAAATACCAGTGTCAGAACTATGGACAAGGCGAAGTAGAATAAAAGCGTTTAAAAAAAAGGTGTCTGCTTTGGCGCGGAGTTGATATATAGCCATCGGTGCGAAAAACCGGTGCACAAAGGGCGTAACGCACGAATCACCGCGTAGTTTCGTGTATTCGCTCATATAGGGCTATGTCGGGCAAAAAATGTTTTTTGGGCCTAAGACTGTCGGATACATCATGTATCAACATCCCAAAACAAAAAAAGAAGGGTACGGGAATCTTAAGATTCGTTTCAAAATTTTGAAAACGATTGCAGAATCATTGGTGAATTGGCGTGAGCGTACTCCATTTCAAGTTTCTCCTTTTTCCTCTATGGTGGAGAGATTTTGTATGCATTTTGACGTGGTAACGATACTTTTAGTAGTGATAGGAGTTCAAAATACATTAGACATAGTCTAATGCTGGTGTGTACAAAAGTGAACAATTAGTATATTATGCATCGAGTGCCAAAATCAAGTTTTTGGTACGAGACGCATATGCCGTTTTATACGGCGAGACGCGGAAACGCGCAGTTTCCGCGTCGAGTTGAATTTAGTATATTTTGCGTCGAGTGCCAAAATATAAATTTTGTGTTGAAGAGATACCTATAATACGGTGTTGACAACTTGTTTCTCACGTATCTTCGCCACATCCAACCTCTGGAATTGTTATCTTGAATACGTTAAACCACGGAGGAAATCCTATTGAAGGAATTCGGTACTTTATATACATTTTTTTTTATCAAAGCTCGTATTTATAGTCGTAATGCGGAGTCCGAATAAGCTAATCCGCGGCGCCACAATCGCCAGTCCTAATAGATTCGCGAACTCGCCGCACCGATTGTGGCGCCTCGGATTAGCTTATCCGGACTCCGAATTACGACTATAAATTCGGGCCTAAAGTTCGAAGGTTTTTTCTTCTTTTGAAGATCGCCTTCTAAAGTATAACCCAGCAAAAGCCATTCCTTGATTTGCTAGCATCAGATGCCTTTAAAACTTCTGTAGTGCAAGACGTATCCCCAAATAAATGGATTTTGGCCCTCGTCCGTATTTATCTGATGACGATGTTGGAAGGAGCTCCACAGCCATATGTGCAAAAAAGCGGTGGCGCCTCCTTGACGTCAAAATGATTTATTGTGAATTAAAATCACCCGAACAACATGGAATGGAGGGCGATATGTTTCCACGTCCGGAGAATTTTTCTGTAAATTTGAAAAGAAGTCGAGCATATATTTAATAAATGTTTAAGCATTTTTCCGATGTTTGAGTGCTTACAAAATTGCATAAAGTAGCATTCGCGACTCGATCATGAGGTTCCCCGCTTCCGAGCAATTGCCTAGCAAGAATGAAAAGGCTACTAATCATCCTTGCCTGCGGCTCGGGCCGAAAACCAATCGCTCAGAAGCGAGCTACAACCTCATAATCTCGGTGCGAAATCTACTATTATGCGGTATTCGGAATTTCGATTCTAAGGCTTTCCTCGGAACGGAATTTATTTTATTATTTGGCCTGTTACCTTGAAATTTTGTGTCGGCCAAAGTCGCTCTGAAAGGATTTGGGATGCGCTGTTGTTACTCTAAAGAAAACGTCTCATTTTGAGTGAAAGTCCCATCACAAGAAAGAGGCACATGGCTCGGGGACTAAACTAACCGCTATGATCAGCCAATTTATAACACCCTTTTTTGACTTTTTGCTAAAAATGATGTCACAGGTGTGGCTCGAATGTGCTTCCATCTGAACTAATGTGCGCTAAGCTGTGGGAAATCACCCCCCAAAGTACCCCCAAATATATCGATAAACTTCCCGGCGAGCCAGGAGTCTGGAGGTTCTATCCGAGTCAAATATGGGCATTAATTTGTCTATTTGGATACAAGTAAGCGTGAGAGGGATTTCACTCATTCTAGATAGCTCATGAATGAGACGTGCGTTTAGAAAAAGGATCCAAATATGTTTTTCCGACTCAAAATGACCTTCTACAATCTGAGGGTCAGTTTGGCTCTAAAATATTGACACTTGCTCTCAGATTAGAAACGATTTCAGTCACACGTTTTTCAGTGGAGTGGCTTCAGATAATGATTCAGAGCCTATATGACCACGACATCGCGTTTAGATGGTCATTTTGAGTCGGAAATACATTTTTTGATCCTTTTTCTAGCCACACATCTCATCTGTGAGCTGAAATGAGTAAGTAAATCCCTCTCACGCTCACCTGCGTCAAAATAGACGAATTAATGCCCGTATATAATTGACTCGTAAAATAGAACCTCCAGACAGCATCTGACTCCAGGCTCGCCCCCGGAAGTTTTTCTGCATATTTGGGGGTACTCTGGGGAGTGATTTCCCACAGGTTAGCGCACATTAGTTCAGATGGAAGCATATTCGAGCCACTTCTGTGATATCATTTTTAACAAAAAGTCAAAAAAGGGTGTTTAAAATTGGCTGAATAAAATCGAGAATTGAATAGCCCATCCAGATTGTTCTAATTGATGGTATTTGTATAAAAAAACACATTCGCACAGGTTTGGGGTCGAAAGAAAAAAAAACGATTTTTTTAAATTGAGCTCGAAGTTTGGCATTTTCACGAAACTCCTCAACTTGTCACGATCCGTAACTCCTATGAAAAGTCCGATAATCAATTTTTACAAGTGGCCAAATTATCGCTTTTGCCAAGATCCTCAAAATGACCACTGGTAAAAGTCGATTATCTCATGTCTAGTGGGAGCTAGATTACTTTGAGGCAGGCCCGAAAATCGCTCAAATGTGCTCTCAGCAAATAGCTTCTAGAAGTTTCTAGGCTCAATTATCGCCCTTGGGCAATCCTTTTCTTGAAAGTACCAGTCTCAAGAAAGAAAATGCGCCCAAATACGTTCGATAATATTGAGTCTAGTCGGAGTTATGATTTTTCCAGAATAGGCTAAAAAAGAGCCTTAAATGGACCTTTCATGGGCCCCCATGGGGGGCTTCGAAAAAATTCCAAAAAATTTTTTCGTACTATTTAAACATGGTACTCAACAGAAAACATTTTTAAAGATTTTTTCCAGACCCCCCTGGTGACGGATCTAGCTGAAATACTACGAAATGGCCCATATGCATATGAAGTAAGTGTACCCAACTTGCCCCCGTATGCCGATCTCGGGAATGGGCACTTCTTGGCCCCCGGCAATTTTTTTTCACGTTTGTTTTCTTGAAATATGAGAAAGTGAGTAGTTTACGTCTACCCCGAATCATTCCTGCAATCCCCAGAAAATTTAAAATGATTTTTCTATTTTTCGCGATTGCTTATATAGCTAAGAAAGCAACGAGGGGATTGCGCTCAGTAAAATTAGTGCCAAATTTTTTGAGTTCAACCAATCTTAACGTACCTCAGCACATTCGATTCTTTGTTTCAAAACCTTCAAAATCCGTTCTTCAAAGTTGCAAAATTCGGATCTGGAAATTTATGTGCAAAACACGGAGACGATTTGTAAACAAGGATGCCAACAACGGATTGTACTTAACATGCCCCCATACGTTTATCTCGAAAAGGCGTGCAGAACGACTTTTTATTTTTATTATTAAACGCTTTTATATTTTAACTTCACTTCGGCCTAGCGCTTTGTAACTATAACTAGTGGTGCATGATTTTTAAGCATCCGGTCCACCGCCAACAGCCAATCATGATCATGAGCGGCATTTCAAATCAGCCAATCACAGTCATGAATTTATAAGTTCTGGGGAAATCTCAGGAATCCCCTCGGTCTTGTCAGCAGCCGCGAGTGACTTTACCGGCACAGTGGTCAGATCTTCTAGGTTATATTTACTTCCAGTTGCGTCAGTGTCTGATGACTCTGATCTACTGGAGCTCATTAATAGATGCTCTTATTACGCTTCACCGAGGTCACATAGTTTTCTCCGGACTTGGCTGGTCTATTGTTCCACAAATTTTCGTACTCAATCACATATTTGTGAACACGTGTTCGTGCAGGCTCGAGGCTCGCCCCTCGGGGGTCTGATTGTGGAATCTTGCGCGCGCCCGCTGCGTTGCGTAGGATAGCGTAGGATAGGAGTAGGATATCTTTCCTCTATTCTGATTGGTTGGAGCCGGGAGAAAGAGCCAATCAAAAGAGATGAAAGATATCCTACACTATCCTACGCTATCCTACGCAACGCAACGGGCGCGCGCAAGATGAATCAGACCCCGGGCGCGCGTGACCCAGGCCGTGAGCTGGGGAGGATATGGGGAGATCGATATCGATGCGTCTGAACTCTGATATGAAGTGAGCAGCGCTCATCACCCGTCTCATTGGCGCCGAAATTCGAATACGATATTATACGACACCCATTTTTATGTAAAATTACAAGTCTCAGAGAGGGTAATAGTTGGATACCGCGCTGGGACGTGTAAATTTACAAGCGGCTTGTGAATTTCATTTACCGGCTGACGGTAAATTTTAGACCTGAAGAAATCTTGTTCAACTGAAGCGTACGGGCTACTCAGGGGCTTTTTCTAATGAAATGGAGTCTTGGAATGAAGCATCTTAATCCACGATAATTTTGAAAAGGGTAAAAAACCCGTGCGAGTCGAAAATTCATCGCTCGAGACATAAACACTCGACCGCGGAGGAGCTTTTTAGGTTAGTTGTGCGTGGGCCCAGCAGACCAAACTTAGATCCGCGCATGCTCGGTTGAGCTGAATTTTACAAGCCTGAGCGAGGGAATATTACAGAAAATTTTACCAGTCTGAGACTGGTATCCAACTATTACCCCCTCTGAGACTAGTAAATTTACAAGCGTTTGTAAAGTTACAAGAAATGGGATGAAACTCACAACTCCCAGAGTTGTATTTTTACCAAGCTAGATGGTGAATTTCATTCAACATTTTTTACAGTGTAGATCATTCTTCTCCAAGCACCGCGTACTCTGACATTGTATTTTTTTCCCGATGATTTTCATTGTTCTGCCAATTTTCATCTCCTTAATATCATGCCAAGGTTGACAAAGTTTCTTGGTATAGTTCATAAAAGCGTTTCTTAAAAATTCTTTTTACTCTTACTTATTTTACTACTCAGAACGTGTTTATCACGTCAAAATAGGCCAGAAATAGTGTTTCGAACCAACGAAAAGCTCCAAATGTGCGTGCACAGCGACAAAGACGCTCTATCGCCGATATCCATAATTTATTTTGGAAGAATTGAGACAGTTCGGCTTCAATTCATAAAAATTAGACGTATAGTTGAGTGCACTTTGAAGGTCCTAAAACAAGCTTCAAAATGAGTTTAAATACGTTGGAAAATATTGAGGTAGACCAGAGTTGTTGAGGAAATGGCTTAATGGGGGCACACCATTTTGTAAACTCTAAAATAGTAGATTTCGCACTGAGTTTATGAGGTTGTAGCTCGCTCCTGAGCGATTGGTTTTCGGCCTGAGCCGCAGGCGAAGGTCGAAATCATCGCTCAGAAGCGGGGAACCTCATGAACGAGTCGCGAATTCTACTTTTTACAATTTTGTACGCGCCCAAACATCGGAAAAATTGCAAAAAATATTATATACATCCGCACCTAGTCCGGAAAAGCGTCTTTTTCGCAACTCGGTACATTATATAAAGTAAGTGTGCCCAACTTGCCCCCATTAAGCTATTTTCTCAATAACTTTGGTCCTACCTCAACCATTTTCAACGTGCTTATAGCTCATTTTGAAGCTTTTTTCAAGACCTTCAAAATGAATCCAAAGTACGTCCAAATTCATTAATGAACTGGAGCCGAGCTGCCTTAATTTTTCCAAGAAGTGATTTTTTGTGCTTGCGTGCGTGAACCTGTACGGAAAAGTTTACTTTTCTGCACAGTTTTGCGTGCGGGAATGAATGCGGAAAAGTACGAGCTGTGCGGAAAAGATACTTTCTCGCACGCGTCACGGCACGAGTGCGGAGCACTTCCACCCGCGTTGCGTATTAGTACATTTCGATACAAGGGTGGAAAAACTTATTTTTGCGTCCGAGTGTTGGATTTCCGCTGAGCCGTAGGCGAAGGTCGGAAACCCAACACCCAACCTGCAAGTTCCATATTTTGTGAGTCGGTATGAATTAACTACCGTTTGGTGCTGAATATTGAATTCTTTAGGTTTATTCGAATACGCCCGGCCACGCCGGCGTGGCCATCGGATCTCTTTTTCTAACATCGCGAGAAAGAAAGAGAGGTCCGATGGGCCACGCCGGCGTGGCCGGCATAATCGAATAAACCTTTTGGGTGAACTATAACCTGTAAGAAAATTGAAGGAGTTGACAGTTTAACTCCACAGTAGGGACTCCACAGCCAACCTACACATGGTGTTCACCGAACCTGGAATTCAGGGAAATCAGGGAAAACTCAGGGAATTCGTTATGCACCTGGAAATCAGGGAAAACTCAGGGAATTCTCACGTGGAACCTGGAAATTTTCACAAATGTGTCATTTGACTTGCTATTCATTCCCTTTGCAGCGGCCGTCAATTTTTCGATTTCAATGAGAGCAATCCTTCAAATGAGTAATTTCACGTCGATTCCGCAAGGTTTCCTCCGACCATTTCAATATTCTTCCATGTTCTTTTTCCGTTCCATAGTGTCGAAAAAAGATGGATCCTGAAGTGTTTAGGTCCAACAAAATTTGTTTGCATTACCCAGGTCTATCTGAGTATATTCGATGTAAAATGACTCGATAAACACGATGAATTCAAATTAAAAGCTCTGCAAGGAACTCCAGCTTTATGAAAAATTATTTTCTACTGCAGTTTTGACTTTTTAATGCATAACAAATTGTTGGGAGGCCATAACTTAGAAGTGATGCCCCAACATTTTTTACGGGTAGATTACAACAATAGCAACCGAAACCATGAGTGACAAAAAATCTTTTCTGAGCATGTTAAAAAGCTACACCGACACCGTAATTTAAGATTACTAGCGGCAGGGCGGACAGCAGTTCAACGACAAGTCAGCGAAGCAACCAGCAGGGATTGGATTACGAGATGGTAGAGTTGACGGTGTGACTACACAGTCACCAACTGTAAACGTTTTGCCTACGGTCCGCGTTCCTCAGCGTTCCGTTATGGGGATTTCTAGTGACACCAACAAATCGATAGAAAAAGTACACAGATAATGATCGACAAAGTAAGATTACTTGTTATTCGCAGATTCGTGATGAAAATTAATCCTCTCTTTAAAATTTTGAAGATAAGTGAGAAACGTCAGTGTCAATGTTGGTGTCACTAGAAATCCCCATAACAGAACGCTGAGGAACGCGGACCGTAGGCAAAACGTTTACAGTTGGTGACTGTGTAGTCACACCGTCAACTCTACCATCTCGTAATCCAACCCCAGGGTAGTGCCGGTCAATCAAACGCGAGTGCCGAAAGTTCTGTGAAACGTGATACGTGTTACCGATGCTCAGAAAAAGGGCATTACGCTAAATACAGTACTGAAAAGCGTGAGACGACGTGCTATACGTGCGGTGGACCGGGTCATATCGCGAAATTTTGTCCGGAATCTGAAAATTCTGTGAAACTGCCAGAGGCGGAAATGAAATTTGTTGCGCCGGATGGGCATAAGACAGTGTCTAAGTATGTGAAAATTGTTAAGTTAGATGAGGTCCAAGGACTCAAAAGTTTAGTTGATCCTGGCAGCTCCGGCTGCACAATTAAGGCGTCAGTTATGCTTGAGCACGGGCTCAAATTTATACCGATTCCTAGTATTTTAGTTGGATTTGGAAAATCCGGTAATGAAGTGAAATCAAGCGGAATAGTGCGTGGCACATTGACTGTTGACCAGTGTACGGCGGACGATATAATTTTTCGCGTTGTGCCTGATGATGTGCAACCGTGTGACATAGTTATAGGGAGGACTATTACAGACTTACCCCATGTTTCGTATTATAAGAGCGGTGATGTTTTCGAATTTGTTCAGAATGAAAAATTGTTCTCTATTTATCCGGAAGCGAATGTTGAGCAAAGTAACGTTTTTGATGTGGCATCTGATGAATCTATCAGTATCGCACCAGCTTCGATGAAATTCATTCAAGTCAAATCTTGTCGTGGAACATTTGAAATACCGTTTTATAATCCAAGTGAAAAGGAAATGACACTTTTTTCTGATGAATGTTTGAACGACCGCGTTCTACTTTTGAATTCAGATCCATCTGAAGAGCCAATACGTAGACCAATTGTAGAGAATGATGTGAATGTAGGACCTAATGTGACGCCAGATCAAATTCATGGACTTTTAGCTATGCTTAATGATTATCGTGAGTGTATTGCGTTGGATGAGAGTGAATTAGGATGTACCGATTTAACTGAGATGGACATTGAGGAGAAGCCAGGAAGTCAACCTGTGTATTCTCGAGCATACAAAGCTAGCGCAGAGCAAAGAGAGGCTATGCGGAAAATTTTTGCCGGTTACAGAAAAGCCGAAATATTTGAGGATACGAACTCTCCGTACGGCAGCCCGTGTATGCTAGTTAAAAAGGCTGATGGGTCATGGAGGTTAGTAGTAGATTTTCGCCGGCTGAATAATAATACGGTTCGTAAAGTTTTTCCTATTCCCCCATTTGATGATGGCCTTGAATTTCTTCATGGCGCATGTCAATTCATAACTCTAGATCTTGCTCAAGGATTTTTACAAGTTCCATTATCTGAAGCAGCTAAAGCGAAAAAAGCGGTAGTGATGCCTGATGATAGAGGGCAATTTACACGATCTATTTTTGGTTTGATGAATGCACCAGTTTATTTTGCTGAATTGATGTATAAGGTTTTTGGCCATTCGCGCAATAGGATTATGTTGATATGTGTGGATGATGCATGTATTTTTGCCTTGATTTGGTCTCAATTAATGCAAAGATTTGAGATAGTTTTGATAGAGTTAAAGGAAGCTCATTTGACATTGAATCTTAAGAAGTGCTATTTTGGTGTAGAAGAACTTGAGTACCTAGGGTTGCGCATTAGTAAAGATGGCATTGGGCCGGGCAGTAAGAAGATAATTGCAATTCGCGAATTCCCTACACCGCGCAATATTCATAAAGTACGCCGTTTCCACGGGATGGCAAGCTTTTCCTGGAGATTTGTCCCAAATTTTGCCAAATTAGCTGCTCCACTTATTGATCTTCTGAAGGAAAATAACACTTTTGTATGGTCTGATCGGCAAGACGGAGCATTCCGAGCAATCAAAGAAAAGTTGAGTTCAAGTCCGACACTTGCTCATTATAATCCAAAGTCTAATAGGACTGAGATCCACACCGATTCGTCCTGTGATGGACTTGGTGCCATGCTTTTGCAAGAAGGAAATGATAAATTGATGCACATTGTTTATGCAATAAGTCGACGTACTTCAGACGTAGAGAAAGCTTATCATTCGAGTAAATTAGAACTTTTGGCCATTGTTTGGGCGTTAGATAGATTGAGAAATTTGTTGATAAGCATACCCTTTACAGTCATTACGGATTGTCAGGCACTTATTTATATCAATTCGATGAAACAGAAGAGTGGCCAGATCATTCGTTGGTTAGCATCGATAGCAGATTTTGATTATACTATAATTCACCGTGCTAGAGAAAAGATGCAACATGTACATGCTCTCTCACGAGCGCCAGTGGAAGAGTGTGGTGTGAGTCTTGATGATGCTACTATGTTTAATGTGACAGTAAGAGAAGATGAAATTTTAATGTATCAGCGTATTGATGATGACTTGTTAAGAAAAATCCAAATATTAGAGAAAAATGTAAGCGATCGTTCTAAGCGTGAGAAGAGTGAAGTGCATGAGTTTGTGTTGAAGAATGGGTTACTTTACAAGCGAGAAAAAACGGGAGACGGTCCTCATGATTACAAAGATTTCTATGTAGTTCCGCGTGCAATGCGTAAGGCGTTAGTGATCAAGAATCACGATCTGTGGAGCCATTTTGGGGTAGATAAAACAGTGGATAGAATCAAAGAGTTTTACTATTTTCCAAGAATGAGAAACTATGTCAGAAGACATATTGCTTCGTGTGTCGAGTGTTTGTTGGCCAAGCATAAGGCGGGTAAGCAAGCTGGGGAACTCACCCCATTCCTCCGGGCAAAAGGCCGTTTGAAGTTATGAATGTGGATCATCTTGGTCCGTTTGTTACGTCAAAACTTGGGAATAAGTACATATTAGCTGCCATTTGTAACTTGACGAGATTTGCTCTACTTTTCGCAGTAAAAGATGTGGAAGCGAAGACGACCGTCTGTCACATACAGAAAGTCGTAGATAGATTCGGAGCACCTGTGCGTTTTATAACTGACCGGGGAGTCGCGTATGCATCAGAAGTTTATGAGAAATTTTGCAATGAAAATGGCATTAAGCACACGCTCAATTCAAGTCGTCATCCACAGGCGAACGGGCTTGTTGAACGATTGAACCAAACGATACTTCCAGCTTTAAAAGCTAATTTGTTAGATTTTGATGGTCTCGATTGGGATAAAAACCTCGAGAAAATTGAACGGGACCTGAATACTTCCGTAAACAAGACGACGGGACGAACTCCATTCGAGATGTTATACGGGTACATCCCGCGTTTGAAAGATGGGCTAGCTATAGATTTGACGGTAGATTCGGAACAGTATAAGATTCCTGGTGAACTTAGAGACGAGATTCGAGAGAAAATCGAGGTCGAACAGCAAAATTCAAAGGAACGTTACGATAAGTCGAGGGTTAAAAATGTTAAATTTTCAGTGGGTGACATAGTTTTCATGAATTCAAATCGTGTAGCAACCGGTGAATCGACGAAGTTGCAACCAAAGAATAAGGGTCCACTTGTGATCACTCAAATTCTTCCATCTGATACGTATAGAGTTCAGAGTCTGAGTAAGAAAGTTGATTCAAAACAGGGGACAACAGCGCATGTAAGTCAGCTGAGAATTTGGCGTGGATGTCCTATTGAGGATGGGGATAATAGTGAGTCTGAGTCTGAATCTGAGGATGAAATTGTTGTGCAAAATGATTCTGTTATGAGTGGAGGTGATGAAAGTGCGAATGATAATGACGAACAAGCACAGAATGCCGTTTCGACGAGCAATGTTACTGATGTACGTAGAAGTTTGAGACACCGCAAGAAACCGAGCAAGCTTGATGATTTTGTATCCGATTAGATTCTTACACCTTCTATCTGGAAGCTTGGAGGACCAAGCTCGCGTAGGATGGCCGAATGTTAGAGAGAGTATGTCCACGAGTATATGTATGCGTATAGAGCAACATGTATGTGTATGTGCGTATGGAGTGGCGGCGCCACCGGATGGACGAGTGCGTGCGCGCGAGGGAGGCTCGAGAGAACTTGGCGGGCCGCGATCAAGTACGGGCAGCGGGCGAAGGCCGTGACCTGGTGAACGGGTATCGAAGGCTCCTGGAGCCGGGTTGTTTGGCGAAGGCCGTTGTAAACCTAGTTTAGTGTCAAGTGTACCGAGTAGTATTTAGTGGCAAGGTGCCGTTACCAATATTATTGTATCTGATTGAGTGGCAAAATGCCGGTAGCTCGTGAACGATCCTGTACTTAGTAGAATAAATACGTTTATTTGAGTGAATGATCTGAGTTATTCTTAGAGACAGAAGTGTCTCTAACACTATAAATTTTTGGCTGAAAGGAACTATCTAGAATCGTAAGAATTGAAAGGAACTATCTGGATTTGTCTGATTTAAAAGGAACTATCTGTGAATTTCTGGTTTAAAAGGAACTATCTGTGACTTTTTGGTTAAAAGGAACTATCTGGATTCGTCTGATTTAGAAGGAACTATCTGAATTCGTCTGATTCAGAAGGAACTATCTGAATCAGTCTGGTTGAAAAGGAACTATCTGAAGATGTATGGTTTGAAAGGAACTATCCTTGAATTTTCAGTTGAAAATTTTCGGATAGTTCCTTTTGACCAGAAATTCACAGATAATTCCTTTCCAACCAGACATTGAATAGATAGTTCCTTTTAACCCTCGGTTGGCACACGTGGGTCTATTCGACCCAAGGCCTTTTTTATGAGATCGCCACGCTCGTAATTCCAAGTTTCCTAGGCTCAGGGTGACATGCGTTGGTAGTCAAGATGTGCCACTTACCGACCGTGCATATAGCAACAAGACTGGCGCGTGCGTCTTCCCACCACAGCCAAGCGAAATTGCTGCGGGGTCTGAAGTACCCAGATGCGCCAGCTATGCGCACTATTTTCGATTGCATTTCATTGTTGCAATGATGAATTATTGCAAAAAATTGCAAAAAAGGCCTTTCCACTGAAAATATTCTAGAGGACGCAATTTTCAATGGAATGAGCTGAAAATTCAACTGAGTTATTTCAAGATCAAGTAGATATCAGAAAAAAATATTCCAGTGGTCGATCTTTCAGTGGAAATCTTCATTCCGGCATATTGAGTGAGAATAAAAATTCTCAATCCATCGGTCGAGAAATTTCAGAATGAATACCTTTTTCTCGAGATGCACTCTTGCGCTATTTTTCCCTTGAATTGACCTTACCTCGGAATGACTCAGTCGAATCTTTAGCTCATTTGAATGAAAATTGCGCCGTCTACAATTTTTTTAGCGAAAAAGGTGATTTTTTGCATTTTTCCAGACATTTGTATTGACACTTCTAAATAATGACTTTTAAAGCTGCATTCGGCAAGGTAAATGATTCTATCGCTCTGAAACCTATCCTCTCTTCTTGGCACACACATAAGAAATGTGTTAAGCCACCGTAGATCCCGTGTGAATAATTGTAGTCGTTTATCGAAGCTTTTTCCAAAAAAAGAGATTTAGCACCGATACTTGAGTGGCCCAGTTAGTAAAAATTGTTCCGGAACGAACTACGAGTGTATAGTGCTACATTTGCATCACATATATCACCATATTGACAAAACCATCGGTACATTATTTACAGCATTTGGAATTTCAACGAATGAAAAACCTTAAAAAAAAACCACGAAAAAGTGTACCAAAGTTACTCCACTCTAGGTAAGAAGCATGAGGAGAGGGTAACTTCAGAACCCCTTCCTATGCCAGCTTCTTCTCATCTCATCTCCAGTCGAATGATGGTCTATGAGGTTTTAAAATGTTTCAAACAGCTTCAAATATAACGATCTGAACAATTAAAATTAATCCATTCGCATGTCGGTGGGCAGAGTTGAGATATTCTGTAAAAGTACCAAAGTTGCCCCATCAAAGTCTAACTTTGGTACACTTACAAAACTGCTATAATAGCTCCAGTTCAGACGCATCAAAATGATTTTTGTAGCCCATCAATCGAAAGCTGAGACTGTAAGCTTTAGATTGACTACTAATAGAAGTGGGTTTTGTCTATGTATGATGGAATGCCGAGCCAAATAAAATAAAAAACACCGAAAACGTACCAAAATTACCCAATTTGACGGTAACTCCTTCCAACCAGAAATTTACACATAGTTCCTTCTAAATCAGACGGATTCAGATACTTCCTTTAAACTCTTACGATTCTAGATAGTTCCTTTTAACCAAAAATTTATAGATAGTTCCTTTCTAAAACAGACATTTTCAGATAGTTCCTTTTAAATCAGACAAATCCAGATAGTTCCCTTCAACTCTTACGATTTTAGATAGTTCCTTTTACCCAAATATTTATAGATCGTTCTTTTTACAGACACTTATGGATAGTTCCTTTCAACCAAACATTTTCAGATAGTTCTTTTTAACCAGACATTTACAGATAGTTCCTTTCAAGTCTTACGATTTTAGATAGTTCCTTTTTACCCTGAGCCATCGATATGTTCATCTATCTAACATGCATCGAAATCGAAATTTTGAATTGCTGATTCAGGAATTCACGACTGTCTCAGAGATTTTCCGAGTAATCTCAAAAAACTATTCGATCTACGAAGTGCAGCGCGCGCACTGGTTCAACCACTCGTATGGTGTGGGGTCAAAAAACTGTCCAGTTTTTATAAAATGCCATTGAGAGTGACCATCAAGAAACGAAGATCATTTTGAGAATTGGAGAATTGAGCTCAAATCCAAAATCAATGATTTGAATCTATGCAACGCTTGGGAATGAAAATTTCAATTTTCACGTGAAATGAGTGGGTTTCCAATTCGATTGATATTTTTAAAGGTTTTTACTCATTCTCGGATAGAGACATATTTCTCTCCTCCTCCTTCTTCTCCTCTGAGTCGGCTATAAAAGAGAAGGAGGAAACATTTTTCAAGGATATGCACAAAGATCAGCCAATCAGCCTCTGTAAGCGAGAATTTTTTTATGCTTCTGTAGAAATTTTTTTAGTCCACAAATGAAAAATTTTCGATCGATTATTTCAAATTCAGTTGATCATCATCCAGAAATGAGGAAGTTATTGAACCTCGTACAATTTGAAAAGATACATTATTCACAAATAAAAAATTCCTCAATCTAATGGGTCCAATTCAGTGCTATCCACCAACTAAAGAGTTCTTTTACGCATTAGAACTTGAAAAATTATATTCACAAATTAAAAACTTTTTAAAAGATGATGTAAGGATATTCAACATTCACAAATAGAATTTTAGTTGATCTACCTCAATCACAGAATTTTATGCATGCAACTTAAGAATTATGTTGAAACATTCATCATTCACGAAAAAAATTCTAGTTATTCTACCCCAATCAAAAAACAGTATAGATGCAACTTCGAAGTTTGTATGAATCATTTTGAGAATTTAGATAAGCATTCCTGAGATCTTTTTGATCGTTGAAGGAAGATTAAATATCAGAAAATAAATCTTCAAATGATTACCATTAACCTCATTATTACACGGGATATCCGATATTCCTGTTGTCGGTCAAGCAGCAATCGACTTCCCTAACACTCATTTAGCGTGCGATCCGATTAATACATGCAGGTGTAATAAAACTCGATATGATGCGCAGGCGCGATGATCACCTGCTCAATGTTGACAACGAAGCAGACAGAACTGGACAGAACGCCACATTGCATGACTTCAGATGCTTGAAACCATCATTACTTTTCTTTCGATAAATCGGAAATAATCAACAGATATGATAGTTCAGCTATGTAGATCGCATCATTGAATACTTTCAACTATATTGATCCACCTGTGAATACATCCGAATAATACAATGTCATTAATCCACAGCAAGACACATTGAGACGACTCGATGGGGCGCGCGAAATCTCGATCGGAACGCCTCGAATCTCAAATATCGAAGTTATCCATTAATAATATAAGATTTACTAATCATACATTACAACTCATTCATCGTCATCATTTCATCAGCTCACATCTCTTCCTTCATTCATTCATCATCTCCCATACCCACATTTACACACCATCATTTTCATTTTCATTGAACAATTCATCAATAATCATACAATGCCAATGATCGCCTACTTAGAGAATAATCCTGCATGCACATAAGACTTCCCTAAGTAGGAGGGTGAGGTATGATTCTCTCTTATTTCATATATTTCCCATCTTCATCGTTCATTCATCATCTTCATCATCTCAACAGCTCACAACTTATCAACATCATTACTAATTCATCAATCATTCATCAATGATCCATCTACCATTCATCGAACATATAATCAATCATTCATCATCTTTCTCGTTCATTCATCACGTCATTAATCATCCGCTTTTCAAGGGTCAATTCAAAGAATATATATCCATTTCAAAGGTCAATTGATTCGAGAGATGCAACGAACGTATAAAAAACACTCTCTTATACGTTCCTTACATCTGCGACCAATTGATCTTCGTTGTGAATATATATTGGGAGAATTGATCTTGTAGATTCAGACGACCGACAGATCCTCGTGAGCCGAAACTATGGGGCTTGACTCTCAATCTGCGCCTTTGCAACACTCCGGTACGCATGGTGGCGAGTCTAAGGATTGAGAGTCATTCATTCATAGAAAATGAGGCGATCGAGGATGACGTACAGATAGACAGACAGATATATTCATTGTAACGGATGCGACGAACTAGACAAAAACCACACTTACACAATCACCATATTATGAATGATAAGAGATAATAAATACAAAATCTTGGAAATAAAGAATGAATCAAGAAAAATAGAGCCAAGACTGTAGAATTAACATAATAAAAATTGGACTCCGAAAACCGCAAGAAAATGTTCTCAGATTGGAAATTAGACTAATAAGGTCTGAATGAGGTTCAAATAAGGTTTGTATATATGCGTAAATACATTGAGAGGGCAAAAATCTAGTGAAGTAAGGTCTAAATAAGGTTTTGATAAGGTCTGTACATTTGTATGTGAGCGTGAATACATTGAGAGGGCAGAAATCTAGTGAAGTAAGGTCTAAATAAGGTTTAAATAAGGTCTGTATATTTATATGTATGCGTGAATACATTGAGAGGGCAAAAATCTAGTGAAGTAAGGTCTAAATAAGGTTTCCATAAGGTCTGTATATTTGTATGTATGCGTGAATACATTGAGAGGGCAAGAATCTAGTGAAGTAAGGTCTAAATAATGTTTAAATAAGGTCTGTGTATATACGTATATACATATAGATCGCAAAAATCTGGTACCGCCGGACGCTGCAGGCAGATTATATTATTAATTTTGAGTCTGGCAATGACGGTTTTGAAAATGTTGGGCAGATGGGAAATTGATAGGTTTTTGAACCCTCTTTGGAACTCTGTGAGCAGAATCGCAATGGGTGGAAGCAGTCCAAAACTATGCGCAAATTTCCGAGTAAATTTCTCAAATTTTGACTTTACAGCAGGATCACTCAGATAGATCTGGGTAATGCAAAAACATTTTTTAGGCACTCAAAATTGTTAGAACCATCTTTTTTCAACATTATAAAACGGAAAAAACACATCGATGGATAAAAAAATGGTCAGAGAACCTTGCTGTCGCAGAATTGACGTGGAATTACTCTCGAACGAGTGTGCATCATGATCCGTTTCTGCACCCCTTGGTCGCTAGTACTAGCTGTTACGACGCTTTATTGCTTGTGATCAAAAAATTGCTCAGCAACGTTTATCCCTAGCTCAGAGCGTTTTTATTGACACGACGTTGATATCATCTTTTGAGGCAGAGAATGCCGAAAGAGAGTTTGTTCACTACATCAGCTTGACGAGCACAGAAGAGACATTGAAAATGACTGATTCGTGTCTGATTCATTTTAATTTTGAACCTGGAAATTTTACCTCGAGAGCACGGGAAAACCTGGAATACTCAGGGAATTATTCGAAAGAGATTTGGTGAACACCATGCGTACATCAGTAACCATATTATTCGAAAGGTGGCTGTGATTTTCTACCACCATAGGAATGACACGTGAACTGTAAGTTGATTGTAAGTTAGACTGTAAACCTCTTCAACTTTCTCACATAGGATAAGAGCTCGAAAATGTCTCCGAATTATTGGTAGGATAGTTTCTTCTGCTCTATTCGCAAAACTCAATCTTCAAGGTGTGATTTATTGGTCCGGGAATTGTTGTGGTACGAGTAAGATAATTTCACCGAGTTTTACTTATATGTACAGTCAATAATTCTCCAGATTCAAATTTCCAGATCCTCAGTGTTAGATAGCCGTAATGTCTTATACTATTGCATCTTGAAATCGTTTTTGAGCCTCACCGTCAGATAGAAGTAGAGCTCCTTTTCTTCGGTTTAGGAGAAACCCATGATATTGGGATCGTCTGCATCAGTCAATGGACGTTCATCGTCTGAGTATAGAATGAGAAAAATTGTATCTTACCCGCACACATCTTAGCTTATGATGCACGAGCTATGTATGTTATGTTGTGAAAACATTTAAAATACTATAATCTCTACTAATTTAGAATACTCAATCGTAGTACAAATCATTTTGTATCCGGTTGTGATTTGCGATCCATGAGTCATAGAAATTTTGATGATGAATCTATTTTAAGAAATGGTTGCAATTCTTACCGACATATTCAACATCAAACCTATAATATATCTAACGTAACAAACATCCATCGGTGAGACTGAGAATTCAGAAGTTCAGCCATGAATGATGCTCGCTGTAAGATCAAATCCCACTTGAGATGCAGCGTCGTTTATTTTGAAGATTTGCCATCTTGAATTTGTTGCATCTTGCTCAAAGGACGGAATCAGTCTGAGACTGAGGATTTTTTTGTATGTAGTGAAGACAGAGAAATTTATCAACATGAGACCGACGGTCGCGTTGCGGAGGGTTAGAGTCTAGAGAGTTTATCTAGAGCAATCAGCACTCGTCTTGCATGGTGACAACGGAGCAAAATTCATGATACAAAAAGGCCATTCTCTCAAAGTTATATTTGATGACTCGCCTCAGTTCCCAAAACATCAATATCTATAGCCATTTACGGCCGATGTGCTCGTGGGCTGACTCAACTCCCTGAGTCTATTCTTCAGTTTTTGGTTATATTCATTCTTTACGAACAAGACCAGAAACATTTCTCCAGCACGGAGCAATGGAAGCTCCCGAGAAATACTGGGAGATGTGGCAAGAGCTTAACATGACGGAAGCACCACGAAAATTCTGTGGAAATGTCACGAGGGCTCCAGTGTGAAGGTTGCTAAGGGATATCCACAAAAATATCGCAGAAACTGTCGTATGTCATTGTAGGGTCCCATTCAGGGCTTTACTACACAAGTAGAATCACGCTGAGGAAGTCGGGGGTGCGCAGGGCGAAGGGGTGAGGTCCAGGGGTGCAACCCCCGGTGGGGGCCCAGGGGGCGAAGCCCCTGGCGTGGGGTGTGGGGGGCGGGGCCCCTGACTTGGAAAAAATGTTGGCATTTTTGCATTATATAATTCTCTAACGTATACCAACCTTCAGTTTTAAGTGTAAAATATTCAAAGTTCACGCGCGTTTGAAATAAATATTCCCGAATATTATATTCCCAATTATTCCCAAGAAATGATCAGAATCACGTGGACCGCAAGTGGGTGCTGAACGTAAGTCCGCCAAAGACTGATTTCACAAAGTGCAATAAGTAGCAACACGAGTTAACAAGTCAGAGGATATGTGGATACTATAACGGTCCATTTTATCCCATCGTGGGCTAGTAATTAATCCCTTTCAGGGCTGGGGCCTCCGGCATCTTGGAGTGGAACTATAGCCAAATCGATTTGAATGAGGGTCCTCATAATTTCCCAGACAGGAAACACTATTCTATAGGATTCGGAATGTTCTCTACGGTAATGCTCCCTCAACGATGGATCAAGCAAGGTCTTATGAATCGCAGAATCGTCTAAAGAAGCACAATAAATCATGAATTTGCAAAGTAATTGCAAGAAGTTTGAAATTTCTCCATATAATCAAGAATTTCGAAAGAATAGGCATATTACAATTAGTCATAATACTTGCTCAATGGCAGATGGCTGTTTCGCGCAGACTCTTGAAGAGCCGTGCGGAAAAGTAACTTTTCCGCACAAATTTACTTTTCCGCACTGGTCACGGCCACTCGTGCGGAAAACGCACTTTCCACCCTTGTTACGTAATGTACTATTCTCTTCGCATATACATATTCTGTGTATTTCCTTAAATACCTCACTTACTTCTAACCTTGCTGAAAATAATTCCGTTGGGTATCCCACTCCCATTATGGGTTCCCATATGAGTAATTCCACAAGAAAACGATATACAAAAGTGGGGTGGGTCTCAGATTCCTTTTTGAGTCCACTTTCTCGATTCTATAGGTCAAAATATGAACATCTGTCACCATAAAAAAATTGGGATTGGAATTTTTTTCGGACTCTGGCGCATAAACCAAGATTCGGTTTTAAATTTTTTTTGCAAAATTTTCGTAACTTTTTCTCAATAAAATCGTTATAACTCAGAAACTACTCTAAGTAGAGCAACGGGGTTCAGAGCATCTGAAAGGTAAGTAAAAATTTTATCAAAAACCACTCCGAAATTTTGGTTTCCGTGTCACCTCGATTATATGTGGGTGATTCCGTGAAACTCATCTTCTACTCTCTTTCTCAAATAGCTATTTTTTTGGAATACTCAAAAGTACATTCTTCAATGTAAAAAGTTGTGTTCTTTTCGAAAAAAAAAAATACTTTCATTCTGCATTTATGGGTTCTAAGGTATTTTTTGGGCGTTTTTCGAATTTCAATGTTAAAAAAAACCTCAATTTTCTGCGCATGCGCAAGATTTGGGGATTCCGAAACCAATTTTTTCTAAAAGCTGAGAAAATTTCCTTGAAATTGACTACTTGCCGAGTTCAATTTCATTGATTCAAACAAAAATTCCAGTCACTTTTAACACCGAGTACAAAAAGCAGCTTGGTGCGAGGTCCCTATTCGAGGCGTCAACCTTGACTACAGCGCCACAATAGCACGAGAGAACGCGTAAGGTGGTCAAATTTTGAACTGTCGCAATGCCTATTCCTATCTCTATAACTCTATACATTGTCTGCTACGGTACCTTCATGTTCTCGCTCAATGCAACCTTTATCTTTTGGAGGCTGCAATTCCGGTTCTAGTTAAAGAAATTGAACTCGGCAAATGGTAAATTTCAAGGAAATTTTTTCAGCTTTTCAAAAAAATTGGTTTCGGGATTCCCAAATTTCGCGCATGCGCAGAAAATTGAGGTATTTTGACACGGAAAATCAAAAAACGCCCAAAAAACACCTTAGAACCCAGAAACTCAGAATGAAAGTATTTTTTTCGAAGAGAACACAAATTTCGTGGAATTACTCATGTGGGACTTCGTGCCGGGACCTAGCCCTGGGAAAATTTCCAAATCTTGGTTTTATGAAATTTGGCATTGGAGACATGTAGCATACGAATTTTGATCATAATCGACCAAATTCAATCATTTTTGGAATATAAATGATCAAAATTTGTAAGCTGCACGTCTTAAATTTCCAAAGTATCAAGATCAAAAATTTTCCCAGGGCCAGGTCCCATGCACGGCGAAGCAGTCCCATATGGGATCCCGTGGGGTCCTACGGAATTATTTTCAGCAAGGAAATATCTTGCCCTCACAGATGATATTACCATGCATTGAGAAAGAGATGAAGATTTTTAATTTCGTAATATTACGCGAAGAGCTCTGTGCATGGCTTTTTTAGAAAAAGAGAGCGTGCCGATCGAGGCCATTGCAGAGATGGCCGAGGGCCCGGCCGAGGCTCGACTCGACGGCATTCTACTATTCTTCAGTACTGCTGTGCACGCGCCATATTGAAGTCAGTGCGTCATTGAGACGGACTGTATGTGTGTGGTATGTGAGAGTGATTGAATCAAATATAAGTTTTACTTATACCTATATCAGCCGTGTCACCTTTGTATATGTACTTTGTTTACGACACTATTATTCACCATTTGATGCTATCAAATCCGCAGTTATTCATAGTTTGTTGCACTTGGAAATATTCATCCTCGATAATTATCTAACTTATATGCTGGACGATCAACAAACAGTTACTGAAACGGAAAAGATGGACGCCAGAATTCCAAGGTAATCAATCAGTAGTAAATAGGATGCATTGCATACTGCACCTTCCAGTTGTTGAACTCCGTCTTTCAATTCAGATTTTGATATTGTTGATATTAATTTCACTCTAATGAGAGATTTTACTACTGACTTCATCATACGTAGGAGGATCAAGAAGACACTCGTCAGTTCCTCTTCCCACATGTATAAAGGATGACAAAACCATATTGCTTGGTAATGATCCTCTGCAAGTGCTTTGTAAAGAATCTTGAGATTAGAGAGGATTTTGCAAATTTAAACGTATGTGGCCTACTTTTGCCTTCATTCCAATATTGCATTTCATAGAACAAAACACTTTCTGCAATCTGATACACACAGGAGCAGATGAAAGGATAATAAGATAGGCAGCCTATCCCAGCCTATCCTCGAGCCTACTGTTGATCCAAATGTAATCACCATGTTGTGAAGTAAAAAATTGGACTTTTTTGCTGCAAAATGTTTATTGGATTAACTAGAAAACATCCAACCGAGCTGATTTGTAAAATGAGTTTCAAAATGTATTCAGATGTACAAAGATATCTTGAAAGAATGTTACATACAATGCTGATATGTTTAAGTAACTTGAAGATTTTGCGTAGTGTGAAATCTTCTCATTTTTCTTTTCTCTATACCAGAATCATGGAAGCTTCTAAGGCCCAAAACTTGTTCTCATGGAGTCTTGTTTGTTTACATTTATCATTTCACTCTGTATATTAATCACATTGTCTAATTCCTGCTCCTCAGTATACCAATGTTTGCTCTAAAATAATCTGATATTTAACACAATCTACATCAATTTCAGGAAATGTATGAGATGAATAGCTTTCTTCAAGTGATTCAATATTTTGAGTGAGCAAAATGGCTGGAATCATAGATGGCTGGAACCAAGTGTTATCTCATTTTAAATCTAAAACATCTCCTTACGTACGAGTGTCCACGCCAATCCAACTTGATGTAACAGAAGTAGATGAGCCTGGCCACTCAGACTATAGGTAAATAACATACATGACTTGACTGTGATCTTATAGATGTCACCATGGGCAAAAAAGCAAACCATGGTGGCACACATTTGTGATATTTTTTTCGAAAAAAAAATACTTCCAAAAGAATACGGTCGCGCGTGTATACTTAACACATTGCAGTAAGGTCGACCCCAAGCTGTTCTTATTATAACACTGAAAACCCCCTACTTATGGACCAAGATAGAGTACATTTTCAATACTTTCGTTGGAATTGAATGCTACGGTATTGCGTCCCAATCATTTTTATTTTGAGCAGAACTGTTTTCTCACTGATTCTACTCTATTATCTAGCCTAAACTCGCGAATTTAATAATTATTTCAATATTGTCAATTTTCCAGATTTGAAGAAAGCAGATTGAGAAGTTTTGTGAACTGGCCTAGTTCGTGCGTGAGCCCCACTGATCTTGCAGCAGCTGGCTTTTTCTATGTTGGTCAGACGGACAGAGTTCGCTGTTTTGAATGCCGGACAGAAATATGCAATTGGGAAGAAGGTGATCAGCCAATGTCTGAGCACCAACGCTGGGCTGGACGATGTCGTTTCGTGCGCAAACTACCATGTGGTAATGTACCACTTGGTGCTGATCCCAGTGCTATACCTCCACGAAGTTATGATTTTTGTGGTCATTATGGGCTGGACTATCGATTTGATGCAGAGGCTGATGCTCATGGACAACATAAATTACCGTCTGCAGCAAGATTAGCTTGCCTAGGCATTTCTTTGTCTAAAAAACCAGATTACCCCGACTATACCAGTTACGAGGCACGGCTCAAATCTTTCAAAAACTGGCCTGCTGCAATGATACAGACAAAAGAACAGTTGGCAGATGCTGGATTCTTCTACACAGGTACTGGAGATCATACAACATGTTATCACTGTGGCGGTGGACTCAAGAAGTGGGAACCTTTTGATGACCCTTGGGTGCAACATGCGAAATGGTTTTCGTCTTGTGCATATGTGAGACTCGTGAAGGGTCAAGAATTCATCAACAATGTAACAGGAAAACATACGCCTCTGTTATCAGAAGAAGTAAGATTGATAGTAATCCCTGACATTGGCTCTTTCACTTCCATTCATATAAGTTTTGTTTTAACTATTATTTTACATAGTCAAGACTTGGCACTCCAAAGCTATTCAGTCTAATTGTTGTAACTATATTTAGGACTAAGATACACATTTTACTACATTTATAATATTTTTCATTCAGGAAACCATGCAATGGAATCTTCCAAGCTGCATCAAGAAAGTTGAAGCTCTTGCTATTCGATGTAGCGAAGAAAAAACTGAGGCTCAGGAAAATGTACCTCAGTCACATCTGAGTGAAAGTTCATCAAAAAGTGAACGACTGTCCCCTAGAAGTGAAGCACTTCAAATTAAAACGAGCGATGAGACATTATTTACAAATTCTACTGGCGCTAAACTTGAACATGACGTTAAATCCCGCTCAGACAGAGAAAAATCTATCGAAGATGGGCGTGTTTGCAAGTTCTGTTATGATGAAGAACTCGGGATTGTGTTTTTACCTTGTGGTCATTTGGTGGCATGTGTCAAGTGTGCATCCGGAATGACAACTTGCGCTGTCTGCCGGAAGGAAGTAAAAATGACTGTCCGCGCCTTTTTATCGTAGTTATCAGGTTACATGAAGAATGTCACAAATAAATGAATGCTCATGGGCTGTGAATAACATGTTGAATCATTAGTGGCACTCGATAATCTACCAAAGATTTTATCACTCTTTATGAGTGTATGGTACTTGGGATAGAGAGAGAGAGAGAGATAGATAGATAGATAGTTGTCCTTTATTCGTCCAAAGAGAGAGAGAGAGAGAGAGAGAGAGCGAGTAGATGTAAATGATTAGTAGTAATTCTGATCACTGATGAAAATTCTGTTTCTAGCTGTCTACGTCGGAAGCGCGATTTTCGACTCGTCCTCGCTTCGCGAGGACTCGTCTAAAGTCGCGCTTCCGACGTAGCACAGCTAGAAAATGTCGTTTGCGACTCGTGCTGCGCACTCGTCACATAATATACTATATCAATCTTTACAGATCAGCTTAACACCAAGAGAATCAGATATCTTCTCTCTCAATAGATGTGGAGGCGCTATCTCTTGAATCTTTTCTTCAATGTCACCATGATTTCAGAGATTCTAACATTTGAATAGTTTTCAGTACCACCAACGAATGAACCGACTTTCGATAGGTTTGAGGGATGAGATGTGGAGAGATACGTAGTAGCAATGAGCCTTTACACCATGATGAGTACTTTCTAAATACCATTGAAAGTGTCCTTGAATATAGCTTCTGAATTCTATTTTATTTATTATTTCTGCAAAATTGTATGTCTTATTGATGCTTCAATTTCGGCGGTCTTTTTTAAGTTTGTAAAGGATAGCAATAAGTATGGTAAATACCTGTAACAGGATGAAATTACGAGTTACTCATACTTTGAAGGTTTTTGATTTTATTTGATACTTTTAAATGAATATTAGTATACTAGACTAAACTAGTTTTAATACGGAAACAATTAGAATCCCCCTCATCTAATTGTATTTCACGAACATGATAACATTCTCAATTACACGCAGGGTACATGGGATGAAATAATTTCCATTATGTATTTCAATATTTAATTTAAAATAATGTATCAGGTCACATGAGATATATTTCATACATAATAGAAATTATTCGCCTAATCCTTGATTACTAAGGTGGGAAAAAGGCACATCTTGATTCACTGTCGATTGAAATTTCTTCAATCAAATGCTAAAAAGACAGTGCATTGCCTTTCTGTAGCTTTTACTCTATAATACTGTGAAAGTCGACGTTCAAATCTGTTACCTCATTGAAATTTAGTCCTCTTCAAACTTATAACTCCTTATAGATGGATAAAAAAACCGGAATAAATTGTGCCGAAAATGAAATATCGAAGTCCAAAGCTTTGTCATTATAATGTAACCAATCATTCTTTTCCGCAAATTATTGAAGTTATCGTGGAATGAACTGAAAATTAGTTCACTAATCCCTCTGACGCGCGTACTATAGAAACGGAAGGAGTTGGCTGGCCTAATCAAACGTATTTGTGGTAAATATTTTATGAGAAATCGAGCCGTGTTTTGGAACTGTGAGTGCAATAGTATCAATCGTTCAAAAAAACGGATACTTTTTGATGACGAATAGTACATGATTTTCTAACATCATGTTTTCACATCGCAGATGCAGAATAAATGTTTTTCTGATCAGAAGCAATTGAATAGTCTTCGTGCATCACGTTGATAAAATATCAGAGGAGAAGCGAAGTTACCATTAATTAGGGAAAATGTATTTACAGAGAGGCTCCATCAGGATGGATAAAAAGTCAACGAGGTTCGAACTGCGGCTCTTCATAAGTACCTACTCGCCACGTATTTACTTCGGGCTAAACGGTCGTATTGATGATTGGGACTCACGGTCAAGGCGCGGGTCCGCGAAAAGTTTTCAGTTCTCGTCAGTTCTCGTTTGGAATATTAGTAAGTATACGACGGAGAATACTTTGACGCGCGAGCCCGGGTAGTAGTCGAATGGGAAAATTAGACGATCGAATGATTTTCAGGTTTATATCAAAAGTGAAGATCTTATGTGTCAGTACAATACTGTCACGTGGAAATTTATGGAAAGTCGATAGCATGGCGTAAAATTAACAGTCGATGGACTCGTGAAAAAGTAATTACGCAACCGATTTTACATGAAAACCGCGGAGATTCGTATCCGGGGCTTTCCTGGTGGAAGTCAAGTGTCCTATAGCCACTGGACCACGACCGCCCTACATTGTTCACTCGTTTAATCGGCTTACATGAGTTACATTTCCAGAGGCGGAATCCGAAGATGCCCGCGTTGCACATTCGACGCTCGGAGCGTAGTGACGTACGCCACAACCCTACTGAAAATAATGGCTCATTACAATGTTTCCTAAAGCTGAGTCGATAAATTTGCTAATTAATTGGATCATTCTTCGAGAGTATTTGAGTATCTCAATGATTAATCCACGCTGTAGACCATCTAATCGATTTGTTATGAGCCTCCAAACAGTTTTTATTATCGACAACCCTGCTAGATCTTGATAAACTCGATTGATTTCGACGAATGACCCAATTAATTAGCAAATTTATCGACTCAGCTTTAGGAAACATTGTAATGAGCCATTATTTTCAGTAGGGTATTTACCAAACAATCTCAAGTTTATAAAAAAGAAGGATGTCTGAAGAAAGAAGAATTCTTTCAGATGTCTTCAAAGCTTCTCATAAACGTTAGCGTAGACCACCGAAACTTTCGATGGGCCAATGCATACTATTTCAGATATGAGATTTTGTTGCGGTCATTATAGAGATCAAGGCCCCCAAATCGCACTTGAATAATATTCTCTTCGTGTAAGATCCGAACGTAACCGTTTCTCGTTTCAACAATCCAGCAACTCAAATCGCCTCTATTTGCAATTACAAACTTGTTCGTACAGCATCTGGAAAATAGCTCTGGAAAATAGTAAATTTCGTATTGATGAAGAAAAAGCTGTGTTTGTGTTACTGTTCAATTATTTTTCGCGGAATCTAGAAGAATTGCATATTTCTTCACAAGGTGGCATTTTGTTCACAAACCTTCCATTACTATACTTCTTCGAATATACTCGATCATAAAACAGGCATGAATTATAATTGTGTATTCAAAAGACAGCATAGTAAATATCATATGAATATCAGCCCGTGGTCCATTCCAAATCGGAGTCGGAGCTCTATCTGATGACGGTCATTTTACCTGTGGTTTTCAAAATTTCCTCTCGTCGGTGTTCACTGTTCTTTTTGTCGCACAACTGCACATGTACAACTTACGAATTCTCTGAAAATTCGTGATTTGTTTATTGGTATCTAAGACTACTAAATAATTACCAAAAGACGGGAGAGTTGAAGGAAACGATTCAAACGTGGGCTCAGAAACGGAATCATCTCAAGGTATCTGACGAAAGAGATTCGTTAAAAATATCTGTGAAATAGTATATTTCCGTACTGAGCGCGGTAGCCCATTTTGGGAACTATAGGACAGTTTGTCTGTCGAGCGAAGCGAGACAGACATGTCCTCCAGTGCCCAAAATGGGCTTGCAAGCGAGGTGCGGATATATTTTTTCATTACGAGAATCCTAAAATCCTATTTAAACGCGGCATTTTTAGGTTAGAGTAATGAAAAAAGATTTTTTAGAATGATTCGAAAACTCTCTAACGAAAAAGACTTTGAAGAAGTAAGATATAGTCTATTCGATTTTATTGAGTCAAATTTTCTCGGGGAAAATTTTGCTTGCGTCATTTCGATGTGCATGAGCCACCAAAAACAAGTCTAATGATTATTTTTCAACATAGTTTGTATCAAATATAATTTTTCTCAGGAAACATATCATGGTAACAAAAGTGACAGAGAGTTTCTACAAGTTCAATACAAAAGTATCCTTAATGGTGTTGTAAAAATCTACAAAGAACGGAATCTTTCATTTTCAGCAAAACCACTCACTCAACCCACGCGGTCACGTTTACATTAATTACCTGCCTCAAACACTATCTTGAATTCATCGCAAGACTATGTTTACTTAGCAAAAAATCTCTAAACTCTAAGCAAATAGGGCAACGAGTAGCTTTGATCAATACTATCTTACAGTTTCTATGTCTCCATGACCTACAACTATCTTTGAAGATCACACCATCACTTTGCTTCAGTTCTAGATCGTCACCAAGACCTTGACACACTCGCATTTTATCAAATATATGCAATATGCTCAACAATTTTTCTGTGTTATCCAAAATTGTTGGCAAAATCGTGCCTGCAGTATCAACGGGTAATCCATGGATGGTATAGTTGATTTTTGTTTCCTTACAAATAGTTATACTTTTTTTCATCACTGGTACAAGAAAACCGTTTTCTTGAATAATATCTGTGTGGAAAAAGATAATGAAACGATCTTTCACTTCATCAACAAACTCTGTGACAGACCATGATTTAGGAGTGACTAGGTAACGATAATTGTCCAACAGACTACTATATACATCTGAATTTTTGTTTTTACAGAGTTTGCTCTTCAGATTATTCTTCTGTCCTGGTTGGATGATGGATTTGGTTGGACCTATTTGGAAAGACCAAAGCTTAATATTCAGACTACTTTTATTTGCTCATTCATTAAAAAGAGATCCATAGATGAATGACAATGTAACTGAATTGCTATTACTGATATTTCACTATGGCTTTGAAACTTTGAACAAACTTCCAAGTTTCCCATCTATTAGACAATTCATGAATTCATTTGGATTTCTCTAGATAGACAATGAACTTACCTTTCAACATTTGCTCATAAGTACTAGATTGTCTGGCCTCAGAACTAAATCTACTGTTATTTTTCAAAGCTGTTCTTGAGTTTGATGAAGTTTGACTGGTGGCTGGTAACGAATGTCTGACGAGTTTTGTCATATTCAATGTACTGGTTTCTCTTTCAACTTCAGATGAGTTATTACGATATTTTTTAATCGAAGGTTCATCACTTGATAGTTCTAATAGCTCATCAGATGAGAAATTCTGTAAAGGGAAATAATCAATTGGGAATATTTTTCATACCTTGTACCAATAAAAGATTACATGCTATAGTAACTGTGAGTACATACACTGGGCTGCACAAAGCTTATCTCAATTATATCAGGGTCAACATCTTCTATTTGCACCAGATCATGATGACGTTTCTTGGTAGGTTTAAAGGAATTCCTGGAATTCTGAAAGGGGAATTTACAAATATATTTCTGTATATCATTGACGATGACTGAAAAATCGAGCTACCTGGTAATAAAAGCAACATCATACCTTATCCATCCTTCAACTATCATCACTAGACTTTTCATCTAGCAAGGTTGTTGGAGTGAACAGCATCATTCGGACATCAAAGTGAATAGAGTACTCAATTTGCAAAGATCTAACATTGATTCGTAATAACTGCTACATTCCGTAGAGATAGTTCTTTGTTATGAGCCAGGAATCTGGGAATTAATTGCAGTTGATACTTTTATTCCACGTTCAATTTTATATCGCAAGTATAGGTGGTTTTGTTGTTGTATCGATTCTAACCTCAAGCTGTTACAGTATGCAAGAAATATAAATTCTCTGTGGAAGAGATTCGGGAGACAATTGGAATTTTAAATCCAATCAACTATTAGAAGGCGTGAGCTGAATTCGACATTTATTTTTGCAAGATTGAGGGAAAATATTAACACGCAAAATAACTGTAACGACGTACGCCAAAGAAACAACTGTAAACAACACCGCAATTGACCGCAACGCAATCCAACCAAGCTTGAATTTGACGCCAATGGAGTGTACTATACGTACTCTACTTACCTACATATCTTACGTGTATGATGACCACGACGTGACCGGATACTGCTTGAACCATGGTGGAAAGGAGATATGGTGTGCTCACGCGCAGCGTGAGCACCTCAGCCAATCGCATTTCTGCCCCAGTTGCCGGCCATATTGCCCTCCTAGCCAATGAGATGGCCGGAGCCCCGGAGGCAAATTTGAACATTTGAAAACAGAGATAGCTTCAAGTGACGCGTTTTTGAGTGTTCCAGACTTTTTGTCAAAAATGGAATTTGCTGAGGAGACTGATTAGAATGCCTTCTGCATCGGTAAAACAGATAACTGTTGGCGATTACAAGAAATACAGTTGAGAACTTTGTTATTCCGATGAATGGTGAATTATAAATCACGAGGCAGACTCGTCTGAGACAAAATCAGGCATGCACGCGGAGCAAATTTTAATTTTAATGTACTGTTTGCGTTTCGAAATGAGGAGAGCAGCTGACGGGATGAATTACTTGGGGAATTGATATGTACCAATGGTAGTTCGGGATGATGAGCTATTTTACTCGCAGATCGATACATATCGTAGGAATCAAATATTCAACCGCGCATCGAGTATGAATCACTAATTTGGCACATTACATATTAATGGCACATTTATATCTTTTCTGAAAACATACAACTTTTTTCAGAATATTCAGAAGCAGATTCGGTTGACTTGGAATCATCACTGGCTCACAAGTTAATATTAGCAACAAACACCATCACATAGTAATAATAATTTTTCAGATTTCTAGACATGCAATAAAATTTTGAAAAAAACAATTCACAGATCACAATCAACTTAATAAAATGTGAGGAGATAGTTATGAGAAGAATTTGATTTTTTCCAGTTCTCCGAGCTTGTCTTAGTCGCTTATAAGCATTTCTTCTCGGGTGGTTCAATTCTTTCAATCTGATATAAGTTCGAGACACTGTCCGAAAGTTTGTTTACATCCCGACCGCAGAAATCAGCCCGCTGCTTAGTCACTGCTGGTGGATGCTTCGGTATCCGGAAAAACTCATTTTGTCTTTATCAACATTCCATTCCGTTTATGGCATAGATGAACGGAGCAACACGGCATTTTTTTGTTAAAAAAGAATAAAAAAAATGGATGAGTAACGTGATGTTGTGGAGTGGCAGTGGCTCGAACGGTCAAACCGTTTGCTAGCGAGAGCAGTCGTCTGCTCCATTCAAATACGCAAGATGGCTGCCGATGGGATCTGCGCAGAGCAAGACGAAAACTCGTCCTCGACTTGAACACACCATATCTCCTTTCCACCATGGCTTGAACGATTTGAGAAAAAAATAGAATATTATTCTATTTTTTTGCGCTTTATTATGTTAACATAATAAAGCGCAAATGAACTGATTTTGAGACCGATATCGTTCTTAAAAGTTGTTGCATGCTGACTGATGAGAATAAAGAGGAAAAAAATTCGAAAGATGATGAATTGCGGAGGTATTGTCAGTGCATATAAGTATTGAATCATTCAAATAAACCGGCCACTACTTTTGTCCTCTCCAGAAAGACCTCAACGATTTCCCAAACTTCGTATGGTTTTCTTGTAATGTGTATCTGAAAAATCTGAAAAAATTCTGAAAATACTCTGGCACTACAAGGAATAAAATGAAACCACAGTAGGGCCTCAACGTGGAACCATGCTAGAGAAATAAATAAAATACAAGAATTTTTCAAAATTCCAATTTTGGCATCTTTCACGCTGGAGAGGAAAATAGCATTTCCGATCGTAATAGTAGCTTTCGCACCGAGGTTATGAAGTTGTAGCTCGATCGCTTCTTCAGCGATTGGCTTTGCTTTCCGCCCAGCGACCCGCAGGCCGCAGGCAAGGTGATCATTTCGACGTTACCCTTGCCTGAACAATCGATTGTTCGAAAGCGATAGGAACCTCATGAACAAGGCGCGATTACTAGCTATTTCTTACAATTTTGTAAGCACCCAAACATCGAAAAATTGCATAAAATACTCTTTTCGACACGCTGTGCGGAAAAGTGTCTCATTTTCCGCACTGATTTTCCCCTTTCTCGCACAGTTTGCCGAAAAACACAGTTCGATACACGGTTGTGATACCTATTTTTCGCATAGTCCTCATCGTGTTGATTCCGACCTCCGCCTAAGGCTCAGGCCGGAAACCCATCACTCGGACGCGAAAAAAAGTTTTTCCACCCTTGTATCGAAATGTACTACTCATGCATCTTCTGATAGGGGAAATGAACATTTCACGGGGGGTTTTTCTTATTATGTTCCCCTCACAGTTGATGGAGAAATAGTATTCGACACTCGGACGAGGCGGGTTCGTCATTCTCGTGATAACTCCGACACTCACCTTCGGCTCGGTCCGGAAAATATCACTCGTTGTGAGGAAAGCAACATTCTCGCCCTCGTACCGAGATGTACTATTTTAATTTCCTGCGCGGAAATGTGACTTTTTAGCATAGTACGACTAAACAGCCATTTTTTCTTCCCGGCTCGAATCAGAAAATTGGCGTTTACTTGCACTGATACCAAAAAATAGTATATGCTCCTCGCTTGTAGGGCCATTTTGGGGCACGGGGATGAATTATAAATATTTTTCCCTCGTTATTCCCGTGCCCCAAAACAGCCTAACTTTGCATCGATGCATAATGTACTATTTCTGTACGGTTTTCGATTCTCATTCTTACACAGCAGATGGGAAATAGTATATTGAAATGCACTATTAACAATGAATGAGTCGGTGAGAGACATACCACCCGAGTAACAGCTCGCTCAGTGGGAGTCTGTAAACTAGCAATTTTAAGACAGTTTATCAAAACATTTATGAATAATTGTTGCTTAATCTTAGCGCCCTGAAAAAAATGTTACTACATCATTAGATCACTTTGAGTGAATATTAGTTGCATTATTCTGAGTCACAAGGGCCATACCTGAACCTTCAGTGAAATTATGCAGGTCAAATGTTTCGTGAGTCAGCGCTGAGAGGCCACGAGGACCTCGCCTCTGATGTTGTACATTCAATAACCCCTGGGTTTGAATCTCACAAATCCGGTACCACTGTGCTAGATTATAGCTGGAAGACCATAATATCCTATTTCGATCGATGGGGCGTAAAGTGAACGGAAACTCATTCACACGTTCACTGCGAAGGCGAAATCGCGATTCCGGTCTAGATTGCGAGAGAGTACAAATGCGCGTTTGAGCAGTTACGGAAGCCAAACCTTTTGGAAAATCATCAGTTTCGCATCTATTTACATTCTTTCCATAAGATTGAATGGGCCCCACCGGTGGGGGGCCAAAAAAATTTCTATCGCTGAGAATATCCATCCGGGTGATAAGGGGTACCAACCAAATTGTCAAAGTCGAGGTTATTAGCCTCTAAAAAGGCTTGCGCTTCAATAACTTCTCCAGCCATATAATTTATCGTGACCATGGTTTTGCCGCGCTTGCAATTCACATGCATTGCCAAACTTGATCTGAGGCTGCGGTCCATTGACGCACTTCAGACGTTTTCAGCATTTGATGCCAGATATTCAAATAGAGCGATCTCCTTCCTAGTTTGAATTCCGAGAGTTACAGGGGATGATAGTGCATAAAGATGGAGCAAAGGCTGAGCTTGGAAGAACCCAACGATTTTCGATTCATTTCAAACTTTTCTGTCGCGTAAATTAAAGTTTACTCGAGTGAGGCTCGACATTCTCCAACGTATTTGGGCTCAAATTGTCGGTCTTGAAATGAGCTTTCAAATGAACTAAGACACATTGAAAATCGTCAACCTCATCGGGAGTGATCTGCTACTCATCAATTGAGCTCACTTATATAATAAATAACTATGTAAAAAACTGAGATTGAGCAAAACTCATCCAAATCAAGTCCAATACCGAAACTGCTGTGCACACGTGTTCATTATAACATAAACAACGAGAAATAATTACGACATAGGCCATGGGATATGTCTCCGCTGTTGGACGTGAGTTGAAACTCAATGAAAAATGGGGCCCACCCGTGGGGCCCATCGCACACAGGGAACGACGCGTGGGCTTCATCCGTGGGGCCCAAATTATTCAAGATAATCCGGCCTAATCCCGTATATAAACATTATAATGCTCTATGTCCATGTGTTAGGTCAGCTTGAGCGTTAGAAGCTGCGGATTTGGGTTTCATTCCTTTGCTGCTGAAATGAGACCAGTCTCAAAAAATTCAGCAATACATGAGTCCCATTCTGCGGCCCATAGTCCTTGGAGTCCTTTTTTAGACCAAACTTCTAAATTTTGTTGTACATGAGAAAGTTTGAGGATCTAGTACCGGATACATTGATATCTAGATTAGATATAAAATTATTGGAGTCATGGGATAGAACATGGATAGACCCCCGGCGGACGCTGTTTGAGTGGTGATACAATTGATGTGAAGTAAGATAAATTACTAAGTATGTGGGTGATTCTGAGATAACTTATGCATTTGATGTCCTGACCTCGCATTCATAGTGAATGAACAAATATGATGAGTCTAACGATGATATCTAGTGTATTCTATTGAAACGAAGATGTCCCAATAGTTCCAGGAGCGGATATAAGTATCATGTGGACCTGAGCTTACCAAAAGTGGTCGATCGAAATATCCTTACCGTGGCATGTCCTAAACTGGAGTTGCACATTTCAATCGTGTAGTATACCGATATATTCATTCAATCTCGGTTCCGTACCACTCAAACGTCAAAGTTATGGGTTATAAAAAGGTGATATTATGTACAAATCGAGTAGCAAGTCGCACTTTGAAATATTTAAAACACAGCCGCGACATTCTGTCCTGGAATTTTGCAAATTTTTAGAATGCTTCTCGATAACTCGACTCGAGTCGAATTAGAAGTGATTTGCTGACCCGAATCCGGGTCAGCGAATCGCTTCAAATGGCTCTATAGCGGCGGTAATTGATTCTTGATATACCAAAAAACAAAATTCTACCACCAGCGGAATCATGAATTACGTGAACAGCTTCCCACGCGATGATTTATGGACAATTTTTCCGTTGCAAAATAAGAATTGTCCTTACCGTGGTCACTGGCTCTCGAACACTATGCAACGTCAAGGTCCAGAAATTTTTTACACTCTACTCTCGCCGTAAAAATCGGACGTGTATTATTCGGGAAAAACGATCCGTTCCGATGTACGCCTTTGAGATCACTTATCATGCCAAAATGTCCTTACTCTCTAAAACTGTTGGAGTGAAATTTTGACTCAAAGCTTGGAGTGATTCTCGGAATGACCGAGAATGACTCATATTGGAGTGAAAATCTGACTCAGAGGGAGTGAAACCACAGAAATATTACATTTGCTCCAAGCTTGAGTCAATTTTCACTCCAAGAAGAGTGAAAATTGACTCCTCACATTGAGTGAAATAGATTTTTATAGGTTAGGGTATAATCCCAGAATGACTTGCTGGACTTTTATGAAGAAAGTAGAAAACGTTTAAAGTGTTGAATCATGCTGCTCTATTCCGAGCTTACCTCCGAAATACTTCTCGGATATATTTAAAAACTTGGATCGACCGTTCACAACCGTACATAGGCTTTCTTGACTGTAACTTAACAAAGTCACATTTGGTCTAATGGTTAAGACAATTGCCTGGTACTCAAGAGGGTGCGGGTTCAAATCCCCGTCGAGTCGAACACAACTACCAAAATTCTCGTCAAGTACATTTTTCATAGAATATTAATAATTACAATTACCAAGAAATCAGTTGAAATATGCGTGCACGCCGTGAATTAATTTTTTTATTGCAATATCTAGAATGTTGAAAAGTTTGGTTTTGAATCATTTGACTCAATCCTAAGAGTGATAATTGACTCACGTTGGAGTGAAATTTGACTCCAGCTTGGAGTGATGAATCACTCCAGTTCGGTGCGCACGAAACTGACTCATAGCTTTGAGTCAAATTTCACTCCCTTGGAGTGAAATTTCACTCCAACGGGTTTAGAGAGTACCGTGGCAAAAATATATCGAAAATTGCTCATATGTTCTACATAGATTGACTGACGTTTATGACTCTCTAAAACTGTTGGAGTGAAATTTTGACTCAAAGCTTGAAGTGATTCCTCGAACGACTCCTATGGAGTGAAAATTTCACTCATATGAAGTGAAACCACGAAAATATTACATTCGCTCCAAGCTTGAGTCAATTTTCACTCCAAGATGAGTGAAAATTGACTCCTTACATTGAGTGAAATAGATTTTTATAGGTTAGGGTATAATCCCAGAATGATTTGCGGGGCTACTTATGAAAAGAGTGGAAAACTTTTGAATATGGTGAATGATGCGCTGGTCTATTCCGAGTTTTCCTCCGAAACACCTCTCGGGTATATTTAAAAACTCGTATCGACCGTTCACAACCGCCCATATGCTTTCTTAACTGTAATTTGACAAAGTCATATTTGGTCTAATGGTCAAGACACTTGCCTGGCAATCAAGAGGGTGCGGGTTCGAATCCCTATCGAGTCGAACACAACAGCAATTCTCGATAAGTACATTTTTCATAGAATAATAATAACTACAGTTACCGGGAAATCAATTGAAATATGGGTGCACGCCGTGAATTAATTTTTTTATTGCAATATCTAGAATGTTAAAAGAGTTTGGTTTTGAATTATTTGACTCAATCCTAAGAGTGATAATTGACTCACGTTGGAGTAAAATTTGACTCCAGCTTGGAGTGATGAATAATCAGGGTTCCTACTACTCCTTGAAAACCTGGAAATCCTTGAAAATCCTTGAAATGGCCTCTTTCCTCCTTGAAATCCTTGAAACTCCTTGAAAGTATCGGTTATCTCCTTGAATTTTGAGAGAAGTACTCCAATATGATTCAAAATTGAATTTGCTCAATCATACTCACTCAATCTGACAAAGATCATGCGTCAAAAGTTCAAATCCTTAAAGACGTGATTCTATCTTTGAAAAAAAGCTTGTGATTGGACACGTGATCTTCATTTTTATTCTACTTTGTGCTCAACCTTTATCTCTCCCGTTATGAAGTACATTTTAGTGTTGGGTTTCTCCGAAAATTCCTAGTTGATTTTCGTCAAACCTCTATAGCTGTCGTGAAATGAGCTAACATCTCAGTTAACGCAGTATCCGTTGATATGAAGTCGTTTCAATTGCTCAATTTCTTCCGTACACTTCTCCGAGAAAAAGTATCTCAGAATATGAAGCTCATTCGAATATCCCTGTAACAAAGTGTCACAAATATTTGTGTTGGTATCACTCACGTACGATCCAATTATTTCAAGTTTTATAACATGTTCTAGTAATGGTTCTATAGAACTCCAAACTCATAGGTTGATCGATATTTGTCACGCGATCAACTGAAAGAGGAGTTCTGCCACTCATATCAGTTAAATTGATATTGGCTGTATAATTGAAAAAAAAACGATATTTTCCCTCACATTTCCTGGGTCAGTTCTAGTAGAGTTGTCACAATTGTACATGAGAGGTGTTTCGTAGAAAGAATTTTGTGTTCTAATTTCTGCTTCGTGGCTTACTAATACATCAATTATCTCAGTGTGATGATTTTCTAGCATAAAATGTAATGGTACATTTTTATCAGAATCTCTGATGTTAGGATTTGCACCTTGAGAAAGAAGCAAATTCACAAGATCTAAACTCCGATCCAAGTTACTTGGAATTACTGTGTGAAGAGGAGCATCTTCATCATATGTAGTACCAGGGTTCTACGGAAGATCTACGGCCCGTTGATTATTCCTATTGTCATCAAAATTCGCGTCAATACTTGGGTGATTCTCTATCTATGTCAATACTGTATGCATAGCAATCTGCACGATTATCTTGGCTATGCGCTCGACTCCCTGCTCTCGTTGGTATCTTCCTCTTAATTTCTCCCCTGGGTCGCTTTCCCCGCTCTTTATTCACTTTTCTCGCGCTGGATGTTGGGAAATTCTATAAATTAGTGATAACAAGTTATTGTTGATGAGTAAGGGACCCAACCCAATTCCAATCTCAGTATTAATCGAATCGATTCATTTCTGGACGAGAGAGATTGGTTTAAATTTGTATGTGTGGAAAATCCTTGAAATTCTAAAATGTGTCTCCTTGAAAATCCTTGAAAATCCTTGAAATTGATCTGATATTTTCAGTAGGAACCCTTCACCCCAGTTCGGTGCGCACGAAACTGACTCATAGCTTTGAGTCAAATTTTACTCCAAGGGAGTGAAATTTCACTCCAACGGGTTTAGAGAGGAGACGGACATGTCCGTCTGGGAATTGTTTTTGGATGTCAGATAGATTGGTAAACACCTAAGAGCAGCCAGACTGCAGCATATATTTCAACTAGTTAATTTTTGGTCCAAATCCCGACCCCCGCCGTTTTTGCCCTCGAAATACCTAAGTTATCTCATCTCTCTAAAACTGTTGGAGTGGAATTTTGACTCAAAGCTTGGAGTGATTCTCAGAATGACTCTTATGGAGTGAAAATTTGACTCATAGGGAGTGAAACCACAGAAATATTACATTCGCTCCAAGCTTGAGTCAATTTTCACTCCAAGATGAGTGGAAATTGACTCCTCACATTGAGTGAAATAGATTTTTATAAGTTAGGGTTTGACCCCAGAATGATTTACGGGACTACTTATGAATTAAGTGGAAAACTTTTCAATTGTTGAGTGATGTTGCTCTATTCTGAGTTTCCCTTCGAAACACGTAGTCTCGGGTATATTTAAAAACTCGTATCGACCGTTCACAACCGTACATAGGCTTTCTTGACTGTATCATGACAACGTCACATTTGGTCTAATGGTTAAGACACTTGCCTGGCAATCAAGAGGGTGCGGGCTTAAATCCCCATCGAGTCGAATACAACTGCCAAAATTCTCGTTAAGTACGTTTTCCATAGAATAACAATAAATAGAATTACCAGGAAATCAATTAAAATATGCGTGCACGCCGTGAATTAATTTTTTTATTGCAATATCTAGAATGTTAAAAAGTTTGGTTTTGAATCATTTGACTCAATCCTAAGAGTGATAATTGACTCACGTTGGAGTGAAATTTGACTCCATCTTGGAGTGATGAATCACTCCAGTTCGGTGCGCACGAAACTGACTCATAGCTTTGAGTCAAATTTCACTCCAAGGGAGTGAAATTTCACTCCAACGAGTTTAGAGAGATAATCACCCATATACAATGAAGCATCACAGAAGTCCGGGGGCTGTAGGACCCGAAAAATCAATATGAAGATAAAAGAAGCTGATACTGACGATGAGTGCGAGTTGCGGTTGTTAAAGTTCCATCAGGGAGCCAGCAAGGGTTGAAGGGATGAGCGGGACAGCATATGTTAGTGAGCTTTATGGCTCCATTCAGATTTGTTCCGAAGTAGAAGACGTTCAAGCAACTACCTCTTGAATGCAGTGAAGGAATTAGGGCTGAGATCAACGGGAGACACCTTGCGCCGAATGACTAATAGTTCCTGTAGGAATAGCATTGCCGCTTGTATATATATATATATATATATATATATATATGCATGTGTGTCTAACGCAGGGCAGCTCTTCCCATGGCGTAAAGGCTCTTCCCGTAACTCTCCTCCTAGCGCTGGCCCCGGCCCCGGCGGCATGCAGCGTCGCGCGCAGCCGGCCGGCACTAGAGTTGTAACATTCAGATTGAGTACATCGGTGCTCTTTGGGTCCAGAGAATAAAGAGTTCGTCGTGTACTCCTGGTGTAGTTATTTGACCACCCTGCTTCCACCTATCCTGGAGCTTAACTCCTACAGTTCCAAAATTCCGTTCTGAGTGTGGCAGACGTGAGGAGATTACGGAGTTGTCTCACTTACAAAAAAGATTTTGCCAACGTGAATATAAGAAAACTCATCTACTGCGAAATTGGATGAATAGTGGGTGCAACTTCGGAACGACCTCGAAAAGTGATCTCCAAAGTGGCGTTTGTCAAGGCAGTTGGTCTTATCGCTCGAATACTTCAATTTGAACCCAATTTAGAGCACGTAAGAACAATGTTTTGAGCCGTTCTAGACCCGACGTGGATTGTTGTTCATCGACACTTTTTCAGAAGGGCTGATTTGAGGATGGTCTTACAATCTGATCTGGCAAAAATTATATTCCAGGACGAATTGCGAATAAATAGCGCTGCACTTCGATCACTTGTCATCGCATTCATGAGGTATTTACCCTTTTTTAGAATTTTGAGGACTAAATTAACACACTCGGTCAACTTCTCTTTCAACACAAATCAGCTATTTTAGCTTATTTGCAGCTAATGTGGACGGATTTTCACTGGAAATCAGCTAAAATAGCTGGAGATCAGCTGAAATAGCTGATTTTCAGTCAAAATCCGTTTGTGTTAGCTGATTCATGTTGAATGAGTTCACTTCACCTCTGTAGGAAAGGGGCCTTTTGTCATTGTGGTTGAATTCTTGGACTTCCCTTGAAGCGATGGCTCACGAGGTTTTTGAAATATTCAAAATAGCGAAGAGAAGTAATCGGCCAAAATTGATCAACTCGCATGGTGTTGGGTGAAATTGAAATAATTTGAAAGTGTACTCAAGTTACCCGGCCATGGTCTAACTTTAGTGACTTCTTAAATTGCTAAGCTCCAGTTGGATACATTAGATTAAACTTTGTAGACCGCAAATCGAAAGCTGAGACTATACACTTTCGATTGAACACTGATTAAGGTGCAATCTGTCAAGGTATGTTGAAGTTATGGACTAAGCAAAATAGGAAAACTTGAATCGTACGAAAATTTCCTAATTTGACGGTACCTACGAGCGTTACAATTTCCCCTCGCAGCGCCCTGTAGGACCACAGACCTTATTTGAAAAGCTACAGAGAAGAGGGCTTCAACCAATTTTGGCGAATTTTCGGGTGGAATGGTGTAATCCCCCATGCATGAGATTAGAAAAATAGTAGAATGGACAAGTTATTATATTTGATCATATTGGAAAATTGGACGGCATGGCACGTTCAAGACTTTTACCATTGAAACTTCGATACTTGGTGATCAAAAATGTGCCAATCCACATATATCATGGAGCCAAGTTATTTATTCACTTCTCCAGCATCGCCAAACCTTAGATCCAATCGTCTCATAGAAGGAAAAGCGCCACTTTAAAAATGGTTCGACACCCCGAGAGTTCTTCCAAACCTACGACGAGATTAAAGCCCGTCTAAAAGGGGCCTTGCTTTAGCGTCTTGAATTCAAGAGGCGTTTTCGGCTACCGAACTCCTTAAGGTCAAAACGCTCCATACCTGTTTCGACGCTCTTGACAGTACCAGTGCTATCATAGTAGCACTAATTATTCGATCCTTTTGTAGATTTGTTGCAACGCACGATCCGATGGATGTCGATCTTTCGATCGCAGATCACACTATCTTTCTGAGTTTGTTGATCTTTCGATCAGTCTATCGTCACTATACCGATACTCGTCGCATCACTCGGAAGCGATTGAGGAGGGGGCCGAGGTATCAGGATCGCGCGATGCAATTGTAGGTCATCCTCGAGAGTGTGTTTTATTATGCCGCGGGTATCCGATCGCGCGAGTTGGCTGATGCGAGAACGCTATACAACGTGGATTGGAGTGATGGTTCGTTGTGGATCGGTAAGCGAGAGTGGGGCCCCCGGTCGGTTCATACTTTACGCCTATTGCACTGATGGCTAAGCGGGCCTCCCGAGTATGCATGCCATCAGTACGTGCGCAAGCGGCCCCATAGCTGCAGCGCTCTGCTGTCGTTATCATCGCGTGTCCTTGGCAACCTTGCAGCGTGGTTATCGCACCGGGTGATCCACGAGTTGCGCTCGCTTAATCGGACTCGATGTGTCTCGCGTGGAGTTTCAGTGTGGTCAAATTTTTGTGAGGGCTGGTCCAGCCGGTTCATCGAAAATTTACGATTTCCAAGTGCAGTGTGTCTCAAGAGCGACTCCTTGACAAATGAAATTGCTCCAAAAATTAGCAATCCAGCTTACCCTGCTATCCCTGGTGATAAATTTATAAAATTTCGAGCTCTTTTGCGACATGTGAGTGACCGGCTTTCTCTGAATCCGCAGAGGACACCGAGTCTCTCCGTTTCTGCGCGAGCAAAAAGTAAACGGCCCAGTCCAGGCCGTCCCGTGTGGCGTATCTCATCTACGCAGCCATAATCATGTCGACCAGCTCGATTTTCTACAGGGACAAGTTCTCGGTGAGTCGTCGCACAGCCGATTTCACACTACACCTGCTTCGATTCGCGCTAAACTTTTATCGCTAATGGTCTCATCGCTATAGCGACTAGTTGGTATTGCGGCCTTTGAGAAAGTCTCCGACCGATACAAAGTGCAAGGTCGCTCATCCAACTGATGAGAAACGAATCTTTAGGCATACACAGTCAAACGACACAAGCGTTATTGCGAGGCCAAAAGTGGGCGAGGACGATCTTGGTCGCGCGTAGGTCGGGTCGAGGAGAGTTTGCGGCTCTTATATTCGTCGCCGTTCCGCCTCGTCGCATTTTATACTATTGTCGGATGCTGCCACTTGCGGTTGCACATTTCCAAACCGGCATACCAAGTATATATCTCTTGTATTAGCTTTTTTTTGCAACTCGTCTACAGAGGTATCCAGATTCAACATCAACATCCTTCAAAGATTCCATCGCTGTCTACTCTTTGCTCAAAGCAGTATATAATCAATCGGTGCATGTAAAACCATACATCAATACGGTCTTATCGCAAACTTTTTTTTCGAGGGGGGCCATACAGTGTTGACATTCTTTAACTACGACCGGAAAAACTCGAGCACGTATACACCCATACAGCCCCTGCGTGCGTATAATTATGCGCTCGATGATGCTAAGGGTGCGTCCACAAATATGCATCTGCATGCATATGCAGTGCACACTGCGCATCTGCACTGCACACGTGCACATTACCAGCTCATCGAATTTCAGCCAAAACCAGACATAACTCGTCGAGTTCTTCTTGGGATCAGCTGGTAACGGAGAAAAGACGCAAACCGATTCAAATCAGAAATTCTCTGATGTGAGCCATTCAATCTTTGCTCAAGTTCGATGAGCCGCACATGTGCACACGGGCAGTGCATAGGCGCAGTGTGCAGTGCACATGTATGCATGTGCTTCTATTTGTGGACGCACCCTTATGTATGGATGCATGCACGAGTGAACGCGCGCCGGAAACAGAGTGGCGGTAAAGGTGCACGTACAAGTTCCCATGTAGTGCCTGTGATATTGTTCTGGACTCCCGCCGGAGCTTCCCCATATATATGTATAGTAGCAGCAAAACTGAAAAGCGGTACGTGAGAAAACGGTAGATACACAGGTGCTCGCGTGATTTTTCCACGGGCTCTTAACAATCTAGAGGCCGCGCTCATCTCCTGGAGCGTTTCATTTGACGTCATCGTCCTTTAGCACGTGTCTTTATACCCACGAAGCACCAGACGGGCTGCAGCGCTCGGATATTACCATCAGAATTGAAGAACGAACAATTGTCCCGCTATTGCCGCTATACTTCTTCCTTACCTATGTGTTTCAAGGTTAAATTTTTGCGATCGTTTTCGTGAAAATTCTCATTGACGAGAGCAGGGAGAGAGGAGCTGTGCATAATTGCACCTTGCGCGCGGGTATAGCGATATGCCATTGCAAATCGAATCGTATTCGTATGTATTTCACCAAATAATCGACACGCCTTGAACTTTCTGAGTCTGCCACAAATCTTCCCACCTGTCACAGCCGCAACTATCAGGAGAAATTTCGCACTGAATATCTGCTGCCGGCTCGTCCGGCCCGATGCGACGTGGAGATAGCATATTTTAACGCATGGCTTATACTTTATGTGCGGAACCTCTTTTATAGCGTTGCGTATAGCTTTGTTCGATCTCGCTCGACATTTACCACGAGCAATTAGCAAAATTATACCACTGTCAGCGATCGGGCGGACAACTCGAGAGAGACGCGAATAATTGAAACATAGGCATAATGCACTGCTCGCTTCCAGCCATTGGGACGAGCTTTTCAATATCTTATATAAGCGTACAACATACACATATATATATTTGCAAATGGTGATTTGTGAGCTATTTCTACTCACTCTTCGCTAGTATTTTTTTTCTCTACGAGCTTGTCGAAATACTTTCTCCCGTGCATACATAACTTGTCACAAATACGAAAGACCACGAGATTAAACGCTCACGATTTGTTCGAGTAGCACCTGCATTAATTTCATAATAAGAAAAAAGAGAGTCGTGCAATGAGCCATCGCCTTTCCCTTCAGTTTGGACATCGCTCGATGAAGCTTGGAATAATTGTAATTCATGTACGATAAACGCAAACTACTTGAAACGGACATCATCAGCTCTCAAATTTTCATTTGTCACCTCTGGTAATTCTAAATAAAAGAATAGCTTGAATTACACATCAGTAATGGTTTCTCGATGCCCGCTCACATGCAGAATACTTAGCGTATAATAACCTTGCGTCACTCTTATAAGCGTTGCAAGGAGAGGCTATTTGTCTGGCTAGTGCGCGCCCGTAACTACTTAAAATTCTCGCGCTCTCTTCCACACAGAGATGTATTATATGATGACGCGCGCGCTATACAGGTAGGCCCTCGGGAATCGCTGCAAGACTCGTCACTTCCTCGTCACATCGTGCAGAGCTGTATATTATAATACATGATGTGCTTATCAGAGGCACGACTTTCGAGCGCAGACAGAATGAATAAATGAGGTAGCCTAAAATTATACACACCTGTGAGTGTTCGTTAGAACGAGCATACGGTGAGAATGACGATAGCAGCGATTGTAGTCTGGTCCATATCGGGCATTCGGCAGGTTTGATCACAGAGAATTCATAGGTGAATCTGGCCCTGAAGGATTTCGCCTCATTGTTGCACTGCAGCTGATACGTATTTCTTGCAACAGTCGCGACCTGGACGAGTAAAAAGAATGAGAGAAACGGTGGTGGAAGGACTTTCTAAAGCTAAAGCCGGTACAACGACATTTTTCCGCATCATATTCGCCTATTCGCAGTCGGCGTGCGCGAGAAAGCGCTTTCCTACGGCGCGCGGCGGCGGGCTGGCCGGGCGGGCGGTTCAATGCAATGCAGTGCGATTTTACCCCGCGGCGTTTGCTATTGTATATACGCCTTTTGCGAGCGCGGAAGCTACTTACAGCGGACTTTTGTTATAAACGATCTGATGCTGTGGTAAATTGTTCCGCCTTCATTTGCTGCGTGTCGTTGGGATGCTTGCGAGTTTTACAGCACAGCGTGCATGGTGATTGAAGCTGTTGCAAAACCCATCTGCTATTGGAATGAATTCTCAACAAACTGTTCTTTCGCATTGGCGAACTTTCTCGAGCCAAAAGATGAGCCCCTGGGCACAGATTTTGCTTGTCTTTTTTAATTAATATATACGCTTAACAATTTTTTGAAAAACTTTAACCAACTGGTCGAATGGAAACCTCCACCAATTGGTTGAATGGTTATAAATACGGGAGCCATAAGATTGATGACTGGAGGTGGCAAGGTTGTCTCCGGGTAACGTTATGGGTCAGAAAAATGAACAAATAAGAAAAGTTATCGGCGTCGGCCTCGCAAACTTTTTTTGTCAAAAACCCCAGGTTAAGCAACATTTTCGCAATTCGTATCCGGATGGGTGACCGCTCATCGTGCGTTTGCCTAATTCCTAATCTCTAACAAGCTGTGTAATAGGCGTTGCTAATTAAGACAGATGGTAACCCATGCCGATGGAACCACCATCGAAACGTTGCTTAACACGTTGGTTGCGACTCTGTTTTTTTTTGTAATATTATATCGGTTATGAACTGGACCATCGAGATTCGGTAGAAATGCCCATATGGAGCTAAAATCTTTTGTGGCTAATTGTTCACGTCCTTGGTGGAGTAAATCACCATGATAGGTTTTTTGGGAGAATTTTCCGAGCAAGTCTGAATCGGCAGAGATTGAGAGTGAAAAATCGCGGGCCTCGCCGGAGGGACCCGTCACAACGAACGTGTTAACCCGGTTTTTTTGCCGAATAGGCTCAGCGACTCCGTCGTTGTTCATTTCTATGTATTTGTGAAAAACTGAGATGAAACTCGTTTTCTCTCTTAACCAGCAATGTCGTCCGGGGCCCCGCCCCATTAATCTCATGGGCCCGTATATTTGCATCCACAATAAAAAAAAAGTAAGTGAACTTTGCACGCAAGCTAAACTTGGCAAACCTAGTCAGATTCGGATAAGATCCCGTAGTAATACTCATCTGGTGTGCCATTTGGACGTTGGAGAGCGGACATAACTCAAATTTTCGAGAGGAATACATACTTATAATACCTCTGTTATATATCATGATCTCCTATTGAGCATGAATATCAAGCAATACATGCATAAATAGTTTAATACCGTCAACTGGGGTAACTTTGGGACAAAACCAGCATTTTTTTCTTAAAACTCATGAAACTTGGACAATTCGCGTCAGAATCGCAATGTATTCAGAGTCAATCAAAAGTTCACAGTTTCAGCTTTCGATTGCGGGGGTTATAAGGTCCATTTGGACATCTCTGGATGGAGCTATGAGCGCTCAAAGTCGTGTCCCAAAGTTAAACCGATTTGGGGGTAACTTTGGGACAGTACACATCGTACAGGGGATTCCATGGCTACCGTCAACTGGGGTAACTTTGGGACCACCGCTGCAGTTTTCTCCTTGAAACTCATGTAACCTGCCAATTGCATCAGAATAGCATTGTGTCTGTGGTCAATCGAAAGCTTACAGTTCCAGCTCGCGATTAACAGGTATTGAAGTATATCCGGACGTCCTTGGTCAGAGTTATGAGTGCTCAAAGTCATGTCGCAAAGTTACCCCGGTTTGCAGAAAAAGAATCCAATTTTTCAGTTTTTACACCACAAATTTGAAACTAGGTGAAAATACGCCAATAAAGCGATGGATTCGTCGAAATATCTGTACATACAAGTGGAATCTACCTGAACTACCTTGGAGTCATCCTGCAAAAGTCGGAACCACTCTAATTTTTCCGGGAGACTGTTTGTTAGATTAGAAACATAATTCTGGAAAAGTCTGTTTATAAACGAACACAAAGCCATGAAGGCTCTCGCGCTGGCGCAAGACGTTGCCCATGCGTGCCCCAAGTGGGACAAATTGGTTTTGAAGACTCGGGATTACCCGCCTTGCCCATCGCGCATGATAACGACTTTTCCATGAGTTGTCTCAAAGTTACTCCCCTGTCCCAAAGTTACCCCACTTGACGGTATTGTACATTTTGTGAAACTGTAGAGAATTTTAAAGATCAATGTTCCAACATCAAGTTACTATACGAATATATCTTCAGCGGGATTCCCGGGACACGATCTATAGAACTTGATCACTTCCATAGAAATTCAAGCAGCTGGTTGATCGAAGAATTGAACCCGTTGGTTGTAAATCCAACCAATTCTTCACAGAATACTCACTAGTACCCATCTATTCTACAGGTTGTGAGTCGTTTTCATTGAAGAATTTAAGATGAATGTAATTTTACAGGCATTTGTGCAGTAAAGCCACAGATGATATTTCTTTGATTATTTTTTGGATAAGCGTTCTGATTCTCAAGTGCCGGAAGCAGGGTATCTCTAAATATTTGAAAACTCGAAATTCTTGAGTTGTATTCCTCTAAATACAACTTTTATCCTATGAAAATCTTAGGGACCATTATTCGGATTATCGCAATTTTGATCATATAGGATTTTTTCGTGGAGACATCTGTAACAAATCTCATGAGTTCACTGTAATAAAGTTACTTTGGTTTACATGTGACTATCATACAAATAGTCATTGTTAGGATTCTCAAAGTGGCGATCGATAATTTATGTGTAGTTCGATCCCGACTCAGAATCAAGGGCTTGAAAGATATCCCTCTGGAACGATTATTTCATGTGCAATCTCGTGAAATAAGTTCAAAGTTTTCCACGACAAGCTAACGGATGAATGAGTTAGGAAGGCTGGCAATCCCATCCAGTAAGCTGATTTGAGACGGAAGCGATACTATGATCAAACTTTGAACATTTATACCTGTTGGATATAATGCATCAGCTAGTTCAGGGATTATAAAATTAATCACTTGATAACAAATTTCTTAACTGCATCGATGTAAAGCTTCCGGTTTCCGATTGGAATCGTGAGAGTTTCCATTAACGGTTATGTATAACACTCATTCCTAAGCTGATAAGACATGGAGCCGAGTGCAGGATGAATAATTAAATCTGATATCTGCTCTTGGGCGGGATGAAAAACAAATATCCGACCAAACCTGTTATAGAACTTGTATAGCTTGAGGTTTCTCGACATTTTCCTTTTTCAAGTGCATTGACATTGCAATACCTAGATTGACTTTGAACATCACTTGCACTGGCGAATGGCTTATCTTCCCGACTTCTCCATTTTTCAACAGTTTCAACATATGGTTAATTAACTGTAGTATGATCACCTAGTTTGCGGTTGAATTTTTTTTACATCAGTCTTGGTAATATGCTGCTTGTTAGAGATGAGGGAGTATTTTGAAATGATTTTGACTAATTAATTATGAACGTTGTAGTTCCAGGTTCACTCTATTGGTGCAAAATTGGAGGTTAGTTCTACTTACAGTTTCGCGCACACTGATGCACACGTTTTATCAGAACTTTTATTAAATTGTATATAGTATCTTAAATCGTTCCCTTCAATTGATGAATAATTTCTTACGTAAATCGACTAGGTAGGTCATGCAAATGATATATTGGCATGACTTTTTTGCAGATGGTTCTATTGGCCAAGTTTCTGTGATGTATGACGAGTAGACTACTCAAGACTACAAAAAATGGAACATTTCAAATAAATGTAACACTCATTGCAAAAAAGTTTTAAGAAAGCCTACTGATGGTGAGGTCAACAAAAACGAGTTGACACGCCATAATATCATTTGCATGACCTTCCTAGTCCTCCGGGATCGATTTACGTATGAAATTGAAGAGAAATTTTATTGTTATTTTCGTTTCTACGGTGATTCCTTTCGATATACAAGGAAAGATCATTGCAAATTTTTGATTGAAATTGATCTGGATGAACACGACAACATATGAGCTCACCCTCTCGAATAGTACCCACTAAAATCATCCACTGGTTTCGATCGTGTCATTCATCGAGCTTCAGAATGAGTTTCTTCATTGCTCAAAAAATGATGATGATGCTCTCAGGCGAGAGATGGTCAATATCCGGCAACCCTATATCCTCAACGATCGGGTGAATATTCAAAATTCATTATGAGATCAATTGTATCATTACTGATCAACTCTTTTTATTATTTGCTTATCGAGACTGAATGTCAGAGGCGCGATCATCAAAATAATACTAGAAACATAAAATTTTTATACAGCAGCCTATAAAATGCGGTTGTCCCCAAGTCATCGCGAACGTAAATCTGACGTGCGGTTCATCGCCTCGTTCTATGCGTGCCGCAAAGCGATTCACTCGATTTCAAAAGACTTGGCGTCCCTAGAAAGTAAAAGTAGTTGCATGAGTTATATAGCTCCGAATTTCGTTTTTATCTATTCGATCCCGTTTTGCGCGAGTGAGCAGGAACAGTCTCGGGAACAGTGCACGCTCAGTGCAGACGGGCCCTTTTCGTCCAACCGTGACGCTCGTTGATGCAGACTCATATACCTAACATTTCAACGCATGCGAATATCAAATAGCCTTTCGTTATTGCGCGGACAATCCGCTACCGAAAGAGCACGGGATCGCTCAATTTTATTAACTCTTTTTCATCTATAGCAGCTCTCCTAATACAGAGTCTCCTCCCATTGTAAGTAAGTGCACTTGTACAACTCTCGCGCGATCTTGGGCCGCTTTCTCGAGAGCGCGCAGTATTAGGCTCGGGGAGGAGAGCGCACTTTTTATCGTCTATGCGCGAATTGTGGGCCTCCACTGACTCATAATAAAACTGGTCGTGCTCTTTTCACTCCGAAGGGAAATCGAACCCGGAAAAATTTACTATATATTTCATTCAAAGATATATTATTATGTGCACCGCTCACTAACATCGCACACTATGCTTCTAAATGTGCTCGACTGATCCTTGCTGTGTGTCATCGTTCAATCGATTGACATTTTTTCAAGTCGAAAATGATAACAATGATAATATTTTAAGTGCACGAGCTTGAAAGCCTTTTTTGGCATATGTGAACTGATGTAAAAATAGAATAATTATTTCTTTTATAGAGGACACGTGAACCCATCTCTGATACTTCTTGATTATTGAGGCAAAGTGTTCGGAGACCAAATCTACGTCTCTATACTAAATTTTCATTCGGTCATAATCTCAACTCTCACATTTCGATTGGAACAACCATATGAGAGTAAAATCACTTTCCTGACTCATTATTTATGACCACAGCCAACTGAATCAACACGCTCATATCGAGCACTTCCGCATCTATTTCCTGTATTTCCCATCCCGCGTATCATACCAAAGACACGCGAGACAGAAAAATGACTTTTTTCGCAATTTTTCAGGCAAGGTACGAACGCCTGCCGATTTTGGGGAGATTGTTGGATCGCTATGAGACAAATGACATTCAAGCCCTTGAAAAAGCTCTTCAAGATCCGTTTTCGAACGTCTCTCAAAGTGGTTCTGGTTTCGATATCTAAATGACTCAGTGAGGGTGTTTTTTTCTCAAAAAATCCCTTGATAATTTGAAAATGATAAGGAACAGTCGATTTTGGGGCATCTGAGCCCCATTTCTGCAAAAAAATTGACTCAACATCAAGATAGCCATCGGAAATGAAGGCTACCGAGTTTGAACTGGGCTGTTTCTCATCATTTCTGGATTATCAAGGGATTTTTTGAGAGGAAAATACCCCAGTTAGATCTCGAAACCAGAACCAATTTGAGAGCAAAAACGGATGTTGGAAGTCTAAAAATAGGCTTGAAGATGTCATTGGTCTCATAGCGATCCAACAATCTCTCACAAAATTTGCAGGCGTGCGTAACTTGGCTGAAAAATTGCGAAAGAAGTAAATTTTCTGATTCGCGTATCTCTGGTATAATACGGGAGTCGGAAAATACCGAAAATGGATTTGAAAGTGCTCGATATGAGCTACAAAATGCGACCACGCAGAGCTCTCTACGACCAATAAGTTCTGAGATCACTGAAGATCATCACTTTGATTTCCAGGTGTATTGAGACTTTTGACTGGTAGTGTACTCATCCAAGTAATGCGACTCTAATGGCATCATCTTCTACAGTCTAAAGAAATATGGATAAGGATTTGTAATGCTCATTTTTTTTTTAACAAGGTCGCGAGAGCAAAAGTAATCAGTCGTAGGAAACGTTCAAAATCTGACGCTTGAGGTAGTACTATTATTGCCCATGATTGCACGGGAGGATGGGAGTATAGACAAGCCGACAACTTCACATTTTTGTGCAAGATAACAACTTGTCCTTGCCTTGAGTCAAAAAGACGCTAACGTAGGAAAACGATGCAGCCGTTTCGTCAATGGATGACAAGATCGCAGCTAAAACATCACCGGAAGCCGATGAGCTCAGCCGTGATCACTGGATCACTCGCGAGGTGATGGCTATATTCTCCGCCGAACAATGCTCTCTGTGTATTGTTACATCCAACAGAATTGAACGTACTCCATCGTGTCGAAAAAGCATATTCGATATCTGTGATGTATACTCGTCGAAAATCATACATCCTTTTTACATCGCTCGACGCCATACCGCAAGCAACGCCCAGTGATGTATACAATAGAAATTCCATAGTCGTAGCGTATACAAATTTTCCAATGAAGCAATTTCCGTGATTGGCTCGAGGATTGACCAGCATGAGGAAAACGCATCAATCGAGTATTTTATCTCGAATGATCGAGAGAAGGTCACTCAGGTCACTCGTGCCTATGGTTGCCTGCGTAAATCACTCCTAATACTTCACGCTCACCTGCGATATTTGCGAACATCTTACGATCCTATGGTAATATAAAAACTCCGTTAATTATCGTTATAATAACAATAATTATTGGGTAAAACATCTCCATGCTTCGATAACGATCATCGTTACAGTACGAGCAGACTGCGGTCTGACGAGAACCAATAAAGGGGCCAATCGATGCATCGGCCTTGCCACGCTCAATTGATTAATTATACGACACAGCCATTTCACTTTCTGATCATCTCGCATCTGTCCTCTGATCAACCCCATTACATCGAATGCTCGAAGAAGAAAGGTGGCTCATTGATGCACCAAAATAAAAGCATCCTCAATTATGATGGCCATCTTGACCAGTTTTGCGCGACTGCTGAGCCGGAATTTGCTACCGAGGTCGTGCAGCGCAAACCTGTTGCTGTTTCTTATTAGCAAGTGCCAATATGTAGGTTGCGTCGTATAAATTTTTCCCGGCGGTCCATACATTCCTGAGATTCCATCTCCCTTCACAAGATCTCTGTGTTATATACCTTTTAATTCTTGCCTCGATCTGTGCCTTTGGAGGGCGTATTGTTTACCCGCAAGCGAATGTCTAAGGACAGGATGGCCTCTGTACTCAAGGTGAAAACCCTATCCCGACGGTCGCCCCCCCCCCCCCACGCGCAAGGTCGGCCTCCATACACACCCTTTTGCAGCCGAATCGCAGCGAAAGTTTAATGCGTGATATCGCTACATTGCTTTCGATCATCGATTTCTCGTAAATCGCTCGTGGTGACCAATTCTACATACTCTTTTTTCTTTGCGCGCGAGAATGTTCGCCAATTTTTGTGCGAGGGCCTCGTCCATTCACTTTCATCGCGGCTCTCGTCCGTGACTCAATTGATCGGCTCATCGTGTTTTGCCGCTCAATTTATCCTTAATGCACCTGCACGCTTTTACAATGTTGCGTGTTCTGATATTTTCATCTTCGTTCGTTACAATATTCAACTACAATCTGCTTTGTTTGATTATGATATGACAATGATGCTCAAAATATACACTCATTCATAATGTTGCATTTTGGAAAGAAATCCATTTAATGTTGAAGATAAGGGCCTTCAATCAATTCTCGAAATCAAAAAGAAATTACAAAAAGGGTCCAAGGAGTGCGGGTCACGGACTTACAAGTGGAGGTCCAACCTTGCGGAACACGGATCCTTATGAAACTCTGTGAATCATCTCATTTTGGTGCAAAATGAAGGTATCTCCAAGGGTTTAATCCCATGGGCCTGCTACTCTGAGATACAGCTATGGAGATTAACATTGCCAATATAGGCCCATGTTGAAAAGTCGTATATATAGATATACTAGCAATACTAACCTCCATAGCTGTATCTCGGGACAGGAGGCCCATTGGATTCAATCCTTGGAGATACGTTCATTTCTCGTCAAAACAAGATGATTCCCAGAGTTTCATGAAGATCCGTGTTCCACTAGGTTGGACCTCCCCTTGTTAGCTGAAACTCTGGGAATAGTCTTCTCGAGAGTCTTCTTTATGCCACTAAAAGATGATACCCAAAGCTGCAGAATCTAGTGCTGAAACGTTTTCGAGTTAGAGCCGGTGACATTAGTATTGTTAGTAGCTAATTTTTCAACATGGGCCCTTATGGGCATCAATGCTTATGTCATACTATTTCTGGCTATGATAGAAAATAGAAGGCTCCAATATGCTCACAAAAAATCCTAGAAGAAGTGAATTTTGATATGAAACTAACACGATGTTCCATAAACGAGTCTGTGGATCTATGGCCGAGGCAGGAACTTTTGATAAAAATTCATTACAAAAGAGCTTGCATTTCACGTAACTCGTGAACAGCCTCCGCCATAATTTAAGGTGCCAAATCAAATCACTAAAACTTAAATATTCATCCACCAATGACCGTAGAACCGGAAAAATCCTCAAACTCTTAGTCCTTCTGTGATCTCCCTCGAAAATTCTAAGATGCGTTCTTTTTAGGTATATCATGTCACTTTCCCATTCAAAAATAATCCAAACTCTTTAAAGAGCATGCTCGGGATAATAAATGAAGTTGATGTGTTTCACCCGTGATTCATGCACGAATCTATACTGGGAGCAGATACTACACAAAAAACTAAAGTAATGTTATGAATTTTGGAATGACTTCAGAGATGGCCTTAATGCTAAGAAACTGTTTCAAATGCTCATTCAATCATTGTTCATTCGGCACTATTCACACGCTTATATAGTAAAGCATAATATGGAGTTCCATATGCGATCAAGTTTCAGAGACTAATTGCATATCCCCTAACATATGTCATAAATGTGAATACAAGGCCGAATGCATTAAAAGACTCTGTACAACGTATTACATTCTACGAAGCTGGAAGGTCGCGCAAGTGCATTGATCAACGAAATGTTTCTACTTTAGATGAATCACATCTTCTGATCCGTTTCCCCAAGGAAATAGGTTGTGTTTGAAGGTATCAATCACTGTAACTAACCGTATACTTTTTTTATGAAATGCAAGTTAAACTAGTGTGATCACAAATATAAAATCACGAAAGAGTTGTACTTCCACGTGCATAATTTTGAAAGAAAGTGCACATTAGGAAGGATTATGGAAATTTGTAGCTATGCACTCATAATTTATTGAGTTGAAGAAATCTCAGCTGATCGTTCACTGTCCGGAGCAAGCAATCAGCACATGCTTGTAAAATTGTATTTTTCTGAAGTTCATTTTTTAAAACACGAATAATAATTCAAGATCTTACTGCAAGATTTTGGATCCTGGAGCTACTATTATGTGCAGATCACTTTTTACGACCGTGCTTTTTGCGAACAATCACAAATGTTGTAGTAATGTTAATTTCCAAAAGTGGATTCTCTTTAGATTCAGTTTCAAACTGAAAACTAGACAAAATGAGCTAGATGAGATGATTTTTTAATTCGAAAAGATACCGATCTCAACCAACTGCACCAAAAGTGCCACCGGTAAGTAAAAGTTCAAAGTTCAAGGCCGTCAAGAAGCGCCTCATGATCGACAACAAGTCATTCAACGTAGCAGTGGTAAACACATGGGCTGCATAACCTACAAGTGTCTTGGAGTTTGTGTTGTCCTCGTGCGCAACATGAGTGAATTACCGGCACGCGTTGAGATTTTTTAATCCTGATGTATTTATACTGACTCCTCGATGATTTCATCAAGTAATTTAAGCAAAATTAACGAGAATAATGGCTCGAATAAGTTCGTATTACACACTGTGTCCCTTAATCGATCAACAAAACTTACTCGGTGTGGAACCTGACTCTGATTCTGGATGTGCAATCTATCGTTACTCTAGGCAAAAACATCGTTAAAAGATACAAAGTTCTATCCAGTCGATGTTCATCTAAGGGTTTTAAAAAAATTAATTTCTTTTTTATAAAAGAAATTTATTCACCATTGAAGTACTAGACGATAGTGCATTTGGAAATGTTCAAACAGCGCATTTATCATTAAAATGTTACTATAATGAGGTGATTAATTTGATTGCCCACTCAAATTTTCTTCGAATTAACCTTACTCACTACAACATTTGTTTTGCCTTGCAATGAAAATATTTCATGCCAGAATTTTACTTACAGTCTACCAAGCGCTTTGTTTCATCTCAGTAGAGAATCGATCGGGAATGTGGCAAGCTTTGCAATTACATTGTCTCGTATTCTTTTACGGATGCGATGACGACACGTGTACAGATTTTTCCTTCATGATGGCATGAGACGCAGCCTACGAGTTTATGATCGTCACACATGAAGGATGAACATACGATTCATAATATTTATGTAGGGGAAGGACTACCAAAACTCATAGCCATTTCAAAAGTGTACTTCAGATATTCAGGCATGTACGTACATATCGAGCATCTTACAGAATGTAATAATTATATGAGAATCTCACACAATTAGAGCTAATCATACCACTTGACCTCGATAAGCCCATTCACAACGAGACGGTCATTGGTAACGAAGAGCAGCAAGAATATCGCCTTTATGTTTGGCTGAAAATTTCAACATTTAGGATTGGTTATGGAACATTTGTTCCAACAAAGCACTCGAAATTCCACAGGTGATTGCTCGTCATTGAGTTCTCTTCTGGATAAGTACATTCTGGTGCAATAAAGAAATTGAATGTTCCTAACAATTTCAATGTCCAGAAGATGATATGGTCTATTTTATTTTACGCAAAAAACTTTCATCAATTGAATGTATAATAGGGAACAAATACTCACGTCTCCGGGTACCCTTCCGTCCGTGGCCATCACTGCTTATCTCAGGTTACACACGGTAGAAAGAGCCCACCTAAGTCTTATCCTAATCTATAAACGTATTGATCAAAACCAGATCGAGGTGGACCATACTCGACGAATAATTTTCGTTTAAAATCAGTTAGAAGTTGGATTTTACGGATAAACAAAAGAGTTGCCGGAGACTGGACTAAAACATGAATTTTTGACTCAGTTGCGGCTTAATCATCAAGACGTTCAGTCCCCCTGATACTAAATGGTATACGATTCAGCCAATTTGGGCATGGGAATCATTTTTTCATCATCACATTTTGGAATATTGACCCCCTGAGATTGCCAGACTTCGCATTGAGGAAAGTCCGATTTACTGTCTTATCGAATTTCTACTCATTCGATCTTCTCGTAGTCACGCAGTATTATCACTTCTTACACCATTTCAGTCTTCAACGCCAGACCTGGATAACACGACCAGATATAATGTATGACTTATCCAGGTGAAATACTCACCAACGCATAGAATACATTCTGTGGACACTCGGTGGAGCGCGTGATATTAAAAGATTTTCCAAGCTTTTGAAACGAAGCTTTCCAATCCTCAGGTGGCCTTTAGAATTTATTGTGTCACATGATTTCAATGAGACTAAAAATTTTTTTGTGCAGTCGCACACTGATTTCTCCTTGTACACGTCAACCTCACTCGCCCTGGTAACGCTACAATTTTGTGAAAAAATTAACTCATCTCACGCACGATGCAGAATATATGGTGACACGCGTCAGACGAGAGCGTTATGTGTGTCATTTCATTTGGTCTCTGATCGCGTGACGCTTGAGTAAGTTGCTGCGCACGGCAACGCCCCGTGAGCGCCATGAAAATTTGAGCGTAGAATCGTCAACGCGATTTGTGTCCCATAAACTCATGGGAGGCATAAGTGTATGCATCCACCGATGCACTGGTGCCTACTCAGCGAGGTGAAAATTTCAAAAAAAATTGCAAACGAGTGAGAACTCTTCGAGATGCCCAATATACATAGAACTTTGCTCTCGCGCTAAATAAGCTCACGCGAGATACGGATGCAACAGCTGCGCAGCGCGTAAGGTGCTTGTATTTCTCATGCATCTCTGTTGCATATTATTCTTTGCTGGACTGAATATATCATCGTCTCAGGTTGCCTTGCCACGCTGCATCAGAATCCGCTAGACGATATTTTGCTCTTCGTGCTGTGCTCTGATGGCGATGCCTTATGGAATCGCAGCTATAATTTTTTTTTTTTTCGCTACCACATGACTTACTCATGTTCACACGCGAGCCCGCTAAACCTCAAAGTTTGGGTCATATTGCAAATCGGTCGCGGATAGCTCTACGGCCGAATCATAGTAGAGGGAAATTGCAAAATTTTCTATTTTGTACGCGTGCGTGGATCATTATGTACGCAAATAGCGATTGAACGGTATATAACCGCGTTTGGCGAGAAATTTGGCGCTACACCTACCGGAAAAAAGTTGTCGGCTACTTATTATACTTACTATCTTGTACGGATATTGCAACAATGTTTCCATCGTATCGGTGAACGAGCGTGAATGATTCGACCGCGTGGGCTGTAACTCGCACTCTTACATTATCTTTTTTTATTATACCGTGTTGTTGGACTGCTTTGTATGCCTCGCGCGAGCACGCCCGATCCTTATTGCTGCACAAAGAGTGATGATAAGCCATTTCAAAGGGACTGAAGACTTTTTGTTATCACCGAGATTATTACATTGTCAGTCTGCTCCTTGTTGCAGTAATGGTAATACGTCAGTCGAGTCATTATCCGTCTTTGAGTCTCATTCAGTTGCTGCAGATTCAATGAAAGCACTCTGAAATATGGTGGATTAATACAAGTTTTCGTAGATGAAAATTTGATGACCAACAGCACATCGTACCATTGACATAACTGCGTAGCTCTTGGATGTCCCGTAAAATTAATTATTTAGCATATTCTACTTCGTAGGAGGTACTGAATACATAGAGATTCTCTATGTCTATGACTGAATACCGTTGGGGGTTGGCTGCGTCTACATGAGACTGATTCAGCGCCGATTCTTGCCCGTACGGAAGGATAATCGATAAAACAGGACTCTTTTCGTGCTCTGTTTTATCGACTTTTCGTCCGCACGGACAAGAATCTGTGCTGAATCTGTACTGATTCAGTCTCATGTAGACGCAGCCGTTGCATTTCGTCGAGTAACCGCTAATACCAAAGCATTGGTTTTGTTGACACGGTGGGCTAGAAGTAGTCCTAGTTGTGGTTGCAAATCACCATAAATTTTATTGTGTAAATGGTTCGCGACACCCCCCCCCCTCCAAAATGACCCCCAACTGCCACTCAAATCGGTAGAGTAGCAATTTTTTATTTCTCTCAATTTTAGTGATTTTTGAGGTGTTTTGTGGACTTATTCACCTTTAAAAATCAGCTCTCTGCTTGGCATTGTTACAAGTAATCTAATAGAGGGGCTTGATAAACTTACAAGGGGAGTTCTATGGGTCTTTCCAATCTTCCCCGAGATTTTGTCACAGTCTCGTATCTTCTGGAAAATGAAGAATCCACATGTTACTCCGTCAAACGAGCCTTCTGCTCCAGAGTTACAAGCAAAAACGTTAAAATTGTAGCTCTGAACGGAAAGCCCACTTGACGGAGTTACTCTGGATTCTTCATCTTCCAGGTGATACGAGACTGGAAAAATCTCGGGGAGGATTGGAAACCCGAACCCACCGGACCCCACTTTTAATAGAATATATTTCAGACAAGAACGCATAGAAAAAAATGTCAAAAGACCTCCAGTTTTTTGACAGATTCTCATCCGGAATAGATTATACTGAGTTTGTTGAGCCTTTTTCGAGTACTTAGAATGATCCCAAAGAGTCAGATGTATTGTATTGTATTTTACACGGCTCGACGCGCAAGCTGCGTGTTTCGCCGTGTAAAGCGGCATATGCGTCTCGTGCCAAAAACTTTGTTCTTCACGATAACCTTGTTCGCCGACGTCCAACAAAGTTATCGCAAAGAACAGTTTTTTGGCACTCGACGCATAATATACTATGTTTTCCAACGTACACTCTTCCGAATTTTTACGTGTTACCCCCACCGCCTTGGCGTGGAGGTCATTGTCATTTTTCCAGTTTTAGTCATTTTTCCAGTTATTAGTTATTTTCCAATTTTTCCTATCAGGCATGTGCGAACTTTCGAGCGGACTCTATCAGAGAGTTGCTACGAGAATTCAAACACCACCGCGGCGTATATCCGAGTAGGGGAGAGTGGGGTAAAGTGGGCAGTGCGGGTAAAGTGGTCAATCGCGATTAAATAAATTTGTCGATAGATAAAAATCTGATTCCAATTGGTTTTGGAAGCTTTTCATACATTTTATCTTTGGAAGAAGTTAGAAGTCTGGACTTTTTGGCGTTGTTGAAAAAAAAGTATCGTAATTTTGATGTATGGATTCCGACTTTCTCTCTATTTTCGTGAGCTGCGACTTACAAGATACGGACCTAATGGATACCACAAATGGGTTCACCGAAAAGTTCAGGCGTTCATCTCCATTGTCCCATCCGCAGAATCTCGATTAATGCTCTTTATCAATTATAATCATCGTTCCAAAAAAAGTATGAAATGGGGCAAAGTGGGCACCTCGAGTGGGGTAAAGTGAGCATGAGTTTTTTCTGTGTATTTCTTATGGAGTCGCGACAGCAGCGCCACTCGGTCGCAAACTGTACAAAGTCAGATCCACAGGACTCTGCACAACTCTTGTTGTGCAAAGCTCGATATACCGAGCTGTGCACACAGAATCGGGCTGGGATCTGTAATCTTCAGACGAGAGTCGGGAAATCTGTGGTAATGATTCAAATAATATTCACAGTAGTGAGTCTTACGAGGCCAATCATAGAGTGACTGATTCGGGATGTTCGGAAAACGGAACCATGGATCAAAAGAGCACTGATTCGATTGATATTTCGATGAAAATTCACGTTGGAACCGAACATGGAGGATTCCATCAAATATGTTGATACAACTCGGGTAACTTCATGTAGTGTTGAATATGTTCAAAGTTACATGGAGGCAAATCTCTCAAGTTATTCGTTCTCATTATTTTATTCAAACGTGCACGACAGAATTTTCGAAACACGAGAGTTGCTTCGCTCGTTACACTAGTATTTTCGACTTTCACGGCGTTATTATAATCTCATGGAATCCTCCATGTCCGGTTCCAACTTGAATTTTCATCGGGATATCAAAATTTCCTGAATCATGCGAGGAGTAACTCACTTGGTAACCATCAGGACACCCGCGATAAGATTTTTATAGCCTACAGCGCTCTCGATGAAACTGCCATCATCTTTCAACACAATCGAATCTAGTTTAGACATGAAAACCAGTGCTATTTCGATCCATAATTCCGTATTCGGGATTAGTTTTGCTGAGATTGGCCTCGTGAGACATGGCTGCCATATTCATTATTTGAATCATTCTTAGAGATTCCCCGACTCACCTCTGAAAATTACAGGCCTCAGACCGATTCTGTGTGCAAATTTCGGTATATCGAGCTTTGCACAACAAGAGCTGTGCAGAATCCGGTGAATCTGACTTTGTACAAGAATTCTCTGTGCAAAGCCCGATCCACCGGTCTTTGCACAAACCATCGCTGTGCACTTCACAGAGCGCACGATTTCGGACTTTGCACGTAACATATATATCGCTCATGGTATGACTCCTTATAACTCACAGTTGAACATTTTACGAATTGATTATCAAGGGTAGTTTATATTGATTCGATATGATATTAACTATCGATCTTAGAAACGGTTTCCTGTAGTACGAAACCCTTGTTCCACAGGAGCACCAGAAAAAAGGAAAATCGATCAGTCGAGAATGCTATTCATCCATATGGTTATCTCAGTAGGCAACCTTGCGTTGCCGTATGATCGATTTTACGTCTTAATTTTATGGAGAAAGCCAGTTTTGCACCAATTTTCCCGGATCGATAGTGATCAGTTTGGAGTCAAAAGAAAGGAGGCTTTTGGCCTATGAAAATTTGTTCTTGAAAGTAACTATGGCTTCACTCACTTGGATGTAAAGGGGTGAGCTTTTGACCTTGGAAGTTGCTGGAGCGTGTTAGTGAGAATCCGATAACGCATGAACATCGAGAAAGTGAAACTTGTCGAGACTTGGGGACTTATTATTATTTTCTCACAAGTCACGTGAAAATTTGTAAATGCTAAGGTTATAAGATGGAAAGCTCAAAGTAATCTTCCATCAACTCCTTACTCATAACTCAGCATTAGCATGGATTCTCCTATACCTGATGCTGACTCTAGAACCATGTTGAGTTTATAGATTGCAAACCGCAAAGGTGCAGAAAATCGTGTCGTCGCGACTCTCTCCGTAAACGTTGGACATTATCTGCTGACAATTTTGCACGCACTTATAACTGTAAGAGCAATAAGACCGGAGTGACACATTTGCACTATCTTACTCAATCTTTGGCTATCGGTGAGATTTATATGTGCAAGACTGCGGACACCATCTCTTTCTCTCTCAATTTACGAGTCTGGTGGGCTCTGTAGTTCTTCTCTTTAAGCCTCTATGAATCATCTCGTATTGGTGAAAAATGAAGATATCTTCAAGGGTTTGATCCTACGGGCCTGCCACCACGAGATACAGCTATGAAGGTTAGCATTCTTAGCATATCTATATATGTGCCTTTGTAACATGGGCCTATGTGGACCATGTTAATCTCTATAGCTGTATCTCGCGATAGGAGGCCCATTAGATCGAACCCTTAGAGATATATTCATTTTTCACCAAAACAAGGTGATTATTCCCAGATCTTCATATCAAGATCCGTGTTCCACAGATCTGATGTTCTCCTTGTGATTTCACAAGGCTTGCACACCAATGATTCAGAGCAACTGTCGGATTCATCATTCATTGGGTGAAATTTTTACAATGTTTATCTCTCTAGCGATTATTGGTGGAACCCCCCCCCCCCCTCAACAAAGACAATTATCAATTCATACACAAAAATTAGATATTGTATAATTAGTCCGGTCTCCGGCTGACCTTTTGTTGGTCTGTTGGCCTCCAGCGAGGTGACAATTTGGCTGGATAAGAGCCAAAATTACAAGAAATTACCGCCAAAGGTGGACACTCTACGTGTGGTACAAGCTGAGATATGGATTTTTTAAATAATTCATTTGTAATCGTTATATGTCCGTTATCCTCCAGTGGCCACCCTATGCTCATTTGGAAGCTCACGAAACGTATATTGAGATGGAAAGAAGGTGGACAGTCCTGGTGTGGTCGGAATTGGGGTATTGAGGGCCTAAAGGTCAAATTTTTGGGTCAAAATGGCGAAAATGACGATTTTTCGCGTATAACTCAGAAACGATGTACCTAATCGAAATTTTACATCAGTACTTTTTTGTTCATCTTGTCAAGATCTTGAAATTTGTATTCGGGTAATTTTTCTCAGAAATGCGTCATTCCTGAGATAATGGCGTTGCGAGTTGTCAGGATTAGACGTTGGGATCTCCGGATACGTGCAACTCAAGAACGGCGCATTTGGTCGAAATTTTACATCAGTGCTTTTTTGTTTGTCTTGTCAAGATCTTGAAATTGGTATTCGGGTAATTTTTCTCAGAAATGCGTCATTCCTGAGATAATGGCGTTGCGAGTTGTCAGGATTAGACGTTGGGATCTCCGGATACGTACAACTCAAGAACGACGCACTTGACCAAAATTCAATATCAGTACTCATTTACTATTCATGTATTTTGAGATCTTTAATCGGGCAATTTCAATCGAATCAATTGTACTTATCTGTATACCAAACTTGGGCAGGAACTATGCAAAGCTCTTCCGGCATTCCATGCATTTACTGGCTCCAACTACACAGCATCTTTTTATGGAAAAGGGAAAATTAGACTTTTTTCGATTTTCTCGAAATCCCAAGAAGTTTTTCAGAGTCTGAGAAACCCCAACGATATTCAAGACGAAGAAAAGATGGAAATTATTCAAGAATTTGTATGTGAAATGTACGGGATCGAATCATGTTCGAGTGTCGACAAAGCACGAAGCCTCAGATTCAAGAACAGCTACGACATGTCTAAAATTGACGAGCCATTTTTGAAGAAGGTCAAGTCATTCGATTCAAGCTCTATTCCTCCGTGTTGGAAAATCTTGCGAAAAAAGTATTAAGAACGATTTATGTCAACAATATGTGGCTGAATGCAACGGTATCCAACTTCCAAAATCATAGTCCTACAAGTTGTGGTTGGACCGACAACGGAGAGAGCTTGGATATTGTGTGGTTTGATGGTAATCCGTCTCCAGAAAAAGTAATAGATGTCCTTCATGACGACGATGATCGCAATGAAGATGAGGTCAGTGGTGATCCTGATGGTGATTTGAGTGACTTCGATATGTATGCTACCGATGAAAGTGATGAGGAACGATGGTAATCTGTACGATAGAAATGTTTCACTGTTTCAGTTATGTACGGTACAAATCTGACATATGAATGAATATAAGTACCCTCTCAATAGGGACTCATTTTATTTCGAAAAATCAGAGATTTTGAGACTGACATCTTATAACGTTAACGAAAAAGAACGAACATAGAATAACGTTCTATCGCATCAATCTCCATATGTACACAAGAAAGCGTCTGCAACGATTAATACCCGCAACTCATAATGTTCATACCTCAAAAATTATCCCATTTTAAGGGAAAAGATTCGTATACAGATTCAAAGATCTCAAAATACATGAATAGTAAATGAGTACTGATATTGAATTTTGGTCAAGTGCGTCGTTCTTGAGTTGTACGTATCCGGAGATCCCAACGTCTAATCCTGACAACTCGCAACGCCATTATCTCAGGAATGACGCATTTCTGAGAAAAATTACCCGAATACAAATTTCAAGATCTTGACAAGATGAACAAAAAAGTACTGATGTAAAATTTCGATTAGGTACATCGTTTCTGAGTTATACGCGAAAAATCGTCATTTTCGCCATTTTGACCCAAAAATTTGACCTTTAGGCCCTCAATACCCCAATTCCGACCACACCAGGACTGTCCACCTTCTTTCCATCTCAATATACGTTTCGTGAGCTTCCAAATGAGCATAGGGTGGCCACTGGAGGATAACGGACATATAACGCTTACAAATCAATTATTTAAAAAATCCATATCTCAGCTTGTACCACACGGAGAGTGTCCACCTTTGGCGGTAATTTCTTGTAATTTTGGCTCTTATCCAGCCAAATTGTCACCTCGCTGGAGGCCAACAGACCAACAAAAGGTCGTCCGGAGACCGGACTAAATTCGTTGTGATACCAACTCGAATGATCAACGAGAATTTTAAGAAATTGATGTAACCACGAGGTTTAATGAATAGAAATTCCTCAATTTCCGGTTTCGCTACAGAAATTTAATGCAATAATATACCGCGTACCGGGCTCCAATCAGCTAAGCGATTCATCATTTGTGATGTTTATCTGAGATTCGCTATTCATGAAAACTCAGCAAGCATATTCTCAGTGAATTTATCAAGCCTATATAGGTTATAACAATCCGTTATGTTAGCAAGCAATGAAAAATGGTCTCACAGTTAGTTAATCATTCTTCTAGGATTATCCTGTTCACTGATCATATTCCATATTAGTTTTACTAGTATTCGAATTATCTCATCACAAGCTCTGGGTTGCTGCTATCTCCCATTTCGAGTCTATATATTTGAAAGCTTTCTTTTGCTGCAGACTCTGCCAGGTAGAACTCGAATTGAAATTGGTCTCTCGAGGCATTTCAGCTCGACACTTTGATATTACGTTGCGACAATTAAAGTGCACAAGGCTGTCTTTAGTCAAGTGTTAGCGCAATGGCTAAGAGTCTTACGAAACTCGACGAGGACAACAATTTCTGTGGACCATTTTTCGTCAAAGCGTATGGATGGAGCAGTTCCACAGATACCACGGGTACTTGTAATTTCCGTAATTGTATACTGCGCTGTTCGCGGCTCGTGTAAATTCTGATAAATGTACCCCAATCGGGAATCAAAATGATACTTACCCCATATCACTTTTGATTCAGATTTCCTACTGCAGTGTATGTTCGTAACAACAATTTTCTATAAAATTATTATGCATTTCACTGGCGATCACGGAAAAATGCATCGACAGTCAACAACCATTCAGTTGCCAAACATATTATATAGTAACACAATTCTCGTTCTGGTTTTACGAAAAAATATTCATCTTGATACGTAAATTTGTTGAAAGCTTCCCGTTTGATTTCGCAATGAACGAGGCAAATTAGGCGAATTTCGCATATCATCTCTTGGAGCACTACACGAATATTTCCATTTAAAAATGTGCATAATCATGGAACGGTACATCATTTATTATAGATGTACTCACGCGCAGGTGTTAGTATGGGAGACTTGCATGATGTAAATCACCCAATCATTTCACTAGACGTGGGGCTCAATTCGGATGAAAATTTTTCCCGTTGTATCAATTATACTGCACAGATTTCTAAGATTTTGTATAAAGTTCAGTTTTCTCACATATTAATTGAGCTACTTGTCCCTTTTACTCGTGTAATTCGATTGGGCCTTCTTGTGTAATGTATTAACACGTGCGAAAATCTGGTTGCCATAATTTACGATAAATTCGAGCTCTCAGGTGATCATGAATAACTATCTTGTCATTAACACGTTTGCTGCGAAGGCGAAAATCGCGTTTTCGCCCCATATTGCGAGAGCGTTCAAAAGTGCATTTTTGCATTTGAAATAGCCAAATCTAGTGCAAAGTCATATATTTGACATCTATTTACATATTTACTATGAATTTTCTTGGGACCCACAGGTGGGTCCCAACATTTTTTCTCTAGTGTATAGAAGAATGATGTGGATGATCGATATATCAAGTTGAACAGTCGTAGAATCAAGAATTGAGCATTTTATTGGCACAATTCAACTCAGAGACCGAAATCCGTACACTGTGCCTGTGTCGATAAATTATGTATTGTACGTTATGATAGCATTAGTATGTTACTGTATCGTGTTAATTTTTAATATACTTTTGAATGACTTTAGAACACTCCAAACAGTATTGGAGTTGGTTCCTATAACTTTGGGGACCATATTTCAACTTTCTGGTATACTTGTAAAATTCTCCTATACCGATTGGAGTCTCCCGGTTTTCCTCGAGTCCTGAGTATACGACCTACTCGCGACGTATCGTTTTATTTACGACTTGAAGATATCCTTCGCCTATCAAGAAGTTCACTCTCTATCCGAATCAACGAGCCCACCGACATGTTATTCTCTAAGATCTTGTATCGATACCATTACTGACACGTTCCTAACACATATGCACACATTGATGAGAGCTCGTCTAATGATGATTTCGACTGTTGGTTTCCAATAATATTTTTGGCTTTCTAGTAACGGGTGGTAAGAAAATGTTTGATCATAAACATTCACTCCTTTGGTGACTCCATTCAAGTAAAAAAGTCAATGGGTACCCACTTCATTATCTCTCGCCTATCATCACATGAGTTCATGAGTATGAGGTGGAAGATTCATAGCATGTTTATCAACACGGACAGTTTCACGCGATTCTGTGATAATTCAACATGGAGTCGCTCGAATCATGCGCATTTGAGCTCAATTTGTAACTTCTGAAGTGAGCTTCAAAATGAGCTAAGTTACGTTGAAAAATTTGGAGTACAAGTGGAGTCATGCATCCATCTACCCTCAATTTCGTGTTTCTAACGAAAATTATTGAAACGGAAATTCTGCTCTAGTTCGTCGAAATCAAGCTCTATACCGAAACTGGCTTGTACATATGTTGTTAGCATCATACTCAACGATAAAAAACGGCTACATAAGCCATTAGACATGTCTACAACGTTGGCTGCACACTAGAGCCTGATAAAACGCGGGACCCACCCGTGGGTCCCGCCGCACACAAAGAAGGACGCCCGGGACCCACGGGTGGGTCCCGCCGCAGCGAACGTGTTAACTTAGAAAATCGTACTTTTCATGTAAGAATATTTCAACCACAAGATTGACAAATCCGAGGGTTGATTCTTCATTCCATGATACTCGTTCTAAAGTTCAGTAGTCCTTTCTTAGCTATTATGACACTTAAACAGCTAGTCAAAGATGAAGGTGAACATTTTCCGAGCGCTATTGAAGTAATCAATGAAGAGAGCTACATGGATGACGTAATATCTGGTGGCTTCTCAATTGAGGAAATTTTGACTAAGCAATCGGACACAACTAACCTCTTAAAATCTGGTGGATTCGAGTTGAGAAAATGGCTCTCAAACACCCCCGAACTCATCGATAGATTACCAAAAAACATATTAGCTGCGGACGACCCTTTGCAAGAGGACTCTTTGTTCTCTGTGCTCGGTATAAGTTGGTGCCCCGCTAATGATATTTTCAAATTTCAATTGTCACTTGACCCTTTGACGGTTACACTGACAAAACGTATTGTACTTTCCAAAATTGCTAGAATCTTTGACCCACTGGGCTGGATAACGCCGGTGATCATCACTGGTAAAAATTTCATGCAGCTGCTGTGGATAAAAAATGTACCTTGGGATCAGGTACTACCGGATGAATTTACCAAAAAATTTGAACAATGGTATTCTTCCTTGACTCACCTTTTGGACTTGAAAATCCCACGTTACTTGGGTATAACGAAAAACGCTCAAAAATATGAGCTACATGGTTATTCCGACGCTTCCAAGATAGCGTATGCAGCGGTTGTATACCTGCGAGTTTTAGATGATGACTGTAAAGTCACTTTGTTGGGTGCTAAGTCAAAAGTTGCCCCCATGAAAATCCCCTCGATTCCAAAATTGGAACTATTCGGCGCTTTGACAGTCGCCCAACTACTCAATCGATTTGCATCCAAACTTAAGCTTGACAATTTGTCAATTCATGTACACTGCGATTCAAAAGTAGTATTGCACTGGGTTCATGAGCACCCTTCTAAATGGCCGGTTTTAGTTGCCAATAGGTGTGCTGAAATTAAATCTCTGATTCCCAATGCCACTTGGCACTACATCAAATCGTCGAAAAACCCTGCAGATGTTGCTTCTAGAGGGTGTTTGGGGAATGAGCTCGTCTCACATCGTCTGTGGTGGGAGGGACCCCCCGACTTGCGAGAACACAATCGCGATTGGAATCTAACAGGTTATGTCGATTTGAATTTTTCTACCAATCCAGAGAAGTCGACTAATGAAAACACTGAAGTATCCGTAAATACCATAACTTCAGAGACTCCGAAGATTCAGATTTGGAATTTGATGAAACGGTACTCTTCTTTCACCAAATTGATTAGAATTACTGTATACATTATGAGATTTATTTCAAGAATCGTGAATAGAACGTCTCTCAAAGACAAAGTTTCATGCGTTATTAGCAAGTTTTCTTTTCATTCAGATCAGCTCATAGACAGCAGTGAAATTCGTCACGCTAAACTAGTCATGAGCTATCTTACACAGTTAGTTTATTTTCCATTTGAATATAAAATGCTGCAAGAAGGTAAAATTCTGCCTAAAGCAAATGCCTTGAAATCCTTGAACCCCGTGCTAAAGGACGGTGTGTTGAGAGTAGGTAGCAGAATCAAGAATTCGGATCTATGTGACGATGAGAAATTTCCCGTTATCTTACCTACAAAATCTATCCTGACGGAGCTCTTGATTCGATATTTTCATCACATCACGTTGCACGGTGGTACTCAACTAACTCTTTCTACTAGCAGACAAATGTTCTGGATCATTCGAGGAAAAAGTGCTGTGAAAGTTATTATTGATAATTGCACCAGTTGTCAAAGATACAGAGCCACTCCACAGTATCAAATGATGGCAGCTTTACCTCAAGAACGGGTACTGCCTACGCGTCCATTTAAAAAATCGGGTGTAGATTACGCAGGTCCATTTAAATTACTAGCTTCACGCATTCGCGGACAAATTTCCTACAAGGGTTATTTCATCATTTTCATTTGTCTTTGCACAAAAGCAATTCACCTTGAAGCTGTCTCCGATTACACTACAGAGTCGTATCTAGCCGCGTTCGACAGATTCACAGCAAGACGAGGACCTTGTGAGCTTCTCATAAGCGATCAAGGTCAGAATTTGGTAGGAGCAGATGCCGAACTTAGAAAAATGTTCACTAAAAATTCACCCTACTCCAATTTCATTTCCCAATCCCTTAGCAATTTGGGGACAAAATGGCGTTTTAATCCACCATCCGCCCCACATTTTGGAGGAATTTGGGAAGCTGGGGTTAAGGCAGTGAAACATCACCTAAAGAGGGTAGTGGGAGAAACAATACTCACCTTTGAGGAATTCACAACAGTCCTCAATCAAGTGGAGGCATGCCTCAACTCTCGGCCTCTCATGCCCCTCAGCAATGACCCTTCTGACCTAGAGGCTCTCACACCTGCTCATTTTCTGATAGGAGAGCCATCCTTCCTAATAGTCAAGGACAGAGTTACCAATGACAAAGTGTCACCTCTACGACGCTGGAAAGTCATCACACAAATGGTCCAACAACTTTGGGAACGTTGGTCGCACCAGTATCTCCATACGCTCCATAAACGAAATAAGTGGACCTCAGTACAACCTAACTTTGCTGAAGGTGACTTGGTTTTAGTGAGAAACGAGATCACACCACCATCCAGATGGCCACTGGGCCGAATCATCAAGACGATCCCTGGAAAAGATGGGATTGTTCGAGTCGTGCAGGTGCGCACAGCTACCACCATCCTGGATCGGCCAATTGTGAAGTTGGTGAAGCTATTTCGCCCTCAAAGTGAAGAAGATGAGTGAAAAGTGCTTCCGAGTGATTCAAAAGTGGAATGCATTAAGACAACGACGAATGATTATTTACTATGTTGATCAATTTTCAATTTTCTATTTTTGAGATCAAAGATTATTTTCTCTAGGTAAAATTGAATAGTAACTATATATTTTTTTCACAACTAGTGAACCCTTATTTTTCCACACTTTTATGGAATCAATTGTTTATTTCAATGAAATATATTTTTCTCTCGAGGTGGGAGGATGTTTATGTAGCACCGATCAAGCAATGTTTCGCGACAGCACACATACATGCACCTACACAATAGCGCAGACCCTCAACCGACAGTAGACGCTCAACCGGCAGTAGACCCTCAACCGACAGTAGAACCTACTGCAGTGTATATCTATAGACATTCAGCCGCTTGGCTATAGGCCTCCTGCTCTGCTCCGGTTCGGGCAGTCTCCATGTGGATCGCGAACAAGCCGCACACTCTCCACCACCTCGAGCATGTAGTCAGTTTGCTGAATATAGTGTTCGCTAAAAAATATTCTTTTTCGCATTCCTCCTGTCACCAGTAACCTGGATCCCAAACCCCAACACCGGCGAAAACAGAGATATTCTGTAAGTGTACCAAAGTTGCCCCATCGGGGTCCAACTTTGGTATACTTCTTCAACTGCTAATATAGCTTCGGCTTAAACTCCTCAAACTGAACTTTGTAGCCCATCAATCGAAAGCTGAGACTGTAAGCTTTAGATTGGCTACTGATAGAAGTGGATTTTGTCAATGTATGTTGGAATGCCGAGCCAAACAAAATGAAAAGCACCGAAAACGTACCATTGACTCATGTTGGCGGAAGAAGGACCAATAAATTCGTAAAACTGCTTTGCGCAGATCTTTGCGATTTCAAAAAGCAAATTTTCAACTTCGACTTCAAAATAACTCCCAGAAGGGCTCAATTCTCAATCTTCAAAAATCGCTTGCGCGAAAATAAATTTCAACTATTGGGAATTTCAATCTATGTGAATCTTCCAATTCGAACATCTATCAAATAGAATGGAAAGAAAAATTGGAGGCAATAATCAAAATGCCTGAAATTATTAACGTTTTCTAATCGTATTGCAACAAGTAACGCGAGGAGAGAGCGTGAAAATGTGCTCATGTGAAGAGACGGTGTATCGAGATCACCATGGTGACATCCGTTGCCGGGGTCAACTGCGAGCGATACGAATTGTATCCATGCAGAGACGGTAGTAATTCACGAGAGTCTATTAAAACGGTGTCGGGAATCATGGGCGAAGAGGCTGAGACCGGAAATAGCTCGCCTACCGCGTCTTTGAATAGCGTTGGATTTATTCGAACTCCTGCACTCTGCACTGCTGCTGCAACATAACTGCAGTTTATATGCTTATCACTCTCATCCGGTGAATATTTAGACGACGACATATTCACCATCCGAATGAACTAAATTCGAGATCTCGCGTGGCTGTATCAGCTGTCGCGGTGCATTACAGCTTGTGTGCTAACTCACTGGTGACTTCACTAACTCACGCAATTCTTCGACTATAAATATCATCCTTTTTATTATCAGTCAAACGTCCTCTGCTCTCCAAGCTGAACATATTTATTGATTTGATTGCCGCATATGCATTACCCAAGAGGAAGTCGAGACTCGAAGGAAAAATTCGTTTTGACGAGCCTGCAGTCATCGCGGTACAATGTGGAAGCAGTATAGCGTTCCCAGAGCCTGACTGGGGGGGGGGGGGGTTAAACCCTTAGGGGGAGGGTGGTCAATCCAAAAGTTGGAGTCACGCGCGCACATTTACCTGTCTCTCCTGTACAAAATTTTTGTCTCGATGGGGGGGGGGGATCACCCTCTTCAACCCCCCCCCCTGGGAACGCCGATGCTGTGGAAGAGCCATAGACAAGAAGTGCGACTGTTATCTTGCTGCGATGTTTTACCAGGTACCAATCCGAGCACCCTTTGCGAGGTGAGGCAGGAGCTTAGGAACTCAAAATTCCAAAAATGCGCATTGACTGTGGATTCAAATCCTTCCAAAGTCAATGCGCTCGGTTTTGGAATTTTTCCCTTATGGACTTTGGCAGGTAAAAGACACTTCTTTGTTAACAGGGGCAGTGAAGGACTACATGATGGCACTCCCTCCTGCAAAAATAAATGTGGACACGGGGAAATTTGTCAATCTTTAAGGGCCCCTCCGTAGTCTGGAGGTTTCTCTTCTCAAGACTAACTTTGTCATTTCTGTGATTTCATGTTTTAGAGTACCCTTGTTCATGTATGTGTTATGAGGCCTTCCTTGGAATAGTTTCAATCTTACGTCCAAGTTGACATGATCCCTGTAATCGAGACTGACCAATTGTGTTGATGACACAAGCGATATACCTTGACCAAATGAAGATATTTATCTATATATTAATCTATATTTTTATCTGAGCTGGAAATCCTGATTTTGTATGTAAATTTTGATTCACAAGAATGAATCAGTATTGTATGATTTTGTCAAGTTTTGCTAAAAGGTTATCTTATCATCTAATCTAAATCATCAGTAGATTTGAAGCCCGTCATACCACCAAATTATTTACTCAAGTAGACCCAACCGGTCAAAAAGTATAGATCGAGGATTCTCCGGATTGGGGAATCAGCGAATGGACGATAACTAAATCTTTTATTCAAGCATTGCATAATGTGCAATGACCGCCAATATTAAATCTTTCAATCATGCGCGAAGGGGAGAAAGAGGTGGGGAAGGTTCTACTGTGGCGGAGCGTGAACAAGTTTGGGATATATGTAATGATCTCGCCCATCACTTTTTTCCGCATGATAAATTTCTATTGTTAAATTGTGTATCCATGTACAAGCTCCCAAACTCACTTTCACCAAACACTCGAGCTTGATAATTTTCAATCACCGATGGTTATCGATATATCATCGGCGAAATTATCGGCCGGAACGTAACCGCTGGTTATAAAATTATATCTCGATCATCGACGCTTATTATCTGTCTCGGCACTAGGCATGAAAATTTTGTATTTAATTAAATAAGACACGATATCAATTTGTTTGTCGATACTGATTAGGAAAATGATCAGGAGAGAGAGTTTATTACCAAACGCCAGTTTGCGAGTAATCGTCATCGAATATGAAAACGATTGAATCACAGAAACTTTTGCTCAATCTTTCTACCTTCATCATGTTACATGCAAAATGATCCTGTATTTTTGAGGATATTTTATGACGATCGCGTAGCTATGGACTTTTCTAAAACTTATTCCCAGAGACATAAGTTGATGGGTGTAATTCAGAAAGTATATCTTCAAAATACAAATTACGTGCCTTACACATAAGTAAAAGAAATGTACACGGAAAAAATAGTCTGTTGGATTCACATACGGTTTGTTTGTTAAGTTTGTGTTTGTTGGATTAATAAACGTGTGGTTTGTTATGTTCGCAAAGATGTCAAACAGGTAATATTGGCGCGGGTCTCGCCTTCTCAAGTTTTTTTTTTTTAAATCCGGTATCCCGAAGACCGATTTGGAATCCATGGAAGCCCTTTCTCGCGATACGTCATTACTTTTCAATTGAATCTAAGGTGGAAGTCTGCGGGAGAGAATGAAAAAATATTATCCAAATCAAATAGTGATCCCTTCTTTGTTGCACAAAGGTGAATTCGGTGTGAATGATCCACTCGGGATTCATGAAGGGATTCCGAATTCAGATTTTTATGAGAGAATTTTTTCCCTGTAATGCATGTTCATTCTTCTGTTGGAGAGAAGTTAAGTTGTTCTCAAATTCTTCCTCGTCTAGTCGATGAATTCAATGAATTAGCAACAGAAAGAATTGAGTTTCTTGTAGATGGTGAAAAAAATGACCGTAGAAATTTTCAATGTTATAACGGGAACAAACTCCATGTTTGTTAGGGATTCGTTTTACAAATTCAACAAACTTCACAAACTATGTATGTAAATCTAACAAACATAAATCTAACAAATAGGTGATTGTTGAATTTGTTGATCCAACAAAATATTTAGTTCCGTATATTTCAGTTTTTATTTTCCATAACGATGTACATCCCGATTTTTTTTCAAAAACTAGCTGGCAATACTTAATCCAAAAATAACAATAAAAGAACACCCGACATCACAATCTCTCAACAGAACAACTAGGGGCTCAAAAGGATGTTTGAAAATTACTCTAACTTGATTGCAATAATTAGCCCTTTCCCGATGCTCTCGCTATGTGCGCAAATGTAGATAACGGTCAAACCTTTTCCAATTTCGAACGGATGTAAATCATTCACCGTTTTGTGTCTTCCCGCGTCAGAATATTGGCAAGGGTCGCATCGACAATAGGTGTTGATAAATTTTAACTTTGGATAAAGCGCGTGCCATAACACGTAATGTACACGATAATGCGGTAAGAAGAAAAGATGTATAGTGCAGCGCTGTCCGATCATTCCGTGATATACTTACGGTTTTAACCAACACTGCTGTCGCAGCGATCCAATCCTGCGTTCAGCACACGTTCGACATCGACCAAGAAAAGAGAGATGGGGTCGCGAATGCAGTTATTTTATACTATACCTCCAGCTCAAACTGGCATTTTGGCTTGCGACTGCGCGAGTAATCTGCGCTTGTGAACACGAATTCGTGGGATAATATCGGTGTGTAAACGTCGTCGCGAGAGCAGATAGATATCGAAAAGACCCATACGTAACACGTGTTCAATGCCCGATAAAGTATATTGCACGCTGTATATGCATGAATCGATTGGTGCGATCCTTTTATAGAATACAATCCCGCGCCCCCGAGCGAGCATCAGGAAACGAATAATCTGCATCAGAGCGAGCAAACTTTACGTATGTATGTACATCAGCTGGTGCGATTTACACGTCTAATTAAGCCCTCTCCCGAGGGGATCGGTACATAAGTACCTCTATACGTAAGACGCCACATGAATAACGAGCGCTGTCTGCGAAAGGATCGCCCGCGCCTTTCTGGCACGTCTATTTGAGCGAAATTTTCCTTTTCAATTTTTATCGTCACGCTTTGCAAGTCTTAGCACTTTGTGCAGCGACTTTCCATATACTCGCATTGATGTACTCGCATGAGCCCGAGCAAGTGTCACATAAAAATCGTTCTAATGTATCTACATCTGCATCTTACGTATCGAGTAGCACATATTTTGCGTATTGCCGTGTAAGGGTGATGACAGACAATCCGCTACGACACGAATCTCACGACACGACACCGCCCGACACGACACTGAATTTATCCCCACGAGCCCGACCATCGATGGTTTTCATTCATTTTCGTAGTCCATGTGTGGTGAAGTAGAAGAATGAATCCATTTCATCGGTAGTTGGGTTCGCTGGGATTAATTTCAGATCGTGTTGGGTGGTGTCGTGTCGTGAGATTCGTGTCGTAGCGGATTGTCTGTCATTACCCTGATACTGATCGGTGTTGATGTAATCTATCGAAGCTTAGTTCTTTTTTCACGAATGATTTTCATATCACCTTACGAAATATAGGCCCTCAGAGCTATAAATTCCAGTAAATCATGGTCCACTAACTGGGAGTATATCATATCCTACGGCTGGTGGTTCACAAGACGAAATCTATTTTCATCTAATTCGAGCCCCACCACGACATTTTTTTGGTACACAGTTTGCTCTTTCTACTGGCCTATACTCACCACCTTAATCAAATCGGCCAAGTGTCACTGTTTGAATAGTTCCGTCAATGTTATACCAACCATTTAGCCTCTGCCCTTCCAACCGCACTTCCAAACTAACGACAGTCTTAGCAAAGTTCGACGCTTGACACGGATGCGGGAGGATTACAACCAACCCTCATCGAAATCCCCAGCCATTCATTAAAATTTTTGACTGAGCTCTCCGCTGTTTTCGAAATCATGTTCATAAACCGCGAAAAACCCCGGTGTTGACGGAGTTGAACTGACCGGGATTCGGACCCGCGCCCTTACCGTAGCTCATTATTTCAGATCGCTAAAGGAACAAACCTTCAACCGACTGAACTGATTAACTCTTTCAATCAAAAAGGTTTTTAAAATTATTATTTTCCGAAAGATTTAAAAATTTTAACAAATGGGGTGCCCGACAAGAATTTCACGGAATTACCCATATACATAAAATCTTTGCATGAAATTGAAAATTACAGGACGGCTTTTGATGAGTATCTTCTTTAGCTCTTCAATGCACTCGATAGTATTCCAATATATATTTTGTTGCGTTTTGTTCGTTAGAAATCGTTTATTCGATCCAAAAGATTGTTGCATATTAAATCCATTGCGGTCTTTTTTCCACAGAGAAATACAGAGGGTGGAATATCTCCAGGGAGGCACAAGAAAATTTTGGGATGTCGGGCACGGTGTTAGAGGTGTTCTGAAGTTTGTTTTGGAATTGTGAAATGAGTAAAAGTGTTGAAAAGAAAACTTGGAATGTCGGTGTCTTTCGACGATTCATTTAACGCTGAATTATTCTTCCACGACTATTCTTTTTTCCATCCATTTTTATCCTAGTTAATTGAGTCGTAAGTATTTTAGCTTTCTTATCCCGAACTAGAGATCGTCTTATTTTATCATTTGAATCGTGAACGATATCGGACTAGCTGCATACTTGTAGGCTAAACTTACTTGAGAATATACTGGAAACCTCCAAAAACAGGTCGAATGAATCGGTTAGTCCTACATAGCAGGCTTACTGACACTCATTCGTATCACAGGAAGACCTAGATAACGGTATGAGCTCGCTATGCAAGTCACTACATTTAGATGTTCGGAAAAAGAATGTGTGGAATATGTATACAGTATCTTCTTCGAACGCCACCGATTTTAAGATCACACACGTTCAAGTTACTACTGGGATCGGTATAAATTACCCCGTTCGATGCGCACGAATTGCGGAAACGCGAAACCGTCGATAAATCGTGAAATAACGCAACCTCGCACCGTAAATATTTAAACACGATCGCAGGCCTTTAGGCATCCTTGCTTGAAAGAGTTCAAGATAAGATATCAAAAAATCAACCCCTGCACTACTACAGCCTTAGGATTTTTTCGGAAAACGGTCCGCGAATAAATTTTCAACTACGCTATATAAGCATATAGCGATCGTCTCGGTGAGCATGATGCAGAGCGATCGCGCGAGTGCAATCAATAAAACATCCCGCACAGCTTGCTAGAAACTTGAAACATGAAAATCCAATCTAAAAGCCATCTTATACAACCTCCCACGCGCGCGCTTTCACCTGGCGTAGATCTATTCAACGGTAGTATTAAAATGCGTCCTGGACCCGTTTGGGAGATGCCGCTACAGATATAGTCTTTTTTCAGCATGCGGGTGACGATGATTACCAATAAATGAGATCGAGATCGAAGCGATGGATCTAAGTCTACCGCGGATCGTTAATATAATCGAAACAGAAGCTGCGATTTGATCTACAACAAACGGCAGTTGAGCGTACCGTGTGGCATGATTGAATAAGCGTCCACAATTTACCTATACCCGCAGTCATCGAGTTCCTACGTGTAACCTGTTCAAGAAGCATGCAGATTATTATATTAGTATGTACATACAATTACTTTTCGGATGAGCCTGAATACAAGCGCTGCAGAGCATGTATGTAATCGATCGGGTGGATGAAATTAGGTTTAGGCTGATTCTTGCCGTTTGTTATAGACAGGCTGGCTGATATTGCTTGGTTATGGGCAAAATAAGTCAATCCATTGCATCAGATGTGAGCGATCGCAGTGAGCGTGCTCAGGCTATTTCTCGTAATAAATCAAGATCGAGTTGAACAGTCACTTGACCGAGCTTTGATTGCTCTACTGGCTCGAGTCCGCTCTGTATTCAGCAGACCCTCAGAATATAAGTCTCTCGCAAAGCGGTTCACGACTGATGAAGGCGTTGACTAACGATATTACTGTTGGCACGCCCTCAAGTTTGGATAGGTAATGATCTTTTGGGTGTATCAAGAGCGTATCAAGGATGGAGGACTCGCTCTTCCCGTTGAGTACTTGGGCTCTCTCTCTCTCGTACAAAGGCAGACCTCAAGACCAAAATAATTCGGCGCAATATTTTGCCGGCGACAACTACATCCCGTTGTTATAAATTTTTTTGGACGTGATGTAATTATATTGAACGCTTCGTTCGTGGATTTAACAAACATTGCAATTACAAGTACTCGGTCAATAATTGCTCGGAGCTCTTCCGTCACGTCAATTACTACTTAAGTAAGAAAATAAAAACGAAACCCCGATACTTGATCGGGGCTTCGTTTTTTTCTTTAACATGAAATAACAATAGTTCCGATCTGTTTTTACATCGGTCTTGAACTTTGGGGAAGTTCACGTTAGTGGCAGCAGCACGCCTGAATTGATCTTCGTACAACAAGGCGATATTTTGAATCGGATCCATCGAGAATTTTTTTTTCATTAAAGCCAAAAGAAACATGTTGGAATTATACGAGTTGCCAATGACTTTCAGATCAATTAAAGACTTTGGGCAATACATTGAATCATGATAACTTAAAGCCCAGGGAAAATTTGTCCGTCCGGATCCCGTGTATCGGGTTGCCTACGGTACGGAACAGAATTGAAGTATGATGGGTGGTCATACGAGTCATGGGTGAGTTGATGGGCATATATTGCCCATCAACTGGTGGTGAGTAGGTCGTTCCGTGTTCGGGTGGATGGGTGGATGGGTAGCGATGGTCTGTTCTGGTCCGATCACTCTCTACATCTCTTCGAGTGACTTTTCACTCGAATCGAGTCATATTTGACTCGAAATTTGGAGTAAAAATACCGCAACTCTCCTTCGAGTGACTTTTGCTCGATGGAACGAGTGAAAATTGTACTCGATAGATCGAGTAAAAAGTTGACTCGAATCGAGTAATAATCTCACTCGAATCGAGTGATAATCCAACTCGAATCGAGTGATAATCCAGCTCGAATCGAGTTATACTTGGGCGGCTCCGGATCAGAACGGTATAAGTCCATTTTTTCCATTTCTGGAAAATGCGCCTCAAAGTTTTTGTGATATGAAAAATTCGAGTTATGATCTGAAGTAAATATTCTTATTCTACCGTGTAGTGAGTGTGTTTTCATGCCATTTTTCGCGTGGGGCGTATTGATTTTCAATTTTTTACACTTTTTACATCTCATTTTGCAATAAAAAATGGACTTATACCGTTCTGATCCGGAAAATTTCTCGACTTTTTTTCCGGATCAGAACGGTATAAGTCCACCAGTTCTGAAAAAAATTCACATTTAACATTTTAGATAGGGAGAAGTACTTAATATGATGAATTTTTACCATTTGAAGTAGGAAAATGTAGAGAAACTATGAGTTTCCACCTTTGAGATCAAAAAACGTTAAAAAAACCACGGACCCATGCCGATTTGAGCGAGAAAAAAGGTGGAAAAATTTTCCAGATCAGAACGGTATAAATTGAGAATTCTTTGGATTTTCAATGATTGTCCTCGACTTTTTCTCGCAGTAAACAAAATTCCTCTCTAATTTAGGATGACTTTTATAAAATCTCATTGACAGTCGAGACTGTTCTTCGCAAAGAGATCTCATTCAGGATATCGTGACTAAGGATATGTTTCCAACATTGAGGTCAACAAGCGTCTATTTGGAAATCCAATCAAGGAGAGTTTACTCAAGCGGCCCGGTGCGAAGTATAGTTTTTGGGGATCACATAGCACGCAGCTTTACGTCATGAATTCAGAGGCAATTTAAGGGTGTATAGGAAAAATCGCAATGCAGAGACTTTAATCGACCAGAGAATCCAAGCGATGAATTGGGACTGATCCCCACTCAACAAACAGAATTGTTGATCAACCGTAGAATGAGGTTAAGATTAGTTGCAGATATCTCGATTGTGGAAGGCTATCTTCATCTACGAGATTTGCCCAAATGAAGTTTACTTGCACCGAGTGGCGGGAGGATCGAACCGAAGGCCGGATAACTGTTAATGAAAAGAACCCCAGTTGATAGATCACAACCATTCATAGTGAAATTGTAACCGAAATTCTGTAATGAAGCTATAGTCTTTTTCTACCATTGGCATTGTTCCTAAGGAGGGATCGCATAACTTAGTTGAGTTTGGCGTATCACGGACGTAGTTGATTTTTCTCTAGAGAAGATGCCTGAGAACATGGAGCAAAATCAAATTTCCTTGCAAGCTCAGTGCCGATCGCTCTTATAACTACGCTTTTGGAACCATCACTAAGAAATTCGGCTCTTCCAATGATGATAAGAGACAAGAAAATGAGACTTCAGGGCTTCTAGAGAGAGATCCCAGGCCCATGGGATTACTGACCGGTGGTTGTTCATCTTCATAGGACTCCCCTGTGTCCAAACGCGTGAAAGAGAAGTGAGCGGTTTTTCGAAACCACGTTTTTCGGCCCACCTTTTTCGAAACCACGGGATGCAATCATTTGGACAACATAACAAACCCTACTTGTAGTTTCTGAGAGTAGCTACCGACTCTAACTACTTGTAAAAGCACGACAGCTAAACGTGGATGACCCAAAAGGTATATTATTGAGCGGGAACGTGGACTTATACCGTTCTGATCCGGAAAAAAAGTCGAAACTTTTTTCGGGACAAAAACGGTCGTGTCGCTTGTGATGCCTCAAAATGCATTTCTACTTCCGGAGTTGTGCATACATGTTTTCACATGTATTTTCTATCGTTTCCCGTCAAAAACTCAATTTTCACCAAAATAGACTTATACCGTTCTGATCCGGAGCCGCCCACTTAATGCTTAAAAAATGGTATAATAAAACACAAGAGTTATTTGAAGTCGAAGAACTTTGAAAAACACATTTATTACACTTCAACTCTCACTTAGTTTCCTGAACACACTGAACAAATAAATCAAGCTATGTGTGAAAAAGTCACCATAACCTGCAAATATGCGAATTAGGCTCGTTGGAGTCCACGAAGAATACACTTACTGCATGTGGTTCTCCTTCAGGACCCATGGCGGTGCTTTTATTGTGTTTACTGATTGATTTCCTCAAGATTTTCTCGCACTTTTCTGATGCAACAGGACTGGATGTGATGTAACTTGCTTGGAGAAACCATGCCACCAAGCGAGAGAGGAATGTGTGAAACCCGCCAAACTGCCGTAACGTTTCTGCTCTGCGCGCGAGTATAAGCGCAAGCGCGGGCCTCGCTGCGCCACCGTGTCTGTATTTTCAAATCACTCGATTCGAGTCATAAATAAGTACTCGAATGATCGAGTGATTTCAATTGACTCGATACGAGTAATATCTTATCAATTTTACTCGAAGATCGAGTTATTCGACACGTCACTCGATCTTCGAGTGATGAAAGTCACTCGAACAGATTTAGAGAGCGCAGGTTCCGTCTATTACAGTTTTAGTGCAATACTAATAGAACGATACGAAAACCCTACTAGTACCATACTAAAACCGCATTAGAATTACCGTTCTATGCGTACTAGCACCACACGAGAATCATCGTACTATAGTGCCGTACAAAAATCATCGTACGCGTACCGTATTAAAATCACTGTGGTAGTACCGTACTAGAATCGTCGTGCTGGTACCATACGACAATCGTTGTACTACTACCGTACGAAAATCATATTACTTGTACCGTACTAGAATAATGCTACTAGTACCGTGCAAAGATCATCGCAGCAGTACCGCACAAGAACCGTCGCACTACTACTGTACGGAAATCATCGTACTTGTACCGTCCTAGAATCACCGCAGTAGTATCGTACTAGAATCGTCGTACTAGTGCGACTCGTACTAGTTCGAGACGAGAATCGTCACACTACTACCATACTAGAATACCGTACTATTACCGTACTAGAGTCTTGTACCGTACTAGAATCTTCATTCTAGTACGATGCGAGACTCGTCATACTACTACCGTGCGAAAAGCATCGTACTTTCACCGGAATAATCACCGTAGTATTACCGCACTAGAATCGTGGTAATAGTATCATACGATAATCATCTTATTACTACCTTACGAAAATCACCTTACCAGTATCGTGCAAAAATCATCGCGGTTTAGACCTGTCTGATTCGGTATATTCGGTCTAAGTTTGGTCTACTCCGTTGTAATGCGTACCCTTGTAATTATAGTGAAGTCTAGTTTGATTTAGATCAGTCTCATTCGGTTTGTCCTGATCTAGTACTGTCTCATTCGTTTTGATGCGGTGTAATACGTCCTAGTAGGGTGTATTTCGGTATGGTATGGTCTAGCTCTGTCTTGCCCGAGCTGGCCCGCTTTAGTCCGGTCTGGTTCGGTTGATCCGGTCCAGTCTGATGTGGTCTGGTCTGGTAATCACGTTCACTGCGACGCCGAAAATCGCAGTTCCTTTCCTGTGTGCGACGGGTCTCACCAGTGGGACCCATTTAATGGGATTTCCGTCATTGACGCGCACAGAAAAGGACAGGCGGGTCCCACCGGTGGATATAATATTTCAACACGTTCGTCGCAGCGAACGTATTAAAATATATTGCGTGGCCGTATGGGCTATGAGTGGGATTATGGTCGATTGATTGATTTTTGACTAATCAATTGACTGATTGCACAATTCACTGGTTGTTCGAGTGGCATGCGTTGTGCGTTGTGCGCGTCGTGCAACATGTGTCGTGTGTGGTTTGAATGCGCCGTGATGTATCTTGAATTCGTTGCATCATTGAGCATCTTCTAACATATTGAATGTTCAAAAAAAATTCCTGAATAGTTCTGAATTTTGACATATCCAACACTAGCGTTTCGAGGATTTAGAACAATTAGTCTGTACATGTTCTAAAATAACATATCTATCAGGTATAATTCAACATGGCATCATCTTTGCGAACTAAACCTCTTTTTGACACCTTGGATTGATTCTTCTCAAAATGTGGCTTTATCTGAAAAAAGATGACTATGATCTCGTCGCGTATGAAAAGATCAATTAAAGAACAATGCTTAGACTGACACAACTAAGATCATGTATGTTGCATCGTGTCTACGGGTCCTTAACATCAGATGATTCAATATATGTACATACATGCTCTCGAAACGAAGCCAATGAGATGTGTCAGTCTGAGCATTGTTATTCAGTTGATCTTTTCATATACGTGATGAGATCACAATCATATCTTTTCTCGGGTGAAGCTTCATTTTGAGAGGAGTGAAGGGACCAACTCATACGCTCACTTATTTGGCACTTTCGGAGTACCAGACAATTTGAATATTCATCCCTGTAATCATCCAGATCTTGAAATCAAAATCCACGTAGCATTTACTCTTCACTCCCCATGCATCGACCACCTCGTGAACCAGAGAAATAATGGTCGAAATTTGTATGCTGCACGTCTTTGATGCCAAATTTAGCGAAAATTCGGAATGGTTGACCATGGAGACACTTTCCATGGTTAACCACGGAATTATTTTCAGCAGGGTGTGATATTGGAATCTCATTTTTGTCAAAGTTCAAATTTTCGCATAATGATGTTAGTTTACATTCACTATCTGTTCTAATGAAGATCACCCTCTATCATCACTGTCATTTCCAACAGAACTCATGCGTGTTCCATAGCTTGCCACAAAATAGCAAAATTGGCAACATTATCGCGATATATCGCGATGAAATATCGGTTGATATTTTTCATTTCATTTCATTTCATTTCATTTTTTCATCGCTTTTATTCTACTTCACCGTCTCCCCTCCCTACGAATACCCCGCCCTCTTCCACGAATTCCGGCGTTTTTTCCTGGAAAGTTTGAATACCGGATAAGTGTTGGTGTGTCCGTGTGAGATATTTAGGCGGGTTTTTACCCTCTCTACGGTGAACTTTTGGGTAATTGGCTGTGCTTCGCAATTCCGCATGGTCGCCCCACCCCCTGCCGAACTTGTCAAAACCTGATGCATCGTCGCAAGTAGTAGCGATCGTAGTAAGAGGGCAAGGAATGCACATATCAACAGCTTTTCTATGAGCGCTATCATTGATCTCCACGCACGTTTGAAATCGTTTCGATTGCGGGCATTGCGTCGAATTCTTTCGCGGTCGGTTGTCACAACCCGAGTAAAAAAGATTAATAGATTATAATATATTATAATATATTATAATATATTATGATATATTATAATAGATTATAATATATTGTGGATAATATATTATAATAGATTATAATCTATTATTGTGATAATATATTATAATATATTATAATATATTATAATAGATTATAATATATTATAATATGTCATCATATTTCTGTCGTTAAGTGGAATGTCGGTGGATTGTGGTGCAGAATCGAATTTGATCAAATCCCAAAGTCGGACATGGCTGAAGCAGTCCTTGCCAGCCCTTATTTCATTTGCAAAGTTATAGGACCATGTATACTTATATATGGTTATAATATAGTCATAGAAATACGGTTTATTTGTTTGCTGGACCATACGATCAAATGAGGTGAAAAACTAAATTTTTTGGGGTCCCAAAACCACAATAACTGTCCAACTTCTCACATTATTGGTGCAGTTGAGCTCTGTGAGCATGAGAATAAGATGAAAAAAATGCCATCGTGGTATATGACACTCAACAAATAATAGTTTTTAATCAAGGGAAATTCGGCCTCCTTAAGGGTTGTATAGCATTCCACTGAGGTCTCGAATTTCAACCCTTTTCAATTTTTTTAGACAGATTTTACTCGTTAGGAGTGACAGCAAAGTACCCGAGCTACATCGGCGTGAGGGCTAACTTATTAGGTGAAAATTGCATGCTGTTAGGATTGAACAGTCTCGATAGCTTTTCAACGAGATGTAATGGAAAATCCTTTAATAAGAAAAAACTGTGATCTAGTTCCGTTTTTCGGAAACCCGCGACTCTCGTGGTTTGCTGGATTTCTACCGATTAAGGCGATGCGGTCACCGTGCACGCTAAACTTTGTTCACAGAACTCTCAAAATCTTTTCCATTATGGGCTAAACGACGAGTTATCCAGGCTTTATTATCATCTAACTTGGCCTGGATAACTCTTCGTTTGGCCCAAATCGGACTAGATTTTGAGAGTTTTGTGAACGAAAATGTACCAATTTGTAGGTTAGAAAGTACCCGCGGGCAAGTTATTCTCGTTTATTAGTGATAGCCTTGTGATTGGTGACAAATAATGAGTTGTCCACCACAATTCAGATGATAATACGTAATGGACAAATCGTCTTCAACTTCGTTTCGAGAAAATTTTTTGATTTACATCCAAATAAGATATAATTTCCGGGTTGCACGGTGACCGCATCGCCTTAAGGGTCGAAATTTTTGTACATTTAAAACTGAGAGTAATGAATAATTTTTCAATCAATTCTCTGATGAAGTATTTTCGTATTAACAAACACACCTCGTATCAACATTTGTAATGATATTCATCTTGTCTCTCCGATGGAATGGATACTCTGATGATTCATCATGATATCTCGAATTTGTAATTACAAACACCTCATATGAGTAGTTCCACGCGAAAGCGACCCACAAAAAAGGGTCATGTCTCAGATCCTTTTGTAAACATTCTTATTCGATCCTATGGTACAAAATATGAACTTTTCACTACGTATGGGGTCCCAAAAAAATTTTTTGGTCTCATCGCGAGAATTTTCGAAAATGAAGTAAAATACATTTTCTTAAAATTCTAGCAGCTTTTTTGCACTAAAATGCAAATAAGTCGAGTTTGCTCCCAGATAAAGATATGCGGCTTGCGGCATTCGAAAGGTCTTTTAAAAACCTATCAAAATCGCTATTGAAACGTTGATTCTGGGGTTATGGGCAGCCTGTACGAGCAAAAGTGTAAAAATCACTAAACAGTGAGTTTCTCAGTTGCCTATTTTTTTCAACTTTTGAAAATCACATATTTGATGTAAAATTCTGTGTTCTTCCAGAAAAAAGTGGTCCCGATTTTCTTTTCCGACGTCTAAGGCCTGTTTCTTCAAATTTTCGCAAACCTATTTTTTAGGCAGTTTGGAATCGTCTGTTTACTGCGTATGCGCAGGAATTTAGACTGTTAGAACCAATTCCATTGGGAAGCCAAGAAAATTCCCTTCAAAATGACCACTTGGCAAAGTCAATTTCATGAATTTGGCTCGGAGTTACAGCCTACAAAAGATGAAGCTTCAGCTCGAGTGCGTCAATAGGCAAACGATACATCGGACCAGAGATCGTGCCCGGATTTTCCTACTATTGTCGCGGTGTCTCCGATCCACCTCTTGTTGGTTATCGAGATTCGGTGGTCTTTCAAACGTTGTAGCTCCGAGCCAAATTGATGAAATTGACTTTGCCAAGTGGTCATTTTGAAGGAAATTTTCTTGGCTTCCCAATGGAATTGGTTTTAACAGTCCAAATTCCTGCGCATGCGCAGTAAACAGACAATTCCAAACTGCCTAAAAAATAGGTTTGCGAAAATTTGAAGAAACAGGCCTTAGACGTCGGAAAAGGAAATCGGGACCACTTTTTTCTAGAAGAACACAAAATTTTACATCAAATATGCGATTTTCAAAAATTGAAAAAGATAGTCAACTGAGAAACTCACTGTTTAGTAATTTTGACACTTTTGCTCACACAGGCTGCCCATAACCCCAAAAACAACTTTTCAATAGCGATTTTGATAGGTTTTCGAAAGACCTTTCGAATGCCGCAAGCCGCATATCTTTATCTGGGAGCAAACTCGACTTATTCGCATTTTAGTGCAAAAAAGCTGATAGAATTTTAAGAAAATGTATTTTACTTCATTTTCGAAAATTCTCGCCATGGGACCAAAAAATTTTTTTGGGACCCCATAGGTAGTGAAAAGTTCATATTTTGTACCATAGAATCGAATAAGAATGTTAACAAAAGGATCTGAGACATGACCCTTTTTCGTGGGTCGCTTTCGCGTGGAACTACTGATATAAGATCGTGTATGAATTTATTGAGTATTGAATATTCACAATAATGACATTTCGAATAGATACAAACAACTATGTACAAATTATAAATATCGAATATGTGTATTGCGTAGGTTTTCAATTCCAAGCGACGAATTTATTATATTAATATATTTTGAAAAAGGGTTTTAGAAGTAAATTCTTCAAGATCTCGCAACTTCAATGGTTTGGCACTAGAGCACCTTTCTCAAATGATGAGGCATTTCCCACATGTAGTCATCAATTCTAGTCAGAGGGTTAATTGACTTCACATGAGATACATTGACGAGCAAAAAAGAATTTTGCTCTTTTATCGGCAAAATATGCTCAACCCTAATCCTTGTCTCTACGTGAACTATAACCTGATTGTGTTCAACTTTGAGTGGAACCAAGTAAAGGAACTTGTCGCCCCGATAAGTCGCAAATACTTTGACAATGCCGTAAATATGGTCACCATTCTTCAACTCTAAATGGACATGGAATGTGTTAGTTTTCAACAGTTTATACTCCATAGAGGTAAAAGTGATACCATTAATCTTAGCTCTGGAATATAAGTCCAAGTCAGCGATGGAATCAAAATGTTCTTCTAACTCTAACAACTCATCTAACTTCAAACTATTCAAGGAAGTGATTGGCTGGCCCGGAATTGGAAAAATTGTGTCTCCACTACTCACGATTTTTATTATATCAAATCCAAATCCACACGGATCTCAGAAGGGAATTAGGAAGATTTGATCCAACACTTGCATTAGATTGGGGGTATGCTTTCATCGCGTGGATGGATAATGGTCTGATTGAATTCGAGTGGCTCGGAAAATCAACCGTTCTATTTTGGTTATTTCTATCGACCCTAGGAAAGCATCTCCGATAATCTTGAAAGACATACGACTGTTTATCGAGAGTAAATTCAATGTATTGATTATATAGACGGCTCCCGACCAAAACGGTATAAGTCCATTTTTCCCATTTCTGGCAAATTAGCTTCAAAGTTTTCTGGCGATAGAAAATTCGGATTGTCATTTGCAGTAATTATGCTTCATTTATCATATAATGAGTGTGTTTTCACGACATTTTTGGCATGGGGCGTAATAATTTTCAATTGTTCACATTTTTTACGCATTATTTTGCAATTAAAAATGGACTTATACCGTTCTGATCTCCAAATTTTCTCGACTTTTTTTCCGGACCAGAACGGTATGAGTCCATCATTTCTTTTGAAGTGGACTTATACCGTTCTGGACCGGAAAAAATAGAGCAGCGAATCGAGTTTGACTGTGTGGGATCAAAAAATGTCGAAAATGTCAGAAAATTTAGTTTTCCACCTCATTTGATCGTACGATCCAGCAACCAAATAAACCGTATTTCTATGACTATATTATAACCATATATAAGTATACATGGTCTTATAACTTCGCAAATGAAATAAGGGCCGGCAAGGACTGCTTCAGCCATATCCGACTTTGGGATTTGATCAAATTCGATTCTGCACCACAATCCACCGACTTTCCACTTAACGACAGAAATATGATGACATATTATAATATATTATAATCTATTATAATCTATTATAATATATTATAATCTATTATAATATATTATCACAATAATAGATTATAATATATTATAATATATTATCCATAATATATTATAATCTATTAATCTTTTTTACTCGGGAATACGTACACAAATTCGCAAATACCCCATGCAACACTCTACGTTTTTTTTTTAACATTCCTAATCCGTGCAGTACTATTAGGTTGACTATCTCGGAGATTAATAATGTGATATCAGACATAATTAGGTCGAAAACGATTGAAATCGAAGAAGAGATCGTATTTCCAGAGTATTTTTATCTCGAGCTTTATTGGCTTTTATGTTTAGTCTCGGGCCTTTTTTTGGCTTTTCTAAGTCGGTGTTACTTGGCGACTTCTTCGTCGATTTTGATCTATGTGGTCTCATTTCGAAGATCCTCTCTTTGATAACCGACTTGACCTCGCAGAATTTCAATAGCTATTTTGATAACAGAGATAAGAGCCTTGAGAAACAGACAATTTGGCATTTTTCACAACTTTGACATTGATTTTCTCAGAAACGTGACGTGATAGAGCAAATCTGAAAACGGTTCCGAATTTAGCGGCCCAAAATTCTAAAAGTCTTTGTAACAGTAAATTTTGCAAAATTTGTAGACCAGTGTTATTTTAGTACAGTGAAACTTGTCAAGTTGGGCACCTCTATAAGAAGTTGGGCATCTGCCTAAGTTGGGCACTTTTCCGCGGAACGCGCAAAAATACATTAGCTCTTATGGGGATTTTGTTCTATATATTGGGTACTCCATATGTTGGGCACCTGTCTAAGGCAGCGGCCACATGCAGCAAAACATTTGGCGCGAAAGCGCGATAAGCCATGAGTGCGACCAGGAGGTTAGAGTGGCGCGAAGTGTTGCATCCTTGTCGCACTCACAGCTGGTATACGTCCAATATGGCGCTCCCGCCTTCATGTGGCCGCACCCTAAGTTGGGCGCATTCTTGCCTTTCGTCGAACATAATGATATGAAAACAAGACTGTGTATGTTGGCCACTCACTTCGAAGCACGAATATGATACTGAATCCTCCTGATTATATAAATCATGAGATTACGAATAAGCAAAAGAGTTTGATGAATAAGAAGTCGTGGTTATTGATCGATTATCATCAGCATCAACAATAATTGTCAACCGAGTCAATCATCCAAATAAATCATGATTTTACTGTATGATCAGGCTGAATCAATATTGAAGAAATTGTAGAAAAGTTGGTTGCGTATCCACCGTCACACAATGAATCACCAATGATGGCAAACTTAATCAAAATTAAAAGATTTACAAAAAAGTATCCAGTATATATGGAGCAGCCAAGAATCGGTGATTGCCTTGCTCATGAATGGAGTAATCGACATGTACCAAGCTTCTGATTTGAAAATAAATGCATCCGTCTTCCTATTTCTTCATTACTGTATTGTCCGTCTGCTCTTTGATAAAAGAGGATACTTTATGACTATTCCAAACTAATGTATTTACATGATCATCAGTGAATAACAAGTTTCCTCCAAAGACATTCAAAATTTGATAGAAAATTGACCTCCTTGGATCAGAAAAATGGTCCTGAGTCCTAATTTCTGTATGTTGGGGACCTGTCTAAGTTGGCCAGATTTCTCCGGAACCAAGAGTGCCCAACTTAGACAAGTTTCACTGTACCAGTCAGAGCGATGTCTAAAACGCGTTTTTAATCAATTTATTTATTATACGCTTTTATTCCCCTTCACTGAGCTGTGGTCTTCCCCCAAATCCTCATTTGGTGTAATATTGTGCCGGCTTCCGGTTCTGCGGATGATCTAGTGGAATTAGCACGTGTGCGAGTTTGCCCACCGGAAAAGACTGCCTACTCATCTCATCAATTGACGAATCCAATATTGACGAAGCCAATACCTCGCGTCAACCATCCGTGCAATGTGGTGCAATGTTTGTCTATGCATGTCTATCGTCTGCTCTGCATTGGATGATGGCGCTACATTTAAATACGATGGATAACCATTATATTGGCCACCCAATATAGCGTGCGCATCTTCGCTATAGCTATGGTTATACTATACTCAAACTGTATTGTGCGTTGAGCAATTTTTTAAAATCTCCTCAGTTCAAAAGTTTTTCTCCATTGCACCATGTCAAATTTTACAACGTTTCTTGACGCAGTTAATAAAAGCGTATCTTAAAAATTCTTTTTAAATCTTACTTATTTATTGATCCACTGATATCGTTATTGGTTTGTTCGGAAATCTGACATATCGATGTTGATATTGATATCGAAATTATTGATATATCGCGATACAATAACGATAAATTATCGACTATTGCGGCAGCCCTAGGATTGATCAATCATTATTTTACAACCATCGTTATTGAACCCCAAGAGCATTCCAGGGGCCTCTGGCTTATCAAGAACATTCTCAAACTGAACGTGCAGTGGTAGCGAATAAGACAATAATGCCTGTCTTTATCAAGAGACTAGAAGAAATTTCAAAATAATTTTTAAGTTTCAGACGCCGACAGATTTCTACGCAATTACAAAGAATAATCAACCGAAAAAATTGAAGATTATTTCAAAATGAGAAATATCAAATAATAATCAACTCACTCGTTCGTGATCGTGCGAGGCAAGAAAGGCATAATTTCCTTGAAAAATGGAACAGCACCAGAGTGTAGGTTAAGACTGAGCGATATAGACATAGATCATGGCTGTATTATTATGACTGTGGTGATAGTGAATAACAAAATGGTGTTCGACAGCCTCGAGGATGAAATTTTATATAATGGATGTATCCGAAGGAACATTTGGAGAGCAAAGCGTTTTGGCTCAATGCAATTTACTTCCGCGCAGCGTGTGCTTTCTTATCCTGCCTTTATATTACATCCACCTCGCTGCCATTGTCTGACCGCGCGCTATCTCTTCGTCGGCTTACTCTTCATTTTATTACTCTTTTTACAGATCCATTCAAGCCAGCTTATTTTAATGCCATGATCTCGTTTTAATAGTTATAAATCAGTCTGCTCAAGCCATCGTCGTGGAGAGAGAGTATATATTTAATATCCAAGATGATTGAAACACAATGACGGGCACGGCCGGTCCGTGTTTTGATCGAGTGCACCGTGTGTTTATTGATTGCGTACTTTTTTATGAAATCGATGATAATCAAAGATGCTTTATCTTCTTCCCGATTAAAAATGAGTCTTTCGGATTCCGAACTCGGCCGTGATAGAAATATTTCCGTGTTGATTTTAGTGAATTATCTTCATTACGCACACTGAGATTTGAAATGATAAGCTACAGCTGAATTTACAGAAAGTATACTGTACAAAAAAACTCAACCACAGGGTGACACCGAAAATCAACCAGCTGGTTGTCTTTAGCGGGAACCACTGGTTGCGAGCACAATTCAACCACTAGTTGAAAATTTTACCGCTGCGAGTATGGGGATGACAATAGATTCCATAAGATTGATATATAGGTGGTGGGACCCGGATGACATTAATAGGTCAAACAAAAAAAACAGGTTTCAGCATGGTTTTTGACAAAAAAATTGAATAAAAATCGGTGGCGTCGCTGAGAGCCTTTTGGGTCAAAATTCCAGGTTCATCAACGATTCGGCGGTAGTCGAATTCGGATGGGTTGACCACCCATTCCGGTCCGACGAGCCTAGCTTACGTAAAAATTCACCCACTCTTTTTGTTGGGCAATATGGGAACCATGGATTCGATAGGTGGTGGGGCCCGGGTACTTCGTCAAAAAAACAAGTATTATCAAAGTTTGTGAGAAACAGATAGAAATGAATATTGGGGGCGTCGCGTCGCTGCGAGCCGTTTTGGGTATGCGGCTGGGTAACCGACCGTTATGCAAGTTAGGCTTATCAGACCCGGAGGGACGGCCACCAATCCGGGTACGACCATGAACAAAAGTTGCTTAACCGTATGTTTTGGCCAAAAAACCTGACTTTCCAACCAGGTAGTTGCTGGATCTGATGGAAAGTCAACCAATTTTCTACAGTGTATATTTTGAGAGAGCAATTTTCAAATTGCATATAGTATTGCACAATCCACGGCAGAAGCGATAAGTCGATACTGTTATAGAAGTAATTAAAGTTAATTAATAAGGAAAAAATGCTTATAAAATATTACAATTGTGAATATTTTGTATATGTACCAACGCACAATCACAAAATCTTGCGCCTATAGATCTTGTAAGAAGTGATAAGATTACATGAATGAAACATATTACATGAATGCATAAATATGATAAGAAACCACGAATGAGCCCAATGTAAACGACCACGAGCTTCATTCATGCAAAAGTAATGCATTTCGAGACAGATCCAGACTGAACGGCCCTCGACGATGCTTCAATCAGACTGTGTTCCAGACATTGAGGCATGCGCCGCGCTCCAGACGATTGTCATCGTAAATTTAGCTGATTCGTGGAGTCTGCATTCGAAACAAACTTTATTTCTTGCTGCATCTTGTGATGCAAAAATATATCCTTAAGCGGCAACCTCTCATGTGAAAGCATCTGGGCAACATTGCATTGATAGCTGCGGGGCTTCGGCTATATCAGTTGCCTCCCTTTGCGGCGACTTGTTCCAATTCTGTCATCTTGCAGCGAAGCGCTATACTCTAATCTACAGTATATAGCGACCTTCGCTCGTGTCGCGAGTTGCAGCTAAATAAGCGACATAACGCTCTCACCCAGGTCACCATGTGCATATAGACTTCTTGCCATTCTTAGCTGCGATTTCTGCGGACAATTTAGACGCTCACCAAGGGACTTACAGATATAATTATTGCACTCGCTCAAATCTAGCGTAACGTCAAAGCCACAAATGCTATAGCGTTTTGCGCGCACCAGCACGGACCCTATTTTTTTCGCTTTCCGAAGCCGCTTTTCAACGGCTTTCAGACGCCGTGGCGGCTGTGTGCGGTGAGAATTGGCCTCGAAAATCCAGAGTAGAGCATTGCTTTGTCAATTATATCCGCTGCAGGTGAATTTACAGATTTTTATGCATCATTCATCGCCTCGAGCGATGCAATATCGTGCCCGCTTTGCGTTGCAGCTCTGAGTTAAGGCGCAATTCGCAGTTGCGGATAATTTTTTTAGACTTTCTTGCGCAGCAGCTACTGAATAGATAAATTAAGTGTTCCGATCGTAAAAGTAGGCAAAGCCGAATGATTACAAGCGATGCTTAGCTTTCATTCTTGTTGGAAACCGAATGATTTTAAGAGGAGTGAAGCCATTTTTGATTTTTTGCCTTGTTATGAGGTAAGAGACTTGTCGTGGCGGCAAAAATTGATACACGCTACATCAGTACCTCCTTGCATTCTTCCACGCTCATTTAAGTTATACGATATTCAATTTTGTTAAATTGAAAAGGTTATGAGTTTGGAATCGTTTCCAAGATCCTATGGAAAACTGTAAGAGCTGTTTTATAGCCAACGTTCAACATATCTCTCCTCAAGTTACAATTATGTCTTCGGAGCGTGGACTCAATGGTCTAGACAGTAGGCGTCTTTCAGATCGAGAATAATTTCAAGTCTATCGAAATTCGTGGCGAGGATGTCAAGTTTGCAACCTCATATTCAGTTTCTATCTTTATCAATGATCGAATCAAAACTTTTAGGGTGAAATTTAGATAGAAGTATTGAAATTGGAAAAAATCTGGCCTCTGAAGTTCCACAAAACAGCAGACATCCGTGGCAGAATTCTGTTCTTAAGAAACACGCTGATAACCTCATCATGTCGCTGAATCTGAAACCATCAGCGAGTGGATTGATACTGATCTCTTTGAGAGTGAAGATTGATCTGTTTCCACTGCACATTACCGCGCAAGGCCTGCATCAACCTCATCTACTAAAGAGAAAGTATTGATCATCAGTATAATTGGTAGGAATGCTCACAATCCTAAAGGACCAAAAGTTTTTGGCCTAAGAATAACATTTTTGAGCTATATGACGTTTGAGCCAAAAATTTTGATATTTTCTATTGTCACAGGTTGAGCGCAAAATTCTACTGTGTTTGCAAACGTTTATAATTATTCAACTGTTGAACCAAGCTTTGCCTTGACAATAGTACGTTCAAGTACTAGCTGATTATTCACGAATTTTGATGATTATCAATCATTCAGAACACATTTTTATTGTAAACCATGTTGTATTTTATGATTCGGTGATGGATCGAGGAAAGTAATCACACTCTACTTATTTGAGCAACTGTAATGTGATCTCGAGGACAAGGCAACGTTGTATAATTGATGGTCAAACGAATTTACTTGGAATTGAAGTCGATTGGAGTTCGATCACAATTTTGTGAGTTGTCTCGTTTGGAGAGTTCAAAGTGAATCGAGAACATGAACCTTGTATAATAATTCATAAATCTCAAAATGTTTCAAATCGTTTATTCTTCTCATTAAAATCCCTTCGATCGATTGAAGATTAGTGAGGATTCAATGACTTTTTCGACGGCAAGAGTAACTTTGATCATGATCAGTTCGTAGCTATCGTAGAGCAAGACATCTTGTCATACTCCCACGAGAGTCTCTACAGTATAGTAATGATCAATTCCTCGTTTTCTGATCTACCTGAAATATAGTGCACTAATAGCAAACACGTATTGCCACTAGACCCACGTCGAGCTGTACTGGCAACGAGAAATATTATGCTGAAAATTATTTGTCTTCAAGGTACATAGTTTTGGAAACAAGAACTCAATTTGTTTTTGCAGTGAGAATTCATGTAGAGGTCGACCAAACACGCGAAATAGACTTCTCTATTAAATCAAATCGTACCTGGAGTTGTAGTTTACATAAGGTATTCAGACACGACAAGATGATGGAGGGTACAGGAATCTTTTCTTGCGAAAGACGACAAGTCACTTCGTGGATCCTTTGCCTATGTCACACGTAATCATGTTTCATATTCTATCGCCATCCTCATCTTGATTGCTTTGGATTTTTCTTACCTTGACCAAAGAAATACAACTCATTTTACTGATTCAAGAATCTAATAGTTATCATCAGCTATGGAGTTCTAGACAAAATTTGCTGGACCATCATTTATCATTACGATTGGGAATAAGTATTCTCTTTCAGAGGGCCATACTTGAGTTACAAATGGTACTGCGATTTCACACACATGCATTTCGTTACATCACTCTTGTCTAAGATCAATAGCCAGTCACTTATGCAATGATGAAAATTGACTGATTGGACTATAAGAACCAAGTGGTCTCTTCCTATTCTGGGATTGGGATGGACGTAATTTATAGTTCCAAGCGTCTCGTACGTAGAATCTTTTTAAAGAATCACGTGATTTCATTTTTCATTCTGACGACTATGATTGTCATATCTTTTACCGATCGAGAGAACAGAGATGTGCGCAAAAAGATCGTTCTACAAATCAACGATTTCTCTCGACATTATTGACACGTGGGGTGAATATAAAAACAATTCATTTTGCGATCAAAACCGATTGCTTGATATAACTTTTTGTCCGCGGAATTTTCCTTGCTGATAAGATTTGCGCTCCGATTCTCATCAAGGCTATTTGTGGAAAACATTGGCAGTGTGAGGTTGATTTCACATCAAATGTTCGATTCTGTCTGAGTTCAAGCATCATAAACCGATCGGGCTAACGTTTTTCTGACTTTATCGGCGTATTTCATCGAAATCTATTTGTCATCATCATACCGTCATACATTTCCAATTGTATATCTATCTTTCCAAAAAAATGAAATAGAATGCATAGAACCAAAGTCCCAGGCACGGCTGAAATCACCATAAAAAATTACGTTGGTAACTATCGGCCGATATCAAATCAACCCTTATGAAACAATACGAAAACGAAAGAATCCGATGTTGTACAACATCCATTCTTGTTACCTCTGCAAAATTGTCATACTTGTTGTATCATCAAGTACGTCAGAAAAAGTTCTACGCTACATACGTCACACTTTGTGACTTGGCGCATCAAATTGCTGCCTTTTCCAAAAACACCTTTGAGCAATTTTCCCTTCCCGCAAATTAACGGTCCTCAAGTACATCAATCATTTCCCGTACTAAACCAGTTATACACTTCTGTGATGCGCGGACCAACATATATTCGCTCCATGTACGTCTATAGATACTCCTATGTCTCTATGCGCAGTTGAATTGTATTAGAAAACAAGTATGTAGGTACATACCTCACGTATATTTTCGAGCGAAACCTTGCACCGCGAGTGCTGTGCGGGTGTCGCGACATGTCTACACTAGGTATATTTGCAAATCGCTTCGCAAATTGCTCACTTACCCACTGCTCAAAATCAGCCGTAACCTACGATAATATGAGCATCATTGCGAGAAACTTACCCAGAACGTGTGCTGGTCTTCCCGAGGTCTTCCATTTCGATTAGTGAGCTCCGAATCAGTTCATTCAAATTTTCCTACGCGTATATTATCGAAATACACTTGGAATTAGAGTTTTAGGAGAATTCGTTGAGTCATTGATTGTATTTTCGAGGATGAAGGATCGAAATATCAATTTCGTGGACTGTAGTTTTTGGAATTCCGCGTATACCCCCAGCAACCAATAAAGTTCGTATGCTCTAACTTTTTCCTCAAAAAAATAATGTTGAACCGACTATCCTCCATAGATTTTATGGACAAAATGCTTAAATTAATCCCCGATCCATGCGCCTCAATCTTCTTTACGGGATTTTTATTAAAATATGTGGAATTTTTTGAAGATGCTCACAGTGCATTCGAGGGCAAACTTTCAAGGAAACATGTCAAACATTCGAATCACATTGCGAAAAAAGGCTTAGGATCTGAATTGGGAGTACCGCACGAACATCTATTTCCATGAGCCTCGCCATGAGCACCATGCTACCCCAATAAAAGTTGATTTATCTTAGCTGAAATATCTTTTTCATTAGTATATGATGGAATCGGATGGATAAAATCTGCAAGGAAAACTTTCTATGTCACTTCCGAGGTCACTTCTATTATTTTTGCGATCGATTTTAGGGTGAAATGCCAGTTCCGCGGACTCAAAAGAAGCTGTTTCCTGGGATAATCATGAAGGCTAACACACACAAAAATTGAAACCCCGCTCCTCCATATGTTTTATCACAAATTATCATTTCATATGCAAAAACAAATGAAAAAACTTGGCATAGACACGCGAAGACTCGATTTTCAATTTCTTGATTTTTGGACACAAATGAATGAGTTTGCGCGGTAATGCTCATATACATGTTAGTACGGCTCATTAATTGGGCTTAAGATTCGATTCGCGTCTGTTTGTGTACTTATTACACGCCTAATGCGCGTTGCAAGGCTTGTATGCGCACAAACGCGCAGCTGTCGAGCGATAATAGTACATACAAACGGTATTTTCCGATTCGCATTTTCAGCCTGAGCGATTTATACCGTTAAACGATTGTGCGCGGCGCGTAAAAGCGGTGGCTAATGCCCGTGATGCGTGTCGATGGTCAGCAGCTCGTTGGATGGTTCCAAGTTCTTTTGCTCATCCCCATCAGTTGCATGCGTGCTTCACCTATTTGGTCATTACGCACAAGAACTTGCTAGGGGGGGGGGCGTTCTAGGAAGACCTCGAAGAAGAACGTACCTATGAAGTTTTTGTCTCTACTTTTCAGATCCATCTTCCTCGTCCGCGTAAAATTTGCTGGTGAAAATACAGCGAAACTTCGATAAACCGAGGTTTAGTTACATCGAAGTTTTATACCAGAACCATATTTTTGATCGTTTGTGCACAAATGAGTCATTTGCACACTGTTACTCGCTTTTCATTGCTCACAAAAGATCAAAAAACGTAGTATGATACTCGGACGCAACGGTTTTCGCCTCGGTTTTCGCTTTCTCGTGGCTATTAAGACCCTCGCCTGCGGCTCGGGCCTAAGAAAGTCACTCGAAGTGCGGAGACCATCGTTTGCGCCCTTGTATCATAATATACAATTTTAAACCCATTTTTGGGCAATTTAAGCACGGAATGGGCAGTAAGGGGATTTATACTTTGATAAAGACCAATAAAGTGAAAACATACATGCGTTTGCCATCAAAATAGTACATTAAGCAACATGGGTGAAAAGGAAGATTCCCGCACGAGTGTCCAGAAAGAGTGCGAGAAAGTAATTTTCTCGCAAAGCGAGAACAACATAATACCCGTGCGAGAAAGTCAAAAGAGTGCGAGAAAGTTACTTCCTCGCGCGGTTCCGGACACGGGTGCGGGAACTTTTCGCCCGCGTTGCTTATACTATTTTATGCAACCTGTGCGGAAAACTGTGCCTTCGCGATTTTTAAAAAAAAATTGACGGCCAGGCTTGAATGGAATAATGACAATTATTATCCTATACTGAGTTTCAATCGCTCCAGAGAACCAACTCGTTTAAGAGCAAATGCCTTTCCGCGCAACTGAGGATCTGGCGCGCCAGTTTGAATCAGATCATCTGCACAGTGTTTGCACTTGTATACGAGGCAAAAATTTACGCACTCGTTTGCAAGAAAAAAATTCGATTTCAATTCACGTTCCCTGCATATCATGGTTCCAGTCCATCCGCCACGGACGATGTTGTAGTCAAATTTTTGGCACTAAGTGTGGAACGATGCGTCAAGCCATACTCGTACGAACAAACTTTCCGCGGAGGTTGGCGGTACGGGACGGGCGTCCGAGGCGCGGAGCGGGGTCCAGGGGCGGCAGCCCCTGGTGGGGGTGCAGGGGGCGAAGCCCCCCACTGAAATAAAATTCTGAAAAATGTATGAAAAAAAACTTTTGTTCCTATCGCGTATTACCTCGTTGCTCAAAAATATCGCCAAATTTCAAATGATCTGATTTTGATAATGGAATCATCCAACTATGTATAATGATGACCAATCATCTTAATACATTTGAAAAGGTAGTTTAGGAATTCGTGAATATCCTTGTCCCCCAAAAGTATTCTTCAAGTGAAGATGAAGATATAATTAATATAATACGATGAATAATTGGAGGGTTTGGATCCGCCTCCTAAGAATACATTGACAAGCAAGGTTGATTCATTGGATTTTTTTTCTAAGTTTTCAATTTCCTATGAAAATTTCGAAGAATTCATTCTTGCATAGATTTCACTTTCTCACTATGTTTGACAGAACATAGTGAGAAAGTTACTTTCTCGCACACTTAGCCATGCGAGAATGACTTTCCGCATTTCTTTCGCCACGGGTAGCTTGCATAGAAAGTTAACTTTTCGCACAGTCTTACGCACAGCGTTGCATAAAATAATTTTCAATATTGAAAATGATGGGTCGAATTGTCTGTTTCAAAGTTTTCAAGTTTTGTAGACCCAGGAATAAAAGCCATTTTTGGCTCCGGAAAGAGCTCTTCAGTTAGATTGGACTCATTTCCTCTTGAAAAATTGAAAGATTATTCACTACTGCATATTTTTTCCGCTTCGTTCCTCAGTCAATGTTTCAGAAGCGAAAGAGAGAGGACCGAACATGGCAAGAACAGCTCAGAATCTATAGGGGAAGGAAACCCCGTAGAATTTCCTCAAAATAAATTCGAGGGCCCGTCTCGAATTCCAAAACTCGAAGTGTCATTAGTAATCCTCTTTGGTGGGCCTCTATTAATTGAAATATGTAAGGGTGTTTTGTTGACTTATGTCACTGATCACAGACGCCACATAAGATTTTCAACTCTGTGATCATCAAAAGTTTTTCTCAAAAACCCGTTCACATTCGATTTCCTTTCGGAAACCTCATGTTTCGGACATAACCTTGTTATGAACGTGGCAGTTTAACACAGGCAGGGGTAGGAAATTCAAGGGGCCGGATCTCTACTTTGTTATACCGAAGATTTCGTTATATCCAAGTTCGACTGTAATATACTTTTCTTATATACCATCGTTTGTGAAATCGATTTCGGCACAAAAGTATAATTGTGGTCTAAGCAAAGCGACGTCTATAATCTCTTCAAAATTACTCAAAGTAATTTTACTCAAAATTCAAGTCAAAATTACTGAAGCAAGCCAGATGCAAATACAAGTTTTTGCACCCCAAAAGGTGAAAACGCCGATGATTGTGAGGCAAGGTTGACTATTTGCGAAAAGCTTCGGAATTTGCGCACTCTCGGTGAAAACATTCGCTTTCGGTTAGGTATCGTTTTTGCAATGCATAAAATGCGAATTCTGTGAAGTTGACAAAATTGGACTGATAACGCCGACGCGCCGGCGGGACTGGCCGATACAGCTTTCAGCACCAAGATGGCAAATTTTAGTTGACGGTACGTGACTATAATTGAGTCAACGTACACTACCGGTGTCTTATCCATCATTATGATTCTCAGAATAATCATTTGACCCATTGTTTACAATTCCTATTATGAATGATTGAACTCATGATTTCTTTATTTCTTTGTGTTACAGGTGAGTCTTGCTTCTATCTTATCATCGCTAGATAACGACCGATAATCCGTATTGATGGTGAGTGTTGTGCAATATCCTTCGATCACTCGTGTGACCACTGTTGCCGCAATCATGATGATATCGAATCCATATCTCAAATGGAAAAACTTCAACTCCCTTATCTGTACTGATGGATCGATGTACTTATTTACACCTTCAAAAAAACTCGGTAGCCGAGCTTCGAGTAAGATTCCACTGTGTGCATACCACGTTCATTCTTTCAGTGCTTCTATTCTAGAGTGTCACTTCTCGGTGCGTTTGAGACTGGCATCTGCAATGTGAGAGCACTACGCGTGTTCACCATGCTCTCTTTTTCTCTGTTTAGTTGTACAAAAGAACAATGCCCCCTATATTAAAGCACCCAAGGCTTATATCTTGAGAAAAATATCCCAGCTTATATCACGTGACCGTAATTCAACCACGTAATTGCCGTGTCACTTTTAATTGACACAATCAAGATTCAACATCATACTTTTACGTGGATGAATTTCTTTCTTAACGCGATAATCCACTGTAGGTGATTATTGGTGAGCATTGAGTAGTTCTTGAGGAAGAAACGCTCTTCGACGCAATACCTGTCTGTTTCACGCTTCGATCATTCAGATATGCCGTAAACAAATGACGGTTTAAATCTTACTCAATGTCACAATTCAGGTTATCTTCGTTAGCTAGGTACCGATTTAAAGTTTGGACGATTCTGAAAACAACCATAAGAAAGAATTCTGAGTTCATTTGTTCAAGAGCAGAGCTGACATGAAACACCTGCCACGATGATATCTTTAGCATCCATGTTTTGAAACACTTGAAGCAAGGTTTCGACTATTGAGGTCGAGTTTTGGGCGGTCTAATCTGACTGCATACGGCGACCATCGTATGGAAAACATGTCAGTCCCAGAGAAACTCATCTCAAAGAAGTGAAAGTAGAATAACGTATCATTTCCCTCGAAATTAAAGATTACAAAGACAATGTTTACCCACAAATTTCGAGCTATAATTTCACATCATATCTGTGTTGTCCAAATATTTCTAACTCTAGAAGTCGTGAGAGTGGAGCTTCCTATATTAAGTATTCTCAGCTCAGAGAGTTCTGGATCCTCTCCAACGAATAAGAGAAGCTCATTTCCTAGAAACAGCTTCTATGTGAGACTACTGAGATGAGTAGTTCTATGAAAACTTTGAAATAATGTGTGCCTGCTTGTACGAACCCTTAAAACGCTTGGGAAAAAATTCGTACAAGTCATTTTCGACGTATTTTTTGGTGCTCTTTTTGGCGCAATCATAGGAATAGCTCCTACATAGGAATAGGTGACTCTCGAGCGAATATATAACAAGCCGATGACCGGCCCGAAGGCGCACTTTCATCTGGGCAAACGCCATCACAGCCTGGTGAAATGTCAACGCCATGGCCGATCAATCTGGCAATTTCCATACAAACCACGAAAGCTAGCGACTCTCTCTCAACAATTCTATTCTGGGTTTTTTTCAAGGAATGAGGCTACCGTATAATAAATGCTTTCATACCGTATAATAAATGCTTTCCGAGATTCGACCAGCAATTATATGTAATAAACATGAAACTGAGATGTTAATTTGTTTGACAAAACTGCATTCGCAGGTGGATATATGCATAGAAAAAATTATTATTGTCTATGGTAAGCTTTTGAGATTTGATGACGAACTTAGATACTTATATGTATTGTAACCACTTTGAAACAATATTATCCAGCCCTGATGATGCCGATATGAAGATCGGCGAAACGTCGGCTCGAATTGTAAAAGAGCCAACAAAGGATAGCTCGTTGTGCCCGAATATCAATTTACTCATGAAAAGAAACATATTCTGCCATTCTCACGATTCCAGAGAAATTTCTAACTCTATCGAATCTTTCCTTTCCCCAAATGGTTATTTCCAATACGTATGTTAGACACTTTTTTGAAATATCGTTTTCTTTTTCTAAAAAAATTTATTTTTTTCCTGTTTTCTTCCGAAGTCGGTAAGGGCTGGGTTCGCTATTGCCTTGAGTCACTTTAGGCCACTGACCCACACCACATGCTTCGATATACATATAATATTCAGCTCAATCACCTATCCATCCCCTCAAAAGCTACATGGTTGCAAAAAATTTTGGTAGGAAAATGAGCGAAATTCCCGTGCTCCAAAGCTCAGTCAGAGTTACAGCGCGATGCAAACCATCCTTGTTCGAACCCTTGCAGTTTTTGCTCGGATGGCGAAACTTCAGAGATGAAGTTGGGATGTGCATTGTAGCAATTTTCTGGGGTGTGTTCCCTGGTAGAAATTCATCCTAATGTAACACATTATTAGCCATGAAATGGCCATTTTCAGCCAAAATTGGCCAAAAATAGCCATTTTATGTCTATTAATGTGTTACATCGAAGTAAATTTCTACCAGGGTTCTATTGGTACGCACCTATGTTGGTAGTTTTTAAGGCGTTTCTAACGTCCCCGCATTTTGTAGAGCTCCATAAAGGGTCGAAATGTCCTTTCCGTCCTCTGTAGGCAACCCGACCTCGACTTTTGAATCCATCACGACGCATATGCAGAGTCAAAAACCCATATATGTATGTAGCTATAAACTTCAATTCGTAATATTTCAGACAACATAATCCATCAATTTGCGAGTCGAAACTAAATGCTTAGTTCGCGCACAGCTATCCGACATTTTGAAGACGGGTTTGCGCCAAAACTGCTTGCACGGCATTAATTAGGTCGGCAAAGTTCACGACCGTCTATCAAGCCTTTTCACAAATACACCTAATCTATGCGCGAAATTAGTCAAAATCCCGAATCTGTAGCCGAACGCACCACATGAACGTCTTTTCCAAATGGCGTACAACATTCTCGGTCAATTCCGTCCCCATGTTGTGCTCCTCCCCAACGCGCTATATCGCTTTATGTGAAACACATTTCCTCGAAGTATTTGATTGCATTAGAGCAAGTATATGAGGAAAAGAGCACACGATTAGTTGGCGAGCCATGGAAATATTTCTAATGTGAAATGTCAATTCGGTCCCTCTCTACGACCCCTTAAACTACACTTATCTTCGTCTGACTTTACTTTTGAGATACGTATCTCTAGTTACTCCCTTTTTGTGCCCAAATGAGTGGAAATCGAGTGGTATGAAGCACCGAAACTCGTCTGGGGCTGAAATAATTTTTTGACTCAAATCGCTAGTGGTGACGATTTTGGCCCCAAAAAATCCCACTTTCGGCGGAATCACCCATGTAGGAATAGCGTAGAAGAATAAAATGTTGATACTCACAAAGATAAAATTTGGAAAAAATGAAGATCGAGGGGGGGGCGACGCAACTGACGAAAGTATGCAACTTATCGCGATAATATCCTTGTGTAACCAAATAATTGTTCTACATTCTCTGAAGATTCCCATTTGTACACCAAATCATATCAAATCTGGCTTACCAGTAACTGGAAAAACTGTAGCCCATAAAGTAGCACCACATATTTGAACAAGTCAACTTGATGTTCTGAATCATCTGCCGGTGTAAATACAACTCTGTTATTGAAAAACAGAATTCAGCACTCATTCTGAAAAATTTGCGAGTCATTAAATACCTCTCGATCATTGCAGTTGGTTTTTATAGGGTCGCTTTTTACACGTAGAATTCATTTATCTCCAGAAGATTTCGCATGGCTCAAGCTTGTGGAGTCGATACTCGCAAAATCGATGAAGTATTTCTACAAATTGTTCAATGGAGCAGGCAAGACTTGAGTAAAGGAGCATCGACCTCAGTGACCCAATTTGATACGGTTCTTTGACACACTGTCAAAGGTTTGATACCGCAGGAGATCGATTTTAGAGTGGTGGCTTCATATTTTTTACAGACGCTTTTCGCTGCAGAGCAATGACCGAGTGGATAGTTGGCTTTGCCTCGGACAGATGAAAAAGTCCTGTATGTACCATCAGGTCCACATTCGTTCCCCAATCGATACGGTTACTGCGCTCCGTTTCAAATATAACAGCTTTTTACGAAATTAATCGCATGTGCGTGTACCAGGATATGGATAACATATCTGATATCCTTCAATCGCTACTGTTTAGCTTTATTTCACATACTCCACAGGGGTTGGTGCACTGGTTGATCAATGCCCTTAGCAACAAAGTCAGCCGATGGCGCTTCGGCGCGAGATCAAAGAGACGCATCGCCCTAATAGTAATTGGAAAGATTGCAGCGATGTCCACCTCACTTGTTTCTGATGAGCTTGCAGCCGGTTCAGCGAGCGCAAGTGCCACAATTGAACAAGATCGCTTCGAGCCGGCCGGCCGGCCCAGCGTGCCGGGTTCATCGTCTTCGCTTGGAAGCTGGGCGATCGTGCATCTCTAAAAATAATTTCGCGCGGATTTTGCTCCCCCGCCGCGCTTTTGCACTATATTCACGATGTATGTGTATACATAGATTATGGACTGAGTTTGGGCACTGCAGATATATATAGTCATCACGGTGCGCGCGCGCTGCTGTATACTTGTATTATGTGCCCCTCTCTTCACCTCGCTCCTCTTCATGCAGCAATGCAGCAGCTCTAGTTTGTCGCTCGGCATCAGCCGGCCCATCGCAGTTAAAGAGCTCTCAGAGCGCGCCGCGACGCGAGCCGAGCCGCATCGACTCGATCTGTGAGCTCTTCCATAAAGCTTGATTTTTTTATTTTTTCTTCAAGCAGTAAAACTGCACTAACGGGCTACTGCAGCTACTTCTATACATCGCTTACTACAAGCGAGACTAGTTGACCGATCGACCCGTGTCGCGTGTGTCGCCGTTACACACCTGCCGCGCGCTGTCACATGTCGGTCGTCTTGGCGTCGCTTAATCTCAGACTGATTCTTGAGATGTCATAGTGATAGCATCGGATCAAGTGATCGCGACACGTGCATCAAGAATCTTCACAGTTACTTCAGTTGTTCTTCTTCTGTGGCAAATCAGTGCGCGAAGTAGTAGTAGGTCCTCGCCACGCCGGCCGGCCGACCAGTGCCGGTCTGTTACTACTTGCGAGCTGCGAACTTTGCAGTTGCTACTGCGGTGCGAACGAAGATTAGCTGATGAGCTATATACAGTGGTGCATAGTAAACTCTTAAATGGATCGGTGTGCCTGATTGCATAGAATTTGGTCAAGAGTGCGATGGTGCTTGTGCAAAGTGCAAAAAAAATCTAAGGAGCGTTGGAGCTGCAAAAACGCAGTTAGGAGCTATTGTGTGTGTGTTTGCAGAATTAAGGTAAACTACAACGCTTAAACCATCTCAGTTTTCTATTATTTCATGTTAGTCGGGATAACGATGCGTAAGGAGGTTGCACGTGAATCGAGCGATTCGAACATAATTATTTTATTATGATATCGCTCGGTTATGAGATATTCTCTTTTGGGTTCGAAAACGATTCAACGCTCCGATCAGCCAGAGAGGCTAAATCGAACGTCGAATCCTGGAATCAAATATATTCTATTCCTATTTTCTTTACTTTTTGGCATTGAGCCCGAGGCACGGATACATATTACGCAACGCTCCCGGCGAATCCGCCGACGTTCTGTAAAATTACAAGCCCGCGAATTCGTGCAGTCAATTCACTGACGCTCGGAATCATATACACCTCTTGTCGCGTGTTCAACGTTCTCATCATTCGATACGGTGACACACCGGAAGATGCTCTCAATAACGCGTACCAGAGCTAGTCATCGCATTCGATCTTTGCGAATCATTTTATATACCGAAGGATTTGTCATCGGTACGAGAGCGCGATGGAGAAACGGTCTTTAGTGATTTTTCTAATATAATCGGTTTGTAACTAGCTGTTCATTGAATTGTGACGATGATAAAATGATTCGTCCATTTTTTATGCAAAATATGCTGCCAAATTGCATCCTAATAAAACTCCAAATTCTAGCAAACGTTTGGTCCTCCCTCAGCGACTCGAACGAAAAAATCGCCGAAGCTCGTGATAACGAGAGGCGCATTTTCTCAACGATAAGAAAATTTAAATGGCGACGGAAAGCAACTCACATGAACGCAATACATGTTGTACGAAATATACTTGCTTACCTCGATCAATTGAGTCGCAGTCGCGATAAGGAGAGCGTCATCGAGGAACAGGTGATTATCGTTATCGCGTCTCGCGGAGTCCGCGTTGATGCCATAAGACGGCCGTGCTCGTAGCTACTTCAATACCTCGCTCGCGGGATTTCTTCGGCGCTCTACACACATGGAAGAAAACTATACAACACACAAATCCAGCAATTGTCGTGCTCACCTTGATTCATCCAGTTTACGGATAACAATCGAAAATATATACATACATCGCTCGAGCGAATCGTGCTCTGTTAAGCGCAAAATCGTGCACCTTTTGGAAAAATCTACTCGATCGCTCGACTTTACCATACTTACAGACACTATAATACGGCGAGGACACGAAGCAAAATTCTCGCGCGACGATCGAGAATTCAAAGTAATTGTCGCGCGCGCGCGCTGCGCAAAACGATTTCGTCGTCGTAGACAATTTTCCCACAAATATTTGGAATCCACAGAGCGATAGTAGAGACCAATAAGAAGCGTCGCGAGAGAGTTAACAATGCCCTCATTATTGTATGCCTCGCGGAGATTCCGCTCTGAATTCTTCATAGCTAATGCGTGGAGGTTTTCATGCATGCGTTCTTTAAGCCTATATGTAACACAAACAGTCCATCCGAGAAATAACTTGTATGGGAGAGCGAGGGACGGAATGGTGAAGCTCGCGAACGATGCTTGTACATTGCCGAAGAAACTTGTCGCAAGCTCTGCACGAGTAGATTTATATATGTGGCGACGTTATATTGCCTTAGAGCTCCGGTCAAGCACTCGAACTATTTCAGGAGAAGAAGCCGGCCTGCATGGATGCACTGCATGGAATTCTCAGCTAGGTATGCGTCGAGGATGCCTCCGAGTCGCTCTCTTCTCGAAGAGACATCGCAAAGCCGCGTTTATTAATCGCTCGCGAGCCGTCCACGCTCTGCGTGAGATTTCCGCTTGTCCATCCCTTGTATCCGCCTGGTACGATTTTTCTATGCAGTGACCCCGGCATACTCACTTGCAGCTTCAATTTTTCATACTAGCAACAAATTTACCCCTAAGATTTTCGATGTTTTTTTTTTTGAGCGACATGGAGGTCTTCCCAACCGACGATTGCAGCTGCATAGTTTCGCAAATTGAATTTGACCCTGCAGTAATTACAAAATGATCTCGAGATATGATTAATCGAAAACTGTTACATCACAAATTGTACCAATGAGATAGAATTCATTCAATCAATCAATCAAAATACCAGTCACAATGTTGTTTCACCATTCAAATTATCTCCGCTGTTTATCAAAGAAATAATCGAATCAGTATCTGATTGGGCAGTCAGTATCGACATACAATCTTGCATCGAAATTTTTATCCATCGCAAACATTACAGTGGCAAATAGAGTATTATACATCGCGTTGTGCAACCTTTGATATATCTCGCGAGCCTTGATTCACTTTGACGCATTTACCGAGCTGCTCTTATTTAAACGTCGAAGAAAAAATAGTTCGATTGGTTCAAAGTGACTGACGGAGCACTAGAGCATCTAATGCGACATTCCAACTTGTTCGTTAGCACTTCGATGTATACAGAGCGCGAGGAGAAGATAGGGATATAGATCGGAATACAGAGGCCTACATTCCACGATTGAGCATCTTCACTATGTAGTTTACATCGACAATAACAGAGAGAGAGAGAGACGCGCTTTCGATCAACATTTGCTGCACCGAGCTCGACAATGTAAACATTTGCTTGCTCTTCCATCGGTACTAACGGAGAACAGAATCACTTTTACCATTTGATCAATCTTGCCAACTCACTTATGCACACATATTCTCAAAGTGGCTCAACGCCTAAAATCACAAAGAAACATGCGTATATATACTCGATGCATTTGTGAGAAATATAAACACAAAACTTGAGTACTTATCCATACTTATGCACTGCAGCGATAATAAATTTTGTAGCGTCACGCTTGGAAAATAAGGCCCAAAGCGCTCGAGCGCGTCGCGTCGGGTGATATCGCCAATAAACGCTTGTCAATGGATTGAGCATCCCATGTTTTAATTTTTTCAACCTTTTTCCCCGTGATTCGTCGTAAAAATCGTTTTTATCCATCCCGTCTAATTTCGATACTCCAAATACATAGGCTCCATACATACTATATAGTGTGTGCACCTGCTGCACACCTGCAAAGATAAAATGAAAAAAATGATGAGGAAGCGACGAGAAGTCGATAATAGATTCTATTATACCTAAAAGTTGAGCAAGAAGTACACTTCCGGTTGCGGCACGGCGCAGCGATGTACATCTCATCCCAATTCGAGCGATGCAATTGTACGGTGGTGATCGTCATCGACGCGTATACTCGATATATGTATATAGAGAACCTGTACACAAACACCGTTTTCATTACATGCTCTGTAAGGCGGTACATCGACTTGTGGTCATCGATGATCAACGAATACACACCGAGTACACGGCGTAACTGTAAGTGTTGGTCACAAGGCCTAAAATAGTACGCGTATACCGATTTCATCCCGATCGAGTCCTTGTTTGATCGATTGGTGCAAAAAAGCACAGCGGTCATTCTGTTTTATACTCGCATCGAAAATCGTCTCCTCGATTATGAGCGATGATGAACGATCGCTATAGCGCGAGTATAATGGCTTCGGAGCGCGAAATTTGATTTTTTCATGCTGTAATACTTGATATAGAATTGGGTGAACCAATCGTGATGTTGCGAAGGTCCGAGCTATTTCAAGTTTTAACCGTTGAGTTTTTACCGAGGACTGAAACAAAGTCTGGATCATAGTAGTCGAACGGTAATAACGATTTTTACGATCGGATGATGGTAAAAACCGTTTTCCCACAATTCAATTTGCAACGCCTCTCGCGAATCAATCATCACCATTTGCTGCATAGTGTGCCACGTCGGCCTCGCTATCCGCTAATATCAATTTGTATATGGAACGCCGTGTTCGAAATCGTTAATTTGTATGTGTGGCGGAGCATATACATATATATACGAAGTTTGCCAAAATCGAGCGATGCATGCAGAAAAATTTACTCGCTATCGTGATTTGAATGAGACTAATATGGATCTGAGTGGCAAATAGAGACGCGCTCTTTACAATAATCACGTGTGAGCTTTCGCACGTGAGGCTTTTTAGGCAACTTTTGTGTATAGTGTACCTATAAGCCGCGAGCGCGCATCCGTTGCGCAAGCGAGACAGACCGAACGTCGACTTCTGAAAACGCGGGGCCCGCTCCATGTACAAACACGCGTGGATTGTGTAATGAGTGCATTCGAGTATTACATATATACCTGATGCGTGATGTGTACTATTTCCAAGTCTCAGAGTCTGAGAGGATACGGATGCGGTGGCAGTTGTGCGAAGCTAGCCAACCTCCGCCTTTTCATTCATAAAAAACGTTATCGCGCCAAGAGTAATTGTCAAGCTTTATATACATTCACTTACTATATAAGAGTAGTATTATCATATAAAATCGCGCGTGAAGAAGAGCGATGCGCGATTATTCGGCTCGTGCTTGAAAGTTACTGAATTCGCATGCTATAACGAGTGTAAAGCGAGAAAGTCAGCGTACGCGATTCACTACGTAAATCACATTGTGGTATTAGTCCAAGATTGCGACTAGCATCATGCAAATGTGTCATTTCGTTTCACTGTTTTTCTGCGATTTTCTGAAATTCGATCGAAAATATCACTTCAGGATGAATCAAAATTTACGGATTTGGATTGATCGCAATCACGGAAAACAGAAAGGAAGAGAGAGGATTCCGCGACAAACGTAACAAATGCTCGAATATACTAAATTTTCGTTTTCCTTCGGTGAGTGATTCATTTCGGCAAAAATCCAATGTATCGTTGAAATTGTACCTCATGGGCATTTCAAAATCATACCCGATATCTTCCTAATGGATTAACAAGCAATCGGAGTGTGCTGACAAACGATTATTCTTGGACGCAATGAGTACTTTTTGTAGATGAATCGGGTCGTTACAACCACTCGAGCTTTTGAGCCCATCGAACTAATCGCACTCACTGTAAAGCTCATTATTATTATCAGAATCTGTAAAGGGGCCGTCCATAAACTATGCAGACAGCCAGGGGGGGGGGGTCGAAAAATTTTAATAAAAAAGCAACGGAGGAGGTGGAGGTGGGGGGGGGGGGGGTCATCGACTTTCCTTCGTAGACTCATAATCTTGAATTGCGTGCTCAGTGACGCGCCCGCACTCCTCTCTGGCTCTTCACGTTTCGATCTGACAGGCCCTTGAACTATTTAATCCCTTCGATAAGTAACTGGGGTGATTTTGTTCGACCGCGGAGGTTCAAATCGGTGATCCTTCCCGAAGTGCGGCGTACATACAAACGGGTGGGCCCCGCTCAATGTCATTTCCCATAAGGCCAAAATTGTTAGGACTGGGGGAAGGACACGCGGGGCCCACCGGTGAGCCCAGCCACCGCAGCATGTGACGCGGGAATATTTTTTGTTGTAGTTATATACGCGGCTGATCTTTCGGATTTTACGGTCGTTTTTGGTGGAATAACCTCTTATTAATTTACACTTTAGTCAAAAACGTGCAATTCACGATTGGCTACGGGGGGGGGGGGCGGAGGGGCTAAAAATAATATATATTTGTTTAATTAGTTAGTGGATGGCTCCTAATATTTCTTGGCTATTCTCTTTTGACTTTAAATGCACGAGAAGAGGGTTTGGAGAAGCTCTCCTTATTAATTTTCTTACCAAATATGACAAAATATGCTTGACCTACGTCACATTAGTACTTATAAAGCATGCTTGTAATCCAGTATTTCAAATATCGTGAAAATGTAAGATAATGGAAATGTATCTCATATACAGCTTCATACTTTTCAAACAACTCACAACAAGGCTCACAATTATGATTTCAAAGCAGTCAACTCTTTGCCAAAAACGTTCCTGAAGTCCTGGAGACAAAAAATTTATGCAAAACGTGATCAAGAAATTCCGAGTCTCGAAAGACAATTTTTCTTACCCCAATTTAGACATCGATTCTTTTGTCCAGCCATCATCACGACAGTCAAAAGCAGAAATAAAAGTAGAGTCACGAGCGCTCGCAAATGCAAATACGAAATGCTTTCACCGGAGGCTACATAAATATAAGTATACGAAATTGAATTCCGAAACGGCGCCATATCTATGCGCGCAAATCCATCAAGATGCATTCGTAGCGAGTAGTATTATAGTACAGAAGGTGTAGTGTATCAGTTGCGTAAATCGGAACTTGAATTCTCTCAGCCCGCAGCGATGAGATCTCCCTTTAAAATCCATCGAGAGCGCAATCCACTTTTATGTAAGAGCGGCTCCGCGCACGGTAAGTACTCCAAACTCGCGCCTTGTTTCTCAACCTCGTCTATATCGGACGATTTTGATTTGTGGGCAGCAATAAGACTTGGCAAAAAATCTGAGCCACTTCAATTTTCGATTACCACCATGATTTACTCGAAGCTATACCTTATTTCGTTTTTCATTATTCAAAATCCGTACACGTAGCGCAGAGTCCATCGAATAACGATCGAAGATAGAAAAAAGAATGAAGAAGGAATTTCCACGATTCACCTCAGTCATGCGTGCACTTGAATCTTGCTCTTTGTTAACTAACTCTCCGTCTTAATTTTTTTCTCATCAGATGCAAACAACTTTCTTCCAACTTTTACTCATCACTTGTATTAGAGAGAAGCTCACGTATTACGATGATGTACGAATTTTCTGGCGCAGAGTCACGCTCTCTTTTTTTAACATCAATTTTCCACGCATTACGATAATAAAGCGTGTGTCATTAATTATAGATGCTCGAGTTTAATTGGCTCGTTAGCTTGTATGTCGAGCGATAAAATCGCAGGCGTGGCTAATAGAAAATTTTTTTTCGGGTGTATCGCAGGCATCGACACTTGTCTCTTACTTGGTGCAGACAATACAATCGGCGAACAATAATGTTAATTGACGATATATATTATGGAAACGAGTCATACGAAGGCTTTCTTGTGTTATGGCTAAAATCACATCTGCACTGTAGCAGAAAGATATAGCCAACATTTTGAAGAAGAAGAAGAAGAAGAGGGCTTTCTCTGGGCGCTCAGTCATCCGTGGCAATGGGAAACGCGAGGACTTCTGCATGCGCTCTCGTAAGATAGTTCGCGGCCCACTTCCAACGTTCCTACACTTCAAAACTCAATTCTTGATACTTACGGGATTAATCTGTCATCGCGAGCGAGTTGTATATGACCAAAACTCCGAGCAGCGATTCCTTCCTCGGTCCTCTTATTTCTTCTATACCGTACCACAATTGCACTTTCATTAGTATACACACGAGTTCATGGGTATACTTATTACAAAATGTCATGCGCATCGCAGCGAAAATCCGGTCGCCAGCGCGAAAGAAGCGTAAGTAGATACGGTCCGAGTCCAGTCAGACCGTCGCATCGCGTGTTTGGTTTCACTCGCGCGCGTATCGCAGGTCAAAGCGTCTCGCCCAATATATGCCGCGCAAAGCGACCGCGAGTATACATAACAAACGTTATACTCTCGTGTAAGCCCTATAACCGAGCGCTGAAATAGCTAAAGCGAACCCAACGCGTCCAGTTTTTTTTTGTGTCACGATGAAGCACCTCGGATCACCGATCGCGCTGTGGCTGAAGCCCGTGACGCTGATGAGGTTAGGCCGGCGGTTCACCCTCGACGACCGGTACATGATTTTTACTACCGTTCACATATTTAGTGGTAAGTAAGTGTGCTACGGAGATACACGGATAGAACGAAGACCTTTGTTTGCCAGGAGGCGGGTGTGCAATTTTTGATTCATGCTAATGGAGTTTGTTCACGCTAATCTCATTATTACCGCTCTGTAATTGTTCGATATCAGGTACTCAGCTGACATTTCTTATATCGAATACAATTTTTGACGAGAAAAATTCTCGTGAAATACTCTTGTCGTCACCGTTCATTCATTCTTGACCTCATTACCACACAATTTTGGTTTCAAATTCTGAAAGGATCGTTATTGAGCAAAAAATATTTTAAATAACAGTTTTTTCATTCAATTGAATTTTTTATTTTTTATTTTATTTTTTTAATACTCTAATACTTTTCACTGTGTTGAATCAGTTCTTTAGGTTACGTGCTTGAAACATATCATGAATTGTGGGAGTTGACTATCTGAGAAAAATGTTTGCATGGTGCAAAGAGACCTCACATTTCTTCATCAATTCGTAGCACGAGTATGCCAAGTTGTAGTAATTCTAGTGACGCGCTCTTCTTCTGAACAAAATTCGAAATTTTTTCGATTTGACCCGGTCGCATAGGGTTGTGAATTCTGGAAACTCTCTCTGCCTATGAGCTTTTTTTCGAAAATCCCTACCTTTCGATAGCGTCGTGATAAATAATTCATAAATCACGCTTGCACGTGTCATTTTGTGAATTAATGGAGTCCACTCATTTCACTGAGACTGTATTTGCTTCAAGATTGGAGCGGGACGTCGCGGCCGACGAGCACTCTCGATCAGACGTTAACCCCATACATACTTGTAGTGGTGAGGGGTTGGCAAATCGACCCTCCTGCTCTCTCGCTTTCTTTATCTCGGGGATAATTATCCTCTCAACGCCGCATCCGCTCTCGAAGCGCTACTTTTGTACATGCACCACTTCCATCCCGAAAGAGAATCTCACGCGCAACCTCCTTTAGTTTGGCGCTACTTGAAGCCCACGCATCGGCATCGTCACCACATCTTGCATGACAAAAGTTATTATGCACGGATCACTTGCTCACCTCACTTTAACATTGTAATTCGTACAGTTCAGAGGCCCGAATGAAGAATCAGCCCTAGAAGCTCGGTGGCGTTGGCTCACCTTATCAAGGAGTACGACTCAACGCTTGCGGCATCATCAGGCTCATAATATGTCCGAGTGAGCTTGCACATATGGAGTCGTCTTGGGGATCAAAGTGAGGCCTATAAAGAGATGGCGAGCGAAGTGGCGGTGCACCAGCCCTGGACAAGCGGTCGCCCCCACACACCAAAAGCCTCGCTTCAACGCTCCTCTGTGCTCGTCTCGGGCAACTCAACCTGGTACGACGTTCCGGCGCCGGTGATAGTCCACGGGCGGTTCTTCGGCGATGATCCGGAGCCTGAAACCGAGGACCCTCGTGAGGATCCTCAGCATGAACATCGTGAAGTTGTCGTGAGCGAGATTGAGAAGCCTAGTCAGGTCCAGCCAGTGCGTAGCAACAGGCACAGTTCGAGCGTCGAGCTCACCGCGGCTACCAAAATCGACACCGACCTCGACGGCGTGCCCACCATCACCTTCACCTTCGTCCGCGCCGACCAGCAGCAGGGTGGCGACGTGGTAGACGGCTGTTCTCCAGGCCCTACTCCTCAGCTGTACGATCTACCAAGGAGCGAGTCGGGCTACCCGGCTATCACAACAGCCGCAGCAAGTTCGGACAATCTGTACGACGAGTTGGGCAGCCCATCCTCGGCCAAACAAGCCACCCAGGGTACCAGTGCCAATGGCGTCAATACGAGCAGCAGCAGCAGCGGGGGCAGCAGCAGTGCAGGATCGTCGAGTACAAAATCGCGAGCGGCCTGGCGACGCAGCCTCGGCAAACTCGAGGAGTTTATCGCCAGGCCCGGTAATAACGCAGCTGCGACGGGCTCTTACTCTGACTCCGAGGCTGTGACGGCGACGAAACGCTCGGGTCCATCGTCAAGAAGGCCCAGCGTCAGCGGCAGCAAGAAGCGCGCAAAGCTGTGGGCCCGGGTACGCGGTTGGCTGAGCGACGAACGATCCAGGCTGGGTGAAGTCGTTGCGAGACACGCCAGGCTTCAGGCTGTCGGAGCTCGCTTACATCAGCATCAGGCTGGACCGAAAAAAAGTTCATCGAGTGGTGTACTCGAGGAGAGGTCCCGGTCGGGCTCGTACAACGTCGCTCGGGCCCAGAAACGCGAGTGGTCCAATCACACGCAATCGCCTGTGCAAGTGCAACGATTGCCCAGGGTTGAAGAATTTGGTCCCAGTGCAGTTGTGGGAAGTGACTTTGCAATCAAGAAGACGGCTAGTTCGGATGACATACTGGCGACGGGGCATGAGGCCCGGCCGAGGCACAGACCCCCACCGCTTACTTCCTTCAGCCTCGAGAGGCTCGACTGCGACGACGAGCTCGAGCGCGACAATGACGACGAGGAGGAAGATGACAATGGAAACGCCAACGGGGTTACGACGGCAAATGGGCCTCGTGGTAAAGACCAGGGCAAAAGGGCTAAACGTCGCGGACTCGTCAGGAGACGCATGCTTGGATCCTTACGCGGACTCATCGCCTCGACCAACCTGCTCCACGAGATCGATGAGGTATTATCCTGATGTGCTCATCCCTCTGTATAGCCCTTGCGTCTTCAATCGATTGCTCCTGACGATTTTGAGAGCGGGGGGGGGGGATCTTCCTCCACAATAATACACAGTGCTAAATACGCGACATTTGACACGTCTTTCGTGACTCACTCGAAGTATCAGTCATATAGGAATATAGACACCCCTACAGCACTTTGCATGGCTTCATGTTGCACTTATTCGAGCGCTTATTCGAGCGCTCATTACTTCGAGACCAAGTATACCTGACTACTGTCCGGGGTGAGTCCTTGGGGTCAGGCATGATATTAGAACCTTATCAAGCGCTTGAAAGGCTTACGATATATAGAGAATATTGAGTAGTCCACTCCACTTCATCCGACTAAGAAGCTTATTATCGTGCACATTTTAATAATAATAAAGATATATGTAACTCTTTTCAGCGTGACATGAACCTCGATTGGCTCGTCTAATGGCTGCGCGCTTGCACCGCCTGATTAAGTTGAATGACCCAAGGCTATTTGTGATCACCCAAGATATCTCAAATAATTTTTATCCCCTGAAAACCGAATTGGGAATCTCGATTAACAGCACCGTCTTTAGTCAATTTGCATTTCGCTCTATACATTTAGATTCAAAGAAGCAAATCAGAGACATGCGTCAACCTTGATTTCTGAGTGAAGATAACTAATTGCACCCGCTTGCTCCGACCGATCTCTTTCGCAAGATTCGAGTGAAATTTTCAATCCGAGCCTATGTTTATGCCTGAGCGATGATACCTCTTCCGATTGAAACAGTCACATCTGGTTATTTCATGCATGATATTAGTTTTGATCCGCTTTGAAAATATATGAAAAATTGATGAATGTCTGATCAGAATTCTCGTACATTGTTTTCAAAAATACAATGAAATGTTTGAGATAAGTCCAAGATATTTGATCGAGCGAACAATTTCAAATTCTATTCCTTGTAGTATATTTACTACTTTCTTTTGTGAATCACAATCAAGTCGATGTTTCTGTCCATACGCTAAATAGGTCACTCAGAGGACAGTTTTGGTTTTTACAGAGAGTCAATGTTTATCGAATGAACAAAAAAGAATATAGAGGGAATGAAGAAATCAAGTGAGGTTCCAAGTGTACATAACCAAAGATGAATCAGATAATCTAATAAACCTTGTTCATAATTATCGAATCCACTCCAGTTGAGCTTTCACAAAACTCATAACGACTGTCTCATTGACGCAAAATTGTTCTTCCATATTCTTAGATGAATATAAAGTGCCCAAGTGAAATACTACTTTTTTTTTTAATTTTTTGTAAAATAAGCCTGCAAGTCAATCATCATGATGTCGTAATGACTCTTTTCATAATCTATGATCCACGACGCAGTAAATCGTCATAAAGTATGAAAGTGCGAGGATTTCGTGGGAGATGGAAAAGACAAAAATAGAATACCAGTTGAGAATCAAGAAATAATACAAGCTCATATTTCCATCCAACCTATCTTCGATAAACATGGTTAACAAATATTCTCCTCAGTCCAAGAAATTCAATGCTTATCTACAGATCATCTCGTCTAGAGCTAATTATGACATTTTCCAAATCCCCACTAAATAAAAAAATTCGCTCATATTCCATCAAGCTTCATGCATGGAATCCCGTTAAATCGCACTTGGCGTATGATTGATATAGCAGCTGACATTTATCATTTTCATCCTTTAAAAAATTATGTGACTTTAGGACACCAGAATCTATTTCCCATAGCCTCTAATAGATTCCTAATTTCCTGTGTTACATCTTCCGTACACGCGAAAAAATGCAGAAACAGCAATCACGTACTATGTCTACTATCGATTTCTGCTTTTCTATTTGCACGATAATAGCCCAGGACAAGCGTAACATCGGATAAGTCAATTCAAAGCACCAGACATGCATCAGGTTGATTTGCTTGAGGATGGATTGTGGAAAGTGTGGGAAAGTCTATACCGTCGCGAATGGAGAAAATAGGAGGCTCGTTTTGCGAGACGATGGCTGCTGATGCACCGAGCGCTTTGTATACCGAGCGATACATCATGGGTTCGAGTGCAACTTGAAGATGACTCTTGCTTTCCTGATAATATTCTTGTGCATAGTCGCTTATACTAAATTGTCATTATCTTTGTGAAAGTTTGGCTATAGTGTGCAGCTCATCTACGACCTTTTTTGATTCGATAAATTGATACACACGAGTTATCAAAGTTTCCGTAACATTCAGAATAGCGATTAAATTCGTTTTGTGCGTTTCTCATTCGAAAATTTCATCCAGATGATTCTGAATTCGAAGCCTTGTACACTTTGCATGAATGATAACAGGCTATAGTTAATTATTTATAATCGGATAAAGATTAAGAGTCACGACTTATATCGGGATGAGGGAATTTTTTTATATTTCACCAGGTATTTTTTAATGAAAAATGATATTTATTAGAAAATTGAACAGAAGAAGGTGATTGGAATACCAAGCATCGTCAGTCATCCAAGTGATTTGTCACATTCATTGTAAATGCTATTTTCCAATGAGTCACATTACAAATAACCCGCATCGCACACTTTGTAGAAATGAGTTGGCCTTAATTTTCATTGTTTCATCGATACGGCGTCAATATGTGCGATGATCGAGTCGATAATACTGAAATGATTATGCTGATACGTCTTTACCAAGAAATACTTTTCACATCTCAAACGAGAAACATGATAGTCAGGTGTTGCGAAATGAACATCCGGAAGTATTTAGAGTTGAATTTTGAAGATTGTCATTTCCTTTAACGATTTGAGTGTGTGTCGCCGTGACAACTTTCATCTTCTACATGCTCAAGTGCAAAATTTCACAAATTAAGTCGCTCGAGTCAACAGCACATCAGGTGAATTTCACTTTCGTCCTATCAAGATAAATTTTAGTACGCCTGTATCATTTCCATTCCATTTATACGGAAGTGTTTGCGATTATGTGGATTAGAAAATGAAAATATTATATTACGTTCGATCAGTGGTGGTGGGTATAAGTTTCGAAAAAGGATTCAAGCTAAAAGCAGAACCATTTTCTGCGAGAAATACACTTAAATAGTATTTGAGTCTTTGTCTGTCCTAGTAAAAATAAGTGCCTCATGATCATATATGAACATGTTCCCGACCGGAGTGTGGTCATACATGACCGCCTATGACCATGAGGCCGGAGTCATAGGTCGTCATTGGTCTCCATACTTGATCCTAGGAATTCATGTTGGAAATGAAGCCTTTGATTACCAACTCGAAATGTTTCTCAATCCGAAGCCTCGAGATAAGCGCGCTTGGAGCTCCAACTGCTAGGCCTCCATCCGATATTGAGAATGTCATGTACAACCACTCGATTACGATACCCTACGGCCATGTACGAGTTGGCTTTGTGTACCTATGACTAACCACGGAGACATGATATTTTTTGAGGTCATAGATGGTCATAGATGACCATGGTTCGGCTGGTAACATGTTCATATATGATCATGGGGCACTTATTTTTACTAGGGTGGACTTACTACATGAATAAGTGTGTCTCCAAAAGAAGACATTCGTTGTGGACTTTCTACACCACTCTAAATCTGTTAGAGGCGAAAGCGCCTCTAACGGAGGTTCTTAGAGGCGCGTTCGCCTCCAAGAGATTTAGAGTGACACTTAATTTGTGCATTTTGAAATCGCTCAATAAATTTTATCTGATTGACGCAAACTATTTGCCAAATTCCAAAAACCTTTTTCTCCTACCTCGAAGTATGTAGGAAAGTTAAGGGCACTTACAGCTGTAACTTACAGTTGCCATGAGAAATAAAATGGGCAAGTGTACGTTTTTACAAACAAAAAAAGAAATGTATTTTTGGTCAATTTTGTCGAGCAATTTATCGCGAATGCTCAGTAAATGAGGGGATTTTTCTGAGATACTTTTTTTTTCTTCAAGGGCAACCCAACAACGCGAACTGATCAGATGAACCCTGATCCCGAAAGGGTCCCATAGAATCAGATTTGTTAGAATCATATGTCATTCAGCCAAAGAATCTAGGACAAATTATCGTCCAGAAGTTATCGAATTGAGAACCGTAATACGTCAATCAAAAATTTCAGTGCACCTTTAACGGGACATTGATTCTTCATCAGCGTCCCAATAAGATCCAATCGAGGAAGATTATAATTCCTACCTGTCCGAGCTATAGCCATTGATTAAATCGGCTCCGGTTACGCATCGCAAGGCCGGCTACTCTCGTGGAAATAGATAACTCTCTCGTGATAGTGAAACATCTACTCCAGCGGATCGACATGATTTGTGTCACATCTATTACAACTTGATCGTTGCTCGGTCTAGAAGGGTAATGATTAAAAACGCTTGGCTTATTCGATTTCGAGTTCGATTTGAAGGACTTTTCAAATAGACCTCATTATCCTTCTCCAACTCTTCTATAATAGCCATCAGACATCAGATCGAACTATAAATTTCATGACTTGCATCAACTCCTTGATACAGGTACAACACTTTCTGGATTCGAGTTGAGAATTTTGTAGAGCTTATCAAAATGTGGCTATTGAATTGAGAAACAATGCACTTGTTTAGTGAAACGAGCGATAAGATTGTTTGCGTTTCAAGTTTTTTTGTCGCCTCGAGGTGTTCGAATCACTCTATGTGCGCAAGTAATTATGAGCCAGGCGGGAAGAATTCTCTCGAGATTTGACATTTTTCCACTTGTGGCTTATCGAGCTTCTGCAATCATAGGCTGATGAAAGAGGGAGAGATTATCACCTGCGTGCATAGCTCTCGTTAAGAAAAGTGCGCGTGTTTGTCAGATGAACGTATGGCACATTTTATATATTTATATCAGTTAGTCTTTTCGTTATGAAATAGAGCTCACTTTTCTACAAACAGTTTTTTTTTACTCGTCCGTCGAATTGGGTCAAGCAAGTTGTTTTTTCTTGTGAAATTTCGACACGCGTATTTCCATATTGCGTACGATATAACGCCTCGTATAACGGGTTCTGACCGCGCATACCACTTTGAACAAAAAATCAATAAGTGTATCGATCTGATTCTGTCGAAGGATGGAAATTCCATGACAAATTGAAAATAGCTATTACAAGTGTACGAGATCATAAAATGTAAAGCCATGATCAAATTGACATCAACTCAGACTTCGTAATCCGTGACGTTGAATTCACCCCCTTGAATGATTCAGATGAACCAGAATATTTGATAACACAGATGACCAATCATCAAACAAAAGATCCATCTCGACCGCAGGAAATGAATTTTCACCTATCATCATGGTTTATGTGTTTGCAGACCAAAGACAAAGTCTCACCTCATGTGGATCGAGCCCAATGAGTTCAAATAGGAAAGCTCGTAACGGTAGCTTGTTGGACATTTCGGGCTCCGGGGGAAACAACAAGAACAATAATGAAATTCCCATGAGAAATGACATAGACCGAACAACAGTACCGCCCAGAGGCGTGGAAATGACAATTGGGGGAGGGGGCAGAGTTTGGATGGTTTCTAATATACCGAAGCTTACTCACAAACAGGAAACAGCTCATCCCTCAAAAACTATGAGCGCCAAATGCATCCATCGGCCTGCAGACAATCGTCATTGAGTTAGTTTCATTATGGCTCAAGAGCGAGCTATCCGTAAGGGTGATGACAGATAACCCGCTACGACACGAATCTCACGACACGACACTGAATCTATTCTTGCGAACTCAACCATCAACGGATTTGGTAGCAGCAGTCATGGGTTAAATTAGGTTCACTGGAATGAGTTTTGGGTCGTGTAGGTTGGTGTCGTGTCGCAAGATTCTCGTCGATAACCCGCTACGACACGAATCTCACGACACGGCACAGCCCGACCCGACACTACTTTCATTCCTTTGAATCTAATCATCGATTAATTTGATTCATTTTCATAATCCATAATTGGCACTGTAAAAGTGAATCCATTGATGGTTGGACTCGCAGGAATGAAAGCAGTGTTGTGTCGGGTAAATTTATTCCAGCGAATCCAACTATCGATGGAATGGATTCTCTTTCATCGCCCTAATTGGGAGGGAATTTGCAGGGGACAAGCGATGTGTGTGTAGGTGTCTCTTTAAACTCTTGAAGACGCTCAACTAATTTTTTGGAATTTTTTTTTTATTATCTCCCCTGAAGTCCAAAAATCAATCAAGCCACGGTTGCGAGGTTTTTTTATGTTTGAACGGACCCTAAATTATTAGTACGGCCGCCGGCCCGCGTAGCTGCGGAAGAAGCTTTGCGATCTCGGATCGTCAGCGCGGGCGGGCTGCGGATATCGCTCAGCACCATCCAATGCACATTACCCACAGCCATCTTGAGTGTATTAACGACCAGTTGCATGCAGTTTTTTTTCAAGGTATATAGGTGAAACGTGAGTAAAACCCGGGGCGATCGAGTTTCGTCGTGGAGATCCGACTAACTCTACAATACTATGAGGCGCAGGTAATGCAGCCCGACTGCTCCATATATATATACCACCTATACGTATGTTAAAAAGGGGTATACCTACTTATCCTCCTGAGAATGTATCTCGTTGTCAATCTTGTCGATGTGTAGTACAAACACATGCTTGAGAGTGGGTGAGTGGAATATATACCGTTTGCCTTTTAACTTTTTCGTGTATCTCGTCAGCGTGGGCGACCTACAAGCTTTTGTATAACGCTCTGTTCCGATCTTCATCTTGTGGTTGTATGTATATCCTTGTTTTAGAGCCCTATAATATGTGAGACTGCATGTAGCCCTCGATGTAGCCGATGTAAGTTGCTCGTGGATCATATTCTTTGGTAAACTATGGTGCAAAGCAGTATTTGGTATATCGTTGCGGTGACCGGACGAGATATCGGATGCGACGCTTGGAAAAAGATCGGTACGGGTATTCCTGAGTTTTTGCACGACTTCTCTTCCTCTTGCGCCATTTGGTACTTATACTGATTGAATACGTAATAGATCCTCTTTTTTTGTCGTGTTTAATCGATCTATGTAGCATTTGGTACACTTTCCTCTGCAGGCAAACCATGACTGTAGCTGAAAATGAGATTGTTAGAGGACTTGGGGGGAAATTCACGTGGGACGTATCAGACAATAGAATTGGACAGAGATCCGATAAATCATCCATCGTTGTTTACCAGCTGGAAAAAGATGATTTTCCAGATGGTATTAAATTCCTAGGAACAGTAAATTTCACTAGACCAAAACGATTTCCGAAGAAAATTCAAAATTCGCCCGCACTGCCGAGACACTAAATTGATTGTACTAACGATACTGATTTCTATCATCAGAAGAAAAGAAAATACTCGTTGTCTGCTCAGTAACAAACCCGCTCAATGAGGGACAACTCATTTATATATGGTTTACTCGCGGGACAATTTTTTATACATCACACGCGGTCAGCAATGGAAAAGTGTCTTTTTTGTGAGCGAATTTCTGTAATGTCTAACAAAAACATCCTTTGCCTCAACTGCAATCTCAACGATGACCACAAAATTACTCGACGCGTTCGTTGACGCTTACTACTTACTGCAAAAGCACCGTGATTAAAGCATGTAATTTTCAAATCCTTGATGCGCAACCATCCAAAGCTGCGATTAGAGGAAATTAGCAATCTAACGAGGAACAATCAACTTTCACACATGAATTTAACGCAATGTTTGAAAACTTGTTTTGATACATGATAAATTACTGCTTCATAAAGAGTGATCTAATCGAAATTACGAAATTGTTGAATATCCCTCTTGGTTAGAAAACTTGTCCTCGCACTTGATTAAGACAAATCGATCTAAATCATTCCTGGGATGAGCTTCACATTTCATACCGAATTCTTATCACAGTTATCTTTCACACTAATAGCTCTCAGCTTCCATGCAGAGAAACGCTAAACATTCAAGATTTGTTGCTCTGTCCAGCTGAACTTTTTCTCAAGTGTTCTGTGATTTTGATCGGAAGTTTTAGAAGTTGTGGAGCAATGCTCCTTGTTGAAGTTTAATCTTTGCAGCCTGTCTTGGTTATTTTGGAGAATAGTTTACTGTCTGAAGTTGGAAGATTATCGATCTAGATCGCGAAGTGGTGCCGGGTGTGTTATTTTCAGAGAAAATTGAGCGTAAATAGAGAAGCGTTACTAAGTTATTATGTGAAACTTCTGCTCGTGCATGCTTCCGAACTCTTCACTTGATTGTAAAGTTTTTCTTCAAAATTATTTCACGAGCTGTATATTACATCTAAAATCTCATTATTAAAATGTAGTTACGAAGAAAATTTTTCCTCCAAGTTCAAGTAGTCAGAAGCCTTTATTGCTAATCTGTATGTTTCTGAACGAGAATTCATATTACGTGCATAAAATAGCGGCTCATTTTGAAAAACAAAGAGCACTTCCACTGTATTCAAGATCTTTGCAGATCAAATTATAGCTTTATCTTCGCATTGTACATAGATGCGCCATGCCAAGAGTTATGCAAGGTTAATAAACTGGGCAAGCTAAAATTGATTTTTTGGTTGTTCTAATAAGATTCGAAATTCGAAAGATTCTTATTGGCATTGTGATGTGTGGGACCATATGCCCTCTTTTTTCTCACCTCTCCTATTCTCACAAAAATTTGCTCGATCATTGGCGTAGAAATTCTGTGAGCATACAGAGCATATAGAAGCGTTATACATTTAACGCTTAATATTATACATTACATCAACCCTGATGTAGGACAATACTGAAAAATTATATGATCCTGTCAGGACACAATCTCAATCCCTTCACACCCCCCACGATCAACGTTCTATTGGAATAATATGTCACGACCCTATGAAGCCTCATTTTACAAATGTTTATAATAATTTGAATTTTTCAGAGCGGACCAGGTGGGTTTGAAGAGGTTCGCAGATACGTCAAACAAGGTGGTGACTTTTGTAAGGAGCTTGCGGCCATTCTACACGAAAGGTAAATTTTCAAGCCAATATGTAATACGAAACTTTGGAAACACTTGGAGTAATTTCGTGTTTGACGGTTGCAACTATTTCTCTGTCCGTGGTAATCGACAGTCTCTCATTGATTAGCACAAGATATCTTCTTGAATAAGACAACGCTTCTTATTGCATTGTCCAACAATTATTTCACATTTCCGGAAGTAATTTTTATTGATTCCATCTGTTTCCACCAGACATTGTGAAAATCAATATATTTTGTAAATCCGGAAACTAAAATCGTGTATACACATTATAATCATGGTCGTTAGATCTCTATTGAAAAAAATACTAAGCAGTCCGTGTCCCATTTTCTTATCAAGATTGTGGTCCTCACTGAACATGTTGATGAGAATGAGAAAAGGAGTCGCATCTGAATGATTTCTGCTCTTCAAATCGATTGGTCTGTGTGAACGACTGAGACTTCTTCCGAATAAAATCATCATGAGCACCAAAGCCTCGTTTGTGAACTTTTTGAAAATCCAAGTGCGCTAAATCAATGTTTCGTGAGTCGGTATTTCAGTTCAACTGTCCGTGGATTTTGATTGATGGTTATCTCTTTTACAGGGCTGAATTGGAAGCTAACTATGCCAAAGGACTGAGTAAATTAAGTGTGAAACTGACAAAAGCCTGCGCAAAAGATCAAGGTAATGCAATACAACATTGTTCCCAAGTAACTTTGCTCCTCTTACAATTAATTAGATAGTATTGAGAAACAATGAAAATTGAGAGGTCAGTATTGATATAATTTCTCCTCGCGCCATTTATGTGATCCAAGACACCTTGACACCTACAGTGATCCAAGATACCTTCATCAGTATAGTTTTATTTGAAGAGAAGATTCAACCCCTTTGATTTGGAAAATTTCCATTCATGTTGGAGGTCAAATTTTTGAACAAAAATATGTCTTATTTTGGTACAGCAGGAGGCAATGGTGGAGGAGGAGTCAGCGAGGCATGGCGCAGCGTTGGCGAGGAGATGGAAGCCGCTGCCGAGGCGCACCGCACGTGGGGAGCAGCCCTCGGTGAACAGCTTGCCAAGCCACTTAGGGTACGTTTAGCGATCAAATTTATCCCATTCCATCAAGATCAAGTGCGGTCCGTTTGGACTCAATTTTTCTCTTAGGTTCAACTGCTTGAATTCGGGATGATTTTTCTGCCTTTTGGCTTTTTTGCTTTGGGTTTGTAGACTATTAATGTATCCAATAATGCAAAAGTTCAATTAAACATTTTAGTTGTCAATCTGCATTCAAATAATAGTCCTATTGATGAATGAAATTCACGTAGTTTTGAATAAGCTTCTTATTTAGATAAGTTTCTTATTCAGCTCATTTTCACCGACGAGCTTGCGACCAGAATCGAACCAGCCCTCATCCGCGCTTTACGAGCTTTCCAGATATCGATAAATTCCATTGACTTGAAATCTTACCTTATTTTCAGGTGGGCGTGGCCGAAGTGCAAGGTCGTTCACGCAAATCAATCGAGGCTGCGGTGGACAAGGCAAGCAAATCACTTCAAGAGTGGCGCGCCGTGGCCACCAAAAGTAAGAAACAGAGCTTTGCCTGCGCTCGCGAGAACGAGCGTCTCCAAGATCTCGCCCGGCTACACTCGCTCAGCAGCAGCGGTACAAATGGCCACAATCACCTCAATAACAACTCAAATCACCACAATCACCAGCAACAGAACGAACAGCAGCATCAGCATCACAACAAAATCGGTACGCTTGTCAACGGATCGAGCCTTTTGTCGCACTGCAATGGAAGTAACGGCCTCAACGGATGCGACAAGGAAGCTAGCAAATTGGAGTTACGTAGGAAAAAAGCTGAGGAAGCTGCACGACGGGCCGATGGTGAATTTTACACGGTTACAGTCAGAGCCGAGAGGGCCAGGCTGGAACACGAGTGTGCTGTACGCAAAGCGGCAAAGCAGATGGAACTGCTCGAGGAAGAGAGGCTCAGCGCGCTGAAGGACCTTGCCAACGTTTACTTGGCTCATCTACACGCGCTCGCACCCAAACTTCAGCAGGTACGAAAAATCGCTATCAATCCTGATGGTGAGTCTCGGCGGTGGTCTTATCGGCTTGTAAGTTTCGTGAATTCCAAACTTTTTGAATTTTTAAAAAGTTTGGAATTCACAAAAATTCACAAAAAAGAAAAACTCAGAACACAAATTCTGAATCCTTCTACGCGGTACGCAAGGAGACCTGATTCCCTCACTTAAGTTGGATCATTATTGAAATTCAATTCCACTATTGTCTTTAAAATCGTAGCTATTTCTGTGTTACCAAAACTTTCAAATCCTTTTAGTGCCTCAGACATCCGACACCGATTGTTCAATCCCTCAAACCACATTTTGTATTTCATGTTGTTATATGCAATACAGATTCACGTTCCACCGCTCCATCGCGGGCTTAGCTCCTATCTCCCCGGTTCTATCACGCCATACATGCCCGCGATTTTCGGTTCAATTCAATTCTTATCAAAAGAGCCTACCCAATTGTATCCTGAACTGACTCAAATAAATATTTTAAAATGTCATAACTATAGCCATGATCGATTAGCTGATGATCAAGAATTTTCATTATTAAAGTTGAACTTTCGTTATTCTTTGGTTGAGCAGAGTGCAGACCGACTTTCGGGTCCAATACGCAGCTGCAGCGTGTCGCAGGACGTGGAGATCCTGCGTGGCTTGATCAGGCGGATGGACAGCAACGAATCTCCATCGACAGAGCAATTGTTACCAGACTTTTACGCTGAGCATGTTACTCTTGCGATGAACAGGGAGCGACGCAAACAAGCCCTTGTGCGCGTGCTTCACCTCATCAGACAAGACCTTGAGCGCGAACGTCGAGGCAGGGAAGGACTTGAGACCCTCCACCGAGCCTTCATCAAGACTCCGGCTTTCGCCGCAGATGAGTCTACTCAGAATGTCACAGATAAACTACTCCACGTGAGTCAATAAACATTACTTTTTCAACTCGAAAATACTCATACTCTTTTGTCGTCGTCAACGTCGAGATTGGAATATTTGCTATCAACCACATTGCATTGTTTTCCTATCATTCTCGTCCATGTCTGTCTCAACATATTGATGAAAAGACTTCGTAATATGATACCGTAAACAGGGGTGACTTTGGACACCCGGTGCACCTTAACATATTCATTCTTGCGTTCATTCTGGAATGGCTCATTCGGAAGCATGCTGTAGTCACTCATTGTGTAAGTTAGAACAAAAGCTTTCAGTTGTAGGCCTGCAAGATTCTGTAGGATGAGCTGATCTTGCTCATCAGATGGAAAATTGCAGGACATGTCAGGAAATATCGTTAAAAAATTTTCGGGAGTCAGAAATTACTCTTCTGACCTAAGTATATTCGATGGTCTTAAACTTCATTGATAATTTAATTTGTCCACAGATGCGGTCGATGCTATTGTATCTTGAAGCGGCCAGGTTCAAGGTAGGCGGAGCACTGTCGGAGCTCGAGGGTGGCAAACGAGGCGATCACCCTCTAGCTGAACACATACTCGTCTCAAGAGATAAACAGGGTCTGCAGCAGAGCGTTCTCAAGGTAGCTATCGTGAAGTTCACTAACTCTCAAGCACAGCGATGCAATGAGAAAGTCGAGAATAATCTATTTTCGATCTGAGATTCGTGAATTAAGTAACTGGTGTTGATGCAATTGATTCATTGCAAGATCGAGGCTCAAATTGATCTCTGCAGTTTGCTTTTAGTTTCTGTGAGAGAATCTGCCACTGATAAACCAGTTTTTTAATTTTTCATATAGTTTTGAATCGAACGCGGAATATTTTTCAGTCACATTACCAAAAACTCACTGATCATGATCGAATTGAATTTGTCAGTGTACCAGTACATCCAAAAGGCACGAAAAATTTTGAATTAAATAGATAGCGTCGCTGATAAGCAGCTTTTTCACATCTCTTATTGGGCTATTCTCGAGGTATATCCCCTCAACCATTTTCATATTTGATTGGAATCGATACTCATTTTAAATCCTAATATTGCTATGATTTTCAATCACACTCCAAAGTGTCGAATTGCAAAATAGTAAGTAACCCGATTTTCTGTGTCGCAGGTGCCGTCGTGGGCCAAGAGCGATTCTTTCGAACTTCAGGACGCGTGCGATGCCGGCGATTTGGAAACGCTTCGACGTCGTCTTTCCAAGGCTGGCCTCGTCGATTGCAATAACACCACAAACGGTAGCACCGATGAACAACACAAAAACCACCAACAGAATCAGCATCAGAGAGACTGGTCGGGGGCCGTGGACCGGACGGCAGGTGACGGAAACTCGGAAAACCCACCCGATGAGGGTGATTACAGTGATTTCGACGAGTTCAGTAGCAACTCAGAGGACAACAATAACGCAGATCACCAGCCACATCATCTCTTGGACGGTTCATCGTCGGGTGCAGGCAGTAGTAGTCCAACGTCGACGAGCGACAAGCGAACCGAGCGTTGCCGAGCCATGTACGAGTACGCTGCCAACCTCAACGACGAGCTTGATCTCAGCCCGGGTGATCTCATTATTGTTCACGAGAAACAGCCTGATGGTTGGTGGATTGGTGAATGTAAGGGCAGAACTGGTATCTTCCCAGCCACCTACGTTCAACTCATTCATTGAGCCGTCGGTCATGTCTCATCAGGATACAATTTTTATTTCGCACGAAGCGTGCCCGGCGGGATTGATATTTAACGCCTGGTTTCTGAGAGTGTTGAGCAGAATCATGGTTTTATACCACCAAGGAACAAAAATACGTGCTTTACTTCTAATGTCTGATTCAGAAGTCTTCCATCAGCTGCTCAATTGAGCAACTCTTTTCTTCCGGAAAGAATTTGATTTACTCAATGTACCGTTTGAAAACTGGAATATCCTCAAGTATCGGGCACATCCCAGCAAGCAAGCCGGGATAGCCAGTACGGAAAAAAAAATATCCTCAGGTAATCGCTGTAACGGAAAAGGCATTGAATATACTTTTTTCCACGATTTCCACGATAGTCAACAGCACAGATTTAAGTTCATCTATGCTTCGACAACACTTTCCACCTGACTCAAAAGCACAAGATCGTATTTTTACTCGATAGCATTTATCACGTGCATCCGTAATCTATTGTAAAACAAGAGTTTCCAGTAAATTGTCCGCAAAATACTCGTTCATTATCATGCATATCGATTTTTCAGAGTGCCAAGCGATGCATGAGTGTTAAATTTTATATGATATGTCTCGAGTCAATAATGTAGTTGTACTTACAAAGTTTAGTCTTTTTCAGGGAAAATCTAAATCCGTACAAGCCTCTTGTAACTATGTAATGACCAAATGCGTATGGGAAAATTATCCGGTTCAATTTATAATGTATATTTCCACTAATCATTGATTATATCTATACGAGATCTTATGTAGATTTCCATGACCGCCTTGCGTATAGTTATCGTTCTATTACTTGTTGTATTGTTTGAAAATATTTTATTGTTCTAGTATACATGGAGTCTAAGTTGATCAATGATCACACAGTAGACGTTGTACATAAATGTAGAGATTTGTAAATAATTTCATCTTGGTTCATTGTTGTGCGCTATTTAAAAGAGTGTATAATGTCCAAGTCGTTCCAAGTAAACCACAATATTAAAACCGTATCAAATATTCAATTATTCAAAGAGATTAGAACTCGATCATCCCAGTCATTACATCTATTACACGCGATAAAGAGATTGCATAGAAAAAATTTAATCCAATCGCTAAGGTCGTCAAGAGTATAAATAATTCTTCTTACAATTGTGAGCAACAAACATCTTGTGTTTGTGATGAAAAGGTTTTAAAAAATTTTCTTCGTTATCTTGGTAAAAATGCTCTTCGAACCTTCTCTTGCCTCTATCTGCTCTTTATCATCAGGTCCTGAAAAGGTAAAAAATATTTCAATGAAGAAGATGCGGCTACTTAGCTATCAACTATCAAAAATCTCAACCTACCGCAGTAAGGATAAGAGCTCCGCGTTGGTACGAAGTAGGTTCCATTGCTTTTTGGATAGTAAAATATCGAATTGATGCCCATCTCAGTGCACTGTCCTTTCATGCATTTCTCTCGCAAGATGCTGGGCTCGTGTTCCGTCGATCGATCCCATTGGTATCCGACAAACGTACAATTTCCAGTCACAGAGTCAACGATGGATTCTGTGAGGAACGTGTGAGATCTTCCATGGCTACAGATAGCTTCTTGGATGACTGAAAAAGTGCGATTTGGTATAAATATTAACGTGCTTCACTGTAGCCTTTTTTAGGTTTCAGATTCACAGAAAAGATTGAGCCTGTAAACCTACAGCTCATTTTGGTAACACGAAAATAGTTTTTTTTATTCTGAGCATCGTTCTGGTACTGCTCCAACTCACAATAAAGATCTGGCATTTTATGAAAGAGGAATACGATTGATCCTGCCAAAAATGTTAAATCCCGCACTGGTAGTTTCCCTCCACAATCTTGAATAGTGTGAAGATATATCCCCACAGATCATTTTTTGGAGCCAGATTTTTTTGAGGTCAACATTTTTTGTGCTACAGCAAAATCGATCATATGAGGGTTTCCATGGAACTTTTAACTATTGACCCTCTGGAATAAAAAAAATTTCTTATCGCACACGTTTGAAATGGGTTTCATGTGATTCTTAGACCTTGTAAACATGTGAAAAAAGTGGTGCCACTCTCTTCCAAGCCAAGATATCTGGTTCAGAATGACATGTACGGAATTTCACACTTGAAACATTCGTGAATCGACTTCAATCATACAGATTCGATTCAAAACATTGTCTAGACGATCGATACGGATTATATTTTGCCTGACTTGACTTCAAGATGAATTTCATCATCGATTTCTCCGAAATTCGATGTAAAAATCGAGTCAAGAGCTATGAGTCTCATTTCAATTTCTAGAATACACTGTGGTGTTATTTTTTTTATATTTCAGCCGTACACTACGTAAAAATCAAGAAAATCGCGATACCATCACATTTAGAGGCTTATTTAGCTTACCATCCGGATTCAAATATTTCTCCTCAGCTTCTCACAGAAATACCGATCGACAATTGCAACTCAAAACAGTGCGGTTATATTCCTTTTGTAATGAAGAAAAAAAGAGCACAACATTCCAATCCTGTGCTTCGCGTCTCCTGAGTATGCCATCAAAAAATACCATTTTCAAAGCCGGTGGCGCGATAACTTCATGAGCTTTGAAGCTTTATAAAATTTGTCCGGATCAACGCACACTCACAAACCAAACGGGACTCGATTCATCTTCTTTTTAACTTCGAAAACTCATTGCTAAATTCTCCGTTTCGCACAAGGTATTTCATCATTTTCGTAAACAATAGCCAGAGAAAGTTTTCCCACAAAACTCGGTTACATCGATAAATGAGAGCTAATATCATAGCCAAATCAGCGCACACCTCTGAATCAAAGATTTTCTCAAAATATGAGATTAGTAGATGAATATATCATTCCACCGAAGTAGTTGAGGCATAGGTATTTTAGTTACAGCCTTATCAATTCAAAAAATCGCGTTGGTGCATTTGTAAACTACCCAAAAATCATCTTTTGCGGTCTGCTATTGACAAATCAGGATGCGTTTCAACAGAAAAGAATGTAGTCCATATTGAATGATGCCAAATACTATAAAATGCCACTCCTGCGCACTCCAAATAGTTCAAAATACTCCTGGAACACTGCAGTAATACAAAAGTTAAAAGTTCCGTGGGAACCTTCATATGCCTCTCGGCCGTAGAGATAGTTTGCTTGTTACTCTGAGCTATGAGTACATACATGAATGTTCTTTTCAATTTATTCTCCAGAAAATTAATTCACGCACTCTGAACAGCTAGACCGAGTATGAAATAGTACATTTCGATACAAGGGCGTAAAACGTTTTATTCGCGTCCGAGTGATGGGTTTTCGGCCCGAGCCGCAGGCAAGGGTCGGAATCATCAAGAGGATGCGAATAATAGGTTTTACGCCCGTGTATCTAACTATACTTTTCGACAAACTGTGAGTAAAAGTCGACAAACTGTGCGCAAAGTGCACTTTTACGCACAGTGTATCGAAATATTATATTTTTCTGTTATACCGGTCTGAAAGCATAAGAGTAGTTCCACGCAAAAGCGACCCACGACAAAGGGTCATGTCTCAGATCCTTTTGAAAACATTCTTATTCGATTCTATGGTACAAAATATGAACTTTTCATTACCTATCGGGCCCCAAAAAAATTTTTTGGTCCCATGGCGAGAATTTTCGAAAATGAAGTAAAATACATTTTCTTACAATTCTAGCAGCTTTTTTGCACTAAAATGCGAATAAGTCGAGTTTGCTCCCAGATAAAGATATGCGGCGGAAAAAGAAATCGGGACTACTTTTTTCTGGAAGAACACAAAATTTTACATCAAATATGTGATTTTCAAAAATTGAAAAAAATAGGCAACTGAGAAACTCACTGTTTAGTGATTTTCACACTTTTGCTCGTACAGGCTGCCCATAACCTCAAAAACAACTTTTCAATAGCGATTTTGATAGTTTTTTGAAAGACCTTTCAAATGCCGTAAGCCGCATATCTTTATCTGGGAGCAAACTCGACTTATTCGCATTTTAGTGCAAAAAAGCTGCTAGAATTTTAAGAAAATGTATTTTACTTCATTTTCGAAAATTCTCGCCACGGGGCCAAAAAATTTTTTTGGGACCCCATAGGTAGTGAAAAGTTCATATTTTGTACCATAGAATCGAATAAGAATGTTAACAAAAGGATCCGAGACATGACCTTTTTTCGTGGGTCGCTTTCGCGTGGAACTACTCATAAGCCATCTTCGGAATCCAAAGGACATTTCATCACTCAACAAACTCAAGTCGCTCAGAGCCTAAGGTTTTCCATTCACACTTGTTTTTGTTTTCAATATCAGGTTTTGTATCATGAGTGTTATCTCTGTGTGGTCTCAAACAGATCGTGACAGAAAAATAACACGATTTTTTCTACCAATCAAGTCAAACCACTTCGGGAGATTAAAATTACGTAATAATATTCAGATTTTTATACATATAAATTCGTGTACATACGCGAAATTCGACCCGATGTGTACGAATTTCTAAAATTAGAAATGAAAAAAGTTTATCTCACTGTTCACGGGAAGTAGAAGGAAACTCCAGAAAGAAACATCAATATCCGAGCAGCCTGGCTGGGCTTTTCCACCATTGGGATAGAAATCGATGTGACCTGCAAAATATTAAATTTAACTTCAGTACCTTATTGGTCATACTCTCACAACGATGTGTGCACACGAATCGAGCTTCAAAATATTCTCCTTCATCAAATATCTTTCACGATAATAAGGCCTAGATCTCCAATATCTTTAGCTCCCATCAGACGCAGGGTCCAAATAAGATTCATCATTGTCGCTAGACTATATTTGAGTTAAAATTCAAATTCTAATTAGTTCGACCAGGCTGATACAACTAGTACAAAACTGAAGTACTAGTGGTATCAAAAAGAGTGAACTTTTGCCATAATCAATTTGTGTAATCGATTTTGAACGAAGTTTTGCATTCCTAGAAAACAGTATTCCAAAATCAAGACAAAGAAGATGAGTAAAATTAGCAAAGGCGCGTATAGATTGGTCAAAATAATTTTATTTCGTGTGATTTCTAATTCTGGCCATAAAAAAAATTTTAAACTAAAACGATGTCCTATGGACTAAAAAGCTGATGTCATCTCGTGTGACTTATACTATGTGCGGTAACTCATACTATGTGCTATTAGGAAAAATGGAAAAAGTCTATTTGCTTCCATTTGGTATCAAACACGATCAAGACTAAGATTACATACCTAAATTGTTATGAAACTTCGACTCAAATTTTCGATGAAGGGCTTGTGTTAAATTTAGGCTCACCTAGTTGATCTGGCAATCCCAGACCAAGGAAAAGAATGTGTCTGGCGTTTGTGTGTATGACATCGATAAAGGGCGCGTCCTGCCTGTCAAGCTTGAGCTCCAGATCAGCCTCAGTGAAACAGGGCTGGGCCGGATCCAGAGCAATTATCCTTCGCACTATCCACTTGGCGTTGTTGTTTTCCTGGCTCTTCTTTATGAGATGGGCTGCGTGGGCACTAATATGTGAGCCCAAACTATGTCCGACGAAGTACAGCGAACCCCAGCCGTCGAGCTTGGGAGCACTCCTCGACGCTCGGCCGAGGTCTCGGATCTTCGCGAACAACCTGACAAAGAATTTCAATTTTTTCTTAGTTTAAAAAAAATGTGGTGATAGCCAGATGAGATGAGACCGTCTTATTAAAATATTTAAGGAGCCATTCAAATTTAAGCTCGATGTAAAAGAATGTGAACATTAAAGTTTTAGATTATGCCTTAGTCATGATTTGAGAGCGAAAAATTTCCAGGAATAATACATGAAGTAGATAATTGCAAGCAGACTCATCAGCAGTAGCATAAGATCATTAATTATGCCATCAGAACAAAAATCACCTAGATCACTCAATGATTCCGTCTTGGAAAATCCATGCTTTTTATTGGCTAGCCAATTATGTTGTAATCGATCGCGTGCAAGACTCATCATTTGATACTACATTTCAAAGGAAATAGCCCGACCAGAGTCTGATGAGACTGATTTATGTAAGGATCGCTGTTACGTTTTGATAGCATGAGGTGTAGAGTTTTTCGGGAAGAGAATCAGAATTCCCTCATCTGCACATCTTTACTTACTTTGCTGTCTCCTCGCCCACAATGCGAGTGCTTATCGCTGCCGAATAGTAGTTCCATGTGTTACTTCCCCTTTGCCAGTCCACCACAATAACGTTAATGTTACCCTGAAAATTCCTGCTACTTAGTTTCAATTTCAAAATGAATAGACCAACAATTTTAATCATTAAATATCCGCAGTTCTTCATCTACACTGTGTGTGATGCTAAGTCCAGACTTGACAAACAGAGCTTGCCGGAAACGCCGTAATGAGATCTTGATACAATATAAGAAAATCAAACAGAAAATTTGATATTCTAGAATCATCACGTTTCTCTTCTAGGCATCGGGCCAAAAGAATCTTAATGTGGTCTCCGTCTATTGTTCTTTCCATCTTCTCTCAATTTCATTTCCGGTTAAAGGAGCTCAAAATTGCTATTGACCACTGAGGGAATAATATGAAGGTACAACTGGGTATGACTGTAATTTGTAATCTTACGATGAGCGCAAGAAAGCCGAAAGATAGGCGCACTGTGAAAAATTGGTTGACTTTCCACCGAATTGGCAACCACCTGGTTCAAAACTCAACCATTGATTGCCTACCAAATCCAACCACTGGTTGGACAATGTGAGATAATGTCAACGATTGGTTGACATTTTCCCCACAGCGAATATGAGGATGAATGCGGGTCCTATGAGATTAGTAAATGGTGGTGACCGGTCGACATTTTTGGGTGAGAAAAACAAGTTCCTTCACGTTCCTTCATAAGCAAATAGAAATAAGCAACTAACGGCGTCCGGGCGAGATTTTTCGCAAAACAATCCAGGTCACCCATCCGAGAGCGAATCGCGAAAACACGGTTTAACCTAGATTTTCGACCGAAAAAGCTCGCGGAGGCACCGCTGATGTTTTTTTCTACTTGTTTAAGGAATAAACACTGAACACTCTTTTTTCTGAACCAAAAATGTCGTTCGATCACCGTCATTTATCAATCCCATGCCGGGTCTCGTATCCATACCCATCATAGAAGAATCTGTGATTTTTGGCGCGAGCTGACCGTGGCATTGCCCAGCCGGGTGGTCACCAATCCAGATCCTGAATCGTGAAAACGTTGCTTAACTTTGATTTTTGACCGGAATGGCCCGCGTGGACTCCGGCGATGTTTCATTCCATTTTTTATGAGAAAATATGAAGGAACTTGTTTTTTGACCTAAAATATCGTCCAAGGACCACCATCTACCAATCTCGTGGATCCCATATTCATTCCTACATTCACGGAAAAAAAATTTCCAATCAGTAGTTGGATTTGATAGTCAATTAGCAGTTTCTGCCAAAACCAATTGGTTAATTTTCAGACCCAAGCCATGGTTGAGGGAAAATTGCAATTGATTGGTTGTAGTTTCCCCTCACAAATTTTTTACAATACAGTTATCCACCAAAATACTTAAGTTGAAGAAATGTTTCATGAAATATGGAACAGGAGTAACATACATCTACTTAATTGTAAATGTTGCTTGAATAAATGGAAATCAGATTATACAGATCACTTTACATCTCAAATTTCATTCAACCGCATTCATCATCGTGGCTCTAATGCAACTCATTAGTGGGGTGCAGATCTGGTGGGGTGTGATGGACTCTAATGGCTACTTGAGCAGTTGCCAATCCTAGATCAATGAAAAATTCATCGCCAATACAAGGACATTTGACTGAATTCCCGTATTCATGAGCCCCCGAGTTGTTAGAGCATTCAGAGAATAAAAAAAATTACTAGTATTAATTGGGAGCAAATGTGATGAATAAGCAAATTTTCTTCAGGCCTTATTTTTTCATCTACCAAGTCAGTATTGACTCAGTCAATACAACTCCAATTCTTTACATCAGTATTTTTTCGATCTGGCCAAACATTAGGCTACTTGAGGGTGTTTTTGGAGGTTGTATGTATGAGCACTACTCAATGTATTCTCAGTAAATACAATGTGCTAGCTCAAGTGCTATAAGAGAACTCAGTGACAAATTTTAGCATTGAGCTTCAAAAATTACGTCTCGAACATCACCAAACAGCTTACGATGAAACATCGGAAATTTTTTCTCAAGGATGATCAAGAGGCTGGTCTCAGTTTTTGTCACAAACAACGAAATTCCTTACATTACCTTGAAAATAAAGAAAAATAGGAATGGAGTCTCGGAAATCAAAGAAAAAAACTCACCAGTTGGAGGAAAGCGTCCTTGAGATCTTTAATCCACTTCTCCTGACCACTGGACATGAATCCATGAACAAGTACGACGGTGGGCCTGCTGACGTCGAAATCGATGTTTTGCAAATCGAATGGCTGGTCAAGCCGGACGGTGACGTTACCGGTCCTTGCAGCGTTGGAAAAATAAAACTTGACGTCCCTGGCCTCGGTCTTCTGAGTGAATATATTCTCCAAGATCTTGGTGAATTCGAGCACGGGTAGTCCAAAACAGTTCAAAGTGACATTGTTTTTGACGAATACGGCAGTTGTGGCGACCAGATCGCTTATATTTTTCACAACCTCGACTGGATCAGGTATATGCTCCGCTACCTCACCAACTACTTCCGGAACTTTGTCTGCCGCATCCTTTACCTTGTCGCCAACGTCCTTGGCCTTTTCACCCACATCCTTGGCTTTCTCACCGGCCTTTTCACCGATCGACGTTACTTTTTGACCAGCTTTTTCGCCGACGGATTTAGCAGTATCGACTGGGGCAGTTATCCCTTTCTTAATTGAAGATACCACGCCGATTGCATCCGTTTCCAGAGTCAGGGTGGTCAGTAGGAAAAAGGCTGAAGACAAAGCTACAACGTTCAACCTCATTGTTTTCGATCAAGAAGGTACCTATGATCCTATTTTATAGAAGCCGAGAGCGTGAGGATCTCGAGCGAGGAGTCACGTGCACTCGCAAGAGACGATTCGCAATTGACTCACGATACTGAACTGAGACGCGAGCTACCGTGTTCTTCATGGCTTTATCGGATATCGACAACTCTCGGCCTTTGCTTCTTGTTGTTCTTGTCAGGCAAGTCTGATGGCGTATCGTCAACAAGCTGATTCAAATACAACCGAGCGTCGGAGAAAGGGTATACGACGGACGAGAATAGGTACTTACCTGGTTTTACAACTTTTTGGGCATCGTTATGAGAATGTAATAATAAATTGTGTATCCACGCGTAGAATTTATGACGACAGAAAACTCGTTTTCAATGAATGAATTATTTAAAAATTCATGAAAAGAAGCATGCATCGATTGGTGGTATATATATTTTAGAGTTGGACGTGACTGCGGACAAAAGCGATATGAACCAAGGCTCTCAAAGAATTGCGTTAGTGATTTCGAAATCAATTCTACTGGTAATCACATTTTAAGTTAATTAGTTATTTTGAAATCATCCGTAGATATGAGCTATGATTCTGAGTGAAGTTGTTGGAAATTTTTCTCAAAGTAATCACCGATATTAACAGTCTCCGAAATCTCAAAGCAAACTTTCGAAAATCTGAGATCGACTCAACACTGTTCTGGATTGATGAATATTTCAATTAGTTTTCAATCATCTATAACTGCTCTTCATACTACATTTACTTCGGTGTAATCCTCAACAGCTGTAGTCGAGGCTGTAGTTGTCCATGGGATCAACTTTTGAGTACAGCAACAGATTTTGAACCGGTGTTGCCTCATATGACATCAAGAATAAAAGAGAGACAAGTTATGCTAGTTGAACCAGCTCAGAACTTGAAAATTCGATGGAAGTCTTTTTGCTTAAATTTATACAATGATATTGAAATGAAATAAATTAGATGCATAGAAGTCTTTATATTTGTAGCCAACTGGATACTAGCAGCTTGCACGAACTTGTAATGGCTGAAATGATACTTTGCAGATGGTATAGGAAGAAATCAAAACTGGCTGCAATATCACCATCTATAATTATGGAAATTTTTTGAAAAATCAACAATGACAGATTATGGCACGAATAATGTGACTGTTAAAATGTCTTAAATGAGGACTAGAAATAATTTGGCTTTGTTCTAGTCACGGAAAAAGAATAGATTCGAGAATGGACAAGCTTGAATTTGCCCCTCAAACAAACTTTATCTGCATTGATTCAATGTCCTTGTGACTTCACGATCCTCGTCGGTTCATTCTCGTAATATTGTTAATCGTGGATCACAAAACCATCTGAGGTGTACTCGACGTATAGAAATGGAAGAAAATTGCTGTTGAGAATAAACTGTTCAGAAATAAGTCCCCCAAATTAATTTTCCGATGCAGAGGTGGACAAAGCTGACTGACAAGCACGAGAAACTGGTCCGGCTCTATTCAAGACCTTATGAAAAAGAGAAAGGTTTCGTCTTTCGTCATGAGCATTGTATGGCAGGAGCCAGCCATGTTCTCTATCTGTTTTTTTTTCGTATAGTTTTCAGTCGCAAACCCAAGCATAAACAAACGTGAGTTGGTGGTGAAGAAAAGTAGATAAGGCTGGTATGTTGTTGTTTCCATAGGTTTTGCAACGTTCCACACTTGTCGAATTTTCCTTATCAGAACGAGAATTTTCTTTTTTCGGTGAATTACCGCTCCACAATCTAGAAAAACTTCTTATTTTGGACCTCATCACCCCTCTCGAAATGAAGCCCGTTGTCAGGACAAGGGAATGGAAGGTATTACATGTGAACATATAGCTTAATTAATCGAGGCCAAGTTAGCATTTGAAGAAGAATATGAATAGAATCACTATCATTTGCCGATGCCTGTGGAAAAGCGGTTCAGCAAAGCCGATTGAACTTTTCTGTTACCGTGAAAAATGTTGAACGCGTCAATATTTTCTCATTTTCTTATCACCTTCATTTTTATTAATTACATCAATCTTTGTATCCGAAAATTTGTTGAGATGCAACAGTTCGATTCAGAGTATACCTCAAAAATGTTAGATCGTGCATCATATTACCCCGTTAGCATACTTGCAGTCTTGATGACAAAACTATTCTCAACCTCTTCATCCTGATTGAGCTGTCTCTCCATCGATGCAACATTTTCCTTGGTGTATTCTAAAATGAAGCAGATAATGGATAGACATTGGACTAGTCAAGTTGTTTAACTGTATCGTTTACAATAAAACCCAACGAGTCGTTCTTTTTATTATCACCAGGTTTTTGGTCGATGGTCAGGGATTTTTCTGTAACTTTAGGTACATGTTATACATGATGAAAAAAGATGAAAAGCGTAGTTTATAGGCCCCAAAATTCATCCGTGCGGGCTTGACGCGGTATTTTCGTTTTTAAAATTTGCAAAAAAATCGACTTTTTCATTTTTTGATTGATTTTTTACGGATGTAAGACCCATTGAAAAATTTTTTTTAAACACATATTTCGACGTAAAAAAAGCTGAATTTTACGAAAAAAAATACTTTCGCATGTGGAAAAGGTCAACATAACCTCAAAAAAGTAGTTTTTCTGCTTAAAAACGTTTTTTCGGACCTTCAGTCAGATTTTATCTCAAATTCAATATTTTTATCAGATTCCTCGTCAAATTTTACGTCGAAAACCATTCTTAAAAAGTTGGGACTCGGATGGGATTGGTCGCTATGATTGTAACCTTAGAAACAGGGTCATAAAAATAGTGCTGAATTACGTGGTTTTGGAGGGAGACTTATTCCCGAGCTTATTCCACTGGACAACGAAACTGTGGGTTAGGGATAGTGCATTGACCGGACAATGACTTTTTTGTGTATTTTTTGACGTAAAAACTGAATCCGAAACCAGTTTTGCACCTAGCCATCAGGAATTTTTTCAAATCGCGAAATAGTGAGCTTCTACAAAACTGCGTTTTTAGCGTTTCTTGCAGATTTTGTAGATATATGATTTAGATGGTGCAACGTTGCAGCGGGCTTTGAGCGTACTCGAATTATGATTTCTCGCGTATTTTGGCCTGCTGAACACGATGGCAGTACTCTAAGAAAGCTAGGATGCGTTTGAGACCAGTCGTAAGATGATTCTTCGAGTTGCTATCAGCAAAATTTGCCTGATTTTGCAATAAATCTCCAAACGCTCCCGAATTCGATCAGAAACATCTTTTCACAACTCATGACGGCGTATTTCCTTCGTTTTCATGTATACAACGAGGGAAAGTTATTTTCCATAGCCCAAGAACGGATGGGACCAGTATGCATGTACTATTCTGCAAGACGCGTTCTGAGCATTATCTGGAAAAGGCTCAAGCCTCCTCGTGATGAGTCAAATCGTGAGTTCTTTCCCCTACGTCCCTCGGAAACCGTTGTCTGCGTAGTTCTGTTCTGTTACCATGACACGATATCTGGAATTTCGGAGATCTATACTTTGGTAATATCAAGTGAACCTCGATATATCATTAAGATCCTGTCAATCATGTTTACATTGTATTCCATCCCAAGCTTATGTGGGCACTTCAATAGTTCCATTCCAAAACAACTGGATCTAAGCATCCGGAGTTAGATACACCATTCAGGTGTGATTGAAAGGGGATCATTTGGATAATCTCAAAGGTACATACGTTAGACAAGAGAACTTGAAATTTGACTCACCACGAGGAGGCATGAGCTCACCTAAAAAAAATGCTTCAACCTTTTTTGTTGTGAAATCTGTACGATGGCCTAGTCTATGTTTGGGATATTGCGAATATTTCTCCCTTGTTGTATACACGAAAACGAAGAAAATACGCCCTCGTGAGTTGTGAAAAGATGTTTCTGATCGAATTCGTGAGCGTTTGGAGATTTATAGCAAAATCAGGCAAATTTTACTGATAGCAACTCGAAGAATCATCTTACGACTGGTCTCGAACGCATCCTAGCTTTCTTAGAGTACTGTCATCGTGTTCAGCAGGTCAAAATACGCGAGAAATCATAATTCGAGTATACGCTCAAAGCTCGCTGCAACGTTGCGCCATCTAAATTTCATATCTACAAAATCTGCAGAAAACGTTGAAAACGCAGTTTTGTAGAAGCTCACTATTTCGCGATTTGAAAAAATTCCTGATGGCTAGGTGCAAAACTGGTTTCGGATTCGGTTTCTACGTCAAAAAATATACAAAAAAGTCATTGTCCGGTCAACGCACTATCCCTAACCCACAGTTTCGTTGTCCAGTGGAATAAGTCTCCCTCCAAAACCACGTAATTCAGCACTATTTTTATGACCCTGTTTCTAAGGTTGCAATCATAGCGGCCAATCCCATCCGAGTCCCAACTTTTTAAGAATGGTTTTCGACGTAAAATTTGACGAGGAATCCGATAAAAATATAGAATTCGAGATAAAATCTGACTGAAGGGCCAAAAAACGTTTTTATGCAGAAAAACTACTTTTTGGAGATTATGTTGACCTTTCCAAATTTGAAATTATTTTTTTCGTAAAATTCAGCTTTTTTTACGTCGAAATATGTGTTTGAAAAAAATTTTTCAATGTGTCTTACATCCGTAAAAAATCAATCAAAAAATGAAAAAGTCGATTCTTTTGCAAATTTTAAAAACGAAAATACCGCGTCAAGCCCGCACGGATGAATTTTGGGACCTATAAACTATATGCTTTTCATCTTTTTTCATCATGTATAACATGTACCTAAAGTTACAGAAAAATCCCTGACCATCGACCAAAAACCTGGTGATAATAAAAAGAATGACTCCCAACGCATCATGAGTGAGATCGAAGACGAATCTTCCCATTTTATATTAAATCAATGTTCCCATAGATTTACGATTTTCTTCGAAGTTCATGTGCTCATGCATGCTTGTAAGAGCTCGTGAGTGTATACACACAAAGTTGAAAAAATATGATCTCGGGTCACTTGAATTCATTTTATACCCTCACTTGATTTGATTTGATTTTGATAGTCACTGTAATGGACATTACCGCACCATCTTGAGAGTTTTTCCTCCAAATTCCATGAGTAAATTTGAATTGGATATGAGAAATTCTGTCACCGAGTAACGCAGCCTGAAACTACGATACTGACCCAGAGAGAGTCTTTTTTCTTCGCAAAAAATAGTAACCAGAATTATAGACCAACACCTAGCATTGTCAGGATATGCGTGTTCATAATTTTTTAACACGAGCATTTGTTACATGTATGTTGGGCAATTCTAATAAATTTTGCTTGTAACGTGAAACACAAAGTCCTGGATACCACCTTTTGATCTGTGTTCTGCCAACCTTATGGTCGCTCCTTAATATGAGTAATATCGTCACCCCCGACGGAGAAAAACACCCTTCATTGTGGGCCAATGTAACTTTACATTGGCCCACAATGGGAGGTGTTTTTCTTCGTCGGGGGCGACGATATGATGTATTTCATAAGTCGCATAATGAGACGAAATCATCGATGTCGACTACCATTTAAACAAATAAAAGCTGTGCTTCTATACTCACGACAATAAGGTGCTTTATCGCCCGTTGGCACATAAAAAATATCACTTTGTAAGCCTTTGTAATCAGCAGCTTCGATCCCCATTTTTGGGCATTGGCTCTGCTCGCAGTTGCGTGAGATTAGGCTTCTGACATTTCTGTTTGATCGATCCCACTTATAACCGTAGTAGTCGCATTTTCTACTCATTTTCACATTTATTGAATCCGTAAAAAATTCGTATGAGCGGCCATGACTGCACACTGCTTTTTTGACCTCGTCTACAGCTGAAAATAATGTGTAATGTTTGATACAAGTATCTTGGTTCCAGCGTATTCAAATGATTCATCATGGTTTTGAATCTATGCGTCGTAAATGCACTGTTGCTCATTATTACATGAAAATATGCCTTATCTTATACATTATCGACACATTCCCTCTAAACAGGAGCTACACGTTCTCAAATAGGGCTATAGAGCAAAGTTACATCTCCCTTCACTTCAAAAATTACAGCTTTAAATACGCATAATCATGGTTCATGCAGTAGTGTTTCATGTATTGTTACGTACGAAATTTTAGTACATGGGTGAAGGAGCTCCAAAATGAGTTACTTTCTGATGTTGTACCGCATCCAAGCTGTATCTTACCGCCATTCGGGTAAAAATCGATGTGACCTGAAATACAATGAAAAACGGTATTTACATTTTGAATAGGTTATTAGAGATGAATCCTTTTTCTGGGAATAACCAAAGTTTTTTGAGCCCAGTTGTAGTCAAAATCGAATTTGGGACCAAAACATGATTTGTGCAAGGACAGCTGCAATCCGACTTTTTATATGTAAGTGTTTTACGCTATTCAAAAACTCCTGTAACGGGTGCTATTTCTCTTTCTGAAGCCTGATCAAAGATGTGGGCAACTATTCAATTACTCCTGACAGGGGAGAGCTGCTCAGGGCACATGAACCGCATACAGAGCACGTCTTCTCGATTTAAATTGACTGTGAAGAGACTTTTTGATCCTGACATTGCATAAGCGCTTCGAGAACACCTCTCATTCTAAGGAGGAAGAATTTCGTCACACAACATGTTAAAACTAAAATGCCACCATTACTGAAGCGTTTAGGTTGATCCCAGGTTGATCGCCAGGATTGCAGACCAAATCTCGAGAAGATCCGAAAAAAATTTTATAGGACTTCACGCGCAGACAGCTTAATTCCACGCTTCCTCGCGTCGACCTATAAAGCAACATACGCGTCTCGTGTCAAAGACTTTGTCTTTCAAGAAAACCATTTTTTGGTATTCGACGCGTGAGATATACTAATATAAAACTCGAAGGCAAAATTTGTACCCTATTCAGAAGATCGTGATGTGGGCACAGATTCTTAGTCGATCTATGAATCAACCCATTCGCGTCCCAATTTCGATGTTTTACTGCAGACAAAGATGCCCCAGAACTGAAATCCGTCTCAAAATCTGGCAGATACTTTGGTACACCACACAATCAAAAGATGTATATCACTGGTTACATACCATGTCTAAGATATCATTCGTTTCCTATGGAGAGAATACACGAGAACCTCATATTATTTCTAGTATACTTGATTCACTGCGAAGCAACTTTTTCGTAATAATTTTACTCCGGCCATGGACTGATGGACTTTCGCGTCCCGCGGCAAAGACGTCTGTATGGGACTAAATTATTCTTCGACCCTAATACTTATGTATTTGGAAAAGTGAATTATCATGAGAAATTATTATTCTGTATTTACTTCGAGTAAATATGAACCAGTATAGAGTGAAAAACTAAAAATCGTGGGATCCACTGATGGACCCATCGTACTGATATCGTACAATCGATAGCGAGAGCGCGAGCGAAATTATTTGGTAATTCCAAGCTACTGTTGAACGAGGGTGTGACATTCCTACAAGTTATGTCGAATTAGCGATCCGAGCAGAAAAAATTTCCATTCCACGTCATTATCTTTAAATTCTTTCGAGTGAGTTTTCCCTGTCAAAGCCTTCGAGTGGACGGAATCCCAGTCGAAGGAATTCAGAGAGTTGTCATAATAATCGATTCAGGGATCCTAAAGGTGGATCACATTACCCAGCGGTTTTTGTAAGCCCAGTCCACCGAGGAGTATCCGATTGGCATTTGTGTGAATGACATCGACAAAGTCAGCATCTTCCCGATCCAGTTTCAACGATTCGTTTGCAGAGGTGAAGCATGGCTGCGCTGGATCCAGGCCCGTTATTCTATCTACGGACCACTTCAAGGAGGTCTTGATGAGAAAAGCTGCATGGGCGCTTATATGGGATCCTAAACTGTGACCGATCAAGTGCAGCTTACCTCTTCTCAATATGATTTCGTTAGATTCCGATACTTTTGTATCAATAAGCCCGAGAAGTCTGAAATCGAAGTTAATGATTTTCCTCGATGGGAGTTTTCTGCGATTCCGAAATGATTGGTAGAACATAAAATTAAAGCGTTTACTTGGCTATCTGGGCTCCGACGATTCGAGTGCTAAGCGAAGCTGAGGCATAGTTCAAAGTGTGGCTGCCTTTTTCCCAATCGACCACCACAACGTTCATGTCACTCTAAAAAAATGAGAACATTGCGAGGATTACAATTCCACCAATTCGTAAAATCATCATTGGCTTTCGTAAAATTTATCACGTACTAATCTGAGCAGAGCATTCGTCATATTTTTCACCCAGTCTTCTTTTCCGCTGGACCAGAAACCATGAGTGATGAAAGCAGTATCTTTGCCAACATTGTAGTCCAAATTATCCAAACTAGAAGTATTTTCGACCCGAACAGTCACTCCATTTCTACTTCTCCGAGAATGAAAGTAAAACTGTACATCTTCAGGCTTGGCTTCCTTCGTGAAAGCTCTTTGCAATTTTTCCTCCATCACCTTTGGCAGACCGAGGCAGTTCTGGTCTGTTCTATCTGAAATCAAACCTTTGGCACCCGCCGTGAAACTTTTAACTCCCCGTCCTATCGCCGAAAATTCAAGCCCGTCGGAGCTCTGGATCAGCACTAGCAGCAAGTGGAAAACAACTATCTTCGCTCGCATCTTGGATTTGTTCTTGCAGATAATCGTCGCCAAATCCTGAATTTTGAAATAATTTTTAATTCAAAATATAGTGGCTAAGGTAACTACTTATAGCACTCATTTGCAGGCGTTTGAGATTTGTGGGAAAACTGATGGATGAGACTTTGAAGAAAAAATTTATACCTGGCCGTACGTGACCACTGCAATATAGCCTTAAAAATGTGTCATTCATTCGATACACATTACACATCACTGAGAATTGCGTGCTCTAGTACAATCACTAACCATCAAGGTTTGACAAAGCTTCACGAAATCAAATTATCAGCTCTATGGAGTTACTTCAATCCTAACACTAATTAGTTTCAAGTCACGAACTCTTTCTCAAGAAGCTAGTAAAATCTCATGGAAAAAGGACAGGAAACGATAAATCTGAATCAGTTCATTACATCTTGCATTTTGTGATTCATTGTTGCGTCTTTGAGAGGAGGGGCAATCCTGATTTTGTAGTCTGGACTAAAAAATCGGGCAAGATTTATGTATATAGACTTATTTTTTCGATCTAAAAAGGATGGCGCAGGCAGTGTTTCAAGAAATTTTCTTTTTGACAGTTTTCATTTTCTGGATCGCACCTCCCCCAACAGATCACTAGACTCTCACAAAATTTCGTTCAAAGCCATAAAAACTACCCAAAAAAGAAATTTCAGACCGATTCGTCAAGTTCTGTAGGATTAGTTTCATTTTTTCAGATCAAATTTCCGAATTTTCTCGTGGAAACGCCTCTGAACTCGGAAAATATCAATTATAACGAAGTTACAAGAATACTTCCTTTATGTTAAGATTGAAGAACTACATCAATATAGCGGAGAAAATATTGCATCAATCAAAAGAAAATCCCATTGAAAATTTATATAATTATATCCATGCCTAGTTTTTTTAAAAAAATTTCGACTTTTGACATTTTCTCTCCGCAATATCGATGTAGTTTTTAATCGAAACAAAAAAGTATTCTTGTGACTTTTCGAAAAAATTGATGAATCTCAAGTTTTGGGACATTTTAGCGAGAAAATTTAGAATTTTGACTCGAAAAAATGAAACTAGTCCTACATAACTCGTCGAGTTGGTCTCAAATTTTTTTGGAAGTAGTTTCTAAAATTTTGACCAGAATGTCGTATGATTTCAGCGATCTGTTGAAGGACGCACGACGCAGAAAATAAAGATGGTCCGAATAAATTTTCTGCGGAAAACTGACACGCCATCGATTTCAAGCCGCTATACCTATAGAGAAGAAAGCCGCTCACGATTTTCCAGCAGAAACTTCAAAATTAGGATTGCGCCTTCCGGTAAATAATTTTCACGGTCGTCCATTTGTAACTATTCGCGCCAAGATGATTGAAGAAGAATTAGTTATCATCATAATTCAAGCGTTTTGGGGAATAAAGCTGAAGTCTGATTATTTGTGAACCTTTGCGATCTCACCATGGGTGCATTAATAACATCTATGGATGATGTATGATATTGTTTGCTTTGTAAATCTGTTGAGAGGCGCGCTAAAACCCCATCTTATATCCCAGAGAGTATCACCCAAACAAAAGTTTAAAAATGCTCACAAAAATTATCGACGCTGTGAGAAAGAATTATATATCAAAGAATTGTGCATTAAAAATACGCGAGATGCCAGATTTGATATAGCATCAAGGTATCTGAATAGATAATGAGTAGATCTGATTAGAACTTTTTCGTTGAATTCTCACTTTAGTTTATCTTGAGCTGGTATCGAGTTCTTCTTGTCATCCAAAGGCTTGTTGATTTACTCAAGCTGTGCAGGCTCCGGTCCCTATCTCACAAAACGAATTTATCCGGCGTGAGCGTGTTTATAGCTCCAATTTTGCAAGGACACTTCCCCGTTTCGGTAACACATGCAGAAGTAGTTCGTTACTGATCTTCTAATGTCCTCAAGATTTCACAGTAATAAGCTGTTGTATATAGAACTCGAGGACAATAATACCTCTCTCAGGTTTCATGCGTATCTAGTTTTTCTCCACCATTTGGTTCAAATTGTGTGTATCTGCCCGAATCTCAGATGGGCGGTCGTTTACCGATTTTTTGTCATTTTCTTGCTTTTTGACACACCAAAATCTGTGATGAATGTAAATTTCAAATCAAATCATTTGAATTGATTTGGAGGACAAAGCATCGCATCGGTATCTATAGTCCCGAATGTGTGCGCGCTCTACTCAGAGTTGAAATGTCGTGCCTTCTATACACCTAAGCACGAGCCGCTAAGCAGCTCATTTTACCAAAATAATCCTAAAAGTGAGTCCAGAGATGTACTTCAAAAGACCTTCAAAACATGCACGGAAAAATGTGAACATCGTGGAAAGTTATTCATCTGGCATATCAATCACGATTGGAATAAACTTAATTTCATCGTATTCATCATCGCAGCGGCTGTAACAAAATATTGGAAGTCATATTCTTCCATCACCAAACTAAAATTGTCTGAGTGTGAGATTGATCCCACGGGGTGTTTAGGAAATCATGTTAGGCTCGTGCGAGTTTGAAATTTGTACGAGATAAGAAAATTTGTGGAAAATTCATGAACTTGAGATTCGTAATCTTAAGTTCGCTTGATTTGTGACTAACTGACTCTGCGATATTATTATGGATTACCATAGTAGTTTCTCTTTATTTTGCTTCCTGAGGTTACTTGTATTATATACATACGACACAACGTTTGTTTATTTTCAGTGGCAACAATAGATCGTCGATATTCTTGGCAACCAGCTATTTCTCTGAGGATGACTTCTTCGAACTTTCTACATCGGAAAGCATTTTCAGGCTATAGCCAAGTTACGATCTCATCTCATTTGAGTCCAAGAAGTTGGCAAGTTTTGTTTCCATATTTGCGTACGGACGTTATGAAGAGCTCAATATGCTCGCCCATGCATGACTGCATATTGACGCAGTACGGCTGAAATACAGGATATTGCACTGACATTTATACTGTATCCGATTTTACTGCTAATAACTTAGCTCAATCGTCTAAGCCCATGAAAATGATGTTCAATTATAACTTATACGTCCAATAGAATAACATCTATATTTTTGAGCATTATAGGCGTGGAAGAGACAGGTTTGAGTTTGTTCGCCATTTGGATAAGAATTAAACTCTTGCCAGTATCCGCATTCAAAAACGTTCAGATGAGAAAAAATGATCCAGACTTGTGTCTGGATTTCTCGTCCAAAAAAAAGTATTCGTTGAAAGGTAAATTGCCAAAAAATCGAAATGAGAAATACCTAATATGAATTTTATTGTCATTATTTACATTGTGGTTAGGCGAAATAAAACTGGTGAAAAAATATCAATTTTTGACGATCTCGGGGATGGTCTACGAACCAAATGGCTGTCTACAGTTTTTTACTATTTGAATCAAATAGGAACGGTATAGTGTTTCGAGCGCCTCGCTCATTTTATTGATGTGTGTATTAGGTAAACGCACCCCACCTGTCCAAGTTCAAAAACTTAGGCTGGTCACAAAGCAGAGCTTGCACAAATCCAGAGCCGATTGAAGGACCCTGTCGAAAGTCCACTGCGAGTCTCTCGGTCTCTCGGTCCGCAGAGTTGCAACGTCAGGACCTGACGTCAGGACCTGTAGCCTGTAGGTAGCCCAATATATAACACTGCACTGCGGCAAAAAATTTACACTGTTACAAGGTGCTCTCCCCAAGGCTGATGAATTTTTGTTTTATTCGGGTCGTTAAGAAAAAGGAGGAAAAATTCAACCTCGAAGTCTGCGACCTTTGATCCTCAGAGATGATATTGTTGACTTGTGGATCATCAGATGAGGACATAGTTCTTCATTTTATGACCGGTATTGCCTCTGAAATTATTATTTTTCGTGAGAACAAGGTGATCTCCTGATAAGCTGCCTATTCTTACGCGTGCCGTTGAAATTTTATGAGTGAGCAGGCAGACTAATCGGACAATGATCTTGAAATTAACGTTTATGAAAATCAAATTGCACTTCAATTTGTCTTCGAGTGCAAATCTATTCACCTAAAATATGTAGAGCCAATTGAATTCTGAAACAATACTCTGGAAAACATGATAAATGTTTTCTCCTCAATATATGCGATGCAATGAGTCAACCGTGCATGTTAGACAATGATTTATTTAAAATATACGAGAGGTAGTTACAACGTACCCGCAATCAGCCCCAGCTCTTGCGATTCCACGCATCTCTGGCTGATACGGTCGTTTCAAAGAATTTTTGAGCCATCCTTGGCAATTATAATGAATATAATGAAAATTTGCACTAAATTTTTCTTCAAAATTGGTATCATATATTTGTACCTTCTTTTTATTAGGCTACTTTTATATAACATACCTGGAACAATCTGGCAACATATATAGGGGCAAATAATGTATATGTTTCCACCCTCCGTTGCCACAATCCTGTTTTCCGGATCACGAAACCACCATAATAAGATCGGGTTCATCAGCACAAAACGTTCGTCATTTTGACAGGCTTTTAAATTGCACCAACGAAGAGAAGCCCCTAAGTAATTTGAAATATTGCAAATTTGCAAAAAGCATAGAAGAGATAATGTTCAATTCTTAATCAAACAGTTTTTGAGGATCAGAAAAATCCTAGAGGTGAAGCTGACTCCAGGAGGGGGGGGGGGGGTGCATAGATTTGCTTTTCTATGAGAAAAAAAAAAGAAATTACTCATTAGTTCAGATCCACACTGCAGAACCAAAAATTTTGGAGAGCATTGATCATAAAATGATCATAATGCGATGATTGCATGATATTTAAAAAATAGACACTATTATGAACATTAAAATTAGTTATCATTGAAAAACTCATAGAATTACTTAATAAATCGAAAATAACTTCCTTCTTGCATGTGCAGGAAGATTGATAAACTTGAAAAATTTCAATATTTCTACTACACCCGCGTGGATAACATATCATGTTGTATGTCTATATATTGATGCATAATTCGTCTGCTTCTCGAATGACGTCGAGATGAGAGATGAAGAAAATATAGCCGCGGATTGTTGCACCGCACTAGGTAACTAAATCCCAAACGATATACGATAAGAGGTAGGCACGGCTCTCACTCCTTCAAGAATTCAATTTTTGCTAAATTTTCAGGTGAATTTTTCTTCCTCCGTTGCGAATTTCTATCCGAGATAAGTTGTCCTCGTGCTCAGCGGTTGATCAGCCTCTCTCCACGCTGCGCAATTGCTCAATGCAACCCTTCTGCTAGTCCGTAATGTCCGTATACAAACCCTCGAGAATGGTGTTACGTTACAAGATGAGCAGTTCTTGCTCACAATTCGTATAGCACAATTAGCAAATTAAATCACTAAATTTCACAGGTATGTAATGATACTTATCATTTATTTTTTGTACGCCTTTATCTGTCGAGTTGGCGACTTTATATATTGCTTCTCCGCCTTCTTGCAAACGTAGCTCCTACAAAAATCAATGCAGTTGTAGGTTAACCATGTTATTGCTTCTGATTACCAAGTCCAAATACTTGTATCTACTTGACTCAGACTCACTTTTGGATACCAATTGATGAACGTGAGATTCCTACCACTGAAATTTTGTAAGATCCCTCAATCTCATCTTGATCTTAATGATGTTCATCACCAATTAATGCAATTTTGATACAGATTGCAATTTATCTTTTATAGCTTCTTGTCGTCCTTATGTGGGCCCAAGCTAAGTCATATCTAATGGATGCAAGTTCGACATGGCATTATAAACAATACAATCTACAAACGCGTAGTGTCCCATGTCAGAAAGAAGTTCACAAGAGGCCTGTCAACCATGTAGGAAGGAGAATACGCCCTGTTTGGTTGCATCTCATCACAATATTTTTTACCAAAAGAATGTTTTTTTCCGCAGCTAAAATTGGTATTGCTGTAGGAATCATGTTCCAGTACAATGCACGTTTTGACCTTTACTTGCTGCTTTTAGCAGCATGCTTGGATTTTATGTGACTGTAAAAAGTAGCTCCATCGAGCTCTTTTATTCGTTCTCTTTTTTTATTCTTTTTTGAAAAGATTCTTAACCAAGTTAAAGAATCTGAAATTGCAAAATGTCAATGATGAGAATTGCTCGTGCTGCAAATTGTGTATCTCGTAGCAGATTGAAAGTAACGTCTTGTTTCATTTCACATCATTCACTAAAAAAAGCTTATAAAGTCTCTCAAGTGCAATTCAAATCCTCTATAAAAATTCCTCGCCCAATTAAAAGCCAGAGATGCGACTTCCATACCTCAGAGCGTCGAAATATACCTCCTGTCCTTGCTCTTGTAATACGTCCCATTATAAGAATCGCAGCCCTGCTATTTGGTAGAAGATTCAAAAAATGGTACGCTAGCAGAACTCCTGAAGAAAAAGAAGAATTTTTGGAATGGTTTCGGTCAAGGAGAAAATATTTCCTAGGTGACTTTTGAAACATACCATATTAATGTGAATTGAAATTATTCCAGTAAGAACTCAATCCATATCCTTTTTTTTACCCTCAGGTGGCATAGGCTTATATTTCTTTTCTCTTTTCCTGTACTACATCTCTCATCTAGAATATGACCCTCTTACAAAACGATCTCAATTCATCATGCTGAACAAGGAACAACGTGAGCAATTGGCAAAAATTACTTTTGAAACTCACCTGAAAGATTTTGAATCTATACTTTTGCCAAAAACTCATCCCACATACTCCAGACTTCTAAGAGTCACTGCAAAATTGATAAATGCCAACAGAGATTTACCGAGTTTTAAGGATAAGAGGTGGACTCTGACAGTTGTTGACTCGCCGAAAAAAAATGCGTACGTCTTACCCGTGAGTTTTCATTAGCACTCCAATGACTATGCATTCACCACAGTCAGATCTTGATTCTTAATTTTCTCTCCAGGGAGGAAACATTTTTGTGTTCTTGGGTGTTCTGCAAATGGTAGAAAATGACGATCAATTAGCTATTGTGTTAGCTCATGAAATGGCTCATGCAGTTTTGAATCACTCGGTATGAGTTATACTATATGTTCCTTTGATTCATACTATTGAAATACTGCTCCTCCTCCAGTGACTCTTCTACAAACTATAACTCTCCAACACTGATTAACTTTGAGTTTATTCTCCGTTTTCTCCAGTATGAGCAGGTCTCAAGAGGGGTCATCACCGAATTAATTCTTGCTTTACCAATAGCTATTACATGGGCTATATTTCCAGACCTGCTGGCAGGATTTTTGCTGTTATTAGGTCAATCTATTATAGATGTATTCCACACTCTGCCATACAGCAGAGCTCTTGAAACTGAAGCTGATACAGTTGGCTTACTCATTGCTGCCAAGGTACACCATTCTTACCCACCAAGATACTATGATGAACACGTTCGCTGCGACGGGTCCCACCGGTGGGACTCGCAAATTTTCATTTTTCAATCTTTGCCGACTCAAACATGCTCGGGAAATTCTCCCGAAACAATCTATCGGGGTGATTTACTTCACCAAGGCCGTGGATAATGAGACAAAAACGAGTATAGCTCTGTACGGGCGTTTCTACCCAATTGCGATATTCTAATTCATGACTGATTTAATTTACGAAGAAACAGCGTCGCAGCGAACTTGTTAAACGTTCAAAATCCACTCTTGCCAGAGCGATAGTGTTAACAGTTCATATTTTTATTATCCACACTGATACTAAGATTTCATCAGGCTTGCACTGACATCCGAGAGGCAGTTGTGTTCTGGGGAACGATGCGAACTCTTACAGATCTAAAAATTGAGCCTAATCAAGTCCCCTGGTTATCCACTCATCCAGATCATGGTGACAGAGAAAAAAGATTGAATTCCTTGTTAGCGGAGGCTCTTCAGTATCGTCATAAAATTGGAGTGAGTACCTTAATCATATTTCAAAAGCATATTTATTAATTCGAAATTTGATTATTATTACGTCTGGGCAAAAAGAAAAAAAGAAACGAAATATGATCTTTACGTTATTCATCGTAAAATTTGAAATGAATCGATTAATTAAAAAGTCGGGACGTCTCTCTCGCTTGAATCGATCTTGAAGTCGAAGAAAGTTTTGAAAATCAATGGATACTGGATAGTTACAATAAATCGGTGATATCTCCAAAGCGCTTCATTGTACAGGAATTCTGAAAAAAGCATTTTGAAGACATGAAAGAATCTATTGAGCAGTCTCAAATAACGGTTTTTTCGATATTTCTTACATGGTTGTATTTGATGTTCAGAATGTCAAAAAACTATCCCCTCAGGGGACTACTTGTAACTTTGATAAAAGGTCTCTCATTCCAAGAATCCTAATGACATATTCTGGATCATCTGAACACGTAAAAATTTGTTTTTTTGCAATTATTTTAAAACCATTCGGATCCGAGCTATATAAACAAATATTGGTAGGTTTGAGACAATCTACAATATTTCTTTAGAATTCTTGAAATGGGACAACTCTCATCAAAAGTCGTAAACAATCCGATAAGGGAACTGTTTTTGAAGTTATGGAACCCAATGGGAAATATTCATAATACTTTTTCAGCACTACGTTTGATTTTATGATCTTACAAATACTCCGTTCAAAATTCCTGTATGACGAAGCTTACTTATCACGTCGCGTTTCTGCCGGCTTGCCTAATAGTGTTCAGAGATATTGTCGGACCATGTAACGGCGTTCTAGTTCCCTAATCGGAATTTGGGCTTTCCTTAGTTTTTGTAGCATCTTTCGAGTATTTGAGTAGGAAAATGCTTTGAATCATCTTGCTCATGATACATTATTTGCATCTGTTGTAAAAGAAGTCCCTAGAGTCATTTCGTTTCACTGATCATAAATGGAATGTATCAATTTTATATTTTCTTACTGATGAATCATAATTCAATTGAAACATCTCTTTGCAGTGTCCTATGCTAAGTGATGTGGATCCCAGAAAATCTTTCTATCAAAGAACTCAACAAGAGCAAGTAGCACGTCTCAAGCAAAGAGGAGTCATTCCATCTTAAATGGAAGTCAGAATGTTTAGTGAAGAGTAAAGTGATATCTGATTAGTGTGAACTGCCCAAAGTGATGAGACTAATAAATTGTTGATCTGTGAATTAAATAACAAATATTTTGATGTCAGTAGAAAATTCTGAATTTGCTTTGGGTTTTGAAACTCAGAAAATTTTGCAATATTTGTTGTGACTTGTAGTGTTCATTAACATGTGATGAACCAAAATTAATGACGGCTGGAATTGTACTTTGATGTTTTCCGAATTCCACGCTTTCATTTCTGAATAAAATAACGTATCAAAAAACAATCCAAGGACTTGCATTACATGCACTTTATAATATACTTTATTACCGCGGTCCAGCTGTTTCCCGGCACTGGGATAGTCCCCCCGAGTTGCTGTGATTCAAAAAAATATCCCAACTAGCAAGGTGCGTTATAATTTTTGAAATGAAAAAGAATAGATGCCAATTCTGTATTTGAAGCGAGCTGAGAGAAAGAATGATGCATTAGTCTTGAGGGCTGAGAAGAAATAAATAAGCATGATCAGTACCGATTTGATTTACTCGGGATAAAAGCAATTACGAGCACGCGAAATCAATGATTGCAAGAAACGTCTACTTGTTCTGCAACTGAGAAGTTCAATTTCCATCTATGAAATTATCTATGAATTAATTAACTCGTACATCAAGCTAATGAATTCAATTCAATTCGTACAAATCGCGTGTCCACTAGCTCAAACTTTTTCTCATACCTAGCTGACTTTTGAAGTGCACTTTCATCCAATCCGTCTCAGTCTGGATTGAGATATTCCATTCAAGAATTTATTGTATCATATCTTTTTCAGAGAAAAAGGATTGTTTGTCGACAAATCACTTCGGAATTAGGCTTTCTCAGAATTTCGTCACGTCTCATGCAAAATTAATTGATTATGTGCACAGAAACGTGATACAGTTAGTTCTGATGTATCGACTTCGCCTCGATCTACTCTCATTAGAACCATTAACGACAGACAAAACAGAATAATGGTTTTAAATGTGCATAAATTTATTGTTTCAAAAATGGATAATGAGCAGTTAAACCTCTTTCCATTTGAGTCCTTCAAAATCCTCATTTGGAATCTCACTTATTTGGCTGATCCCACAATTTAGTAGGTTCTTCCGCGGAACCACAGTGAAAAGTGCTTGAGAAAGATCGAAGGGGATCACAGTTCCGCTGAAAATATTACTCGTGGAAGTTTAAAATACAAAAAGTAACCAATTTATAAAAGGATTTCTTTATTTCATCTATTATTTACATTTATTCAACAAATTTTGTCGTACTGTGGACAAAAATTAAATAACATCTCAGTCGTTGTTACAATATTGTAGTATTTACATATCCAGATATTACAGAGACGAAGAGTTGAACATGATTGAAAAACAAGGGAAAGGTTATTGAATGCAGACAGTGATATGTCAAAGTAATGAATAGACGTGTATCAAAATAAATTTTCAGTGTAATTTCATTCATGAAAATCATGAAAAGATACTTACTTAAAATTATTAGTATTATAGATAATTTACAGTTTTCTCTTTACAAGACCCCTAGAAAAGACTCGGACATAAGGTCAAACTGTAACGAAAAGTCGTCGAAAATCCAAGTAATTGAACTAGCAAATTACGCGGGATAATCAGAAAAACGTTTCTGACATTCATACCTAAGATAGTGAATAATTTTGGTACGATTGAACATAAATTCAATATAATAAATGAACATTCCATGTTACTCAAAAATCGTGATTCGTTCTTCTGCTTTCAACACAGCCTACTCAGAGGTTGATTTGAGAAACTACCATATAAATATCAGATAAAAAAAGTGACTCATTTTGTAAAAGCATGAGGAGGAATTTTCCCTGAACTGAATGCTTCTTGAAAAGCTGCACGTGCATTATCGTAATTCCAATTCACTTCTTCCAAACACTTCAAGCTCCATTCAATATTCATATTGGTTTCTTGACTCAGAGTCAAAGTCATCTGTTGCTTAACCTCCTCTGATAATGGAGCTGCTGATGGTCCAGGAGTAGGTTGAGCTATTTGCACCGCATGATTGAATTGTTTTTCCTGAGCGGATGTGGGACTAGTGATGTGCAGCTGTTCATTACTTATGCAGAACCCTGTCCCTTCCGGGACAATGATAAATGTACGGTCGAAGTATCGAATCACGTCCTTATTATCCTTGGACAACTCTTTGAATAGTCCCGTGACAGTGATTACCATCATACCTTCCTGAAAGAGAATGAAAAAGAGTGACCTATTCCTGAATTTTTATCAAGTTCATGATTGCGCTTTACTCACAGTGACCAAACTGAGATCCATAGTGAAACTAGACAAGTCGTGTTTCGTGCGTGGCATTTCTGACAAGAATGAAACTACTGGCAGCCTTCCTTGCTTTAGTAGCTTCCGCCTCCGAATTGGATCATTTATTCTACACAAGTTGCGATTTTCATGAAGGTATTGGCAAAGTCTGCAAAAAGAAGACGTTATAGCGAGTTCTTGTCAATCACCTTGGGTGTAGTAATCAGCTACTCACTTGCTAGAACTTGAGGCGACCGTTGCTGTCAGGCTGAAACTAGCATGCTCATGGTATGCACTGAGCAATAACTGGCGGCTTTCAGCATCAAAGACCATGAAATACTGCTGAAGAAATTGACTAGCAATGTTTTGTGCTTTCTCATTTGATTGCACAACAAACATTCTTTGTGTAGGTGGGAGCTTACTTTTTGAATCCTCTAAATCAAATACGATTGGAGGAGGTAATTCCACATTATCCTACAGAGTATAACCATCCAATAAATAATTTGTTCAATTGATTAGGATAACACGTATGAACAACGACTACATACCAGTTTGAGGAGTTTTGGAAAATATTTTCTTAGATCACTTATGTATTCATCGTTCCTAGTCTTATACTTGTTGCACACAGGGTTCCCTTCAAGACGCAATTCTTCAATTCTTGAATTTTTCAATGCACTTAAATAGCCCATTTCTTTGATCTGAGTAGATCATTAATTAGAATAATGTCGAAATTCCGTATGTAACATAGAGCACACTGTGTTCAATTCCATACCTTGTTATCTCCAATGTGAAGTATTTTTAGTTTTTCAAATTTACTAGCAAGTAGACTGAGTCTTTCTACATTGGCTATCTTATTCGAATCTAAATTTAATGCTTCCAAATGTGGTATATGTTCAGCAACAAGATCCAATACTGCAACCAACATAGTTGGCCGGCCCAGTGGACACCAATAATCTACAGCCAATTCTTTGAAAATAGAAGATAATATAAGTTACTCAATTTCATGAGTTTGATATAAATTTATACTTATATTTACCTGGGTCTAAATGAAATTTAGAGAGATCCAAAGCATTACTTGCTGCAGAATATCTCTTTCCCATGGCTTGTTTCAACCTTTCCTTGAGCTCATCGCTGATTGCAAAGGGAGGAGGCCCACTAGGTCTTACTTTAACAAGCATTTTGAACCCATCGTTTGTTGTAATTTTCTTGTCACAGTCAGCAAGTTTCAATGCAGATTTGTGCTCCTCAACAAAGAACGTCACATCTTCTCCTTCAACTTTGAACTAATAAAGATACAATTAATTAGAATAGAATCAAGATACCTAACAATAATTTGAATCATAAGAGCTCACCAATATTGGATTAAATGTGAAAGGTGCCACATAACTTTGCAAATTACCAAGTACAAATTCTTTTGTATATTTTTGTCCTTTGGGTATCTGGAAAGAGATTAGAGTGCTTATCACCATACAAGTATGCTTACTAACCCTTTTCTTTGCATTATCTGTCAAGGGAACACAATAGCAAACAAACACTTGATTTGAAGGATTGACTTAGGAGAAAAAACACGCTTTGTACAAGTGTCATCTGCATCAAAACTCCATGGCTAGATAGCTTTTTCCACATACATCCCAGGTAGTTACTATAATTCGTCGTGAACTAAAAATGAAACGTTGGATTTGCTGCATGACATCACAAGGAACAACTTTGAAAATCAATAGAGCGTTCTCATTAATTGAATGTTAGTTAAAATAGAAAATACTTGCAAAGTGGAAGTATGAGATAGTGTGAGATCACTGTTTGATCTGGCAACTTTTGGAATAATTGAAGTGTATTCTCCAATTCATGAGCACAATTGTTATGATTATGATATGTTATGGGTTCATTTCCTGGACAAAATATGTGAGAAGATCAAGTTTGAAGTACATAAAGTTCTATTCAATGAGCCCCACTTCAAATTTGTAAGAAAGAAATGAACAAGAAGGAGTCTCGTATACACCTACAATGGGTTATTCCAAGATCCTAGTAATACATTGAACTTCCACAGGACCGTACTAAATTCAATATTCTACTTACAATTACCCTGTACCAATTTGTTTCGCTTATTGGTAACTGTCTGAAATTCCCATCCCTCATGGGACCATGTGGCAATGGGCTGTTCCTGCCTCTCATAAAACTCTTGCCACGACCACGCATTGGTCTCATGATCCGACCATTGTTATTAGGTCCAGCTGCCATCATGACATCATCATCCAATGCATGTGGATGTCGTGATCCTTTGGAAAGCGGCCCTGGTTTTTGTCTGCATATTCTTCTATTGAACGTGACGCGAGGCTTGTTCTTGTTGTATGCAAGTGGCTCTGGACCATCATGAGGTCGACTGGTTCTGTCATCATGACCTGGAAAAGTGAAGTTACTCTTGATTAATACGGATACAATTTCATAAATAGGATCCACAGGGACGTGTTAGAGGGAAAATCAACTACATGAATATCAAGAGACGCCAGAATAGCGTGGTTTTTCGTACGAAAACACGGATGAAGGTTACAATTAATTTGGATGTTGGACATGGTAAATTATGTAATTTTCGCGAGTACTTACCGAAATAGTGTTTGTCGTTGGGATGATTGGGCCTCCCACGTCCACCCCAAGCAGGCCTGTTTGGTTTTTTGGGCATTTTGGAGCCCAAAATTGGATGCACTTTGAGTATTGAGCGTGCACCAGCTACGTTCAGAAACAACTGATGTTCATGGCAGCGGCCATGTTGGCGACGACAGACTCACTAAGCTGATCCATTCTGGGGAGATTCGATCCTAGGTTGGCAGCTTTGACGGACTCCAAGCGCGCAATTTTGACTCTATCCAATAAAGTCTATCCTCATTATTGGATTTGATAACAATTAGGCTGCCTTTCCATGGCACAAATATTTTTCCAGAATCAGACCGCGAGATTTGAAAAACCCTAACCTAACAATGAGTGCGAAAGAGATGGCACTACTTTGGTGTCTCTCTCTTACACATTGAGAGGGTACCCGCGCCATGGCCATCTGCCATGGAAAGGCAGCCTTAGACTAAGGCATCTCGTATTAATTAGGTTTCCTTCCTCTTTGTTTTTAAAAATTGTTATTGGCAATATACCAATTTGACCGCTAGAGGAGCCACCGTCGCTTTTCCAGAGGTAGAGAGCGCTCTTAACTCTTAAGTTCAATGATTGCTTGCGCAAAAAATGGTCACACACTAGCTTTCAATGATGTCATTCATTACCGAAGCTTATTGAGCATTTGTTGACAAATTGATTCCCAATCAGCTCAAGAATTCTTGTTATTCTCCACTATTATGTTCGAATAAAGTTTTTTATTGATCGTCTGTGCGCAAATCAGTCATTTGCACACTGTCTCTCGCTTTTCACTTGCTCACAGAAGATCAAAATAGTATATTATGATACAAGAGCGCAAACGATGGTTTTCGCACTTTGAGTGACTTTTTTAGGCCCGAGCCGCAGGCGAGTTAAAAGATTTTGAGTTATCGGTATCGTCGGGTAGCTGGTGAAATACTCAATCTCATCGTGTGAATAAAAAAACTCCGAAAGAATGGGAAGGTCCTGAAATTTTAATTAATTTGATGAAAAATGCAGATTGCAAAGTTTGAAATTAGACGTAAGCGACATCAACTCTGTAAAGTGATGACGTATAGAGTCCTAAAAGGACGACGCAAGTGATTTGCGGCGCTCTTACTTTTTTGTGGTATTTGAGCCAAAATGATGCCTACTCGTGCAAAGTAAAAAATGCGCTCGCACTTGCGTCGTTTCTTACTCTGTGTTCGCACTCCAATCCAACAAACGCGCTGACTTGAGTACAGGTTGGTAATACATTCCAAACGTGTATTCCTTTGAAATAAGAAGAGGATATAATAAAAAAAATTGTCCCCTTGATCTCTGCTCCTCTCTACATGCCACTTTTTATATATATATATATATATATATATATATATGTGGCATATGCCTCAGAGCCCACGTTCTTTTTTTTTGGTTGAATATTCTGACTTCCAATGCCCCGCTGACTTGGCGGAAAACTATTACAATGGAGAAGATTAATTTTTTAGAGTGAGTGTTACTCAATAATAATCAATTGAATAGAACTCTTTCAACTTGTTTGTAAAAAAAAGGAGAAATTCATCACTAAATGTGTGAATCGATCATCTCTGCGGATAACGGATGTGATTATTATTATAAATGAATTAAGGAAATGAATATTATGTAAGGAAAAAGAAAATAAAATGTATAATGATCGATAGATGTTTCATCTTCCCTTTTTATTCTGATGAATACTTGAATCACAATTCCGTGATATTATTGCACATGCGACGTTTTCTACTTTGTACATCGGCGGAGCGTCGTGGGTTTATTGAGCCAACCGCAAGTGCCCTTCCATCTTATTCTTACCCTGTAAACTCGAGAAATCAAAATGATGCAAGTGATATAAAAACTTTTCTGATAAGAAATTGCGATTTCTGATTGCACCATCAGAGGATGGTCAATTTAGATGATCAAATTTTCGTTGTTGTAAAATGATTATTTTATTTGTTAGTGGAAGTGCAAAGTTTTTTGCGATTTTCTTGATTTTAACCAAATGGTAGTTACGTGCATTCTTACTTTGCACGGTAGTATTGTATCGTCGCGGAAATTTTTGCATAGAATTTTTTCGAATTTTTCATTTGTAACCCAATGAAACATATATGATCTATAGATACCCACAAATCTTTCCAATATCTTTTCGAAATATTCCTTGGTCATTCTCAAGAGATTGGTTGATGCACAATTTGATTGAAATCCATAGGACATAGTTTCCCGAAAAAAGGTTTCAATTTCTCGTTCTGTCTTTCGAAATTTTGCAAATGCTCCGATGGGTCACTTTGAAATTTTGAAGGACTGTTCAACTTTCTTAGACAATGAGCGCAGTCGGTTGTGAGGATCATCCGTCGATTTATATTGACACAAGGACAAGAGACGTTTTTCACATGAATTTACGTTTTCGTGCGCAAATTATTGCATAAAAATTTATTGGATCATTCATTTTGGACCCCTTAGTTTGAACCTTATCCAAATAAAACTTGATCCATCATTTCTGCTCACCGAGACCTATCGAACGTTAGAAAATATTGAGGTGAGCCAAAACTGTGAGCAAAACAAAAGTAGTGGGGTCAAATTAGGCACACTTACCTTACTCCAATGTAACAGTGGATTCGTCCAGATTATGTGTACAGACAAGCGACAACTAGCTCAGTTACCTTGAAGTCGACCTCGCAGAGTCGGAACCACACCCCTTTTCCCGGGAATCTGTTTGCTAGGCCGAAAACATATTTCTGAAGAAGTCAGCTTATGAACGGATTAATTAAACGCTGTTGGAAGCCCTCGCGCCAATGCAAAACATTGTTTATGCGTGTCCCAAGTAGGAGAAATCGGTATTGAAGTCTCAGGATCATCTGCCTAGTCAACGGTGCGTGATAACCACTCTTTCATGGGTTGTTCCAAAGTTACCCCCCGTATTCCAAAGTTACCCTGGTTGACGGTACGTAATCACCATTTGGTTAAAATTGAGAAAATTGCAAAAGACTTTGCCCTTCTAGAAACCAATGAAATATCATTTTACAACAACGAAAACTTGATCATCTCAATTGACCATCCTCTGTTTGATGGTGCAATCAGAAACTGCCATCTCTAGCAATTGTCTCGGCACAATTGCAGCAACACAAATACAAATTGAATTTACCTTCCCAGTTATCAAACTCAAAATGCACTCTTCAATGAAATCTCAAAACACTGACTTTACCATCACTTCAGTGTCCCAGGTTATCCAGATAAAAATTGAATAATAGAATCTGGAGTGATCTGGAGGAGATTGCCATACTAGTATAAGTTGCGAGGTTCATTTCATTTGCGGATGGATATGACGAATTTTCTGATAGAAATGATCTGGAAAACACTTTTTATGGGATTTGAATCGTATGGTTGATAGTTTTTTCAAGCTCAGGGAATTCTATTTGATAATAAAAAGTTTATGAAAAAAATTGAGTTTGAATTCTATACTGATGAATAAAAGCTTTCATGGTCTTGGATGTTCGAATGGTTACTAGGGACTAGGGAACCATTTTAACATGTCATTTTGGAGAAAATACATGTTTGAATGTTTTTTGCAGCGTATTTGGCTTTTGGCTTTTTAATTAACGCACGAAACATTTTCTAGGGAAGACATTAATCAGAAAAAAATGCTTCACAATTTTTTTACACGTAAATTACAACAATACCAATCGCATAAAAATAGACTGTTTCGCCGGTCACGTCAAAAAGAATCATGATTTTGGGTTATTCTGAGTTTTGACAAGGGCCAAAAATTCTTTAGGTAGTAAACATGATAAGGTTTTTATAACTTCTTTTCGTTTGCCGTGAGAGCAGGATTGAAAGAGGTGAAAGTGGTCCAAAGTTCCACGCGAGTTGTCGTCCCAACGTTTCAAATTCTGAGTTTATGGTAGAATCACTCATAGACCTAGGTAATGCAAAAGAAATTTTTTCAACGTAGTGACTGTTGTAACTATATTCTTCCAATATACAAGTTGAACATTTGGTCTCGTCGATCTTGAAGGACGGTCCTTCAAGATCGACGAGACCAAATGTTCAACTTGTATATTATAACCATCAAGGACGAAAAAATCTACCAAAATCACTTATGATATATTCTTCCAACACTATGAACCGGAAAGAAATATATGTATGGATGGAATACGACAATCATTTTCGTAGACCACTCTTTATTCCTGTTTTTTTTTTTTTTTTTTCATGTTCTGTTTCTTGTTCTACTAATTGGCGAAGATGAGCAATTTTTCAGAATCTTATAGATTAGATGGGTCTTGTTTAAATTCATTTAATTTCACTCCATCTTTCACCACATGTTGGGGAAACATCACACATGTTTTTCGATTAGGACCTAGTACTCTGGAATTATCATGAAAAATTGAGAGCTCATGGCACTCTTATTAGGGTATTCATCTTCCATCTTAGTCAAGTTGCCACTTGTTTCACAAAATACGATTCATTGGATCAAAAATTCGCGTGAAATGAAAAAATATATACAAGTTTCAGATTCACAAGTCAGTCGGACCCTAAATCAATCTCCAATCAGTCATACGTTCATTTCAATATGTTCAGGGACTGCCTCGTATTTTACAGAACCTCAAAGTTTAGACAGCAAACCTCACATCGGGTGTGGATCAATAATTAACACGTCATTGTCTGACACTTAATCAATTGATCAAAGGGTCAAGGATCAAATCACGACACCTTATCATCAGAACTAATTAAATTTTTCATTATACTTGAGCGTAAAGTTAGTGCGTAAAGCACCAAAAGAGTGTGTAAAGCACGTTTTTCGCCATCGTTGCGTATAATACTATGCCACGTTTTCGATCATTTATCAAGTTTAAACACAACTTTCAAAGTTCGATTTAAATGTGAATTTTAGTGCTTATCATATTGGAATATCAAGTGGGTCAAATAATCATGCAATAATTTCGTGTAACAATTTGTCCACATTCGCACAATTCTGTGCACAACTTTCAAGCTGGAGTTTGATTTATATTATATTCGATACATCATTGATAGAAATACGCGCACAATGCGGTTGTTGGAAAAAAATTTCCAACAGCTTTAATATTCGGGAAGTAAATCTAGATACTCAGAATTTTGAGGAATGAGTGAGGCTAATGGCGTGATATGAATTGTCTTTGATCAATGACACGAGAGTGATTCACAACTCGACAAAAGCAGTGTGCGATCAATTTCAGATGATGCTATGTAAAGTTATATAGGCGGGCAGAGGTTTATTAGTGACTCTTAGTGGTGTTCGGGCACTCAACACCATGTCACTACGCTCTGTTAGATCGTGTGGATTGCTGATTACATTTGGCGTATGTTTGCTATTCCAGAGCCAGGCAAATCAACTCCAACGTGAGTACCCCTATTCGAAATTTATAAGAACCACGGAATAACGCGTCGATAAGTAAGCCGAGTACGTTCGTCAAAAGCACAATGATTTTTAAATCTACCGCAGCTTGTAAGCTCTTCACCGCGAGATTACTGAATCCTTTTGGCTACCTTTTTCGATGATTTCTTTGTCATTCTTTTCAAATTGGGTTACATTATGTAAAAGCCAATTTAAAATTGTATACTTCGGATACTTTGCTCTTGACCAAGTGATTGGAGAAGAAAAAATATGAGTGTTCAACCAGGAATTGATTATGAATTAGTTCTGTGTGATACAAAAGTGAAAAATGTACATGTAATACGTGGTATTAGGTAATTCCTATTGTCTACGGAACTGATTTGATCATCATTGTCAACATATACTTGGACACCAACAAACTATTCGATCCCATTTGAGAGAAGTACGTTGAGTTATCACCAATGACTGCGTGGCGTATTATACGCCCCACATTTTTTTCGATAGCCGGCGATAGTGCCGACCGAGTCAGAATATGCGTTTTTCTGGCATCATCAAGCGTATCTTATCATTCAATGAAGTTTGGAAATCAAACGATGAATATTCTTTCATGTACTCAGGATGAAATAATGTTGAATAGATAATACAATACAAAGCACCCGCCGAACGAAACAAACGAGTAAATGGGACGTGGACCCCTCAAAAGTGGGATTTTTTTGAAGCCAAAATTTGGGTCGTTATGGAAATGTTATTTTTTCCTACGCATCTCTATAGAAAACTATTTGGAGATACGTGGTTCTTTCGTATCACGGCAGTTTTCGTGTCTGGTAGCAGTCGATTTCCACTTATTACAGAAGTACCTAGAGCTACGTATCTCAAAATTGAGACCAGACAAAGATATGTAAAGTTTAAGGGGTCGCTGAGGGGGATGGAATTCACATTTTACCTCAAAAAATATTCCCACGGCTCATCAACTAATCGTAGACTCTTTTTCGCATAGATTTGGTCTAATGCAACCAAATACTCGAAGAAAATGTGTTTTACAGAGCGATATAGCTCGCCAGAGAGGAGCATATCGTCGGGACGGAATTGACCGAAAATACGCGCTATTATGAAAACACGTTTATGTGCTCGTGTATATGGACCATATTATATGGTGCGCTTGGATGCGGATTAGACTTTTCTGATAATGTTATTGCGCATAGATGAGAAATATTTGGGTATTTATAGCAGGATTTGACATGATCCGAAACTGATTTTTGAATTTTGGTTCATTTTGGATCGGGGGGTGATAATTTTGGAATTTGATTCCCTTTCATCTTGAATGCATAGCAACAAAATTATCGGTTACATGTCCTAAATTATTCCAGAAGTTTGACCCCCGATCCGAAAGGAACCGAAATTCAAAATTAGTTTCGTGTCAAACCCTGGTATCTAGATAACAACCCCATATCCAATTTAATTCGAGTGAAACGATAATGTCAACGATTTTCTCACAAATTCTCAAATTTCCATGAATTCATCTTATTTATATTATATCCTGGAATCTTTCAAAGAATCATTCTCTCGGGGATATATTAAAAACGTTTTCACTTTTTTTAGTACCTTGAAGCAATATAATGTTGTCATACAAAAATGATAACGGAACGTGCAAAATGACAATATCTATACAACTATGACTTGTAAACGTTGAATTGTGTTCAGATTCTTCAATTCGAAGCATCAATTGTCACTGTGCATAAACATATGTATGTGGAACAAGCCTCGCTCTCTGCGGTTCTCAGAATTGATGGATTAACACGTTCGCTGCAGCGGGGACCACCGGTGGGCCCCGCCGTACCTGGGGAAAGATCATCGATTTCAGCCTCCCCAGCGAACGAAAAACCATGATTATACGAAACCCATATTATAATGGATCCCAGGAGACATTACTGAAATAACAAGTTTTATCACAATTACTTGCAAACAAATAAAAAATGGGCTGCGATCTGTGATGCATTCGGATCGATGTCCATTCGTCTGTGCCTGACAGATCGGTAAACATTATGGTTTTCATTTTTGAAATTGTATCATCGGTGATACGGTCGATTTCAACTAGAGTTTTAAAAGTTATGTTCGACTAATTTTTTTTTAACGAATCCAATCAACAATCTGAGAGCGTGACGGGAGCTTTCTGAGAATCACTCAAGAATGTGGTGATAGCTCATCAGGAATGTCCTGGGAGTATCGCTGGAATCCTTCGGGAACGTCACGAAAATACTGCAGAAATTGTTCGGGATTGCTTCAAAACTTGCAATAATGCCACAAGGGCTCTTAGGAAACCGTGTACTAGGACTCTTTTCGGAATTCTTGCGGAATGTCAGGGGGGATTTTCTGAGGGTTGGATAATCTATGCTCGAGGGACCTAATAGGTTTGAAATTTAATCTAAAATTCGATAATTCCCCCGGGATTGAACGAGGGACACCTCGAAGAATATTTGGAATTTTTGGAGAGCGTTTGAGTAAATCCCTGATTATAACATCGCTATATATTTGAATCTCACTGTTTACAGAAAATGCGAGTGGGCAGATCTATCAGAGGACAACCAAGTCTGGAGATGCACAAAATAACACATCGTGGGTACCGAACGACTGCATGGGCCTGGGTCAGTCAATTTCTAGCCAAATTGAGTCACTTTTCAGGAGTCAGGAGAAAGATCGCAAAGCTCAACTCGTCAACTTTTACATGACTTCGAGAGATAAGCCCTTGAGGGCCATGGTCAGCACTGGAGACCAGTTTGGACTCGAATGGACGGATTTCAGAGCCAAACGCGATACCATCGTCATAGTTCATGGCTTCTTATCCAATGGAAAAGAGCCATGGATCGACAGCATGGCCAAAGCTTTCCTTAAATTGGTACACGAGAACACTTCTTAATTCAACAGAGCTTATGATTTTCAATATCTACATTATACTCTTCAAATTTAAGTTAGGTCGAGTGGCAGATATCGATTCCTTACCTGAGTCAATGATAAACTCGGTCGTAATATAGAAAGGCAACTAACCCATGCAACCAGCATGATTATCTCCAGAGGAAAATGTCTAGGGCTTTACAAAACTCATCACATTCCTAACACTGGTATTCATGTCGTTATAACCCGAGAGTTGAGAATTGATCCGCGGATTAGGCGCTGTAATCGGCGTGGCAGGGGCCTTATTCCGAGCTCGGTGATTACTGTTTTCACCGCCATGCAAGGCCTTTACCTAATACGCAGACAAATTATTGAACACCCTCCTGGTTTAATATCGATTAGTTAAAGTGATAAATTAGTCTTGACACGATAAAAATTCATGAAATGTTAACTTGTTTCTGGTTACAAAACAACTTCCTTTGGAATTTTCAAATATTTGACCTGAGCAATTCTAGGGTGTTCTCTTTTGATATTGGTATAATGATCATAATACTATCAGCGGTTCTTCGGTAATTAGCGTTACAATACGCCAACAATACCATAATTACAGCACACTGTCAGCGAAATACATCTTCAAGCGAAAACTTGATAAGGCTTAAGAAAAAAGATAAGACCCTCAATTGGATTGGTACTCCATTGTTTTTTGGTTTTACCGTGAGCAAATGAGAATCAATAATATGAAGTCATAAATGGATCAAAATCGGATGAAACTTTTATACCACAAACGACCGTCGTGTTTATCGGACCAATCGATTTCATAAACTTCAACAAACTTATTCTACAAAATTAGTCCAATGCACCAAGATTATCATTGAATGAGTGCACGATGATTTTCACATTGATCATGTGATGTGTATTTTAGGGTGATTATAATGTTATTGCTGTCGATTGGAGCGTGACGAGCGAGACTTACAATTACTACAAAGCCGTAGTCAATACGCAAACTACGGGAGATGAAATTGCTACGTAAGCATGAAAATATGATACTTTTGTATGCAAACAGAAGAGCGCAATATAGCTCTCTCCAAAAAATGAAAGAACTCAAAGAGAGCTCGTCTACTTCCCCATAGTTTGTACCGAAATCGAATTCTTGCCTGAATTGAATACGACCAACACAATTCAAATGGCAATTCCAATCATATAATGGGTTCAGTGCGAACTCTTCTTTGAATTTTAATCGAATTTCATGTATGTAACAGCATGGATTTCCAAGATCATAGTTGCCAATTATTATGAGGATATTTTTCAACTCAACAGACTGTTTGATCAGATAGCCCAGTCGATTATGTCCAAATCAAGCACGGCAAGGGCCGAACAATGGGGTCAAATTCACTGCGTGGGCCACAGCCTTGGTGCCCATATTTGTGGCTACGCGGCGAACGAGATGAAGAGGCGAAATTCGTCCTGGGTCTTGCGCAGGATAACCGGACTCGATCCAGCCCAACCATGCTTTCATACAAACGAGCTTGCGCTCAAGCTCGACAAACAAGACGCGCCTTTCGTCGACGTCATACACACCAACGGTCGATTTCTATCCAAACTAGGATTTGGGCTGCCAGAACCCATGGGTCAGTAGAAACACCACTTTATCCGTAAAATAAAGCAATTACTAATCAAAACTAATATTTTGAAGGACATCTCCATAGGTCATTTAAAATTGAGGAAAAAGCTGTATAATCTCACGGTCATACATTTTCAGGTCACGTGGACTTTTTCCCCAACGGTGGCAAGCAGCAACCCGGTTGTCAGACGACAGGCTTCACGATCCCCATAATATCTATACCCACATCGGGTGAGTGTTGAGTGAAAATTGTTTTTGCGAAGAAAAATTTGGTGACATAGTTATCATCACGCACGATTGGATTTCATTAAACCATTTTTATTATAGTAGTACACAAGAGGCCCAAAATTCATCATACGAACAGATACCTCAACATCACAAACACTTTGTCAAACAATTACCATTCTCTTGAACTGCAGCATGCTCAAATTCTTAACTTATAAAATAATATGTATATACATATACTTGTATCGTGGCAGCTCTCAGCAGAGCAGTGTGCCATCACGGTCGCTCTTACGTGTACTTCACGGAATCAATCCTCAATGCTGTCTCAAACAAGTGCGTTTTTTGGGCCCAACCATGGGATCGGAGTTATCGAGATATTAAACGAATCTTGATCACCACATGCAAACCGGGAAAGTGTACAGAAATGGGAATTAATAGCGTCAAGTACAATTTGAGAGGAACTTTCTTCGTACTGACGGCTGCAACCGGACCCTTCTGTGGTGAGTAACGCCCTTCGGAAATATTATAAGAGCGATGCTCCAGTCCATCATATCGATTTAAAACTTGTGTAACGTGCCTACCTATTATATCATATCCATCGTTATCAACTGCGCAACATTACCACAATTTAACTGCGAAAAAAATCCACATTTAAATTTACGGGGATAAGACGATTTTTGACTAAAGGTTTCTTTTTCATCTTCCAGATCCTGAATACAAAGATCGAGATGAAATAATCACTGCTCTGAAAGATGATTTTGGCGATGATTGGGAGGATTAAATGTCAAGATTAAATGTCAAGATACGAATAAAGACGATGAAAATAATGATGCTTTTGAATGTAATATTCTCAAGATTACGTGGTTCAAACCTGTAAGAGACATTAGATGGATAGAATACCACAAAACTCATCCAACCGGACTTTAATTTATTACAATAAATATTCTGATCGAGTCACTTTCTTGATTCTAAATTTTGGCAAATTTACACAATGAGTGAAAGTTGCAATTCACGGAAACAGTAGTTTTTGAGTTGTTCGCTGGGTCGGGTTTCAGCGTTTACGAATTTACGAATTTACAGATTTACAGATTTATGAATTTACAGATTTAGCAAAGCGCATGCAGCCCGTTGCGTTGCAGTCAGCAAGCTTCATTCACACGATTAGGCCCACCGGATCGGGCCGCTGATTTGTATACAAATTCATACAAATTTTGGACTAATTTTTCTTATGCTCATACATTTTTGATTTGTTGTTTCACTCCAACATTCCAAACGAGGAAATATTGGACCAAATTGATTTGTCTGAATTCGTTTACAAATCAGCGGCGCCATCCGACGGGCCCAATCGTGTAAATGAAGCTTGTTGGTTGCAACGCACTGGGCCACCACTGGGCACTTGGGCATGCGCCTCGCTAAATCTGTAAATTCGTAAATTTGTAAATCCGTAAATTCGTAAATTCGTAAACGCTGAAACCCGACCGCAACAGTGTGGCCGCGCACGATCGCATCAAAATCCCTATATTATGTCCACCCCACCGCGGCTTGAACCATTTACGCTCAACCACCACGAAAATCGAGACGAAAACTCTTGGAAACTAAACAATGCTCGTTGTCCACACTATGGAACTAAAAATTTCTAAGATGCATCATCGTGTGAGGAACATTCATGATTAATAATTAATTTTGATTCTGCATTCTGTAATCGATAGATGTAGAGGAAAACCCGTGTGTGGTGAAGTTAGTAGTATTGGTATTGGTGAGCGCTGCTCACACACACACACTCACGTACGTGTATCATTGTGTATCATATATGCAGCAAGGCGCAGCAACCATGCGTTTTTGATTGTTCGATGAGAAGTTATCGTTATTCGTCGTTATTTCTAAGTCTATCGCAGGTAATGTCAAAGTGTAATCATAACAAAAATGTCAACTGAAGAGGAGGTAGTCACCGTTCAAGATTCCGCTTACACTGAAGCGATAGAGGTATTAAAATTGTTTCACAAGGTTATATTCCTATTCTTTGCTCAGCGTAACAAAGTAAACATCACTGAAGTGCTAACTTCATGATTCCAATATTGAAAATTCTAGTTGGCAAATTCGAGCTTTTCTTGCGATTAAGTCAACGATCACAAGAAACATGCTCAATTTCTCTACTGTCAATAGCCCGAGTATCTAGGTGGTTTACAGACATTCCCTGAACACAGAACTCTTCCTTTAGCAAGTTTTTGATACAACAATGGTTTCCTATCTTTCAGATTCTCTGTGGCATGTAAATCATCAGTTACTGTTTTTAAAATTTGTGGACTCATCCAATGTCTAAACATTCAATTTATACTTTTTACAGAAATCATTCAACATTATCAAGAATGGCATCAAATCCGCCAACATGCTCCCAAATGGAGATAATTTCAAATACTACTCTTGTTTCCCTACATTCAATGATATACGGAATGCACAAATCAAAAAGATCATGGACACAATGCAAAAAATTATTGAAAAAACAGGGATTGCAGGGAATATTAAACAGAGAGATGTGGAGGAGAAATTTGACCTGTTGCTGGAGGCAAATGATACACTTCTGGACAGAGCAGTGAGTTTCCCCCCTACTAGACACTGATAAATTTCGCAACACAAATTCAACTGATGTGTGGCCAATGCTCAGACTTTCTGTACATGCATACCTTGCAAGACTGTACTCACATTGTCATACCAAAGTTGCTGAACGAGTGCCTCGTGCATAACATGAATCCAATCATATTCTCTTATTATTTTGATAGCTCCACTACCCATTTTTTACACTATAAAATCTATTTGTTCTTTGTAGGGAGCTTGCATGGATGAGGAATCTGGAATAAGTAGAAATCCTGGTGTTGAGCTCATAGTTTCTCAGTCAAAAGGACCTAATTATCTCAATGGGTGCTGGAACACAGCTACTTTGAAAAATAAACAAGCTTCGACTGACTCGAATGCTAGCCAAGCAATAAGATTACTAGCTGCAAAAAATATACAAAGGCCACAGCTGACATTCAAGGATAAAATTGATAACAGTCCGAAGCCATGGCAGCCTAAAATTAAGGATAAGCCTAACTCTCTGAAACCTTTAGCTCTATATACAGAATGTGGAGAAGGAGATCAAGAAGTATTTTGTCATCCATACGAATTTGAATTGGATAAGTTTGAACCACCTGAGAGTCAACTGAGGAAAAAGCATCCCATTAAATACAAGCCTTTAGATGATACACCACTTATTGTCATAGAAAAAGTACAAGATCTTCAAATCATGATGAAAGATTTAGAAAAATATCAGGAACTTGCAGTAGATTTGGAGCATCATTCTTACAGAAGTTTTCAGGGTTTGACATGTCTATTGCAAATATCCACTCGAGACACAGATTACATTATTGATACTCTATCTTTGAGATCAGAACTTCATGTATTGAATTCAATTTTTACAAAACCAACAATCTTGAAAGTATTTCATGGAGCTGATTCGGATATCCTGTGGTTACAAAGAGACTTATCTCTGTATGTTGTAAATATGTTTGATACATACCAAGCAGCAAAAATTCTAGGATTGCCATTCTTGAGTTTAGCATATTTATTACGTACTCATTGTCAGGTTGATCCAAATAAGCATTTCCAATTGGCTGATTGGAGGATCAGACCTTTACCAGAGGAGCTGATGAAGTATGCTAGGGATGATACACATTATCTATTATACCTTCATGACATTCTCAGGAATGCCCTTATTGACATGGCACATGGAAAGATAAATATTTTGAAATCTGTGTACACCCAGAGCACAGATGTGTGCAAAAAGACTTACATCAAGCCTTTGTGGACTGAAGACAGTTATTTAGTATTGTACAGGAAAAGTCAAAAGATGTTCAATAATAAACAGCTTTATGCACTCAAAGAGTTGCACAAGTGGAGAGATGAAACTGCACGACTAGAGGATGACAGCACAAACTATGTCTTACCAAATCACATGATGTTGAATATAGTAGAAACTCTTCCCAGAGAGATGCAAGGAATTTTAGCTTGCTGTAATCCCATTCCGCCTCTCGTTCGACAGAACCTGTTGAAAATTCACAAGATGATTCTGAAAGCTAGAGAACAGCCATTAATAAAACCTGTATTGGAAGATGATATGAGGCAAAGATTAGCACAGAGGAGCCAGGTTGGAGACTCAGAGACTTGGATCTATTCACCACATGATATACCAAACGGTACTGAGGCTCGAGCGAATTTACCGTGTTTGCTAAATACGCCTCCCAAAGCTCTAATGGTGTTGAATCAATCAAAATCAAAACCTTCTATCACAGTATTTGATGAAACATCCTCAGAGGTAAGAATTTTCACCTGATTCTTGAGGATTCTGTCGCGTAGGGGTCGTGTCGTTCTTTCTCGTCCGGGAACATGCCTATTTGACTTGGCATCCAAACATTGTAACTAGAACGTTTCCGAATAAAAAAATTGGTTCCTAGACTTTCCGGGGGCGTATACTCCTGATGGGAGTTTTACGGTTCGCATGCAACGATTGATCCCTATCCAACTATTGAGCAAATTTGGCTACATATGAAGCATACACTTTGCTTTTATTTTTCAGGATGAGCTGGAGGAAACACAAGAAGGAAACAAGAACAAGAGAAAAATGGTTTTCATTAGCCCTTTTGAAAGGTACAAACGAGTTCAACCATTTGTTGCAGAAGAAGAAAGAAAAGAAAGAGAAAAGCAAGAGAAAGAAGAGGCTGAAAGAATAAGGTTGTTGCAAAAAAGCCGAGAGGATACTGCTGCTAGTATTGGTCGTGTTCATGACCACTTTAGAAAAGTAGCCACGTGTGGAGTAGCAGGAACTCACGATTCGTGATATGATCCGAATCAAGATGAGAATTTCGTCCCTTATAGAAATCATGTCGAATGATGAATCGATCGATCATTGAAGATTTCACGATCTGTGTGAAAAATTTCGAGATTCATCAAAGTTCCCATTCTTATTGGGAAAAAAATTAGGATTGTGTATGTGAGAGAATGCGTTTATAGATAGTTCTGTAATAAGTCGTGGAAATTATATTCCAAGTCCGATCAACTTGACAGACACGGTTTAAGAATGTACAGATTATGATTATGTAATGTATGTTGCCACAACCAAACGAGAATTTGTACAATATTTCTGTATTTACATGTTTATTAAAAAATAATAATTCTTTTACATGCATCATAACTGTTGATCAATGAATAACGACCAAGATGAAGGCTATTGGATATCGAATCGTGTTCTCAGCTCCGAATATCACGGCTTCAAATGAACAATTGCGGTTGAAAAGTTGAATCATCATCATTCAGAAATTAGAACTTGCAAAAGCTCAAGAGACTCGACAGCGCTCTACCTTAACCACTCATACCCGCCCCCGCATTGTATATCTATCTATAATAATTTTTCGTCTGCCACGGGCGGGGGGTGGCAAAACCGTACCGAACTGAGCAACTAGCGCGTGCGGTATCAGTTAGCCGTTCGCGTTGCGATCGAACGGACGTGTGTGCACGTTTTGTTCCGAGTTTACTTTTTCTCCGGCTTCGTGCTGTGCATGCTGCAGCTAATAGTTAGCGGACGACGAGAGTACGAGAGGCGAAGACGGAGAAGCGCATATAGAGAAAAACGTGTGTAAAAGAGAGAGACGACTGCAACTGCTGCCTGCTGCTGGGGCGAGCTCCAAAATTAGTAAATAAGGAAGATGGCTAGTCGGCTACGAGACGCCGCCTCCTCGGCAGTAGCAGCGGCCCCAGCTTCAGTTTATCGAGCCGCCCAAATCAGCAGCTCCTAGGAGATGATGATGATGTCGCGCAAGGGTAGACGAAAGCTCGATTTGGGCTCACAGCCCGCCGATCATCTAGCCCTTTGATATTCGATCCCCGGATCCACCCCGTCTCGTGGTAAGCTTTCAAACTTTTTGCATCAAACCTAACCTATAAGGTAAGCGGCCTCTACATCTGACCCTGACGGGCAAGACGCGGTCATCATGGAAAACCCCGAGAGTCAGAATCCCTCGTGGGTTCTCGGAAACGACTCACAAACCTAGTCTTGAGCTGATTATTCATGCGTTCCATCCTGTGAATGTCTTGCTCTGTCATCGTCTGCTGCTCTTGGGGATGTTTCCACCGATGAACAAGACTGAACAAGACCCTCATCGGCTCAGTCGCCGTTGCTCATGTCTCTCATTCTGTTTTTCGATAAGAAGGATGCTATTTTTGGCCCCGGAAACCTACATACCGGCGCGCCGCACTGTCGCGCCCGCACCGTGTGCTTCGTGAAAGAGTACAAGATGAGCTTCGCCGTCGCTCGCCCTCGGCCCGAAAGCTCAAGCACGCTTCTTTATTTTAGCATTAGGGGACTAAAATGCCACTTTTAGACCTGGCTGCGAACAGAAAAATTGGCGTTTATTCGCCCCAAGGCCAAAAATATATCTTACGTCCATCGCTCGGCACGGACGGGGATATTTTGCCCTTCTTACACCGAGGGAAAAACTATCTACTTTTCGCAAAATAGTCGGATCTCGCATCGGGATTGATGTACTATTCTTCCCCTATAAGAATCTACATTGTAAACCTACGTGATTAATGTCATGCACGTACCGATCTGCTCATCATCTTGAACAAGACGAACCGCAAGCACGTCCGCAAGCTCGTCAGCCTAAGCTCGTCAGACTGAACTGGACTGAACTTCGTGGTAACAGTTCTTTTTTGTTCTGGCCTGAAAATCAAAGTTCCCCTAAGGGTGCGGTTTTTAAAATCTTGAATTCGCAACGGGAACTTTGCCAAAAGAGTTTGTTGCTTGCATGCGTGAGTGTAAACCAGTGCACATGTGCACAGATGGTGCGGCAGGAGCTTTTTTCTGTGTCACTTGGCGTGTTTTTTGCCGCCGCCGTGTGCCACCGTATTTGGCTGCAATTCTAAACAGTTCAAGAGCGCGGCTTTCATTTTTTTTCTCTACAAAAGCCTTAAATTTAAATCCCCACGGGAGAGATCCGAGATCCATACTGCGCTCACTGCATCACTTCTCGAAGGTACTAATTTCATTGCACATCGAACATTTCACCTTTTAACGTTGACAAATCAATGAGTCAGACATCAGTCGGAGAACAATTCGTAACCAGTTTTCTCGAGGATGCTGTAATGTAAGCGGCTCGAACAGGAAAGATTCGTCGTCGCGCAGTAAGTCAAAAGTGTCATCGCAGAGCTTATCATCTCGCCTCATCCTACAAACTCTCAATATTCACGCGCTCCACGAAATCCTCGCGTCGAATGGACAAAATGTTTTCTCCAAAAACATGAAAGAGAGCGCTCGAGATAGAAGGATGAAATGTATGTTTCGAATGAGCAGATGAGTTAGTGTATTGAGACACAAGGAGTGCGACGACTCGATCGCAGTTTGGCTTTATACCAGAATTCGATATTCACATATGTAACGGGACACCGCAATACGCAATGTCGATGATAGAAAATTGTGCCCATATACAATTCACGCTCCTCGATTTTTTAATGCAAAACGTGGCAATTGATTGCGTCCGCAACTCTCGACACGCGTATGTATAGTGGCGTCACACGGCATTCCCATCGGCAGCCGTTTTACTGTTTATAGACTGCTCGCAGAAACGACTACCTTACTGTTAATAATATCGCGTGATTCACTTTGTTCTCGTGTAGTATTAGCTTGTACAGTTTATCGCCTGCTTATGTGGGGACAAAGTTTCGAATTTTGCATGAACGTGACGTTTCGTTTATTTATAGAATCTAAAACGTTCTACTAGCCTAATGAATTCGCGTCCAAATAATGCCAATGAACCAATTTGCACTGCAGCTTGCAATACTATAACTGCTAAAGTCGTGGCACACCAATCAATCTTGGACTCCCTCTCTTCGATCTCGCGCATCTTATTATCCCCCGGCGACGAAAATATCCTCCCGACACGGTGATATTTCTCACCAGATTGCGAGGACACGGTACATCATATCAAAGTTGTCGAAAAAATTCTCGTTATTCTTCATCGCATCGATTCTGACGATTTCAGCGTGGTTCCACGTTCATTTTCCCTGGAGAAATTCCCTTTTAAGAAACCGGCCATAAACGCAACTACGGATCGGTATTGCACGCTTAAAGTTGAGCTTTGCCGATGATCGCGGGGTCCAAAGCAGCGCACCATCAGAGCTTTCCATCTTTGCCTGATTTCTCTCTTTCTTTCTCTGCTGCCCACAGTGCTAAAAATAATCATCGAAAAAGCCGATCGAGCTTACGCGAAGCGAATCCGGCTCTCTCACTCTCTCTGTCTGTCTGTTTCACGGCACGCGTTCATACATCGGCATCAGCATCAGAGCTTGCGATCGAGGGCTGCGCGAGCTTTGGCTGTTCCGTTCTGAAGCTCGTCTCCGCGACGACGATGATGCTCCTCTTGTCTCGTGCAACAACGCTCTGAGGCTTTCTTACATTGTTGTGTGCACGCTATTGATGCTGGCCCCACACAGTGTCCCAATAAATTGACTTGCAGCTTTGAGAACACAAAAATAGATTCATCATCCTCGAACGCACTCTGGTGCTGCGCTGCAGCGTTGCACTTGATTGTGAAACCCTCGCCCTGCTGCTTGTTTACATCGACATTTTTGTATATTGAGCTTCAATGGATTGCGGAATTGGCCCTTTTTCAGTTAGTTAGTCTCCTTTTGCTATATACTGGACCGAAAAATGGAAATCTCTGAAAATTGTTGAGCTTGGACTGACAGTTTTTGACATTTTGAACGTCCATGAGGATGAAATGTATTTGGGATTTTCTAGAAGAGATTTCAGCTTCCGGCAAGAGCCCTGAAGTGAGTGAAAACGTCAGTTTTGCGTGATTCCTAAAAGCAAAATTACCGTGCGGAACCCACCCGATGATACCAAACAATGGTCAAGGAATGTTTTCGATACCGTCGAATTGGCTAATTTTGGTACGTTTTCGGTGCTTTTCATTTTGTTTGGCTCGGCATTCCAACATATATTGACAAAACCCACCACTTCTATCAGTAGTCAATCTAAAGCTTACAGTCTCAGCTTTCGATTGATGGGCTACAAAGTTCAGTTTGAGGAGTTTAAGCCGAAGCTATTAGCAGTTGAAGAAGTGTACCAAAGTTAGACTCCGACGGGGCAACTTTGGTACACTTACAGAATATCTCGATTCCACCCACCATCATGCGAGTGAATTAATTTTAATCGTTCAGAAGTTTCATTTTAAGCTGTTTGAAACATTTTGAAACCTCATAGACCATCACTCGACTCGAGATGAGATGGAAAGAAGCTGCCATAAGAAGTTGTACTAGAGTTACCCTATTCTCATGCTTCTTACCCAGAATGGGGTAACTTTGATACTTTTTTCGTGGTTTTTCCCACTGTTTTTCATCCATTAAAATTCCAAATGCTGTAAATACTCTAATGTAACGATTGTTTCTTCAATATGGTGATATATGTGATGGAAATGTAGCAAGATACACCCGTGTTCGTTCCGGATCTCTATGCCAGGTACACTAACTGGACCACTCGTGTATGGGTGCTAAATCGGCCTTTTCGGAAAAAGCTTCAATAAACGACTTCAATCATCCACGCGAGATCTACGGGGGCTCAACACACTGTTTTTGCGTGTGCCAAGAGGGGAGAATTGGTTTCAGAGCAATAGAATCATTCACCTTGCCGAATGCAGTTATGAAAGTTATCTTTCAGGGGTGTACTAAAGTTGCACCCACTGTACCAAAGTTACCCAATTTGACGTTACGTACTTTTTATCGTGGAAACTGAAAACCTGGTCCGCCTAAGTCTCAAAGGCTGAGAGCGCGTCAATTTTTCGGGAAACCGCACATTTCTGTGCAACCCATGTAAAAACGGGAACCCTATGATCATATATGAACAGGGGGTCCAAGGACCCTATGACCATATATGAACATCTATGAAATAGTTGCATTTTCAGGGAATATTACATGAAAAAGTCATGATGCTGATCTTGCATAACCGAGAAAATCTCCAAGAGTTCATTAGGTGGTTGAATTAAAACGATCTGTAAGTGATATCATTATATATCTCAATAGAAAAAAATTTTAATTTCCAAGATCAAAAACGTTTGGCAAATTGGTGACGAACCTGCATAAATGTAATATTTCTCAAAATGATGATCTGAAGATATAACAAATTGTGCAGATTGTTTACCAATTTGCCAAACGTTTTAAATCTTGGAATTGAAATTTTTTTTTTTCTACTAGAAGAATGATATCACTTACTAATCGTTTTGATTCAATTCTGAATGAACTCTTGGAGATTTTCTCGGTTATGCAAGATCAGCATCGTGGCTTTTTGATGTAATATTCCTTGAAAATGCAACCGCAACAACTTTTCGGATTTTAAAAAATTTCGAAAATTGTTTCATAGATGTTAATATATGGTCATAGGGTCCTTGGACCCCATGTTCATATATGATCACAGGGTTCCCATTTTTACATGGGAATGGATAACAATTCAGGAAGTTCCTTTCCATCGACAAAAAACCATTAATCACTACTTTTTTACGTATTTAGGGGCCTGCCAAAAACTATCCCGGTGGTTTTAGAAAGCTGTAAAATTCGTAGGATATTAACTATGAGCTGATGATCACGATTGATTTCCATCTTCTACCTTATGCATCGAGCTGACCACCCTGGCGTGGGGATTTTGACACATCCGCCATCATCTGCTCATGACTAATTAATCACGCGCTATCTCGCTTCCTAAAACCATCGGTAACGTTTCCAGCAGGTCGTATTATGTGTAATGCGTCGAAATGGTATCAAAATATCTGTTGAATTCCAATTGGATAAAGATGTTTTGCTAATATAACTGACAATTTTTCGAACGACAGAGTGACGATGATGCTGAATTCATCCTAGTTTTACCAGAGTGCCTAGCAAACCTGGAAGGCCTGGAAAAAACCTTGAAAAAAATTTAATACTTGGAAAATCTAGAATATGGTCATTTTTCAATCAGAAAACCTGGAACATTTGGGTTTTTGTTGCAAAACCTGGAAATTTCATGAGAGGGATTCCAACCAATCTATTTCACCGTCGAAAAAAATATCAAGAATCCGATTTGCTGCATCACGCGACTAACTCATTCTTCTTCTTCAAACAATTGGCTATATCTTTCTGCTACTGTGTGTGTGCAGAGGTGATTTGAGCCATAACACCAGTATGTAGAGAGCAGTATAGGTAGACGACTAATTGATATGTCACGTGAAAATAACCCGATCTTTAAAAAAAAAAAAAAATAATAAAAACATGGCCAAAACCGCGCACGAGTCAATTGATAGCTCAAAAGTGATATTCACGTCATAATCCTCGGAAAGTTTTTTGTCGAAATGGTGTATTAGATTATATTTAATGCAACCAGGGACATCATGAAGTATCATGGATGGTTAAAACTCGAAGGGTGGGACGGGCAAATCTATCATTGCAGGCTTTCTAACGTGAAAATTTTTATTCGCAAGACATTATTACAGTATTTCCAAACACCTCCCCAAGAGAATTGTTTTTTACCTTCTACTGATCTAATGACAAGGGAGATCCACAAATATGATGAGTCCTGAGAAAAATCGTAATTGGGCGAACAATAAGCGCATGTCATCCTTGTCAAGTAACCCATCATTTGAGCACGATAAATTTTAATTTCTAATTAACAACATTAACCCAGAATACAGTAGTCATGCACAAAGATTCTCCGACTCTTTGAAGAGGAGCCTGGAAATTTGATTGACGTTTTTGAACCTGGAAAACCTGGAAAAACCTAAAACTCCATGCTAGGACTTCACTAGATACGATTTACTAGAGACGACCCCCCTACTTACGATTAAAAGCTTAACTTGAATATATATATCTAAGCAGCGCGTGGTGTTACATGTTGGTGTGGGTGCTAGATTTCCTTGAGAATAAAATACGAACGCTTTAGTTGATGATCATTCGACGTTTATGTGCGCTGGAGTCCACAGAAGCCTTCACATGTTTATTTCGCAACAAGATTTTAACGAGGTGCTTCAAAAAAATGATGAGTGGACTGCTTAAAAATTGCAGACAATACCCGCTCAATTATTCATCATCGCCTCTCTCATTATTATCGGTCAAAAATGTGTATAAGGTCGCTCGCCAACGATCGTTCATCGCATTTTGCTTTTTGCATGCTCTTTTACACAATATCATCATAGCCACAAGCTTTGATCTACAACATTGAATTAATTCGGGACAGTTTTATGTAAAAATTGTTGAATCCTGTGTCACGGCTTTAACATATTTTGTGCATAATTTTGCTTGAAAAGTTCGATATGGGCTTTTCCACGACTGTCGCACGGACGTTTGCACTGCACTTTTAGAGTTAAATTCTAGTGCCACCTTGTTATTAATTAACCATGAAATAAACAGAAAGCACAATAATATTCTGAAATACTTTCTACATTTTTTAGAGTTTTTGACAAAATTCTGAAGTTGTTGAGTTTGTTATGAAAAATTATAGAAATTCGCTTGTCGCACGGACATTTTTCGGACATGGGTTTTGGTATGTTGAACTATCGGATGAATAATCTGCGAATCTATGAGGGATAAAATTCTGAAATGAAATCATATTTGAGATTAAACAACCATTCTCCCATAAACAACTTTCAGATATTTTTTAAAATCAAAATCATAAGCATGGTAGCTTGGAGGAAAATTTTTCGGAGATGTCGCACGGACTTTTTGGAACTGCCGTACGAATGTCCGTGCGACTGTCATGAGACTACTCATCTATTGTAATGATTATGGTGTTGTAAAAAATATTGAAATTGATTTTATTCTACAATCAATTTATTTGAGACTTCTTGCGATCGTTAAAACGAATGTCAAATACATAAATTAATGACCGTGACGTTAAACTAACAAATCCTTCATAAAAGCATATAATATCAATCAGATATCATTCCACCATTTGATCAATCACATCGAGAATCAATATCATCATTATGTAATATCGTCAATCAACATAATGAATGTTGATTACGAATGCGGGGTAAGATTCCAGTAAAATCCCAGGAACCAGTGGGAATTTCAACACACAGACCCTGCGAAATACATTATGCATGCGTATATATATAGCACTCTGACCTAAAAATCGCAAATTTGAACATGATTTTTGGATTCTCGTGCTAAAAAATATCATATGAAACTGCGTGCAGATGGGTAGTTTTGTTACGAAGGACTTATAGCACTCGCTTCGCTCGTGCCATAAACAGTCCTTCGTACAAAACTACCCATCTACGTACAGTGTCATAATATACTATTTTTTCCTTCTGTACATGTCTATGGGTCACGGAACTCTTATCAGATACTCCTCCTCAGCTTGAGTCATGAACCAACGATTCATTAAAAAATACCCATGATTCAGATGCAAACTGAAGCTTACGATCATGAAAGTTACGTACTCAACGCCACGATATAGTGAAGGCACATGTCGTACGGACGATCTTTATTGAATTATAGTAGGCTGAGTATTGTTCCTAAAAATTCAATTTTTTGTATAGTCTCTCGTTGGAGCAGATGCTGTTTAGTCCCAAATTGGCAATAAAATTCAAGCAAAACTTATCCGGTTATATAAACAAATGTCATTTTTAGCTTGTCGCACGGACACGAGCGAGGACCTAACATTGATTCTCGCGCCTGATGAACAATTTCAATTTCTCAAGCTTATTAGATGGATATTCATTTTTAAACATCATTCCTCTTGCGATTTCTCCAAACACATCTCACAAATCTTATACACAACCTGAATTAACCAGATTTAACTAGGTGTATCTTTTCAACGAAATTTCTAGATTTTCTTGAATAACAAATTCAATATTGCATAAAATATTGTTAATTGATTTTTTCGATGCTTTATCATTAGGAAACCATAACTTCAACATTTCTTGATTCATATATCCAATTCTCGGCCTCAAGACTTGAATTTCATTTTCTTATTCTCATGTCCGTGTTTTCGTGGAAATGCCCATATGGATGTGCAATTACAGTAGATATCAATACAAGAAATTTCTATATTCAAAACAAATATTCATTCTACCGAGTATGAATATCAAAAATAAAATCACGATGAAATAAATCGTAAAAGTTTTCGTCAAAAATCAAAGGCATGAGGAATGAAATAAGATCACATAATAATATCATATGAAGGTTGGTTGACATCATAGTGAATTCTGTGGTAATCGTCCCTAGTAATTTTTTCTGCAAGTACGTCATCAAAAAATCTTTTTTCCCTCTCTCGAAGACCCATGAGCACGAATAAGAACAAAAGAATTTGCTTTCGGATGAGAAAAAATGAAACTTTTGCGCAATTTTCACGTGGGCACAAGTAGTTGAATAAGAGTAACGTCCTCCACGTCTAAATACAAGCCACGTAACGCGCCAGACAACAGAGAGCGTACATAAAGTACCAGCGCTCGTAGGGGTGATGACAGATAAAGCGCTACGCCACGATTATGCGCCACGCCACGACGCGCTATCGCACGCCATGACCCAACAATTCATTCCAGCGAACCCGACCATCGATGGACTCGATTTTTTGTCACAGTATCAGTCGTTGATTACGAGAATGAATCAAATCCATCGATGGTCGGGTTCGCTGGAATTAATTTTTGGGTCGTGGCGCGCGATAGCGCGTCGTGGCGTGGCGCAAAATCGTAGCGTAGCGCTTTATCTGTCATCACCCTAGAGTGCTTACCTTGTCGTCGTATTTACAAAAGGCGTCGCATTCGCGAGCATCTTTGTTGGTAATGCATCTGAAATTGTCTGAGAGTAGACGCACCCTTTACTCGTCTAGGTTACATCTCTCATATATACTTTCATCGTTGTTGGAACGTGCCCTCCTCGTTCGTATATTCACTTTGAAGTTTCTGCGAGCGCTAACCCATCCGTATCACGTTGCTGTATTTGCGTCCCTTGTCAATTCTCTCCATTTTTACCTATCGCGTTTTACAGAACAGGCCTCATAAATCGACAATTTTCTTAAATTTCATACCAAGTAAGTAATATTACACGCGAGCTGTTAAAAATTCATCCTTATTACATTGGCACGTACTCACTTTCTGATTAGTCTCACAAAACAGAGCACCAGGTATGCGGAACACGGATTTTGACAAAACTCTGGGAATGTTTTGTTTTTGAGGGAAATGCGGAGGTATCTCCGAGGATTTACTCCCACGACCTTTTTTTTTGAGATACACAGATGAAGATTAGCATCGACAGAATATCTATGTGTATGAGTTTCTCAACATAAGCCATGATGAGTAATTTTGCGGAAACTTTGATTTCCGTAGGTCGAAAATGTGCTAACCCCGAATCTCCCTTCCAAGTGTTCTAACAAAGAGGGGGTCCTCGGTAAAAACATCTCACGTGAGATCTCACGTAAGACAGGCGAGATCTCACGTGAGATGGGTCAAAATACAACGTAAGATCTCACGTGAGATTGATAATTGAATATCGTTTTTCTCTTCCAGCAATGATTGTTTTCGTGATTAAATGATCCTCAGGGGCTTCATGAGTAACCAGATGCCCCAAACCACCATAAATTCAGTTATAATGTGAATTTTTAATCAATCGGCGGACTGCGGCGAACGACACAGCGAGAGCGGACGGGCGACTGCCGCGCCACCGTGTTGCAGCGTCCAACCTCTGATCTTACCTGAAATCTCACGTAGGATCTCACGTAGGATCTCACGTTGGATCTCACGTTGGATCTCACGTTGGATACTACGTGAGATCTCTGTATCATACTTTTATTCTACACAGTATTATCCCAAAATAATAATACAATACCCATTTTGCGGTATGATAGTACCTCACTCGCGAGAGTGCTCTCTACCTTTTGAAAAGCGATGGTGGCGCCTCTAGCGGTCAAATTGGTATATTGTCAATAACAATTTTTAAAAACAAAGAGGGAGAAGACCAATAGTACCGCTCCCTGCGGACTATTTTTCTTCAAATTTAAAAAAAAGTTTCATCGAGATCGGTGCAAAATTGAGCTCAAACATTTGCAGATACATTTGTTCAGTGTTGCTGAATTGTATCTGCAAATTTTTGAGCTGAATTTTGCACCGATCTCGATGAAACTTTTTTTATTATTTAAAGAAAAATAATCCGCAGGGAGCGGTACTATTGGTTTCCTTCCTCTTTGTTTGTAAAAATTGTTATTGGCAATATACCAATTTGACCGCTATAGAGGAGCCACCATCGCTTTTCCAGAGGTAGAGAGCACTCTTACTAGCACACGATGTGTGACCGAGGACGTCGGCACCCTTGCCTTAGCAGGAGGCGTGAGGCAGTTTTTGAAGCGCAAGCCAGGCCGGTCAATAAATAGCCAAAAGCTCTGCCGATTCTAAAAAGAAAAGGAACGAGAAGAAATTCAACAAAGAATTTTTCAAGTCTTGGTTGCACAAGAAACATTTTGGAAACCATTGTGCAACCTTTGAAAACCCGTTGAAATGCCCCAGAAACGTGCTGGAAACGTTGAGACAACAGACATCTCGTAGACATTTTACGTTGCTCAAACGTTCCACCTACGGGGTTTCTGACTATTTACGGAACGTTCCAAGGTTGCAATTGAAACGTTTCAGAAACGTTGAGGCAACATTCACTGTTTGGTGGGCACACTTATATTCTTGAATCGCATTTTTATTTATTTACGCCAAAAGGTCTCCTACAGAAGAATGATTAGTGTTAGGCCGCCGTAGTGTTACAGTATCCAAGTAAAAATTTTGGGATAATACTGTGTAGAACAAAAGTATGATACAGAGATCTCACGTAGTATCCAACGTGAGCTCCAACGTGAGATCTCACGTGAGATCCTACGTGAGATTTCAGGTGAGATCAGAGGTTGGACGCTGCAACACGGTGGCGCGGCAGTCGCCCGTCCGCTCTCGCTGTGTCGTTCGCCGCAGTCCGCCGATTGATTAAAAATTCACATTATAACTGAATTTATGGTGGTTTGGGGCATCTGGTTACTCATGAAGCCCCTGAGGATCATTTAATCACGAAAACAATAATTGCTGGAGCAGAAAAACGATATTCAATTATCGATCTCACGTAAGATCTTACGTTGTATTTTGACCCATCTCACGTGAGATGTTTTTACCGAGTCAGGCCTTCGAATCACGGATTCACCTGAAACTTTGGGAAAGTCTTCTTTTGGCACAGAAAGAAGATATCCAGAACCGCGTTTGCCAACGCTCAAGCGTTTTTGAGCTACAGGCTAAAACATATGCATTACAATATATCTATATATACCGTTTTGATGAATATGGGCATACTGTAATGCATGAGTCGAATGCTGTAGCTCAGAAACGCTTGAGCGTTGGCAAGCGCGGTTTAGGATATCTTCTTTCTGTGCCAAAAGAAGACTATTCCCAAAGTTTCAGGCGAATCCGTGATCCGAAGGCCTGACCCCCTCCTCGTAAGATAGAATTCCCGACTTTATAAAACATATAGAGCATGAGTTAACTTGCGCGCACAAGTATAAAAATCTTTCACTCATAGGTCCCATAAGGATAACACAGATAACACGGTAACAGGGCACGGAAACTGGCATTTTGATGTCGTTTAACATTTGTCTCTAAAATTGTTAATTAAAATTGATCTCTCGACTAGAAGTTTCACGATGCAGTCTTGAGGTTTTGTGGTTTAATGTGGCCATCAGATACTATGAAAGAAACTGATCAGGGCCTGGGCAGCGAGCTGGGCAGCCTCGTGTTTAAAGTTCGCACTAGTACCACACCGAACTGACCAAAAAATTTACCAAAGGTGTGGATTTCCGCGTAAAAATATTCCCCAAAGTGTAAAATTGTATTTTTTTTTTCGATACTACTTCGGCCCATGGAAAAGTTACGTCTGACGATAGAGTTTCAGGAACAATCGACGCCGAATGGCTTCTAAGAATGATTCTTTACTTTCATCAAGGGAAACGAAGTAAATGAAATTTTAGGCGCCATCGCGCTAAAAATTGACGTGCTCACCGTGCACTCAAAAAGTAGTCTTTTGGCTCCTTTAGCAATGGGATGAGATTTGGTGCTCAATGCCATTATTTTGCCATTGTTTTTGATAAGTTTGCCCGCCCGAATCCCTAAACCGACCCTCTCGGTGGCGCTTCATATTCGCAAAGACCGAAAACAGGAAAAACCACATCACACGGACCTGACATCTTGACCTCTTTTTCCAAGTTGATAATTTTCCGAAACCCGGGATCAAAAAACTAATAATTGCTTTAAAAACCAGTACCAAACGATTTTTTTTTTCCAAGCGTTTTAAAGGTTCGTACAAGCAGGTACACTCTATTTCAAAGCTTCCACAGAACTACTCATATGGGCGATATGCTAATCTCCATATCTGCATCTCAGAACAGTAAGCTTATGAGAGTCAAGCTTTCGAGGTGCCTTCATTCCACACCAAGATAAGATGATTCCTAAAATTGCATCATTATCCGTGTACCGAAGATCCGGCACTCTCTTTGTCAATTGGAAATGGTTTGTACGGTTTTGTTAATCCATTTCCTCATTCATTGCACTTGTTGGGAGATTCAGTGCTGGTATATTATATATCATATAAAACCTATTTGTCACTAATATACCTATTAGGTTTTTTTTTTCAAAAATTCCACCCATCGAAGTGATTCACGCCGCAGTTCTTGTTACGCCCTGGTTTTTATGGGTATCAAATCACAAATCTTTGCAACATTCTTGTTCGCAGAACGTCCTCATTGATCTCCGTGATCACGTTGACGGTCACATCGTATTATTAGGATTCAATTCCTCGCAGATGAATTTTGTCAACGTAATTGATGTACCGATGATTCCTCAGAACAGTCTGAAATCATTTTCTATTGACAGTAGGGCAACTGCCAAACAGTTGCATAAGTGAGAAAGAATGAAAAATTTACTTTTTCCGGAATTGAATCGTAGCGAATATTACTGCGCTTCGTAGTAAATATAATCATCAAATTATTTCCATGTAGAAGATGGCTTTTGATGTCGGAATTTTCCTCGGACTGATAGAGGTGACGATTTCTCTTTAATCTAGGCAAAAGAAGTTCAAATAGCTATTTACTCTTGTTGAATCATTTGCAAGTCCATCGGTTGAATCCCCTCTTGTAAAATATGCATATTCCTTCAATGAATCATACTCCCCTATTATATCAAATTATGTGTAGAGCTTGTCGGAGGTCCTTACACCCATTTGCGTAACTTGAGCGCTATAGTGTTCAAAAGAAGACAGAGACTCTATACCTTACGACCACAGTCAATTTGTTAACAAAGTTGTAGCGTAACTTGTATTAATCCATTAGTTTAGTTGGCACGCGACCACCAATAATGATTAGTTAATCGAGCTAGAAATAATATAGCTATAGAGCTTGCGTTGGAAAAATTCCGCAGTACATACTTACGCTGCACGTATAATACGCTGAGATTCTATACTTAAATGCACCAGTAATGCTTGTGAACATATAATTTCAACAATAACATATCATCTCGAACAGTCTGTCATATTCAAATACGGCAATGATGTACTGCATACTCCAGAGATTGACATAAGTGGGTCGGATGCTGTACATATTTCATGATAACAAATTTTCGTAAATCATTCGCTCTCGCGTTTATTCACCATTTCATTATCGTGACATGTCGGCATCCTCAATATCTTCATTCCAGTAAAGGAATCTCCGTATGAGGTTAACTTGGCGCAGTTGAATCAGTCCAATGAATTATTTGCATATTCTGAAAACGTCTTCTTGTTTAAATTTCTAAGTTTTAATGAGCTATAATACCAATCAAAACTTGTGTACGCTTGAAAACAATACTCGACTAACAGCTGTTTTTTAACTTGTTTTTCCTTCAACTAGGGCGAAAAATTTTCGTATGTTTATTCAATCAGTTGCCCGAAGAGACGATCTGATGCATTGACGACTTTCACAATATTCGCAACGATATTCAATATTCAATGCACATCTCTGCAGCTCGAGTCGCCAAATGATGAAGTAATTCCGCCCACGCGCTCGCGACACCGTAATACGTCTCCCACAACATCATTAATTCTCTCCTCCAATCGAACCTTCTTTGCACAAAGCCCAAACGGAAATCGGCTAGTCACGCATCGTTTCCTCCTCCTGTGAGTGCCTAATAATCATACCTTTTCGTGACGTTGAGTAGAGGTCGTGTAGCACAGTCTGAAATCTTCCATGCATGGTGCCATTTCCTGAATTTGAATTTTAAATCGAATTTTGAAAATCGCTCGTTACTACTATTCAATTTGTGTCCATCCGTTCGAACCCATGGAATATAGACAAACTGGTGAATTGTCAAGAATTTCAATGGATTCATCACTGCCATCAGTTTTTGATTCTCGAGTTCAATTCGCGCGAGTAAGTCTTACTCGAAGTTGTCAAAAATTTTCACTACGTATCAGCATGGCTCAAAATTTTGCTTCCATATTTTGAATAGGAATCCCTTGTCACAAATTTTTAACGGTTCACACAATCGTCGCGGGTTCACCTGTTGCTTCTCTCATAAGGTAAATGTACCCAACTTATTGTCCTCGGGGTTTGACATGAAATTGATTTCAAATCTCGTTTCATTTCGTATCGGGTGGTCAAACTTCTTCTGTGATAATTTTGTAATTGGTTACCATTTATCGTGGATGTACATACATGAAACAATCGAATGCGTCACCAAAATTGTGACGAAAATATTAACCCTCCGATGTACGAAACGATAATTTCGTTTCGTGTCAAACCCTGCTTGCCCCCCCCCCCCATATGCCGATCTCAGGAATGGGCACTCGTTGACCTTCTCGATATTTTTTTTACATCTGCCATGTTGAAATATGAGGGAATAAGTGGTGGTTTGGATGGATCCCGAATAATTTTCGAATTTCTCAGAAAATTCGGAATGATTTTTTCATTTTTCGTAATTGCACAGCTAAGAAACTTCTGAGGAAATTGCGTTCAGTAAAACCATACCAAATGTTTCAAGTTCAACCAATCTTAACGTGCGTTAGAGCATGTGATCCATTGTCTCAAGGCCTTCAAAATCTATTTTTTAGAGTTGCAAAAGTCGAATTTGGAGCTGTTTTATGTGCAAAACAAGGAAATCATTCGCAAAAATGGAGTCCAAAATTGGTATGTAAGCATTAAGCCCCCTATGTAGCCATCTCAATAGGTAGTGAAACACGACCTCTTTACCACTCAGAACGTGTTTGTCGCATCAAAATGAGCCTAAAATAGTGGTTTTGGGTTGGTGTAAAGCACCAAATGTTTTTGCACGCGGCGATGAAAACGATTTCGTACAATTTATCGCCGATTCATATTGTTTAAAGGCTATGCGGTCGCCGTGCACGCTGATTTTTGTTCACAAAAATCTTGAAACCTTTTTCAATTTGGGCTAAAAAGTCAGTTATCCAGGCTTTGTAATCATCTAACTTGGCCTGGATAACTCTTTGTTTAGACCAAATTGGGGTATATTTTTTCAGATTTTTGTGAGCGAAAATGTGCCAATTTATAGGTTAGAAAGGACCCGCGGGCAAGTTATTCTCGTTCATCACCGCAACAGTCTTGGGATTAGTGGAAAATGACGAGTTACCCACCATAATTCAGATGATAATAAGTAATGGACAACTTGTCTCAAACTTCACATCATCAAAATTTTGAGTTACATCCGAGTTACATCTAAATGAAATATAACTTCCAGGTCGCACGCCTTGTCGGATCCCGACATTGTCGAGTTTTCGGATTTCTCAATGAATTTTCGAGATATCGGGATTCTACTAAGTAACCCCGATTCTGTATGGCCCATAGAATCGGCGTTACTTGTTAGATTTTCGACATCTCAAAAATTCATCGAGAAATCCGAAAACTCGAACATGTCGGTAACTGTACAATATTGATAGGACTCCGAAATCCCCGTAGGATGGGGGCAAGTTGGGCACACCCTTTTGTAAACTCTCAAAAATTTTTTGTGGGATAACTAAATTAGCTTTAGTGCCGTTTATCAAAATAAGACGCACTTTAGCTCATTTTGAAGGTATTGAGACATAAGCTCTAAAATGAGTCGAAGTACGTTGAAAAATATTGAATAAGGCCAAAATTATTGAGAAAATGGCTTAAACGGGGGCAAGTCAGCCACACTTAAGTTAGATTTCAACAGCTGATGGAATTTCGTGGCTTGGTTTGCTTTTCATATATTATCTGTTACAAAAATTTTTTTTAATTTAATTGAATTGTGTTATTACGGTCAAAAATTGATGAAAAAGACAAAAGTCACCGATTTCAACAAGAATTTCTATCGATTCCACCACTGGCGAACGTTGTAAACATTCGATATAATTACTTAGCTCAATATACTGATGCTCCAATATATATTCTAGAGTTTTTCAGTACTTTTTCTAAGGTTCGTATAGAATGTATGAAAATTTTGTGACAATATAGTCATCTTGCATTTTTTTGACCCGCCAAAAAAAAAGGTTTGGCAAATTCGAGCAAATCGAGATGAGAAAGGTGCAATTGGAAAGAAATTCCCAAAAATTGTTTATAGCTTGCGCAAATTGTTTGAAAGTCAGACGATTGTGTCACATGGTGCAAGTCATCCTACTGTCAAACAATTTGCGCAAACAAAGAAAATTTTTGGGATTTTTTCTTCAATTGCATTATACTTGTCTCGATTTGCTCGAATTTGCCAAACCTTTTTCTGGATGGATCAAAGAAATTGCAAGACGCCATACAATAGCGGCAGTCGACGACTTTGTCGGAGTGACGTCACACAGCACAAGTCATCAGACTTTCAAACAATTTGCGCGAGATGAAAAAAATTTTTGGGGTTTTTTTCCAATTGCACCCTACCTATCTCGATTTGCTCGAATTTGCCAAACCTTTCTTCAAAAAAATGCAAGATGCCTATTGTGCAGAAAGGCTCAAAGGAACATAATTTTTATCCACCCTCAAAGTACATTTATGAGTTTCCTTTGAAACGTTGGCTAACGATTGCCCAAAATCGCTTACGTAATTAAAATGTGACTATCGATTAAAACTTGGCCACCAACGACAACACGTGGTGTTACAATGCAAAACTTGACTTTTCTTTGTATGAAACATGGTAATTGAATTGCCACGGAAATATACCAATGTGTACACAAGCATCATTGTCAAATCCGCGCGGCACGTGCTGCTCCTCTCGTTGCGCGACTTTTTTTGCCGCATGCACGCTCAACAAGCGCCGCACCTCGTGCGCGTAAATTAGCACCACGCGAACAAGCTCCTTCTGTAACTATCTCCTTCTATATGTCACAAAGCGACAACTGCTCTATATGCAGCCATCAGAGGAGGGTCGTGTAATATAATTATGAGTATTTGGTGCTGGCTCTCTCGGCGAATGCCCCCAAACTGTATTATTCTTGAGAGGCAAAGAAAGAGTTGGGTGCCTCAAGCTCGCGCCAAGGAGACGGAAATAAACGCGCTCGACTGCGATGATGCCACCCGCGCTCATCTTCCTCAATTATAACACTTACTACCGCGATTCCCTCACACACATATTTTTATTACATTTTGTACACCGAGTGATCTCACGATGCAAAATGTACCACGGACGATCTTTCCCCAGACTGTCTGCATTCACTATATTTCTTTTTATTCGCTCAAATTACATACGTATATCTTCCGTCGACTAATCGTATAAGTGAGCCTCGCACGCGATTTTTTCCTTCGCCACGAGCTCATTCATAATTCTCGCTGAGCTGCGTTTGTCTTAAGCATACAGACTTATAAGTGTACACATATAGGTTTGAAGCCTATCGCAAAACGCGCAATTTCACCGCAAGCAGAAATAATATGCTATACATACGGCAAGATAATGCAGAAGGGAGGCCGGGCTCATCACTTGCACACAGAGCGCCAAGTAGAACAAGTCCGGCTGTGGTAAGACAGCAGCCACTGCTTAGGAGTCGCGCCCTTGGTACTTACACGTCGTATTAGCATCGTACGTGACTCTTTACTCTCGGCTGAGCTCTTCTCGCTTTCAAACTACGAAGATGAGGGAAACACTTGGGATGCAAAAAAGTCTCCCTCCTTGACTTTGAACAAGTCTGCGATGCATACGGTCGATGTTTGATGCGCTGTGGAAATCGTAGGACTCCGAGAAAGATATCGTATTGTTTAGACAAAACTCGAAAATTAGAATGCCACTCGAAATACCGTATTAGGAATTAGCAGTTCCTATACATGAATGACCCTATAGCGAAAAAATGTCCACCAGTGGGCGCGCTCCGTTGAAATTCCTGCGATGCATGCCAAATCCAGCACTCTTTACGATGTACAATGAAAATATTTGATTTTTCCAAAGCAATCCAAACCTTTCATTTCATTTTGACCAGCATACCAGAACCACAAAATGAAGAATTTTCAAAGGTCAAAGTCGTTTGGGTGAATCAATTTATCAAGAAATCTAACTTGATCAGTTTTCCCTCCTGTTCCTCGTGCGCCAGATATGATTCTAAGTTTAATTTGATTCGACTCATCAAAACTGTGAATCTTCAGTTATTTGGGAAAACTTGAAAAAATGAATCGCAGTATGTATGAGCTTACATTAATAATAACTACCCCTTTTTTTATTACAGATAACACAATATCGCCAAGATGGTGGTCGGCGAAGCAAGCATCCATAATATTATGGGTGGTATGGAGAGCACGGGTGGCGTGCGTCTCCATAACCACAAGAGAAAATTGAAACAAAGGTAAACTTTCTTGACCTTGCCTCCATTGTCTCAAAAAGATCATGCAAAATCTCAATTCGATTTTTAATAATAAAAATTTCAATCAGGTAATGTAAGTTCTTGGAGCTAGTATATTGTGACCAAAATATTCGGAAGAATCGTGCGCCAAATATTCAATTTGTCCGCTTTATTTCCGTAACTAGTGCATTGGTTTTCTTCCATTTTCAGACTGTAAATTTCGTTGCTCGTTCGTCGCTGATGCGCAGTTGAAAGCGAATCGAGCACGCCTCGGTATATTTCAATCCTTGTTGATTGAGTTACTTCCACACTGACATCGCGACCACTGCTTTTTCTCTCAAGTCGAAAACGTATACGTACCACTGCTAAACATGTAAACATATTTCACGAAACTTCCGGCTCGAAGAAGCGAGACGAGAGTCGGAAAAAACATGATTCCTTGCGAGAAAGACACGCAAAACGAGCGCCAAAGTTCAACTTGAAATTCCGTTTCAGATTCGATATAATAAGAAAACTGGGCCAAGGCACGTATGGCAAAGTGCAGCTGGGAATCAACAAGGAAACGAGTCAGGAGGTGGCCATAAAGACGATAAAAAAATGCAAAATCGAAACCGAGGCTGACCTGATAAGGATACGGAGGGAGATACAGATAATGTCTAGTGTACAGCATCCAAACATCATCCACATTTACGAAGGTGAGCAAATCATGAATTTGGTGGCTTTGAATAAGGAGGTCTAGAACTTTGACTAGATTTCCCTCATCAAGATCGTGTAAAGTAATATTGAAACCATCACGTTAAAATAAGTTGGCTCCATGAATTGCTCACATTATGGTGAATTTTGATAAGAGAGTGCCAGTCGATAATTTTTAAAACCTTTTCCTACAGTATTCGAGAACAGAGAGAAAATGGTGTTAGTAATGGAATACGCAGCCGGTGGCGAACTGTACGATTACCTCAGCGAGCGAAAGGTATTGAAAGAAGAAGAAGCCAGGCGAATATTTCGTCAAATAGCGACGGCCGTATTCTACTGCCACAAGCACAAAATCTGCCATCGGGACCTCAAACTCGAAAACATTTTACTGGATGAGACGGGCAATGCCAAGATCGCTGATTTTGGTCTATCGAATGTGTTCGACGAGCGCCGGTTGCTGTCTACGTTTTGCGGCAGCCCACTATACGCCAGCCCCGAAATAGTCAAGGGCACGCCCTACCACGGACCGGAAGTCGATTGTTGGAGTCTTGGTGTGCTTCTTTACACGCTCGTATACGGTGCCATGCCCTTCGATGGATCCAACTTCAAAAGACTCGTTAAACAGATATCTCAGTCAGACTACTTTGAACCTAAAAAACCTTCTCGTGAGTACTCTTGCAGTTATAAGACATAATAGGAATGCATTCTTGCAAAGTCACTTCTGCAGAGAGTCATTTGTAACTTTTCAACTCGTTTTGATGATTCAATTATTCCTTATTGGGCTCCGAGCTTTTAGCAATACTTAGGCTATAAGTATTTTGAAGATATAAATCAATGAATCAGATCACAAAAACAAGTGAGTTGCGAATCACTTTCATTCCAAGTATATAATAGTATTTAGTTTGTTTTGAAATTCAATCTGGTTTTACATTGATCACTTGAATGACACATTTCAAAATCGATTCTTTATTGTCAAGCTCGTGGTGCTTCCCAGGTTTGACGAAATCGAACGTACTTGGGCTCGTCTTGAAGTTCATCAGAAGAGCTTCAAAATGAGTTCTAAAAAAATTCAAGGATTGAAGTACACCTCCGGTGTCTTTTAAGAAAAATTCATTTGAGGGTTGACAAAATGTGCCATAGCCGTCAGTTGCATTTATATCTTGAAAGTGTGCAAATATTCGATTTTTTGCTTGACCTCTGCAGCTTATTGTGCTGTGGACCCTTGCTGACATTTAGGGCGAATGTTGCCATTGAGTATGGCCACCCAGCAGAATTTATAATTCAATAACAATATGACGTCGAATAGAAGTAATGAACTTTGAATCTTCCTCAGTTATTCCAAATTGATGAGTTGAAAATCTTGAAATCGATCGTATAGGACTGAGGTCTGTGAGGATGATGAAACACAGAATTCTTGCACATATAAATATATTACACTATATGGCGTCGAGTTGTTCAATATTATAAGTCAAATTCAATACCTGAGCTGTAAATCGTCACAGACCATCGAGCTCTCCTGTAATAACCCAACGATCTCTTTTTCAATCACAGCCGCATCACCGTTGATAAAGGACATGCTGACAGTCGCGCCTGGCCGTCGTGCCGACATCGAGCGCATCTGCACGCACTGGTGGGTGAACGAAGGCTACGAACAAAACTGCCTCGAGATAGCGGAAGATTTGGCCGCGCAGACTCCTGTCCGGTTAGACCTTCTACTGTCTCTAGTACCGCAATCAGCCAGTGCGGATAAACTCGTGGTCGGCGATGACCAACAGACCCAGTCTCAGCAACAATCCGGTAGAGGCGAAGCGAGTGGCGGGGACGGCCTTATGGTACCCCCTGCGAGGTGTCACTCAATCGGCAGTCTCATGGAGCTTGAACAAAACGGTTCGGAACGCAGGATAAGAGAGCTCGTGGAGGAAGAGCCACCTCCAGCGCCCAGCGTTTCTGATGCCAAGAGAAAACTGGAGACGACGCCGTCATCCGAAGAGACCAACGCTGCCGCAGCGAAGAAGAAGGAGCGCCCTGGATCAGCGAAAAAAGACGGGGTTTCCGTCAACGACAAAGATCACCAGCACCAGCAACAACAACCTAGGCCTTATAGAGCTACCGTCAAGTGAGTCGTGCGCTTGTTTCTTCAGCTTCTTCGAATCTAGTATTCGTCAAACAGCTCCAAAACTTCATCAGTTGCATTTGCACTGCAAGTGGAATCATGTTGACGAGCTTTCTTGTATTCCGATCCAAGAGCCACGTTTGCCCACTCCTTTCATTTTTTTCAATCATGATACCTTTTTCAACATTAGTCGTTTACTCATGCATATTATCAGAGCTGAGACAGTGCTTACTCACGACCCTTAAGCATAGTGTGAGACTTGTGGAAATACTGTAACATTTAATTCGAAAAACGTATATACTCGTAATCATGATCACTCTGTCGGATAATAAGCTAACCTTATCATGAATAGCCCTGAAGCCAGAATAATCATTAATCATTTCATTTTTGTCAAACTCTGTCTATGGGCTCATGTGAGTCTTTTTTGGAAGCTTTGGGCACGCCACTTAGCATATTGGATGGCTATCTTGTTATGCTATGATTGGTATGGCAGCAACGCTAAGCATGCTAACAAGCCAGAACCACAGTGATGAGAATGCAATCCAATAACGTAATTAGACCATATATCATGTTGAAGAACGATTGCGTATCGATTAGCCCTCATTCACGTACACTGCAAATATTGATATAGCCATCGCCTTTTGGCCGTGCGTCAAATGAAACGTAGTCACAATCGTAACGACTTTCTTTCGCTTCGTTTTATATACAATAAATTGATATGGGATTCTTCTTTATTTTAGACATCATTCAGCGCCGCTGCCAAACCCAATTCTGGAAGAACCCATGGAAATTGACCCAACTATAACTCTACCTATGAGTGAAACTGTGGATTTGAAAAAAATTCAAGAGTATCTGGCACGAGCGTCGAGCCTAGAGGTGAGCGAACAGAAAAGCAATGAGGCATCCCCAGTTAAAGAGCGCAGTAAGACTCCGGTACGCTCAAACGATCTCACAAATCACGTTGAGAAGGCAGTCGTAACTAATGGAAAAGTCGAAACATCCGATGAAGTGAAGAGTCCAATTGAAGTTCCGGCTTCTCCAGAGAAATCCGTCGAACCCAAAATTGTGGAACAGAAACCAGTGCCAGAATCTCCCAAAAAAGCCATCACCCCGCGTCTCGACGAAGAAGTGAAGAAAGACGCCCATGAAGCAAATGTGCCAAAAGACAAAGCGAGCCCGGTAAGGTCTAGCGAAGTCAACGATGCCAAAGTTCCTGTACAAAAAGAAAACGATAAGCCTACTGAGAAAGTTTCCGAGGCAAAATCACCCAAGAAGGTCAAGAGTCGAGCTCTGTCCCTCGACCCCGAGATTTTGTCTGAGGAAGCGGTGCCGAAGCCTTCGACCGAACGTCGACGTTCCAAGATCTTCGAGACAGCCGAGAAATTCAATCAGCTTGCCTCGCCGGTCGAGCCCGAAAAGCCCAAAAAAATCTTCATACCTGGAGTCAACGTCGGTGGTGCGAAACTTGCCTTCGAGAGGAAAGCCAGTTTGTCGTCCGCAACTGTGCCGCAGACCATCAAAGCACCCGTTGCCAAAGTCATCATAGACGTACCCACGACCACTCCTACAGTTCCCACAGCGCCGGATAAGAAACCCGAGAACGACAAGGCCACGACTGCGGATGTAGACCTCAAGGAAAAGGAGAGAAAGCGCGAAGAAGAGAAGAAGCGAGCCGTCGATATAATAACCGGAGCACTGGGGAAGCCGCCCATGCAAAGGAGGCTCAGTGGTTCACCTCCAGTCACGCCTTTGACCACTGACCCCAAAAAGCTCGGTCTTAGGATACCTCTCGGACCAAACGATCTCCGCAACGCCACTGTTACCGTGTCGACACCCACCGAGACCAAGTTTCCCTTAGATTCAAGGCCCGAGCTCCAGGCTAGAGGCGTGAGTATTTTGCTATCCTGTAACGATCTCCCTCTCACTCCAACGACGAATAATCATACTTGTCGCAATTTGCAGGTGCCAGTATCCAATCCTAGCACGCCTGTCCAGGAACAGATGCCACCGAGTACTCCCGCCACTCCCGCCACCGAGGAGCCGAAAAAGTGCAGCAGCAAGGTAGAGATAACGCTGAAGAGCGCAACGCTGCCCCGACCACGCAAGACCAGCCGGGCCGAGATCACGTTGTCGGGCAGGCCCTCCGATTCAGCCGCCGCAGCCGCGTTCCGCTCCGAGGTGGAAGCCAAAGTAGACGCATTCCCTGGTCATCAAAGGCTGCTAACACAACGCTCCGAGGTAGCGTTCCCCGTGAGCGCTGCACCCCAGCCTCAGCGCAGCTCGAGCTTAGAGCCGGAGACGCGTGCCCAGCGAGGAGGATCCGTCGCCGAGCGTATTATTCCCATCAGCGTGCAGGAGGGCCGCGACGTGCCCCTGCGCGCGAAGGTGCACTCGACGACTCCACCGCCGCACCCGCCGATTCTCGCACACCAACGATCGAGCTCACTTTCGAGGCAGTCGACCGCTGAATCGGATTCGGATAGTGCCCTCGGCGGATCGCTGGGAGCCGCGGCTAGCGTAGCCGGGCCCGAGCCCATCAGAAAGAGCCCACGCGAGTACATCATACCGATTGCCGTCGAAGGAGGTGGTTACGTAACTCCGAGGTCGGGAAGCCTCGAACCGGAGGCAAGTAACGGAAGCGGGACCCCGACTAGCGTCAATCCACAACCATCAAGATCCGCGAGGCTCGTCAGGCCCAGGAGGATGGGCTCGTTGCTGTCAGACGCCAGTGAGGACGAGTCCTCGCCATTTTCCTCCATGCACAGGTGAGCTTTGAGTTGGAATCTAGAAGTAGAATCCAGTGTTGGACCTTCGTAACCCTTACGATTTAATTGGGATATTCGAATTGCAGAGATAACGAGGACCTACTGCAGAGGCACATGCATAGACTGAGGAGCTCACGACCATCGCGGCAAGCTCCTGAGCACGCGGACAGCCTGTCATCCGGTGAGGAGGATGACGACGATGGTTTTGAGCTGCTCACTGCAGAGAATCTGTTTTCTACACTGCTTTCGCGAGTCCGAAGCCTCACGCAAAGGCTCAACGTAGATGATGGCAGAGGAGGTGGCTTCCCCAGTGGTAGATTACTTCACAGGCTAGGCTCCAATTCATCTCAAGGATTTTGGGGAGTTCACGAACCGCTCTCGAGGTACGTTTTTATTATCCTCTCTTGATCATTTTCACCATCTCGTTTTCAAAATTCTTCTTGTTAAACATCTGACATTTCACAAACTTATATCGCGGTCGATGAAAGATACTTTTAGAGATTGCAATGAATCACCCAACAGAAAAACTTTTTGTCAATAATGATGGCTTATACAAATTGATTTCGATAAAAAATAAATAGAACTAACAATACACTGACTAACAATTTAAACTAATAATATACTTTTCATTCGCAAGCTACGAGAGTTACTTTGAATGTGAGACGCAGACAACGTGAGTCGTAGAACAGTAAATCTAACCGGCCTCAAAGCTGCTTTACACACTGCGTAGATGTCCATTGCTGATCAGTTATGTTTGAATCACGTCCTTATACGAAACACTCGTTGTTTTTATTGTTGTAATTTTTCTTGGAATTGTACTCTTTAGCAAGATGCAATATTTTCTTAGATGAGCTCGGCACAATCATTTTTGTTATGCGTAAAGAATATTCCAACGCACATAAAAACCAAACAGCACTTTCTTGTATGTTTCCTCGATTTTGTATGCATTTTACAATTTGTAACCATATGATCATTTGCAGTTATTTCCTTACTCGAAATTTTTTTTCACTTTATTGTTCCATCAGTGGTTGGCTTAGCGATGGTAAACTACCAATGAAGTCGTTTCATCCACCAGTTGCAATTTTTGACTTTTCGAGGGAATTGATCAGATGAATCTCTCCCGAATCAATTTCTGAAATAAATTAGTCGAGCACTTGCAATACTGTATTCATTGACTCCAACAATTTGAGTAAAGAAGGCCTCCATCGAAAAGCTTGTCAATTCCCTTGGCTCAAACGTCAAGCCTTGATCAACTACCTTGAGCGCAACTTGATCAAGATTGTAATACCATTATGATCAAGCGCGGATCAAACCTTGATCAAGATCGTGAAATTCGCTTCGAGGTTAGGTTATCAAACTTTTGTTATTTGAACATGCGCTTCGACGAATTTGAACACAACCCGTGATTCTTGGTCAAGGGTTGATCCCCGCTCTTGATCAAGGCGGCATTACAAATCTTGATTTAAGGGATCAAGCCCCTTGATCAAAGCTAGATTGCAGCTTGGCTAGCTTGTCAGATCGAGGAGGCTCCAATTTTTCTATTCATTTTATGAAAACTTCATGGGTTTCAACGCCAAATCTTCTAAGGTTTTTCATATAACTAAACTAAGAAAAGGTTGAAAGAACATATGCTCAGGACTCGAGTAAATCGTCAAACTGATGAAGATCTGCATGCAACCGAGTCTTTCAAGACTCGAAGTCTACCTTAGCAATGCACGTTCAATTCACGAAGCATATGAATCATATATCTGCATCTGAACTAATAGACCTTTTCCGTCAAGTGTCCAAATTTTTGAATGTTTGAATTGTATTATTCTCAATTGATACCATACTGAAAATTTTGAATTTGTAGCGTGACTTCTGCAGCAAAAATTCAGTGTTGCTCGTAGGAATGCTAAATCACACGATGCCATGTGACATTTTTTCGTGACAAATTTCAATTCAGGAGATTACGATGTTTGTTTGTTTCTTACGAATATTTTCCCGAGAATGAGAACTTATTTTACAAAACCAAATACAGTCCAACTTGTGTAAGTAGAAGCTGAAGAACCGCATTTTTTCCTAGATAGAGAAATTCTCCAATAATCTGGTATCCCAGATGAAGAGGGTCGAAACTATCCAAGTCTCGTTTGTGCAGGTTCTCCATATATTCCACGAATTCACTCGGCGTGGATCCACATCAATAATTTTTTCAATCACAATCAATAATCATGCATATAAGTCAGATATTATAAAAATACAAAAGAGATGAGAAACAAAGCAAAAATTGATAAATCACTGATCCTCGAGTTCGGCTGACGCACATATTTGCTCATGCAAATTCCCAGTTACGGAGTTCTCCTCATATTTGGTTCCAGGTGTAGGGTGTCGATCGCTCGCAAACCGTCCGCGTCTCCCTTGAAGCCGGTTTTTTGGCTCACCAGAATAAGTTTTTCCAAAAGGACCGCAACTTTTTCCCAGTGACATGGGTTTCCTACTTATCCAAGTCCCACTTACACGAGTTCGACTGTATTCCCAACGATATTACGACCATCTATTGAATAACCTGCTTGTCTACTGGAAAATTTTCATCACGAAATGCTTTCTCTGTTCAGGCGGATTTCCGACTCGCAATTTAGGCGGTCGGTCAGCCGTGATCACAACGATCGTTTCGCACGTAAAGAACCGAGTGCCCCTAGCAGTCCTGGCTCTCAACAAAACAGCTCCGGAACACGCACTCCTTCACGCGATAGTCTTTTCGAAACAGGCAGCAACACTTTGCCTAGAGGTGAGTGTAATATTTTTATCATCCTTGAGAAGTACACAAAACTGCTTAGAAATGCCAAAATTATGATGTTACAAATAATAGACACAACCCGTACTATGTTAAGTGTTACGTTTATTGATAATACAGCGATGTATTTTCCTGATTATCAAAATTAATTTTGATCACGAAATCTCATGATTTAGCATTTCAAGCAGATACTTGATTTCAGAATCCACGAATTTACTACAACTATACAGTACCGTGCAAAAATCCCTGAATGGTGGTATGAAATCCTCTCTTGCACAAATTTCAATTGCACGAACCCAGAACAACGAAGAGGACTTTGAAAACAAGCATTTTGAAGATGAGAAGAAATGCTAACTTTTGTGGTTTTTGATTTTTATTCAACCCTTCCTGGTTGCACAAACAGCTGATGTAATTTCAAGAATTTTTAGAAAAAAACGTTTTTACTCTATCAGCTGCCATTTAGATGCGGATAAAGATAGAGCGATCTCACAAAGAGTATCCCAAAGAGCGGAAAAATCCCATTTGCAATGATTTTTTGGATATTTTTTTTCGTCGTGCGAGCAACAGTGTGAAAGCTCTGAAAGTAGCCAGATTCTCAGATTTTCAATGTAATACGGAAGAAACGGCAAAAATCGCAGAAAACTACCGGGTTCTGGCTAAACTTTGAGAGTTCTCACACTCTTGTTCGCACGGCGTGAAAAATAATCAAAAAATCATTGCAAATGGGGTTTTTTCGCTCTTCAAGATGCTGTCTGTGAAATCGCTCTATCTTCATCCACACCCAGAAGGCGGCTGATAGAGTAAAATCGTTTTTATCCTCAAAATTTTTGAAATTTCATCAGCTGTTTGTGCAACTAGAAATGTATGAAAGGAAAATCAAAAAACACAGAATGTTAGCATTTTTTCTCATCTTTAACATGCTTTTTTCAATTTTAACATTCCTCTATATACGTTGATCTGAGCCCGAGCAATCAACGTTTGAGCACGATAGGATTTCTGACCACCTTTCAGGAATTTTCGCACGGTACTGTACCTATTTTGTGTAGCAGTCTGAAGTTTGTAAATATTATTTCAAGTTATTGGTTTCAAAATAACTCCACATTAACGTGGTCCTATTCCATAACTATTTGTCATTTTGATGATAATCAGAGACTCCTACAAAGAATAGCGTAATCTTATTAAGGCCCTAAACTCGTAAAATCTTGAACCAAGAAGTTGAGTTGGGTAAAAAATAACATGTGAAAGTATTGACTTTATTTTGGTCATATTGACGGAGCATAACGACTGTATATGCATCATGGAACTCATAAAGATCTTGCGAGTTTAGGGATTGAAATGATGGAAAAAAGCAAACACAAGGTACAGAGTACCGAATTTTAATTGCTTATCTTAGCGATCCATCGCTGTTGTCGAGTCGTTGATAGACAGAGTAAACGAAAAATAATTCTGAAAATTAAATTATCTTCATACTCTAATTTCCTTCAAAAAACTAACTTCTTTTTTATGATTTGATACTTGCCTGACAGTGTTTTGCCATTTTTTATACTAACATAGGAAATACAGGCAGCCGGATTTGTGTCTGGCACAGGTGGGTGAATTCCTTTTTCCTACAGCGGGGTCAACACAAATCGAGTCAATTTTCCTCACCATAGAATGATATATTCGTTTGTCCCCATTCATTCACGAAATTTTCATCATTTGCCATTTACAAGGAGAGGTAATGTTCCGTGGGTCGTGAATTTGGCACGAAAAGATGATATCCAAACAAAACGCTCGCTTGAATGCTGAAGCGTTTTGGAGCTGCAGCCTACGATAGAAGCATTGTCCATATGGGCTCATGTTGTGAAACACTCCTATAGGGATACTGTCAATTCTTATATCATGGGCTGTAGCCAAAACGCTTTAGCATTCAATTAAGCGGGTTTGGACATCATTTTTTGGTGCCAGACGGAGACGATTCGAAAAGTTTCAGCCGATTCCGCGACCCACAGACTATGACATCTCCTTATTAGTATAACATGTTATGTATGTACTTTCCTTTGAAAGTGCCATTCACGTGTAGAGTAGAAATCGAGTAATCAGTCGATCAGAGTATTTATTATTATAAAACTCTAAATAGTCATGAGAATTCATACAAGTTTGAAAATTCTGGTACTCATGGATTTATAATGAATACTAATGATTTGCAAGTCCATGTACAAATGCCTACTATGATCAGACCCGTTTACCTTTGGGCGAATAAAATGATATTCCGTTCTATTTTATTCTATTCTATTTATGTTGTTCGAAAACTCTCACTCCTTGTCATCATGCTGAGGTTGATAGTGGCTTAAAAAGAGGAAATGGGTCCAAAAATTATTCACTCATCTTTGCCTGACCAAATTTTTTTAACCCTTTCTAGATATACCGTTTTTACTGTTAGCTTTTTTTCTAATGTTTTTGATGTTTTTCATAACATTTCATAACAAGTTGATTTGCTCTTTGTGGTACGTATATATCTAGCGTAAAGCAGAAGAACTGAAGAGCGAGAATCCGCGTTTAAACAAAATCCAATCACACATTACACGCATGAAATTATCTTATACTTAGATTTTGATCTGGGCTTGGTTTGAAAGCTAAAAAAATTTGATATTCGGGAACAGTTTCAACGTGATACTTCTTATCTCAGTATACTGTGAGCTTCAGTTGAGAAAATTACTCGAGCTTTTGAATCTTGTTCTTCAAACGCCTCGTGGTACAACTGTTTGATTTGAATCACTTGAGCGAAGTATTATACGCAGCAGATTATATTTATTGGAGATATTAAAGTCGATTTGTCCCAACTCATGCAATTTTGAGCACCTACATTATGGCAATACACTAGAAAATACAGAAGGACTACAATAATATCCGTAAGAACTATTTTTTTGTTGCCCACACTAAATACTTTCAATTTATTTTTCCGGAATCGCAGTGCATCGTGCGTCCGAAATTGTACGGATTGAATGTTTGATTAGACATTGCCCACGAAGTCCAAGCTCTTGAGTATTTTACCATGGAAAGTGAAGATCACGGGTCACACTTTCAATCGACTACAAATTTTCGCAAAAACAAATACGAATATCAGCTAGGTCCTCATTGATTTCGGATATTTTGAAATTTGCTAACTTGGTTTCTAAGTTTTGAAGAAGGTTGGATTTTTGTTTTCAATCAGTATTAAGGGGATAAATAGGTCAAATATTATTTCATGTGTGTACTTTGTTTTAACGGATTCATCGAATGATTTTTGGTTGGACAGACTTCATCCTTCAGTCAAGTAATGTGTGGTATGATTGGTGAATAATTTTGAAAATGTTCATTAACCAAGTATCATTCAACTAAAACAGTGTTCATTTGTACTGTAAACATGAGAATGATCCCAAGAAGTATCCGATGAAAGTCTAGTCAGTTGTGTGGGCAAATATTTTGAGTGAACGGAAGGGCTTAGCTTTGACCAATCCTAGCCTTTCTGTTCTTTGTTTTTTTTTTGTTTATATCCGTTTCGAGAATAAAAGTCACATCAACCTTGCTTCAAAACTTGGAAACCTTGCACATCTAATTCAGCCATACTCATCCATCATTATTTATACAAAACACTGTAACAATTGAATTCTTCGATTAATCTCCGTCTATCGTCGACTCTTCAATCAGTTATTTCATAATGATCAACAATCCCAATACTAGAGTAACTGACTGATTTCTTTAGACCTATACTCTCGCTGAAACATTCCGAGACGCAAAAATTTCCTCAAACGAAATTTCTTATCAACAAAACTTGTAACTATGGTTGATCAATGCAATGAAAACCACCAAGCTTTCCATTTTTTGAATCCCATCATCTTTGGCGAAAGTATTTTCTAAAAAGATCTCAATCAGCACAACGTCTATGGTTTATGGTATGACATGTTTTTTTAATGACGGTGTTTCTGACGGTTGTTGCAGCGACCGTGCGAGTGACTCTACGTAGGCGGGCTGACGGTAATCCTCAGTAGAGAAGTCAAGCTAGGTACCATTCACTTTGCCTATTTTTCAAGACGGAACTGCGCTACACCTCATAGCAACCGCGTTTCTCGTCTCTTATCAAAGACACAAGCAGCGTTATACCAAAAAGGAAAAAATAGAAGAATGTATCATCAATTGTGAAACTGAGGAAAATTTCTCACACATCGTATCTTGGGACACATGCGTTAATACGCGTGAATCATATAAAATATATTTAGTTTGTTTATCTTATGGCTTGACACATCCACTCACTCAACAAATGGCACCATGAACAAGTTATTTCAGGGGAGAATCTTCTGTTTTCTCCCGTAGTAGTTATGAATCGCTAGTTAGGAGTTCAAGGAAGATTCTGTAACTAATTATTGAATTGGATTTCATTCATATTACATCTATTCATCTCGGTAGCGAAAAGCTCGAGTCAGATACGAACCTCAATAGTTTCTAGATTTGAAATGTTATTTTCCTAATTTATCTTCCATTCTTGTGAAATGCAATGGCTCTCTTATAGTATGACGTATTCTAGTTCCTACGTTTTATGCAGACAACGAATACAAAATTGTGATGTCATGATGATACTCCACGCCATTGGTAGAATCGCATACTGAGCCTGATTATCGAGATATAATATAAACGTTTACAAAGAGTTATAAGCGAATTGTATCTAAGCTAATTGTTGCGATGCCATTGAAGCAATTTTATATGTAACACATGAAAGTTTTTGTATATGGCAGTGTTGAGAGGGAGAATGAAAATAACGCAAGAACTAACCTTTGTATAGTTTTGGCTGCGACTTGTTGTGTTTTCGAGAGTTTATGAATAACATTGTTTTATCATATCATAGACTGCCTTGGCATGTTGCGATATTGCACTATTATTGCAAAAGTTCTTATGATTAATTATTAATGGATTTGATGATAGGAACAGGAGTTTACTCATTGATTAGCCCTGAACTAGTCTTTGCATTTGATCTTCATTGACCATAATGATTGTAGTCATAATTGATCGGTTCATTTACCCGTTCTCAACTGAAAGTATCGGCTTGATGAGTAATCTTCTCCTCCTGATTTTTCTTAGCCATCTCAAAGACCATCATCAACAATGTGGTAGCTAGCAACTTACCATTTGTCTGAAAGCCCCTTACGTGTAAGCTATTTCTTGCTAAGCTATTGAATTCTGGTATAAACACGCCACCACAGTGAACTACATTTTGTACCATCAATTGATGCGATTACGTTAGTTGAGACTGCACTGATCAGTCGGAGAGTATTTTATATCAAAAGTAGTTTTGTCTTCTCAAATTATCGTGAATTATCAAATTATATTCACCATTCGATTGTCCGATCTTTTGTAACCGCACTCCTTCCTCCGGTATCTTATTACCTCTCGATAGTTGCCACATTGTGTTGATTTAGTGTGATCACCACTTCCGCTATTAAATGAAACGCTAAAGATTAATTAATAAAATGATGAGTGTGAGTCATGTTTTGCGTTCGTTATGGTTGTCCCTCTGTTTTGAAATAATGTACAGTGTCTTTCCGAGGATCTAAGTCACCGCCATTGAAACTAATGTATACTATCATATTAATTTTGTATACAATCGTTGAGAAAAGATTGAATTATACGATTTCCATGATGAAGAGCAAAACAGTAGATGTCGTGTAGCCTTCAGATAACAGCCTTTATTTAGATATTCACCATTGGCGGATTTTCTAAGAATAATATCTGGACCATAAAATAAAGATTGTGAATATTGAAGTTTTTAAATTGTCTAATTTAATCATCCTGTCTCTTCGACGATTGTGTACTTACAATGGATGAATTAAACGATTCATCTACGTATCTCGAACAATAATAACTGCATTACTTTTCCATTTGGTTGAGCCCAATCTTTGGACTTGTTCTAAATTTAACTTATCTCCTGCAAAAAAATTCGAATTTTTCAGTGCTTTATCAACTTCATAAAGTCTAATTTAAAAAAAATTTCGAAGACATTTGTCCACTTTGCAAAATCTGCTCTACTCCCGAGCAGAAAAATAATTCAACTGGGACTTGTTCCACCTGCGAGTAGCAGTAAAAGAGTCGACTATGCAGAGCTTCCAAATTGATGCTGCAAGGTTCTACTATTAGGGTGCGAGTGACAGACCAATTGTTTTGGGGCGCTTTTTCAGCAAAGTACGGCCGCTCGGTGTCGGAGCAGTACCACCAGCAACAGCAGCAAAGGCAACAGCAACAGGCCGCTTTAGCCCAAGCGAGTGGCATTCTGGAGCAGCATTTGACGCCAGGCCTGGCTCGTCGTCTGAGCCGTCAATTCATCGAGAGGACGCGACAACCCCTGCCTCGTTCACCCTCGCTCCCCCGTGAATCAGCCCTGGCCAGGCAAGCAAGCAGCAGCCTCGAGCGCATCAGAAGTCGCTCTCACGAGCGTGGCCTCGGCCTCGGATCATCCAGCACGCGACGTCCAGTGCTCGAGCACCAGTCCCGGCGCAGCATTAGTCTCTTCGATGATGACGACGACGACGACGAGGAAGACAACGCAGAGCAAAAGAGCGTCGGGCCACGCCAGCAAAGAGCTTCGCTGTCTCTAGACGGCTACTACGGTGACGAGGCCGACGACACGACCGTGACGGACGAGAGCGTGAGTTGCAGGAGCATCGCCACTGCTCCTGACAGCGTCATCCGGGCCATCCAGGAAGAGCAGCCCGACGAAGAGGTTGCAGCGACGACGCTCGCGACTACCAGAACGAGTAGCTGTGGCGAGCTGTCGGGCTCGAGGGAACTACGCGAGCGCCTGCTTGCCGCAGAAAGCCTTATCAAGGAGTCCAAGATGAGGAATAACCTTGGCGGCTACGGTGGCTCGGCCAACCCCAATCTAATGAGCAGCTACCGCGAGCTGGACAAGTGCGACGGCAAGGAGAGTCTCGCCGCGATAAGTGAGGCGCCCAGTTGCGGATCGTCGTCGTCGTCGCCTAGTTCGGTGCTGCTCACCTCGAGACAACGACGCAGCTGCATACCAAGCTTGAGGCTGAGATCGGGATCACTCGGACGCGACAGGTCGCTCAGTCGCGAGCGCAGCAGGCTCGGGTCGCAAGAAGCCCTGTCGAGCGTGCCCAGCGATCGTTCCGGATCACTCCTGAGCAAGCTCTTCCGAAGCAGTGGATCGAGCCCAGCCAGGGAAGTCGTGTCTACCACTGCCTCATCTTCCGAAGGAAATAAGGAAAAGCAGCCGCAGCAATCCAAGGCTCGTAGGATTTCCAGGTTCCTCAGGCCAGACTTCTTCGATACACCACGCGAGGAAAGCCAGTACGTGAAGGAGAAGGAGGCGCAGAAGGCCGCTGAAAATGAAAGACGCAAGTCGAGATTCATGAGGCGCAAACAAGCAGTCAACGGAGGTGCTCCTTTGCCGCCGCCTGGAGCTCCCGCCACCGCGACAGCCGATAACAGCAACAGCGTCATTCTCAAGAGCGACGATGACCGCAGCAAGAAAACGACACACGCCGATGAGAAGCAGCAGATCGACGAGACCAAAGTTCCAACGACGAGGCACAGCTTCTTACAGAGCCTCGAAAAGAAATTGGAGAAGTTTCGTTCAACCGACGACGGGCAGAGCAAGACTACGAGCAAGCCCGCTACCATTATCGTCGAGAAATTGCCACAGCAACCTCAGATCAACGAAACAAAGGTCAAAACCAAGAAGATGGAGGAGGAGCCACAGACGACTGAAGCACCCAAGAGGGCTAGCAGCTTGAGCAAGGAGCTGTCCAACGGGGTGAGGGAGCACAGCCCGAGCAAAAGCAGGGTAAATTCGGTTCTGGGTCTGTTTAAGGGCAGCAGCACCAGTGAACAGAACGGTTCTTCGACTACGGGACGCTCGGCCCAAGTCGGGAGTACCGGCATCCTCGGCAGGCTGAGAAAGAGTGCGTACAAGGGTTCCAGATCGGATGGCGTGCTCAGCACCGATAATTCGCCCACCGTAAACAGCAAGATACCAGCACTCAAGCAGCAACCAGCCAAAAAGGTATCCGATAAAACTCCCAGCTCTAGCAAGAGTTTGACCGCCAAAGACAAGACCAGCAAAGAGGCGAGCCCGGCGAGTAAAAAGCCCCTGCCTGCCATCGAGCGTCTCTCCAAATCGCTGAGTAGAAGCCCCGACAAGTCAACCAGTACCAGCACCACTAGCACCTCGTTATCCTCCTCTTCTTCGACCAAGCAGCAACAACTACAAAAGAAGAGGAGCGACTCGCTGCATCAGATTGCGGCCAAGGCCAAATCACCGGAGAGGGCCGCCGTGGATGCGACCGGTCTTCCAAGGCCCAAGAAGAGACCCGAACCAGCGAGTGGTGTCAACGGCAAGCCCGTCAAACCAAAAAAAAGCCCGGTACCCTGCGCGAAACCCAAAGAGCCGGCACCAGTAGCCCCAACGAGTGGCAGTGATAAGTCGGACAGCTCAAAGAAGAAGAGGATCGTGCGGGTGGTGAGGAAGGTGGTAAAAAAGTCGCCCGAAGCCAGCAAGTCCTCGCCGTCATCGACACCCGTCAAGCAGAATGGGGTGAACATGGACAAGCAACAACAGTCGAGCAAGAGCCCCGAACCGTCCCAGTCGTCGTCGTCGCCCTCGTCGCCGTCTTCGTCGCTTCTGATTCCCAGCAAGCCCCAGGCCACGCTAAACGGACAGGCAAGACATGGTCCCACCGCACCTGTCGTAGTGGAAGCAGAGCCCGTCGTTCTCAACAAGCCCAGCCGAGATAAGCTAAGGCTCGACCTGTCCAAGATCCCACAACACAGTTTCAGGACGACGACAACGCCGCCGAGAAGGGAGTCTCCAAGGAGCGAGAGCGCCGACGTCACCCCTAGTCAACCACAGCAGCAGCCACCGATGCAGAGGAGCCGTTCGGACGAGGCGCCCGTTGGATACATCGCCGTGCAGCCCGAGCAGGCGACGAGGGCAAGCCTGAGACTGCGGGTCGTGCCCAGGCAGCCCCAGCCTCCGAGCTCGGACGAGCCGATGTCGCCGGCCGAGGATACCGAGAGTCTCGACTCGTGGTCAGTGTGCTCCGCCGAGGTACACACACCCAGCAGCAGCTACAGCAGTAGCCACCACCTCCAGCAGCAGCAACATCCAGCAGGATCGACGGCGATCTCACCGACCCGACTGGTCTCTTCGCCACAGCCACCGAGTCAGCACGCCAGCAACATCGAGTCAATCGTCGACAGGATCAGGCGGCGCAGCTTCTACTCGAGGTTCAACGATCGCAGCCGGCGCAAGGCGGCGGCAGCCCCCTCGCTTCAGAGTCCGGTCGCCCTGGGAATGTCCAGCAGCATGACGCTGCCACGCAGGCTGACGAGCAGCAGCAGCTTTCACGGGCCGCGAGACTACGTTGGATCGTCGGCCTCGGGCAGAAGCTGCAGCGTCGTTGGAAGGAGGCAAACTGCCCCAGACAAATGCTACAGTATGTACGTCGGTGGCGACGAGGGTAGCAGCGTCGTAAGTCGATCGTCGGCCGAGTCACCCTCTGGATGCAGTAGTTCCGGATATGAGCCGCTTAAAAGGTATCAACTCTCGCCCAGCCTAGACTACTACGGCGGTGGAAGGCGTTATCACAGCGCGGAGTTGGCCCCAGACAGCGCGAGCGATTTGTGCGGCGGACCTAGCGCCAGGAATAGCAGCAGCCCGCACAGAAGCTCGTCTTTAGCCGAGGGTATGCTGACGGAGCAGAGGGCCCGACACGCGAGCCGGGGTGGATTCGAGCCCAAGTCCGTCGAGTATTACGAGGAACTGTTGGCTCCCAACAACATGCATGACTATCTGAACGCTGGACAGCGAAGTAGCGCCTACTCACCCGTCTCCAGGGAGCTGCACTCCAAGTATGAGAACGGATACCACAACGGCGATCTGCACTACAGCCCCGACAAGTGGAGGAACCACTCGTCCGAACTTTTCAACAGAGACGCCTTTTGCGATTCCATCCACGTCCCGGAAAGAGTCAGGTGTGTATACTGATATCTTCATCCTTTGCGGAAGTGCCATCTAATCGGATCGCATCCGGGAGCAAAGTCCGATTGTCTCATTCGTCTGCCTTCCGCATTCCGCAGCCTTCCTTCACTCCTCGTAATCACCAACGCAACACCATCAAAATTCAATCTCTTTCCCCTTTTCTTCTTTTAGGAAAGTCAGCCAGTGCATCAGCGAGCCTGACGATCTATCCTCGAGTCTAATTCTGGATCAAAGAATCACCACATCTACTGCCGATTAACGGGTGCTTTTTAGAATTTCTTTACTGTAAAAATTGCAAGTTCCAATGGAGATTCTTGTGGGAAAGATTCTTTCAATCCTTATTAATTTCTTAATAATTATGCATAATATATTTGCTAGTCAGTTTACCGATTATCAAATGGCTATCGCATCATCAGTCCCACGCAGTGACGGAACAGTTTCATTCTTGATATTCTTTGTGCCAAATAGATAGAGAAAAATCAGCCGTAGCTGCTCCGAGTCTTTGAAATAGTCAGGCCATATAATTCTAAGATTTGTACTACCGAGTAAGACTAGACACGGAAAATTCAGTTTCTTGACGGATTTTACGTGTAAAGATGTGATTGAGTGCATGAAATAAATATGGTGACAGGCAAAAGCGTGGATGAGTTTCGAATGTATTGAATCAGGTTGTTCTCGTGAATACTTCCCTTCATGAAATCGAGCAGTCATTCTTTGATGTTATTAGTTACTTATGTACTAGTCTTCAAGTACAGTATGGGCTTTTTTAATCTCGTTGTAATTGTAGTTAAAAATTCGTAAAAAGTTTTGGATGATTACATTTGTCATCAAATAGAGGAAGACTTGAAGTAATGACGATACATTTTCACAGGACGCGTTTCTGTCTGTTCCTGATAATAATAATGGTAATAGTAGTTTTCATATGATACTGGTCAATGTTATAACATCAATCGGTCGGAAATGACTTCGTGGATTATAGAAGTATAATGTATCAAGAAGTCGATGAAGATCAAGTTTACTTCGTTGGGCTTCATTGAAGTTCAATCTATGCCAACTCAGACATTTGATGACAGGATTTTCCTCACCGCTGTAAGGACAACAAGCTAAAATTATGGAATTCTCGATTTTGGTTTACTTTACGTTTATCCTAGTTGTACTGTCTAAGTAGTCATCTGCACATTGCGCGTTACTTATTTTTTATTGGTATACATATTTTGAAATAAAACCGAATGTTCTAAACATTACAAATCGTTTTCATTTGAGTTATAAAATGGCGATTATATGATTATTCAAGTTGATTACCTAATGCGACGGTCTCTCAAAGTTACAACAATGATTCTCTAAGAGCTTAGTTCACTGGACTAAATATACATGATTTATGTCATTGGCTTTCAAAATGAAGAAAAACATTTTAAAGAAAGGGTAGGAAAATTAGTATCTAATAGTTAGAAATATTACGAAATTTGCTCATCATTGGAATTGCAAATGAGCCCGAGGTCAGGATCACTCGCAATTCTAGTAATTCACGAATTTTTAAGAATTAGGGAAGAGTTATTCTGGTGTTGAAAAAGTACTAGAGTAGTCAGAAGTAGAAGAATACATTCTAGATGTACTAGAACTTGTTGATGCTGAGTAATATCCAGCTGATTTTGGCACTCTAGTGATGGTTGGTACTCGAAACTCTCCATCATTCCTTCGCAAGTTATCATGACTTTGTCGGTCATGGAATCTGAGCTGACTTGAATGTTGACGGCCTTCAGCTTGATTAACAGGTGTCTTCAGAACAGATCTAATCAGTGATAAAGAAAATATACATCATCAATAAAACTCCCATGTAAGAGATTGAGATCCAGGAATTGAATCATAATGCTTATAGGAAACAACAAAATGCAACCTCATCAATATGGAAATCTAATTAGTAATTCCTTCAAAGGACTCTGTTTTTCAAAGGTATGAGTGCAGTTGGAAAAAACTTACGGTGTATAATGATGAACTTTTCCTCTTTGCTGCATAGCCATTACCGCCATTTTCAGCCTGTTATACTTATCAAGCAACTTTTTTTGCGCATCAGCAGCTTTGTAATACTCTACTTTGAGTGCTTGATACTTAGATTCCTGAAATTCCAAATAAAGCATGAAATCGTTATAAATCAATATCAATACCATGTAAGCTCATAGCATGCAAGCTTTTGACACTGTTGCCTACTAAAGAGGTCTCTTCAATAGAGGATTCAGTATTTACTTACGCAAGCATCTCCTCGTTGCAGACAGAGTGAACGTTGAGTCTCTTGAAATTGTTGAGCTAACCGAACTTTTTCCAATTGCTCAGGAATGGGTTGGAAATAATGTTGAATCTGTGGATTCAAAGGCTTCTTCAGTGGCAGGGAGATAGTGTCTATCGTGCCGCATTGAATACATCTTTGCTCAGCTAAAAAAGACAGTAACCGTAAAGTAATAAAATCCTTTCGATGTCAGTGCAGCAACACAATATCGATGACATAAATTGGGATGGGTACTTACCCTTAGAGATGCACTTGGCGCAGTATATATGCCCACATTGGGTTAAGAAAAACTCTAGGTGATTCTGCTGAGACTCGTACGTTACCCAGCATGCGTTGCATTTCATCCACTCCATTTTTTTTCACTCTCGATCTCTTTGCTGGAGCCTCACTTAAACTAAATTGATGAACTATCAAAACGTTATTTGAAAGCACCAAGATGACAGTGGAATTGATCCCTGTAATTGATTGAGCTCGGGACAAGAAAATATATCGCTGAATGAACAGCTCAAGCAGGATGAACGAAAAATACTCCTGATACTCCGATTTTCGAAAGAGCGAATGCCGATTCCTACAGCCTATACAGCCCACGTGCTCGAATCGCGGGATTTGCATGCGCGGGGCCGTTTTTTTGCCAGACCATTCCCAGTGCAAGCCTGAATCTCCCCGCCAATAAAGTCAGGTTTGCAATTGCAGTCTAAAAACGGCCCCTCTCGCCCTCCCTCCCCCTACTTCTGTTTTCTACGTCGTAGGTCCGTAAACAATGGCCGTAAACAATTAGTCCGTTGCACCAAAAGCATCAACAAGTTCACACACTCGAATCCCTGTTCCGGTGTCTCGGATGAACGCGATGTAAAATTACAAGTTTGTGTTAAGTACTAATAAGTATATCGTGATTGTAAAATCGTCGAATTTGAGTAGATAAGACTGACTGTGGAGGATGGCGCAGAAGAGCGGAGGAGCCATCGGCAATCGGAATGCTGCGAAGCCGATGAATCCTTTGAAGCTAAGATTTCTTACGGAACGCTACGAAAAAGAGTTGCTTGGGTTGAAACTGCAGGAGGAGTTTATTGCGCTTCCAGGACAGACACCGGTTTCTGGAAAATTTTACGCTAAACACGATGCTCCTCTACCAAACCATGTAGCTCCAGCCGAATACATCAAAATAGTTCAGCGATCGACCTCCGTCACGCCCAAGGAAAACTACGATTTCCCACCACCCTGTGTCAACATGGAGTGAGTGGCCACCGACTTTTTTATATTGTTCGCTTGAATAGGATCCCTTAAAGAATCAGAGTGTTTGTTTTATCTATAACTTCGGATACATATTAATTCACTCGTGGAATTAGATTATTTCTTTGCAAAGAAAAATCCGCACCGAGGAGGCTTGAAAAGTGAAAAATATCAAATTCTAAAGCTAAAGTTCTTTCCCTACCTGAAATAAATGACTCATTTGAAATGAATCAGGGATTTTGGATATTCGATATGACTCATTTGAGGAAAAATACTATTGAATCATTCAAAATCACTCATTGGGGAAACTTGAAAAAAATTCCAACAATCAATGATCAATTCAGTATTCCTTTCTACATTTTAGGGTGTGGAATACTTAGTTTCGAACAGATTTTCCAAATAACTCATTTCAAATGATTCATTTCTATCATTTCTCAAATGAGTCATTTCAAATGAGTCATTTGTTTTAGGTAGGGTTTATAGTCCTAGAATTTTTCTTCATATATCGTGGAGCCTGGAAGAACTCAAAAAAGTTGTAACTATTAAAATTTCTGCAACGTGCTGCATTCATCGACATTTTCAACGCTGATGTGGTCATCAAGGTAAGGACGATGACGGGAAACTCATTCTCTCTACATTATAATATCATGTATGTACAAGGCTTCCAAAAACCGGTTGCAAGCAATCGTTGTTGAAGGAACGTCAGATTCTTAGGAAACGAAAATTTGTTATGTGATACCAGGTCTACGTGATACAATATATGTATGTGCTTCAAATTGCTAATCCGGATAAGACGATCAAAAGAGACAATCGAAATCGTAAAAGTAAGCATACGGCAGGCGGTGATTAGCTCTTTTGATTTTTTGGAGGATTCATAAATTATACATGATTGTCCCATCAACGACTCATACGTTACCTTTCGAGAGCTAAGAAATCCTTTAGGATTATGATAGCACTAGATTACACTCGAATTAAATAGCATAGGCATGTGCTATTTAATTCTAGTGCTCATCTCTATGTTCTAAAACTCACACTTTTGTCGGCATCTTTGGAAAGTGAACCTTGCTCAAAATAGTGAACTGTCAGGCATATACTTAAAGAAATTCTTCATCACATTGTCAGAACAATGTGATGCGTTGGAGCTACCTAGTAAATTTTCCCCCAACTCGAAATCGACCTGCACACCTTCTTCCTGCGTGAAGAAGGCCACTCCGGGACCGTTTCTTTCATGCAAACCATGTAGAAAAATCTCAATACCCCACAACTCTAAAAAGTAGTATATGTCATTAATTGTTATGGTTTTGATTCTCGAGCCAAAACGAAAAAAATTACAGCCACGGCAAGAATATGAAGGGTGAATGACAGTGGTAGGAAGTTACCACATGATTCGTGGTTTCGAAGGAAAAAAAAATTTTCCGATCAAAAACCCAGTAACGTGAGTATAAGAGGCACGGAAGGTCCCATCGTTCCGCGTTCCTATATAGAGCGCGAGAGCGCTCTCATAGCCGCTCGGGACGGCGCTGCGCGCCGCGGGGAAATCCCGCTGGGAAATATTCTTTTTCATTTTCTAAAATCTCGCTCCTGGTTTTATCAGCGTTTTTACTAACTTACATTGTTTACTCAATTTAAAAAAAATAGATTTTCCAATCAATTTTAAAATTTTTGAGCCCCCTCGACCCTGGTTTTATCGGCGTTTTTACTGACTTACATTATTTACTCAATTTTAAAACCATGGATTTTCCAATCAATTTTGAAAATCTCGCAGCCCCCTGAAACCTGGTTTTATCGGCATTTCTACTCATTCAAATTATTTACTCAATTTTAAGAACATGGATTTTCCAATCAGTTTTAAAATTCTCGCAACTCCCCGAGGACTCCCTCAACTTTGTTTTTATCGGCGTTTTTTACTGACTTATTATTTACTTAATTTTAAAACCATGGATTTCCCTATCAATTTTGAAAATCTCGCAGCCCCCTCACCCCTGGTTTTATCTGCATCTCTACTCATTCAAATTATTTACTCAATTTTGAAAACATGCAGGACTTTCCAATCGGTTTTGACTCGAGTTTTGAAGATCTCGCAGCCCCCTGAAACCTGGGTTTATCGGCATTTCTACTCATTCAAATTATTTACTCAATTTTGAAAACATGGATCCTCCAATCAATTTTGAAAATCTCGCAGCCCCCTCAACCCTGGTCTTATCGGCATTTTTACTTTCAAATCATGTACATCAATTTTCAGGCCTGTCAATTTTGAAAACATAAGTATGGAAATTCTATTCAACTTTGAGATTGTCGTACTTGTCTCGATTCTGAACTAAAAAACTTTAGATTTATTCGATTATACTTACTCATTGCATTAGAAAGAGAGGTCCGAGAGTCGGAGCGCTCCGACCGGTCCGAACCAGCAAAATCGAATAAACCTTTTGTTGCCATCAGTAAACATCCAGACCACATAACAAACGGATTCCTGATACCCATACTTATACTGCGCGCGTGTCTCGAACAAATGTAAAACACGCGTCGCTGCGCGCGTCCTATATATACAACGCAGCCGGAACGCGGAATAATCGGACCTTTCGTGCCTCTATGGCCGGCCAAATATTCCTTTCTTGGAGCAAACTTCACTTTTTGCAAATACTTGGCTTGCGCAGGCTCGTAATAACACATTATTTTAGACGGTGGTTTGAGATAATTGTCGTTCCACTTTAGGTATGGATGGTTTATCGAACCGTTGATTCCTCGGTCCAGGGATCCAAGACTTCATTTCCCCTTGAGTCAATGTGATTTCATCAAAACTGAAATTTACATAAGAGAAATGCAGAAAAAGATGCCCAAACCAAAAAAGGAGGAACAGAAGTAATTGCAAAAATGTTTTGTCGAAACGTGAATCACCACAACCGTAATAAGAATTTAATTGATTGGAAATAAACTGCACAATATAAGCAAAATCAATTACTAGAACGACTGACTTCTGTGAATTTGATCTTTTTATATAGTCTACGAGTATCGTATATTACACGCTTAAATGTACTACTACTAGGAATTGATCACTCTATTTCAACTATTTCGTGAATTATTCAATCATCAAAATGATTGCTTATCACTAATTCAGCCATGTTTGTAGAAATAGTCGTAAAGAGTTCCTTTCTACAACTCTGTATCAGTTATTATTCGTTGTTTCGTCAAATGTTGATTAACATCAACTCATCTAAATTGCTTGAAACGCCATCAAGATAATTTAAACAGGGGACTGTCAAATGCGTGTGAGTATTATCGCAAAAACTTGCACAAAGTTGGAAATCGATGCCGAGCATGATATCAAATTTTTCCATCCGTTTTTGCGTGTAGAATGATAATCTATCATTTTTGTAGAAGGAGCTATCTAGAATTTCGTCATTTTGGCAGTCCTCAGAATTGACACCTTATGAATCTAATGATAAATCCGATAACTCATGGGAGGAAATCTACAGAACCTTTAACATTTAGTGTACCACACGGTATTTCAATGAGATCGCGACTTTCACGCCCCGGAAAAATGTTTTTTAGATAGTTTCTATAGTTTCCAGGATGGTACTCTATCGATTTTTCATGACACGTGCGTAGTGCTCTTGATAAAAATTGAAGAATCGTCGAATTTCGTACTTTTTCAGTGTAACTGTCGCGTCTTTCGAAACTGTTCGGCCTCTGGAGTAAATAACACTGTCCCAAAAAATTTGAGAAAATTCCATCTCACTCTTTGAACCTAATATAATCATAAGAGATTTGTTCTAATAGCGACTCAGATGCCTGGTCGGAGTTGTGCTCCCATGAAAAGTGTAACTCACTTTTTGGAAAATACTCACTTCCTCCACTTTTTCGGATGTAAAAAAAAATAACATTCGATCTAGGGTGGATGGGTGGTAAGAAATTGAAGAGTAAGAACAGACGATCAAAATGCTTCTTCGTTTGGCAGCGACACATTATTCTGGCCGAAGATCTGTGACGTTGAACTTGCAAAATTTGTCGCGCCCACCGCTTCAAAAAAAGACATAAACCTTTGTTACTCGAATAATGAGCAGATGTCGCTCCCAAAACCTATTATTACTATCAAGATAGCCCGGGAGGAAATGAGCCCGGGAAGCAAGCTTTTCTCCAGTAAGGGCCTCCCTTCGTCCAAAAATGGTGAAATATTGATACATTCAATCAATTTTCCACTGTTTTCGTCGTGGGCGCATTAAAGGCACTTTTAGCAGAAAAACCTGGCTTCCCGGGCTCAGTTCTTCCCGGGCTATCTTGATTGTAATAAACCTATTGCCCATTTCACTTTGACGTATGATAAATTACCATGCACTTCAATGAGGTGGCTATAACGATTGTTATTTGAGGGAGGAGCTCGGGAAACTTGTTCACCCTCCCAAAGATGATTTTTCCGGTCGAGAAAGATGAACGTAACAGATCTAAATTATAGCTATTGCCTTTGTATGAAGTTCTCACATCATTTTCACGCTGGAAGCTCATCATAATGTAAGTAGGAAAGCTTTGAAAAAGCAAAAATTGCATATACCTCCAACAATTCTGTGGACGCAGAGAAAGGAAACTTGATGAGTATTACGGAAAGAGGCTCAATTCTGGGAATGGGATTCGATTGAACGGGTGGAACAACATCTTTATCAACCATCATACTGCACTAATTACGATCCATCCATGTGAAAAGCTTCTAATAGTGACGAAAACGTGATAGACCAATTCCACCTCATTGTTCTCAGGGGATTAACATCTTCCAAAAATGGTGGGCACAACTTTTTTTTGACGTTTTAGAGGTACCAAAACATTATGGAATTGGTTTCAAAAGCGACGAGGAGGAAAAAATTTTTTTTCTGGGATGGTCCAAAAGTTAAAGGTTTGGTAGATTTCCTTATACAACATGTTTCAGAATTCGTGTATACATCGGAAAAATTGGGTAGCGGTGAGTTTGTTATTTCGATTAGTGAGATCGAGAGAGTTTGTTATAATTTCCTGAGTTTGTAACTGTCGTGTGAAAAAATGTATTTTTCGCAATTTTCCGATGTTTGGGTGCCTACAAAATTGCGAAAAATAACTTTCGCGCCTCGCACATGAGGTTCCCCGCTTCCGAGCGATCATTCCAACCCTCGCCTTCGGCTCGGGCCGAAAACTGATCGCTCAGGAGCGAGCTACAACCTCATAAACTCGGTGCGAAATATACTATTTTTTCACACGACAGTTACAAACTCAGGAAATTGTAACAAACTCTCTCGATCTCACCAATCGAAATAACAAACTCCCCGCTACCCAATTTTTCCGGGGTGTACGCGAATTCTGAAACATGTTGTATATATTTAGAACAAAAGAGGAAGTTATCTGCGTCTACATCGTGACCCGAAAACGGTTATTATTCGACTCAAAAACACCGTCCAAATACTATCCCTCGGTCTGTTTTGAGCTCACACGTCAGTATTATTATTTTGGATAAGAAAACCACGAAGAGAACCTGTTTTTTGACGATTTTTGCGTCCAGCAAAAAATCTTGAGCTGGATAGACCCAACGGGTGTGAAATTTAGGTTCAAAAGGTCATTTTGAGTCATATATATCAGTGATTCCGTTGAAAGTGGGATTTTCCGTGTTCCATGTTCCTCCAAGTTTCTAAGGGTCGGGATGTGCACTGATGTAGCAATTTTCTGGGATGTATTCTATTATGCGCAACTATGTTAATAGTTTTTGAGACGATCCTAACGTTCCTGTATTTTGTAGTGCCTGGTAAAGGGCACTACAAATGTATTGTACCAAATGTATAATCCAGGGTCCAAATGTCCTTTCCGTCCCCTGTAGCAAGCCAGACTTGGACTTTTGGGTTGAGTGCGACACATATGAGGAATCTAAAACCCCTATATATAACTGTGCACTTCAATTTGTGATTCTCCAAATAATATAAACCACCACTTTGCGAATCGAAATTAAACCCTCAGCTCGAGCACGGCAATCCGACATTTTGAAGACGGATTTGCACCGAAACTGCTTACACAGCACTTGTAAGGTCGGCAAAGTCCCCAATTATCTATTGAGCCTTTCTAACCAGTGAGGTTGATTTCCAGATACCCAAATACACCCAATCCATGTGCAACAGTAGCCGAAAACTCGAATCTGTAGCCGGGCGCACCACATGAACGTGTTTTCCAAATGGCGTACAAAATTTTCTGTCCCTTCCGTCCCCATGTTGTGCTCCTCCCCGATGCCTATATCGCTTTGTGAAACAGATTTTCTTGAAGTATTTGTTTGCATTATAGCAAATCTATGCGGAAAAGAGTCTACGACCAGTTGTCGATTCGTGGAAATAATTTTAGTGGCGAAATGTCCTTTTCGTCCCCTCTGCGACCCCTTCAACTCGACATATCTTTGTCAGGCTCCAATTTCGAGTTACGTAGCTCTGGGTACTTTCTTTTTGTGCCAAAACAAGTGGAAACCAACTGCGACGACCCACTGAAACTCGTCTGGGGCTGAAATAATTTTTTGGAACAAATCACGCCCGGTGACGATTTTGGCCCCAAAAAATCCCACTTTCGGCGGAATCACTCATATATGTGTGTGTGCTCTGAATCACCGAGCAGATAATTTTATTTTTTGTGTCCCTCGATCACGGCTTTTGAATCCACAAAACTGATTTATACCCGGAACTGACATTTTACCCTCAAATTGATCGCAAAAAGAATGGAGTTGACTTGGAAAGTTTTCCGCGCGGGAAAAATCGATTCCCATCAAATACTAAGGGAGAAGATTGTTTTTATCGGGAAAACCAACATTTAGTATGGTTAGTATTCGGCTATGAATTTTTGTACATGGGCAAATCTCACGAAGTATGCGGTTTGGCCGAACAGGCCTATTTTCACGTTGTCAGAACAACAGTCGCGTTATTTCCGCCGCTCGCATTAGATCATTTTGAAGATCTACTCATATTTAATAGTTCTGCATCATTCAGAAGTCTAAAAATTGCTATAGAAAGGTACTGGGAGACGCTTCTTCGTGACAAAATCACAATTTTCGACCGAACAGGGCCATAGTTCTCTCACGCCTTAGCTCGCCACAGGCGGGGCGGTTCACCGATCGGTCTGAAAATTGGATATGTGATGGATTATAATACATAGAAACATATAATTTTCGCCCGAGGCTGTGCCTATCAATGCGTCGGAGTGCCGATGATTCGTTGGAGCGAACTCCGATTCTACATTTTCTCCTGTATCGCTCTTCTAATGGATGCAGCACTCGGGGCGGTGAATATTTCGTATCTGTAGAAACGACATATTATTCTACATCCAAAAACCTACAAATCTAGCCCAAGAACGATAGTGTGCTCGATTCCGCACGACGATGCGGCTTGAAATGAGAAAAGTTATTTTCGCGTAAATGGGGTCAAAAAAATCGTTTTTCGTGTAGCACACGAAAATTTCGATTCCGTTGGGATGGAAACCACGTGTAAACTGATATTTGTACCTCAAGAAATGCCTATGAGAATCGCCCCTACTACAGCCTCATATCGGTCGCGATGCGAGGCTTGTGAGGATCGACAAATGACGAAAATGAGCGTTTCGACGGTTGAGGCACATCTACATTTTGTACCACAGACCTTCAGAAAACACTGTAAACCATTGAACTCATCTCTCTTCTTCTATTCCAACACCAAGGATGCCATGTATTCACATACACACGAGCCAATTAGAATTACGAAAATATGAGGGTCCCACGCAAATACATGGGAAAAACTTCTACACCCTCACAAATCCACGGCGGGGCTCCAAAATGATTTACGCAAGTATTTCATCATTGTTTGAGCATTACTTGGACCAAACAAAAGTTTATCGGAGATGTGCTGCCATTCTGGAAATTTTCGAAATTTCAAAGTCGAAACCGCATAGTTCCTGAGATTTGCCCACATACGTGCAGCACTTGGGATTTTATTTCTGGACCTGTTCTCGCACTGGCATATGATTCTTTGGCATGTTTCCTTAAAACTTTGTCCCAGAAAAAGTCTCTCAGAAAGAATTTGGGATGCGCTGTTGTAACTCTAAGAGAATGTCTCGTTTTTGGTGAGAATCCCATTACAAGAAAAAGTTTCGTGGCTCTGGTCTAATCTGAGCAATCTGGTCATAAAACCTATAAGAAATAGTTGTTTCAGTATTGTATTTTGAGCGAAAAATTTGGGCGAACCCGCTATATTGATATTATACCCTTGCTAGCACTGAAAGTATGCTTGGAACTTCAGTAATTACAATGCACGGACCTGACATTTCGATCCTTAATCTTTGAAAATAAAAAAGATATGTGGACGGATCGATCTAGAAATTCATTCCAAAACTGTATTTCAATATAACACGTGTAGGTAAATTTGAACATAGTGATTATTCGGAGCTCACTAATCGAAATGGGAAAATTACACGTTCCCTGTGAGTTCCCGCGCGGATTATAATAACAATGTACAATCGCACACTCCAGTTATCATTGATCACCACTTTTCGAAGAGGTACAACATAGGATTAATCGCACAAGTGATTATTATAATCAAGGTGAACTTCAAACAGCTTGTAAACAAGATCGTAACGAGACGAAGAATCAACTATCAAGCTGATTTCAAGTTTTCGATTTTATGTGCAAAACTTGCTATGCTTGTGCCATACTAGAAAATTTCCACCAACATTCTATTGAATGTACTGAAAAGGCTACAAAATACTTTAGTTAAATCCTCAGTCAAACTCTTCCACTTGGTGAAATATCATTCGGCTGAATACGCGTAGGCATCATTGAAAAATTATCAAAGGTCAACGAATTGAAATTACTATTCCAGCATGAAAAGAAATAGTTTGTGTTTAAATGTAATGCTATTCGGGGACTATTCGTTGATACTAAAACGACCTTTGACTGTTCCTTCTTCAGGTTAAATATGATTTAATATAAAAATGAAAATTTAGAATATAAGAACTCATCAAAGTAGGTGTAGTGTTTCGTGCCTAGCTTGTACCACTTGATCGTTTTTTTTTAACTTCTATATAACAGTTACATCCAAAATGAATGGAACACGGATCCCTTTACTAAAACAGCGACTACTCAGACGTTTTCGGGTCTATGGCAATTTTACAAAAAGCATTCGAAAGATGAGAAAAAAATCTATCGATTCATGTCTTCCAAAAATTTTTTCAACCCAAAACTCATGCTTTTGATTGGCTCCGAAAAATGAAAAATTCTTCATTCCGATCAATCATCGATCATTTATCGGGAAATTATGATAGCGCAAAAAACTTTGCGGGGTCTTGTAGCTCTTTTTAAGACCTTCAAAATCGTTTTTTTTCATACATTACTCTACGGTATTTTGCACCCGAGTTACTAGTGATCAAGTGAGAGCAAATTCACACGCGTGGAGGGTAGCGGAGATACAAAACAATGCGTAATCCACGATTTCGACGTGAAATCTTCTAAAAATCATAAAATATGAATCAGTTATGTTTTAAAATGCACTCGAAACGACCTCAGACAGCTTGAAGAAGAAAAAGCTCATACCTCTAGATCAACAGTACCCTCGACGAGCACCAACTTTTCTTTGCCAGATCACTCATAACTCGGCTGAAAAAAACCGTAGAGTAATGTATAAAAAAAGGATTTTGAAGGTCTTGAAAAGAGCTACAAGATCCCGCAAGATTTTTTCCGCTATCATAATTTCCCGATAAACGATCAATGATTGATTGAAATGAAAAATTTTTCACTTTGCGGAGCCAATTGAAACCATGAATTTTGCGGCAAAAAATATTTCAAAGGACATGAATTGATAGATTTTTTTCTCATCTTTTGAATGCTTCTTTCAAAATTGCCGTAGACCCAAGGACGTCCGAGTAATCACTGTTTTAGTAAAGGGATCCGTGTTCCCTTCATTTTGGCGGACACTGTGTATTTTATAAATAACTTGCTGAAGTTCAGAACTAAGCTTGACATTTTCCAGATGACACGAGAAGTAGTCAAATGGCGCAAAAGATTTTTTTATAATACTTGACCGTAAAGTTGATGCGTAAAGCACAGTGACCGTGCGTGAAGCAGTACTTTACGCACGAGCGATCGTAAAGCAATTGCTTTACGCACAGTTGTACTGCTTTACACCTCGTTTCTGAATCCATAAAAGTTTGCAAAATGGCAAGTTCAAAGAAAATCCTGATGTTAATAGATACTGATAGTGAAAATTCCAGTTCTTCTTTGTCGACGAATCTAGAACACTCAATTCCCCACAATGGCGCGATTAGCGCTCATGTCGGTGCCGTCCTTGTCGATCATTCTCGTTTCCCGTCTATTCCGCGGCGTCGCCGACCATTTTCCAACGGAGTACAAATTATCAATGTCCAAGGGGACTAATAACAACCATTGCACTTGTGACAAACTCTCTGATCTCGATAAATGAGCCCGTATTTTGAAACCGAGGAATATTATTTGATCAACAGTATGGAAATTCTCATTTGTTTGTCGCCTTGGGTCATATTCTCGTAAGAAGAATCTCAGTCTGCATTCAATTATTCTGTCCAAATCTCACAATAGGAATAAACTAGTCAATTCTATTCGATAGGTTAAGGCGACGTAAGTATATTATATGAGAGAATTTTATGAGACAGACTCTTCTCTCGAGATGTCGAACTTTAGTATGAATCACAAAGCGGGATTCCGTGCCTGAATAATTTGGTGTTAACAATTGTTCATTACCTCAGAGTGATTTCATGGACATGTTGAAAATGTTCAATGATGGATGATAATTCCTAATCCCAATCGCAGTTTCGCAAGTTTTCAATACTGTATCTTACAATCATTGGGAAGCTTTTCATCAAACGAAGTAACCCTCAGAATCCTCTTTTTTTCATCGGTGCGATGCAGTCAAGAACTAATGAGAACTTTTCTAGCCCCATCACTTGAATTTTCGTGAACGGAGAGCTGCATCAATCACAGAGGATTACCGATTTCGCCAACAGATCGATCGTCTTGTTTGAAAAATTCTCTGACAGAACTAAGTTTAGTCCAAACAGGTTAAAGCTCTCTTCACATGCATTGCACTTATATCAGAATTTTCTGTCAAGTGGGGGGCTCCGCCCCCCCACACCCCCCGCCGGGGGCTTCGCCCCCTGGGCTCCCACCAGGGGTTGCACCCCTGGACCCCGCTCCGCTCCCCCGCACGCCCTTGTCTAATTACACTCGACTTCTCTGGACGCAGTACTTGATTTAACGCGCCGTCAGGATACACAGTACTTTTCTGGTCCGAACGATACGTCAATCGAGGGATCCATGCATTCATTTTAACGTTGCTAGCACATCCGCAATCACGAGATGAGTTCCAGGGCATGTAAAATTAGAATGATCTTTAGATAAACCCAGCTCCTATCAACTAAATTTTGGACAATCTAATATCCGTGACATGTTCTCAACTACCCTCACCTCAACCCTACCTCGCCCTTGCGCGCTGCTTACTCGCAAATATCTGGGGCTTGTTAATTGCGTGTTAGCAACTTTCCGGTCAGTATTATAAAAAATGCAATACGCAACTCTGGCGAAAGCTTCCCACCCTCGTGCGAACTTTCCGCCCTCATGTGATGCTTTCCGCACGGTTGAGATTGCGTTCCACCCTCGTCGCTACGCTCCTCGGGCGTAAAGCAACTCAACCGTGCGTAAAGCATCACAATCGTGCGTAAAGCATCGCACTCGTGCGTAAAGCGACTTTTTCGCCATCGGTGCGTATAATACTATTTTTTTAAATAAACAACTAAATATTGAAGAGACTTGGATTATATTGGTTACTCGTGATGATTAGATAATTTGATATCGAAAATGAGTCGATCTAAAGCACTTGATCGAATGCTTCCTGTGTTGAAAGACGTTACTGTTTCGATGAAGATTCCTGTGGCTGTAAACTTACCAGGGGGTCGATTTTAAACTCTGGCCGTGGCCGCTAGACCACTCACACTGGTCGCGTGACCAGCGCAGACGCGCTTATATGCGTGGGTCTGCGCGGAAAGAAATGTCCGCGGTCTGCGATTCCGCGTTTCGTACAGCAAGAACAAAAACGCGGAATCGCGGACCGCGGACGTTTCTTTCCGCGCAGACCCACGCATATAAGCGTGTCCGCGCTGGTCACGCGACCACTGTGAGTGGTCTAGCGGCCACGGCCATAGTTTAAAATCGGCCCCCAGGTAGTAAAAGACGCACAAAGTTTTCGCAACTATAGTGAAGCCTAACTCAGTTCGTGAATACTGATATTTGTGCTTTCTTGGCAACCTTTCGCCTTCCCCCTATCTTGCAATTTACTCTACAGAAAGATCCAGACCCGAAAAGTGGGACAAAGATTCTAGTAATTACCGTGAGATATAGGCGACGACTCATCACTGTACTAAGATATGTCGATTGTTCTATCACTTATTGCATGTTTATCAAAGTTGTAGAAGTTTTACATTTTCATGGCGAGTTATAGTGTCTGAATCTAGGTCTAAATAATTTATAATGAACTGAAATCTATAAAATCGACAGGGTCGATACCGAAAATTTTTTCAAAAATTCTCTTGACATTTTGCAAAAATATTGTATTTCAAACACTTTGGGTCGATAGCTATGGTATAGGAATGGTTTCTCAACAGAAACTCTTATTACTACGTTTCAAAAAAGAGAAAGCAATTAGAGAATAGAGCTTGGACTATCAGAACTTCTGTGTACCGTTACCTCTCCTAATATACGGGCGTATCTGTGTTTCCTTAGCAACTCGACGCTCATAACATCTCTATATAGTCGTGCTTTGGACGGTGAATAGCAGACATACATAAACACTATGATGACTTTGTTTTCATTTTTTTATTTTGATCGGACGAAGAGTAGTTTGTCCAAAGATGAGACCAAATTACGGTGATAATTGTCGTGGAGCGGATCAAACACACTAAAAGTTCATCATGCAATAAACATGATTAAGAGCTGACAGTTCTTATCGTGAGTAGTGAGATGGTTGGGCGAGCATTTTCTGTTAGAGTAGACTTGGATGTACATGCGGTAAGTTTCATTTCACGAGTTCATTACATAATTTCTTACTTAAAGAGTTCCAAAAAAGTAAAAATGATTTGTTTAGAGTTCACCTCAAAGACTGTTGAAAAATTTTTTTCAAACACTTTTCAGATAACCTGCCCAGGTGTTTGGTTGTGTACAAAGGGTAAAGTTGCTCTACAGATCCACATCTTTGACTCATGTGTAGCGACTCGTAGACTCACTCCAGTTTTTCCTTTGCTGTATCACGACAAGTTTACATTCAAGAAAGTATTTTTTGGAGTGACAACCTTGGCAAACCTACAAAAAAAGCTATCAGAAGAAAGTATTTTTGCAGATCTAGTCCAGTGGTCACCAACAACTAATAAGAATGTATCTCTTGCATCCTTTGAGACAAACCTTGCCGATTTACTGTATCCTGAGCCCTGTTTCAAGGGCCTACTTGCAGGAGTTGATGTTGATCTGCTTATGGAACCCTCAAAATTATTTCCAGTAATGGGCCGATTTCATTCGACCGGATCCCATACAAACCGTATCACTAAAAACATCTTCATATTTTAGGGCATTTTATCTCCAAAGATCGAAATATCGACTAGAACGACGGTAGAGGAGGCCGCGGGTTCAGATTTTCGCCCATCGGGTGGACGAATTATCAATCCTAAATTGGTTAATTCTCTGGTAGGTATTCTTGACTTGATCTTGATCATGATTCTCGTACTGACGTGTCCATTCAAATCTTCGTTTTCAGAATCAACCCTGCGTACACAGGAGAAATGAACCTCCCGCTAATGGAATCATACGTCAAAAAAAAGTATGCCACAGCAGGCAGAAGAAACAAACTACCTATCTCTGTCGAATGTAAGTCAAAAATATTTCAAAATATATTTAAACTTGATTTGGACACAACAATTCAGAATGTGACTCATTGCGTTCCTGATAGGTGTCGTCAAAAACAGGCCAATGGAGAATGTGGTCAAGATAGGGAATCATCGGAACGTCCCTCATCTCAAAATGATGGATGCTATCTCTCTAGCTCGTGCAAAGAACGGAGGTGGTGTCATTGTTCGGATGCATCGTCAAGGAAATCTCGGGAGAACTTGAATATTTGCAACGATGCACATATTTTAGATAGTTGTCCAGTATGCCTGAGATATAAATGTTTTTTCCCCAACAAAAAAACTGGCGTCACTTGCAATTTGAAAGTTTGTCGGGATGCCAGACACGAAAATCCCTGCGAGCCACACGGATCCAACGAGCCTAGGGCCCCGTCTATTGGAGCATCCCACGAGAGCTGTAAAACTTACAATACAAGAACTTCCGATGCATCTCCCGCTTTTTATTCGAAAAGTGAAGCAAAAAGTGATCGGAATGCAGAAATTAGAAATAACAAATGTTACAAATATTGTCAAACAGAGGAGGAAAAAAGAAGCGAGGCAAAATTTAGTAAAAGGGGAGGATTTCAAGACGATCAGCACTGCAAGAGTTCACGAACTGAAGAAGAAAGAAACCTGTCAATAAGCCGCTGTAAAAGTGTGCCGTCTTTGAAAGAAGATATAACAACCTCTTAGTGAGTATTCAAGTCTCATTATGTGGAAGATAACTGCATGGTCACCATACACTGTCACAATAAATGATATTTTGTTTCAGTTTACTGGCTAAGATGAAGCAATTAGAGAGAACGAAAGAACAATTAAACTACGCAAAGAATAAGGAAAGGTAAATACTTATAAAAAATTTTCTATTAAAAAAAAAAAACAACTGATTAACAATACCGATTGTAGATGTTTAGATCACACTCACTCAAATGAAGATATCCAAAACAATGAAATTCAAAAGGGATTTTATACTAATATGAAAAAGTTCTACAAGAGGATGTACAGGCAGGCAAAAGAAAGAGCTCAAAATATTGGATAAGAAAGGACTCATTTCCAAAATATGAAAATCCGATTTCACAAACTAAATTCTGTGGATTGAACATTTAGCTCATACTTTTCAAATGTCTCTGGATAGAATATAAATCTATAGTTTCATAATTCGTTTTTGGATTGCACACATATAGTTCTACCATTCACATACTGTATATGCCCTTGTTTGTCCTACAAAGAACTCAGCATTAAATATTTGGATGTTTGTCATACTCGAAAATCTTCTCTATTGATCGTAAAATTCTTCAGAGAGAAAAATGTCGCTAACTTGAAAAGTCAATATATCTAGTCATTATTATTAGTTGTAGATAGTATTTCTCAGAATTTGGAGGGAAATTTTTGGACGGGTTAGTTCATGTTGAATTCTCAGTTTTTGTAAAAGAAGTTTAGAGTATTTAAGAACTTAAAATGTATTATTTGTACAAGGACTATTTTAAAAATATATACAACCTCTCAAATCTCAAAATCTTTTCAGTTTTTCTGCTTGTTAGCATAATACACTTGACGTCCAAGTTTATAAGCCGGGGACCCAATTTTCCGACCTCCTCTAAGAGTCACGGATTTGGATAAAAGGGCGGATCTCAAATGAATTCCTCGTCCCTGCGGGGTCCAAACTCTCATGAACACTCTCTGTTTGTCAGCCGCCGTGATTGATACCCAGCCTAAAAATTTTGAAAATTTAGAAATTAATCATAATTTTATCGCAAGAACAAGCTTTTTGCACCATCAAAAACTCATTCCTCTTATTTGTGAAATTAGAATAAGGCGTTAAATCATTATTTACCGGCACTAGATAGAACAACATCGGAAACTGACTCATCCTCTCCGATGCCCTCTGTCTCAAGGTCTTTTGATTCGAGCTTCGGCCACATCTTCAATCTATCAGGGTCATTAATTGGTACAACAAATGCATCTGTTTGCAGGAGCTCATTGTAGATCAAATCTGCATCTTCGGTCTTACAAATTGTTACAGGTAAATGGCGGCTTGCAAACACAGTACACCTGTCAATCCAAAACAAAGTCCCAATAATGATTTCACAGATAGCTGAATGATAGATAACAGCAGAGTGATGAACTAAATCAATCTGTTACCAACCTGATGAATTTCGATGTCTCTAATATATCCAACCGGCCAAGACCAGCTATAAACATACTTTGGTCTTGCCAAATGCAAAATGTTCGCGGCGATATGATTCTGTCAGGCAAAGTTTTCACAAGTTCATCAGTGGTCAAAAAATGTAGAACTTGATCCGGCTGTATAACTCCAGGCGTATCGTAACACCACCGGCTCTTCACGAACTCCGGTGCAAATTCGTTCAAGCCAAATTTTTTTGGCTTATTCAAAGTTATTACATCTCCATCTTGAGCTCTATACATAGCCGAAGATACTTCATGATTCTTTTTAAAAGAATGAAAAATGCGACCTAAAAATTTTAGTTTAATGAAGTAATTTTCTCACAGATTCACCTGTGAAGAGAGAATATTGGGGTCATTACTTTGAAGAGTTGCTAACTCAATTTTTCCTGTATTCTGAAATTCTCGCCGTCTGGACTCAGACTCTACATTTTCATATCTTCTCGTGTCTTGAAGCCTTTTCGTTCTCAGTGCTAAACGAGAAGGAGTAGGTCTCAAAATGGGAAATTTCAAAAGACTTAGTGTAGTCCCTGGCCATGGCGAGGTTGTAGCTCGCTGTATCAAGTCAACAGCTTGTGACCTACAGAAATCTGATTGTAGCAGGGTGTTGAATAAAGTTGATTTTCCAGCATTGGTACAGCCAACTAAGTATACATCGCCTGTCAAGAATGAAAGTACCAATTTGCAAAATGTTCAACAAGCCAAGTAGATTGCTGCATAAATATTATTCTATGAATAGACCTATCAAAGTTGATCATGAAATCTATACTTATATTGATATGATACACTACATCAAAATGTAGAATAAGCTCATCATTATAAACTTTATCATAAACCCTATACCAGAATAAGTATCAGAATGAATGATGATGATTATTGTTCTTGTAACTAAGCTCATGGAAGTGTCTTCACTCTTTTACTTGATATGTTGAGAATAATAAGGGTTGAAAGTGTGCTACAGCAGGAAGCTAAAAGTTATGCCAGAATTTTGGCAATCTTGGTGGTGGACTGTGAGATTTAGAAACCAATTTGATGGATTGATAAAAAGATCATCTGTCAACTGTACACTATGAACCAATTTGATCATTTTTTATGCACTTACTTCTATACTGCCAAATACTGTGCAATTTGTTTATCAAAGATTCCACTCCATAGCCAGTCTTAGCTGAAATGAGGGAAATATGCTTGATATTCCCTGAAGTCACTCCAGAACCAATCAAAGACTCGGTGAGGCAATGCTTTGCATTATCCAAGAAATGAGGAGAGTCCTTGGGTAGGAGATCTATTTTGTTACCAACAACAAAAAGATGTCTGTTTTTTCCTATCAGAGAAGGGAGTTCAGGCCAGATACTGCATGGAAAATCAGTGAGATCTACCAAAAGTATGACTAATGCCTTCTCATTACTTCTTATCTCTTCAATCAATTTTGGATAATCTTCTGGTGAAACACGAACATCCAGGCAAGTATTATAATTCTCCATAAAATGACATCTCTGACATGTAACTGACTGTAGATCTTCGTCACTTTGATTTATGAATAGTTCAGAAGGTAAATACCCAGGTAGTGCAACATCTTTGCAGTGTAGTAATGCGCCACAACCTCCACATGGAACAGAACTTACTTGTGATTCTGGATTTGGTGTACCATAATTAACATCTTCATCTTCCAGTAGTGAGTCGTTGTAAATCTCATAGTCAGTCATCCATGTTGGTGGAATATTGGAAAAGTCATCTCCCATTCTAACTTTTAGATCAGCATATAGTTTTTCATTAGTGCCATAGTTGTTGGGATTTTCAGATAAATCAAGTCTAGTTTTCTCCAGATAATTTTCATATAATTCCTTGTACTTTTCATTCAGGGTAGAAACTGAATTTTCTGCTTTATGTTTGAAAGGTTTGTGAGGTTCCTTCTTAAAACTATCAGTTGAAGCATAAGGCATATGAATAGGTTTCTTGGTTGTTTCTCCAAGAAATTCACACTCTTGCTCTGACTCAATGGGTATCGCTATCTGCTCATCATCTAGATATTTTAAGGCAATGCTCATAACAGGCGCACTTGCTTGAACAGCTTCTTTTTCTTTCTGAAACTTGGTTTTCAACTTGGCTAAAGTTTTCCTATTCTTATCATAACCAAATTTTAGTCTCCTATTCTCAACATAGTCAGAATACAACAATTTTGGCTTCAATTTTCGCACTTTTGGATCCAAAAGATCGTCCACGTTGGTTGTTTTCAACTCTAAGAGATCATGGATGACCGAATAATGATTCCTTGGTGTAATTTGGAGATTCCTTATTCGAGATAACTTTAAGATGTGAGACTGCATCTTTGTTTGTAGAACTAGTTCACATAACAAGATCTTACAGTGCTATCGTTTGTTGATTATACTGCATTGGGACTGAAGATTCTGGATCGCAAATAAACGAGCTCTTGCAATAAACTTGTACGGATGGATCTAGTTGTTAGGAACATATTTGAAAAATATCAGGAGCTGGCCACTTTTGTGCTCTCTACAATTGCCTGAAGATCTTCCAGCTTTTTTCCTTAATGCCTAGATTGGAGTTCTTTGAATTTAGAATAAATTATCTAGTTGGATCAGCATTTACAATTGGCGAGAAAATACACATCAGTGGTGACAGTGACAGCGTGATGATTTAGGGTTATCCCGCCTGACTGAACGACTGAACTTGCAGCAGACGATTTGACCATGTGCGATGGACTGGGAATGCCGGGTTGCCGGCTTGCAGGCTTCTCGCACATCGTGAAAACGATTGCAAAATATATCGAAAAAATTTTTTGCATGGAATCTGAACAATTCAAAACACTTACAACAGTTGTTGAATGAATGAATGAATGAATGAATGAATCCCTCATTTGCCCGTGGGCAAAATACAGAACAATCTCATAGACAAACACACATATATATACATATATTAAAGTGTTCTTTATTTCCCAAACTTCGATATTCCCCGATACGATCGTGGATTTCCATTCTTTGAACCAAAAAAATCCGTGTCTCTGAGATCGCTGTGAATTTTCATAGCTCCTCTTGGACCATGGAGAATATTTAGCTACACTATTTTGACGTAGAATTACCGAAAAACACGATGAATTCATTAATTTTGAGTTTTAAAGTAATCCTGGCGTGATATTAGTGATTTTTCCAAAAAATCACCAATTCCACGCCGGAGTCACTTTAAATCTCAAAACTGAAAGATCCATCGTGTTCCTCGTGAAATTCTACGTCGAAATGGTGTATCTGGATGTGATCTGGATATTTTCCATGGTCCAAGAGGACCCACCAAACAGTGATATGAATGTTGCCACAACGTTCCTGGAAAGTTGTCCTGTCAACCTGGAAACGTTCCATCAAAGGTCGGGAAACACGTTGCCGACACGTTGGCGCAACGAAAAAATGTCTACCAGATGCGCGTTGCCTCGACGTTTCCAGAACGTTTCTGAGACGTTTCAGCGGTTTTTCAAAGGTTGCACGATGGTTTCCGAGATGTTTCCGGTGCAACCAATAATTCGAATGTTTTTTGATAAATAAATAAACAAATTGTTTATAAAATTCCCTTTCTCGCAAGCTACCAGCTCCATCCCCGTTCAATCCCATCGATTGCACAGCGATCTCAGAGACACGGAGGGTTGGGGAAGGAGAATTTGCGGCAGCGCAGGATACGTCGTACAGGGCACGGCAAAAGTTTTTTCCCATTTTTTATATCAAAGATCCACGGTGCGCCCCTGGCGGAGATGAGTTTAACAAAAATGACAACGAAAACTGAAAAAGGGGTGTTTTTCTACGAATCGTCACGAATTCAACCTGATTTTGAACGAAATCATATCAGCTCGCCGTTTCGGGTAATTGTCAAACTAATGTCATACATTGCTTATGGAGAAAACTAGTGACTCCTCGTTTTCTTCGCTTCTTCGCGGTTTTCTCGCAAATACTCAGAAGAGGTAGGCAATAGCAAAAAATGTCACGAACACGTTTTTATAGTTTTTTTGGAAATTTACAAGAAAATGTAGGTAGATTCATCGTAAAACTCAAGAGGATTGCTGTATCATGTGAAGAAGCCCGAGTTTTTTGCAAAAACCCTCGCGTTCTTTTTGCTAATTTTCTACTATTTTCTTATGTCTGAAGAAGTCCGTTGAAATTTTTGAAAACTTTGATTTTTCAACTTTGCAATACACGTAAATGGAAATCGGTTCCGATCAAAATCGGCGGTAAATTCTGTCAGCTTTTCCATATATCACGATCATATAACCATCCTCATATGAGTTTCAAGATGATCACATACGAAACACTGACAGAAAAACAGCATTCACAAATAAAGTCTTCTACGGCGATTGATAATTCTGTATGCATCGCGTGTCGGAAATGCGTTTATTTTTCGGCAATCGTGTCGGCAAGTCTATACATAATAAACTATATATTGTTTTCGACTCTAGAGAAATCCATTCATGGCTTCAAAAAGTTTGAACCGGGGTGAAAAAGTTGCGAAATGGGTTAAAATAGAAATGTCTCAATTAGACGTCCGGGAGCCGAGGTATCTACAAAAAACCTTCATAATCTTACGGAAATAGGCCTGTTGGAAACGTGGGGGCAAATCAGGCATCACCCTCTCTAGAATGCGGAAAAATCTTCTTTACGTGAACTTGCAACAACTCAGGCCCATCTCGACATTTTTCAATGTACTTTATCTCAATTTTAGGTATTGAAATAAGCTTGACAATAGGCTGAGCTTAATTGGTGCCACAATATTCAGATGGCTTCAAGTTATGAGCAAAACAACATACTTATGTAGTGCGGGCGAATCAGAAGAAAATAAAGCTCACGCCAAGCTTAGAAGCATGGGTGATCCCGATTGTGGTGGACCAGTTACGACGCAAAGATTTATACAAGAGAAGCTATATACGAGTATGAATAGTGTTTGCTTTGCTGGATTTTCTATTTGCAATTTTGTGTCATATTGCGCGAGTTAGGGTGAAAGTTAAGGGTTTTGAAAGAAAAATCGATTGTCCGTGAATAGTCGTCGGGATACTAATTTGATTCTTGGAAATCAAACATAGATATACTCACCAGGAGAGGTCATCACATCCGGATCACGGATTTGGCTGATACTTTGGGAATGGTCTTCTTTTAATGCCAAAAGATGAAACCCAAAATTATAGACCCTATAACGCTCAAGCGTTTCTGAGCTACAGCCACGGACATTAGCATTGCCCATATAGGCCCGTGTTAAAAATCATACATATAGGTATACCTGCAATGCTGATGTCCGTGGCTCTAGCTCGGAAACGCTTGAGCGTTAGGGTCTATAATTTTGGGTTTCATCTTTTGGCACTGAAAGAAGACTATTCCCAAAGTTTCAGCCAAATCCGTGATCCGGATGTGATGACCTCTCCTGGTCAGAGTAAAGAAGAAAACGAATCTCGAACCGATGAGCTAATCTTACTCTTCAGATAAACAAGAAAATCTGTGCACCCGGGGTGCACGCCTATTTTCAACGCTATAGCTTCTTCATCTCATTGAAGGTACGGCATCAGAGAAGTCGTCGAGTTGTGAATATCGAGGGTATTGTATGTCGGATTTCAGACTCAATAATTGCGATGTCATAGAGTCACCCGGTCCCCCAACGAAGAAAAACACGTCCCCATTTGAAAATGTATTGGGAGAACAATGGGAAACGTTTTTCTTCTTATTCTTCTCCGGATGACTGGCGACGATGTGCGATTTCTCAGTTATCACAAAACTGAGGCTCTTGTCTCATGAATTCAAAAGCATTTTATTTCCTCAAAGTTTTTTTCAACACCATATCGTACGACATGACAACAGCTGAGATGATCGAGAGCGAGATCGCGAAACCATAGCTACGATTTTCAAATTCCTCAATCGTCTTTTTTCTGATCCGTAATCGCGGATTTAGTATTCGCGAACTTTTTTTGTTAGCGGTTGGCCAATGGCGAGCTTTTTTCGCATTCGTGGCCTTTTGCTTATTTACGAATGGAGTAAATGCGTACATACAGCGAGAGCAAAAAATTATTTGTTTTTGCGCGGTATTATTGTTTTGTTCAAGTATGTAACCTAATATATTATTGAGAGGTATTGCACATTTTTCGTCCTTGATGATGAATATTAAAGTTGGTGTCTCGTCGATCTTGAAGGACGGTGGGTAATTAAATCAATTCCCAAAATTTCGCGATGGAAATTTCATTACGACGTTTCGTCCACAAAGTTTCGTGGACCTCATCAGGCTTAGGTTTCGTTATTCTTTAGATCGTCATGGTATTTTTTGAGCGATCTTGTGTTGGAGACCAGACATAACGTCTCGCTTCTGTTAATACAGGTAAACGGAGTGAGTGAATTCAAAAAATACCATGACGATTTAAAGAATAACAAAACCCAAGCCTGATAAGGTCCACGAAACTTTGTGGACGAAGCGTCGTAATACAATTTTGATCATGAAATTTTGGGAATTGATTTAATTCCCCCCCGTCCTTCAAGATCGACAAGACACCAACTTTAATACTAATATGTTATTCCCTCAAACTTTTGTGAGAAACGACATGGTTTCAGGTTGCAGACAACACCGTCACTCACAACCAACAACCAACTAATGTTAGTGTTTTGAATGCACATTAGCACACGGTTTCGTCTACAACACCACGTGCTTCCTCATAAAAATTTGAGGGAATATAGGTTTCATGCTTGAACAAAACAACAATGATAATCATCGGCACAAAAGTAATTCAATCCAAAACCAGACTTTGACACTGCACTTTTCGTAGCCACCAACAAAAGAGGTGGAAAATTTACAAATAGGTCGATGAAGGTCAAAATCATGAAATTACTGAGGAAGAGTGAAAAAATCAGTGGTGTCTGAAATCTTTTATGATGGTTCGTTCGAGCAATTGGCGGTGAAAGATTGCGGGATACTCAAGCTCACAAACTTTTCTATTTCATTTCCCCCGGAATTTCGAGATCCGTCGTCGAAGGAACAACCCATGATGGATTCATACGGATTAAGTATAATACTTTCAAATTTTTCATTTGAGATGATGATTTTTGAGTACTTTCATAAGGAACTACCATCATTCATTGACAAATGCTTGTGAAAAAATTAAAATTAGCCTTTGAACATTAGAGTTGTATAGCTTTTCTGTCGGTCAAAAATCGTACAGTCCCGAGTACCGCCCACTTTCCCATAAAGGCAATGCTTTAGTACTCGCGGATTTCTTTTCATGGCATCCTTCCAGGATGCAACCTCCGCAAATACCGAAGTTTGGCTGTATACCTGTCAATTTTCAAAAAAAAAATCGACTGATGATATTTAGAATCGTTACATCGGGTCAAACTATTCTCTCAAAAACCCACAAATTCCCATTCAATCAGCTAGATGTTTTACCTGAGGAAAATATTTAATACGTCATTAACAAATTCAAAGGCAATTTATTAATTTATTGATTCTTGTTTGTAAAAAGCTCTCATATATTCAAGAATTCTGGCGAAAAATGATTCATCCAATAAAAGTACAGCCCGACTGGATCAAACTTGGAATCGTGATTGATTAATACGCCTCATTCGTATCAAATCTGAGTTCTTGTCATTCCTTATCAGAATGATCATTATATTGGCGCCATCAAATATCTCTTAGAAAACTCCAAACATGATGAATATTTGAAACAAATCAGCTTTTAACAAACGCACTGGTTTTTCATGAACCCACAAATTTTTTAGCTCTTGTTTTGACCAAATAATCATTCTCATTCCATTGAAATGTGCTCTTGAGAACTGATTACCAATGTAAATACATCGAGGTTACCTAGAGCGATAATTCTTGTATACGTCTAGGCTGAGATTTTCAAATCTCCGCGTGCATCAGGTTGAAGGAGGAAGTGTTTGAATATTCTGGTCGCAGACTCGAGACTTTCTCAAGTGGTTTCTCAAGTGGATATTAGAGTGTCTTTGTTTATCCTTGTGTCACACCAGCCTCTCCCACTATGCGCATTGGCATATCCAAAGATACCCATATAGTGTAAATTCTAATTTGCTCGAGTCGCAGTGACAAGTATTTAACCATGTTCCTTAGATTTTTCAATGTGAGGGAAATCCCAGAAGTAAGTAATTCGGCAAAAGCTCTAACAAAACGCATCCATGAAACTCTGCGATCTATCTTACAGCTGCCGATGGAATATCTGACTTTCGTGCACACTTTGGCTGGCTCGTGTATTTGCGCTTTCACCAAGTCGGCATTACCATATAAGTGGTGTATAGACTATCGACAGTATATTTTATCAATGCGAAGGTGTGTGAATAATGTTGGACCATAGACTGATCATCGCTCGATGAAGCCTTTGACCGCCTTTGACATTATCAAACTTCCATGTATCATGCCACATATGGAAATGTGGCTATTGAAAAATGCTATTTTCGCTTGACGCACATTTGGACTTTATACAATAAGGTCTTCGATATTTTTCTGACCCTCATTGTGGGTCACTCTCCTTTTCTTCTTTCAAAATTTGATTCTTTCCGCCTTTTGCGAAAATATTCAAGACTGATATAAACACTGAAAACGCTCTCTTAACTTCTCCGAGTGAGATTTTCCACTCGGATTCCGAGTGAAAGTCCATTTCACTCGGTAAAGAGTCAGATATCAAAAAAATCAAAAATTTCACTCCGAAGTTCGAGTGAAATTTCACTCGGATGCAAGAGTGAGACGCTCAAATCAAATTTTAGGTTATGTTTTGCCGCTCATTTGTTACTGATGGATCAATGCGTAGCTTACAAAGAGGAAAATAGATTTCCTGCAATATTCGTTGAAAAACTGAGCTCTACAGGCGGAAACGGTTTTTTTCTTTTTTTTCAACCTTCGTATGATTAATAATAACTTATAAATTTTATAGCCCGCCACGTATTGATTAAATGAAAATATTTAGTTTCAGCTTAATAACATTTGGATTCACTCGGATTCCCCGAGTGAAAAATCTCACTCTTTTTTCTGAGTGAAACTCACTCGGTACCGAGTTGCCACGATTTCACTCCGAACTCCGAGTCAGAACTCACTCTTTCCGAGTGAGATTTCACTCGGAAAGGTTAAGAGAGCGAGTATTGACTGAAAGTCAGTTAGACTTTTTTCAGAAATTGCCTCTGACACCACACACGCCGTTTCTTCCATCAGAATTTAGTCCTGAGATGGAAAAAGTGTCAGTAAAGGTAACAACGTTGAGATTTTTAAAAAATTTCGCGTTTTATTTGTTTCTCCCTCGTGATTTTACGTCTAGCCTAATACATTCGTGGTCCTTGCGTAAAAGCTGAGACTTTTCAGGTTGTCTGAGATTTTCTCGATGCATCACAAGAAACCGATCTTACGAATGATTGAGAATAATTATTGACAAGATAAAAGAGCTGCCGGGGGGGGGGGGGGGGTCGATGAACCAATTCTTGAGACATGAAGTCGCTTAAAAAAACTCCTGGATATACTTTCCATAACATCTTGAATATTTGCATAAATTATACGCTAATGATTCAATTTGAGTAAAGACAACTTCAAAGATCGTATAGCAATCGTCACATGTAATCTGGTACAACAAGTCGCCAGAATTCAAGAAAAGAGGAACGCGCGTGAGCTGAATTTTCGAGTGCCTAATATCGTAGCTTTTTAAGTTGCGATGCGGTGGCTCGACGCCAGATCGCAAACGCCCGCGGCTCGTTTCTCGAATTTGCGACCACTGGAATCTCAAACCTTTCGCAGCGCTTTGCTCGAATACAAATAGAGTTTTGCAGAAAATTTTACTTGCATCTGTGATGACAGAATCTCTGCTGGTTGGGTCCTATACCGACACTCCTACGAATTTTCCACTCGGAAGCGGGTCGTGGCGCCGCGTCACGTTGGTCGCGACCATTTATGTATGGTGACATTCTGCGCGAGGTCGATGGCCTCTCGCTGGTCGACCACAGGCCAACTTATGAACACACATATATATGAGTGGTTCCGCCGAAAGTGTGATTTTTTGGGACCAAAATCGTCGTAGGGAGTATTTCTTAGGCAACTTAGAGTTCGATTTGATCAAAGTTATATTTATACAGATGGATAAACTCTTGCAAACAAGTCGTCATGGCAAATTTTGATGTGCTTTCAAAAACTAAAACATCCCTCGATCGAGTGCCCCGATCGCGAAGAATACCGAACTGCAGACCGGCAAAGATACCCTAGCACAGAAATTGTCAGGTATAGAAATTCCCAAAAGACGAATCGATGCGTTAGAAACTTCACTTACCGAATCTGCAAACGGAAAAATTCCACCTCTTCAAATTTTTTTGAACTTAGCAAAATACCTTCTCATCCGAGCCATTCGAGTACTCTTCGAATGTTGCTCGTATTAGTGAAGCCCTCTTTGGCTAGAGAAAAAATTACTCGATGTTGAAAAAAAGTACACCACTTCGAACATTCACGTCTTTCTGTTGGTTTTTCTGTAGAATGAGTTAATGTTCATGAGCATGAAAGCCTAGATCATCCGATAGATCACACTTGTCGTACAAAAGCATCTGTGGGTGATGTATAAGATAGCGAGTGATCTAGACTTTCACGCTCATTAACATTAACTCATTCTATGGAAAAACAAGTAGAAAAACGTGAAAATTCGGAGTGGTGTGGTTCTTTTCAGAACGAGTAAGTTTTCCTAGCCAAAGAGCGCATCATTATTCATTACGAGCAAAGGGGTTAAAACCAACCAGGATTGCTGGATAGAGCTACTAGTTCTTTATTGGTATTGGCCACTGATGATTATATTCACCCTTAGCATCCACCCGCGACGAGCAGACGAGATAAAATGAAAAAAAATAATGCACGTCCAGAGAACGTTCGGTTGATGACGAAGTCATTATTGAAGTTTACTCCAGCAAAAGTACTTTTTAAGTGAATTTTTCGAATTTTCTGCGCTACGTTATACATTCTATGCAAGTTTCAATGCTTGTTTACAAAATTGCATAATAGTACATTACGCGTCGAGTGCTGGAAACCTTTTTTATACGTCCATACGTAGGAGGCCTGGAAGCAAGCTGTTTCTGCGTACAGACGTATAAAACTGCATACGCGTCTCGTGCGGAAACATTTTTCCTTCGGGAAAACCCAGCTGGACGGTGCTATCGCCCACGTCCAGCCCGGTTTCCCGAAGGAAAAAAGGTTTCCAGCACTCGACGCGTAATGTACTATTCCTTCGGGAAACCGGACTGGACGTGGGCGATAGCACCGTCCAGCTGGGTTTTCCCGAAGGAAAAATGTTTCCGCACGAGACGCGTATGCAGTTTTATACGTCTGTACGCAGAAACAGCTTGTTTCCAGCGAGCGAGGGTATGGACGTATAAAACAGTATTCGTGCTTCGTTCCACGAGCTTCCTCGCTTCCGAGCGATTATTTCGACCAAAAATGAATTGCTCACAAGCGAGCTGCAATCTCATAAGCTCAGTGCAAAATCTACTGTCCCCGTGGATTTTTGAGATAGATGATTGAGTCGTTCGGAGTCATGAGGGGATGGAGGAGAGAAAAATGTTTTCTCGATAATTAACACGTACACTGCGATGAATCCCGAGGACCTTACCCGGTAGTAGAGCCTAAGATTTTCCCAGTTTTCACCGACTCATGACCGCTCGAAGAGTATTCTCAGTGATCATCTTTTATGGCGATTTACCTTGCCAAAAAGACGGATGATGTGTGAAAGAAAAATTTGCTCTTTCAGACGTTTTCCAAAACAACGGACGTAATCCAATTCATGACTTAAATGGAATTACGGAAAGTTGAATCCTCTGTTGAATCGTAGTGCGCGGGTCACTCCTTTCAGATTTTGTCTCGATGACTAAAAGCACCTCTACTATCAGAATTGCGATCGGAATCTTGTGACGAATTGCACTAAAATTTCGGTGTTCCGATGAATGAATGGATACGAATGGTCCAGTAAGACCGCTTGTAGAGCTTGATCGAACAGATCTGTGAAATTTGGATTATGGAGATTTGGAACATCGCGTCAATCGATACTGATAAATTTACTCACCCTTAGCACCTACCCGCGACGGAAAGATGGGATAAAATGAAAAAAAAGTACCCCGCCATAAACGATAGGATTTTGGGTTTCAGCTAATTTTGGTGAATCGGGGATCCAACTATAGAGCTCGGAAGGCTGATCAAAAGTCTCTATTATCGTTAAGCCTGAAAAATCCTCATTCGTGAGTTATTCAATCAGGAAGTTATCGATTACACCGAGTAAAAATAGGGTTATCGCATCGATCGAACAATAACATACGTTTGAATTCGCTCGGCAGTCGAGTTTTCCCCCGCATAGTGAATCTGATGGGGTAAGAATATGTGTTTGTCGCGCAATCCAACGATTATCTCAGGAGAATCTTTGGCCACTGCAACGCGCAGGAAAATCTCATCTGCTCGGCCGGCCTATGGCGTATATAGTAATCCGAGGATGCAAGTGCGGAAAACGCGTTTCGTGAGAAACCGTCAATATTTCGAAGTTCGAAATGCGCCCTCACCACGTGAAAAAACGGAGGTATAATCGTCCGTGGGAATCCAAAGAGAATCACAAGAAACTACGTAAACTACTCTGATGAAAAATCGCGGCTAATACGACTCTTTTGCTCTCGATACACGGACGATATGCCTCCACCTTTCCACGGCGCGAGGGCGCATTTCAAACTTCGAAATATTGACGATTTCTCACGAAACGTTTTATCCGCACTTGCATACTAGGATTACTATACAATCTGTTACAGAATGTGTGTACATAATGTAACCGGGGGGTAGCAAAAAAATTGTGAACTTTATTCGTCCATTCTAAATTTTTTGTAAACCCTCGTGGTTTTTGTAACTCTTGCACGAAGTATGGCATTTGAGTATAACGCTAGACGTGTAATGATTAGTCATCTTCTGCTGTTTAGTTTCGCGTACACGATGCTGGACGTCGCGCGCGCGAGTATCTCGATCCGGCAGCGTGCTGATTCGCGTACGCAAATACAGGGATCCCTCGGGCTCGTTCTACACGCACAGAATTTTTCGATAAAAATTACCAGACGGGTACAAGAAAAATTACCGTACATGCCGGCAATCGTGGGACGCGCCACCTAGGAGCCCCAGTTTTTACGGGCATGTAGGGTAATTTTTCCCTGTACCAAGGAGATGGTTTCTGATGTCATGCCACTTTGATCTCCGTTCAATATCAAAGTCATCACGAGTAAAAATGAAGATGATCCAACAACTTTCGAATGGTTTCATCAGTTTGTATACATCAACCTCGAATCAAAATCCAGGCATCTTCATCAGAAAGAATCAAATAATGTTCTTCTATACCGAAATTTTTGTGAGGTTAGGTGAGATGCCGAGCTGGCGAGCTCGCGGCGCGCGCAGGCGCACCCAGCTCTTTATACTGGTACGGTAAAAATTACCCTACAAGTGCCCGTAAAATTTGCCCAAATTCACCGCACTTTTTCACCAAATTCGATACAATTTTCGACCTGAAATAAAATTTACCAGACAGTATATGTAGGTAATTTTTCTCGACACTCATCCGCAATAAATAGGCTGAAATGTCGGACGTCCCACGATTACCCTAACTGTGCCCGTAATTTTTATCGAAAAATTCTGTGCGTGTACATAGGATGCGCTCAGCGCGTGAGCGTACGCGCATACGCTTGCGCTCAAAGCATTTGATGCAGGGAATTTCATGATGCAGCCTCATCAGTCGTTTTCTACTCAGATTTCCCCCAAGGGAAGAGTTGATTGATGACTAGTGGGCTCCGAGTGACATCATCGAGCCAAAAATCAAGTTTTTCCATGTATTCCCACGATCGATTGGAGAAAAACATCGGTGTTGGCCACCCTAAGCACTACCCGCTCTTTCATTGTCGGCGAAATGCGGGGCCCATAGTATTGATTGATGCCGGTCTCCGGGTATCATCTTTTAGTCAGAAAAACAGTTTTCTTAGTGTTTTCCCATGGAAAATAGGAGAAACCAGCAGCGGTGGCCCCGCGAGCCTTTTCGGAAAAAATCCAGGTTGGGCAAGGTTTTCGCAACTCAGTATCTGCATTGGTGCCCAACCGTTTTAGTTTGTGGAGACTGTAACTCTGTTGAGGATCAAAAACTAGATCAAAGAGCAAGATGAGTGGACCCCGTGGAAACTGGGGGAAAAAAAGTCCGAGGAAAAATCTGAAAAAATTCGCCTTAAGTAAGTCGCATTTTGTCAACCTAATGCCGTTGTCAAAAATGTTTGCTCACCCTCCAATTTTTTATAAATAAACATTCGAGTTATACCGCCTAGTATTGCCCATAGAAAGCCGATACGAGGACAAAAATATTTGCTCATCGTTGCTTTTACCTCACTTGTATTTGCTCAGCCCTCAGAATTGGATAAATCATCATCAATTTTTAATCAACAATCGAAAACACTTTTTCCAACTCCAAGTCCTGTACGATGCGCAGTGAGCATGCGCGCCGCTCGACATATGCGCACTGCGCATTGTATGTACTTGGAGTTGGAAAAAGTGTTTTTGATTGTTTATTCAAAATTGATGATGATTTATCCAATTCTGAGGGCTGAGCAAACACAAGTGAGGTAAACACAACGATTAGCAAATGTTTTTGCCCTCGTATCGGCTTTTTATGCGGAGAAATGGGCAATACTAGGCGGTATAACTCGAATGTTTATTTATAAAAAATTGGAGGATGAGCAAACATTTTTTACAACGGCATTAGGTTGACAAAATGCGTCTTACTGAGGGCGAATTTTTCACCATGCGGGGAAAACTCGACCGCCAAGCGAATTCGAACGTATGTTATTGTTCGATCGATGCCATAACTCTATTTTCACTCGGTGTAATCGACAACTTTCTGATCGAATGACTCACGAATAAGAATTTTTATTGATCAGCCTTTCGAGCTCTATAGTTAGATCCAGAGGCGACAAAACATGTATGGAAGCTATGGTCTCTCAAGACACTGGTTCGAGGAGTGTATGGGATTCCATACACAGGAAGAAGCCGCAATATTATGTTTCCTACCATTAATACGTTCGCTGCGACGGGACCCATGCGTGGGCATGTCCCGGGCGTCCTTCTTTGTGTGCGGCGGGACCCACGGGTTGGTCCCGCGCTTCACCAGGTTCTAGTGTGCACCCAACTATGCAGACATGTGTAATGGCTTATGTAGCAATTTTTTCCACGCGTTGATTCGGGGTTCCGCAATTCCTTCGCTCGGAGCGAGGTGGAGCGAGGGAATCGCGGAACGGAACCCCGAATCAACGCGTGGAAACTTCGGATGTGCGGGCAAAGGTACCCTGGCACCGAAATTGTGAGCTGTGGAAAATCCAAAAAGACAGATCGATGCACCGAAAATTCTACTCCCCGAATCAGCAAACGGAAAAACTCTACCTTTTTTCATTTTCTTTGAATTATCAAAAAACTAGCTCATTTCACCCATCCTGGTGCGCCTTAACCCATGATCGTAGCGACACACTCTTGGTCTCAAAAAATTCTATTCGGCCCAACAAAAATTCTACCACCTCGGTTTTTCCAAATTTTCTATTGGGTTTTCCGTGATTAGCAGTAATTAGGCTTTGACTCGTGGCCAACTGCGGTCCGCTGATACATTTACCGCGGTGTGGCGTATGTTGCTGGTGTGAACGTGGCCTAATGTAGCACGTTCACACCAGGGCTTGGGATTGGAAAATATTTCAACTGATCACGGAAAATCCAATAGAAAATTGTGAAAAACCGAGGTGGTAGAATTTTTGTTGGGCCGAGTAGAATTTTTTGAGACCAAGAGTGTGTCGCTACGATCAAGGGTTAAGGCGCACCAGAATGGGTGAAATGAGCTAGTATTTTGATAATTCAAAGAAAATGGAAAAAGGTAGAGTTTTTCCGGCTGCGGATTCGGGAAGTAGAATTTTCGGTGCATCGATCTGTCTTTTTGGATTTTCCACAGCTCACAATTTCTGTGCCAGAGTACCTTTGCCGGATGTGCGCGCAAATCTGCGTGCACACCAAGACAACCAATGTTTAAAATCGACCTGCTGGCAAGGCTACTCAGATATAATATAATGGGGTCCGCTCGGCGGCGTTCTCTTCTTTACTTCTTCTTGCCGCTGCTTCGTTTGTTTCGTGGTTTCGAAGTGCTTTCTGCGTACCGCTTTTCTTTGAAATAAAAGTATAGTGAAAACGAAAATAGAATTTCTAATCATTAACAGTTTTTCATTATTGCGATACAATTAAAACATATTAAAATCAAGTTTTCTCAGAAATTAGGGTATTTTGGGAAAACCGGGATTTGGATGTGATCCAAATCCCGCCTCTAAAAATTTCAACAAGGCAAAATAGGCAAATTCCGAAATTTTCTATACAATTAGAACAGTTAGAGTCCTACCCTTGGTCGCGGTCCAGGTTGACGTACGTTAATCATCTTGTTCCATCTTAAATTGAGTCGAGATATCTGGTGCAGATGGATAACGGACGCCGAGATGGTGGCTCAAAAGTTGTATATAGCGTCGGTTTCTGAATAAAGTTGAATAATGGCTAAGCGGGCTGAGCGTCTGGGAATTTTGGATTTACCATATGGTGCCCTTATTTCAAATATTGAGCGTAAACTGAATTTCTGGACAAACATCGTTTTTTTTTTGGAAAAACTAAGGCAGCTCGACTCCAGTTGATCAGATACATACGAACATTAGCTCATTTTGGAGGCCTGGGAACAAGATTTAGAATGAGTAAGAGTAAGTTATTAGGTTGAGGTGGCCCTGAGTTGTTGAGAAAATGGCCTAAAGCGATGCGGTCAACATGCAAGCTGAAAATCATTCCCATCTTTCTCCGATTCTGTTGCGATTTCGACTAAATAACGAGTGCACGAAGGCACGAATACTTGTTATCATCTAAGTTGAATTCGTCTATTCGTCATTTGGCCCCAATCGCAAGAGAATCGGAAAAATGGCAATGAAAATGTGCCTATATTATTCGCTCCGAGATTCAGCGGAGCGCCACGTAGTGGCTGACTTTGGAAGTACAACTGGCGTACTGCTAGGGTGACGCCATGCTGCGCCATGCCAATGACAATATTGAGCGTGCACAGCGAGGCACAGCATAGGCGCAGACGGGGTTTTCGTGAATTTAGGGGAAAACCGTAGCTTGACCCTGCTAACAGTAAGCGACAAAGTTGTTGGAAATTTAATTACGAATATTTTGAGCTGTTCTGGATATCAATCAGAGCAATATTGAAAGATTCACGGAGCTCGAAAGAATGGATGCGAGCCCGCGGCTTGAGTGGCGGCTGCGACGCCTATGCTAAAAGCACGCCAAATCTCGAAATCGCCTCAACTAGCTCAAATTTGCTCGGATTTAGGCTCACGACCACTCAAACTCTTCGTTTTTACAAGTTCTACAACTTTCTCGCTTATTGTTGCCACATTTGAGCGATGGTTTTCGAGTTTGACCCTTACGAAGATTCGCCGTCTGCTGCACAGTACGCCAGTTGTAGTGAATGCGGTGGCCACGGGTCGCGCACAATCGCCCGTTTTGAATTTCAAAAGCGCGCGTCTCGGAGCGAATAGGTTAGGGGGTGCGTTCGCTCAAGTTGTTCACATTTTCATTCGATTCTTTTGCGATTTGGGTTGAGCGAAGAATTGTCTAATACAAATCGGGCAATAACAATGATACGACAACTCTAGTGTCATCGTATAGTTCTCATGTGAGATGTGTTTTCAAGTTCCATGGTCGCGGTGCACGGTGACCGCATGGGGTCACGTTAATGTACATACACCCTTTCTATTATTCGCAAACTATCGAAAAACCACTCTCTGGAAAAATTGTTATAGTTCGACTTTGGGTCGGTCAAAATTGAACTCTCTTCAGCTCATTTTGAAGGTCTTTGAAATGCGATAATATAAAGTATATGTTGAAAAATGGCGAGGTAGGCCAAAACAATTGGCTATTAAAATGGCTCGGAGGGGGGGGGTGGCATGTTGGGTACGCTTAAAATAGATCTTGACGAAAATTGAAGAGTTCGCACCTATTTTTGAAGACTAGACTCAAAACTTCTGCGTGCGTCTCCTCCACACTCTGAGCAATTCGAGTATCAATGATATCAATGATTGTAGCAAGGAAATTCAAACCGACGAGCAGAATTTCTCATGCACCCCACTTGTACATCTTACTATTTATATATCTATATTGTTGTTATTATTATTATGGCGAAGCGCAGTCGCGCGTGGGCCCATCACTGCGCAAACCACTTGCGATTATTTTTGCAGTATTGACCGTTACGGTCTACGTAATACTTGGTAATACTCGCAGGGCACGATTCAGCCCACACATATCAGCAATGAACATAATTCATCGTTCTCGTGAAACTATTATAAAAGCATACATACTATTATAGCCGATCCATTATAGTCAGAGATCCCATACAAGTCTGTCACCACGGCTTCGGTGCTTTTATGTCTCGCAGAATTGCAATGCGAGCGGCTGAAGCTTTGGGATAATAGGATCTATGCATTGGTTTGCCGCTGGTTTTATTTACACAAAACAGTCACAGCACGCTGCTCTATCGTGCCGTTCTCACAGTTTTTGCACGCTGTGTGTTATGTCTGTCCATTTTCACCAGGAAACATTTCGCTCTTCTCGATCGAGACCGAGATCGAGCTATTTAGCGCTCACTCACGTTTACCTTTTCACCTGCTATGACCTAAGTACTCATTATTTCGAGATTTATCGAAGTAGTTGATGCATAGAAATTCACCCGTTGCTCTGTTTTGAGTAATTTTTTCAATGTGTTTTTCTTAGCCAAAGGAGATATCAGAGCTATATGCTCCTCAGTAGTTATTACTGCGTACATACATAGCTTTTATCAAGTCAAACAAAGGCAAACTTCGACTTGACGACTTTTAAAAATCTTTCCAAACACTCGCCTCCTTATTCCAACACGTTCGTACGTAATCACCTCTATATTTGTTGACTTGGATGACAGCTTTTAGCTTTTACGTCTCAGAGCTCGCTTCGCCTGACTCAGCTGACTACTCTCGATCGTCAAAAAAATAATTCTCTGACAAAATTTTCGGCAGGCTTCGTCAGCAAGGCTCATTCGATTACAAAGTTTCATCAAAATTTGATACCACGAATAAAAGTACTGTGGGAATCAGATAAGTTGAAAGAATTTTTCAAGTTATATATCTCATGGTCAGTTAGGATATGGATCGAGTCAATTAAATAAAAATGGAAACAAATAAGTGGAATAACATCACTCTTATCACACATAATAAGGATTCACCATCTGAATATCTCATGTTTCTGTATGAATTAAATTTTCATCTAGAGTAGCATTATCAACAACTTTCCCAAGTATTTATGTACAACAGCTGTTTTCTGCGCCACCTTGCGGTCAAATAGGTTTATTGTTAATTATTAATCAACCAAACAAATTTGAGCAGATAACGATGTAGTGTCACGTGCGGGGAATTTTTCCGCAAATTAAAAAAATAGTTTCATTGAGAATGGTGCAAAACCGAGCGAGAATGGTTGTGCCGAAAATTTCTGGGACCAGTTCAATTTCTTATACCACAACTATTCTCGCTCAATTTTGCATAGACCTGAATAAAATATTTTTTTAATCTGCTGGAAAATTTCCCGCACGTGGTGCGCTCGCGCTACATCGCTATCCGCTCGAAGTTTTTTGGTTAATTCTCCGGTTAATTATTCACAATAAACTTGTTTGACCGCAAGATGGCGGCGCTCCCGCTGTTTTTTGGGGTTGAACGTCCTTGGGGCAACTACCAAAACATCTCTGTAATATTCGCTATTAGGAATAATGAGCTTCTGGATTGAGCGACATCAGGATATTTGATTGTGTAGATGCTCACCCTGGGCTTGCGTACCATCTCAATGTATTAAACATACATGATATATTTTTGCTATTATAACATGAGTACTGTGATGTATTCCTCTCGCTCTCTCTTTTAATCATTCTCGTATCACTATTATTATTATTTTTTTTTCTTCTCCACTGTGTTGTTAACCTATGCATGGGATATACTCCATGCATTTACTATGAACTTTATGATATCTTATGTAAAATGGTTGCACTATGTTTGGACTATCAAGGACCAGTGTGTCCTTAGTCCTGAATTAATAAATAGGGAACTGACATAATTCCGGGAAATGTTTTTTTTTGAGAGTTCGCGGCAAAATAGGTATAGGAAAAAAAGTTTGAAAATTCTACGACGCCTCTACAATTTTTAAATCATCATTGAAGCTTTGACAATTTGAATTGGCGCCATCCAATATGGCGACGGCTGCACACGTGCCACTAAATTCCCCAACTGTTGTGATGACATTTTTTTATCAGAAATTCTCATCTGAATCACAATCGAGAGCTTATTTTACTCAAATAATAGAAGTATGCGGTAAAGAAACGCAGGTTCGCCTCAGAATCATCGTGGAAAACACATTGAAGTCACGTGACTCATGTGCAGTTGCCGCCATATTGAATGGCGCCAATTCAAAACCTGAAAAACTTCAGACTCAAATTTAAGTCACTTTAACAACAGAAAATTCCCGAATTTCCGCATATCGCGTTTATTTCAACGTAAACTTCCATAATATGATCATTTCCGAATGATTTTTGTAGTCATGTCAGTTCTCTATTCAATTCAATTCAATTCAATTCAAACATTTTTCAGTTACTTCATTAATATGGAAAAAGAGTCTAAACTGTCTAGAAAAAACCAATTTGAGGATGATTATAAAATTTCTTCCACTATCGTGGGCTTCCTGGCCAGAATATATTTAACCTAAATTCCTGACAACTGAAATTTTTATACATCTGCATTGATCTTCACTATCAACATGCTAACGAGGAGGCCTAGAAACACGCTGTTTCTACGTATGGACGTATAAAATTGTCTTATGGCTTCCTTCTCAGCTTCTTTAACTCTATAATATTGCACACGATGATCATAACAGCGCATTGAAGGAATGTCTTATTGAGCGTTGATCTCAATATTCCATCACTCAAAATTTTGCCGACCACCGCATCAGAGCCAACTCGAGAAAATTCCTGCGGGTCATCTTTCGTCGCAAAAGGAAAAGACGGAGTCGAAACGAGTTACTGCAGCGTAGACAACTTTGGCATACAAGATTGTCTCTCGTCTCATCGTAAGTAAGTATTTGCTGAATGAACGACAGACCATGAAATGAAAAGTCGAGAAGGTCAACTGTGACATCTTCACTCGATGTATATGTTTCTGAACGCGTCACGTCGTTATTTATTTGATTTGACAAACAATGTTTTGATCTTTTCTGCGGATGAATTTTATTAATGCCACGCAGATAAGAATTTGTTCTATTCGATGGAGCGAACTGTTTTGTCGATTAATATAACGCCCAGTTGTTGAAGACCAATCAAGCAATGGTGTGTGATACCAACGAATAGTTTCCTGTCACTATTTTTCCAGTCGCAAGTGAGCACTGATAAGTTTATATACAACGATGAATGATGAGTAAATATTGGAGTGTAACTGAGATACGTTATGATGTAATTGAAATTAAAAGTCATTAGTTATTGCTACAGTGAGTCATCCTAAACGTGAAGTGACATATTGAAAGGTGGCTTGGGCAGAGAGTTGAATCTCAGATGTGATGATTAAGAAATGGTGCAAGAATCTCTGTCCAATATCGATTCATGTAAATCAGTTAAAATGCCCATTTTATTAAGCAATTACCTGTAATGTAGCGTATAGACCTTGCCACCTTGCGCTACCCTCTCGTTAAATTTTTAATCGTCTCAATAATCTCCAACAGCGAGTCATGAGATATTCTCTATAAAATTGAATGCATTTTGTATTTTGTTTTTTTTTCTTTTTCAAATACATCAATTTAAATGAATTCTTTTTGCAATTTTTCAGTATTTGGGTTCCTGTACAAAATTGTATAAAATACCTTTCACGCCTCGCCATCCTTGCTTCCAAGCGGTTAGCTCGACTTTCGTTTGTGATTCAGCCAGAGATTATGTAGGTTCAGCCCGAAAACCAATCGCTTACAAGCTAAACTACAACGTCATCAACTCCGTGCGAAATGTACTATTTTGGGATGAATTGAGAAATTCCGAATGTTAATCCATGTGAGTAGTTTCCGCAAGAAGGCTGATTTCTACCAAAATTACACGTGAAAAAAGTAAGTTCGAGACAATAGACAAATTACAACCAATCGAACTGATTCAGAGGAATTCTTGATGAGTTTTTTATAAGAAAGCGACGGATTCTTGCTATTTTGATATTCATCGTCAGAAGCTTTTCGAGAATTTTGAATTAATTAGTTACAAAAACAAAGCTCAAACACAGATTCGTCGCTGAAAGTAACTCCGTACTGATGATACTTGCCCAATTACAGATAATCGTTTCGCACAGACTCCTGAAGAGCCGCGAGGCAATATAATTTTTCACACACTGTGCGAGGATTAGTACATTACGATGTAAGGGTTCAAATAGGTTTCACTCCCGTGTATCGGACTGTGTTTTTTAACAAACTGTGAGGGAAATTGGAAAATCAGTGCGAAAAAGGTACTTTCTAGCACAGTGTGTCAATAGTAGATTTCGCACCGAGTTTATGAGGTTGTAGCTCGCTTCTGAGCGATTGGTTTTCGGCCTGAGCCGCAGGCGAAGGTCGAAATAATCGCTCGGAAGCGGGGAACCTCATGAACGAGTTGCGAATACTATTTTTTACAATTTTGTAAGCGCCCAAACATCGGAAAATTGCAAAATAGTACATATTGCACCGAGTTTATGAGGTTGTAGCTCACTTCTGAGCAATTCGTTTTCGGCCCGAGCCACAGGCGAGGGTTGAAATAATTGCTCGGAAGTGGGGAACCTCATGAACGAGTTGCAAATGCTATTTTTTACAATTTTGTAAACATCCAAACATCGTAAAATTTCAAAAGTTAGTATTATTTCGATACGAGGGTGGGAAGTTTGATTTTGCTTTTCGAGTGATTGTTTTCGGCCCGAACCTTAGTGAGGGTCGAAATTATTTTATTATTTATTTTTTATTGAATATACGGTCTTAAAATCTTTTACAATTAAAGTAATTTTCAATTTGCAAGGTGGGTATATCCTCATGGTTATATAATATAAAGTATATAATTTTCAATACATTATTGATAAGTAAAGATCTCTTGTCGGGCTAAACTCTTCATTGTAGAGATATTCATATAAGACGTATAGTCAATCACTCATAATATTCATTACCTACGCTTCTTGCGTTTAAAGATTATGGTATTTAGTCTTATCCTTGGAACAGGAATTCTTATATCAATTAGGCCTAACAAATATGGGGAGTTTACATTACACTGAAGTATTTTATACAACATCATAATATCTTGGTATTTGTAAAAACGTTCTAAGCTACAAATCTTAAATCTTTCAACTAAATCACTATAATCATGGTCAAAAGGGTGCATGGGGTTTCTGCTAAAGAATGAAAGAAATCTCAAGAACTTATGCTGGACTGAATCCATTTCTTTTATGAGATTCTGCTCTACTGGCAACCATACTGAAGAAGCATACGTTAACTGAGATCTAACTAAAGTCACATATAGATCTATTAGTGTTTCAGGATTACTGAAGTAAACTGACTTTCTTTTCAAAAATGCAAGCATTCTCATAGCCTTATTCCTCACATTCCTAACATGCATATCAAATTTTAGTCTGCTATCAAATGTGATACCAAGGTCCTTAAATTCAACAACTTTTTCTAGTTGATGATCTTTCAGATAATAGTCAAATTCAAAAACTGGGTTCTTTGCTACGTGAAATGACATTGTTTTGCATTTTTTCTCACTAAACTCCATTCTAAAAAAATTACTCCACTTTACTGAATTGTTCATGTCCTCTTGAAGTTCTACTGAATCAATGGCAGATACAATCATTTTGAATATTTTTAAGTCGTCAGCGAAAAGAAGAAATTGAGAATTTCTCACTACTTCAGCCACTGTGTTCATGAAGACATTAAAAAAAAAAGAGTACCCGTATGCGACCCTTGTTGAACTCCTGAGTGAACCTCAAAACTTTCAGATTCTTTACCACAAATCCTAACGCTTTGTATTCTGCCTATTCAATCCAACTCAGCAGAGACCCACTTATACCCAGATTTGCAAGTGATTCTAATAGTTTTTGATGATTTACTGAGTCAAAAGCTTTTACCATATCTGTGTATATAACATCAACCTGGATATTTTTGTTCATTGCTTGAGCTGTATACTCAGTGAAACTCAATAAATTCGAGTGTCGAAATACGGTTTTTATGGTACTTGACCGTAAAGTTGGTGCGTAAAGCACAGTGACCGTGCGTAAAGCAGTACTTTACGCACGAGCGATCGTAAAGCAATTGCTTTACGCACGGTTGTACTGCTTTACACCTCGTTTCTGAATTCATGAAAATTTGCAGAACTACAATAAATCCAAAGAAGATCGTGATGTTAATAGATGCCAATGGAGAAAACTCCAGTTCATTTTTGTCGACGAATCCAAAAGCCTTAATTCCCTACAATAACGCAACTATAGCACTTACGTCGGTGCCGTCCTTGTCGTTCATTCCCCTTTCCCGTCTATTCCGGCGTCATGCACCGACCATTTTCCAACGGTATACTAATTATTACGTCCAAGGAATTTAATAACAACCATTGCACTTGCGACAATCTCTCTTATCTCGAAATGAGCTCGTATTTGAAAAACGAGGAATATTATTTAATCAACAGTATAGAAATTAGTGTGTCGCTTTGGACCATATTCTCGTAAGAGGAATCTTGGTCTCCATTAAATTGTTCTTTCCAAATCTCACAATCGGAATAAACTAGTCAATCTTGACCCATAGGTTGGAGTGACGTATTATATGAGAAAATTTTATGAGAGAAACTTTTCTCTCGAGATGTGGAATTTTAATATGAATCACAAAGCGCGATTCAGTGCCTGAATAATTTGGTGTTAACAATTGTTGATTATCTCAAAGTGATTTGATGGAAATTTTGAACGTTTTTCAATAATGGGTGATCATTTCTAATTCCAATCGCAGTTTTCAATAATGTACCATTTCGCAAGTTTACAATACTGTATCTTGCAATTTCTGGAAGAAGTAACCCTCGGAATTCTCTCTTTATCGTCGGTGGAATACACTTAAAAGCTAATGAGAATTTTTCTAGCTCCGTCACTTGAATTTTCGTGAATGGAGTGCTGCATTGATCGCACAGGATTACCAATTTCGCCAACAGATCGATCGTTTTGTTTGAAAAATTCTCTGACACAACTAAGTTAGGCCCAAACTCTGGTTAACACGTTCGCTGCGACGGGTCCCACCGGTGGGACCCACGATTTTCCATTTTCCAATCTTTGAAAACTCAGACTTGCTCGGTAAATTCTCCCCAGGAAATCTATCGAGGTGGGTTACTTCACCAAGGTTGTGAACAATAATCCAAAAACGAGTATAATTCCTTACGGTCGTTTCTACCCAATTGCAATGGTCCAGTTCAAGACTGGAATGAAATCATGAAAAAACAGCGTCGCAGTGAAGGTGTTAGAGCTCCCTTCAGATGCATTGCACTTATATCAGAATTTTCTGTCAAGTGGGGGGCTCCGCCCCCCCCCCCCTCCGCACGCCCTCGACTAATTATACTCGACTCCTATGGACACAGTACCTGATATAATGCGCTGTCGGGATACACTGTACTTTCCTGGTCCAAACATTACATCAATCGAGGGATTCGTGCACTCATTCTGACGCTGCTAGCACATCGATAATCACGAGATGAGTTTCAGCGCATGTAAAATCAGAATGATCTTTGGATAAGCCCAGCTCCTATCAACTCGAGTTTGGACAAACTAATACCCGTGAAATGTTCTAACTACACTCAACCCTAACCCGCCCTTGCGCGCTGCTTACTCACAAATATCTGGGGTTTGTTAATTGCTTGTAGCAACTTTCCGGTCAGTATTATAAAATACGCTGCTAAATGATATTAGCAGAATGCTTTCTCACGTCGAAATGTGCTTAGACAACAGATTCCAAACATATTTTACAATTGAGATGATTTGTTTATTCTAAAAATCTTGAAGGATAGAGAATCGGCTTCGTACATTTTGTTCCTCTCGCCGATATCTATCTATTGTAAGTTACGGTTTTTCCTCCCGTCTTATCCCTGGTCCTCCACGAATTTAACTTTCTCTGTCGTTGTCTGTGTCCGTCCGTGTGTGTGTCTGTGCAACTTCATTTCTCGTCAACGGTTTCTCCTCAGCATTTCGACCGATCTTTCTCAAATTTATGTGAGTGGTAGAGCACCATGTGAAGATGTGCTGAAAGGATTTATAGCCCAATCTATTAAACAGTTCTCGATTAATGAGTGTCGGAAAATAAAAATGTTAAAATTTTCAAGAAATTATTAGGAGTTTCTAGAATTTATGTCTAGAAAAACTTTATAAGGGAAGTTGAGGTGACTAATAAAATGTTAATCCGGCCATCCTTGATCGATTGGTTAATACGGAATTACGTTAAACTGTATGGGAAAAGAAATGTACATGATTTTTTTTTCATTGATAGAAGATTCATGATTTAATTGGTAGAGATAGATATGAATGAAAATTCCACATTAACCAATTGACGGAAAATGATGAAAAAATGGTTGTTTAAGTGACCCAAAATTTGATTTGTTGATTTTGAGAAAAGATATTTGAATATAAAATAATCGATTTTTGGAAAATTTTGACATTTTTATTTTCCGACACTCATTAATCGAGAACTGTTTAATAGATTGGGCTATGAATCCTTTCAGCACATCTTTACATGGTGCTCTACCACTCACATAAATTTGAGGAAGATCGGTCGAAACGCTGAGGAGAAACCGTTGACGAAAAATGAAGTTGCACAGACACACACACAGACGGACACAGACAACGACAGAGAAAGTTAAATTCGTGGAGGACCAGGGAGAAGCCTGGAGGAAAAACCGTGACTTACAATAGATAGATATCGGCGAGAGGAACAAAATGTACGAAGCCGATTCGCTATGAGTGAAGATTTTTACAATGAAAAATTAATTTGAGTGGAAAAATTGAGCAAAAATGTCTTGTCACGAATACAACCCTTTCTCTTTGAGAAAGCAAAATGCAATACGCAATTCTGGCGAAAGCTTTCCACCCTCGTGCGTAAAGCGACTTTTTCGCCATCGGTGCGTATAATACTATTTCGTACGACTGGGCGTGCGAAAAATGAGATCTGTCGAGCGCAAAGCACATGCTTTTCGCAAGGTCTTGCGAAATACTATTATTGTTTTTTCAATTTTGCTATTGCTTGCTCACGCATTTTCCATCCATTTTTCGATGGTACAAGTATCATAACATACTGAATCATACCATGTATGTTGAATTTCGATTAGTCAGGAAAAATCAACAGAGTATTATAGCGAAGCAATTGGATCGCAGTTGTTTGAGTTGGTTTGACGTCTGCGGATCTCGAACGATACGTAAAGAGACTTGTGCTAACAAACATTTGTACAAGTTTTCTAAGAGATATCACAAAGAACGGACAAATTCCGGGTTGATACTCTCAGTACAATAATTCTGATAGGCTCGCATGGCTTCTTTATTTCCCTTTTGTTTATAAGCAATACAACCAACACATCAGGGATATCACAAATTTTACGTAGCCGTGAGTTTGATATTCCGCCGCAATGATTGAAAAATGTTGAATAACTGATTCCATGAGATTTGAATTAAATTTTATCACAGCTATGACATACATCTTTATCATTAACCTGTGTTATTGAAGTATTTTGATTTGAAATGGGCTCGTCGTCAATATCTTCACACGTTACACTGCGACGGTGAAAATCGCAGTTCTTTCCCAGTGTGCGGCGGGATCCATCAATGTTGAATCCCATGAGACGAAAATCTATCATTCACAGAGAGGGACGAGCGGGACCCACCGGTGAATCCCGCGACAGCGAACTTTCGCAGTGATTATAGTGAAAACGAGGAATATATTCGGAAACCAAACATCAAAAGACGTCATCTCTCAATCCAAACACATGTATTACATCTCGAATTTCACTATCAGGAGCAATTAGTATCAGGATGGTAGCGAGATAACGATCGGGTAGAATCACAGGGGATTGTGTTAGATTGAATCAAGCACAAATATGAGGATTACAGCAAAACCGACATAATCAATTATCCGATTAAAATGTCTTCATAAGTGACAGGTTCAAAATACTGATGTTCGTCACGAGAAAGCTCAATACGTCTTTGCCCTCAGACATGTACAATCCATTCGAAGATAAGAATGAGAAAATTATCAACGCCCAATCACACGAGAGAACAAGTGCATTATCTTATTTATTTATGCGGTCACTTCGAGGGTCACTTGCGCGAGCCATTTGGCCCAGGGTAACGAGGTCTCTCGATGAAATCTTGTTTTTTCCAATTACAATATTGAACAACCGAGGGAACATCAATAACGTCACATCGTACGATCGCTGGTGGAGGCTCAAAATAATAAATTCGTGAAGATAATGCGCCACACGAGTTTTTAGCGTGAGCGATTCGGTAGATGAGGGCGGTCTTGGCTTGAAAAGCTCTGCGCTGCTATTAATCTATTATCTACGCAGTGCTAGATGAAAAATCGCTTGATTAACGACTATTCGATTCGAGTCAAGCCTTTCTGCCACAATCTTGTCTAAACGGTGATGAGATACGAGCAGTGACGGACCCGTTCATTCGCTCACGCCGCCGCGCCGCCGTTTGGCTCTCGTCCCACCAACGCCACTCATCCGGGAAGTTGACCATCGCTTTGGACCATTATTATTATTATCATGATGGGAACGATATATTTATCCAGTTTTTTTCTTATTCAATATAGTAAAGTGCGCACTTGTCTCATTGCATGGCTCGTCGCAGTGATGCGTTCTAGTACAAATTGCAAGAAAAATTTTACATGTAAGTAGTGGGTTGGGCGAGCAAACCACCCCTAAAACCGGGCCACGTATTATACAGAGAGAGACGAGAGACTGCGAGCAAATGAATCTCTGCGAACCAGGTCTTGTATTTGGATAAAACTAATACGCCCTGCTGTTAGGTACCCTCTCATATGAACGACAACAGAGTTATATTTGATCCGCCTCTGAAGCAGATGTGCAAGCGATGCAATATTGGGGTACTCCCCAAAAAATCGTGAACCCTCGAACGAAGTTTTCGACAGGTTCTCTCTTCTAGAAGCATTGGCTCAAGAGGATTCCAATAAATTGGTAAAAACGAGTTTTAGACATCGCTTTGACTGATATTAAAATTTTGCAGTGAAAAACCAATAGATCAACGATACTCTGTGCATACGATATCTCATTCGATTTGAATCGTTTTCAATTATGTCTGAAATCACACAGTTAGTCTCCGAGATAGTCTCTTTAATACAGCACGTATTAGGGAATGTTGAAGAAAAAAAATGTGGAGTGTTGCATGAGGCATTCGCGAATTTGTGTACGCATTGTTACAACCGACCGTGAAAAAGTTCGGCGCGCTGACCGCGATCGAAACGATTTGAAACGTTTCCGATGCCACCGCGCGCCGCGCGTCTATAGGAAAGCATATGATATGATATGTGCACTCCTTGCCCTCTTACTACTTGCGACGATGCATCAGGTTTTGACAAGTTCGGTAGGGGGCGGGGCAACCACGAAGAATCGCAGTGTACAGCCAATCACCGCATATTCACCGTAGAGAGGGTAGAGGCCCTACCTAATTGCTCACATGGACACAAGTTTCGTCACCAACACAAGCAACCGTACAAGATTTTTCCAAGAAAAACGCCGAAAATCGCGGAGTAGGGTGAGAAATGGGTGGTCTGAGCGTCGAGTGGGGAGACGGTGAAGTAGAATAAAAGCGATGAAAAAATAAATGAGACATCGTCGGTCAATGATCGAGTTTGTAATTTGGGCATTGAACATTATTATATATTCCTCTTTAATTCGAAAATTGTTCATTTTATCAGAAAATGTCTAAAGTAAATTTTCATAGAAATTTTTGTTCCACATTCTCTGGATATATCGCAATATTTTATTCATTTCATCTCCAGACACTTCCGGTCCAATTGAAAATTTTCGAGTTATTCGGGAGTAACTCGCTGTCTCGTAGCTAAATTTATTCTTTTCAACCCCCGTCTGTGTAGAAAAAATCCATTCTAATCGCCATTTTGAGGCATGAGCCAATACAATTTAGACTGAGATTAAACCTTACTGTGACATGGATCCCGAAAAAACACCTAATAAGGAAACTTTGGGGCCAATTTTGTAACACTCATCATCCCTTGAAGAAAAGTTTGCGGTGTAATTTTTTGTAGAATATCACATAAAGACATAGTTCTAATTTGAGACCGCAAAATTGTAGATAGATAGATAGATGAATTAATGGATAACTTTTATTTGCTAAGTTGTACAAGTAGCAGAGGCTCGCGCGGGTGTAGATCACTTACGGAATTGCAGTGAGTTAATTGAGGTGAATTTCCGGAAAAAACATTGATATTTTCCTGCTTTGTCCGAAATATTGGATGTTTTCTCATCTGCAATCTAAAGTCTTGGCCTAATAAAAATTGCTCCCTCCCTGGCGTTAGCGTCGTATTTTTTTTTTTTCGAGCAATCAGTGAAAAAAACGTAGAGCACATTCTCTTGATTGTTGGAGGAATTCATCGAAAATGGTACATTTCGATACAAGGGCGGGGATGTTGGTTTTCGCGGCCCGAGCCTTGGCGAGAGTCGGAATCATCGCTCGGAAGCGGAAACCACCCCGCCCGAGTGTCGAATACTATTTTTTCATCGTCGGCGTGGGAAAGAAAATAAAAAAAACGGCTCTTTGTCGCACAGACGATGAAAAATTATATTTTGATCAAGATACCATTTGACTGAAACCTATGGGTCGGGGTCAATTTTTTGAAAATATTCGTACAAGTGAAATGATTGTCGGTTTGTGTGATACTTTCGCTGATAATTCAGGACTGTGGACTCTTATATCCACCAAATTTCTCGAAAAATGTTAGACGTGTGAGATGGGAGGAATGTGTAAGTAAGTAAGATGGTCCGAAGAATAGATTTCTCTCTGTCGCCGAGGAGTGGAAACTAATTTGGATATTGAAGTGGAAATATAGCGTTCTCACAAACGCGGTCACAACCATAGAGATAGTATACCAAGTCACAACGCGGCCGTGCCATGCGTAAATAAGTATTTAAATGTCACTTTAGCGATGCAGTTTTCAAGATAAGTATGAAATGAATCTTAATAGCTCTGATTAGCACCGCAAAAATGTAAATAGTTCACGAATCGAAAAAGCTAGAATCGTTAGTAAATTCTTTGAGATATCTGATTGGGTGGATCTGTCCCACAGTGACAATTCCATGAAAAATAAATGGCCTATTGGAAAATTGATACATATAGGCAGGAAGAGTTGCTTGCCCTGCGCGTAATTGATGTATTTTTGAGAATGGATCAAATAGATGAAATTATTAGTACAGATCAACACACTTTGTCCCGAGCTACGTTGTGACAATTTTTTAACGAGAGCCCTCACAGATAGGCAATTTTTTCGAGGAAATTACCGGCTCTCGTGTTGTTTGGTCAAATGTGAAATGTTGGGAGGAGAGTAGACTAATTACTCGAATCGATGCGAGTGGTAAAATGAGTATGGTGAGAATAGAAAAGCGTTCTAAGAAATCTTTGGGATTGCAACGAAATTGGAGAAAAGCGAATAAGAGAAGGCGAGAGGGAAGATCAGTTGCTTGTATTTATACATTGACGCGTACTATTTAGGTAGGACCTCCTCAGGGAAGACAAGAAGCAGGCATGCATGTGCTTTGATGCAGCTCTATTTTAGTCAGCATCCCCATGCATGAAGCTATTAGTAGAAAACCTTCTTCTCGTGTAAGTATATGAGGGTTTCCACGGAACTTTCAACTTTTGTGTTACTGCAGTGTTCCAGGAGTATTTTGAACTATTTGGAGGGCGCATGAGTGGCATTTTATAGTATTTGGCATCATTCAATATGGACTACATTCTTTTTTGTTGAAATGCATCCTGATTTGTCAATAGCAGACCGCAAAAGATGATTTTTGGGTAGTTTAGAAATGCAGCAACGCGATTTTTTGAATTGATAAGGCTGTAACTAAAATACCTATGCCTCAACTACTTCGGTGGAATGATATATCCATTTACCAATCTCATATTATGAGAAAATCTTTGATTCAGAGGTGTGCGCTGATTTGGCTATGATATTAGCTCTCATTTATCGATGTAACCGAGTTTTGTGGGAAAACTTTCTCTGGCTATTGTTTACGAAAATGATGAAATACCTTGTGCAAAACGGAGAATTTAGCAATGAGTTTCCAAAGTTGAAAAGAAGACGAATCGAATCCCGTTTGGTTTGTGAGTGTGCGTTGATCCGGACAAATTTTATAAAGCTTCAAAGCTCATAAAGTTATCGCGCCACTGGCTTTGAAAATGGTCATTTTTTGATGGCATACTCATGAGACGCGAAGCACAGAGTTGGGACGTTGTGCTCTTTTTTCTTCATCACAAAAAGGATATAACCGCACTGTTTTGAGTTGCAATTGTCGACCGGTATTTCTGTGAGAAGCTAAGGAGAAATATTTGGATCTCGATAATAAGCTGAATAAACCCCTAAATGTGATGATATCGTGATCTTCTTGATTTTCATATAGTATACGGCTGAAATATGAACAAAATAACACCACAGTGTATTCTGGAAATTGAAATGAGACTCATAGCTCTTGACTTGATTTTGGAAATTTATATCGAATTTCGGAGAAATCGATGATGAAATTCATCTTAAGGTCAAGTCAGGCAAAATATAATCCGTATCGATCGTCTAGACAATGTTTTGAATCGAATCTATTCGATTGAAGTTGATTCACGAATGTTTCAAGTGTGAAATTCCGTACATGTCGTTCTGAACCAGATACCTCGGCTTGGAAGAGAGTGGCACCACTTTTTTCACATGTTTTCAAGGTCTAAGAATCACATGAAACCCATTTCAAACGTGTGCGATGAGAAAATTTTTTTTTCATCACAGAGGGTCAATAGTTAAAAGTTCCATGAAAACCCTCATATGTTGTAAGGATAATAGTGATGGTTTTTACTACAGCGAGGGCGGTATGCAGCCTCTTCCTGGGCGTCCTATAGGGTGGCCTTGGATTCCTAAGATGCACCGAACCGAAACCCGAGGTGTTATGTAATACCGAGTAAAATACCTACCCTCGTCGTGCTCTGTCGTGCTCAACATGTATGAACGATTCCCAAGGATTTCCTCGAGGACTTCTCGATGCAACTTGAGCTGCAACTCGATATTTCAATCTTAAGGCATAAGTATACTATAATTCATCTGGTCTTTGCATTATAGCGAAGTGCTCTGTGACCTTTGCGAAATCGACCTCGGTGAATTTTGGGCCCTGTTGCACATGTCTACATATTTAATAAGTGAGAGTTGAAAAGAATTTTCAAGATACGCTTCTATTAACTGCGTCAAGAAACATTGTAAAATTTGACGTGGTGCAATGAAGAAAAACTTTTGAATTAAGAAAATTGCCTTTGATAAAAGATTGCTCAATGCGGCACAACACAGTTATTTGAGTATAGTATAGCTATAGCTATAGCGAAGATGACAACCTCAAAATTGAACCAAAAATCAAACTCAAGGTCAGAACAGATCTTGAAACTCTGTGGAAAAAATCTTCCTCGGCTGACATATTTTGAAAAGATCGAGCAATCTAGAAGGGCAAGATTTCCAGACCATATTCTAATTCATCGAGCAAGAGCAATGAGCATTCTTCCAAATGTTTACTGTACGTGCCTTGAGTTGTTTTAAAATAAAAAACGGAATCGGCAACGCTTGAGATTATCCGTGACAGAAGCTCGACACAGTTCATGAGAGGCATCATAAACTCTTATGAAGCGTTTTCCCACGAAGTACTCTAGAGTAAAAAGTAAATGCAATCAGTACAAATACAGTCTTTCAGTCTTTCAGGAGTTGACATGGAGGTCCAATCCAGCATACGTATACATGGGAAATTAAGCGGTATTGATTAATACTGGAAAGTTGATCGATCAAGTACCACTGGTTGTAAAAAATCCGAGGCTCGAGTGATTTTTGGCAATATTCTGATTATCCCGGTAATTGTGAGTATCAGATTTTAGTATTTACATTACATTTTGCGTAATACTGAAATGCAAACAGCTGTGTAAGATAAGAAGAAATGGTGAAAAAAGTTCATCTTAAAAGTACTCAAAATATTTATTTTTTTGCAATTTTCCAATGCGTTTGGGTGCTTACAACATTGCGAAAAATAGCATCGCACCTCGTTATTATGAGGTTCCCCGCTACCGAGCGACCTTTTCGACCTTCGCCTGCGGCTCAGGGCGGAAACCAGTTATGCTCAGAAGCCAACTACAACTCGATGCGAACTATTATCGTCTCCAGCTGAGTATAAACGCCATTTTCGAGCCCTTCGAGAAGTCATTTCCTCCGTTTCCGGAAATAAAATGTTATATGAGTGATTCCGCTGAAAGTGTAATTTTCTGTGTTCCAAGTTCCCCCAAGTTTCTAAGGGTTCGAATGTGCATTGTAACAATGGTCTGGGGTGTGTTCTATTGGTGCGCACCTATGTTAATAGTTTTCGAGACGATCCTGACGCTCCCGTATTTTGTAGTGCTTGATATTAAAGGGTCGAAATGTCTTTTCCGTCCCCTGTAGGCAACCCAACTTGGACTTTTGACTTCACACCACGCATATGCGGAGTCGAAAACCCCCATGTGTAGCTATACAATTCAAATTGTGTGGCTTTACATAATCTTATGAGTCGAAACTCATTTCGACATTTTGAAGACGGGCTTGCAGTTTGCACCAAAACTGCTTGCACGGCACAAATTAGCTCGACAAAGTTTCCGATCGTCTATTGAGCCTTTCTGAGCTTTTCTAGCCAATGAGGTTGATTTCTAGATACCCATATGTACACCTAATCGATGCGCGATGTTAGATGAAGACTCGAATCGCTTTGTAAAACACATTTTCTTGCAGTATTTGGTTGCATTGGGTCAAATCTATGCGGAAAAGAGTCTCCGATTAGTTGCTGAGTTGTGGGAGTATTTTTCGAGTCGAAATATCTATCCCGCTTAAAGCGCACATATCTTCGTCTGACTTTACTTTTGAGATACGTACTTCTATTAGGTAATTCCTTTTTGAGCCCAACCAAGAATAAATTACTCATTGCGACGACTTTGGCTCAAAAAAATCTCACATTCGGCGGAATCACCCGTATCTATACTTTGTTCGAAAAAGCGCCTTTTCCGCAACTCGGCACATAATACCTTATTCAACCGTTTCAAATGATTACCGGGGTAGTGACGACAGAAACTTCAAAGTTGGCAAGATAAGTCGATTTGATTGTTCAAAATTTGAAACGCACGTCGAGTATTTTGTTTGTTAAACGAATACAAGTTTGAATTGTATAAAATTTACTTAGCATAACAGTAATTATTTTTTGTTCTTCATTCTTTGACTGAGTCATCGAGATAACTCGAAATGCTGTCACAAAGATTGAAATCTTAAACCGTTACCATCAATGAAATACCACGTCGGAACAATAACCGAGACATTGGGATTCAAGATACATCGTTTACAGCACTTTTTGGAACTCATGATGCATCACTGAATCTATTTTTATGGTAAATCACGGAAAATCAGTACACTGAAAGATTGACATCTTTAATAAGGTAAGTGTGCCTAATATTCCCCCACTCCTTTTGTTTTGCTCATAGTTTTGACTCATCTCAATATTATTCTACGTTTCTTAGCTCGTAAACGAGCTAAAGCACGTTCAATTTCATTCAATTGAAGCCGAGCTATCTTGATTTTGGCAGAAAGAGATTTTTTGCGAGTTTTTGACAATGTGTTCCTAATATGCCCCCAAAGACATTTCTTGATTCTGAAGCTCACGAAAAGCGATGTCAGTTTCGGAGCATGGCGGTTATGCATTGAACGGACAAATCGTCATGATTTTTAGGTATTCTCGATGATTTCGATTTAGAGTGCACATAACCTCAAAATTAGCATGAAAATCGATTTTTAGCATATTTTGCGAGATTTGATGCGTTTCGAAGGCACCATTCTACTGGATATCGCTAAATGCACCTAAAAATGACGCCATCTCGACAAACAAGTGCTAAAGGTACTTGTGGCATTGTGCAAAGTCCTCTGCATGGAACACTGCACTTTTTGCTTTCTCTAAAGAGAAAGCTTTGTTTTCGGCATAGCAAATTTTTGATCATTTTTTTCCAGTCAATCCAATATTTTCTTCAACAGAATTCCTCTCATCACAAAAATGCTTCAACCATCTTGTTCTTCTCGCCAAAATCTAGCGATTGTAAGTAACACTTTCCCTCCTAAAATCTTCCAAAACCTCCCAGGGACTCATCTCTGCGTCCCTTTGCATGTGTCTGTGTGTGTATGTATGTTGTTTTTTTTCCGCCACGCTTTATCTTCTACACTGCACTTGCTCGATTTTTGCTTTTCTATGAGTTGTGTAGAATCACTCAGAGATGAGACCAGTGATTTGGCTGCTCCCCCCCCCCCCCAATCGAATTTGATTCAGAGGTTTTTCGAGGTAAAATTGCTAAAATTGTGTACTTTCATAGTAAAATATCTTTTTCTAACTTGATCTTACGGCAATTTGGGTTATCTAAGTTATGGGTTTTTTGGCTTGATCCATCGATGGGTTAATACCGAAATTCCATTTAATCTCCACAAACCTTACTTTTCAGAAAAAGCGAAAATTTTCAAGAAAAACTTCATTTTGAGCATATTGAAACCAATTGTATCAAAATTCCGTCTCGCCCAAATTACAGACATTGCTAAAAAATCTCAGTTTAGATAGCCCAAATCGCCCTAACTAGCTTCCTCGAAAAAATAACTTAAAAACACAAGAATATTTCTTTCAATATTCATACTTTCCTCATATTTCCCCCTCAAACCGACGCATTCAAATTTTAATAAACTAAGCTGATACTTTTTCGTCATCCTAAATCGAGTGGTTGATACCGAATTTTTTCAAAATTTGTTTTAGTACAGTCAAAATCAAATTTATTCTCGAAAAATCAAAATTTTTTGAAAACACTCCATTTCTATCATCTTTACACCAACTAAGGTAAGTGTACCCAACTTGCCCCCATTAAGCCATTTTCTTAATAACTTTGGCCCATCTCCATATTTTCCTACGTACTTTAGCTCATTTTAAAGCTTGTCTCAAGACCTTTAAAATGAGCTAAAGTACGTCCAATTTGAATGAAGTGGAGCCAAGCTGTTTGGATTCTCCCAAAAGGTGATTTTTGAGAGTTTACAAAAGTGTGTACCCAACTTGCCCCCATCATTTAAAACAATGTAAATCGGCGATGAAGTGAATAGAATCGCTTTGATCCGTTTCTATCACCGTGCAGTGACATTTGGAGCTTTTAGCTGGCCCAAGATATCGTTTCCGACCTATTTTGACGTGATAAACACGTTCTGAGTGGTAAAGAAAGCCACACTGCACGCCTTTCCGAGATAACCATATGGGGGCATGTTGGGTACACTCCGATGTCGGCCTTCTTGATCCTTAAATCATTTTCGTGTTTTGGACATAAAATCGCTCCAAATCAGAGTTCTGCAACCCTGAAGAGCGAATTTTGAAGGTCTTGAGACGAGGAATCAAATGCGTTAAGGTACGTTGAGATTGATCGGATGAAAATAAATTGGCACCGGTTTTAGTGAACGCGATTCCCTCGGTGATTTCTTAGCCGTGCAAACACGAATAATGGAAAACTCACTTTATATTTTCTGGAGAACGCAGAAATGATCCGGGGTCGATGAAAACTACGTATTTTCTCATATTTTAACATAACAAACGTAAAAAAAAATTGCGGGAAGGTCAACGAGCGCCCGTTCCTGAGATCGGCATATGGGGGCAAGTTGGGTACAGAGGCAAGTTGGGTACTCTTACCTTATATCAAAATTTCGTCTTAATCAGACGATATACCTTGCACAGAAAACACAAGTGTAGGTCATTTGAATTCCCCTAAAAGGGAATCTTGTAAAAATAGCTCAAAATATGAGAAAAAAATTTCATCCAAAATTCATTTTTTGCTCGTATTTCCCTCTACAACTAATCTATTTACCTTTTAATGAACTAGAGAGATACTTTTCCAGCATCCTACATCAATTGGTTGAAACCAAATTCGAGTCAACTACGTTTAAGTCTGATTCAAATCCAATTTTCACTCCAAGAATCGAAATTTCCTCCAAGAACTCCATTTTCATCATCTATAAACCAGCTGTATCAAAACTCCGCCTTAACCAAACGATTGTTTTCACTTGTAAAACTAGAGTCTAGATCATCTTAATCATCCTAAAAGTGTTTCTCGAGAAAATAAATCAAGATATACAATCAAAATTTTAGCTAAAATTAATTTTTTTCTCATATCTACTTCTGAGTATGAGTTGCGTCTGAAATGGATTGGACCACAGGGGAAATGAAACTATTTTTTGGGAATTCCAATCATGATTTCGGAATTCGGTCAGTTCTCCAAATTTCTCATCAATCCGAGTGAACCTCTGAGACTATTCCGCTAAGAGAAAGCATTCTGCTAACCTCTTTTAGCAGCGTATTTTTAGTAATATGGCCGTAAAATCAGCTAGAAATCGAATTTTGCAATTTTGTAAAGAGCATTTCAAAGTTGAAACAAAAACAAAGAAAATGAGTTAAGGTACGTTGAGATTGGTCGTACCGGTTTTGTTTGGCATAGCTTTTAGTAACTAACAGAAAAGAAGTCGCAAGTACCAAAAACCACTTTTTTTGTTCTAAGAAAGGCGCGGGTCATCTAGGATCGGTCCAAAACATTTATTTTCTCATAGTTTAACGTAACAAACATGAAGAAAATGCGGGGCAAGGTCTGCGAGCTCGTACATTCGAGAACTTGAGTTGGGGCATATTAGGGAATGGGGGCATATTAGGCACAATTACCTTATCTTCTGACAATTATAATTTCTGTAGGTGCTCATTGACTCTATTGGTAGGACTATTCCATTTTTTGCAAAATTGTAACGTTTCGGGTTTTACATTCTATAATCCTGTCCGATAATCACAATCTTAATTTAATCTTATCATTGCAATTTTGCAGAAAATGAAATAGCAAAGAACACCATAACAGATTCAATAAAATTGTCTATATCAGTAGTTTATCTTGTAACTGAGTTAATCTCGAAGGTATCAAAATCGCTCCGGATGATTAACAAAAAAAATGGATCTTAAAATACCGACGCTCGTTTCCGTATAATCAAATACCTAAGACTCCGTGGCTATATCAGCTGCTACTTGCCAAAGAATATGTTCATCTTCTTAACTTGCAAATGAGTCATCATCAATATTATCCGAAACCACCACGGCCTCGTGGATATAGTCCTTGCCTTCAACGCAGAAGGTTGGGGTCACCAATGTGAATATTCATAAGTGCTTTTCGGTGGTTTCGGTAGTTTGGAACCCACCTTAAACCGTAGGTCCTGCAGAATAACCTCAAAAAGAGGTTGAAAATGTGTCAATAAAGAAACAAAAAAAATTAATATTACCCGCGATTCGTGATAAATTTCGGCTAATAGCGAACATGAACTATAACAGTGTATCGGTCTCTATAATTGGTCCGTAATATATACGCAGCTACATACAACTCCGCGTGATAATAAGGGGGTGTGCATAAACCACGTAGCGCCCGATTTCCAGTCATTTTTTACCCTTCCCCCCCTGGGTGGCCGGTTTTTATATCTTTGTCACGCGTTCGCTCGGCGGGACCCACGGGTGAGTCCCGCCGCGATTTTTCATCTTTCAATCTCATCCAGTCCGTAATGACTCGAAAAATATATCCAGTAAGAACTTTCCAAGGTGATTTACCCTGTTTAGGGCTCAACCAACGAACCAAAAAAAGTTTGCTCCGATCCGAGCATTTTTACCATCATACGGGGGTCCAGTTCATGAGAGAAATAAAATCACGAAAAACCGGCTTCGCAGCGAACGTGTTAAGAGGATGTCGGATACCGACATTGTCGATTTTCCGGATTTCTCGACGGATTTTCGAGATATCGGGATTCTACTAAGTAACGCCGATTCTATTTGGCTCATAGAATCGGCGTTACTTGTTAGATTTTTGATATCTCAAAAATTCATCGAGAAATCCGAAAACTCGACCATGTCGGTAACTGTACAATATTGATAGGACTCCGACATCCCCTTAACATGGTCCATAGAACCAGACCGAGCCATCCCCCCCCCCCCCCCAAATGGTTACGTGGTTTATGCACACCCTCTAAGTGCTCGCGGGAGGCATATGAAACTGCGATAATGTCGCACTCATTAAAAAACGACACGACGTAGTATTTGTGGGTGACAAACTCGGCTGACTCATTTTTTTGCTTCTTTCGAAGCGACGCAGTTTTTTACCGTCTTGTTTGGATTTCACAATTTACGCTTCGCTCAAGGCGTTTTATTTAAAAAAAATAGCGATGCCAGCGAAATAGTCAATGTCAAAACGAAAGATGACTCCCCTTGCGAAAAATGTTGTGCTGGCAATTTATCGATATCGATAAATTCAGACTTTCCATTTAACCTGCGACAAAGCTCTCATCTAGAAATTCGATGTCGATCAAGCCAACTGTACAGAATTGCATCGCCGTTTTTGCTCAGAGATCTGATCGGCTAGTTTTCTAGAAATTTCGAGTTTTTTAGCAAGATTTGTATTGAATTAGTTTGCTGGAAAACGAATGTATTCCAACTGACACACTAATAATGATAGAGTATCTTACATATGTTCTTTACCTGATGTTTCTCTTATTGGGTCTGTTAACTGACTAAAAAATCAGTTGGATGATTAATCCGATATTTTTACTATAGCTTGAGATCCGCGTGAGCGATTGAGCCCTGTACGGAGTAGACGGTACTCGAACCGAACGGATATGAGTCTATTTTAGACTCTCGAAAGATTCTGCTAGTATTAAGCTAAAGATCAACTCTAGGAAAAATTAATCTGGCATCATACCAAAAAACTCTCACAGAGTCTAAATCATACCACTTCAATATTTCTGGCCTAATAAAATCATTTATGAGAACAGCGTTACAAAAAAAAAAAAAAATATATCATACAATGACTCTTGGAAATTTTAAAATGGCCCATCTCGGTCTACTGCATAGCAGTGGATTTCAGGAAAGCTCAAGCATGACACAATTATTGGTACTAATGTGGTATGTTATTGTGCAGTCGATAAACAAGGTATCCCATGTTGGAGGAGATATCTTACTGAATGTCGAAAGATATAGGCTTTGGTTGTCTCATACTGAATAATGTTAGTGTCCAAAAATATGGCAAATTTCTTTGAAAACTATGAGCTCGATGAAAAAATTGGGAGGGAACCCTCCAAAGAACTACATAAATGGTCCCATTTCCTCGCACACTTTTGGTTGAAAAAGGGAGAGGAACCGGTAGGGGTGGAGGTAGGAGACAGGAGTTAGGATCTCATAGGGGGGATGTGTTATGTTCACATCCACATGCTCGTCCATGTGTTTTATTTTGTTGGCATTGCTGCAGTATCGTCACATGTAAATGAAGACGAATCATTATCATCATCATCACCAGATCCTCACGATCGCACGAGGCGTCCGGTTTCGTTGGGAAATCCCTGCATTATCATATTTAGGTGGATGAGCAGCAGAACAAGAGTCAAGCTAAATATGCAAATTTGAGCGCAAAAACCTTGCCAAAAACTGCACCAAACTCTCTTGATGGAAATTCCTTAAAATCACGAGGCCTCTTGTGAACTGCTTACAGTACAGTAGAACTCGGTTATAACGAGCTTGGTTATAACGAGAACTCGGTTATAACGAGCAAGTTTTGAAAATTTGGTTGGTTTGTGTACTAATTCAATGGAATCAGCCTCGGTAATAACGAGCTCGGTTATAACGAGACCTCGGTTATAACGAGCCGAATTTCGCCCAAATTTGGTTTTGGACCTCTGCTATAGCGAGCAGAGACGATTTCAACCCTACGCGATAGTGGATTCGAGAGCTTGGCACTAAACTGTAAACAGGTATCATCATCTTGAAACCAGTAAAATTGACACAAGCAACATGAAAACTGATAAATGGGAAGCTTTTGAGCTGAAAGGACGAAATTGCGGAATTTTGTAAGATCTGCGGTGTGAGCAGTTCCACTATCTCAACAATCTTTAAGATTCGAACAATTTCTATCTCATTATTGAGAACATTGATGATGAGTTTTTCCACCACTACTTAGTTGAAAAACACTGTTGAAAATATAATCTTCGAGCCAAGAAATAAACATTAATCTCTGAAATCATGAAGGATACAAAATTGCAAATCGTGATTCTAATATAAGTGAGATGAAATGCTTGATACTGCATTTCTTAGATCCGCATTACATAGTCACCTTTCTGACCGCGAATCTATAGCTATGTACACATCCAAGTATATATTTCTCTCATAACTTACTTGTGTTTAACATTGATCGTCCATTTTTCGAAGTAAAACTGGGTTATCTGACATTCTTCAATGTAAGACGATTAATTTATCATTTATTCACATTATATACATGTAGATATAACCATTTTGAGTCAACCTCGGTTACTTATAACGAGCAAATTTTGTCGGTCCCTTGGAGCTCGTTATAACCGAGTGTATATCCTGATTGAATTTTCAAACATCTGCGATTGAATTAGCTGGATGAAAACTCATCAGACAATTTTTACAAGCTGTTTGCGTCGAAATTTGTCGAACAACGATTGCGAGCGCACGAACCAAATGCGTGACGTGTCCCAAAACGAGCACGATCGCTTGTTCAAACGCTTTGAACGCGTAAAGCTAATAAGGCGTTGCCAAGCGAGTAATTCATTTTGTGACTCCAGCTCGAGATTATGATGAAAATTTCAAGGTGTTAGCGCGACTTCACGCGACTTGTACAGACCGAATGATGTAAACTTCGCCTCAGCGACGATCAGAAACCTGTGCGGCAGCTTTCCGTAATACAGGTGATGCGCGGATTTCCTCGTGACCAAGTGACTTCTCCCGCGTAACGAGGCTCAACCTAACGATTATAGCATGTTATCACACGAGGCGATTGTGTACAAAGTGTGAGTGTTTAAATATCATTGTTGAGAAGTCATGGGCACTTGATACTGGATGGGCGTCAAATTTCAGTTTACAATTTGCTTAGTTAGGGATCCGACAAAGTAGCAAAAAAAATCTTCGAGTGTGACCTCGCTGCATTTGGTAATTATGTCATTGAGTGTTAGTGACAACAACTCATTAGATCGATTGGCACAATGCACTTACGTGATTCCGTGATTCATTCTTTTGTTGCTCGCGATGGATCAAACGAGTATATTTTTGTGAGAGATTTTTATTCAAACTTCAATCAAGTGTTTTCACTTCTACTCATACGATTTATACACTGTAAAAAATCCGTGGCAAAAACTTCAACCAATTGGTTGAAGTTTTTTCCCTCAACCAGTGGTTGATCCCCAATTTCAACCACTGGTTGATTCCGACGCCATATGACTGAACGTGCGGCTCGGGAAGTGGATAAATGGAGGACTTAATAAGGGAACATTATTAGATTTAAGGAGTCTCATCACGGTTTTTGCACCAGTTAAATTTAAAAAAAGCGTGATAAGCACCAGTCATCACGGTTGAACATCCAACATTTCTGTATATATACAGAAATGCCTGTCCTGCAGGAGTTGAATACACGTCGTAAGGCTGGAGGGATGGATAAATGGACGGATGGGGGGGGGGGTAGACAGGATGGATGGAATCGAACTCAATAGAATGGAACGGAACGGAACGGGATTGAAAGTAGTAAGGACCGTAATCGGACGGAATGGAACGGAGTGCAATGGAACGGAACGGAATGGAGAGGTGTGGAATGGAACGGAATGGACTGGAATGGAACGAGTGGAATGGAGTAGAATGGAACGGAATGGAAGGGAATGGAACGGACCGGAATAGAATTGAACGGAATAGAACGGAATGGACCGGAACTTTTTTCCACTCCAATTATACTCCGTTCCATTCCGTTACATTCCGGTACGTTCCGTTCCGTTCCATTCCAAACCTCCATCCCCTTCCATTCTATTCCGTTCTATCCTATACCATTTCATTCGATTTCGTTCTGTTCCATTCCGTTCCATTCCGTTCCATTCCATTCATCCATCCCATCTACCCTCCCACCCCATCCGTGCATCTATCCATCCCTCCAGCCTTATGACGTGTATTCGACTCCTGCAGGACAGGCAACCCGCTTTGTCGTCCATTTGGGACCGGGGCTAATATTTATCCCTCTTTGTTTGTGCAAAAAATGACGAAACTTGTTCTTCCAAATCAAAAGTGTCAACCGGTCACCACCATCGATCAATATCGTGGGCGCCGCATTCATCCTTATATATTCGTTGTGGGAAAAAAGTCAACCAGTGGTTGGATAGGTACTAAACCAGTGGTTGACGCCAAAAATCAACCAGCTGGTTGAATTTGGCATCCAACCAGTGGTTGAATTTTCAACCACTGTTTGGGCAGTTTGGTTGCAAGTCAACCAATTTTTTACAGTGTATAGGACTTGTTCGAAAAGAATAAGCTCGCTTCAAACGAGACTCGTACTGGGTAAAGACAGCCCGCGTCATTCTCATCATCAAAAACCAAAATTGAGTACAAACAATTACAAGTAAAAGTAAAACAAGAAGTTCAATAGCCCCGATCGTATGTTCTCCGTACGATTGTATAGATCGTCAGAGAATGTTTAGAAATGAGTAATCGATCGCAGCAATTTTTTCATGAAAGATTCATAATTTGTGTTCTATGCTGTCAGGGCAAGAAGAGCATGTGAGCGATCGCGGGGCAAATTTACACATGTCCAATTGCACACATAGTTGTAAAATAATCGGTAGTTGAGCCATTTTTCGGTGGTTATTCAGAGTGATCAAAATTTCAAGTTTTGCATTGAGTGTTGCGATCGAAGCTCAGGTAACTGTGAGCCCTGCGACAAAAGTCAAAATTCATTCCTCCTTGAGTGTTTCATTTACATTTGATGACAAACAGTTCAGATACGAAGGTTGCCAGTTGGCATAGTAAATCGCTCGTGCATGAAAACAAAGTCTCAATCATTACGGAAATTCTCGAAAAATCGAAGTTGCTCTACGTAACTTTCAATCAATTTTTAGAGGACATGACCATTACTAAAGAGTGCACTCGATACAAGTGATTCAGGCTGACGAAAAATCACTTCTGGGGGGGGGGGGAGTCTGATTATGGAGTCCATTTTGACCTTCCAAATTCGGTTTTGGCAGCCAAGGTGAACTCGAGGAGTACCTTTCACTATTTTTGCGAAAATGGGAGCATTGAAAACCATTGGGAATCGGACTTACCATTAGTGGCTAAAATAGTAGATTTCGCACCGAGTTTATATAGGTTCAGTAGCTCGCTTCTGGGCGATCGGTTTTCGGCCTGAGCCGCAAGGGAAGGTTAAAATAATTGCTCGGAAGCGGGGAACCTCATGAACGAGTTGCGAATACTATCTGTTACAATCTTGTAAGCACCCAAACATCGGAAAATTGCAAAAAAAAATTTTCCACTATACCTCTCTCGATATATTAATATTTTATTACTCTTAAGGAAACCTTGACCAAATTCTTTGAATTCATTGTGATATTATTCTTTATTGTTCATGAGTATTAATTTTCTACCCCTATAATTCCTCCTATAGGTTAGTACTTCTTTTTGTATTTTTACACTTATGTAAATATTATGTTTTGCTATTGTGCAAATAAAAGGTATCAATCAATCAATCAATCTCGATATCACTTATACTGCACAGGACGGAGATCGCCGCTATTGGTCACTATACACGACTTTGGACCGATGAAATTCATTATATACAGTCATCATCATGCATCAACATTCCCATGATAATCGGATGTTATTTTATAAAGAAAAATGAAAGCTAATAATCTGATTTAAAATCGCCTATCACTGCAGGAAATAATTTTCGGTACGTGATAACATAAAAGTTATAATTTATCAATCAATTCGAAAGAATGAGTCTCTCGCTAGGAGTTGCTCATCAACAGCCTTCATTATTATTTGACCATCCCTATTTCACATCCTTGCTCAATTTTTAACCCATCTCGCAATCAATCAAAATTCAAATTTTAAAAATTTCGAGAGCGCATGTCCGTTTTCGTATGGTAGAAAAAGCTCAAATTCATGAAATTTCAATCAAGAGTGTCAACAAATCAAGTCAAGATAGATTGTATCCGCATTTGCGGCGAAGGTCGAATGTTTTCGCAGACACAGTGGTGGTATAGTTATTTAACCGATCTCACATATTAATCGGTAGCACGAGATCAATAATCGGTTGCTATAGAACGAGTGTTGTCGCGATTATCTCATCATTTCATATGATGCAATTTCATTTTTAGTTGAATAACGTTTCATTACACGTACTTAATAGATAAGGCGTTCAAGACGACGATGGCCCGACAAAGATAATTAGAGTTCGAAAAGAAATTAAATATGTTGTGATTAGATACCAAAGTCGCAGGTCTTTCCGACAAAGAAACGTGTAAGAATGAGAAATTCGAATATTATCTGACCTGATCCATTTTAATTCAAGATTAATTCCAACTCTTTGAGGCTCACTATTGTTCCGAATTTACTGGAGAGTAATTATTATTCAATCAAGAGAAATTAAGCTTCCTAATCAAGCCAAACAAGGAAGATTCAAATCTAAGAAGTGGTCAATATTCAACAGTAACTTGCTTGCATGATATTAATGAACTAAGCCTGTTGTTTCACACAAGAACGAGTTTCGAACACGAAGCATTGATAAACCGTGTGAATCGAGACTGCGTCGATTCCACGCGCGGAACGCTGCGAAAGGAAAATTTCATCCCAGCTCAAGAAAACTGGCCAGCCCGAGTTTTTTTCTACGCCGTGTATATTTTGACGATTCAAATGTAACTCCCAATGAACGATCGATTGTAATGGACGTATTTGTATCTGTTGACTCATTCCAAAATTTGCCCTAGAATTTTTTGGCAAACGTTCGAATCGTTCGACCCTCTCCACGTTATGAAAGCAGGGCTCTCTGTAATGCAAATAAGTGATGTAAGAATTCTCGATTTTTCTGGAAATGTCGCGCGGACAATATAGATTCAATCAGCTACGACGAATATTGGACTCGCGTGTTCTCCAACACCTGCGCACTTAGCTACCGAGCGTATATCACGCGACTATTACAGACATACCTGTCTTTTCTGTTGCGGCTTTGGGTGTGTCCATCGCACAAATGATGCTTATGCATACATATGCAGTGCACACGTGCACATGTGCAGCTCATCAAAATTTAGCCAAAACTAGACGGAACTCGTCGATCTCTGCTTTGGATCAGACGGTAAGGGAGCAAAGACAAAACCCGATTCATATCATAAGGTCTCTGATGCGAGCCCTTCGATCTTTACTCAAGTTCGATGAGCTGCACATGTGCATACGTGTCCAGTGCATACGCACAGTGTGCACGCATATGCATCATTTGTGGACACACCCTGAGCTACGTTTATTTGACTTTTTTCATACATTACACACAGCTCATTCTTTGCCATACCTATATTTCATACGAGATTTACTCAGCGAGCTTGAACGCTTTGCGATTTTCTTGCGGCTGTTGATATTATGCACACTTATTTCTCGTTATAACTGATGTGGCACTCTCCGACGATGATGCTGATGCAATTTTTTTCGCTTTGCACATCCTCGCTGCATGCGTGCTTTGCTTCTTCTTTTTTGCCTGGCTGTCATTGTCTTGGGCTCCGAGGTCGTGTGATAATATTCTTATACGTTGATAGGCAGTTATCAATAGCTTGGAATGTGTGGCGTATGAAAAACGTTTTGTAAAAGCAGCTTCTGTCTTCTTTTTATCGAGCATGGCCAGGCGCATGGAAACCGGGATCCCACTCACTCAGTCTACGCTTTTTCGATGGTACCCTGTGAGATTTCTCTGTGGGATTCTTACAGGGGTTTCCTCCATGAATCCTATGCAAATTATTTATATAAAAACAAAAACAAACTCAAATGCACTTAAGAGCAATGTAATTTAGGGTTCCATCATTAGAATTGTATTAACATTTATGATCAATTAATTGAAATCTATTACTTACATAAATCAACATCAACAATAATATGATAACATCATCGGCGGAGGCTCGAACCCATGACGTGTGGATCAGGAAGCAGGAACCTAGACCATTACTCCAAAGTTTCAGATGCCATGAGTGATGCTTACTTCGTACTAGAAACGAGTTTTTCCAACTATTTTTCCTTCTCTTAGGACAAAGCTCTCTTACCAATTGAGTAACTCTTCCTTCAACCAACACAATTATTTTATTGTTGAATTTGATTGGGGATGCTTGTGATAAAAAAATGTTTAGGTTGACACTTAATAACTCTTAACCTTTGCCATATTGGAATGTATTCCTCAACACGCTTACGGTTTTGATTGAGGTCCTTCTAACGGTGACGGTTGGACGGTTGGATGTGACGGTTTTGGTGACTCGTCACTTGCAGGCAAAGCCTGCTTTCATTTGAGAAGCTCAGGGAGTGAGCAATTGCTGTAATTGTTCAAGAAATCAGGAGAGGGGAGCACCGAATGAGCACACACTCGATTAAAATTAAGAATGGAAGGGCACATATTCAAGAAAAGACTATTTACAAATCGGTCCGCTGACCGTTAGGGTGAATCAAGCCCGAGCACGATTATCGAGGGCGCATTTGGGAAAATACAGTCATTCACGCCGAACGAGTGGAATGTTCATAAAATTGAACCATGTGTCATCAGACTTTTCTCGTATTAGCCACCTGATGTGGTTATTTGGATCCAATTGAGTTGGTTCGGTTGAAAAAGATATTGAATTTTCTCATTGCCCGATTATTTAGGATTATTGACTGACTCTCTTAACTTCTCCGAGTGAGATTTTCCACTCGGATTCCGAGTGAAAGTCCATTTCACTCGGTAAAGAGTCAGATATCAAAAAAATCAAAAATTTCACTCCGAAGTTCGAGTGAAATTTCACTCGGATGCAAGAGTGAGACGCTCAAATCAAATTTGAGGTTATTTTTTACCGCACGTTTGTTACTGATGGATCAATGCGTAGCTCACAAAGAGGAAAATAGTAGATTTTCTACAATATTTATTGAAAAACTGAGCTAAGAAATGTCAATATCCTCTTCCATAAGTTTTATAAATGCATGTACAGACCAATATTATATCATATTATGTATAAACTAATCAACCCTATTAATATAGAAGCGATGCCCTGTTACCGGGGAGATTTAGGTTTCACTCTTGTTATTTCTTCACCCGAAACCATTGCTAGTTTTCATATTTTCATTTCCACTTACGACACGTATAAAGTTACACGGTGCATCATTCACATAACAGGTTGCTATGGACCTCAGATGTCAACAGCAGCAGTAGTCCAGTGGAGAAGCAGCCCGATTGACAAGCAAGACGACCCCAGTTCGATTCCCCGCACTTCCCAAATTACTAAACATCGAAATTATCATGCAACTACAGGCAGAATAGGTTTTTTTCTTTTTTTTCAACCTTCGGATGACTAATAATGATTTATCAATTTTATATCCCGCCACGTATTGATTAACCGAAAATATTTAGTTTCAGCTAAATAACACTTATATTCACTCGGATTCCCCGAGTGAAGAATCTCACTCTTTTTTCTGAGTGAAACTCACTCGGTACCGAGTTGCCACGATTTCACTCCGAACTTTTGTAATCATCAGTCTTGGGACAAAATTCAATCAGTCTAGAATGATTTACTGATGCTGACTATTTATGGTGGTTGCTGATGAAACCATCATAAACTGTCAGCATGCGCAAACCATTGCAAACTCATTGAATTTTATTGGCCTCAAACTGAAGATCTTGGAATACCTTAGCCAGAAACTACATTTTCCTCGACATTTTCATCTAACATTACTGTAATTTTTTAAAAGGAAGACTCATTTGCAAAGGACTCATAAAAATACGCTTGCCTGACGACTACAACAGGTATGTTCGATTGTTTGTTCTACAGGGCCCATGATTTAGAAGTGACATTGCCACAATATTCCAGTACTGTGGGCATTTTGTCACCTTGTTTCAGCTTCAAACTAACCGTTTTGTGTACAATTGAAAGAATTAAAGAAGTTCTCCAAACTTTGTATAAAAAATAAGTTAGGTGTACCCAACATGCCTCTAGACCTCGCTCTAGACCCAACTTGCCCCCGCATACCGATCTCACAAATCGTCACTCATTGACCTTCCCGCATATTTTTTTTACGTTTGTTATGTGAAAATATGAGAGAATAAATAATTTGGATCGACCTCAGATGATTGCTGCGACTATTATTTGACCAAGTTTAACGTACTTTAGCGCGTTCGATTACTTGTTTCAAGGGCTTCAGAATCCGCTCTTCAGAGTTGCAAAACCCTGATTTGGAGCAATTTTATGTACAAAACACGGAGATGATTTGAGAATCAAGAAGGCCGACATCGGAGTGTACCAACATGCCCCCATATGGTTATCTGGGGAAGGCGTGCAGTATGGCTTTTTTTTACCAATCAGAACGTGTTTACCGCGTCAAAATAGGTCGGAAACAGTGTTATGGGCCAGCTAAAAGCTCCAAATGTTGCTGCACGGTGATCAAAACGGATCAAAGCGATTTTATGCCCTCTATCGACGATTTACATTGTTTTCAATGCTGGGGCAAGCGAGGGGGCAAGTGGGTACACTAACCTTATAATCAAAGACTTTTTTGAAATCCTGAAACAGCACAATATCTTTCATAATTCTAGATGTTGTGTGGCAACCGGGGTAATTTTGGTCATTCAAAACAATTCAAACATAAAATAATTGAGGCCTCCCACAAAGGTATCCCGCCAGTACAATCAGAATCTGTCCCTGATTCCACCAGTGGCTGGTGCATTGTATTGAGAATTGAGAGTTCTTGTAGGATCCATTAGGCCGTAGAGGTTGGGAAAATTAGTGAAATAAAAGTTGGAAAGAGATAGTAAAAAAAATCTTCACGCCCCTTTTGCGGTTTAGTAATCGTCACTCGTAGCGATGACATTGCCGCCAGTTTATACAGAGTTGGAAAACACATAAAAATATTCAAATATTATTCGTGGTCGTTATAGGTAACCTATATAAGAACCCAATGAGTCCTGCGCGACCCATTGCAAAATTGGTGTTCTCGCGGCTGTTCTAAGCTCTGTCTCGAATTCTGTGGCCATTGTCCTTGCAATGAAAACCTCAACAGAAGTAAATTCACTCAATAGAAAGAAACATTCATTTGTTTTAGATCGTCCAAGTTTCAAAGGGTTAACAGGTTTTATTTTCAAAACCTGTTGTAAACCGAAGTACGCGAGACGTGTCACATTTACAGTCTCAGGATAAGATCCATTTGTTTACACAGATGAGGCCGCGAATTCGAGCGTCGAAAATTTCCATCTCGCTATAATAAGCAGTTGATCTGGATCTTATCTCACTTTTGTTCTTTCTTTTGTTCTCGACATAAAATTACGCGACAAGAGTGTAGGACTTATGAAGGAGTTGCCGAGTTTCCCACGCGACGAGTTATTGGAGTAGGATGGTTACTTGCACCTGACTACAAATGCTGACTCTGATTACTACTCTTATTTCACAGCATCAGGCATTTATTGTAATGATTATGTCCATTCCTCTACTTTTGCCCATTCATATTTTTAGAATGGACGGATAGTCGCGATACAAAATGGGTGTACCTGTCATAATCTTCGCATGTATCGTATCTCGGCTATAATGTGCACATGTGCACAATTTGCAATAACATTCGTGCAATGCAAACAACTTGATCCTATTTTCATTTAGTATGATATTTTTTATCGACTGCTTTTCAGGATTATTTATAATCAAAAATTCATGAACTATACGTGCCTCTTGTTCGACAAACACTTTCAAAGTGACAACTATTGTCGAGAATAGGCAACCTTATTTCAAATCCAAATTATACCCATTTACATTGTTGCAATTTGACCGGCCCGGACCCATTATGGAGAATCAATATCAAATCAGTCTTAATCAATAATAAAATGTTATCTGGTTCTAGAAATTGAAATTACAGCACAGAAGCACTTCTCGTTCGACTTCTCGACTTCTATTGGTGCCTGATGTCTGAGTGGTAAAGATGCTATCATCCTATTTGAGTAGCCAACAAAGAAATCTTACAACCATATATCAATACCGTTATAACCATATCTTGTGAGATTCAGAACTTCACGAAGAGTTTCAGTAATCTAAAGATGATTAACTCTCTGAACATGCTGGTGATTATAAGTCTGAGATGTTCGTATACTGCATACTTGCTGAAGATTTTATTTGATACAAATTGTAATGGAACTTCCGGAAGGCCTCTCGCGTATGATATGGAAGAATTTCGGTAAAATTGAAAATCCATCAACAATATTTATTTTGTTAAAAAAACAGGGAACCAGCTCAAACGGATTTCAACTCAGGATCCACAGAATCCGTCTTTTAGCTGTTATACATTGAGTACCGAGAAGGTACTCAGCAAAAAAAGTTGTAACTAGCAAATTCATCTCTTTCGCCCTATCTATAATTTTGCTCATCATAATTATAATATATGTAGTTAATTACGTAAAAACTTTACTCAGCTGCTTGGAGTGAGACTTGGAGTTTTTCGGATAACAATGAACTACAATCTTCGTACGAAAGTGAAAGTGAGAAATTACCTAATTTGCCTCGAAATTTCATGAGATTTTCAAATTTTTGCGCGAGACCGATTAGATGGAAATCTCGCGCTATTCATCGAGTTCAATAATGAGTGAGAGAATTTTTTTTCTCTTGAGCGTATATGTATAGGCACACAGACCTCGCAGATTGTCATGTAAATTTTTCGCACTCATCGCAACGTGACAGCGTATCCTGTTCATGGCTGACAAGGATGTAGGAAAATCTAGAGAATGAAATATATAAATATGATCCCGGATCGGTCGTCTGCTAAGACGAAAACAAAATGCTAATGCCCGACGAGAACGGCGACTAGCAATCATGAAAACTGTACTTATAGCCAATATCGTTTTTTCCCAATTCGATCGCTTTATTGCTCACGCTTGTAAACACATTTTGCACGAGTCCGGGTTCACGATTGAAAATATAATTAGAGCTCGAGCAAGTAAGAGGATCTTGCGACGAAGGACGATACACTTTGTAATTATTAATAGCTCTCGGCGAACGGATAGTTCAAACATTGGCTCACAAGTTCAATAATATTGTTGTATCACAAATTACTTTATTATAATCTTTATTGGCTTAGTTGCGGATAAGAGTTCCCGTCAGACGCTATATACGAGCGCTTTTGCATTTTAGCTAGTTTGAGTATTATTTACCCAAGTTTTATCGGTGGGTAACTCCATTTTTTTATTCAAGAGTAAAACGAAATAAGGCAAGTGTGCCTAATATGCCCCCACTCAAGTTCTCGAATGTACGCACTCGCAGACCTTGCCACGCATTTTTTCATGTTTTTTACGTTAAAATATGAGAAAATAAATGTTTTAGACCGATCCTAAATGACACGCGCATTTCTTACAACAAAAAAGTGGTTTTTGGTACTTTCGGCTTTTTCTTCATTAGTTACTAAAAGCTATGCCAAACAAAACTGGTTCAACCAATCTCAACGTATCTTAGCTCATTTTCTTTGTTTTTGTTTCAACTTTGAAATGCTTTTCACAAAAATACTAAGTCCGATTTCTAGCCGATTCCACGCTCACATTACTAGAAAAAGTCCAGTGTTCCTAATATGCCCCCATGGTTTTTTTTCAAACTCGTTCACTCCATTCAAATACGTCAATCTCACTCAAGAAATCCGAAAGGGGGTAAAAAAAGCTGCAAAATGAGCTAAAGTACGTCTCATTTGGAGTTGTGGGAGTCGAGATATCCCGATTTTACGGAAAATCCGTATAATCTCATGGAAATAGACCTCTTTTCCACGTGGGGGCATATTAGGAACACACTGTCAAAAACTCGCAAAAAATCTTCTTTCGCGAAAATCAAGGTATCTCGGCTCCAATTCGTTCAAATTGAACGTACCTTAGCTCATTTTCAAGGTCTTGAAACAAGCTTCAAAATGAGCTAAAGTTTGTTGGAGAATATTGAGGTGAGCCAAAACTATGAGAAGAACAAAAGTAGTGGGAGCATATTAGGCACATTTACCTTAGGTATCTTTATCTTCTGATAAATGAGTTCAACAGACAGTTTAGAATTTCTCGATGAAACTCAGCTCGCGGTTCAATTGTTATCCTCGACTGGGTGCGAACTAGAAAATTCTCGAGAAAATCCGAAAAATGTACCAGAACGTTTGAAGTTCACTTTGAACAAAATTTCTTCTCATAATTCCTGTGACCAATTTCAAATTGATGATGGCGTTGATGCACTGCGTAGGTAGTACCCATTTCATTGGACCCGTCCGTTGAAATCATACCGACTCTATTTGAGATGTTTGAAGGGTGAGTAAGGGGGAAGAAAATCGAGCCAGCTATCCCGCGAATGTCAGCTTATACAAATTATAAAAGTTCCACAAGTGGAATTGATCGTCGGTTGTTTTTCTAGTGTCATACTCACGCGCAATAAGTGGGTATTTTCCGAGAAAGAAAAATTTTCTTATCAATGTTTGATGTTTTGATCGATTATGCATGATCTTCATTGAATGTGCATCACTGGCGTTAATTTTATACTTAGCTGAACAAACAATCTTATCGGAATTTAATTGTCAACCCCGGTTGATTATAGATTTTCTATGAAGCGAGGAAGTAAGTACCATGCACAAGCTCGACCGCAAGGCGGCTATACTTGTAAGTTATCGAGTTGATACCTAATGTTCCAAAAGTTACCTTGGCAAATACTTATTGCTTTTTTCACTTGAGAACTGTATGGTGTTCGCGACGTTGATGCTACATATTCGGATTTGATTTTTCATGCTCGTTTTATTGTCATATGTAATTCTTTGTCAAACATTCTTGATATTTCTCCGGAGTTTTGAAAATTATCAATAACAAACGAATGGTTGATTTTGATTAAAAAGTGGCGTGCAACGCTGATGTCGAGGAGAGCGAATTCCGAGAGGCGACTTCCACCGAAAATGAATGCAAACGCGAGATGCAACGCTCATCAACATCTCACGTTCGGTGCAGTATACTTAGGTAGGTATGCTCGGCAAGGGTTCTCTAAAAAAAATTCCTCGTCCGCGTATACCCCGCAAGCCCCGGGCCGGGACCCATGCATGCATGCACCATCATCCGGGTTGTTTTTGTTTTGGTCGCATATCAGGCAAGGCCTCGTGGCAGTTGAGAGTTTGAGACGCACAGATAAATACAGGTATACATCTTCAGCCAAAAGGTGCAGGGCGCGAGGGGGACCAAATATAATGCTTACGTGCCGCGGGTCTCGCGCGGTCATAATAATAAACACACGCAGGGCCGAAAACTTGGCAACGTCGCATCTCGGCAGCTGCTCCGATCATGTATTACGGTCGCCGGGTCGGCAACATCGCTTCTTGTGCGCCGTTGCAGAGGAGAAGGGGCGGCTGCGCCTCGAGCTGGCCTGATGATGGCTCTGCGTGCATGGCCTGATGTTTTTGTGTGCGATCGTTTGTGGGTGAGGGGTGGAGCGAGAGGGGAAGGAACAGCGGCGACGGCGGCGCAATAACTCGACGCGGCCATGTTGTTAATATTGTTGTGCGGCTCAATCCAGCAGCTCAGTCGGAAACCAACTGCCGAGCAGTGAGGGACGGTGATTACAAGAGCGGACCGATGTGTTGATTGTGGGGTACTTTTTTTTTTTTTAATGCGCCCTCGAGCCTCAGAAGTGCTCCTGAAGCCAATTGTGAGAGGCACTAATACGTGCAGTGTGATTGCTCCTGGAAAATTAAGTCGGTCGACGACGACGACGTTGTTGCCCGTCCGAAATCCCAGCAGCAGCAGTGGCACTACATCAGAGCCTGCTCATCAAGGAATCTCGCTAGCAGCATCTGTCATCGGCGTATAGCAGCGGATTCCAGGCATTGTCATCATCAGGATAGCCTCGCTAAGTGAAATTTTAATCTGTGATACGAGAGGAAGAGGATACGAAGCGTTGCAGCACCGTGCGCGAGAAAAAATAACATCATCTTGAATCGCTGAGCGACCGGATCATTGCACGGCGTCATTGCACGCAAACAGAGTATTGGCTTGGAAGTTGGCAAGTTGGATTGCAAGAGAGTAGAGCGTCATTTATTGAATAGCTCTTGCGCGCCCGAGGAGTGATACTAAGTAGGGTCAACATCAGCGATATTTAACGAGGCGCGCACCTATTTTATATCGTCGTTGCACCGATAAACAACCCGGAGCGACGACTCAGAAAATAAATCGCTAGTCAACCATCTAGAAGCGATTTTCATTGTTTTGGACAACGCAGCAGTCTCTACGTTGTTCTAAAAAACGACGACTGGCTTAACAATATTTATTTCGATCTGTGATATACACCTACACTACTGATAACTAGGTCCATCGCCGTCATCATAATCATCATCATCATCGTAATTAATCGACAGCAGCAGCAGCTACATTAGCTAAGCAGCCAAGTCGACGATAGCACGACGCCAACAGATTGTTATAAACCCGAGCGACTTTTTTAAAACAAGAGTTCATCGCTCGGATGCTGCATCAGCGTACATCGTCGCATCATCACAACTGCGACAAAGCAGCGTGGGAGTCGTGTTGAAACAAAAACATCAACACATCAGTAGTCACGCGTACACCTATCTATTATCAGTATCATATGAACTAGTTCATAGGACGTTTTGTATATACGACTGACTCTTTTTTACGATTGGAATAAGATTTAAAGTACCGGTGCGAGAGTACCAGAAAAGCGTGCGTGTGAAAGATAGAGTGAAGCTGATATACACGCAGAGATATATTTATCAAATATTCGTTTGTACATATAAAAAAATTTGAGAGATAAGCCGAGAAGAACGAGCAAGTTGATAGACGAGATAAAAGATCTTTACCTTTCTTCACAACGAGTGTAACGTCCATTCTGACGAGCAACGTCAACATGGTGGAAAAGATAATGGAGGAGCGCGAAGAGGAGCGCAGCGGACAGGAGCCTAAAACCGAGGGTGAGTCTTCTAGACTGTTGTTAAATATCGTCAAAAGATGATGATATGACTGATATCCCCGGATTGATTATTTATTCCATCTACATCGAAGAAAATTTAATCTTACCGCACAACAGCTGATTTGCAAACTCGGCTTTGATTTTACGGGCCTATAATTTTTCTATTCGCGTGGTTTTGTATCCGTTGAAGCTCTGTTATTAGGCTATAGCATATTGTGTCTCCGAGTCATCTGTTGTGTTCGCTACTAGTAAACATGATGTAATTTGTTTATGTGCCACCTCAATAACCGGTATATCGCTGGTGATGGTGCTCCCCAGGAAGCAATCGTGGCACGAATAATCCCTTTCCGCGCAGAGGTGATGGATTTTCTTTGCGATAGTGTGTAGATAATGAGCGGAACATTCGATGTGAGAAAACCGTTGAACGATCATGCCACTCCTATCCTGTCGCGTCACCTTCGTTATGACCCCAAGCCTTCATCATTATTATTTTTATCTTGAATTTCAATTCAAATTCCGAGGCAATGCAGTGTGTACTGTATAGCCCACATTGATTTTCGCGGCGCTTTTCCTAGCGCTGGTCTAATTTTCATGCTCTTGCGTGGAACTATTCCATCGCCCAGTATAAAGCAATGAACGCCGCCAATTACGAGGCCAATTACGCATCAACCGGCTCTGTTAAGGCTACTAATTTGCTTGAAATCTTCGAACCACTCGATGATGATCAAAATTCAATTGTTGATTCCTATTTGATGGAGGCAGTATAGGTAGTTCAAATTTTAATTGAAAAAAAGAAAAATTGTAGTTTGAAGGAATACTTTTTGTCCTTTACGTGATAGTGATCCAGTGTGGGTGTGATTTATATCGATCTTTGAGGACTAAGGTAGCAGGGAACCAACGGAAAACTCTTGCTAAGATGAAAATAATCAATTTTTGTCGAGGTTTCGTCTACTTGGTTCGTAGGCCACTTCAGGACAGCTTAAAATTTCAATACATGTAAATTGTAAAATCGAGATCGAATGTGCTCATGGTGAGCGCAGTCCGTCTCTTGCTCGGTCTCTTGTCACAACAAAACCAAAAGCCATGAAAAGGTCTGCGAACCAAGTAAGTAGGCGAGACGCCGACAAAAATTATTTATTGGTTTCATCTTAGCAAGGATTTTCTCCATCGGTTCCTTGCTACCTTAGTCCTTTAATGATCCATATAAAACTCACCCACAATGAATTTGTAATTGTTTAAAACGCCTTTTTTTCATTACGTTGGTCCCCTACTGTTGTTGTTGTATCAAGCCTCGCAATACGCGTCTCGCTGCCCTGATGGGCCTGCTGCTCTTGATGATGACTCCGAGAGCAAGAGCTTGGGTGGAAACCGGTATACTTATCTCTCTGTTTCGCGAAGGGCCAAACTCGCTTGAAGTCCCCTTTTCGTCCTATCATTTAAATCCCACTCTCGAGTGCCCTCACACATTATCCTGTCGAGATATCCCTTTTCGACTTTCTTCATGCCTCGTCGTCGTGCTCTCCCCCATATCACTTACTTCTTACCATCTCTTTCCCGTGCTCAGCTGCTTATATTTTTGTGTATAAACGCTTTCTTTGTTCGTGATGGCATCGCGTCCTGGATCGCGTCGCTCGCTTTCCATGCACCAAGCTTCATGCACAGATTCAACGCGTCTGTTTTTTGTCAGAAATAACTTGTTGGAACTATAATACCAATCATGTGGTGATTTACATTGCCAGCAACTCAATTTGTCATGAATGAACTTATTCGCAAAAGCAGTTGTTTTTGTTCATCGAGTTGAGCATAATTTATTGTTGGATGTAAAACTCAAGAGCTCTCACAACTATTTTCACCTTCGGATGTCTCTAACTTGCCATTTTCAACATGAGCTTTTCTGTTTATTTTAGCACATTTAAATGTGAGTTTCGATGCGTCTTTATTTTGATCGCTCCACGTGCCGTCGACCCACTGTGACCGCATAATAGCGAAAGAAGGGAACCGGTTGTCGTTGGCAACGCCTGCTTCAACTAGCAGATAGATTATTCAAGTTTTTCGGACAGAATTGCCCAGAATCGAGTGTAGATGTTGTGCGAAGAGCGTGTATACACCCTAACAGCTTCACTTCACCGTATTTGTCACGCACAAACGCTTCGCGTATACTCGGTTGTTTCTAAAATTTTCATGTAATCCCGAGCCCATCGCCAGAGTGCTGTCGAAGCATTTGAGAAAAGAATGAGTCGCTATCTTATTTGTCGCATCCTGATTGCCACGAGTACAAATCCAGTATCTTTTAGTTCTACAATGAATGTCTTCATCCACTCGACGAATTTTAGAAAACTCTTTGCCAGATCAGCTTCTACATCTTGTGAATCTGAATAAAATAGGTTCCAAAGTACTCGCGCATAACTGGCCCGCCGCAGGAATGTTAGAGAAGAGATGCCTAATTACAGATGTTTGAATACATTTATTCATACACGCGAAAAAGCTATCCCGAATGGGCGAGTGAATATGACGGGAAACTACAAGTAAAGGAATGCAAAAATCATGTTGGAATCGCCACCTACGTGTCGATGCATCTTTCGTGCTGCTGCTCAAAGGAAGCTACCTCACGGGGGTGGTGAAGGGTGGCAAGACCGCTCGATACACCCCCCTCATATACGGCAGTCTCTGCCCGGTGATCGCTGATCATGTGTTTGTAGCTCTCAAGGTCACCTAGGGAAGCAAAGACGACGCCGACGACGGTATATCCCGGTCAGAAATTGAATAGGGTTTGCCTGACAAAAATATAGGGGCCCATCTGGGATTCTTTACGGCGCGCGTAGGGAAACTACGGGAAACAGCCCGGCAATTCTACCCGGCGCGAACAGGGCCCCAACGAATTTCCCGATATTTTCCCTATTCTACGTTTGCCGTTCAGCTTCCCTATCGGCGCCCTCAGGTTTCCCTAAACAGATTTGGAGCAGCGCATTTGAATATTGTCAGATTCCATCAGCCTTGCTTTTTATTGAGTCAAAATCGAAATGTTACACTCCAAAAATTTTTAAGGGCCTCTCGGAGTGACCAAATGGGGAAAAGAGATAATAATTTGTAGGGGAAAGTTGATTGGAGGACGGGAACTAATGTCATTCATAATGCATCCATATGTCATCTCGAAAAATATCGTAGGTTATGGCGGATCGATTTATCTCAGCTGTAGCTGTCAATATTATATACTGAAAATAGTTGTTCAGAAAGAATGAGGATAGAGAAATAAGCTCCTGCTGATGGCCAAGAAAATAATCGAGGCAGAAAAAATAGCATGTATTCTCTTTTACGGTGGGAAACCGAGGATGGGTTATTTTCTATTAAGATAAATATCCGACACTCTAAATGATTGATAAAATCAGCAAATATATTTCATCTGATTTCATCCCACGACTGATACTTCATTATTCCATAGCTATTGCGATGGGTTTCACATTATAACCAGACAAATACTCGAAAAGCTTTGTGTACTTTTTGTGTAGTTCGCGTGGTTTCTGCTGCGTAAATCCCTATCCTAACCCAACAGATGCCGTACTCCCGCCCTATTTGTTTAGGGAACCTGTTGGGAAAACGCTTGGGGCCCTATACGCGCCGGGTAGAATTGCCCTACAGGGCCCCTTTCCGTACTGACAGTTTCCCAGATGGGTCCCTATTGGCGCCCTACACTCGATTTCTAACCGGGATAGAGCTCTGCATGTTTGCTATACGTGCCTTCCGTGACCTCCTCGCTGCGTGACCCCTGATCCGATGCCGGACATGGGTATATTAGGTTGGCCCAGTTTTTTAATAACATTTTCCATATAAATTGTGCTCTGATTACTTTTCCCGTCTGAGAAGGTGACTCGCGTTCCAGTAAATTTGAAAGTGTTGTTTCCGCATGTATAATGAGACGCTGAATCGAATGTACGACGAGTTCGTCAGCCCGAAAAAAACCACCCTGGCGCTATTTGTTATCAACAATTTTTAGTGCAAAATCATGGGATTTTGCAAAAAAATTCGAAAAATATGTGTTTAAACGGAAATCTCTGCGCAGTTTCTTCACGAAACGAATGCTGCAAGATGCATGAAATCGTTGACGTGTTGAGGTGATATGAGATCTGTTAATTTTGAAACTTGAAAATCTCAACTTGGAGTTTCACATCTTTGAACAATTGATCTCATTCATGACTTTCGGGCGATACTCTTGAAAAATGTAAAGTGAATAATCTTACAATGACGACTGGTTCACAAAATATTTCATTAATTTGATATTACAACGCTATGTCTCTCATTGAAGCTTCGTCGCAAGGGGATTTCATGACCCAGAGTTACAAAGAGATGTACCTATTAGCCTCAAAAATTAAAGTGTGTTACTGTTCTGATCCAGCTCTTCTTGAATCAAATATTCGACAGTCACTCATTCAAACTATCACCTCAAATTATGAAAAATACAAAATTTTGTCGACATCTCAAACTCGGTTTTTCATTCTTGAACATTCATCACTTGCACAGTGCGTGCAGTTCTTATTCTTGCTCTGTTGTCCATGTCGACGACTGTGGACGTGATGCATTTGAAAAAAAAAAAAAAAAAAAAAAAAAAAGAGTGGTGTGGTCCCACGTGACGGAATACACTGTAACTGTAATTAGATTGCATATACTACAGCACTCACAACACTAGATCAACTCCTTTTCTGTGCCAGTCGATGAACTCCTCTCTGACGTCGTTGGATTGGCCTCGCTCGCCAACAACTCGCTAGCCTATAGCCCACTCGCATAGAACGATGGCATATTTTCAATATAATCAGAAAATACATCACGCGATCTCAGCAGTCACCTCTTTTCCTCTATATTTGCTATTTGTTATTATGGTGTCACAGTTGCTATTAGACCGAAGTCAAAATTAGAAAAATACTCCAAGGCTACAAAGTTCCAAATTCGTTCGAATTTGAAATTAATTATTTCCAACGCTTGTTGTAAGCATTTGGATTCTTGCAGAAAGATGAATGATGGGTGCACCTGACGCGAGAAATCGGTGTCAAAAATATGCTGTGAATGAACAATATTAGCTCGTTGCACAGTATTGTTATATCGCTCTACAACTGAATTTGAATTTGTTGCCGGTTTTTTTAGTGGTGATGTAAAAAAACGGCACTCTCGATCGGTCACCAAAATTACTGCGTCTTAGGACCGTCAGTGACGGATGCGCAGAAATGACGATTTTTCCAGTTGTAATGACGGTCTTTCCCGAAATTGTCTCAGAAGTTGGACCGTCATTTTACTTGATTTAAATGCTCAGCAGTGGCTGTCATTTTCTCGTTCACGGACCGTCTCTGACGAAGTAATTAACCGTTCGTAAAATCACTGACTGAAGAAAATGACGAGTAGCCTTGACCTTGAACGAAATTATCGGCTAAATATTAGTACGATTGGGTCATTCACTCTCATACAGTAATGAAAACCAGTGAATAATGTTTGGGATCCAAGAGATTTTGAAGTGTTGCGATAATTTGTTGATACTCTGAACTTACAACCCTCGTCTTCAATTCGAGACCGATGAACAGCTATCCAAGAGTCGTATATAATTGTATCTAACATTGACATACAATCTGTTGATAGGAATCCTGGCTTTCACACAATCTTGGACAGATTTGTTTCTAGATTAACTCATTCAATCGACGATCAATCTGGTCCCGATAACATTCAAGTTGCTCTCTGAGGAGGGATAACGGTGGATTCTCAATAATGCACCTTAGTATTGTGCTCAGGGTGTCTATGAATATCCATGGAATGTGTTAGGTATTTGTAGAACTGAATCGGCATTTCCTCATCCATAGCTTTTTAGGTTTAGAATCTCATATGATTGGTAATCTAGAGATATTGATAGATGTGCATTGGATGTAGCGAGCGGTGGAGAGGGAGGGTAACGTATCACATTATTTCTTCGCGAGAAAACGCAAGTTGATCAAGTCCCAGGATGTCATTTTTTTTTCTATTTCGCGTGCTTTGCCTCGGTGAGATTTATTTCTCTTCTTGAAGAAATCATGCCAGGGATTTCTCATTCTTGTAAGATCTATCTGAAATCGCCTATTAATCGGAACAAATTGAGGTTGTAAACGCGGAACCCACGTTGGAGAATAACGAAAGTATGTAATTTTGCTCTTTTTGCACAGATCCCTAGTATATCTCATGATATTATTCTCGTATTCTAGTTTCGCTTGTAATTGCTCAAATTGGGTTCAAGAAATAGAATCTATCTTCAAGTTGATGCGCGAGAGGTTGTTGTGCGCTGCACGACATTCGTAAATCTACCAAAAATTGATGGAACTCGAAAAGCGCCAGAAAATTATACATCTGACATTTTCCTCTGTCACTTTTACTGAATCCGGTTAATAATCTCAATCTCATGCCGTATTTTAGAGATAAATTTTTATTCGCTTTTCTTGCTTCCAACGGAGAAAATACTGTATGCACCTCGAAAAACTGACGCTTTTCCGAAACTCGGTACATAATATACTATTATTGCATTCGACCGCGTCCGGACGGAATCTTGTCACCAAAATCTATGTGTGAGCGCGTCAATGATTTCTTGTCGCGTGCATTTGTGTTAGTTTCGGGCTCTGCGCGTTTCAACATTATGTCAACGCAGAATGGGTTACTGCGCAGCGTCGGACCTCTCTTTCTTTCTCATTGCATATTCAACCATATTCATCGCCGCGCCATCAGCAAGAGCCTCGCTTGCCTCGCTTTAGAATATCACATGTGAGCCGACGCAACTCGTCGATCCTAGCTTCGCATACCGTAGAAATTTAACTTTTTCTAGCTCTGATTAATCAAAACATAATGATTATCAATGAATAGAAATGGGATGCCTATAACAAGTATAACGACTGCCTGTAGGACACAGAACAACTACAGATGTAGGACCCATAACCTTCTCGAATTGCTACCACTGCCACGCGATGCTGTCCTGTCCTGTGAAGGCTGCTCTGCTGTTGCTGCTTTTAGTGCTGTTATTGTGATGATTTGATGTTTCTCAGTTTTCAGCAGTTTTCTGAGTTAGGCCTATTCTGAGTGCGGTCGATTTCGCCTCACTATTGGATTCTTACAAATTTTCTACATGCGAGCTCGCTGTACCATGGTCTTATCGAAAGTTTCTATCCACCACGCGTGACCAATAAGTTTGTGATTATTGTTAGCAGATAAAAAAGAATAGCTACCTCTAACAGTTGAATGGTTCCATCTCTTTGGAAGCTCTGTGAGGAAGTTGAGTCCTCAGTGTGCAATCAAGTTTTGTGATGTATGTACAGTAAGCGCAGTGAGCCAAACTCCTAGTTCTCAAGTTATGAAGCACAATCAAGGTGATGAATGATATTTCATGAGACACTGTGTGCTTCTTGATTTATCATTAAAATCAGACTTTCTCCTCACTGTTAATATTGCATGCTTTAAGAAACTTCAGATGAATGACGGAATGGACTACATTCAAAAGTAAAATAGTCACAGTGGCTCTACGCGTTATAAACTTGTTTATTTGAACCATTGAGGATGCTTCCTGTCATTTCTTGATGCATCACAGAGATTCAACAGTCCCTTTTGGTTGAATTTTCATGTATCCAACCATTCAGGTATAGCATATCATATTATATTAGGCTCAAGATTCATTCCGTTTCTAATCGATCTCACTCCACTGATTTAGGAATATGATCATCCATGCCCGAGCTTTGTCATGTGATGCATCATATGACACCTTAACGGATGGAGATGTCCTGATGAATTAATATATCATTGGATGTCTTCATATTCTAGTACTAAGGGTAACACAGCCTCTCAAATGTGATTTCGCTATAGCTTGTGAATCAATTCAGAATTATCGGTATGCTCAACATAAGATAAGAAGTTATTTCTGATCAACCATAGCTGACTAATTTATTCCACTTTTCATCAATTTTCATTCTGAAGCGCTTGAGCAGAAATGAATACCCAAAGAATCTTGAGAATAATATCTCAAGATTCTGGCTGATATTGATATCCTTCATTCATGTTTTATATTCCAAGTGATTAGGAGTGAACTAAAATTGAGAAAATAAAATAATTAGAGAAAAAGCAAATTAAAAAATTCGCTTTTATGTGAACCGTTGAGCATAATAGCATGTCAAAATTGGAAGAAAATGAAAACCGTTATCTACGTTTCTGTCATAAACAAAGAGTAAGTTAGTTGACGTCCAGCTTCACGAATTCCATGATTTCAAGATATCAAAATGGTAAAAGCGTGGGTTGTAAACTTGACACATCAGGAGTAGTTTTCACCAATCAACCCACGCATTTACCTTTTTGATATCTTGAAATCATGGAATTCGTGAAGCTGGACGTCAACTGACTTACTCTTTGTTTATGACAGAAACGTAGATAACGGTTTTCATTTTCTTCCAATAATTTTGACATGCTATTATGCTTAACGGTTCACATAAAAGCGAATTTTTGGAATTGTTTTTTTAAAATTATTTTATTCCATCGTGAAAGTCGAACATCTTTTGCTTTCACGACAGAAGTCCACGCTGCTTCTCATGCAAGTGCCTCTGTGTCCTGCAGAAGTATTCATGTATAGCAAGGTCGAGAGCTACGATTTCATCGCGCACCCCAAAAAATCTGCCAACTCGACGACCCCCTAGATAATGAAGTCTCTTTAAAACGCTTTTTTTTTAGAGTTTTTCACTGACAGCGTCCGCTTTCAACGGTCGTAAGATCCTTCGGGAGTTCTATTTCTAGCCTATTCCTTATAGAGTAATAGCCTGCAGCGCTTTAAACCGTACCCAAGCGGTGGAAAGGTACTGCCTTAGACAACGAGGAAGGAGGGGCTCATAATAGAGCTGAACCGACAAGCCGTCTGGCTCTTTTCCTTTATACGACTCCCGGTGCATTGTGGCGATGCAGAGAAAATCTGCAGTTGAGCTCTCCAAGGGAGATATATGCAATGTAGCGATCCTCCAGGTAGATCGCCAATGCAATGGATATATGGCGTTCTCTCGACCGTCGCGGCGACGACGGTCGCTTTCAAAAAATTTTCCTTGCATCGCTCGATCTCTTGGCTTCTGAGCTAATACCAACGCCCGCATGTGGCGTGACAGCGGCGATGCGTCCCAATTCCATTTAATTTTCCATGGGTTACAAGATTTTCCTTTGCCTGCCCTAGAAGATATTTTAAAGGACGCTCTAGAAATCCTCTATAACAACTCGGATTTGTCTGATTCCAAAGAGGTCCAGGAAAAATCACTGGTCGTCGGTGCTTTGAGTGTGGGCTAGTTTCATTTCAAAGTCTTCTCTTTTGATTTAGATCTGCACTGTATTCAACGGTAAGAAGGATGCTGGAAATTGACATCGCGTCGAATTAGTATTAACGTGCCCACCATATGTCAAGTCAACTCGTATTAGCGCCGCAAAAATCTCGAAAAATTCACAACCGATTTCTTGTGAATAAATTAAGAATACTAATTCGGTCGAGTTGAACACTTCCACATCCATACCAGAGTAAAACTGAAACGCTTGTCTCGAATGAATCGATGAATTCAGCGCGAATCTGCAAAGGAAGGACATTTTCGGTCCTTTCACGCTTTGAAATAATAACATCCAATGTTGGCGTGATTCTGAACAAGAGTGCACGAGTAAAGTTCCATGGGTACCTTTGTTGAACGTATCATTTCTTGTTACAATCACAAATCTGTTGGGAACCGAAATTTGTATCAGTTGACGAAAAACTTTGATATTCAATCATATCGACTCGAAAGGTTGGGTTAGCTAAGTAACAACACGCTCTCCCGCCATGCTGGTCTGGAAAACGTCTTTAGTGCAACTCTTCGACTGAGATTTGAGTATCTTGGGGTGGAAATTTTCCCACAAACGGCTCCAACGACGATCTCAGTAGCTATTCAGACTAACAGTGGGCAAAGAACAGATTTCGTTCAACAAAATCGAGAACAAAATCCATCCGTTCAATTTCATTCTTGGGATAATCGTTGATCGTTTCAAGTCAAAACTCGGCCATATGCAAATGATTTCGGACATTTTTTTCTCTTTAATACCTTGATGCACCCCCCCCCCCCCCCAATTCGTACATCTCAACGTCCGACATGCACAATAATGGCACGTGCGACCGTTGTGCGCTTTTTGTAGCAGAGCTGTTGATCGGAAACTGGTACGATAGCAGAATCAGCTCGAGAATCAGGCAGTGTCATGCCAACGAGAAAAGTTCCTCTATAACGGTTGGTTCACCGATGCTTCTCTTCTCCCGTCTCGAATGGTCAAGATGTTGAGTCAAACGTGACCTGGTGCTCTCTTTGTGAATAATTGTGTGCAATTTCGAGTTATACCAAGCCAAGCCCATGGTTTCAATTTTTCTCTTTGCCATCGTGTTGGTCTATTCGAGGGCTTATAACCATTACTCACCTGTGTGAAATCTCGCGTGATCTTGTGCGATGCAAGCCTTTGCCGCAATCGCGTGCATATATGGGTGAGCGCGGAGCAAGTGGCCCGATTACGCGCGAACTTGCGGGTTATTATTGAGGGCCGTATTATAGGCTATTAGTGGCGCGACATGAGCCCAGATTACGACCATCATCTTGTTATAACCGTCTCACGTGAGATTTTTAGCGCACTAAATTAAATTATAATTCAATTATGACTATGGGCAAAGCAGTTGTGCTGGAACAATGCGAGAATTCTAATTTTGGAGACGGAAAGATATTAGAGAGCTGCATGGGGAAAAAGTATGTAGAATACGATTCCTAAGTGATTAATTAGATTGATATTTGGCCAATAATTGGTGTATTATTACAGTTATTGATGTATTGATAATATAACTTTGTCCCGAATGCTCGTTTCAATGAACTCGTGCCTTTTCACGTGCCTCGCTGAAGTTGTTTTGTTTGCGATACAAATGAAATTTTGATTAGTGAGTCGTTGAACCCTCGAATAGTCTTAGCGTGTATGATGGTCCCAGTTTGGATAGACATCGACAGACAATTAGCTTCGTTCGATTTGAATATCATCTAATAATCAATTGAAAAATATAATCGGCCCAAGTGGCAGACGAATAAAAAGATTCAACTTCGATCGGCTCATAGACTCGAATCTGATCTTGAGTCGGAGTGAAAGAAGATTTTATAAAAAGACTATTTTGAAGTAGTTCAAGATGGAGTGGCACCGGGTTCAATGGCTCTGGATTCAAGAGATAGAAAATGTTGATGCCTCGAGAAAAAAAAACCACTTGCCATACCGAAAATGAGAATGCGACCATGACAAAGTACTGTGTCAGGGCGTCCACCGACCTGGAGAACTTGCATTATCAGCTGTTAAAATAGAATATTTTGTGGTTTGTGTTACAGATACAGAGGCGGTCACAGCATCAGGCGAGTCCATGAGCGCGGTGCAAGCTCGTCAAGAGGAGGCAAGACGCAAGAGGCGCAAGAAGAAGCGCTCATCGGGCTCATCTCTCGTTTCGTCATGCTTCCAAGGTGAGATACGAAGAATATTATACCTTTTTTTTGCTATATTACAATTATAAACAATTATATCTGCTATCGCCAACATCTTGACTGCGTTTGACATCGGGTGACGTCGAGGGTGATGTAAATGCTTGTCCATGTTTTTCGTCAGCCCCCGGTATAAAATGATCTCTTTTCGGGAATTTCACGCGTCATTAAGTCGACCCGATACATCTCGATTCGAGGCTTGTATTTTTTTATATCGCGCCTCTCATTGATCCGCTGCTTGCGAAATCTCGATCAAGAGATATTACTGCGGCTCGTGTGTTATTTTGCTTCAAAATTTTTGTTGGAAACACGCGATCAGGCGCAGCGAATATATTAGAACAAATCATACACACACGGAAGAAAAAACTCGTCGCATCACTATTTGATGGGCAACGTCACGCGGCATAGATGTTTGGAGGTCGATCGACTGACTGCAGAAATTTCTAGAAACTTGCGCGAATAGCAGAGAATGAGCAACGGCTGCGCAGCATTCGGATATACGGCACTAATAGAACTTACCACTATAAGAGGTGAGTCGGTGGTAGTCTATACTGCAGGGTGCATGCAATTTCAGTCCGAGAGTTGTAGCAAGCAATATGACTACCTACACATGCGTAGATGCCTCGTTTTGCAGTGTATAATAGCTACGGATGCTAGATATCGTTGCCCACCTAGAGTTCAGCGCGGCATCACGGCCTCGCTCCGACTTCAGAAGGCTCAGCGCGTCGTTGCATCATCAAACATCTCAGCACGGAAAACAAATCACAGCCTCTGATAAAAATAATGCAAAGTCCACAACCGATGAAGCCGTACTATTGCGATTCTCGACTCGACAACTAATAGATCGCCGGCTGACTTCCTCGATTTACAGAACCTGTTCGTTGAACTAACCACCACCTTGTGAAAATTAAATTTGCTGATATTTTTTAACCCTGCGCAAATTCTCATCACAAAGCGAGTAACAGAGGAATTCAGCGAGAACAACACAAATATGGATTCGCAGCGTGGGTCGTTGACTATCACATTAATACAGCTCACAACATCGTCCAAGCTGTCTCGCAAATGCGCTAAAAATACACTTACGCGAACCTCGCGGCAATCTTGGTGACAGATATACCTTTCCGAATGAGCTTGTCTGCACACGTATACAATAGTTTTGCTTGCTAACACGGTCGTGTAATGACGTTTCTTTGTTTATCATATTTATCTCGTTTTTGTAAGACTCGGTTTCTCTAACTAATTTCAACGCTAAATACAAGCGCAAATATATCAAATTTCTCAAAAACTTGTGCAAAGTTTTATTAGAGAGTCTCATTCCATTGAGATGTAGAAACTTGTCGCTTCCTTCGCGCTCCAACATTTGGTTTTGCAATACACCACACACGACAATCTCATGGGAATATTGAAGCGAAAGCGCGAATAGGTAGCTCCGGAAGAGCTGTGCCAGGCATCGCAAATGTTGTGCATATGTTGTGTCGTTGTCGGTGAGTTCAATACCATGACGATAGAAAGTCACTTTCAGATGTCAAAAAATCCGTGTTCAATTTTTGCACATTATCCCCATGAAGATGATGTGCAAATTTTCATATTCAAATGGGTCGTTCCCGAATTCACTTCATTTTACATGAATATCTATTTTCAATCAATTGATAATCAATTTGTCGAGTATGTCCAGCTGTTTTACCAGTACTTTGATTCACCGGCACCAACACGAAATTAGTAAATCAATTTCACTTACGTCGTAGATTTTACATTCAAAATTGATTCTCACGGATGGTCTTCGTCAGTGGGTGCTTGTGCATTTTGTATTTTTAGCTATTATTACAATCTCGGCGAACGATGCAGCATCTTCTGACGCACGATTTCTTCAATTACCCTCGACTGGAAAATTCGCTCGAGTTCTTGCAAACGTAATTGAATTCTCCAAAAGTGATCGGAATTGCGTGATAATGCGCGATACAATCTTTTTCCTGCTTTTTACCTCGGAATTAAACTGTAGTAAACTTGTAAATACACATTCTACAGAAATATTTCTCTAAAACGCTTATTTTTATGGTCTGCCAGCCAAAAACAATTCAAATACTCTTATCTCTGATGAAAAGCGAGGATATTCATTGATATGACTTGAGTCTACCATCCAATCGATTTCCACCTATATTTATCAATACTTACGACGACACTTGGCACAAGCCGCAATCGATTATAGTACTTCCATAACCGAGTTGTGGAAAAATTGCTGATAATGGAGGAAATGCCTTTTCTATCCGTTTTTGCACTGCAGAGAGGGTGGTTCGAAAATGGCGTTGTTGGAAGCAATGAAATATTTTTCTCGAGTCTATTTACCAGCACGTGGATAATAAACATGAATGATATAATGCACGCTGTCATATCATCAACGTGAGCTAAAAATATGCACTTTGTGCTCGCTTGCTCGCTGCGCCCGCGCCACCGGCGGAATGACCCTTGGAATAATCTCGCTTGCGCGCTCGTCTATAAATGGAAGATTGAGATAACAACGAGTGCGACCCCTACATACCCCTTGCTTTTACGCTTGCAGCTCCATCGTTTCAAGAATATCGAGAGCTATATTGTAAATACCGCAATGAGCGCATGCTTATCGAAATCAGTGGATCCAAGAGACTTGCGCTATAGAGCGATATCATTCCAAAAGGATTTATTCTGGATGCAACAAACAAAATTAGGGAGTCAATCGGATGTCATAGCAGACGATGTATTGAATTTGAACGCCTTCGGCTCAAGTGTCCAGCACTCCACGGTACAATCCGCGTGTAAAGGCAACAGGTTCGGCGTACTAAAGCAATAGTTATGTATCAATTACGTAGGTATTGATTTTACCTGGGCTTGCATGCACCAGGGAAAATTGGGATTTTTACACGGTCTGTTGGTGTCACATAGTCACACAGATTGTGCTCCGGTTCGCCGCTTGGTGCTAAAGAAAGAAAAAAGAAAAAAATGTGAGGGGCCTAAAATGTAGCTCGCGCTGCCCCATAAAAAGAGTGAAATTTCATTTCTACTCCTCTGTCGTGCACACTATGACTGGGGGATTTGATTTTTGCACGTGGAGCATCGTTAGTCGACCATAAGACAACGAAAATCTTGTCTGGCCCTGACATTGCACGCCTGCAGCAGCTATCAGTTAGGGTTAACCCCATTGTGTCAGTGATTCCATGTAAGAATGGGAACCCTATGATCATATATGAACATGGGGTCCAAGGACCCTATGACCGTATATGAACATCTATGAAACGATTTTCAAAATTTTTTAAAATCCGAAAAGTTGTTATGGTTGCATTTTCAGGAAATATTACATCAAAAAGTTACGGTGCTGATCTTGCATAACGGGGAAAATCTCCAAGAGTTGATTAAGTAATTGAATCAAAATGATCTGTAAGTGATATCATTATATATCTCAATAGAAAAAAATTTTCATTTCCAAGATCAAAAATGTTGGGCCAATTGGTGACGAACCTGCATAAATGTAATATTTCTCAAAATGATGATCTCAAGAAATAACAAATTGTGCAGATTGGTCACCAATTTGCCAAACGTTTTAAAACCTTGGAAATTGAAAATTTTTTTTTCTAGTAGGAGAATGATATCACTTACAGATCGTTTTGATTCAATTACTGAATGAACTCTTGGAGATTTTCTCGGTTATGCAAGATAAGCATCGTGACTTTTTGATGTAATATTCCCTGAAAATGCAACCATTTCATAGATTTTCATACATGGTCATAGGGTCCTTGGACCCCCTGTTCATATATGATCATAGGGTTCCCGTTTTTACATGGGATATGATGGCCCCGTGTCTCATGCACGTTGCACTTGGAAAAATCGAAGTTGCCCTGTCCCGGCTTTACTGGGAACATCTTTTTCCTAGTCTTATTATGGTTAAATATTGTAATAACCCATTTCGATGCTTGAAAATGATTTCTCGAATTTCTTGTCGCGTATAATTCGCAGCTTCATTGGCAAGCAACAATTGCATTAAATTATTCCAATTCGACGCCTTTTCGCACTTCTCTAAGTGCCTACTGAAAACCTCGATATTCGATTCGAATTTCAAGTGCGAGTTGGAAATATACATCAATTCGTAGACACCAGTCCTGATCCTTTTGGAAATCCTTGTAGAGTTCTCTATTTTTGTAAGGTCGATAACATTATTTAAAATCACCACTTTCTCATCGTAGCGATCGTCCAATCAAAGATTTTCATCTTGAGTCTCATTCAGGTTAAAAGAACAACGACCAAGCAATATCAAGCGATGGCAAATCTGCTGCGTCAGCAACATGAGATATTAGTCTTTGGTGAAAAAATAAAGCTCAGTTGCAGTAAGAGAAATCGCTTGTATGGGGGCGTCGATCAATCAGTATATGTTCCATTCGTGCAACTATTGTCTACCTATAAGTGCATACCGCCATCAACGGCCGGATGACTCACCAGTCGAGATCGAAGCTCGCTCGTGCCAATTTGCTCAAACGTGCTGCGCGCGCTCGTATGAAATATTTGATCGCGTGTCAAAGCCTACGACCCAATTCATCCATAGATACTACTCATACTTTCATAACAAACTAGCTGTTCTATAAGTATCGTTTTATTTTTGAAAAATTCTCTTATTTGAATCATATTGAATCATTAAATCGAAAATAGCGACGAAATTTACTTATACTCGAAAGCTCAGAGCTTGCGAGACACTTACGAACGAATTGCATCAGAGGCGGCAGCAGCACAGCAAGAACAATGAAATTTTACACTTTTGCTAGCGATTTTTGCAATAAAATATATAATATCGATCTATTTGTTTTCCAGAACTGTACAAGCTGACGGGTGAAGTGCTAGGCGAGGGCGCGTACGCGTCGGTGCAGACGTGCGCCTCGCTGTACACGGATCTCGAATACGCCGTCAAGATAATCGACAAGATCCCCGGACACGCTCGCGAGCGCGTTTTCAAGGAGGTGGAGACGTTCCACCACTGCCAGGGCCATCCCAACATCATTCAGCTGATCGAGTTCTTTGAAGATGACGAGAGATTCTATCTTGTTTTCGAGAAAGTCAATGGCGGACAGCTGCTCAATCGCATACAACAGAAGGTGCACTTTAGCGAACGCGAGGCAAGTCAGATCGTTGCCGAAATCGCTGAAGGGCTCAAGTTCCTACACAGCAAAGGTGAGACAACTCTTTTACCATGCTCCTGATCGTTTGACGAATATGTCCTCACGTTAATTTTAGACCATTTACAGTCTGTTTGAAAGACTGTTGTATATCGTCAGCTCGAGCTTCAGGTTTATCGAATCAGGATACGGCGTTCGGACGTATCAATCAAAGTTTTTGATGGCTCGTTTTATCGTTTTACGTCGTTAGATTCTGTTTGCGACGCATGTGCTTTTTATCGGCATCCCTTGTTAGGTGTTTCATTGACATACGCAGTTGATTTCATGCCAAAATTCATCAAAACATTTTGCAACATCTACGAGTTTTTCATCTGCCGACTCATGAGTTTCGTAAACACAAACAGGCAAATTTGGCGCACTGAACACCTACGAAGTTGGCCTGCACCAGCATCGTCAATCGATTACAATGCAACTGTGTATACGGCTTGGTAGGATCGCTCGTCCTTTGACCTTGACTAATTTGCACATTTTTCTTGTTGATTTCAGGCATAGCTCATCGAGATCTGAAGCCGGAAAACATCTTGTGTGTACACCCGGACAAGCTGACGCCTATCAAAATCTGCGACCTCGACCTTGGCTCCGGTATAAAATTCAACAACGCGGTGTCGTCGCCTATCGCTACGCCGCAGCTGTTGACTCCGGTAGGCAGCGCCGAGTTCATGGCTCCGGAGGTCGTCGACGCCTTCACCGGCGAGTCAAACTACTATGACAAACGCTGCGATCTCTGGAGCCTTGGCGTTATTACGTACATCCTGTTGTGCGGCTATCCGCCGTTCTACGGTAATTGCGGCTCTTCTTGCGGTTGGGAACGCGGAGAAAACTGCACCCCTTGTCAGCAGATGCTCTTTGCAAGCATTCAGGAGGGCAGGTACGAATTTCCCGAGTCCGAATGGGCGGACATTAGCTCTGAGGCCAAGGATCTCATTCGGGGACTGCTCGTCAAGAAGGCCAGCAGGAGGCTCAGTGCCGAATCCGTCCTCGCCCATCCTTGGATCAATCCTGGACCCGAGGCTCGAGATCAGCTTGCTGACAGGCCCCTCTCCACTCCCCAGACAATGAGGTGAGTAGATACGCATTCGCGCCCATCTCTGCACCAGATGCTATATCCAGATGATAGAATTCTAGGCCTCTCATGTGAATTGTACACTGGGAGACGATTGATTAGATAGCCAATTGCGAGACGATTTGCAGTTCCTTTCTCGTTGGCCTGTTAGAGTAAACAGCCATCTCGAACATCGAATTTTTCGTTGGATTCATTTCAGTGCAGTTTTTCTCGGATCAGGATTTGATTCATCTGACTGGAATGTAACTTGCACTTCCATACCTTATCTTCAGTCCAGTAAAATTTGAAGATGGAACTGGAGAAGTCTTTCAGTAGCTAATTCGATTTCGTGGAAAATTCCTAGAAGTTGGCAGATCTTAGTTTCTCGTGCCAATCTCTTATCCTCCTTACTTGCGTTTTCGTTGGCAATGGTCCAATTTAGCGATCATCAAAAAGACTATCATGAACAATTCATGAAACGTATTCTATCCAGCTTGGGTAATTTTTGAAAAACCCTCACAACTTGTCACTCATCAATTCTTCGTTGCAGAATCGTTGCTGAAAATTTTTCATCATTTTTGCAGGAGGAACAATTCTGCGCGGGAGCTGTCAATGTTTGCCGAGTCGGCGATGGCCGTGAATCGCGTTTTCATGCAGCACTTCTCAGTGAACCTGGAAGAGCTGCTTGAGAATCGAGAGCACCGCCTATCCACCTCTTCTACCGACGAGGACAATCATCCTTATGGCCATATGTCTGATTCCAACAGTGAGCTATCGGAGACTCAATTTTCCAGCGAGTACGATCAGCAGCGGCGCCAGCAGACCAAGTCATCCAACATCATAATTGACAAGCCCGGACTGGGTGGTTGCGGTGGAGCAGGGCGCTTCCTCGGAGACAAGGACAACTTGTTTGGCTTATCGCCGCCGAGTGAGAGCAGGCTTCTCCAACGCCGAATCAAAGCTCGCTCTGACTTTATCCAACGCCACAGCGCACCCATCATCGCCTCTCCCAGTGGCTGAGTTGACGATCGCAATGAAACAATGTGACTCCTCTTCGTCGCGCCATGTCATCTCCCTGTCTATTTTTGCGTCGCCGCATCTTCGCAACCCGTTCCCACCAGCCGGCACGAGCCAACGCACTCGATGAATTTCGTTTACTCCCACCACGATTCGGCACTGCTTTTGCTCGCCACACTCTCAGTAGCTCGAGTGGGTTCTGTTTTGTGCAGACAGAATTCCGCATTTGTGAACGTGTGAACGTTAAATGAAAATAGTGTGTACGTACGCACTGTACGAACGAATAAAGTGGAGAAAACACGAGGACACTGTACCAAATTAGATGATGCGTTTTTTGGTCGAGTCTTGAGTGCCTCATCTCGAGACTTTTTTGTGCCTCTCAACGATGCGCGGGCACTTGTGCCATCCATAGTCTCAGTATTCAACCAAAGCAATACGATTTCTCAAGTTGTATTTAACTTCCTATGGTTATTTCCAGTAACTATGCCACTAGATGGTTATGTTGAAATTTCACATTCCATTACAATTGTTCAGAATATCTTGGCAAGTTTCTGTTTCAATGATCTTTACAATTTCATTAACTGGTCTTTCTCCCATGTACTTGATCCAAGACGGAGTATTTACTCATTACGTTTCCGGTCGGTCATGTAAGATTTTCTTTGAGGATATTTTGAAATTATTATCCTGCAGTTTAACTTCATCTAGTGGGCTGCTAGATACATTGGTTGAAATTTCTTTGTAAGCCGTTCTTGTTTATGAACCATCTAAACATTTCGCACCCTTCATTACAATCAAACAATTCATGAATTCTCAACAGTGTCCTCGATCAGCGCATCAGTATAGGTGTGTGAGTAGATCTGTAGGGCTCTAAAATTTGATCATAGTTTGTAAGAAAACTTGGAAAAGTGACTATTTGTTGATGAGCGAAAAATCATTATGAGGAGCAGTTGTAACGCAAAAGGTGAACTGACTCATTGTACCTTTGCAAGTGCTTAAAAAGTGTGAGATAAACCAACTGTAGCAAGTAGTGTGTAAAAGGCGCATTCACTCGATGTGAATCCCTTTGAAATGTGTACCTGTGTTTTAAAAGAGTTGAACGGGAGGAAACGTACCAGTTTTCTCGATCAATGTTATTTGCACAAGAGGTTATCTTCAAAGTTCGAGTAGTTGATCCACCAAATCACCAATTAATTTCGTCACGGATCTGACGTTTACTCCATCCTCTATTGATATATCGTTTTCTGATTGTATGATGCATTTTTCTCAACTCTTTTTTGGTGTATTTCCATCGAATTCTTCAACTGGATAGTTATTGACTCATCTTTTTCGAAACTCCAAATGATCTCGGAGCGCGATACTTTTAAATATTTCACTTGTATCGCTTGCAAGCATTGAATTAATTTCCCACAGAATTATATTTCTTTTGATATTTGAGAGGAACCTTGTACGGAAGTTGGAAGACATGCCATTTTAAAATCCCTATTTTCAGAAACTCATTTGACAAGTAACATTTACTGAATTGGGAGTAAAGGCCATCGAGGCTTGATGACCTCTAGCCTCTTTTTTCCCATTTCAGCTACCAAGGTACACAAGAAAGTAAGAAATATCTCCTCTCACCAAGAGGACAAGAATATTGTTCATTTCTAGTAGAAGAGTAAACTTCTGTTTGGTATGTCTTTCTGTTGACGTAAAATGATTTCTCAACTGTCGAATACGAGTTCCAAGAAATTGGTACGTTCCGCGAATGATTGAACAATATAACGTTCCAGGCAAGGTCGTTCCCCAAACGCCGTGATTCATTGAATTATCGAGTGATCGTAACATTATTCATGGTGAGCGTGGATTTTTGTAATGATTAAGTTGATCCTAGAGTATATACGTTGAACTCGTCCAGACGCTGGCGTGGATGAAGAGACTCAATTGATACAAATCATCGTTTTCAATATTTGTTCCGATCTCTGGCCAAATTTGAAACCATTCTACATTGTTGAAGAGGCGTATCAAGGTGTAGTGAACATCACGTGTAAACACTGCTCAGGCAGAGAAAAGTGATATCTAATTCATCGATTAGGTTTGATGAAATCAGCTGCTATGGTTACTATGTATTGCAAAGATAATATATTTGAAATGGCCATATTATTCTTCGACTACCGCAGGATGCGGCGAATGTATGACGAGTTTGCAGGGAGTTTTTGACGCGAGCGATAAGTGTTTGGAGAATTTTGAACTATTAGGTTTAAGATTTATCATAGTGGCGCCAACTGGCTCTGTACGAATGGAAGTATGAATCATCATGATGTACGTGTGCATTTGCAAGGATGTCACTGTTAGAGCAAGAATCACCAACGAACGGATTAGTAATTCATCGATTTCGGAGCCACCGCCGCAAAGTTTAATTGCGTCCGAAAACGCTGGTATCTGAATGAATATGCAAGAGAATCAATTCCATCATCAACATTTCAAAAGATGCCCCTAAATTTTAATCAAAAATTGGTCAACTTTGAATTTCCGACTTTGTCGTACAGGGTTTTGAAGTCACGTGTCATTATGGACTGGATTGATTTCGATAAAAATTATCAAATTCATGAGACGATATCTCTGATTCAACGTGGTGGCAATGTAAGCGTATCTTCAAAAGAATCATCCTTTCTCTCTTGTGATTCGTGTTGGAAGAGTATGATAGTGGTAAATATTTTACTCCGTGATTGCTCCAGTTGCCAAAGTTTGTGATCTAGGGATGAAGAGGGAAAGAATGATATTTTCATTACTTTTTTTATAAAGCAATCCAAAAATGTCGTAAAAAAAATGTAAGAATAAATTGCAGATCTATCAAGTTGACTTTCGAATTTTTTTCAAATCGACAGGTCATCTTACCTGTATATCGTACAACCAACATTTTTCAGTATAGTTTGATTTGTCTTTTTACTTGATGAATTACATATAGTTTTCAAAGAAAAGTTTCTTTCCAAATGTTAATTATTGATAAAAGTACTCGTTAGATTGAGTATGAGCTACTGTAATAACATCCATGCTCTAGCAATCAATCGCACCTTACAATGTTAGTGCCTAGAATAGATCTAGGTCGCAAGGGTAGCTGATATGGCCTTGAATAGCGCCCATCACTTCCATCGATTTTCTTCCCATCAGAAAAAAAATAAGAATAGCATCGTATTACCCTATGCAAACATTTTGTTTAAATCGGATAATCCTTAATTGAATATCACGAATATGCAAAATTAACTTTGACCATATCATTCGAGAATAAAAATATGGAACAAACAAACTATTCCTTTCCAGAAGATGAGATGATCAAATGGAAGAAAATGTAAATTTTTTACGATATCTTGTCTTCTGTTGCACCGATCCACATCCGAAACGAGCAATTCTGATTCGAAAGGCCTCATTGTTTGGTATCTCATCTGCATTTTTTTGGAGCTTTGGTAAATTGATTGAATTATGATACTTGTAACTTGAGAGTGTAGACCAGTGATGAATTTGGTCTTAATCTATGAAAATATGAGAAATTTTGCATTTTCTTTTTTATGTTTAGGAGGGAGTGAATTGTGCTCCACGATATTGAACACACTCAGCTTCAATGGTCTGAGATCGAGATTTTCCAAATAATAATGGTTGCCCATGCGGTTTTATGCTGCTTGCCAAGTATTATTGAGTTTGAGTTGTATTGAAGGAATCCAATGACTTCGCAGAATATCACCTGTTTGATTGTCAGAGATTTTCAATTTGGGCGTTTTCCTGTACCTGAAACCGTACAAGTTTTTTAATATTTACATCGTCTTTCACTCCCTCTCAAGGAAGAATCGAAATGAATCGAACGAAATCAGGAGCATAAATGCTATGAAAAGAAAGACTGCTTCAAAAGAAAACGAACGTTCAAAGAATTTCGCGAGTTTGCGAGGCTTGATGCAGGATGGGCTTAATCCGGCATTTGAAAGAAAGTTATAGCTGATAGCGCACGATGCATCTATGTATGAAACACAGTTTCGGCAAAAATGTTATGTTTGATATTCCGGAAATCTTATGAACTTTTTGTAACACTTTTCCATCGTGAGCTTTTATGTACATCAAGAGTAATTCACTGGAATTGTTCATGGTGGTTTATTTTTCATTGCTGATGAACGATTGCCATTGATTTTACTTGAACTGTTCGAGTGTTTCTATCGGGATATACAATCATGAATATTGTGTGGATCATAACAACGTCAAGCTCCATCTACATCGCGCGTGCGCGAAAACAGTATTATACTACATTAGTATGCAAACAAAATCAGTCGTCGAGAGAGAAAGATGCAAAAAAAAGAAGAATCAGAAAATTGGGCTTTGAAAGTAGAGTTTCATCTGTAGAATATTGAAGCCTTTGACAAAAATTTCTCTCGATTTGAAAATAACAGAGGAATTACCTGTGGTCCTTACTTGCTCAATTAAGATTGAATATAAACTCAGCTTTGCTCTTTGTGCAGATCATTTGTAGTGGAAGAATCGATCGAACCCTACGTTGATCTTCTCCTTCGATCAATTTTTCAAAATTTCTGACAAAAAAGCACTAGAACGAGCAAGCAAGGGAACGAAGTGACTCACCTTACACTGAAATTGTAATGCTATCCTAAAAAAGTTACGAATTTTTGTACTTGCTTTCTTAGATTTATATTTTTTCCTGATTGTATCGATTATTATTATTCCAGTGAATCTCGAAATAAAGTCCTAGAAAAGAGTCAAACTGCTTTCAGTCGTTCAAATCCCGTATTTTTAATCTTCGTTCCGACCATTGTAACATTGGCAATACTGAACAAGATCGTGTTGGTCTCGCATTGTATCACTCTTGGCCTGTCAAATTTATATTAGATGGAGATGACGAGACTCATTCTCCGTGAGATATCAACTGTAACAGATTTGATACTTTCCGGAATGAACTCGCAACGGGTCTCTCGCCACTGATTCATTGTGAAAGTGATTAAAACAGTGGTAAAATTCTACGGTGGATTTTTTTGACGTGTAATTGATGATACGTTATTCACCCCAGTCACAGAAACGCGGGATTTTCACGATGAAAGCCGAAATCGCGATTGTCAGCCCGAGTCGCGGAAACCGCGTCTCCTCAACGACGTATGTACGTATATGGGCAATACCGTCGAAAGTGGGATTTTTTGGGGCCAAAATCGTCACGAAGTGTGATTTGGGTTAAAAAGTTATTTCAGGCCCAGACGACTTTCAGTGGCTCGTAGCAGTTAATTTACACGTGTATGAGCACAAAAAGAAAGTATCTAGAGCTACGTACCTCAAAAGCGAATTTAGACGGAGATACGGAATGGACGTTTCGACTCACATAATATTCCCAACTCGGCAACTACTCAATCGTAGACTCTTTTCCGCATAGATTTGTTTGATGTGACCAAATACTTCAAGAAAATATTTTGTACAAAGCAATATATCGCGCCAGGAGGGAGCACAACCTCCGGCACAACATAGGGACGCAAAGAATGAAAAATTTTTTACGCCATTTTGATAACACGTTTATGTGGTGCACTCGGCCGCGGATTCGAGTTTTCGGCTCTTGTCGCGCATCGATTAGGTGTATTTGGATTTCTAATAAGTAAAGGTTAAAAAGAATTTTTAAAAAACGCTTTTATTCACTGATCCAAACGGCGTGGTGAAGCTCGGCGTAGTGTATTAGAAATAAAATTTGAGAGACCGATAAAAAAAAATCGCGCAGAAAGGGATTGCACGGTACACGAGAAACTATGCGTACACTGGGCAGCTTATATAAGCCCTATGGGTGTCTCATATAAGAATGTGGCGCCAATCTGTGGCGAGTCACACACTCATCATTACGTGCAGCAGATAATACTGTAGTCAAGGACAACCTCCCCCCCGCCCCCACCGCGTACGACCGCTAACGCTCAATTGTCTACCCTCCCTACTCAATTGATTGAAGTCGTCAATCATGGGGTCCCTAAGCGAACGAGAAACAGGAAGCCAAAATCTTGTTCCAGAAATGGGGAAAAAATACCATGGCCAGCAATAAGAACTATGGCCAAGGCGAAGTGGAATAATAGCGTTTAATAAAAATCAACCTCATTGGTTAGAAAGGCTCAATAGACGATCGGGGACTTTGCCGAACTTAATTAGTGATGTGCAAGCAGTTTTGGTGCAAACCCGTCTTCAAAATGTCGGATGGCAATGTTAATAGAGCTTAGGCTTGACTTGGACTCACAAAGTGCCGGATTATGTTATTTGAAGCATAACAAATTGAAGTGCATAGCTACATATAGGGGCTTTTGACTCAGGACTGAGCATATGAGTAGTTCTGCGGAAACTTCGATATTTGGGGGTCGATAATGTGCCAGCGCTAAATCTCACTTCCAAAGGTTCTAAGATGTATTTTTCGACTTTTTAAAACATTATAAAGTATGAATAAACTCGCGCACGAATGTCAATTTCCCCACTCATCAGTAACCACAAGGATAGCATGGAGAGACGCGGTAGCGTGGCACGGACCTGACATTTTGACACTAAAATTGATGTCACGGCCAAACGGTTTGACTTACAGTCTAGAGGTTTGAAGGAGGTTCATTTGGCCACCAAATAAGAAATCGACTAGGACATCCGGGATCATGCGTTTAAGGGTCGCACAGTAGCGCACGGACCTGACATGAAAATTTAGCAAAACTAGATTTTGGTGGAAAAACTGCTCCGCGAAGTGGGAAAATAAATTTTCTTCAATACTTTGGGGCATGACAAAGTTGCGCCTGACGATTTACTTTAAGAATAAATTGGCGCGGAAGAGCCTGCAACGAGACAAATTCACTTTTATCGAGGAAAACTGAAGGAGTAAAATTTTAAGTAAAATTGCGCTACAAAATGTATGTGCTCAGCACACACACACAAAAGTGGTCTTTGGGCTCTCAAAGCAATGGAATTTGGTGCTTAATACCATGAGATTTGATGTACTTGCCCGCCCGAATCCCAAAAAAACTCTAGTACGGCGCACCACGCTCACAAAGGTCGAAATAATGGAAAACCACGCGGCACGGACCTGACATTTTGACCCTTTTTTTCGATGGTAGTTTTTTTGGGTCACCCTGGATCAGAGAACTGATGATTGCAACAAAAAGAGCACAAAAAATACATTAAAAATGACTCTTGTAATTGTTTCCTCAAGCGTATCAAGGGTTCATACAAGCTGGCACACGTTATTTCAAAGTTTCCACGGAGGTACTCATATGAGAGATTCTACAGAACTTTTGACATTGTGCGTACTGCACGCTGTCTCTGAACCTCCAAATTTTCGTCAAGTTTTCGAAGCCGAATTTGATAGGTTCCAGGGCCTCTGAATCTGTACTCGATTCGTTGTTCTGTCAAACGAAACTGGCTATGCGCAGCACGGCCCGCAACCCTCATTTTCTGGGTATCTCTCAGCATAATCGTGCCATTTTCTGATTTCTTAAGCCTACTGCGAAAATAACATTGCTCGAAAAATTCTGCCAAAATTCAGTGACCATTTAGACACCTTATCCTTTGAGGAAGCATTGGTTTCAGCCGCCTGCCTTTGACGTGGCAGGCATGAATGAAGGTCGAAGTCGAGTAACCGAGTTTCCACGAAAAGTTGAGATCTCCCGTACTTAGCTTATGAAGAAAAATAACATTTGCGATAAGTACATGATCAAAAGAGATTTTGATAGCCCAAAACAATACCAATAATATCCCGTTTGGTTTGGGTGCGTGCGACCAACTGCGTTGAAATGACAGTTTCAAGAAAATGGGTAAGTTCATGCGCCCACTCGACCCAAAAAGGTCAACTCATTGCATGCATGGGAAGGGGAAGGGGGCACGCTCCTGGAATGTTTTGCCATTTTTCTTCACTTTTTAATGAAAAATATCCCACAACTCCTATGTCCTGATATGAAATTTATTTGGATGATTACAAAAATTTTATCGATGAAAACATATGTGATCGAGATCACGTGGGCGCTTCTATGACATTGCAATCATTCATATAAAACTCGAAAACAGCTATAATACACTAATGGACCCATTTCTTCCCCATAAGTATCACTATACACTCGATTTAGGCATTTTATAGTGAATTCTGTGAAAAGACGGATGGCGACGCCAAAACGCAAATAGGTGGAACTCGAGTACTCCCACTTGGCCAACATGGTCAGAAAACAGAAAACTAGTGAAATATAGTGTGTATCTGTTTTTAAAGTAGCTTTTGCGTGTTCTGAGTGCGTAGATTAGGATTCAATCAGGCGCGCTCAATGGACCTCAGACAGCTAATCATGGTCTTTATTAATTGCAGAAATAACATCCTACCAAACCAGTGGGCACGTATTTTTGCACTCATTTAGAAGGTCCTACTACCCAGCAAAATTGGTTCCAGGCGCGTGCCATAAGAAAAAAAAATTTCACTTTTCAGCAACCCAAATGTTGAAAGTTCTGTAGAACCTCTCATATGCGTCCGGATGATCAGGGGCGTCACGACACCTCTCGCCCGGGTGTTGAATTTTTCGGGGCCGTACTTGAAGAGCAAAAAAAAAAAAAAAGGTCTTCACCGGTGGGCGCTGTCTCCATCCAACTCATGGGGGAGAAACATGAAGTATGGAATGATGGGATGAGGGATGAGGGGTGGGGTTATGTGGTTAAGGAGGGGGCACTGAGTAAATAAGTTTATCATGGCCACGTTTAGGATCTTCATCGATTATTATTGCTCTGAGTCATACGTGCAAAGGTCAGTCCTCTACGCGCGTTTTTTGAAATGAAGAGATTCACTAGCTTAGGTATGCACAAGGAATCTAACAGGTCTTGATAGACGTAACAGAAAGTCAGATCATTGAGCCGTTGTTCCAACATCGTCGCTCTTAGGTAAGATTTCAGGCGCCTCAGAGTCGAGAATGATCGTTCATTTGAACACGAAGAACCTGGTATAGTAAGGATCGTACGCACTGAACTCGCTCAGAATAGAGCGCATTTCAGGTTTTTCTCTGAGGTAGTGTACTACATCCCTCAACCGAAGCCGTAGGGGCAAACCTTCATCACTGATCTCATTCGTTTCGTGACTATGAACAGTCCTGCTATTCTCGGGTAGCTTGTTCTTTGAGTGTCTCTCGGCTTGCTTTTTTTCTCTTAATGATTTGAGTTTCTCCCGGAAAGAAACATCATCTCTCATGGCATTCAAGAAAACATTTCTCTCCTCAACAAGTCTGGTACCATCGAAATTTTTATCAGGTATTCGATTTCCCTCTGCGTCTACACTAAAATTATAGAAATCTGTGATGAGACTGACATCAACATTGCCATATCCGGTCACAAAATTTTCCAATGCATTCAAGAAATCCATGGTGTCGCTCTGGAATCGACTTTTCAAGGACATGACTGTCGTATCAATAATTTCAAAGTACATGGCCTTATACATGTCTTTTGGGCTGGAGAACTCATGTCCAGTATTATTCGAGCTCGGTTCAAGTCGCTTCGGTGCTTTTCTGGCACGCCCCAGATCTGGCTCACCAATTTCAAGTGCCTCAGCATTTTTCACTGCTTCATTCCAAATTCTGTCGAATACGTCATCGGCCCTCATATTTTGAATTTTTAGTAGCCCAACTTCAACCAAAGCATGTGATTCATTCACACACAAGTCTTTTTTCTGGAGTTTTGTATTAAGCGACTCAACTGTGTCAAAAATTTCACTGATCATGGTGATTATCATGTAGAAGTTGAATGTCTTCAAAATTTTCAAGAAACCAAGTGCCTTTGAAGTGATCGAGGAGTCAGATTTAGTATGAGCAACTGTGTCAAAAATTTCACTGATCATGGTGATTATCATGTAGAAGTTGAATGTCTTCAAAATTTTCAAGAAACCAAGTGCCTTTGAAGTGATCGAGGAGTCAGATTTAGTATGAGCTGAAATATTCTCAAAGAATACCATACTGTTCTTGTAGTTTGAGCGATGGTACAGTGATCTGATGGATTTTATCTTCATGCCCCATCTAAAACAAACAATGGAATAGTATTTAGAACTTGATGAACCGCGGATAGAGCGAAAAAACTTCTCGATCAATTCACCTGGTTGGACAGAATGGTACGAGATTGGGAGCATCATCATCAGACTGTAATTCTTCATACAAGCTATTTCTCGTCGCAGAATCTCTTGTGAATACTATCATTTCTTTGGCCGAGCCAATGGCTATTTTAACTTTGGCGATACTCTCCAAAGAGTCTTGTACGACTAGATTTAAACAGTGAGCTGAGCAATGGTTATAGAGCCCTCGAGGCTCAATTTTTCTCACCCGAGTTTGTAGACCGGATATTTCACCACTCATATTGGATGCACCATCGTAGCATTGACCCCTAAGGTCACGGAATTGGAAACCTGCACGTTTTGCGAAATCTTGAAGGATTTCGAGTAAGGTCTGTGACTTTGTATTCGGTGCAATGAAAAAGCCCATGAAATACTCATTGATAGAGAGATTCTCGTCTACCGAACGGGTACATATCGAGACTTGCTCTTTTCGTGATATATCTGGTGATCCGTCCATTAAGATCCCAAATATTCCTGAACGTTTTAATACTTGACAAAGAGTTTCTCTTATGTCTGAAGCGAAGAGTCCAATGATTTCATTTACAATAGTGCCTGATAGAAACTTTTGACTTTCGCGCAGTAGCCAATTCTTCAATTCGGGTACATTTTCACTTCTAAGTACCAGTAACTGATATACATTAGAGTTGACATTATCATGCGACCTCAAAGCTAGACCTTGACGAACTAAGTATTGTATCGACGTAAATATGGTATAAAGGGCGACTGTATTGTCGGTCATCTCTTTTTTTTTGGCCAGTGATATCTTCTCCACTATTGTCTCTTTTTTTGCTTCATTCAGCAAATTATGCGCTGTTCGATGTAAGGAACCTAAAGCGTGCTTATTGAGTGAACTACTAGCATTACCCCAAGTACGAAAACCATTGTCAACGAATGCAGTTTTGGAGGACACGGTGTGTGAGTCCCAAGAAATCGGCAAAGCTTTTTCAACAGCTTCTGTGCATATCATACAAATTATTCCCTCCTTATCCACATCATATGAGATCCAGTCATGTTGTGTTTTCCAATTATCCAATTTTTTTTTGATATCTGCAAATCAATTGACGCTCATTAGGGAACCTTGAGGTTATCACTTACGTGGTAATTTTAAGTACTTTTGAATTGAAACTCGAATACATTATACCCGAACCGTTGTGCTGTTATGGGCGAATAGTTATAAAAAGTACACACCAGTGGTAGTTAATATACCAACTGGAACACTTACTCGACGGAATTTTCTTTGTACCGACTTGAACTGGCTTTGAATTCGATGTGTTAGAACTATTTTTGCTGTGCTTCGCTGCATCCTCTCTGACAAGAATAAGATCTTCCTTAGCTTGAGAGACTCCTCCGTGTTGCTCAACCGAAAGGCTCATTGTATTGGACACTAAATGATACATCATCAAGTGAGATCAAGTCACGATCGATTTTTCTCCATGTATCACAATCTCCTGAAAACGAGGAGGCTTTCGCAAAGACGTTACCTGACGGAGTTTCCCTTGCATTTGAGTCACTTGAGTCAGAACAACTTGTTGGAAAGCCATCAGAATTCGATCTGCACCTGCTCACGTCTATTGCGGTATCTATCTGAGTATCACCCAAAATCTCATCCAACTGTTGACATTTCCCTAGTGAATTAAAGACCATATTGCACGACGCTGTGTTTGTCATTTTCGAGTTGATTGAAGGATTTCGAATAAAGACAAGTATAAAACATAGAATGAACACATTTATGGCATCCGTCGTTGAAAACGCGACTTTCGACGCTTCTACGCTGAGCGTGGATGCGCCGAGAATCAGCTTCCACGATGGATAGCCATAAAATTCTGTATGCATCTCGTGCCGAAAACGCGTTTATTAACAAATCTCGTGCTGTTATTGCGTAAGAGCACTCGTTTTGTTAAATAAGCGCATTTTCGGCAACTCGATACATAATATACTATTTCATACCTGTCTGGATATCTGTTGAGTCGGAGCCAGAACGGCTGAGATTGTTTGCTCTTGTCTGATACGTTGAAACGTTTCTACCCGAGCAGGTGACTTTATCAATACGAGCTCGAGGCTCATCAGCTCCATTCGGTTGGGGTTTGGTGAATCTCACAACAAACTTATCCATAATGTCGTACACTGTGTGTTTATGGAAGCAAGTCGGCAAATTCTTTATTGTCGCAAGTTCATTGACGACAACAAAGATATGAAGAACTTCAAATAAGACAGAGAGATTCCAACACTCACTCCACACATTTGTCCAAGGCACAGAGCAATAACTTATTGCTACGTCACACTTGAAATCCAGACCAATGTTTATATTTTCATCATATGTATCAGAACTGAACTGTAAACACTCAACGATTGCACATGTGGTGATCGTTGCATCAAAGGCGAAGACATTCGAACACGATGCGGATTTTTTCCCACAGAACTGAGCACTCAATGAAATACTCCACTTGAAAGAAATAAATTTAAATGAAAACACTCGAATCGCAAGCACGCCTGAGCAGGGCTACAAACAGGAACCTTTTTCTCGTCACTCTAACCTAGTTTCGACGATGCCGAAGTTATACGGGAGAGACAGAGATGGGACTAGACAGAGCGGTGTGTGAGACAACGCGTATTTGTTGGCAGGTCTGCTACATAATGCAACCACAAGCGTTCCCTGGTGGCAGAGATTCGAAATCTCATTTCGGCGCCGTTTTTGATTTTACACTTACTCAGGGTTTGTTCGAAGGGGAGCACATTCCATATTACTTTTTTACAAATTTCATTCCCTTCACTCGAACAGAATAGAACCTCTTGAATCGTGTGACTAAATTATCTCTCTGCATCCGGTTTTCGGGTATGGAATTCCACACCCAAATTTTTTCGGGTATGAAAATTCCATACCCGCAACACCCAAAATGACGCCCCTGCGGATGATTTCGGTAAGCGAAAATCACGAATTTCCTCGCTACGTCAGGACGCTTGGCAACAAAGCTGTTTCTACGTACAGACCGATAAAATAGCATACGCGCCTCGTGCTCAAAACTTTGCTCTACGCGAAAATCATGCTTGGCAGCGCCGGTTTCACCAACGTCCAACAAGGTTTTCGCGAAGAACAAACTGGCTTTTCCATTCGATTCTATAGTTCAAAATATGAACTTTTCACCACCTATAGGGCCGCAGGAAAATTTTCCAGATTTCTGGGACACGTTTTAAATGTTTTTTTTTTTTTTTTCGAAAAAAAGTCTCATTTCTCGAATCACATAAGACATACGAGAATACGGTTTGCAGCATTCGAAAGGACTTGAAAAGTCCTATTGAAATCGCTCTTGTAAAACTGATTTTGACGTTATGGGTGGTTTTAGCAAGCAGAAGAATGAAAAATACAGAAATATCAATTTCTCAAAAAGCCATTTTTTTATTCCTCGAAAATTTGATATTTGATGTAAAATGTTGTGTTCTTCCGGAAAAACATAGTCCCGAATATTTTTTTTGCGTCCTAAGGCCTGTTCTTGCTATATTATGCAAATCTTTATTCTATACATAGTAGTAAAAATGGCTTTTGGAGAAATTAATATTTTGGTTTTCCTCATTCTCATGCGCGCTAAAAACCGCCCGTAACCTCAAGATCACTTTGACAAGACTGTTTTTGATAGGTTTTTTTGAGACCTTTCAAATGCCGCAAACCGCTTCCCCGCATCTCGGACGTGATTTGAGAAATGTGAATTTTATTGGAAAAAGCCCCAAATTCTGTTAGCGAGGTTGTCGGAGGTGGTTTAATAGGATAAATTAAAATGTGTCCCAGATACTTGGGAAATTTTCTATGAGGTCCCACGGATGGTGAAAATTTCATATTGTGTACTACCGAATCGAATGAAAAAGCCAAGAAAACAATCTGAGACATGGTCCTTTTTCGTAGGTCTGTTTCACGTGGAATCACTTCATGAAGTATTATAAGATATTATGGTCATCTTACAGCTTCTGACATACCGTAGGACCAAATACTCAACAACCAGGCAATCAGCCAGCAGTGACATCCCCTTCGATTGATAATGTAAAATATCTTAGGAATACATTCGTTGGCACATCTTATTTGAAAATCATAGAATCCTCAATCCGCGGTCATAAGGTTCCAACACACATCATTCTTACAATAATGGAGCGAGAAATTAGCACTATTGTGATTCTTCTGAAACTATAAATTCTGAAGGTTGTAAAGGTCTCCAATGTAAGACGAATCCATCTGGGAAACTTTCTAGCGCTATTTTCTAAAGTTTTTCAATGTGGCTCAAGTCGAATCTGTAAAGTTAGCAGAAAGATACGATCAAAAAATATAATCAAATGTGAGCTTTTCAATAAATATACTTCTTCCCGCTGCCTCAACTTCTGACTATCGAACGAGCCAACAATTTTCCACCTCTCAACTTGAATATGTCAATTAAATGTTGACATCTCACAGGATGCAATCTTTATATTTTATCAGCATCCGTGTATTGGAACTAAGAAACAAATATGTTCACTATGATGCATTGTATACAAACACCAGATATTTTTGATAACTGTTCCAAATATATTCATCGTCTTATAATACTTACGCGAAGATTGCAGATGTAAGATCCAATTCCATCTAAATTGAATGTACGGAATGAATAGTATGGGAATTAAATATTAATGAAACAAGGAAACCAACCCATAAAGCCATTAGAGGGATTTCAAAATATTTATTGTCAAATTGGACCCAAAATCAAAGTCCACTGTACATTCATACATATTTCAGATTGTAATGGTCTTGGATGAAGTCTTAATCAAATCACGTCCAGGTTCACACTCCTCCGACTTATGCAAACGTGATTCCTTGCGCCGAAGTATTCAATATAGCAGGAGTTGTGAAGCAGAATGTCAATCGCCCTCTGAGATAGTCCTGAATCAATCAACAACGGTCATCATTTACCGCACTAAATTCATCTTGGAAAAAGACTGCACAGAAGACGATCGAGATTTCAATGAAACGTCCCTCCGGGCTCGAAAATTTAGACAAAAATAAAAGCTTGTAATACATCAGAAACTCAAAATATCAACGTGCATAAGAGTGTCTTACCGATCTTACTTTGATTTTGAGCCCCGAGAGATGTCTAGTGATTAATCAATAAAACAAAAATCAACAAAATAACAGGGAAGAATTATCCTTCGAGATAAAAAAATCGCATACGACTCGCAATAACAATGCACTGTATAATGTAAGATTACGAAAAAATTTCATTCTAATTATCACTTGTAGTGCTTACAAAAAATTTTCTTTAGTATTTTTTTGACTAAAATTTTTGAGTTCTCCCCACTTATCTACAAGTTCAATGTCTATCCTTCACGATAACAATTACTTCAGACTGTATTATACCACCCAGGGACCTTTAATGTCTTCATTTATCATGTTGATTCTTATAAGAGCAATACAAAATTCAGATACTATGAGAAATGATTTCAAAGGGGGAAGAAGACAAGTAAGGATAATATCAAACATTTTACGCAACTATACTCCGTGATGCACACACTCACCCACTGTACGCTCATCTTTTTAATTAAATATCGATGTCAAAAACTTTCCACTCGATTTGATCTTGCAGAGGTTGATTTACGGTCTTGATTTGCAGATAATCTCAAAGTCAAATTCATGGGACGCTGAAATATCCGTAATTATAACAAACACATTTCCATCAAAACTTCATCAGCTGTGCAAAACTAATCGAAGATTTTAGATGATGAATATAAGACCCCACAACGAGCGTAATTATTTCTCACGACTGATTTCGATTCTTTATAAAAGTGAGTTTAATATAGACACTTTAATTTGATGCCGTAGAGCGTAGAGCGCAATTTTGAAAAATGTTCTGTACAAAGAGTCTCAGAGCGAATGGAACGGGTACTTAGATACGATCACTCACGCGCATTCAGCAAAATAGATAAAAATTAATAAGGCATATAAATATACATGTATAGACTCGTCAATCACAATATAAAAGCTCTCGTTGCGGGCACAACATTATACAATGACGGGAGCCTACGTATATTTCAATATCAGCTCGAATTTTTAAGAAAAGTCGCGTCGATTAATTAAAAATCGTTATGTAGAATTGCATCACAGCGCAGCTCTTGTTCGCGTTCGCGTTCGCGTTCTTCCCGCCAGTACTGTTACGGATCAATTTTTCCTCGCTGACGAGCACAAAGAAAATTTAACGAGGAAAAAATGGATAAATAAATTACGAGAGCTCACGGAATGTTGGCTCAGCTGCCTCAAGCTACCCTGAGGTATGTATATAGGCTCAAACTTTGCATTCAACAGCTGCCCTTATATATTTTATTCTATTCTCCCGTCCGCTCCCTTTCGAAGTACCGAGGGATTTTTCTACGCCGGAGATTGAGCAAATTCTCTCGACCCGCTCTCTGTTCATGTCGGGGTCATCGCTCGTTAAAACTCGAATCTGTTCTACTCGGTTTTATCGGGAAATCCAACTACTGAGAAAACCGTTATTCGTTATTTTACAACGCACTGCCGTTTGATTTTTATCGCGTGTTTCAATTTGTATATGTACTCTGTTCCTCAATTATTGGATATTTCGGGCAGCGTACGACGCTGATTCAATTCAACTTTGAGAGGCATGTTGATTGATTGTATCAGCAAAAGTCACGCTTCTCATCGTGATGAACGAATAATTTGCCTTGAAAACTGGGGAAAAAATGGGATTTTTCATGAAAATCCTGGGTTGGAAATAGAAACTCAAGAACAAATCGCTCGCGTTATAGCTTTTCAGGATATTACTTGGAATCGCCAATTAATAAAATTGATCGCCCGCCTGCAGGCTGGATTTTAAATCAAACGCGGTGTGAAGGAATATGGGCAACACCCAAGCATGCATGCGAAAATTAGGATATCATCGTTATACGTGATCATATATAATTTTAGAGTTATCGAGAACTATGCTCATTTTTTATCCGAGTCAAACAGAAATATGTGATGAGTTTTTCGTACGAGCAGTCTTGTATCGCTGTGGATGTATTTTTGTCCGACAGCTCCTGCCATTTGTTCAAAATAATCACTCAATGAAGCCTATCCGTGATACGGCGAATTTCTTTAATTCGAAACAGCTATATCCCTGGTCCTGGTTCACTAGGTCGACTTCAGCAAGAGATTTTTTCTCAAATTTTCCAGAAAAAATCACGTCGGCGGTCGATCTAAAAAATTCTCATAGCCGTACAAAATGTGATGAGTTTGATAGAGCATCATATATTCCTACGGTATTTTGAAAATATTACATGATTGCGTATAACAATGGTATCCTAAAGATACATGGGAAGATCTTGCCAAATTGTAGAGATGAGTCCGATGCGAACAATCGATTTGAGCAGAGTCGAAATGAAAGTCACCGCAATTTTGATGCATTGGGTAAGAGCTGCGAGCCAATTGGCTGGACTTTCTCATCTGCACCATTTATTATTTCTTCACGCCGACTCAGCGAGATCAATTTCGTGCGACTGACTTTTATCGACACTTTGCGGCGAGAGCGAGCAGGAGAAAGAGAAAAATAGTATGAGAGAGAGGGGTAGTAAAGAATCGAACGTGGTTCACAATTTTCGATTTCGATCGCGATGCTTGCGTGAAAAGCAATGAAAATTTCAAATGGCACGTCAGAGCAGCCCGCGCCAATGAGTTATCCGCGCGAGCCTGGCTGCACCGAGCGTGCGGCAAACTAAATCATTGAATCATTAGCGCGACGACTCGTTTTGATGCATGCACACATACATGCGCGCATCGAGAGATTGGAATGCTTTCGTGTATGGCGAGGATTGTCCCCCACAGATTGCGTTCTCTATGGCGAATCTTGTGAATTTCTCTCAATCAGCGTAATCCATGCAATAATTCTGTAACAACAGCAATTGAAACTATACTTATTTTACAAGCTGCGAGACATTTGCACATAATTCGTTCATCATTTACGTATACTATGATACCTTATAAATTAGATATAGTTCGCTTGTACAACGATACGTAGGTATGAGTAAGAAGAAGGGTAAACGTTGCACGTATCAAACTTTCGAATAAATCGCTTAATCGCTAGGTATTTATCAATATTACGGACTTTCATCGTTATTTACAGTCGAGGGCACATTCCTGCGCTGAAATCAATCGTTACAATCGTTTAAAAAAAATTCAGGATGATAATCGTCATCCGGCATCTAGCAGCGATTGCAGGTGGTAAAAATTTTTGCTATTGATCGCCAAGCGCGCCGTATATGTATAATAGTCATCGCGGTACTCGTGTAGCACAGCCAGAGGAGATAAATACGTCTAGTTTTTTTTCCAACGCCACGCTCATCATCTTTCAAGGGATGAGAATACGTGCGTAAGGATATTTCTAGTATAGGTATATGTAAACGGTGTACGCGCTGACGACTAGATACGTTTTATCGGCTGACGCTACATATAAGGTGACTCCTCATTATTCGATCGGAATCGTTGCACTGATGAGCGATGGCTAGCTGACACCGGGTGGACCGAAAAAACCGAGCGCTTGTAGAGTCGAAGTCGACCGGTTGATAAGCTCGTCCTTGTAGCGCCAAATTGTAGTATCGCGAATGCTATTTTCACGATACTCGACGCAAGTCTTTTTCAGCGATTTTACGCAATCGGCTCGGTAGTGTTGAAGCTGCGCATCCTTTGTGTCGATTGGGTAGCTTGTGCAACCGGCTCCTAGACACGCTAGTGGAAAGTGGTTGTGCAGAGTCACCACGCGTTCCGTGTTGTGGAAGCACTTGATGTACTGGTTCGGTTTTGTAAAATTTGCCGAACGGTACACGTGCTGCAGCATGTGCATGTACCTGAAACAGAAATTTTGAAAAATATGCATGAAAGATCAGTTTTTAGTTCAAATTATTTCAAGCTCTCGCAGTTGGTTGAGTTTTGGAATTCATTTTGGTGGTACAGTCCGGTAAGCGCTTGAATTGTTCGTATTCAAGTATATCTAGACGGTAATTCGTAAAAAAGTTCACAGACAATGGAATGATTCGATGCGGAACGATGAGGCGAGATGCTGATTCAATCTGTCTTCCAGTACCGCTAGATACTTTGTAAAAACGATACCACGTGTAGTAGATCAATGAAGAATTTCAAATAAGAATCGAATACAATGACCTCGCCTTCCGAATTTTGAATGGAGTTTATTCCGTTGAGGAATCTGTATCAGTGATGAGCATGCACCATCGCGAATTTTAAAGACTGTGTTTGGTATTTTTCAAATATTAGTGAGAAAGTTGAAGGTGGAATGTACAATCGCGCAGAACAAAAATTCTGGATCAGATATTAATACAATCAACGAATTACCAACTGACAAATAGGAAATCATCCAACTTCTAGGTTTTCGAAAAAAAGGTCTAATCGATCAATTCCGTAGTGTACGATTTATTCGAATGGTAACTCAAAATGATAGGAATTGTGTGCCCCGAGAGTAAATTCCGCGGTCAAAGAAATTTTTTTCAAAATTCTGTTGACAAGATTGAAGCTGTTCAAGTGCCAAGAACTAAGTCACTTTCAGAGTGGCAAATTGGAAGACGCGGCATCAGAATCAATTGGAGAAGCTTTTCTTAAAATTTCCTAAGCACAGCGGAAGAGAGTTGAACAACCCGCGAGATGGGATATTTTGTCGCTATATGCTCGGGCTTGCAAGCTCGCGGAAATGATGTGACGCGACGGAATGTAATAACACGTGCGCGCTCGAGTTCGTTATTCGCATTTTCGTGCAATCGCTACCGGAACTCGTGCACGGCCCTAGATGCCTTGCTGTTGTGCTGACACATCATTCGCGCAAGCGTTGAGTGTATATGTCAGATTCGACACGCGAATCGACATCTACTCAAATGCTGCATTCCAATTATCCGAAGCGACACCTGTGAATTAACTGTCACGCTCTCTAATCATGCCATATCATCCATATAGAAGAGATGTTCGTCATCGTGATGCAGCAAATCGCGACGGGCCCGAACGCACAATAAAAAATTAAATAGCTTCGTATTTCGTGCTACTGCCCGGTACGTAATCCTCATCTATATGTATTTCATTGTAGAAAACGTTTTTGAATTAATTTATCACGCGCTGTAATTGAATCTCAGTATCAATACGTTGTTGGAAAGGTTTCAATTCATATGCACCCTCTAGTACAGAGATTTATCTTTCAAACATGGTCGTGGATTTTAAAAGATAGTATAGCCTCAAAATTAAAGAAAGTTGACATGTTTCCTGTGATAATTGCTTATGATCATGTATGAATTTGCTCTCAAAAACAAGGGTCAGGCCTGATGAGAAATTTGGAATAATAATCAACATTTTTAAAGTGCGTTAAATGAACAAAGAACTCATTTGCGTGGAAAATTAATCAAATCGTAAAGTAATCAAACTTCCACTAGAGTCTGAATACTTCTTGTGTTTTGTGGATGACAGCTTCATTAACTGTTCTACTCATGTAGCCGCAGTTTGCTTTTTTTCAATTTTTTTTTTACTTCGTTTAGGATTATCTCACGAGAAACTCAATCAAATCCTATAGCGTTACTCACAATGGACGCTGCTCGTCTATCTTAAAAAAGGAGGCTTTCACCAGCTGTAAGAGGAATGATCCGCTAGAACTAATCGGAATACCTTTGGGTATTAGGCGGCATAGTGGCTATAACTAATTTGAATTGCCTCGAAGCGCGAGAAACACCTTCATTTTTGGGAGAATTGATCCGATTGATAAAGTTGTTCTTGTGCACCGAATCTCAACTAAAATTCCATAAAAAGAATGATTTATTCGACTGTGTTTGCAAGCCCCAGATAGAGCCAGGCCAAGTGCGAGTTTTTTTTGTCAAAGGGGTTCACAAATATCAAAGCTCGTGCAACATCTCAAGCACGTCCCGACTCGCTGTTCCATCACAGGAAATTTTTAGTGTTACACAAACCTAGGAATGTCTTTGAATTCTCCGTGTGTGTGCAACAGATCATCGAGGAAGTAGACGTTGCGCACATTGTACGAAGCCCTCGTCTCGTTGCGCAACTTGAGCGCGTCCTTCTCGACCCGGTCCATGAGTCTTCGCCAGTCCGGATCTCGCACCGGCATTATCACCTCGTCCACGTCGAGCAGAGCAATATATTTGTACTCGTACATGTGCTTGTAAAAGCAATCGTTGTATGGTATTAGCTCGTTCTGCCGCTTGTGATTCGTCTTTTTTGTGAGGTACATGTGTTGAAAGGCCGGAGCGTTGGGCTGGCCTCCAGCGAGCGTCACCTTAGTTACTTCCACTTTGCCCATATTTTCGTAGTGGCTGAGTACCTTAGACACGTTGGGATGAACCTGCAGCTGGTAAAAAAAAATTTTGTCGGCGCCAAGAAGGCCTATCAGTTCGATCCATTCGACCAGACGCACCGATAGGTCCTCGTGAAGAAAATCCAAACCCTTGACGCATACGGCAAAATCACGCTTGCGACCGTCCGGTGGTTTGTTGTACTGGACGCGCAAATTATTGCTCGCCGTCTCGCAGCGTCGCTCGACCAAACTGACCGAGACTGGCGGTCCTTTCCGCCACTGTGACGGTGGCACTTTACACGCTATCACGTATGGTTGTAGGATGCCCTGCTTGTAGTTGCCCCATTTCGAGTACCAGATGTACTTGTATTCGAAAACGTCGACTATTTGAGCTTCGGGCTCGTTCTTCCACCACATCTGGCAGTAGGTCTTGACAGTCGGCTCGATCCTGTCGATCATACCGACAATTCGTATGGCTGGACCGATTCGAGACAGTTTGCGTTCGTCGTAGAAAGCACCAAAAAGCTGGAACGTGCCATTGCTCGAGCGCAGCGTTTGCCAGTAAATATTGTTGTATTCAAGATCGTAGGCACTTGGATACCTGTAAGCAAAGCAGAGAATACAGCTAGTGTTAGGAATTTATTTTTGGATAGAGAGTATACTGTAAAAGATCTTGCAACCACTTGGTTGCACTTTTTCCTCAACCATGCGGCTTGGGACCGAAAATCAACCAATTGGTTTTGGGTGGAAACCGCTAGTTGCCTCAACCACTGGTTGACTTTTTTCACACAGCAAATATGAGGATGAATACAAGATCCATGAGATTCGCGGATGGTGGTCTCCGAACGGCAGTTTTGGCTCAAAAGAACAAGTTTTTCCATGTTTTTCCATAAACAAATACTAATAAACAACGGTGGCGGCCACGCGGGCTTTTTCAGTCAAAGACCCAGGTTGATCAACGTTTTTGCGATTCAGTATCTAGGTTGGTGACCACTCATCTCGCGTTGGCCTAGTTCCTGATCCCAAACAACCCATGTAAAACATACGATTCCATGAACATATATGATCATGGAATCCGAGGATTCCATGGTCATATATGATCATGCGTAGAACCGTTTCAAACATATTTTTTTATTCCAGAAATTTGTGATGTACGAATTCAGACCTGTTCTAAGATCAATATGTCACGGTACTGATAATATATTACTGAAAAAAAATCTTCCCAAGAGTCGGTCTCGAGTTTCGAAAAAGTGCCTTTTTTACGAAACCTTTCTCTTCAGTGCTTCAAATGTTCAAAACCTGAGAACGACCCCGGGAAAAAATTTTCTGAGTAATGGTCAATCACCACCGTGAAGTATTGATGTTACACCAGCTTTAAGTTAATACATCACGTCTTTCCGGAATAAGAATGACAAATTTTCAAACCGATCTTATACCTGATCATATATGACCATGGAATCCACGGATTCCATGATCATATATGTTCATGAAATCTTATGTTCTACATGGGAAGGTATAAGCTTCGTAAACTGAGATGGGTCACCCATCCGGATACTATATCGCAAAGACGTTAATCAACTTGGATTTTTTCCGCAAAGGCTCGCGCGGACGCTCCTGATACTTCTTCCCATTTGTTTGTGAAAGAACAAAAAGAAACTCGTTTTTGACCCAAAAATGTGGACTGGAGACCACTGTCTACCAATCTCATAGATCCCGTATTCATCCCCATATTCGTTGTGGAAAAAAGTCAACCAGCGTTTAGATTCGACAGCCAACCAGTGGTTGCCAATTTGGTGGAAAGATAACCAATTTTTTACAGAGTGGACGTACGAGAGCGATAATTTTTGAGTTTGTGATGGATTTTCATCAAAGTCATACATCGAACGGATATTGGAATCTTATATAGGTGCAGAAAGCGAGACAGAAAGTAAAAGCGTAACACGTTTGTGCAGCTTTGCAGCTGAGCGATAAGAAAAATGAAAATCACTCGTTCGAATCGAATGACCTAGACGCGGGGCAATTGCTTGTCATCATCTGTAAAACGGATAAGCTAAGTAAATGTGGTAAGGCCTCGCTCTATACGTGCTATATGGCTTGGAACGACATTGAAGCTCGCATTGAAGTGTCCTGCGATGAAATATTAGCAATAAACTCATCTTTCCTGAAAATGCTCACGTTCATTTGCTTTGCTTTTTCCATAAATTTTAGGAGATAAAACATGACAAAACTGGTCGAGTTAGATACTCGCATACAGAGTTGTTAATCTAAAACATTGTTATGAACTGACATTTGACACGATCTACTCAGCTATTGTTATAGCTTCAAGCGTTTTGTTTCGAGCGTAAAGAGAGGATTCTCGTTATTCACTCTTGAGTATTTCATATCTCACGTTCAACAGTAATCAGTAAAAATAACTCGGTTTGCATCACGATCATCATGCAGGAAAATATTATTGTCCTTGGAAAAAGCGGATTCTTTCGCGATTCAGTCAATAAATTGTATAATCATTGCCAAGTTTTTTTTTACAAAAAGTTGTATTCGTCACAATATCTGATTATAGACAAGAATTGGTTTAGGAAATATTAGCAGATTAAAAGTTCATCTGATCGGATCTCGATGTATTCGAAGTGAAAATAAACCCGATGGCACAGAGAAATATCTCTACAGCCTTATTTACACAATTTCACTGCAATGCAAAATTCTGATAATGAAACTGGCGTGTTATTGCGCGATGCAAACGAAGATTGATGGTCTCAAATAAAAATGAAATATGTGTTCGTTCAAGAGCAGATGTGTAAATTGATGGCAGTCATTTCGAGCCGATCTCACCAAATACCACGAAAAATGAACGGTTCTGACGGATGTAATTTCTTGAAATCCGCTCTTCTGTAATAACTGAGCTAAGCAAAGAGTCTTTAATAAGGCAGCTTTACTCAAGGACGAAGTCACAATGACGAATTGCAATGAAAATCATCAGAATCATCATTCCAGAATCAAACGGAACGATTAGGTGTTGAAAAAAACTTCATTATGTAGTGATTTTCAAATAATGAGATTCAGAATGATAATTTCGAATCTATGTCGAAAATGTTTGGGAATGTAACAATGTTTTGAGAAGGTTATCAACTAACCATTTGCGCTCATTTTTCTTATCATTATACATATATCAGATAACCGGAATTTTCCATGGTGAGATCGAAGAAGTGAGCTGAACGCTGATCATGAAATGAGATGGACATGAGTCAGAATTTGATTGTTCCAGTGAACAACTTTTGGAATTGATTTGAATACTGTTTTGGTAACAGAATTTTGGAAGGAATGTATCTTTATTATTGCCCACATTCCCATGTCTGCTGCGAGGAAGAAATCTTTTGTTTTGAATTTCAATCCAATTTATTCCCGACCGAGCACTCCTTATACTTCTTACTCACTTTGGCGAGCAGGCGGATGCCGGATTGCTTGCTGGCACTTTGGATTGCTGCTGAGGCTGCTTGCAGCAGCTGTGCCAGTAGGACAGGGCAACACTTGGCAAATGATTGCTCTCGATTTCTCGTATCACCTCGTCCTCGCTCTTTGGCGGCCTCTTGTCAACCCTCGGCTCCAGCTCGGGCTGCAAGCTCGGCGCCACGGACGAGGGCTGCTGCTGCGTCGTCGGTCCATTGGGAACGCCGCGCTGCAGCAGCAATCGAGAGGCTGGAGCGCGTTGGAGAAACAGCTGTTGTTGGGCCTGCGGCTGCGGATCCTCAAAAAGCAGGGCCGTGTGCCGAAATTGTACAGTGGCGATCATTAGCAGGCCCCAGGCGAGGAGTAGCCCGAGGGCCCGCCTCGCGCAGCGCGAGCCACCCGCACCGCAGCCGGCCCCCGGCATCATCCTGCTCCTCCGCCGCGGGTGCCGCCTCCTCCTGCTACTCCGGCCGTTGTCGTCGGCGACGCCACCCTGGAGCCACGCTTACAGCTGCACTTGGCTTTGTCCTCGCCGGCTTCTACTTCTATCTGTAACGAGAAAATTGTAAAAAAATATTAGATGGTGATCGAGAATTTTCCAAAGGATGGGTGACATTGACTAATTTGGGGTTAGGGAGGAGATCTGAATGCAAGATGAAAAGGTGAGGAAATCGCATTCCGATTCAGAATTTCTGAATCAAGTATTGGGAGTTTCGATACACGGCGAATAAACTGTTTTTCGAGTTCTTCGTTGGAAAATTTCCTTTGTGCTGAGCAGTCAGTCGCGCCAGGTACTGAAGTCTTTTTTGTGCCTTCTGCAATCTGTAGGACGGCTCAGATGATTATAACGACATAGAAGCGTGAGTCTGCTGTGTGCAACTAACAAATCTGGTCATTTGAATTCAAATTATTTAAATCGATTTGAATATATATACAAATTTTAATGATTAATCTGTTTGACAAAATTGGCTTACGAATTTTTTTGTCACTTTTTCGACGACCGAGCCAACGCATTATAGATAAATATCTGTTATAAAATACACTATGTCAAACACTGTGGGACAGCTTCGAATGCCAGGTCACGAGCGTGCCGCGGGAGTGCATAGCCGTTTCTTACAGGAAGCGCTAAGGCGAGCTTGATGTGCTCGAAGAAATGGAAATGCTAAGAGATGCTACACTTGCCGCTTTTTTGGCCTGAAAAACTGGGCCATAACAAATCTCGAACGATGGAGATACTTGAACCTCGAGCGACGACACGACGTGGCTTTGCCAGAACTGCACTTTATATCGCGACGAAATATCATTATTTACTTCCAACAACGTACAGCTAAATCTCTGGCTCCATATCAAACTATTACCCAAAATGGTAGATGACGGATATCGCTTCTTCCGGCCAAGTGGCGCGAGAATTTCTGCGACCTTGACCTACAGGATAAACTCGTCCTAAATCGTTAGACACGAGTAAAACGAGAGATCTCGGGGCTTAAAAGATAGTTTTAAGGGGTACCTTTTGATTATTATTTTCATCACTTACTGAATGATGTCACAGATCATAACCTAAAATCATGACTTGATTATTTCTTATTTTTATTAAGCTCTGTCAACCCTGGATCAGGGTTATTATCGTGACTTATAAATGAATCGCTAAAAATATTGATGCTATGCTAGTCAGTTGTAAATTACAGTTACATTAAACAGGTAAGTCAAATCAAAGAGTCAAGCATATATTCTTTCGCAAATAATTGTCGCAAGCGTGGTAAAACTGCATATGATGATGATACGTACAAAATTACTGAAGGGACATGTTTTTATTCTGAGCGAAGGCCATTCAATTTTTTGATACACTACTATCAACAATTGAACGTATCTACAGTTGTGTAACATTTTACAATAATCACGTATATTTTATCAAAAATAGAATCAGATAAATTTCTCATTTCAAGCTCGTGGCTTGTACGATAACAACCAAAACTGTAGCGTATTCCAATAATGTTTGTGTTAATACTCATGTTCAATTTATTCATCAACGGTGCTCAACAGTCAGTTGTACCTAGTTTTGACAAAACTAGCATGTATATATACCGCACGTAATAAATAGTATATTTCGCACTGAGCTCATGCGGTTGCAAGTCGCTTCCGAGCGACTGGCTTTCATCCCGAGCCGCAGGCTAGGATCGGAATAATCGCTCGGATGCAGCGAACTTCATGAGCGAGATGTAAAAGGTATTTTCCGCTATTCCGTAGGCGCCCAAAAATTAAAAAATTGCGAAAAATATCACTCCCGCGCTCATTATGTTCAGTTGTAGAATAAATTGCTCGACAGTTTCACTCAAGCACATTTAGAATCAAGAAGGTGAAATTGTGGGATTCCTAATCACGCTATATCTACACCAAAACAATCCTTGTTAATTCGCGGCAGTCTGACGCATCGTAGATAATTAACTTGGTTAGCCAAAATCTTTACGTCAGAGTAAAAAGACTATTAGAAGAAGTAGGGGTCTTCAAAAATTAACAATATACATTAGGAATAATTTCAATCAAGTTATGCAAATCAGGGTTGCAGAAAATACTTGGTTCTAGTTGGTGACAAAGTTCGACAGAACTCCTTCAGCATTTCTCACATACTGATTTTAACATGAAAGTAAGAGTATGATTAAATCTAAATTTTCTGCTACGCCTGATGCAATCTGCAGACATGATTCGAATCAGATTTGCGATGCGTATAATTACATGCATGACAAACATCTTTACTTAGAATTTCATTTGAATTCATCAAGCGATTTGCTTCACGGTAATATCGCAGGCTTGAAATACTGAAATTACGATAGATCAAGAATAGTCGGGTATGGGAGAGTGGGGCAAATTAGGACAGCTGCAGTGGGGCTATCTGGCGATACTTGGGGATAGGCGCGTTATGGAAATTTGGGGATCAAATATTGGATAGATCGTAAGAAACTTTTCAGACCCCAAGGCTATAACTTTCATATTTTTTTGGAAGTTTGAGAAAAAAAATCTGTCCTAATTCGCCCCGCGCTTGGGGGCACTTTTGGATAGTTTTAGGGGCAAATCAGAAAAGCCATTCAAAATCAAAGCATACGGCAATATTCTTCGCCTATTCGAGTATAACCCCAAAACCAGGAGGGAAACTCGATCGCAATTTGTACATCCTCCCCATAGCCTCAGCGAGCGAGTCACTCGACCCTTTTTTCGCCATAATCGAGATAGGCGCTTTATTGGTGCACTATTGTCTTTAGCAATCAGCAGTCGACTTGCAGATCTAGAGAACCAACTTTTTGGTTTCTCTTCGATACTAAACGAGACTGTACTGATGCCACGTCAACGATCCGAGTGATAGCGTGCGAGAATCAACCCAATATCAGCGAATGCCAGAGTGAAAATGGATAAAACGAGCACTCGCTTCGAACACGTTGAAAGTGACTCCTGATCTCTAACTGACCCCTAAGACAGCCATTGGACATGGTAACTTGATTTTCTCACCCATTTTCAATCACCTAACTCACCCTCAACAACCCGCGCTTCAAAAATTTCGCTAGAATGCATAAGCGCCTCGATACGCGCAATCATCCCCGATAAATATGGGCAGGCGTTCCGTCGACCAATTTAACTTAGGTTTACCATTGTCCTAAACTTTGCCCTAAAATGCCCCCAAGCGTTTTTCCGCAGAATTGCGATTACTTGGGTTCAACTCAGCCGATTTTGACCCACGACAGCTCAAAATCTTCGTTTTGTTATGTAGTTTTTGAACCCCGAATGGCGATTAAGCTGGTCCACTTTTGCAGAAGTGGCATACACTCTTGCATTTGCGAAATAAACCGCGAGGGGCCCTCAAAAAGCACCCCTGTCCCAGTGTGAATTCTCAGTATCGTACCAGCCGGTCTAATGACGAAAAAAAAACCACTGTCTGCGATGGTATTGAAAAGCTATTCACGCTGTAGAAGTTTAGACTCACCCACAACCGAGCTATCTTGCTTGTCCTAATCCGGCCCACTCTCCCCTACGATATTCAAAAAGCGAGATACATATTCGTGTTAAAATAAGCAAGACTAACTGCGATAGTGGGGAAATTTTCCACTAAGGTAACGCAGAGATGAAGAAAAACGTGCCGCAAAAAGTATGAAAAAAGAGTAGGAATTAAGTAGAAGACGCAGAGCATGTATATTCGCATTTTGTTCCCGGGGGACCCGTTAAAACTATGATAGAGTTTGAAAAAAGTTCTTAGTTTCTTGGCGCTCAAGAGGAAACTGAGATTCGAAAAAAATAGTTCTGCACATAAAATGGCTTTACTTTAACCAGGATCATCTTATGTTTACAGATGCATGAGAAATCGAGAGATTATATCATAATCTTTGAATAATGGCTGCAAATCGTTAATCAACTTTAACCTCCGATATAGATTCAATCTATGCGTGCTTGTCGAGTCAAATCGTGTATTGCGAATTGGGCGATACGTATTGTGAATGAAAAATTGGCTGACGCTGCAACAACGGCAGAGCGGAGCGGCTTAAATTAGCTTTCGTTCGACACGTTTTTTATGTCGATCGTTCCATTCATCGTATAATACCATACAAAACGTGTACGCCAATAACGAATGTTTTCAAGTTTCCAAAGGCTATACTCGCGCCGCATGCACCGTAACGCGAATCAGCCGATCAATCTTCATTCAATGAGCGAGAGCAAACGAACTTTGAGCCCATTGTCGAAACGCGCGCTCATCGCTAAAATAGAATAATGGACGACCAAGCGCGTAGCGAACCGATCGATACTATGCCTCTCATTCAATTATACCAATATCGCACAGCAACGCGGGTCAGCAAAATTCAACTACCTGCAAATTCACATGTATTGCTCGTGCACCAGTAGCTCGACCAGTGGATTACACGGTAGCGAAGCTTCTGCACAAAGTACGTACACCACTTGATGTCCAAGTTTTGCAAAAAATAATTTCCATCGCGATACAGCCTCTTAGAATTTCAATATTCACCAAGTGTGGCTGACCGTAAATCGAGCGTGTAACGATAGTTTGAGGGCTATGTAATTGAAGAGCTCTCGGAGAGCGCGTTGCATATGCAGCCCTCAAACCCGTCTATATTGTAATTAGCTGCATCGCCACCGCGAGGCCGTATAATACCTCGTCACAGATAACCGCGAGTGATCAATATTGCGCAGGAAGTGATCGCTGACCGTAAATGAACACGTGCACGCTGCAATGCAACGCAATAAGCGCACCGGTGGGGTCTGTCTTGACTTCTGATAATTTGCAAGGAAGTCACTCGGTGGCGCGTAATACGGCCTGCGGTGAAAAATCCACCACTGGCAAGGAGCAATTGCGGGCGCAAATTGAAAAATCCACGAGTTATACTACTTACAAACAGGTCTTATGCCTTTGGATTAGATTCGTTGCAGAAGAGGGAGACCAAGGTAACGGCCTTGACGGCCGTGCGCGCGGCGCGTTCCGCGTCATGAACTCGCGTTTGTTGTTGCGCAAGTGTACTCACCCGCGACAATCTCTGTACAATCTAGCTACGTACATATATATTTCCAGACATAGGTACGGACAAACCGAGGTATGTAGACAGATAGCCAATATGTCTAGTGCGACGCCGAGCGCGTGACCGAATCGTGACGCGCGACCCGGAAGTAGCGATTTTTTTTTGTGAGCGCACTGCTCTGCGGGCCTGCTGAGACTAAAATTCAAACGACGGCTCTTAACTTTATATTATATAGGCTCACGTGTACGTTCACCATAAGCATAAATTATTTTTTCATGAATCTTCAAAATAGATGCTTGCGTCGCGTCGCTTGCTCGTTCTCGTTGCAGAACGCTCTAATTTGAAGCGCGAGGCTCGCCTGCTCTCGCTTGCAACCCATCACCAACTTTCCAGGGACCACTTGATGATTTATTGTCTGGACTTTTATTTTTTGGGATCGGCTTTACTGCTCCTGGCGAAATCTGTTCAAATTTGCAGCATTACTGTATCGGTTGAAATTTCGTTCAGAAGAGCGCTTCGAAAGTTATCGCTTCTGCATAAAAAAAAAAAAAATGTTTTTAGCGCTCGACAATCAGCAGTTTCTACTTTATATATAATGAATTTTGGCCTCTCAATGTTTGTCAGGAAACTCTATCGCTTCGTTATCTCCTTTTTATCGTGTAGTATCGGGAAAACCAATTAATGTACACAATACTGCAGAGGTCACAGAAATATAATACTATATCTCTATGGCAGATGCCGCTTTGTCAAGGATGATGAGATACGCGAGCTATAACCTCCGAAATACACATAGACTTCGTCGTTCAAGATTTTCAGATCTAAGTGAAGCAAATATGAGTGATTCCGCCGAAAGAGTGATTTTTTGGGACCAAAATCGTCGCAGAGTGTGATTTGGGTCAAAAAATTATTTCAGCTCCAGACGAGTTTTAATGGATCATTGCAGTTAGTTTCCACTTATTTTGGCACAAAAAGGAAGTACCTAGAGCTACGTAGCTCAAAATTGAAGCCGGACAAAGATATGTCGAGTTTAAGGGGTCGTAAAGGGGACGGAATTGACGGGGACGGAATTGACATTTCGGCCCTTTATGAGGCACTACAAATTACGGGAACGTTAGAATCGACTCGAAAACTATTAACATAGCTGCGCACCAATAGAATACACCCCAGAGAATTGTTATAATGCATATTCAAACCCTCAGAAACTTGGGGGAACTTGGAACACGGAAAATCACACTTTCAACGGAATCACTGATATGCAGCAATGGTATTCCCTGATCACTAATCGTGATGATTGACGGACCATGGCAAAAAAAGCCATTCCAAGTTCTAGTTCATTTGTTCCTACCCATGTGAAATTGTATCAGCAACGACCTGAGCAGCGACATGGGTTGGTCGTTTGTTTGCTCACCACAACGATTACATCGCTCAATTTTGCTCATCGAAGCAAAATACGTTGACATTTATCGAGTTCCGCTGAGTGGCGGACGCACGATGTGTGGGATATTAATGTGCCTCCACTGGATGTGCTTTAGAAGCACTCCAGGTGGTATTTAGTCCATTTTAACGAAGCTTTGTGACTGTTCGATGGCTGTACAAGGATATGAATGATTCCGCATTAAATTATTATCGACCAAATAATCTCGTCTAACTCTTACACCTCTCAGTGTAATTAGTAGCATGGCGGCGGTGATTGCCTCCCTCGCTAACGCTCGTTCGGCTAGTAAATGTTCCCGAGAAGCCATAGGGGACTCTGAAATGCTTTTGTAGTCCAATACTGATGGCAAAAGAATTATTACTGATCAATTGAAGGTGCCAAGGAGGAATTCCTCACGGAGTTCGCAAAAATGGCTACATCTTGGAATATATCTGATAATAGATGAATCATTTTGGGGAATTTAGAGGTACTTTTCTGCATTCTCGGAACGGCTGGGTTGGATGTATCGATATTCTTTACAGATTTAGTCCTAACTACACCAAACTGAACTGAAAATGACGTAATGAAACGGGATTATGCCAAGCGAGATCAAACTAGACTCACTTAGAGCGAACTAGACCGAATGAGGCCGAACTAGACTGAACTAAACCTAATCACACAGAACTAGACCGTATTATGTAGTACAGTATCTCCCACCCCTACATCATCCACCCTATCCCCATCCCTACCCCTGTTCCTATCTCTGTCTCTGTCCACATCCATATCCCTATCACTTCGTTTATCTGTATGTCCCTGTCTCTATCCTTATCCCTGTTACTATCCCTGTTCCTATAATCATTATTACGATCCTCATCCCCAAGCTCCTGTCCCTATCCCTGTCCTTATGCCTATCTCTATCCCTATCCCTGTCCCTGGTGACATACCCTGGGCATGCCCAGTGACGCCTTACCGCCTTGCCCTGGGCTGGCTTACTGTAGAAGATAGGCGAGGATCACCCATAGCGTCCCTTGCTTTCAACATCATCTCAACCAAAGAGCCGTCATACCTCGCCAACTTTTTTCACCGCAGAATTGATGTCCCTTCCCTTCGAATATCTACTCGTCATACACCCCCACCACTCTTGTATGCCACACCACGGACTGACACCTCAGCTAACTCCTTCCACATCACCGCATCTGAATGTATCAACTCTCGAGCACCGGAGAGGGTGTTCGATGTCAAACTCGCGGATAGTTTCAAACGAAAGATGCGAGATGAACTGCTTCTTAAAGAAGCAAAGAATTGGTGTACTAGAGCGGGTCGAGGTCATTTCACCGTAAATCCTCTGCCAAACGATGACGCATTTATACACCTACATAAACGGGCTGTTGCTTGAATTGTGATAATTGTGAACTAATTAATCTTTGCCTGAGCAGTAAATAAGTACTATGAATCATAAAATTTTTTTTTCTTTTTCGTCTCTCTCACGTCAACTTAATATTGTTATTATTACAGTAACCAAAACTTACTCTGACGATGCTCGCTAAAATAATATGATCAGTAAGAAAATCTTGAAGGAGTTGTCACATGTAATAGACCTCCTGCATATTGAATTATCTCTGTACGACTTGAAAACTTATTACTCAAAATTATTTATTTGATCGTGCTGTAATTTATAACTGTGTGTATGGTTTCAGGGCTATATAGAGTTTTACCCCATAGCCCCAATAAAGTCTTCAATCAATCAATCAACCCCTGTCGAAGCTCCTGTCCCCAATTCCACCGAACGAGACCGAGCTATATCGAACTAGACCGTATCAGTACGGTACACCCCATTCCCAGATCACCCACTTATCTCTATTCCTGACTCTATCCCAATCTCTGGGCCTTCCCCTACCCCTGTCCTGTCCCCATTCCTGGATCTGTTCCTATCCCTGTCCCTGCGACTATCCCTTCTTAGTCCCCCAAGATCAAGAAATAGTGGAATAATTTTTTATCCCTGTCCCCATCTCTGACGCTATCCTTGTCTCTGTCTCTGCCATATCCCTGTTCCGTTCGTATTGCTATCCTTATCCCTGTTGCTACCACTATCGTTGTCCCTGTTACTATCCCTATCCCTGTCTCCACCTATATGGTCTCATCGCTTTTTCCTATCCCTATCCTTCTCCATATCCCGATATCTATCCCTATTCTTATCTCTGTTCCATCCTCAGCCCTGTCCCTATTGGACCTTTTCTTGTTGTTATCCTGATCTCTGTCCCTGGCCCTATTGTAGAAAAGCCTTGAATATTTTCGTGAAGGCAAAATCAAACTTGTCTCTGCTCAACTCCTCGCGCATTGGGCTGCTCGTGCATTGGACTGCTTATACATTTTTCACCACATTCATGGCGTGGGTGCATCCCATACGGCGTTACGATTTCTTATGGGCGCACGAGATGCCCCGATCTTTCCACTTCTGCTTAGAGCCGCCTGATTTTTCTTTGCATTAAACACCTTTGGCTTGCTTGTACACGATGCCAGCGACTGGCAGCCTCTCCAGATCTCTCGTGGTTTTCTCCCCATGATAAACAGGTTTTTAAACCGACAAGTTCACGACCGGTGTATGAAAAATATTTATTGAGAGTTAGATTGCAGTTACACTTCGGACACTCGATTTTTGGTCCAGATTCCGACTGTTTTTCATCACCAAATATCAAAGTTACGGGGAAAATTGCCCACAATGATCCGACTATAGAATGTCTTAGCGTTCGTAGGTTTGAGAATGAATAACTGAATGCATCAATTAGCCGTGACAGGCACATTTTGATTAAGCTCACTCAACAATTTGACAACAGAGAGCTTTTGAAATTTTTAACAAAAGTTAGACCGATGCACTCACTCTGTGCTATTTATTCCATGTTTATCAACGGCGTCACACAAATATACACGTGGCTCAAGCGCCACGACGACGATTTGTCATTCAAATGATCCTTTTGCGAAAAATTAGTTGGCGCGCATTCTCTGTCTCTCAGTTTTATGCGGGCCGTTCGCTCAATACTAGTATTAAATTATGAGTATATCTATGCAGCTTTGCTAAAGTTTGTCACGAGAGCTAACTATAAATCACTCGTCTGTCCTCTTCATAATAGCGCGCGCTTATTGCACTCTTCCAAGACTTTCTATAATTTGCTTTCGTGACGCGCTTCTGTTTCATAAATGCCTACTCAAATCCGATCGGCTTGTGGTATAATACCATCATGACTCGTTTCGAAATTAAGAAATTAAATGGACAAGAATAATCACAATTTCATGATGTAAAAATACTCGAACGACTCAGTTATATCAGGTATAGTTATCATGGTATTAACGCATCTGAAATTGAGTCTGAAATATTATAGAACGGGAGTGTTGTGCACAAAAGTATCTTTTGAAACGATCAATAACTCGAGTTCGGGATGATCTTTGACATTAGTCGAGATTTATCAGTGTAATTTTCATGTACGTGAAATTATAGACATTCGGGCAAGATAAAACGACCCACAAGCGTACTTACACGGAAATTATACATCAGGGGATTGACATTGATTGACTGCTCGGCAGACTGCACCACGTGAAGGATGGCTCAACTTTCGTTTAGTCGTATATTATGAGCGAACTCGCTGTGCTCATAACTCTGGGGCAAAATTACGTTCCAACCCATCAACATGATCAACACCGATGACAAAAGTTTTGCTCTATTGGCGGATATGCCATATCAGCAACGTCCCTGAATAATTGATTTCATACTTTATACAACACGCTATGTAGTAAACACAGCAGAGAAAGAAGTTTCGTAAATAGATTCGTTATAATAGGTTAAGCGACTCTTTAGATGAACATTATCAATGAAGAACTTTGTAAGCTGTCAGGGACCAAACTCCTTGAGCTTTCGTGTTTCTAAGCATTTCGGGTCTTAATGCTGACTTGGTCATTGCAAATTTACATCATGTTCCAATTCATTCGTTTTGCTCCAAGACGATGTTGTTCGATTCGACTGACTGAACGAATCAAAAAATCGGTCACCATTTCGTGGTTACTTACGAATTCATAACGAAGAGGGGTTTCACTAATAATCATCATCAACAACGCCTTTTTCCCAATCTCAAATGAATTAGTTATCGGCGTATCGATAATTCGGAAAGATAAATCGCGATTCGTAATTTAGCGCAACTTGTCTACTTTTCATTCTATCTGATCCGTTAGAGGATAACAAAAATGCTAGCGAAATTGTTGAATCAACTTTTTTCAAAATTATAATTACCTGCATCTATGCACGTGTGACGCGCTTTTACGTAGTATAGCAAAATTTCATTTTAAAAAACTGTTTACAATTAATGCTCCAAAGGGTAGTTCTCTTAGATAAATTTGAAGAAGTAGAAAGCCATCAGGCCATCTCAAAATCACACACTCACTTCTGTAATTGGAGTAATTCAAGGGTCATCAAATTTTTTGATTAATTTGTATTTTTTATGAGAGTTTGCACGCTGCACCAAAATAAACAACGGCTGTAAGCTCTGATAACACGTTAATGTCTGTTGTTGGAATCGAGGATTCGCTGTTCCTTGTCCTCTGGAGGTACGGTACGAGATACTCATGCAATTTGCAAGCATATAGACGCAGGAAAGCTTCTGATGGGCGGCTAATAATTTCCCAGCTTGGCCCTAATGCTCACGAAGGTATATACCGAGTTGCGGTGGCAATCTCAGCGCTTCGACATGTTCACGCTATTCCCAATATGAAGCGGGGGCGGATAATGATACATGCCACACCATGCGCGCCGGAGCTGGGCGTTGTTTTGCAATACATGCGGGATACGTGCTAGAGTTATAGGATAATATCTCGTGAGTGAATAATGCTGTAAAAAAAATCTCTTATCTGCGCCAATAATAACGGCGACGATTTAATGACTGCATTTTCGCGGAATTCGCACGGTAGCGAGATATTCCGCTTCCTTTCTATATCGCAACCGAGGAGGGCGCACTTAGCGATTCCTGTACATATGGTGTTTACTGGAAAGATATGAGGTAGGTATACCTAGGTATGATAGACGGCGATTTATTGGATACCGTTCCATCATCATACATCCTCCTGCCGCTGAAAATAAAAGCAAACAACGCTCGCGCCTCGTTCGCTAATCGATGTATAGCGCGATGAAATTGAGCAGCTGAGCTGAGCAGCCGCGAGCAATTTAATAGTCGTTATACGGCGAGTGGCTATCAGCGTGCACGATCGATTTGATGAGGAGGTAGCAAACCGCAGTATCGAAGAACCGGGAGGAGAATTTTCTTCCACGCGAACGGCATTACGAGTCAGAAACGTGAACTTGAATTTTCAAAGTCAATTTTCTAAGGGTTTTTCAATCTTACCGTATCTTTTCGGATCAGATTATATACGTGATTTTGATTTTGAGTAACCACAGTTGACGCCAATAAATTTGAGATACCGTAAGATGGGGTAACTTTGCCACAGGGGGGGTAACTTTGCCACACCGCCGGGAAAAGATTTCAGAGGCTGCTGTAGGTGAGGTAGGGAATCTTATCGCTCTAGTAACAATTCCCTCCAGTAGGGACATGCGTGAGCTATGTTTTGCGCCCGCGGAAGGCAGCTCTAGATGCCTCAGAGTTGTTTACAAAATTTGTACCGCAGTGAGAGACAAGCAAAAAAATCTGGTCCCAAAAAATTAACCCAGTACGAGCACTTGGCGTCGAATGACAGGTAAATGCTGCATATTCTCATTGACTCAAGCCGTTAACTTGATGATTCAGTTGTTATAAAGCACAATTTTTCCACGGTATAAATTTTACGCCCAGAAAAAGAAAAAAAAGCTGTTTTTTTGCTATGGTGGGGTAACTTTGCCACACTTTCCTACTGCAGCTTAAGGCGATGCGGTCACCGTGCACCGTGACCATGGACCTTGAAAATACACCTTACATAAAAAGTTTGATGATTCAAAGTCTGAGACGAGTTGTCGAATACTTGTTATTGTCCAACTTGTAGGTCAATACGTCGCTTAGCCCAAATCATAAGAGAATCGGAGAAAAGTGGGAATAACTCGGCCACGGGAACTATGATATACGCACATTTTCATTTCCAACTTTTTCCGATTCTATTACAATTTAGGCTCAACGAAGAGCGAACAAATCTAAGTTAGATGATAACAAATATTTGTGCGCTCGTCGTTTAGCCCAAATCGCAAAAAAACCGGAGAAAGTTGGGAATGATTTCAAGCTTGCATGGTGACCGCGTCGCCTTAAGTGCTCACGTCTACAGTTATTTTGTTCAACTTCTCTCACGTAATTTCCCATTTTATAATACTTTCATTCTTCCAATCCAATATTTACCCATCTGCTCTTACAGATGACCAGAAACTATGCAAGGCAGAAGGGTAGAGGGAATTACAAGAATTATTCATATGGCAAGCTTCAGAAGTGCCTTAAGCAAATAGGATGTGGCAATAACTCTCTTACCGCGAAGCAGCCAAGGAATTTAAGATACCAGTGAAAACACTATTCACTTATCTCTTCATTAAACGAAACAATTCCGTCTAGATGGATTTTATTTAGATTAAAAATCGCCAATGACTGCTTTGCGTTAGGCTCTCTTGAAAATACTCGTGCAGCATCGATAACTTATACAGAGCGTTAAATGCGGGGAAATTCCTCTTGGAACGCAGAAAAGTCATAATAATTATCAAGAACTCAATTAAAGAGATACATTGACTTTCATTTTTCAATCTTAAATCCTAGCTAAACGTGCAAGTACTTGAGGCATGAGTCAAGCATCATCTTTCGACACTCTTCCGTGGAATTTTGAAAAACCAAACTTATATAAACAGCTCTGATACTACTTCAAATCAATCATTTGACTTGTTCAATGCTGCACAAAGCTTGGGATGTCAAGAAAAACGTTCCCAATGGGAACAACATCTATTAGAGCTCATGAGATACAAGATACGCTGGTATTTTCACAAGAATTCTAGTCGTGATACTGAAATTCCAGTGGAGATACTGGAGTGTGGCAAAGTTACCCCACCCCAGGTTTTGTGAAAAGTGTTTTGCTTCTCAAGACCGTATCTTCAAACAGGATTCTCAAATCGAGTTCTACCTTACGCCAATCGAAAGCTAAGATTCTAAGCATTCGATTGGCTACTGATACGGGTAGGTTTTGCCGTAATCTCTCCGAGCTAAACTGAAAACAATGCCAAAAAAAAGTCGAAAGTGTGGCAAAGTTACCCCACTTGACGGTAACCGTGTCAATTGTACAATGAAGTATTAAAACGGTTTAAGCCAACAGGCTATACTTCAATATTGGTGTCGAAAATCTGGGCAAGAATGACGTCAAATCTAAGAAGCAAAGCGAGACCCATGAGAGGAATATCTCAGTTAAAGAAAATAATGACGAGTGATTGGATGTGACGATGAAAAAGCTTCGAAAAAATCGAGAGTCAGAAAAACAAGGAGCGAATACGATGGAATCACTCGTTGCCAAAACTAATCTAACTCCTCTGCTGCGGCTCAATGTACGATTCGGAGTGCTTCTTTTCTTCTATCTAAATTCTCCTTCGAGCTGGACGTCAGCAAAACTGGTCTATCGAAAGAAATTCGCATTCTGGGGATCACTGTCGAGAAACAAAAGAGTTTTTCTACCGGAGAAGAAACGCATTCTCGGAATACGTCTGCAATTTCGCTCCCAAGGAATACCAGCGTCTTTTGATCGCTCGGGTCAAGAGTGAGGGCGGGTATCTTAGCTCTTCTATTGCGACGTTATACTGATGATGAGCGCGTCACGGTGCCCTTGAATGCAATTTAAATGAAATATTCCGTTACCAACGGGATTATTTTGGTTTCCGTTTCCGGATATCTTAAAGAATACATTCCTAAAAGAATTAAAATCTTTCGCCGAGCCGTTTTGAAGGAATGTCATTTGGAACATTTTTTGGAACTCTTATTTCCTCAATGATAATAAATGTTCTCCAAACCTAAGATTCCTTGGTCAAATGATGATCTAAATGAAAAATGATGATTCAGGAGGATGATTCGAGTAATTATGACAATGAGAATAGTTACGAGAGATTAAATCTCCAAAACTGCTGATTGTGGAGAGTCCTTTTGGGGGAAAAATTATGAAGCAGAGTCCGGATCTCAAATTGGGATTCCCATCCACATCTTGATCAAAACTACTCAAGTTACGATCAATATCAATCAACATAAATCAATATAGCATTGCTAATCATCGTTTCAACGTCATCAATCGACACAGATCGGTAAGTTGGAATACTGTTTTGCGGTCGTCTTACGACACCGTACCCCGTCTGCGGCAAATTCCTCGCGTGCTCAATCGGCGACATTTGTTGATATGGTCTACATACTCGCTCCAGACAATACTCTCAGTATACATGTATGCCAGCGAAATTCATAACAAGAGTGAATTCTGGAACTTTAGCTAATGGGTCACTCAACTAGTATCTCGCCAGCTTGTGAGCGCTTCGCATGTGTCTCTGAACCTTGTGGTGAAAAGTTTCAATTGTTATCCCAATCAATGCGTATTCATTGCTACGTTGACTGTATGCGGATTTCACAATCGTGATGACGAAGGACCATGCATTTTCTCACGAGGAGAATAGATCCAAAGTCTGTCTGTTATGTTTTCGAAAGAAGAAAATGATGGTTCCCATCAAAAATCAACTGAAAATAGATCTGGAGACAATTTTCAATCATTATCGAGAAAGCAAAAGTTCACCAAGTGCTTTGTGTGGTACGTGTAAGGTGCACGTGAGTCGAGTTAAATCTGGCAAAGAGACGATGAATATTTTGAATTCACCCAGAGTCGTGGATAAGATAGTTTCCGAGTCAACCGAGAATTCGAGGTGTAATTGTGAAATCTGTGATGTTGCACGAAAAACTCTCAATTCACAGCAACAAACTACATCTAAATCAGCAGGTGAGTACTTGAAACCCTGTCAAATGGCATTGTTCCAAAATTCCATGGATTTTACGAATAGGTTTCTCATATCGACGTCCCAACATCGTGAACTTGTGGCTTCCGAAAATTTTTTTACGTACAGCCCGAGTCACGCACTAGTAATCAGCCTTTCCATCACGATGATTTTGACGTCTCGCAACTCTACCCTCGCTACCCTACATCAATATATCTCTTGATTATCGGGTTACCTATCAAAGTGGAAATACGCACAGATTGCGCTCGCGCTTCTTCAATATTTGGACGACAAATTGTACTAGGCTATTTTGCTTTGCGCGGAGTCACGCATGAAACTCAATGATCTTCTCTCGATTCATAAATGTTGCAGAAAACTGATATCAAAATGTCATAACTCTTCAGTGGGCTCAAATTCCCATTATTACAATAACCATCAACTATTTTTCCATTCATCATTGAAATTAAACCATAGTGTACTCGAATTTCCGTAGAACAACGTAAAATATTTATGTATCTCGTACCAAAAAAGCTTCTCTTTTCACTCTCGCACTGGGGAATCCTGATCCATTACGTGACGTTTTTCGTCGAGCGTAGGGGCCTTGTGAGAAGTTTTTATCGGAAATTCCACGTGCTTAACATCATTTCCAAAAAAATTGCATAAATTCGGAATGTGACGCGGTTTTGTATGAAATCTTCAAGTTTCATTGAATTTGACAAAGTTCCCGAGTGGAATTCATCCATGTCGTGAATTATATTACAGGAAATCCAGCTCCAAGCACATTGAAAAACCCCTGCCGCAAATGTCTCACTCCGGTATCCAAAGGAGTATCTCATATCTGCAATGTGCAGTCTCAAGTTGATAATCTTTCAACTTATTTGGAAAGTTGTCCCCAAAGAGTACAAGATCAAGTAGTGTCCAAATTCATAAAAAATAGGACTGCAGTAGAAGAATGTCCAGAGTCACAGGAGACACTCGTCATCCGACAATCACGAGGCAAGCCACTCCATTTCATCAGAAAATCCTGCAAAGGGTCCATAAGTAAAAAGACCGCGTGTAAACGCTCAGTATCTGCAGAGGATCTTTCAAAACTGCAGATAAGCATGAATCTAAGCTCTCGCCAGACGCATGGGATCGCCTCATTTTTACGGACAGCCACACAAGATAGAAAATTTATCGAATCAGGCTCGGCGATTAAGCTTATGGAGAAATCTCACCTACTCGACGATTTTTTCAGCCACGGAGAGTTTGAGTTCTTGAAGATTAATGGAAAAGAGATCTCCGAAGTGCATAGAGTTGTGGTCCATTGTATTGGTATAAGTGATTTCATAGCGTTCATAAAAGAGAAAAGGCGCACTGGAGAGTATCTTATCAAGAAGGGCTTGGACGGTGGAGGAGGATTTTTCAAAATTTGCCTCTCAATTCAGTCGGAAACATCGACAGCAGAAATTACCGGCTCAGAACGTCGGAAATTTTCTGACGGTATTGCATTCAAACAGTTCAAAGATTCTGCAGTCAAAAAGATATTCCTGTTGGCAGTAGCTCCTAAGATTCAGGAAAATTATAACAATGTTTCTACATTAATGAATGCCCTGGATCTCGAAGAGCTTGAAGGAACTATAGCTACCGATCTGAAATTAGCTAGCATCATATCCGGTATTATGCCGCAGAGCTGCACCCACCCATGCATCTGGTGTTTTGTGAATAAAGATGATCTCAACACCTGCGGTGAACTCAGAACGGTCCAAAAGAATCTGACTTACTACGAGAAGTGGGTTGCAGCTGGATCAGTGAAGAATGATGCGAAAAATTTCATGAATTGCGTGAACAGACCACTATTCAAGAGCGATCCGGACGAGACATTCCTGCAACTAATACCACCACCTCAACTGCACTTCATGCTAGGAGTGGTAAATACCATATTCTTCCATATGTACCGAGAGTTTGAGAGTGAATCTACAGCTTGGATGAAAAAATGCAACGTTGAACGAGAGATGACACATGGTAGCCCAGCTTTCAAAGGGAACTCGTGTAAAAAACTTTTGGAGAATTCCGATTCACTATGTGTTCAACCAAATTCAAGACTGGAAAAATATCAAACATCCTTCTCTGACTTCCGGGATGTTGTAAACTCGTGTTTTGGAGAGGTTCTGGATCCCGATTACAAGCTTTTCATCGCCAAGTTTCGTCAAAGCTATATGAACTTAGGAATCAGTGTGACTCCAAAGGTACACGCAGTATTTTTTCACGTCGAACAGTTCTGCGAATCGAAAAAAAGAGGATTGGGCTTCTACAGTGAGCAAGCAGTTGAGTCTGTTCACTCCGACTTCAATTCCCTCTGGGAGAAGTATAAAGTTAACGATTCGAACGAGAAATATCCCGAGAAACTTCTACGTGCAGTGTGCTCATACAATGCCTCCCACATTTGAAGAATTCATAAGTCTTTGGAAAAAGATGGAATCATTCTGTATTACAGGCTCACAGTGACTTCTTATCATGTCTCCTCATTTATCTTGTACAATGTGCATCTATATTGGCCCCAACTTGAGTAGTTTTGAATAAAATGTGGATGGGAATCCCAATTTGAGATCTGGACTCTGCTTCATAATTTTTCCCCCAAAAGGACTCCCCACAATCAGCAGTTTTGGAGATTTAATCTCTCGTAACTATTCTCATTGTCATAATTACTCGAATCATCCTCCTAAATCATCATTTTTCATCTAGATCATCATTTGACCAAGGAATCTTAGGTTTGGAGAACATTTATTATCATTGAGGAAATAAGAGTTCCAAAAAATGTTCCAAATGACATTCCTTCAAAACGGCTCGGCGAAAGATTTTAATTCTTTTAGGAATGTATTCTTCAAGATATCCGGAAACGGAAACCAAAATAATCCCGTTGGTAACGGAATATTTCATTTAAATTGCATTCAAGGGCACCGTGGCGTCTCTCACAATCCCCAATAAGACTACCCCGTCGCACATCCGCCGCGGTGCTCATAATGATGATGCAGGAGCTATTACCCCTGCTGCATATCGCAAGTCTAATGTATGTACACGGCACGGCATGTATGTTGTACACGGAGGCATCAATCTCGCAGCTCGTTGCAATTCGCCAGGGCGTAATACCTGTATATCGCTCGCGACGATTAACGCCAACCGGTATAGAACTGAGAGCCGAGCCACTCTTATTCTCTGACGATGCAGCCCATATAACGGTATAAGCACTCATCGCTCGTTTGCGATCGGTGAAAAAAGTCTGATGCTGCAGTGCAGCAGCAGCAGCAGCGCCGGCAAACCAGCATCACATCGTTCCACGCGCTTTGCGACGCATCCTCAGAGCGAGGGGTCAGCGGGCGAGGCGATCGCTGCTCACAAGCAAAATTCATCGACCGGCCAGCTATGGTATATAATACTAAATAACTGTAACCATGAAAAAGGCAAGAGTTAGGTTATGGTCCCAATGCTGCTGAATAGAGCCGCGTGTCGACCCTCCGCGAATCCTCTACAGTATGTATTATGTACACCGATGAGAGAAACTTAGCCGAGTCTGTACGAGCTCGGTGTCGGCGAAACCGGTTATGTTGATCTCGTGCTTACCGTTTTTCACCTTTTGCACCTTTGCGCGCTGCAGCGCAGCCGGCCTCTACAATACTCGCGCCGCAGCATCCGCCCGACGCGCCGTTGCGACAGAACCACTGGCGCGCTGAGGCTCTTCCCTTCCCTTTACACGCATCACCGGTATGGTCGATTGAAATCGATGTTGGTGCAGGAACCGGTCATCGCTCGGCTCGATCCTTCTCTTTCGCCGCTCGCGTATACTTGTGCAGTGCGAGGCTGAACGCCAGCAGTCCGGAAAAATCGACGATGGCGCCCAACCCAATGCCACTATAGTCACTGCCGATCGTTTGGCTCAAGGTTTAACTTTGCTGTCGTTAACCGATGATATTATTCTTATGTGACCACGCATTTTTCATAGCTATTCCCTCTCCATCTTCGATACTATAATGGAAAAGATTATGTGTCCGAGCAGCTACTACGAGACCCTACGGTTCACAGCGAGTCGTCATTATACCATAAACCGCAATTTCTACAAAGTCGATATAATAGGGCTCCGACCCACAATCATCGCTGGTCTCCCTGACGAGGATACGATGAGCCAGGGTCGTTTTACCCAGACCTTGATATGCGAGACGCTGTCCATCCCAACAGGAAATCAACGTGGGCAAGCACGGCAGTGATAATCATGATTCGAACTCAACTAAGAGAAGCGTACCAAGGCGCTGGTGCATTTTCAAGATCCACCGAATGCAATTTTCGTTGGTTCAAACTTAAAAATGACGCACTCGGTGGACTCGTTCGGGTGTATGATGAAGGAAGTAATGAACTGTAAAGGAGCAGCTGTTTGCGACTACTGTGGTCGCGGACTCACTCAGACGAGAGAATTTTTATAATTCGCGAACGCGCAAATGATCTCGGATCACTACTATCCTGTACTTTCCAACCGCAAGGGGGACTTTGTGTCCCAAAGTGTGACGACCCTCCGGCCCCAGTTACCGCCCGCCGGAGCGAGGAGACCGCACATCTCCATCCGGCACCACGGGAGTGGGTGAGTCTAGGGACTCAAATTGGGATCGCCCTCGGGCGATAACAATGCGAGCTTGGAAGACTCATCCATCATCCCGAGGGACTCTTTGGGCTCTCAGGAAGCCTAGAAGAGTCCCAAAACCCCCCACCGAGGGGTGGGCATCGGCCTTGTGCTGGGGGCCGAGCCCGGAATTCGGTAGTCGGGGAGAAGTAGCGGGTCATTGCTTAATCACTTGCGGCTCGGTGATGGCCGTCCCCCAAACCGACGCGTTGGCAGGGCGTATCCCTAGCCCCGCGCCCATGGGGGCAACCGGGGTGAAGGCCAAAGCCAGGCACGCGGGATACAAGAGATAAATTCCTATCCTGTACTTTCCAGGCGTCCTAGCGCGTCCTGGGCCCAGAAATTCGATCTCTTTCGCTTACGCTCGGGAGATAACTCGTCTTTTCGTGTCCGACTCTAGAGCTCACGCACAGAGCAAAGTATAGCACGATCTCAGATTTGGAAGTATGTTCTTGTGTATTATTTTGAGTTCTTTCTCAGCAAAAACTCGGAATTTACCGAACAATAGGTATATGTGGCTTCTCAACAACTCCCTCACGTGAGGACATAAAATTTGAGCATAATTTGTACATTTTCTCACAATTTTAGAGCCGCGACTAGATCGTTTATCCGCCTAACGCATTGTGTACATTGAGTCTCCGATTCGTGCCTAAATCACTGTTTTGATAAGATGAGAGATGTGTGGGAGCGCTTATCAACTCGTAAGAGAGCGTTCATTGACTATATATATGAGCATTCGCTCATGGGCAGATTTTGATCCTCTCATTTCAAAATATAGGTTCATTCGATTATGTATGTTCGGAATGCTCCGTCAAAGATTTCTAGCCGCGGAGGGAGGAGGTAGCCTGTTTCCAATGCTGTGGACGATTTTTCCCCTCTCCGCGGCTATACAAATCTTGGACGGAGCGTTGAGCGAACCATCGCCGAATGTGCGTTCTTTTGAGAACGTTCCGAACTACGCAATCGAATAAACCTCATCAAACCAAACGGCTGAGGCACAAGAATGGTTCACTTCACTTCCGAGAATTGGCAGGGTGTTCCTCTTCGAGAGAAAGACGTAGTAAATAATAAGAGTGTCAATTTCGTGGACATCTCGGAACAAACATCGATAATCCAAGTTCTCGTTCGACTTTTTGGAAGTTAATTAGGTACACAAAAGACTCTGCCAAACGGAATCCATATTGACAAATGAAACACGAAATGTCAAATCCGTAGCACAATATCAATCTCGACAGCTGAGATACCATTTGATTCTGCACGTATGAAGTTTCTTCCAGCCCCTACATATATTTTTGAGCTTTGATCTCATTATTGATGAGATTGGTAATGAAATAATCCACCTCAAGAGCCTAAAATACCGCGGATTTAATTACATATTTGAAAGCACAAAAACTCCATAAATGACGAGTGACGGTCGGTCTGAGTGAAGAATCATATATCAATCACATCCAAGTTATACGGAGCTAGATGTGAGAAACCTATCGCCCACGCGTGCTTGACGAACATTGCGTGTAGTCAACTAAATTGTTCAAGACGAGACGGAATGTGTAGCAATTGTTGTTCATCACATTTAAACAGCCACTCGATTTCTAAAAGCAATCCAAGTGGCACGCAATCATATTTTGGAGCCAATTCCAGTTTGACAGATGATCATTTCGCTCAGGAGAAAGTGTAATAACCGCGATATGTAACGGAGTCGTAAGCCTGACGAAAGCGCTGCACGCTCAAGTTCTTGAGGAAAATTGAGATTTGGTTCAATTTAAATTATGTTCCATCAAGTATGAGATATTCGTATCGCGTTAGACGCAGCAAAGTATATTACCCGATATTAACCGAACCCTTTGAAGCTCGGGAGCAGCTAGGTGCACGAATGAAAAATGTTTTGACACTTATGAGCTATAGAAATGGGCCTTGTTAAAAAGAATGACTGGGTTGGTTTCATCGTTCACCAGTGTCAGGAATGCGATGCTCATCGGCCAATTTAGGCAGTTTGGATGGTGCAGCTCACTAATATAATTCAAAGTCGCAGTGCGACGCGAGATAGAAATCGGCCACGTCCGGGACCGCGCGCACTCGCCAACCCATAACCGCCTTGATAGTACACAAAAAATAGTTCGTCTCGAGCAAATCGCACAATCGAGTTCTTTAGTTATTCTCGAGTTTGCTTGCGCATCCGCCAATATTTATCGCGCAAATGTACACGATTTCACGCTGAGCGCGCACCCACAATGCCCTTTACGGAATTCTCAGCTCCTATATAAATATATATGTATGCGTACGCAAGTATACATACGTGACTCACACCTGCTTGAGAATTCGCGTGGGGTTTGAATCCTAAGTTCCTTCTCCTTTCGAGACTCGTGATCACGCGGTCGTAAATAATGCAAAATCCAATACGAGACCGTCCGAGCCCGCCACTGAGCGCTGGAGATGAGAGTTTCGATCGGGGCTGGATGTGCAGGACGCAGGCCAAGAGAACTAGGTATACGTGTTACAAATATGCAAACTCATCATCGTGTGGGGTTATCGTATTGTCGACACACGCGCGGGTGTACAGACGCAATTCGGATACTTTCGCAACATCAGTTTTTATCTCGGTTTTTATCGAGGCGACGAATTTGCGTAACGCCACAGTGACGTTGCATCATACAGTATTAGTTGTCTGGTTCATTTATGTCACATATTATCGGGAATCGCGAGTATCAAGAAAAAAATAGCTCTGAAGATGTTGTTTTGGCAGAATCGTCGCTCGATACTTTCGCTGAGTTCAGGCTCACGAGCTTGTTTTATGTGTAATGATTTATGCTTGGCGGCTTCAGATTATTTCTTATATATATATATCAAGCGCGGATCCAGGGGGGGGGGGCGAGGGAGCGATCGCCCCCCCCCCCCCAAACCACTTTTTAGTATCGATTCGCCCCCCCCCAAAATTGTTCCCTTCGCATGAATTTTCAAAGAGATTGTATAAGTTTGTAAATCAAACTTGGAAACTTGTGTGGACAAGTCAAGAGAGTTTTAAATTTTAGCCCGTATAAGCGGATTATGAGCGGCCCAACTCATGCTCGTCACCACCTGTTCTTGCAAAACTTTCAATGTCATTCGACCCTCATTATCCAGCCACTTGAAATGAACCAGGCGTAATGCGCTTAGCGTTCCAAGTAGTAATCTCTTTTATCTCCATTGGGTAGCCTTGCCCACTGAGTAGGTAAGGATGGCATCTTCTTGGTACCTGTTTTCGTAGCTCATACTATTCATGCTGTGTGAGTATAATGAGATCGGATGAGCCGATTGTTTACCGTCGTCGGTCGTTGCCGAGCATGAGTCAGCTGCTATAGCTCTTCAAATTAATGTTTAGTATTCGTTATACAAATTTTCTATGTCAATTAGTGTTGTCAAAAGGTGAAAAATTGCATGTGTGATGTGTGAAGTGATATTTTAGACAATGAGTAATCGTCCAGTGCACAGAAGCTCGGGCAAAAGGAAGCTTGATACGGAAGGTCAAAAGAAAGAAACAAAACGTGTGAAGCTGACTGATTTTTTTTCTCCTGTACGATATGAAAATAAAGCAGAACTACAGAGTAGCTTTACATATTCACATGGATATTCCATTGAATATCGATCGAATTATCGATCGGTATGCCTTGATGCGCCAACGCAAAGCAGATTTTATATTGTAGACCCAATCGTTGTGTAGACCAGATCGTTGATGATTTTTTAATGTTTGCTCGATAATAATTTTTTATGATTTGTTAATGACATTTTATGTACACTATTTGCGTAGGAACGCTGAGTAATTATTAAAGGTTTTATCTACTAATTGCAGACTGTATATGTGAGATGGTTCCTTATTTTTGCATGAGTACATAAATATGCGTATATGTGAGCGAGTATATATATATATATATATATACACACGCGCGCACGCGACCGCCCCCCCCCCCAAAATGAAATCCTGGATCCGCTCTTGATATATATATATATATATATATATATATATATATATATATATATATATATATATATATATATATATATATAGTGCAAAGCGCAGGACAGATTAGTTCGCTCTCGTAGTGAAAGTTATTGTTGTCCTACGAAAGCACACCGTTCCGTCATTCCTATGCAACGCGTGACACAGTAATTGAATTATCGCTTGCTCTCTTCATAGCACAGCATTACACGGTTAGTTTATGCAGATAAATGTCAATATACCCTCTCACTGCGACATTGTGAGAAAAAACAACAGAGTGACAGTGGTCGAGAAGCCGCGAGAGCGATTTGTCGAAGAGATGTAACGAGAGAGCGAGATATCCGAGAAGATTATATCCTAAGTTAATGGTATCTCGAAATAGTATTTTTCGACTCGAAAGTGGGAAGTCTAGTTTTGTTCTTCAAGTGACTATTTTCGGCCCGAGCCCTGGCGAGGGTAGAGCAAATAAATTGGTAAAAACGAGTTTTAGACATCGCTCTGACTGATATCAAAATTATCGAGTGAAAAAACCCAAAAGATCGAAAATGCTCTGTGCAACGATCTCTCCTTCGATTTGAATCGTTTTCAATTTAATTATGTCTGGAATCACACTGTTAGTCTCCGAGATAGTCCCTCTAATACAGCTCGTATTAGGAATGTTCGCTGCAAGGAAAAAAACGTGGAGTGTTGCATGGAGCATTCGCGAATTTGTGTACGCATTGTGACAACCGACCGCGAAAAAGTTCGGCGCGCTGCCCGCGATCGAAACGATTTGAAACGTTTCTGATGCCACCGCGCGCATAGGAAAGCATATGATATGATATGATATGTGCATTCCTTGCCCTCTTACTACTTGCGACGATGCATCAGGTTTCGTCAAGTTTGGCAGGGGGCGGGGCGACCATGCGGAATTGCGGAGCACAGCCAATTACCCAAAATTTCACCGTAGAGAGGGTAAAAACCCGCCTAAATAGCTCACACGGACACAAGTTTCGTCACCAACACAAGCAACCGTACAAGATTTTTCCAAGAAAAACGCCGAAAATCGCGGAGTACGGTGAAAAATGGGTGGTCCGAGCGTCGAGTGGGGAAACATGGAAGTAGAATAAAAGCGACGAAAAAAACACTTCACGCCCGAGTATCGAAATATGTTTTTATCACTCTAACCTAAAAATGCCGCGTCTAAATAGGAATTTAGGGTTCTCGTTATGAAAAAATATATCCGCACTTCGCTCGCAAGCCCATTTTGGGCCCTGATGGAAGACATGCCGATCCTAATGGCCAAGATGGGCTACCGCGCTCAGTATACGGAGGTATGTATACTATTTTCGACCGAATGGACGTGAAGTGAACGAAAACTGTCGTGCGTAACCCATGTAAAACTTAGAATTCCATGATCATGGAATCCGTAAATTCCTATAGTCATATACGATCATATACGCAAAGAATTAGGTTGGGAATTTGTCATTCTTATTCTGGACAGACGAGATATACTTATTTACAGCTGCGACGATGTAACATCAATAACTTTGCGATATTGATCGAATATTACCCAAAAAATTTTTTCCGAGAGTCATTCTCATCAGGTTTTGAATATTTGAAGCACTGAAGAGAAATAATCCACATTGAATCTCATTTTTCGTCGAAAAGGTCAGTTTTTATGAACTTGAGACCGACTCCTGGATAAAAAATTAAAAAATTTTCTGTAGTATATGATCTTATCGTGACGTATTGATGTTAGAATAGGTTTGTATCAATATATCACAACTTTCCGGAATGAAGAGAATTGTTTGGGGTGGTTTCATCATGGGAAGGCAGTACTTCACGCGCAGTCAATCGAAAATGAAGATTGCAAGATTTTGAGTCAATTCTATGGATAGTTCGAATTATATTTTGCAGGTGTCATATTATCTTGGATATAGAATCAGATGAATCAATGAACAAGCTGGTATGAGCGATATTTGAACAAATGATGAAAGTCAAATTGAACCGGGTCCAGCACGCGAGATGTGCCGTCGTGATAAACTCTCGCTCGCGCGATATGTATAGTATAGTCGAAATGACCTATAGAGCACTAATGGGTACACCGACACGCGGTGGCAAATATGAATAATTCATGATCAAAATGGAGCTACTAGCAAGCTCGTAATTTACAGTCCAGGATATAGGAGATTGAAACTCTGAGCGCCCCGCCGCACAATAACGGAATAGTTTACGGTTAAAGTTTCATATACCAGTTTTCCACGCGGGTAACGAGATAATCATTCTCTCCCTCACTTCTTCTAGTTCGATGAGAGCGATTTGAACGAATATCGCTCGGTATAATTTATCGGAGAATTTTCCTTTTTCTAATGATACATTTAAAACGTGGGAAAAAACGAACAACAACGTCGATGCCGCTATATAATATAATGTGTAGCGATAATCGAATTCATTTCCTCGCGAAAGCTCATCACCATCGCAGTTATGAGGGCGCGTACATTCGATGCGGTACATTTTTTTATTACCTTTATGGACGTATCGATAATATGGGTGTAGCATCACGTGGCAGTGCACGTGGGAAGCTAGGACGAAAGAATCTGCCCGGTTGCGAGAATTAATTTCAAAATTCCTCGGCGTGGCCACATTAATACATCGCTCTACTCTGAATACGCGCGTCTGATCGAGAACGAGGAGATTGAAATACCCCCTTGTAGCGAAAAGGAGGAATATATAAAATATATATATCTCAAAAACCAACAAACTAACCAGGCGGAGAATTGATGAATGAGCGTTGCGGGTCTACGCTCTACGCCTCTTGCTCATTCAGCCGAAATTTCAAACTATCCGAGTGAAATGAAGCGGGCCCCTCTCTTCTCTCTTCTCTCTGAATTTCGCGTTTGCAAACTAAATGAAATTTGTACGCAAGCGCGCGGGATGCCATCACTATGCGAGAAACGCATCAGGCTAATTAGCCCGTCGATTCGCCGCTGAGAATTCATTCTCTCAAGGGAATTAGTTTTCCACCAAATTCGTTTGGCGAGTAGCGGTGATAATTTTGCTTGCAAAACTTTTGCCGAAGAAACGGCGTAAGAGAGGGCTGCTCCCGATGTGGTAAATTATATGGAGTGATGGTGTTCCGATGCGGGCATTAGTCGATTAAAATTGCGAGCGATCAAGAAGATGTGTAGAAATTAGTTCTCGACGTTATCGCTTTTGCGAGCGGGGGTGAGAAATAAAAGAAGGAGAAATGAGAGGGGGGGATATAATGCTTTAGTTTAAACGTTCACTGATATAATTACGTGGCTAAGCTCCTCTAATATACATATATATCCTACTAATAAGCTTTCCGGCAATCGTAGCATTTGATCGGCCTATAAGTGCCGGTGGCGTGGACATCGAACGAGCGACACCAAAATCCTATCGAATATTAGTTATACATAAACCACGCGCACGCTTTGACAATTTTGTCGCGATTTCGCTGATTTTTGTACGCGAGCTTTCTTACGCAAGGTACGAATCTTGCATGGTCTGTATGGATTTTGTTGCGACACGCATTTGAATGAATCTGTGGGCATCGATTGATGATTTTGCACCACTGAGAATTCGTCTATAGGAGTGGAAACCCGAATATTTACTGCAAAAGGTAAAATTACGAAACGATCCTTCCCACGAATAAGAAAGCTCATTTTTTGGCATTAGTTCGAAGACTACACGGCAATTTGTCTTCCCAGCTCGAGTCAGAGAAAATTATCGTTTAGTCACACTGATACACGCATCCTCGGTCATTCGTGAGATTCATTAATTGATTTGAAAGCATAGATTTAAGGTTCACAACACAATCAAGCGAAGAATGATTAAGAACACCTATTCAGAATGATTGAGCATGGTGACATTAGCAAACGTTTTGAATCGACGAGTCACGTCGAATAGCGATTTTCCTCGTTGAATTGGAAATGAGATCAGGATAAGAGTCCGGCACCCAGGGATCATCTGGTGACCGAAGCCGAACTTTTAAGAGTGTAAGATACGTTAACTTGAACAGCTACTGGCATGAATCGGAATAGTATCACAATGCCAATGGATAAGAGTGACTCGTTGAAGCAAGATTGAGTTATCTTGTCCAATATTAAGCCGCTTGATGATCTGGTACGTACCAGATCATTAAGCAGCTACATTGGAGCATTGCTAATTTGGCATTAGCATGTACATGCTGTTGCCTAGGAATCTGACATGGTTGCTGGGGTGGCTTGCACTCAAGCACTTTTTCCTCCAAGATGGCCGACGAAGGGAGCGAATTTAGCATTGGATGCATGGTAAACCTCTGTGTTATTTAAGATGGCAGAAGAATCCAATATGGCTGAATCTCAAAACCTTCCTATAAGAAATACACGGGGACAAGATGGCGGCGTTTCAAACCAGGTTCACTCCGAATTGAGTTTCTAGCACTCCCGGGTCGTCAAATGTCCATCGAACGCAAGAGTAGGAAATTCAGGTCCTAAAATAAGTGTTTTTCATCACACTGTGTGGAAAGAGATACCAATCCTATACCAATGCTATATCTGCTCCTTCACTTCGCCATCCCCCCGGCCCCCGTCCCCCTGTGTGCAAGCAACCCGGCATCGATGTCAGATTCCTTACTCAACGGATCAGTCAAAACTTGAGGAAGTTACCGAGACACAAGTTGCGATGATGTATCACGAAGCTCATGATGAGGCACGATGCAACGAGGCGTTCGATAATTGCGGCGGTGAGCAAATTTATATGACAAACGAGTCAATGCAGCGACTTAATCGTCAGCAGCCGTGTATATAATATCGCCAAAGAGAAGGTGATGGGCGTCGCACGGGTGCATCAGTTCCTTCATCGCGACTAACATGTATCACAGGTACGGTCTGCGATGACCTTACACATATATATACTCTATTGGCTTATTCTGCGGTGGCATTTGCGCTTGAATTGATTTTCCATTAACAGTAGAGCGACGTTCATTGTATTTGCTACACGACGATACCTTCGTTTCGTATCATGAGCAGTTTGTCGAATCAGTACTTCTAGCCTCGCACATGAATCATTATGCTGAAACTCTGCGGTATACATACAGCAACGCGTCATTAACCTTAATCAGCAGATATAATGATGTCATCCGAGCGATATCGCGATATATTTTATGAGAAGTCACCATATTCACCAAGACAGTCGACCTGGTCGATTCGATCACGAAAGGCACCGCGTAAAACGAAGATATAGATATAGGGGAGAGTGGGGCGAAATTGGACGGATTTTGCAGTAGGGCTATCTGACGATACTTGCAGCTAGGCGCACTATGGGACTTTGAAGTTCAATTATTGAATAGATTGTAAAAAAATTTCCAGACCCCTAGATTTCAGCGTTCATACTTTTTCTTGAAGATGAAAAAAAAATCTGTCCAAATTCGCCCCGCGCTTGGGGTCACTTTTGTCAAGTTTTGGGGGCAAATTTGGACATTCTTTCAAAATTGAGGTAGACAGTAATATTCTCCGCCAATTCGAGTCGCTTTTTCTCACTGAAACACGCAGTTATGAACCAAAATCAAGAGGGAGCCCCAACTTTGACCTTTACATCCTTCCACAGCCTCAACAAGCGGACCATTTTTATATCATTTTTTAACATTATTGGAATAGGCCTTTTATTGGTGCACTATCGTCCTCAGTAATCAGCAATCGACTCCTAAGAGTCGACTTTTTTTTCGTTTTTCTTCATATTGGAGGTCCCCTTACTCGCTTCAAGTCAACGATCCAAATAATAGTGGGCAACAATAAACCCAATATCAGCGAATGCGAGAGTGAAAATGCGTATAAGCGAGCATTCTTCAACAGGGACTTTTGACCCCTAATCTGACTCCTAAGACCGTCATTAGACATCGTAACTTCACTTTCTCACCCATTTTCAATCACCTAACTCACCCTCAACAACCCGCGCTTATAAAAATTCGCGAAAATGCATATGCGCTTCGATCATAGAGATATTACAGATAGAGGAGGGAAGAGGTGGGCCTCTCTGTAAGTGGGACTTTCTCTGCGAGAGAGAGAGAGAGAGAGAGAGAGAGAGAAAAGACAAGGAGTCCTCTTTCTTTCTCTCTCGCACCTGCGCGGCGCATTGCGCAGTCGACACCGAGACACATAGGCGCATCAGTAGTACACGAAAGCATGTAGGACTGATCCTATATATGACCAATTATATAGGTGTACACCGGTAACTATAGGTATAGTCCTACATGCTTTCGTGTACTAGTCTCCCGTATGCGCTTTCGCGGATCAAGCCTCGTTAGGACCCCGTCTCGGTGTCGACTGCGCAATGCGCCGCGCAGGTGCGAGAGAGAAAGAAAGAGGACTCCTCGTTTTTTTTCTCTCTCTCTCTCTTTCGCGAAGGTAGGCTGCGCTTCTCTACTCTATCTATAATATCTCTATGGCCTCGATACGCACAATTACCCTCGAAAAACTCGGGCACGCGATCGGTCGACCGATTTGAAATGGGATTTAGCATTGTCCTAATTCGCCCCGTTCAGTTTGTCCTAAAATGCCCCCAAGCGTTTTTTCCGAAAAATTGCGAAAACTTGGATTCAATTGAGCTGATTTTGGCCCACGACGGCTCAAAATCTTCGTTGTGTAATGCAGTTTTTGACCTCCAGACGGCGATTAAGCTCGTCCAGTTACGCAGGAGCAGCGTGAACTGTTGCATTTGGAAAATAAACCGCGTGAGGCCCTCAAAAAGCACCCCTACCTCAGCGTGGCCTCCCAGTGTCGTTTCGGGAGGTCTAACCGGGATAAAAACCATTGTCTGTGATGGTATTGAAAATGTTTTTATGCGACGGAAGCCTAGACTCACCCACAAGCGAGCTATCTTGCTTGTCCTAATTCGCCCCACTCTTCCCTACTTATATTTTTCAGAATATGAGTTGACATTTACACAATCACGAGTTTCAAAGTGCTACACGATGTTCTTCAACAATTTTCAACGATTCAGGATGATTCTTATCTAACGTTAGACCTCACTCTTCAGAAATTATTTTATCCATTGGAATAGAAAAAAATTTAAAACACGCGTTACTCTCATTGAACTCTTTCAACAAGAGTTGAATCGTCTTTCGTCACACAACTTCAATTGATTAATTTGTTCTGGATCAAATGCTTCCAAGCGGCGGTTTCTCGCTTGATTTGATTCATTCAACGATTGACAATAGTGGACGCGATACCGTGGGGTACAATGAACTCGGGCGTCACTCGTCCAATTTCCCAGGTGTGGATCGCCTCAGGGGTCTAAAGTGAGAGCTAAAAAAAAGGGTCAATTCGAAGAAGCTTGCTAATAATTGATGATAGCTTCATAGCTGCAGTGAGTTGGGCCAGGGCCAAGATTGCAACACAACCTTGTGGGTCCTGGATCTTGACGAAACTTTGGGAGTTTTCTTGTTTTGGTGAGAATTGAAGGTACCCAGAAGGCTTTTGTCCAATGGGCCTCCTATCCCGGGATACAGCTACAGAGATTCCATGGCTGTATCTCAGACCCGCAAGGTTGGTGCTCTCCTCGTAAATGTAATTAATACTAAGTGAGTAGACAGCAGTCTCAAAATCTCGCTCCGCTTACTCTTTTATTGCAAAGAGCGATCAACACACTTGGCGTCAGCAGACTTTTTCTCATTCTTTTGCGGAGCAGAGATCGATCTCACTAAGATCACTCTGCGGAGCAGAGTCCTTATTATATTGAGTTGCAAAATTTTTGCTCGCCTGGATCCGATTTCCTAGGTGTGGATTTCCATACGTAGTCTCGGCCCAGGTGTCGATTCATCCATCGACAATAATAACGCTCAGATGAGACGTAGTTTTCTTTAAGAATATAATGTTTGTGGTTGGAGAAATACTCCGTCGGAAATAAGGCTTTTCGGTTTGTTTCGTGAATGACCATTCAAAAAATTATCAAAATTGGCTACAAAACCCACTGTCATGTCCTTTTCTCAATTACCTAAACTATACATACACCATTTAATTCGATATAATGTGAAATTTACTTTAGACTTTTTTTCCTTCAAACGCTAGCATGAGAAAACTATCAATAGATGACCGAATAAGGGTTATAAAAAGTCATCGTACAAACGTCAGTATAGAACTATCGTTTTGGCATAAAAAAAGACAAAATGCCTCGCAACAGAAACGCGAGGGTGATCCGAGAGACAGCGCAGGGTTCCCTTGAGTAAAAGCTACTCGTGACGAAGGGAGAGATGTTGCATCGTATAAGAGTGGGAGGGGGTTGTTGCACGAGCATAATGTAAGTAGCCGCCGTCTCGTGATAGCTGGTAGCTTGTTTCTCCCACGGGAATATGAGCCAAAGAGCAGTGTCTACGTTGCCGTCAAAAATTTTCTCCCTCGCACGATGAGTATACTTATAGCTTGCTTCACGACAACGTGTGTCGTGTACATGGTGCGTGATGATAAAAATCGCATACAAGGACAATAATTGCGAGCTTTACGATAGAAGACAGGGGCCGAGAAGTGAGCTTTGGAGCCGAGTTATTGTATGGAGTATTAGGGTAAAGAAGAAGCGAGGGTGGTTTCGACCACGACGCGAGATTAATCAATTGACTTCTGCAAAAGCAGTCCGGTATAATGAGCGACGACGGGTGTAAAAGCGGCGCTGCTGCAATTGCTCGAGACGCGTCGCGCAACTCAATGCGCTTCCGACTTTGCCAACTGTTATACGTGACCTCGTGAACAGAGACGAGCCTCGAGATGGTTCATTATGCTGCCAATGGCAAGGAAGCTGCATTCGAAATCACGTGACACATCTTTGATAGTCGTCCTGTAAGACGAGCATACAACCCATCCATTTTTCAATTCAATCCGCGTATGAGGACTCTTGATTCAATCTGCAAGGGCATCTATCGTATGATCAGTGAGCGTCTGACGACTCGTACTCGTACTCTCTCAACATTAATCAGCTAACACAAACGGATTTTGACCGAAAATCAGCCATTTTAGCTGATTTTCAGCTATTGTAGCTGATTTCCAGTGAAAATCCGTCCACGTTGGCTGCAAATCAGCTATTTCAGCTGATTCTTGTTGAGAGAGTATGTAATAAGGATGCGGACAGTCGCAGCCACGCTCGCCCAGTCACTTCAATTTTTAATTGCTTCGTTATATAAATTTACGAGTGTATTATCGCGGAAACCTAGATACTCAGAACGGGCGATGGCATCATGAATTTCCCGAGCAAGTTCGGAATCACTTCATTCAAAGAACCCCGCAGTAAATTATAGGATTTTGCAGGGTTTCGGTCAAATTTCTTACAAGTGAAATCAAACGATACATCTCAGAACACTCAACAAGAGTGTCCATGGCCGCGAAACTCAATGCCCTCTTCGTTTTGAGTTATTTGATCTAGAAAGTACCCATAACTGCTTATGTGGGACAGGGTTATGTGTCGATTTTGATCGAACTTGACTCGTGTATGGGTGCATGCACCACTATTTTCGGGCTACTTTGGAATATCAGCATCTGTGCGTAAGGAAATAATGTGATGAACAACGTTAAGTCCGACGAAATTGATCGAGTAAACTGAGTCTGTGGAAACGCAGAAGGGGCGAGTTTCATCATAATTGAATTCGGCAAACATACGAGTCATTGCGCACGTAATTCTTGGGCTGTTTTGCGATTTCGTATTTTTTTTGTACTTAAATGGGTGACTGTCTCTCCGTTGACGAATGTGATGAGAGTATAATACCAATTGCTGAAATCTGAAAAGATTATCCAAAGAGCCCATCCGGTTTCAATGAAACTACAACGAAATTAAAACAATCTTGATCAAAATCAACCTAGCTTCTTGATAGTCTCTTCAGATTCGAGCGATTGATATATTCTTATCACATTCATCACATCAACGGAGAGCCGGCGCCCTTCTAAGTACAAAAAATATAAAATCGCAAATAGCCCAAGAATTACGTGCGCAATGACTCGTATGTTTGCCGAATTCAATTATGATGAAACTCGCCCCTTCTGCGTTTCCACAGACTCAGTTTACTCGATCAATTTCGTCGGACTCAACGTTGTTCATCACATTATTATTTCCTCACGCAAAGATGCGGATTCTCGAAAGTAGCCCGAAAATCATGGTGCATGCACCCATACACGAGTCAAATTTGATCAGAATCGATACATAACCCTATCCCACATATGCAATTATGGGTACATTCTAGATCAAATAACTCAAAACGAAGAGGGCATTGAGTTTCGCGGCCATGGACACTCTTGTTCAGTGTTCTGAGATGTATCGTTTGAATACACTTGTAAGAAATTTGACCAAAACCCAACATCCTATGATTTAGTGCGGGGTCCTTTGCTACGAGTGTTCTATATTTCGAATACACTTGGCACAAGTATTTCAAGTATTATCGGTCCATTGATTCATATTCTTCACATTCGAAGGTTGAGGGTCAGTTCCGTGTACGATTTTCACTTCTCAAAGGGTAGTCTTGGTACTTCCAGACTTGCTGTCCCAGAAGGGGCAGGGGGAATTATTACACTCGCAAATTTTTCATCTAATATAGTGGAGAACCAACTTAACTATTTCTTATCGGTTCCAAGTTCTAAATGCGGGGCATGGTCTCTATCAAGTGATTTTTGGTGTGTTATGAGGGTTTGAGGTAAGGTCCGTGCACACCCTTTTAGCCCACCAAACGATGACCAAAATATTTTCAACCGTAAGGAGGACAATGAGTCCTGGGGCGTGACTGGTGACTACTCTCCGGACCCAGTTGTCGGGACACCGTACCTGGGCTTCGGCCCGAATCCGGTGGGGAGAAGCCTGGTCCCGAGACTAATGCTCTGCGTGCCTTAGCCCTGGCGTCTGACAAAATTCCGGTCCCAGTCAGCGCCCGCCCTAGCGTGAAGACCGCACATCTCCATCCGGGGCCCGAGAAATCGTCTTCGGGCGATAACAATGCGAGCTCGAATGACTCATCCATCATCCTGAGGGACTCCCTGGGCTCTCAGGAAGGCCAGACGAACCCCAAAAACCCCCACCAAGGGGTGGGCATCGGCCTTGTGCTGGGAACCGAACCCGAAATTCGGTAGTCGAAGGGGAAAACGGCCCATTGCTGGGCCGTTCGTGGCCTCGTAACGGCCCTCTTCGAAACCGACGCGCTGGCAGGGCGTATCCCTGACCCACGCCCATGAAGGCAACCGGGGTGAGGGTGAGAGTCAGGGACCCGGTATGTAAAAGACGATATTCCTTCGCAATAGTACTCTGCGCATTAGATGAAATCTACGAGATGAAAACGCCACGTTGATTCCCATGGGCTACGGGGCGATATAAAAGGGGTGTCCACTGAAACGATGTAACCGTGTGATTTTTCGCGATAATACCCCATATACAATAAATAATATTGCGTTCACCTAATTGATCTCGCTCGTCAACCATTCGACTAAAAAACGAAACGAGAGAGCAGCCCAAGCTTATATATACACGATGTTCAAGCGATACGAGCCAATCGCGCCACTTTTCGCCGAGATAAGAGAGAGAGAGAGAGAGAGAGCGGTGGCCACCCGCGTGTGCATCCGTAACTGCGGGTGCATCAATCTTCTTGAAAAATTGCCCCAACGCGTATCATAGGCAAAGGCGCCCGTTGCGTATATGGCAGAGGCTGCAACATCGTATATATGCTTGCCACACTATATTCACGTGCAGTGCTCATATCTGCTCCGATTATGTGGCATAAATCTCGAACGGCGTACACTACCGGCATCGGCAGCAGCTATCGCACTTCTAGTGGTGGTGTGTTTTGCTCTTGTTGATGGAGCGATTCTAGTTCTAGACGATTTGATAGATGGCAAGTATTGGTCTGGGTGGATTTTTCATCTTCTGAATGATCATGAGTTCATTGGAGTTCCTAACTTTGCGATTCTGACGTAAATATAGCAGCCAAATGAGTGAAACTTGTCAAGTATCCATTTTATTAGTTCGGAGCTCGATACAAAATTTTGAAGATTCAAGAATATCGTTAAGACCAAACTGAAGTTGTTCCCGAAGGGGGCCGAAAAATATGAGAATGAGATGATTTGACCAATAATTATCAAATTTTTTCTCAGGTTATCATAGTTTTGTGTTATCTTGAATGATGAGGCCACAGTTATTTAGCCAAGTTGTCGAGAGAAGAATACCACGAGCGATATGATGTCGTTATTAATTTTGATTTTGAAGAGCATTTAGCAAGCACACACGATAGTATGGAAAATGCCTGTTTGAGACAGTGAGAAGTGAATAATAGCTGAGCCCGACCTAGAAATTAGCGCAAGATAATTCATTTGTTCTGGACCAACGTGCATTTGAACCTCAAGCTCGTTTGCCACAAAATTGCCATCATCATAGCGACAATTGCGAGGAGTTTACATACCTGTCAGGGTGTCTATCTATGAACGAATGGCCACCTAAACAATAATAGCAATGTACGTGTTTCGGATACATGACTACGTGATTGAATGGTATATGAGTGATTCCGCCGAAAGTGGGATTTTTTGGGGCCAAAATCGTCGTCGAGCGTGATTTGGGCCAAAAAATTATTTCAGCCCCAGACGAGTTTTAGTGGGTCGTTGCAGTTGGTTCCCACTTATTTTGTCCCACAAAAAGGAAGTACCTAGAGCTACGTAGCTCAAAATTGAAGCCGGACAAAGATATGTCGAGTTTAAGGGGTCGCAGATGGGGACGGAATGGACATTTCGCCTTAATTATATTCCCACGGCTCGACAACCTATCGTACACTCTTTTCCACGTAGATTTGCTCTAAAGCAAACAAATACTTAAGGAAATGTGTTTCACAAAGAGATACAGCGCGTTGTGGAGGAGCACAACATGAGGACGGAATTGAGCGAAAATTTTGTACGCCATTCTGAAAACACGTTCATGTGGTGCGCCCGGCTACAGATTCGAGTTTTTGGCTACTGTTGCACATGGATTGGGTGTATTTGGGTTTCTAGAAATCAACCTCATTGGTTAGAAAAGCTCAGTAGACTATCGGGAACTTTGCCGACCTAATAAGTGTTGTGCGAGCAGTTTCGGTGCAAATCCGTCTTCAAAATGTCGGATGGCAGTGCGCGAACTAAGCAAGTAATTTTGAGTCACAAAGTGGTGGAATATGTTGTTTGAAGTATTACAAATTGAAGTGCATAGCTACATATAGGGGTTTTCGACTCTACATATGCGTCGCGATGAATTCAAAAGTCCAAGTTGGGTTGTCTACACGGGACGGAATGGACATTTGGATCCTTTATCGGGCACTACAAAACACAGGAACGTTAGGATCGTCTCCAAAACTACAATAGAATACACCCCAGAAAATTGCTATAGTGCACATCCCGACCCATAGAAACTTGGAGGCACATGAAACACGGAAAATCCCACTTTCGACGGAATCACTGATATACGTCTATCCCATACGTGAATCGATAGTGTTAGTAAATATGTTCCACGTGTAAGACATTCGCGTATGCCATTAGCCTTGTTATGGAAGCATTATTTTTCGGGAATCGGAGAAAAAGCAGCCCCGTCCGATCGACAAACTCGATAGCTGTTAACAGTCACCTCGATAACGCTAGCGCTGGAGCTGCCGATGCGGAGCGGAAACGCCTACGCCCTTCGTACTTTTATATATATATATAAAAGTACGTGCGAGTGTAGACATCATATGGATATAGTTTGCGGTGAGGCCGCCGCGGAGTATCGAGCGCGGAGCGCGGAAGCCCGCTGCGGCGCGGCGTGACCGCGTCATTTTCACTTTCGATAAGCCGTCGCACAAGGAGTGTGGGTGTAAGTGTACATAGGTATTATAAGTGAACGAGTTTAAGTGGAGTACAACGCAACGCCGGCCTGTCCGAGGTGCTGTGCGCAAGTGGGCCGCCCGCGACAAAATTGACCACCGCGTAAGTATAGAGCGCGCTCCGTGACAAAGATATTAGCCAACGAGAAGAGGCGTTGCATGCTGCGTTATTCGTGTGATAGGACTAATCACGCGTGTTCTAATTTATATACGCTAATGCATCACTGCGTAGCCCGATTTTTTCTTCCTCGTTCCACTGGCATACTGACTCAGAGCGTATCGTGGCAGTTGTTAACACGTCAAGAGCGTTCGGGCCCATGTAAAACCGCACAGATCGCGAGCGCGTCGTGCACTGATGCTCCAATTGCGCAAAGCGCGCGCTAATTAATACACGCGGCGTTGTAAGAAACTAACGATTTCTCTTTGTTCGATGCGTCTTCTCTACTTTTCATCTCGCTCGTGTGCCCACGGCCTCATCTCGTTTTTCTCTATACACCGGCGGTACTTCCTTTCGACGCGGAATTACAGGACACGCGAAACGAAACGAAACGCTCTGCTCGAGCTTGCGGCAAGTATAAAAGACCTATGATAGCGATGTTGAGCTTCTGGCTACTCGTGCATTGTCATTTAATGAGCATCGTGCGGAGTCGTCCATCTCGTTTTCGCTTATTAAGAATTAATATATCATGTGCTGATCGGGCTTAATACGAGGCGGCCGACAGGGAAAATCGTTCGCCCTACAATCGCAAAATTCGAGGTATTAGACGACCCCTGACGTTACCAATGGATTTTTTAAAATCAACACGTTTGCTGTGACGGAATCCACCGGTGGGCTCCGCTGGTCCTTTTCTGTATGCGGTAGATTTCCGTCTTATGAGATTTACCTTTCGCGGGACCCACCGGTGGGTCCCGGCGCACACAGGGACGAAACTGCGATTTTCGCCGTCGCAGCGAACGCGTTGATGACCTTGACATCAGCTAATCGACTTTACGTGCCAGGGACGACAAACTGATGGTTCAACAGCCCCCCAGATAAATGTTACATTATAAACATCGAGAGTGATTCTGATCACGGATAATATATGCAAAATTAATAAAAAAACGGCATCTTAATCTTGAGAGTGAACAAAATCAAAGTCTAAAGCGACCCATCGTTTTTAAAATATACACCAAAACCAGTGATCAACTGTTTTGAAAACCGGAAAAGAAATCTGTGGGAAAATTTGGAAAATAATTCTAAAATTCCCTCGACCCCCAGCATACTATTTGAACGGTCGACGGAATATTTTGACGCCATTGGCGCGTTTAGAACGACGATTTGGTCAAGCTAGGCATCTTGTTTTCTTTATCATGCTGCATCACTTCCTCGATCAATTCGTCGTCAGTCCCATTGTCAACGAGCGTGCACAATTTATTCGGATTCACTGAATAATGCTGCGAGATTATTGAGTTCTGAGATACATAGCTCTGGGTACTTTTCTTTTTTGTGCCCAGCCGAGTGTAAATCAACTGCTATGAGGCACCGAAACTTGCCTGTGGCTGAAATAATTGTTTGACCCTAATCACTTCTCGTGACGATTTTGGCCCCAAAAAATCACACTTTCGGCGGAATCATCCATATATGTATGTATACCTATGTATTGCAGAGGACGTGACCGGGTGGGTAAACTATATCTGCCGTCCTGAGTAAAAAAAGGCGTATGGCACATTTTGGCCAAAATGAGATAAAAATATGGGCGTGTAGGTCTTTTTGAGCCGGATCTTATGGTGCAAACCAGATACCCCTATCGAGTTTTTTCAATGAGATAAAAAATAAAAACGTATGGCATTTTATCAAAACCACGAGCAATACTGGGCAAAAAGAGCGTATAGCAGCCAATACTGCGCATAAAAGGCGTATAGCACGACTTACGCTTTTTTCGTCAAGTATAGGGTGGAGGCTGGGGCGACAGCGCTCCGGAATGTTACCGTACACTCAGAGAAGTAATTCTTCACGGTAACTTCTTGGTGGCTTTATCAAATAGAATGGATATGCATTTGACTCAATCGCGCGAAGCAGTTGAGGTAACTCCGCGGGCTTTACTGTGAAGCCATATGCCTTTACTCGCGCAGTCCTCCGCGAGCCGGAAATAAACAAAAACTTTGGGGGTTACGCGCAAAACAAGCGCACACTAAGCAACAACAGCAGCTCTTTGGGATGATTGTTGTTATTGTTTCAACTCAATAACATTCGGAAATACATCCCGAAATTGTAGATAACGAGAAATCAAACCTAGAAGCCTTTTCTATCAAGATATACAGATCACATTGGCCTAAACGTTTCACAGCTCAGGGAGTTATCACAACGCCGTGGCTCGCGGGATAGCCACGAAATAGCCGGAAAGCCCTCACGGCGTTGTGGTAAAGCCCGCGGAGTTGAGGCAGAGAATTACTTCTCTGAGTGTATGGCAAGGACGATGAGACATACGCTGTTCTTGCCAAGTATTCCTGTTTGGCAGGATCAACGTAAGTCAAAAGTCTCGTATGATGGACCGTAGTAAATACTTGGGTTGCGGTGCATCGAAAACTTTCTGATGGAGCAGAGCTCTTCGATCTTGTTAGGAGAAAAAAGCGAAATCAGCCTAAATTACACATAGGTTGCGGATGACAAAACTCGTTTACTCTAGCAAAAATTACATGTATACATACATTTACAGAGATAAAACGAATAAAAACAGTGAATTCAAGTCATACGTATTTACGTCTATCATATAATTTTTATACGCATATTACACGCAGTCATACATATACCTTCAATGGTTCAAGTCTTCTTTTTTTGCGATTTCTTTTTAACACTGTGGTTTTGGTCAGATAATTTGATTGGAAGATCATAAAAGAAAGCGCGTTCATTCTCTGGCATTAGAGGGCACAATTTATTGACAATTTCTTTTTTATGATCCGGATCAATTCCTTGCAATTCCACTCTTTGAACTGGCTTCGGAATGTGCCTCATAAATTTGTTTTTTAAAAAATCGAGCTGTATATAAGGAGCAGTGTCTTTGTGCTCTTTCTTGTAGAATAAAACGAAACTACCCCGCCTAGCTTGTTTATATTGATATTGTCGACCGATATGATATAATATGATATAACTTTGATAGCTATAGCATGGTAACCCGTTGTATTGACGTACACCGCCCAAGCAAGTCTCGTCCATACGCTTTTCTTCCCAGGTATTGAATTGCGCGCGGCGCTCGCGGAGCTGCCGTATGTCCAACTGAGGTGACATACGCTATTCTTGCCAAGTATTTGTACTAGGCAAGATAGGCGTATGTCCAATATCTCTTAAAATAATTGTGATAGCTCGATAAATATTATAGCACCGTGTCCGGATGCTCTTTTTATGTATAACCGAAAAAAAAATCTTGAAATTTGGACCATTATTCAGGTTTTACAGCCCAAAAACACGTTTTGTCGAATATCTCAGTTTCGACTTTTATGCCATACGCCTTTTCTTACTCAGGACGGCAGATATACGGGAATTCGTTCGCGAGAGCTATAAATAGATTTCGCGCGCCGGAGCGAAAGGAAGAATGGAACTATGCGCAAAGTTGGCAGAAAATCAGTCGATTCAGGAGAGGAAGTGCTGTTCAAACTTGGATGATGCCGCAACGCTTGCGTCTCTTCGGCAGCCTCCAACGATTCGCTTCTTGTTCCATCAACACAATATTGCGTGCGTCCTCTACTCCGCAAACTTTAATTTTGTTTACTAGTATATCTGCAACTCTCGTGCGAGCAAAATTTATTCCTTTGAACCGAATTCGTTACCGGGATACAGCTGCTGTGTTGCTGCAACCTGCTGCTGCCATACTGTGCGCATTGCGGAAGAAAAGAGTCAAATTGTACGCGAGCAACATTCGGTTTTCAAAAGGGGAGTCTCATTGGCAACCATAGCAGGGATGAAAGGTTTTATCAAACTCAATTCTGTCAACTTTCTTGGACGCCTCTGTTTCTTTCACTCGCCCTACCTTTTTTACTCTTTCAATGTGACAAATTTCGTGAAGCGGCTTGTCTACTCAAATATATAAAAAAATGAGTCTTTAGACGATACAATCAAAGCAACTTGGCCTCGACATAAAAAAGGAGTGAACAATTGAAAATATACTTTAGTTTTCAATCGATCTGTATAATCATATAACAAATAATTAAAATGAATTTTTGTCTCGATCGATATGAACGATCGAGACTTTATCACTCGCGGGAATTTCAAATCATATTATTGGATCTGTTGATTAAGTGACATAGATCGATATTGGATTACTCCAATTCGATCTATATAATAATATGATTTGAAATTCCCGCGAGCGATAAAGTCTCGATCGTTCATATCGATCGAGACAAAAATTCATTCCAATTGTCACCGGTTGTCGGCGAATAAACAACCGAGATGAAAACCGTTCTCGCGAGTGGCTGCAAAAGCCTTCGTGTATAATTATAAGCACTATCAAAATCATGACCATCAAGCCACTTTGGCTAGGTGACGTCGGGGGCCAACCTCTACTCGGATCTCTTCAGCCCCCCTGAAGAGTCTGATCCGGAGAGGAAAGACGAAACGCACCAACATCTAGCGTAGAGTCAATAATTTTTCGTTTCTCATCTCATCTTTCATGTATTTGAAATTCCATCAAAATCCTTAAAGTTGCGACCCTCGAATTGCGAGGTGCCTTGAAGGTACATGAATCGAATCGGAGTAATCCAATATCGATCTATGTCACTTAATCAATAGATCCGTTGATTAAAATTAGCTTGCATCAGCCCAGTCATGTAATAATATGATTTGAAATTGAAAATAGTTCATCCACAAGTTCACAAATTGCACTGACTCGTTGGAGTAAACGAAGCAAGTTCGGTACGAGAAACAACTGCATGTCCTCATACAGAGCAAATTGAGAAAACGGAAGCTCGTCCAGGCACGTGCGAGAGAGAGTGGATCAGTCATTATTTCTCTTGTTCTGTAACGTTTCATTTCGATTCAACAGCAGTAAAACACGCAACACTCAGCGTGGTGTACTGAAGTGATATTTTGCGATATGAACATTCATTTTCGAGAGCCACGATCAACAATTTCAAATATGATCGGCCTAACAACTTGGGATCAAATTCAGGCGAGAAAAATATATATATCTCGTGAATAATACTAATCTACAGATTTTACAGCATTTGGGATTACAAAGACCTTATAAGATAAGTGTATCCAACCTGCTCCCTTGTACCGATCTCGAACATGGGCACCTGTTGACCTTCTCACAAATTTTTTCACTTTTTAGTTGCGTTAAAATTTGAGAAATCAAGTGGTTTTGACCGACTCCGAACTATTTCTTCATGTTGCAGAAAATTTAGAGTGAGATTTTCAATTTTTGCTCTTGCCAACACTACAGAAAGGAACCCTTGGTCGTATCAGATTGATTTCGTGCAAGATGCACCGAATTGAAGATAAAAAATCTTCAAAATGAGCAGGTGATGCTTTGATCTTATACAGCAAGCCTCATTCATGGCTCAACTTCAAAACTCTCAGTCTCACCAATGTTGGTTATGTTGAATATAGGCGCGAGTGATGGGAAAAATTGCATCTATTTCTTGAAATAGGTTCGCGGTCAGGATTTCTACGCGAGTCAAAGATACCCAAAAATCACAATCATATACAAAAATAGTTTTAACTTATCGCTGATTTGCATCGTTTCAAACGATGAGGCCATGCTGGGTAAACTCTCTCGCGAACTGGTGAAGAATCACTTTTCAGAAAAATTGTGATAGCTTAGTTCTGATTAACCAAAATTGAACTAACTTCACTTCATGTCGAAAGCGAGGTCGAAAGTCTTGAAACAAGGTTTGAAAAGAGGCAAAGTGCGTTAGAAAATGTTCAAGTAGACCAAAACTATAGACAAAACAGCTCAAGGGAGGGGGTGGGGGGAGGGCACGTTGGCCGAACTTGCCTGACAACGAACGGCTTCGATTAAAAGAGCTGCAACCAAAATTAGGAATCCCCTGTGTTAACTCGAGCTTCACTTACGTCGGTGAGGTACACTAGAGGGGAAGGTGAGCTTGCATGCGGTGCATTATTGAAAGCTACTACCTCAGTCTCACTTGCACTTGTAGATTATGGCTGCACCCTGACCTATATGAGTGCGAGTAAGACGGTAGATTTCGATGCGCTGCAGTTCGCCTTCCACCCGAGTGTGATTCTATAGAGGCGTTCCATCAGAGTAATTCAATCGTAGCGGGCACTTCGAAAAAAAAGTCGGAGCTTTTTCGTCGACGACCACAGCGATACTATGGAAACAAGACCCGAAAATCATTGAGAGATGAGGTGCATCGGAAGAAAACCGAGAGTTCAACTCATGCTGCAGCCTTCCGCTGAACTATTGTATATATGTATTATATACGAGTCCAAAAAGAACACAGTCAAGGCGAGAACAACATATGCATGCAGGGGTGCAGGGCGAGACAATTTGTACAGCGCTCGGAGCACACGGCCCGACCGTTTGTCGAGCGCGGCAGCGATAAAACAATAACGCACTTTCCACTCGCAGAGCGCGAAGCGTTATACTCGGTTTCATCCCTCGTTTTGCAGCAACTGTATACGATGCTTGAATTATTATATACTCGACCCCACATATATATATATGGGTAGATCCGCAGAGACTTACGTCCAAGCGATCTCAATCTATTGTGCATATTACATTTTTTTGTGCTCTCTCTGAGCTAAAAGTCAGAATTTATCGATTTTGAGGTTTAGGGGTTGAAAAACCCGGATTGAACGGTCAAAATTTCAATATCGTGTGGCGTATCCACACTCCTAAATTCGGCATTTTCTTCAAGTCCGCAGTATGTAATCATACGGCTTCTAAACGATTCCAACTTTAAAGCCGCAAATATACAGGTCTTTTACCTAACCAACGCTGCGGGTATATTGTGTCTCCACTTTCGCGCCAAAATCACTGTTTTAAAAACATGTGTTGCATAAGAGCGTCTAATGTCAACTTATAAGAATTCGCTCATAAGCACACTTTGGTCGTTCCTCTTCGAACTATCAAACGGCTGAGGCACAGACATGGTTCGCTACACTTCGGGATGCTCTTCTTCGAAAAAAGACGTAGTAAATAATAAGAGTGTGAATTCCGTGGCCATTTCGGAACCGAATATAATCGATAATCTCAGTCCTTCGACTTTCTGGAAGTATTTGGTACACAAAAGACATTGCTAAGCGGACTAAGCGATTCTTCACTGATCAAACACGAAGTGTCAATTCCGTGGCAAAATAGCAATCGCAAGCAGAGATTTCATGGGATTTAACACGTATGGAACTTTTTTGACTTCCTATATTTTTGAATTTTAATCTTCAATCTATTTGAGATTAGTGGTGAAAAACCCACCTTGCGAGCTTACGAGTTTTACTTTTGCCTTTTGTCCACATTTTTGGATCTCTTTGATGCAAGTTCCCGCGGATCCACCCATATAAACGTGTACGTATATTTACATTCATAAGGCTAATGCGTGTGCGGGCGCGTTGATTTTAGTATTGTAATGCAGGGGCGCGTACAGACTCGTTATATATGTACCTGGAAACCAGATTGGTAAGTCGTTGGATGTGCTGCGCGTGAGGTGAGCTTTTCATCGCGGTTCACGCTGGCCTCATCGCTGCTATGAGAATACAAAGAGACATAATGCAAAACGTTTGTCCATCATCAATGACGCGTTGTGTTCGCCTGCAAGCTCGGTAAATATGGTGTCGAGGTTTGAGAGGTGTTAATGCAACTCACCAATCTCGCATTCCTCGGGGATATCTATATGGAACCAATTATTTTTATGAGAGTTGTTAATTTTTTTCATATTTTGAAAATGTTATCCGTTAGATGCTGCTTGGCGAATACATAAAAAATAGGAGTATCATCTGGAGGTGTTGGGCCAAAAAGAAAATTCAAGTTGAACAGCACAGAAACTGTTTCCAAAATTTCTAAATATATTTCACATTCTAAGATATCCAAGAGTTTTCCCTGCGATCAAGACTATTATATCAGTTATGTTACTTTTGGTCCGCTCTTTTCGCAGTTTTTGATGTGGATAAAAAATAGCTTATGCGGTTGTATATTCTGAATTGTGTACGCAATCTTCGTTTTCAAAGTATGCTAGTTCTGCGAGAGAGCATCCTAGAAGTCGCACAAATCCCATTTTCCGTAATTACGTTACATGTACAAGGGCTTTACTGTGCAGACTGTGCAGTCACTAGGTTGAAGCTGTAGCATTGCTTCTCGGCTTCTCCGGTGCTGGACTTGCTGTTTTGCATCAAAATGATAATTTTGATTCCCGACTATCAACATTAAAATTCAAGCAAAGCCAAACTCTCTCAGATTGTCATGCAAACCTCTAAAGGCTGCATTTTCACGCTAGCGAATTTCGCCGCGGCGAGCGATCTTCGTCATTGGTGTGAGAGAGAAAGTTGTATTAGTCGTTCTCCCTCACACCAATGACGAAGATCGCTCGCCGCGGCGAAATTCGCCAGCGTGAAAATGCAGCCTAAACGCAAACTTCATCCCATCGCGACAGTTTGGATGAGCTCGAGGTGGACCAATGATTAATCTACATATATATTAATAAAGCAAGAAGATGGGAGCATTACTGTGAGGCGAAGACCGGACTCGATAACTGATAAGTTCAGAATCCCAATTTACTTTGGTTTAGTTCAGTCTAAACAGGTCTAGTTCGTTCCAGTTCCATCTGGTCTGGTCCAATTGCGCATAATTCGGCCTAATTCGGTCTTGTGCAGTCTTATAGTTCGATGTGCTTCGGTCTACTTCGATCCAATCCAACCTGATCGGGTCTAATTCGGTCTAGTTCGATCTAGTTAGATCTAAATTTGTCCAGTTCGATCTAGGTTGGTGTAATTAGGACTAGTTCATCAAAAAAAAAAAAAAAAAATCTTTCACCAATTTAGTCGTTAGTAACCCGAGGTTTAGAGTTAATCCACGGTTTGGGCGCTGTAGTTAAGCGGACTAATAACGAGTTCGAGTTGCTGATGGTGTTCTGCTGCATCAATGCACTGGAAAAGAGCAAGGTTTCATTTTTTGGCTTCACCGACTAAAACGTCCAACCCGCGGATTACCTCTTGATCCTCAGGTTAACAACGACTATGAATACCAGTGCATGTTCATAGTTCAGAACCTTGATACCCCAACTCAGCCGTTCCGGAAATTCAAAGCATTTGAACTAAATTTAGCAGGTACAATTCAAGATGATATCATTATCTCGACATTTGTAAGATACCTCTTCCTGGTACCTTGGATCCATCATCAATCATTACCTTACAACCATCATTATTGAACTACAAATGAAGCATTTCCGGGGCCTCTGACTTATCAAAAACATTTACAAGTCGAACAAGCGCGGTAGCGAGTAAGGCAATAACGCTAGTGATAATTGATTGGCCAGCTAAAATTTGCCCATCCGGATTCACTTTAAATGCGTCATGTATAATGGGTGCCGTCTAGGTCATGGATGGGTCGATGGATGGATATGTTGGTGAACGTGTGGGTGCTCGGATGGATTGATGATCTGGAATGGTTTGAAACGGTTTGGGACGTTCTGAAACGTTCTGGAATGGTCCGAAATGGTCTGAGGTGTTCTGAAACAGTCGAAAACGTTCTGATATGATCTGAACGTTTTGGTATTGTCTGTAACGGTTTCGAGTAGTCTGGGACGATCTGGATTGATCTGAAATGTTCTAGGACAACCTGGGACGTTCTGATATCATCGAGATTATCTGGGCCTGGTGGTCTCGAGTGGTTTGGAATGGTCTAGGACGGTTTCGCACGGCCTGGAATGGTCTGGAACGGTCTGAGGTACAAACGCGTTTCAAGGGCCTCTGACTTATCAAGAACATTTAACAGCCTAAACTTTTGCGAGAATTGTTCAATCGGAACGAGAAAATGAATATCTGGTTGAAAGTTTCATACTTCGATGTAGTAGAACAACTTAACCTCTTGCCTCATTCAAAGAAGAGCTTGAAGATTTGTACGAAAAGCTTTCGAGTTAACTAGCAAACAAACTAGGTTCCCATTAAGTACGAAAAAAGTGGGGAAAAAATTTCAAGCGTTAAGCTTTTGGTTGGAGTATGAGAGGGAGGTCGCACGCGCTCTCGTTAATTTAGCGAAAGCGACGGCTTAGCCGAGAGCCGAGAGCAAGCCACCGTGATAATCCGTCTAGGCCAGTGTGCGCCAAGCTCTTGGTGACACTATGCAAAGTATATACAATGCGAAGTGCCGAGAAAAATAATTTCATATGGCCACAAAACGCGGGGGATGAGGCCGGGGGCGTGTTGCCATATCGCTGCAGTGCGGTGCCACATGTGCGCATCATCCGCAACACAGCTGCACCAGCATCGTAACAGCTTCTCCGCCCCAGAATTCTTTCTATAGATATGATCGATACATGTATACGAATTGAAGGTATGTATGGTACGATGAGGGGGCGTCGAACCGCGGCCTGCCTGCAGACGAGACGGCGGGATACGAGCGATGAGGGGAGTTTCGATGCGCGCGAGTCGAGAGTGTGCAGCGGCGCGGTTACGTGTTGCACTTGTAATCAGTGGCCCGGGCCAGAGTGCAGCTTTTTTACCAGCGCACAAAAGGAGACAAGACCACTGATATTGTGTGTTGATCCGAAACTGGCCAGACCTGTCCGAGGAGTCGCTATGATGCTGTTGCTACTGCAGCTCTCACTTTATTGAAATCTCTCGAGAAATCACTCGTGCAGTATTGTACAGGAAGCGGTGGCAAGCAAAAGTGGACCATATTCCTGCTTAGTACGCCGACGAGACAACGGACACGAGGGGAAAAAAGTACACAATGTACATACACCAGCGTAACACTGATAGCACGCGTTCAACTAGTTAGTACAGGTATCCAATACAAATTTCAACACACGAAACGCCAATCCCGGTTTTCTCGCGATCAAAACGCGCGGAAGTGAGTCTCGCTCGCACTAATATCTACACACGAGATACAAATGTATAGATATCTATGTAGCGGAATAGAAGTTTGAAATTGGCACACGAGGTCAACGCCAAATTCTCCCATCGTCATCGTCGTCATTATGTTTGCAGAATAGGGATATGAGAGAGGAGCGCTCGCAAGACATATAAAGCGCGCGTCGCGCGAGGACTGTGAGAATTGGGCCTATATGATGGCCTATACGCGAAGCTGCGAGCTGATAATAAATAACGTAACGGTCCGCTTCAAACTAGCGTTTTTTATCCGCGGACCCATGCCAAGTAATGCCCAGCGACCGACCGACCGACGACTCTCGCGCGCTCGCTGACTGAATCCATAGCGCAGCGTCCCATCCTCGCTCGCGGCCATCGTATGGAGCGTCGTCGTCTTGAGAGAGGATATGACCTCACATCCCATATTCCATAACCGGCGTAATGTGTGTGTGTGTGAGTTGCCTTTTTGCGGACTCTTTTGCTATTAGTGCAGGCTCCCGCAGCATCGCAGTCGCTATTATATGTGCGGACGATGGACTGGACATTATTATGGTGTCTGCAGCGTTGCAGCAAAGTATGCCGCACGCATCACATCGACGCGATAACTAACTCAACTGATGAACGTTATACGATTCTACATGCATCCGTGGAATGGTCGTTGTACGCACCGTGGGACTCAAGAAGAAGAAGAAGTCGTAGTCAGCAGGAACAAATGGGTACAAATACCAACTAGTTTGTACATTAAAATTGAGAGGAAACAAGACTTGGTCAAAGAAATTGACGACGACATAGGGGATAAAATCACAGAATTGATGTCATTACCGCAAGTTGTTTGGAAGAAAAAAAAGGAAGAAAATGCTCACAGAAAGTTAATTCTTCCTTTTTCGGACACTCATTGGAAAATTTCTGTAAGAACGCGCTCGATAAGAGCTTCTTGCCATGGCAGAAGTGCGCTCCTGTTTGCATGAGTATTAGAGAATTATTCATCCAAAATTCGATTCATTAGAGACCAAAGCAATAATACAAGCAGTGAATGCTGTTAACGCATAAAATTAGAAACTAAAAATATCGCCAAACTTTTCCCACACCAATTAATTGCAGCTCGAGTCGGGCACAGGGTCGGGCATTTCTGGATATTTACACGTTATTTGATGTGAAAATCAAAAATACTGTAAAAGTTGGAGCATCCATGGTACAAGTATTTGATCGTCTTGTATCGTTATTTCCAACTTTCCCGACTCAGCAGTACTATAGAGGTACTGCGTATTTAGCATCAAGAAGTTGGAAAGATTCAACGAAGACTGCGCAAAGAGTTCAATCAACATAACCCCGCATTGGCAGCGACAAAGACGTAGATTATAAAATTTATCATTCTGGCTTAGAAGTCAAAATGTAATGAGTGAGTGCGTTAACTGGAAAATTGACTCATTGTAGGGTTGGCCGTAGAGTTACTTGCGCGGCGTGCAGTTCGAGCTTGCACTGAGCGCATCTATTTTTACGGGTATCGCTCCGGACTCTTAACGAATCTATTAGGATGTTCAGTACCAATGCCATTCACCCACCACTTTTTCTCGTATTTGATGGAGATTATCTTCACAGTATCATCGAGTCGAGAGGCCAATTCTCGATTCCTGACTCACAGAATTCTTTGAAAGCACGCAGGAGCGTTGGAAAAACGACGGCTCTTTTCACGCCGCGCGATACTCGTATCTCTCATTCGCTCCATCACGCTTGTATCGGACTCGGTATAATGTGGATGTGCGAATAATGTCCTATATACATATATACGCGCAGGATGGCGGGCGTAGCGAATCACAGTCACCCAGTGACCCACGCCGCGCAAACACCGTTACAGCGTCTCCGGCTCTATAAAGCTTCGGGCTGATGAGGGCTACATTAGTGATCCAACGAGCGCATTCAAGCTGCGTCTACCAAGTTGACGGAATAAAGGATACGCGGTGCGCGTTGCGCATTTAGGTCGATTTGTGCAGCGGAGCGCGCTATGGAGTGGAGTTTCGCACAAATACGGATGCTGCGGGCGTCGAGAGGAGTGCCTCTTGCGCTTTGCGTGTTACGATGTGGATGGATTGGGGTTGCAATCGCTGGGAGCCAATTGCTGCGCGTTGACGACCTTTTAATTTTGATCGAAAATTCCTTGTTGACACTAACGAAATGCATTTAATACATTATGCGGAAAAGGATATTGAATTCGTGTATTTGATCGTGTCGACTTGAACGATATGGGTCTGGCTGATAACTTGGTAATGGTATGAAAATTCATTGATGACCAAGCATGACAAGGACATGGTTAAGATAATGATAATCTGAGGTGACTTGGCTCTCTATTGTTGCTGTAAAATGTAATGTGTTATACCGTAAAAGATCCATCGAAATCTAGAGAAACTATAGCATCAATCGGTCTATGAGAGGACAAAAGCTGCAGATAAGGACTGCTACAGACGGATAGCTTTTGAGCAGAACGGTATAAGTCTATTTCAGATTCTCGAAAAATTCCTCTGGTTTCCTGGAGATCTTTTTATCTGTGATTATTTTTGGGAAAAATTATCTTTGCGCCTCACCAATGGACTCTTATTTCAGATGAGATCATTGGATATTTATCGCAAAGTGGCGGCTGATAACCTTCAAAATCCCAACGCGAATTTTTGAAAATCTGACTTGGACTTGTACACCGTTGTGGTCATCAGGATCCGGACATATCAGTGTGATCAGTCCGTCGTTCTCTCGCATTGAGTTTTGAACGAATCCAGAATTACACAAATGGCCTTCTTTCATCCCATCACTACGTCTGCTGATCTTGCTGATAACTCAATGATCATACGCTATCAGTCAAATGATCACGTGTTTACATCCGGTACAGAGAAATTGAGAAATTTGAGATGCCCACGCGATCGGAACTTGCGAGCGCTCATATTTTATAAGAGTATAGCAGGTGTTAGAAATGATTGAAAATTCGATTAACGCTATCAAAGATTATATATCATCGGTTACAGTCCAATGCGAGAGACACTCTAGCTCGCCAAAAATTTCCATGCGATATGTGTACTTATTATACAGACGATCTGGAGATCAGCTCGCAAAGTGAAGGTCCAAAGCTTTCGAATACACTTTTAGTAATTTCTCCATCACACCTTTCACCGAATGATGCGGGTCTGGCGTATACTGTGTGGGCCCGCCGCCGTTGAAGAGAGCACAATTTACCACCCGACGTATAATATCTGTAATACATTTTGCTCTCCCCTGGCGCACGTATCACATAGTAAAAAATTTGAATTATTAAGCCTTTATTGTTTCGATTATGACTTACATTTATATATCGCGTGCTCGTTGCCCGTTTGATATGTAATAAATTTGCGACAGCTGGCTTTCACGAATTTGTGACGCACGCTATCGAAGCGATTTAATGACGATACATGAGCTCCTCAACAGGCCTCAATATGATGTTACAATTTTTTGACTTACATCCTCGCGAGCGTGATTTTCAGCACATAGACACTTATATGAGATGTGAGAGCGCGTTCACGATAATATTCATGATAGTTTCACAGGCTGAGCGAAAATTTATAGGTGAAAATTTGAAAGTTTTGAAGTGTTAGGAACAAATGAGGAACCTGTTTTGAGTCAGGAATTTGGAATAGCCAAGAGATTCGGCTTTGGAATGCCCATAGCGCTCGCGGAAGGGGAAGCTGCGCCAGCTCGACGCGTTAGGTACGTGATACAAAATCTTCTTTTCGTAATACTCGAAAAAACATTCGATCAGTATTATGTATTATAAGAGAGAGCGTTTTATAGAGCGTCCGGGCTATCTTTCTGAGCACTCTCTTGTGCTCTCACTCACGTGTTCATGTGTATGTGTGTAACTCCATCCGAAGTAGTTATGTCCAAAGTCCGGTCCGTCTAAAATTCCTCTTTCTCCTGATTCGGTAGCTGACTAATAGAGTAATAGGGAACGGTATTAGCTGCGGAAGAACTAATGTAACTCGTGTTCCAAATTTTGATTCTGTAGAGATGCAAGAGCCTTCTTGTGACAGTAGTGACGGTTTGCTGATTACTGCGCAGTGTTTTACGCGGTGACTCGCGGATGGCAATGAAGCGAAAAATACCAAATTGGCGCAATCGGAGTAATTAGAAATTTTTCGAGGTAAAAGTTGATCAGTTGATGGCGCATGTACGTTTTTCACGTGAAATCAGATTACGGATCGCAGATTAGATTATTCTTTGTCGGATATCAAGAGGAGATATAAATCGATACTTCTTTATCAATTCCGACACAGACGAGCTAAAAAAAGTCAACCTAACTGAGATCGTTGAGGTTCCACTTGATGTGACTGAATATACGAGCGATAAAAGATACGCGTTATCACGCAGTGAAATTCAATCACAATCACAGAATGCTGGTTGAGTGTATACCGTATATTGGATTTCTGACACGCAGAAGAGGAAAAAATAGGAATTGATGAGATACGTTGTGGCGATTTCGCGTCGAACACGAAAATAAACGGGTGACATATTACCAGATATCGATACTAATTTCACAAGAAAAGTCGTTGGTGCTTCAATCAAACCAGAAACCCATTGCAGTTATCTTATTTGTTGTTACAGTTTTGACCAGTATTCTGTCGATAAATCAATCAACAAACTCGGCTGAGTTCAATCCTATTCAAAAAATCAAACCAATTCGAATGAAAGTGATTTCGCTCTGAGTCATTCCAAATAATCTAGGATATATGTAAATCAGCGTTCACTGTGCAGTTGTATATACTTTACAGCCAAAGTGTAATATTGGGAGGGCCAATAAGACAGCGAACGGGTGAGAGCCAAATTTCCAAGTACTCTCCGAGCAAATGAGACGATTGGGGGTCATAACTCATAACTCCCCGTGCGTACCTCCTAATAAAGTTCGTCAACATTCAAGCTCTAAGAGCTGCATTCGCGTGAAATTGGACCGGCTCGCAAATCCAACGATTATAGCGCTCATCTCGAGTTCAATGAATCTGAAAAAAAGGCCTGTTTCTGACTATCGCATTTCCCCTGCACGATAAATCGCCATCGCAAGGTCGGACAAATTGCACCGCGCGTTACATCCTCGGAAGCCTTGCATACGAAATTTCGCTGGACTTTGTTGCATCAGCATTATGCGCCTGTTTCCATCAACGATAATTGAGGAGTGTGCAAGCTCATCAGCAGAGAGTGAAAGAGAAAAGGAGACGGACAATATAGAGCTAAGCGAATCCAGAGCGCGACATGCATGCATTTATCAGCCTCGCTCATCATCGCTGAATGCGTCAGAAGTGCACGCTGCAAACGTTGGTCAACCGATCCAACAAACGCTGCATGGGCGCTGATGATGATTCTTGACTTCTCTCGCATATATGTGAGTTTCCTCTCGCAAATCATCCTCTGTAAGTACACGTACATAATCCATGCACGGCACGTTGCAAAGTGGCCCTATCCGGCAGTACATACGAGTAATGTCTCATACATGCTGCAGTGAGTATATGTATACACTCGGTACCAGGAAGGGCGAGTATAAACAGACTGTCAGGCGGCTTGTTGTGAAACGAAGCATCCACCCGCACAAATTCATGCACAACTTGACTGTAAGAGCAAGTCACTCGACTCGAAAGCATTTTTACTTGCCAAAGTCAAGCCGGACGCCCTCACAGGTACTTTGCCTCGCGGACATCTTGGCGGCTGTGCAAGCCCTCGCCAGTCCGCGCGAGGGCGTCGTCGTCTGCAAAAAGGCCCAGACCTTGCATTTCTTGCAAGACTCGTTACATTTCAAGCACACGACTCGTTTTGCGCTTGCACTGTGGAAATAGCAACGCAAACTCTGGAGCGCGCACGGCCGTTTCAAGTCCATAGTTGGTCATCGTTGAGCCTACAAAAAATCCTCCGAGTTTCATCCTAACAGCTGTGAACAGGTTGTAACAAATTTTTATAACGTGAATCGATGAGAAAGACAATATATGAAAAACTTCACGAAAACCCGTATTTATTAGAGAAACTTCGTGATATACTTTTGATATCATTGATATGCTTTTTAACGCACGAAAAATGATTACGTTATCTAGAACAATTTACCAAAGTATAATATCTGATCAATCGATAACGAGTGAAAGATAAGCTTGAAACTCGTCGATGCTTCTTTCGTATTACCCTTGCTTGCAAATATTGAATGAAAAAGTTACATTTATAATTTTCTCACACGGTCTTGCATTCAAAGTTGATCTACGCATTCATAACTGATTAAATCTCAATTTATGGAGTGAAATTGGACCAATGAGTGTATCCAGCTGTTTTTTTTTGGACATTGTATAGGAACAACGCGCGAGAGCCGGCTTATAAAAAAATGAGATTTCAAAGAAGTGATTTAAAGACGTGTTGGACACTAAGACTAGATCACAGCTGGATTCCACCCGATTCCAAGTCAAAAGTATTTCAGAGGATAACTGTTTGGTTTGTTCGCTGCATCCGCATCGAAAAATCCGGTGTTGCACAATTACCTCGAGATTTCGCATAACTGATAATCTGAGAAGCAATTACATCTAAGCTATGTTACCAATATGCGCCTGGTATGACTGCTACCTAGCACTTCAGAACACGAATGAACAATTTCAAATTGAAATTGTGTGCGTTCGGTCGTGGTGGTGGTGAGGGGGGGGGCGAGGTGAGGCAAGACATCGCTGAAGCGAATTGATCTGATTGTATTATCGCAACGAGTTAACTCATTATATCACAACACGTAGATAAAAGAATTTTTATCGGCGTTGAATAGGCACGATGAAGCTTGGCGGGAAGAAGAATCATTTGAAATTGACATTAGTTCCACCTTAATAGAACATCACTCATGCTTTAGGTACTATACCCGAACATAAAGTATACGTCAACCTCTACATGTATGTCAATTTGTGTACACCGGTGAAATAATTCCAAACTGCCAATATAAAATCCATCTTGAGGGTATATACTTCTGTCGATTTTCGACGACTTTACGGTTATCACAGCTGAATAATCTTAAAAGATAATAATCATTCCACAGAAAACATGGTCACTCGAAAAAGAGGAAGGAATCCAAAAGAAATCAAAAAGTATGTACCCCACCACTCGACAAAGAAATATCACAATTAATATTTTGTAGCATTCAAATCTACTCTCTCAGCACGAATCAGTGAATATTGATCCCAATCAAAGAGTTTTGCTGATATTTAGTGAAATTTCAACCATTTTCAGTGAAACCACTGAATGGGATCAATTTTTACTTATTCTGGAGAGGAGAGTATTATTTCCACTGACTCGAAACAAGTAGTCTCCTGAGTTAACTATTCTATGTGCAATTTCAAAAGACTGCATTAAATCTATATTTACGTCTCAATATACTTATATTTCATAATATTTAATAGGCTTTTCCATTAGGAACAGATTCCAAAGCGGAGGGTATTACAAAATTGACGAGCAAATGGATCAATTTGAAATTAAATGACTAGACTTTACTCGTAGAGTATAGTAAGCGCAACAAACTTCGAAATGTAGTTAATTTGTGCACAATGGAATCACTAATTCCACTACCGTATTTATTTAGTATCCATTATAATTATTATAATCATAATCCATTCGTTGCTTAGCGAACCTCAAAGTTCAGCCATTTAACGTCTTTGATTTACAATGTTCTATGTAGCATCCAACCACCACGAGGCCATAATCCGTGATTGCACTGACGAAATTTGAAATGCGACTTCCATAAAAGTTATTGAGTATTTTTTAGCCGACAGCAAATCATTTTGCATTCTAGAAATTTGTGAACCGTTGTGTGCTTGTTACGCGATTTTGTACACAAGTATAATTCTACTCAGATGATTGCATTCAGGCATTGAAAGTATACTCAACCATGTCTTTATAGAGTAGGAGAAGGATGAGCATGCAGCTTGTTTTTCTACGAAAGAAGACCTCGTGATCTTTGATAGTAATAACCTTCCGGTGAATGAACGTATGGTCAGTATGGTGTCACAATGCGTTCACAAGATGATAAAAACTACGGATTTTTTAATCTGACGCAATGGAATGAGAAGGTGAATAATGAAGAATTGATCCTTTATATACGCTCATGGCAATAGGTAAATAGGAAGAGAGCAATACATGCGTGTGTGCGATGTATTTATCGTAATGATGATGTGATCGCTCGAGCGCGCGAGAGAGCCACCACAGACACACATTGTTTGAAAATTCCGGATGAGTTGGTTAATTGAATAGATAAGCTCAATGTGGCATGTGAAAAAAGCTTAACAATCGAAGCAGCTGAAGGCCATTTTCGCATTAGAGCGCGTCCACACCACTGAATCGATTCGAATGTTTGGCACCGCTCGTCATCGCACCTCACGGTGAATGGAATTTTCTTAGTTGTTGAAAAATGTGAAGTCCTACACTGCACATTTCACAAGGTATTTCTCGCGACAAGGCCTCTTTGTCTGAGATTGAGGAAAAAAATTGACTAACGTTGTATCGAGCACGATAGATGTTCCTTACACCTCAGGATCCAAGTCGATTCAACATATCGCTTTCATCTAAATGAAATCATTTTGATGTTCGACGATTCAGTCGCTGATCAGATAGCTCCTGAGCTTGTAACCTCCTACTTACAATACACTATGTCTCTGGCGTGTATTTTGCTATTCGAAATGTGATGTACACAAAACGCTCACTCTTGGCCATTTTTACCTTGGATTAGGAAGTGTATTACGACGACGAGCCGCGAGATTACTTTTTTGTGACGATCCAAGCTTTTATAACGACAATCATCACGAGCCATTATCTGTTTTATAAATCGACGACTCATTGTTGCTCGCTTTCGTACTTATCACGACACGCGAATCGTTTTTAGAGCTGCGCACATCGGGCTTCAGGTGAATCAGCGGTATATAGGTCTAGCCTACTGCTGGTATAGTACGCCTGTCGATCCGCGATTTGAAGGACGATTTGGATCTGTTAAGAGAGCGATTTTTGACGAATAGTTATGTTTCGAGCGAATAGAGCGTCGAATGTACCGAATGTGTGTTTTTCTCGAGGTTTTATTCGCCCTCGGACGAAAGCGTCACGCTGTAATTAAAATGCTCGCTTTGCGGGAAAAAGAGGTAAATCCACGTGGATGCGTTGGAGATTCATCAGATGGGTTGTTGAATTGAGCGACGTTGGAAGGACTCGTTACTGCAGTGAATCGTTGATGAGTATGGTACTCTGTCCGCTCCAAGCTTGTCAACCGGCTCTCTGTCCCCTATCTCTCTTTTCCAACTCTCGATAAAAATTCTATCCTCGAGGGAGCTTTTGAGCTTCACCAGGATCATAATCCCAGTCAAGGCTACGTACTCGCTCGTTTTCACTTCTGCTAAAATCGTGAATCGTCAAAAATAGAGGCTACATTTTGTGCTTTTTCGCTTGAAAGCCTCGCTCTCACATGCATCGTAGCGAGCGTGTTTGAATTCTGCAGTCGTGAGTGCCTCCTGCATCTTTCATCCTTTCCATAGGTTTACAAATATACATAGACTCGTCTAGTCAATGCGACACATTCTGGTTGCTTATTTTTAGGATTGTTGGTGGTAATGAGATAAGTATTCGTTCTCATCGTTGGTTGTGTCTAGTTACCGATCAGCCTCGGGTACGACTGCGGTCAGGAAGGGGCGGATTATGAGGCAAAAATGGCATTCAAAACGGTGCACAGGGTGGTATCAAGCACGCCGAAGCGAAAAGTGTGCCGTATGGATTACAATCAAAAACTGGTGGAATTCAGAAATGCGAGCAAAATCGCGATTCTGAATTTTTTTAGTTTAGGGAAAATACAACGGAATTTTGTAGCAATCAGGGATAGATCACGGAAGCCTTCCTGGTGAAATAATATAGGGGGGGGCATTTACTGGACAATACCTGACCACGTGATATCGCTACTGGCTATAAATGGACAGAAAAAATGGTCACATTTCTACCAGGACATAGCTCTGGTGCATCTCGGTATTTTTCAAAGTACTGTTGGAGCTTACTTCAAGAGCTTCAAGATGATGTATCAAATATTAATATGTGATTGATTGGGCAGAATACACAAGTTGAATGAGGTGAACAAGCCCATATTGAAGAGCTCTATGTGCAAAAGCTTGCAAATACAAACTCTTTCGGCTCGTTCAACTGATGCAGCTTAACTATAACCATATCATTATATATACGGAGTATGTTCAGATGCTGCATGATTGTTTCAATCGTCGACAAAGTAAATCGCAGTTAGCACAGTGTCATCAAGAGGGATTCCCAGAATTTTTATGAAATTCATAATAGAATCATAGCGTTCCACTTTTTCCTTATCGAATGTTGACGGGGAGGATGCGGGGGGGGGGGTAATAATGAAGATGTTGGGCTTCTTGTTTACTGTAATTATCGTGCTCTTGTCGAAAATCCACGAAGTTTGATATTAGACTCTCATTCGGTAGCTGTACTAATAATACATTAGAGCCCGTGAAGAAATCAATTCTGTACGGCCTGGAAGTAGATGTTGGAGTTGTCATCACAGAACATGCCTGCACTACGCGGAGAAGATTCTTCACCAGTAAAGCAGGAGGAATAGATATGTGAACAAGCTTTTGATCCTTTCGAGGGACTTGAGCGTGACGCGGGACTCGATTTGAGAGAGCGCCTTCCAAAGAGGAACCGGCCTGCGGATCACCGAACTACATCAAAGAAGCCATCAAATCCTCAAAGCTCATTGATGGAGAGTGAAATGCTTGCAATGACGAAAGACAAAAGACGTCTAACGATCATCACGAGGAGCGTAATCCTCTCTACATCGATTGTTTCTTATAGATGTCATCAGTAATCCTTATCAACATTTATCAGCATCATTAGTTACTCGGAGCTAATGCAATATTTGAGATCGACGATTTTCCGACACACCGTACTGTAAAAATTCATAAGTTATCAGAATGACTTGAAAGAATCAGGACGTCGTCAAAATGATCTTGAGGTGATTTTATATAACTCAAATAACAAAGAT